>CM077877.1:57191599-58544099 GCA_039720435.1 Amazona ochrocephala
TAGTAGATCCCATTATAATCTCTGCACTCAAAGGCAGACTTGAGGTTTAAATAATCTTTCATTGCAGGATAACATCCTGACTGTATTTCAGCTTTACTGAATTTTAGTATACGATCTGTTCCTGGCCTTTCTCAGCTGTGGGAGGGAGATGCTCTCCCATGGCCCTGCTTGCTGCTTTAACGCCGCCTCAGTTAATAACACCTGCTGGAGAGACAGCAGCATCTCTTGGCAAACTAAACCTGCACAGTCTCAGGAGTCAAAATCTGAATATGTATAGAGCGCGTAAGTAATCATTAATGCATAACACGTCCCCTCTGGTCATTTAAATAAATTACTGACACCAGTGTCGCCAAGCAGCGAACTGGGTGCCACCCCAACTGTAGGTAAGTGTAAATTATCAGAGTGCTTCCAAATCTCAAAACCTTCTGAAAGCAAAAGAAGACTTATGCAGCACCGGTTGTAAAGACATGTGCATGCACTTACATGTCCGTGTATGTGCATATGCATGTATGCACAATTTAATGTTTGTACACCGTCATGTTGTGATCTTAATCATTTGTTTTAAATGGATCCCTATACCATCTATATGTGTACATCCAAGTTTTGCACTTGCCGTGCCAATTTTTGTTTCCACATAGCCCACAAATTGCTTCTGGAAAAGTGTAATCCTGGTTTTACCTCTGTATTTTAAAAATCATTTCCCCATGTATTATCTCTTCACAGCTTTATACATTTATGCTTTTATTCTCCGAATGCCTTGACTAGAATGCTATATCCCTGAACAGAAATACATTCCCCCCTGCTATTTTTCTGCAGGAGCCTGGTTCATTCAGAAACAAGGAAAAAAGTACGAATGATTGTTTTTAAATTCCCTGACATGCAGAGCTCAGACAAGCTACAGATGCAAATGTGGAAAGCAAATCTAGCGCTGGCATTATGAAATGGCTGGGTTCACTGCGCTCATAAGCAAGCACCTTTGTTTAGGCATGGTTGTAAGCTGCCATTTTGATATAATCCCTGGTTTTCTGGACCAGGAACACTGAAGCTGGCATGATATGTCTACCACAGCCCCCCATAATACCCAGTCATCAATCAAACACCCTCTGTCAGTGCTGATCTATGCTTGCTCTCAGAGCTGGCAGCCACAGACAAGCCCGCACATCCAGGTCACTGTCAGCACACAAATCTATCCCTTTTGTCATAGGGGAGCACCAGGGCCCTGTGCCAGCGCAGCAAATGATACTGCTGCCCTGCATAAGTCAAGAACTTGGTGTTTGTGGGGGGCACCCTGAGCTGGAAGGTGTCATGCTATGTCAGAGCAATGCAAGGGTAGAGGTGGGGTCCTTTTCTCAGGAGGTGAAGGTGGCCCTCCTCAAAGGAGCAGGCAGAAGGTGATATACAAAAGGGGTACATCCCTCTTCCCTAGGGAGGTCACAAGGGCTGCCTGGGGACCAGTGTGGGCTCTTTGCATATTCATGGCCTTTCAGCATTACCCTTTCCAGCCCCACATCTGGCTGTCTCTGACCCTGGACAGCCAGAGAATGGGACACATGTTCCTCCCCACCCCTGTCCCTGATGGCTTGTCAGGCCCAAGGGTCCTTTGGGGAGAAGGAATGCTGTAGGTGATGCTTCTGGCAGGGCCGCAGGTAAGATAGTCTTGACCTGGGCAGGAGAGCATGATCTGGATGTCAGGAAAAATTTCTTCACCAAAAGGGTGGTCAGGTATTGGAACAGGCTTCACAGGAAAGTGGTGGCATCACCATCCCTAAAAAAACATGCAGATGAGGCCCTTAGTGACATGGTCTAGTGCTGGGCTTGGCAGTGCTGGGGGAATGGCTGGACTTCATGGTCATAAAGGCCTTTTCAAACCTAGCTGATTCTACAATTCAGACCCATCTTTTCTGAAGCTCAGAGCAATATTTTTATTAATAAAATCCTTCACTCCCCACTTTCAATTTTATTTAGATTCAAAATATGGGCAATGTTGATTTCGTAGTTCCTCAACAGATGGGCAGCCAGGAAAGGGTGGAAGCAATGCCTTAACTCCTAGGAAACTTGGGGCTCTGCATCTTAGGTGACAAAGTAATAAAAATAAACCAAACACTACAAAACAGGCCACTAGTATAAAGGTGTTATCTGCCATTAAAGGGGCCTTTGCTGTCAGTCTGTGTCCTAGGCCCTGCGAGGTCATAAGGGGTTGGCTGTGTCCTTGGAGAGCTAAAGAGAGAAGGCGGCTGAATGCCAACAGCATTGCCTTCCTTTCAAAGTTGTTTTTCCTTTCCCTATATCCTGGGAAAATCCCTGTGGATTTTACTCTCCTAATGATCATGATCTGAGGGTAGTTGGATGAGATCAGTGTTCTTCTGGAGGGGAGCGTTGGGAACCAGGTGTGTGTACATGCACATGTTATCTGTGTCTGGCGGGTTCTTAGCTGCAACTGTAGAAATGGTCTTTCTTTGGGGAGAACACAAAGCAGAACAGGAGCAGCCAAGAGGCAGATAAACTCACGCTTTACAGTGGCTTACAAAACAATGAATTTACATGGCTATAAAATGCTGCTAAATCCTTAGCTTGCCAGCTCATGAAGGTCTTGGGGAACTGGAGCTACTCACCTTCCTGTTTTGCTACCACACTGGAAGAGCTCAGCACCCACAGTTCCTTTTTGTATTTGGGTTTAACATCTTGCCATTTCATCTGATTTCTGTTTAAGAGCAGCCTGGCGCAAGATTGTATGCACCAAGTCTAAACCTTCACCCCCGAGCGCTGCCTGGCAGGCTCATATACCTCAGAAAATCCCAGCTGCCACCTGCAAGCACCAAACCCCATAGGTTTGACAGGGGTTAAGGTTAAACTCAGCCCTGGGTTAGATTTCTCTAACCTCTGCAGGATGCACTAAATGTCAAATATATCTGGCACGCAAATGTCACCAACTAGAGAATAGAAACCAGAGCCCTGATGAAGTAAATGGTCAGGGGGAAGGTGTTCATAAAATCCTGGGCTGCTTGCCCTGAGCGCTTGGGTGGGTGGTGGCACAGCATAAAATAATCCAAGATTCTCAGGGTCTGCGTAATACACAGTGTCAAGGGAAACTTTCTGTGCTGGAGGAAAGGGAAGAAAAGATTCAAGGGCTGTCCCCAACAGTTAGGCACTGAGGCCTGGCTGTTGAAGCCAGCAGCTGGTGCTGCCCTGGCTCGCCACCAGCTAACTTGGAATCTGAAGAGCTGCTCTGAGCCACGCCTGCCTCTCTGCCCTGCAAAACTGAGAACATAAAAGCCGAAAGGAAGCCCCCTGAGAGAGAATATGGGCTGTGGTAGAGTCAAGGCAGGGAGCCCCTACCTTTAATCTGCCCTGGCCCTCTGCAAGCCAAGGACCAAGGCTGGCACTGAGGTTGTGCCTAAGCCTGGGCTGGATTGAGTCAGTTTGTGTTTGGTTGTGGTTTTCAAAGAGAAATTTTATGTCACTATGGAGAGTCTGCATTTTTTGTGGGATTCAAATATTCCTTAATTAGGTGTTGTCTCTTAGCAGAATGAAAAGAGGGCTTTTATTTCATTTTACTTTGCCATTTTAATTTACTCACATTGCTGTTTAATAACTGGGTAGGGAAATGTTAAACAGCTACTGTAAAACATTTGGTAGCGTTGCCCCAACTTTCAAACACTATCCACTGTCCAAGCTGGTGACAGTGTGTGCCTAGGGAGCCCCTTCCAGATTTGGGAAAGGGAAGAGCTGACTGAATTTGCCCTGTTGAACCTCCTTTCCTCACTAATTCCCACAGGAGGCAGCTTATTAAAGATGAAAGGGTTGGCTGCGAGGGGGTGCAGCCCCCAGTAAATGGATATTAACTCCCTGCCAGCGATTAACAGCGTCGGCTTCAGAGCCTGACAGGTTGCTAGTCTGAGCGGGCAGGGATAGGCAGGGCAGGCAGGGACAGGCAGGAGAAGCAAGAACAAGCAGGGCAGGCACGTGCAGGATGGACAAGCACAGACAAGCACGGGCAGAAGCGGCCGTGGCCGGGCAGGATGGGCCATGGCGGGGCACTCACGGGAACGCCTGACCCCCATCCATCCAAGCGGGGTTTGCGTGATAAAACACGTCCTGTCCGGGAACCTGCCCCCAGTTCCACTGAACGCCGCGGATACGCGCAGGGGCAGGACCCGGCGCTGGTGCCACCTCCACTCCTCGGGGCCGCGCACATCGGGAGCTCTCACCAGGGAGGCTGTCCGGCAAATTCAGGCTTTGGGTTGGGTTGGGGGTGTGCAGTAGGGTCCTTTTTCCTTTCTCCCGCCCCCCACGGGACCCATGTGCCGATTCCCTCGGCTGGCCCCTAGCGCTGCCTTCTCCCCTGCACCTGCCCCGCCCCCCCCATTTCCATCCCAACGCTCTAAAACCAGCACCCTGCAAAATGCGCCGGCCCCGCGGCCCTGCGTGGCCCCGTGGACGAAGACGCTCCGGGAGGGGGCCGGGCAGGAGCGTTCCAGGTTTGGCCGCTCGTACCAGGGCAGAGAGCTCTCCCCCCCCAAAAAAAAAGTCCCACTTTATTTCAGCGGCTGGGGTTTGGGCTCTGCTCGCTTTCTCCTGCCCGCCAAGAAGCGAGCTGCAGAGCTGGACCCGCTCTACGCCACCGCTCAAGCCCCGCCGCCGCGCAGCCACGCTCGGCCGCCTTCCCGGCGCTGCCGCGGGAGAAGTCCCGGTTATCCCAACTGCGTCGGCAAGCCCTCCCCGCCCGACTTTTCGACCAGGAGAGATTGGATATGCTCGATATGCTCGCTTAAGAGCTTTAATATTAAAAATACGCAGCAATTAAACCCACGCCGCGTCCGACTGCTCCACGCAAGTAAAGCCCCTCTCTCTTCTTCGAGTCCCAGCTGATATATAGATGCCATTTTTTCCCACTATTTGCGTGAATTCTGGAACCTCGGAAATCCCCGGCACTTGCACCATTCCCGAGGAGTGTTTTCCAGGTTTTTCACGCACACATCACACACCCCTCTCGCGTGTTCTATCACCCGTGTCCGAATGGCCCCGCAGCCGTGCCACAGCTCTGGGGTGGCGTTAGATGTGCGGCGACACCCCACTATCTCTGGGTCACCTTCCCCTTGCTCCCCCACGGTCTGGGCCTGGGCCAACGGAAGACCCGAGATGCCCGACGGCACGGTGAGGGGCAGCTCCGCCGCGGGTGGCATCTGCACCCTCCCCTGCACCTGCTTTGCCCCGGGTCTGGGATCTTGCCGCGATGGAAATTAAATCGCCCCCGCCCCACTCCCCGGCAGAGGGGAGCCGGCCCCGGCAAGTACCGGCGGGGCCGGTTGTCCCGTTCCCCTCTGCGGGTTTCCGCGGGGAAGGGCCGGGCCAGCTATGGGGCGGAGGGAGCATCTTTGCAGGTGAACAACTGAAACGTGGGCAGCTCGTGAGGATCAGGAATGAGGGTGTCGCCAGGGCCGTGGCACGGTACCCTCCCCATATACATCTCCACCCGCCTCCTCGGCCTTGGGTTTTTCCCGTGGGCCCCTGCGCCGATGCCCACCCGCGACCGGCTCTGCGCGGAGCTTGCAGGCGTGTTGTCACTTCTAATAGGACTTCAACCCCTTCACCAAGACCTGGGAAGGAGAGGAGCGGGCGGTGTACAGACCCCCAAAAAACTGTCCCCGCTCCCCAAGCCCCAGCCAGCCTCGCGGGATCCAGCCCAGCCCCGGGAGGGCTGCAACGCCCCTCTCCCCCTGGGGCTGCCCGGGGTACTGCCCCTCACCGCGCCGTCTGGCCCAGCCTCTGTGCGCAGCTCTGCGGCCGCCTCTACGGCAGGAGGAAGGGGCTGGGGCTGTCGCCTGGGGGCAGCCGTGGGGCGCCCCACGCGTGGAGCCGCCTCCCCGGGGGGGTAAGGCGATCGCAAGGCTTTGGCTGCGGGGCGAAGCGAGGAGGCCTGGTTGGTTGGGGGGTGTTATTCCTTTTCCACCCCCTCCAGCGGTCGCGTTCACCCTGCTTCCAAGGCTTTCCCTGCCCCTTACCCATTCCTTTTCCTATCCAGAACCCCTCAAAACGAAAGCCTCCTTGCCCCCCCCACCTTCTGCCCCGCTGGTCCGTTCTCCCCCCAAGCATCCTTACTGACATTCATGCACCCGCACTTCCAGCCCGGCTCCGGGGGGCCTTCTTTTATGCCCTCCCGAGCCATCCAGGCTGCAGATGATCCTTTTTCTCCCGTTTCCCCCCACCCCGCTCCCGGCCTCCGTCCCACCCTCCCGTCCTTCCACCCTCCTCCCGGCCTCGCTCCCCGGGAACCGCTATGGGCCTGGGCGGGATGGGGATGGGTGGGGGACATACGCAAGAACGGGGAACCGGCGCCTCCTCCGCACCATGTTTGTTTTCCTTTCCCCCCTGAACTCTAGATTAAGACGTGAAGATTACACTTTTATTGTGGCGGCTGAATAATACCACGAGTCAACACACACAGCAAACAAAAGTGCTTGTAGTACATGGCCAACCCCGCTGGGAACCGGGCTGCGGGCTGCTGCAAAAATCAAGCTCTTCAGTGCTAATTACAAATAAATGATGATGTGCTCACTAAGTAATTGATTTAATGAAGTTCCTATGAAACTATTAAAACCGGGTAGAGGTCAGGCTGGAGACGCCCCAGAGCGCTCATTGTGGGATGTTTAACTCCGCCAATCTCCTCGGAAAGACATCGGGGCTAATAGGTGAAGTCACAGCTGGTTCGGGCTGACTTTTTGCAGCACCGGCCGGCACTGCCCTCCCCAAACTCTCCCAGCGGCCCGCACAGCAAATCTGGGGAGGCGAGTCTCCCAGGCACACCCCTGCTCGTCCCCCCTCCCCACATCCTTTCTGTCTCCCCTCATCATCAGCCCGGAGTCCCCTGGTGCGGCGTGCCCCCCGCTTCCTCCCCGGGCGCCCATCCCCGTCCCGTCGGGGCTGCGCTAGGTACTCACTCACTCGGCCCGGCCGCCTCGCCTGCACCTCAACCAGGCGCCTCCGCGGCTCTCCCCAGCCTAATTAAAGAGGGGGGAAGTGGAGCTCTGAACTTGTGCCTACCACTACAGGGCGGCTGTAATTCCAACCCCCCCCCCCATCCGGCCCCGACCCCCCTCTTCCACCCACCCCACAACCCCCCCGCTCACTCACACACACACTTCTTGAAGAAACTTAAGCTAGGATGCCAGGTAGGGTGCTTGGGAGATTTTGGCAAGATGCCTGGAAGGGGATGTGTGCCCATTTTTCCTTGAAGGGTTTTCTTGTTTGAAAGGCCATTGGGAGCGCTTTAGACGGGCGCACCGTGTGAAAGGAGGAGGAGGAGGAGGAGAAGGGGAACACAGACATTAAGGGGGGGGGAGAAGGAAAGAAGAAAATCCGGCTATTGGATTTCCCAGCCCCACGTTCAGCTCTGCCCCCACTCCTCGCCCCTCGGACGGGGCAGAGCGGAGATTTTCCCCCCACACCTCCCCATTTAGGAGGGCCCCTAACACGGCCCTAGCTCTGAAAGCCCTTTGGAGGCAGTGGGTCCCCGCTGACTCCCCTGGGGAATGGGCGGCATCCCCACTCCCTCCTCCACCTGCCAAAGGACCTCTCTGTCCCCCTCGCGTTTAACACTCGGTGCCTTTAGCAGGTCGCAAACGAGTCAGGGAAAAAAGCAGAGCCGCCCCCCAATTTGCGGCCCCGCCGTTGGCCTTTGCTGAGCGCGGAGGCGATGCCCCCCACGTGCAAAGCCAGCTCGGCCTCCAGCGCTTTCGGGGGGCTCCTGGGGGCGGGGTACCAGAGCGGCTCCACCGGCGCTCAGAGGGGACAAGGGCACAGGGACGGGGCCCGGGAGCGGCTTCTCCCCAAAATGCAGGGTGCCTCTCAGGGAATGGGGGGGGGAGAGGGGGGGAGCCTCTCCCTATATAGGGGAAGGTCGCCAAACCTCTGTGTGTCTCCATAGCTGCCGGGGGCTCTGCCCTCGCCCTCCCCACTGCCTGGCGTGCCCCTCGGGGGTGGGTGTCCCCCCAAATTTAGGGGCACCCGCAAGCTCCAGCAGCTGCCTGCCTGTGGCCGGGGTGCAACCGGGCACACGCCGCGGCTCCCCACCCGTGTGCTTCTCCCGTTCCCCCGCAGGATTTTGGGGAGGACTGCTTTTTTCTGTCTTTTTTTTCTTTTCTTTTTTTCCTTTTTTCCCAGTGGAAAACGATTAATTTGAAACAAATTAAGCTCGCCCGCCTCTTGTTTGCCAAACAGGCTGTTGGCAATGTGCAAACAGGCTTTCACCCCGGCGCGGTGCCCCTGCTCCGCTCCCCACCACACGGCTCCAGCCCTGCCTGCCGCACCCTCCTTCTCCTCCTCCTCCTCCTCCTCCTGCCCCGCCGTCGCCTCCTGGCCCTACACCACCACTTGATTACTATCTCCCCGTCTCCCCTAACGCACGATCCGGGGTTTCTCTTCAGCCTCTAAATAAGAAGTGACACATGCAGCACTAAACCAACGTGTGGGGAGAGCTGCCGACTGAGGCGGGAGGGAGGCTATTGAGGGGAGCGCTGCGAAGAGACAAAGCTGGGGGCTAGTGGAATCAGATGCAGCCCTTAATTAACACCATCTTAAATAGTCCAACAGGCACTGAAGACAAAGTTGAAGAAAGACTTTAAGGCTGAGTGCCCCTCGACAAGCTCTTTTTTTCCCCCCTCGTGTCATTCAATATTTAATGCACTGTGCTTATAATGCTACTACTGGTGCTCCTTTCTCAGCAAGTACATTATTTTTTCACGGTGCCCATGGCCAGGGAAAACCCTTTAGGCAAAGAAAATCAAAATGTTTGTTGTTTTGGATGACTTATAACTCTTGTTTAACACAAGCACTTTCAAGAAAGTATAACAGGCGCAGCCTCTAAAGCAAACAACGAAATCCTTGTGACAGAGCAGGACACAAAAAGCACATTGTGTTATGGACTATCCCTTTTCTCTCCTGCTAGATGGGTGCCTGTCTGAGGCTGAACACCACGATGCCATTTTACTTTTGAACTATTGTTTTTGAGTTATGCCATGTGGTCAAAAGGAGAAGAAGGGAGGTTGTTTCCAAGCTCATAAGACAAACGAGTTGCCTTTCATTGAACTACCCCAGAGCTCCTTTAAAACGAGGTTTAAATGTCACCTCCATGTTTTTAATGGACACAGGGCTTCAGGGGCGACCCTTCAAAGCGCCTTCGTAATAAACGACCCTTATTAAATATGTCTCTGCCTGGGAAAAACACTTGGCAGAGGAGAAAAAAGGGGGAGTGGGAAGGGGGGCTCCAGCCGGGGCCGGGCAGAGCGGAGCAGAGCTCCCACTCCTGGTGCCTGACGTCGGGGGGGACACAGGGAGTACCCCCTCGTCCCAAACCCCCATTTCTGCCTCCCCCCAAAAGAAAAGAGGCTGAGTGAAAGGTTGGGGTGTTTTCCTCCTGACTTCTTTTTGTCCTGAGGAGAGCGGCGTCTGCGAGTCTGAGCTGGGAAGTTACTGATTTGCAGGCTGCATGTTAAGGCAGCCCATGTAAGTAATTTCTGCGGGCATCCCGGCAAAGGAGAACAAATCGTTGACAAAGGCGAGCCCTTTCAATTCAGCAGCGTCGTTAGGGAAACCAAAAAGTATTCTTCCTATAATAAGTTCCACTTCAAAGGATTTCTCATTCAACGGTGACTGCTTCGCACTTTTATTAAGTCCGGGCTTTTTCACTTGGCGGAATCATCTGTTTGGTTATTTTTCATCGTGTTTATTTTTCACCATTCACACCGTACTTGTATTAAATAAACAAAGAACAATCGCTCTGCAAATAAAAGTGCTTAGGTGGGGGAAAAAAGGAGGGAGGCAGCGGAGGAGGAGAAGAGCTGGAGATGGAGCTTCTTCCCCGCTTATTTGTTTATCTGCTGAAGTTGGGGCTGGGGGGGGGGTGTCCTTCAAAAGGGAAGGGGGGTTGGGAGAGAGGCCAAAAAATATGAGACGTTCTGATGAAGTGAAAATTGACTGCGCTAACACGGCATGAAACTAAAGGTCAATGCAACTGTATCTTAATAGAGTGTCTCGAATCGAGGTGGACTATTTTAAATGCAGCTTGCTTTTGCTGCTCTCATTGCCATAGCAATCCTAGCGCTCCATGTTGATGTACCATAAAAGCAGTAGTTTGAATTTCAAAGAACCTGCCTTTGAACTTCTCTCTGCCTGATTAGGCGCTTGCGTGGGGTGTGTTTGTGAACCGGGGGAGCGCGGTTTTGGGTGCCGGCGGTGCGCGGTGGGCAGCGCCCCGCGTGTCCGTGTCCGTAGGTGCGTGTCCGAGCGTGAGTGTGAGTGTGAGTGTGCCACCACACTCTCTGACCCCTCCTGGTCTGCTCTGCCACCGGGAAGTGGGGGTGACAGTCCGCCTTTCCCAGCTCTTCACAACTCCCCTAGCACCACGAAACACGGACCAGCAATCCCCCACAAAAAAAATCCATGAGTATCCCTCACCACCCCCAAAAAGCAAAGCAACAACTTTCCGCTGGTGAGGGACTCCCCCCTGAGCCCAGCACTTCCCGCCCATGGGGGGTGTGTTGCGGGGGAGCAGCCCTGCGGGTCCCCCATTTATTCCCCCCCCCCCGCCCCCCGATGCCATTTCCCACACTCCCCAGATTTCTTCTCCCCTTCAAAACTTCGCTAGCGCGGCTCCAGCCTTTAAAGGGCCGAGGGGCAGGGATGGTGTGTGGCGAGATGTCTCCCAGCCCCAACTACAAAGGTAGATGATTTAAACAGTGTTTGCTAGGACCACGTTTCGCCTAGGAAAAGATGAAGTCTTTGATGATGGCCAACTCGGTGTCAATAAGTGGCTTTCTTTGAGCCATATTCAGATGGGAACGTCTTGCTTTGCCAATTGCCATAGAAATCCTAACACACCATGAAGATTGTCCAAGCGCCAAGCCTTCCGTTCTGGGCTAAATTACTTTGAAGTGGGGCAGGACGTGCACTGGTCAATGTTAACTCTATAGGGCGGGCAGTGAACACTAGGAGAGAGGGGCTGGGGAGGGGGGGAGCCCAAAATAAGAAGGGGAAACTTGTTTTAGACACTCTATACAAGGTTCTGCTCATTGTCAGATATCTTTTATCTTTTATATTTCCCATGAATGATTCATGTCTCGGAGGCTTTGTGTCGCCCTCCTTTTCACAAGAAACTTCATTAGGGAGCTATAAGTTTTCCCATTGATTGGAGCCCTCATTTATGAGTGTTTTTCTGCTTCGTATGTTGGTTATTGTCATTCTGCTTGAAACAACTCTTTGCAACCTGTTTCACCTTTACCACATTTAACAAAACTGACTTAAAAAACACTCTAACCTTTTGGTGAAACTGTTCTTGACATTTGGATCAGTCATTTTCGAGCACTGGTAAATTGGGAGGTGGGGGGGGGGGGAAGAGATATCATCCCGGGCTACTTGTATTTATTTTATTAAAATACAATTTTAAAGGAATGAAATAATCCTGATAATCCTGGAGGAGGCAGACACATGACTCTGCCCAGATTTTTTCCCAACAGCGGGTTTCACTCAGTTTTCCTCTCTCGAATGAGAAACGTGTGTCCTCCTGAAAACTTTCTTTTTCCCTTTTTTCCCCCCCTTCTTCATTCCAGTGGTCTCCTGGCGTTATTCGTCGCCTGAGCTGACTCCGTATTTCAGAATAATCTTCTGGCATACGGGTTTGCCACTATGGCTTCTACTGCAGTGTAGCGCTACTCAGCTCACTAGGATCTGCAAGAGGATGCTGACAGGAACATATTTTTTGTTTCTCCAACAGAAATATTGCAACTTTCATTGATTTGATACTTTGATTAGCTGTCCTTGACAGAAATGAACAATATCGTGTGGATAAAGGATAAATACTTGACTTTTCTCACTTTTCTCCGTGTCTCTATCTATCTATCTATCTATCTATCTATCTATCTATCTATCTATCTATCTATCTATCTATCTATCTATCTATCTACCTATCATCCATCCATCTATATCTATCTATCTATCTATCTATCTATCTATCTATCTATCTATCTATCTATCTATCTATCTATCTATCATATCCGTCTGTCTGTCCATCCCTCTCTTTCCCCTGCGTATGGAAAGCCAGCAGCAGAGCACCCAATTGCTCCATCGTGAGGCGGCAGACCCCCAAATCCTGCCTGTGTCTCCCCCCCATTATCCCGGCTGACTTCCAGGGACAATCACCCGCGAGAGTACTGCCTGGGGCCGCCGGGGTGAAGCAGGGACGCCTCGGCCCTGAGCATCCTCCCTCTGCGTGGCTCCAAACAGAAACGTAAACCCGAAGAAGAACCTTATTTACTCACACGTTTCAGCTGGGAAAAAAAGCCGGGGTATCTCAGCCACCCCCTAAATCTCCCGGTGCTGCTCCTGCCTCACTGCGAGGCTGTGGCTGGATCTGACTCTACCTACTGACCCCGGGGGGGGGGGGGGTGGTGGTGGTGATGTTTTGGTCTGTCTCTGCCCCTCGTCTGTCAGTAAGGCACATGCAATACGTAGAAATAATATTTTTTTATTAATTTGCATGATTTTTTTTTTTTTTACTTCTGATGGGGTTTACAGAGATAAAAAAAGAAAAAGATAGATTCGTATTATTTTATTTCGGAGGTATCATGTGTCATAAAATGGATGGCCAAGTGTGTGACCCTGCGTGTAGCAAGTACATAAAAATAGTGGCATATCCCCTCGAGCCATAGTTTATAAACCCTGCCATGTAGCAATGTATAGTGCAATCTGTTGTTGAAAAAAACAAAAAATGCATAAATTAAAAAGTTCGTTTATAAATCAGCACCAAAATATCTCTGGTAAGATTACATTACATAAATTACCCTTTAAAAAGTCCATACCTTACTTTATTATTTTTCTATTTATTAAAATGAGCGGGGGGGGGGGAATAAAAAAGAACAAAAAACAAATCGAACGAACTTGAAAAAATTATTTTCTATTCAAGTTTCCTGTTTGTTTTCAAAGTAACGCCTGTGTTTCGATCCAACACAACAATATGAAGACAATGTTGAAAAGCTTCCAGAGTGACAGCACCATGAACTGTACTAATAATATAATATCTCTATGAGCTATATATATATACACCAGCACCAACACACCGCACGGAGGACATGCAGGAAGAGCCTGTTTCACATTACATCGTTCGCTCAAGTAAGGTGAAAAATATAATGGGTTTTTTTCGGTTTTTTCATTGTTTTATACAAACCACATCATCATCAACAACAACCTATCGCCAAAATCAGGGAGAGAATTCTTTGGTGTGCTCTGTACTCTTCCGGGGGAAAAAAAAAAAAAAAAAAAAAAAGGGGGGGGGGGAGGAAAAAAAAAAGGGATGATGTCAGAAAATAAATTAATTCTACTGTACAAAATAATCGCGTTCACATACACGTTATTAACAATGACAAGACGACATCCACCATTCACGGCACACAAACCACATTTCCACAAGCCCGGGGGGATGGAGGGGAGGCTGCCGCTGCTCCTCTCGGGGTCTCTGAGGAGGAATTAGCGCTCTTTAGGTTATTACCCCCCCCCCCGCCCCGCACTCCTGATGGACGGGCGATGGGTCAAGGTGTCCCTGTGTTCCCCCAGCTCCCGCCCCACACTCCTCGGGCTCTGGGATGGGCTGGTGAGGTTTAGCGGGGTGAAGGGCACCCTGACCCCCCCAGTCTTCTCCCCTCCCCCCTTTTTCTTCCCCGCTGCTCTGGTCCCCTCCTCCCAGGTGATTCCACCTGGCCACTGCAGGGAGATAGTGAACAGGTTGGAGAGAGGAAATAAACCTTAAATATATAGTTACATATAAAATAATAATTAAAAACTCATACCCCATCTCCGCACCCACCTCCCCTCGCCGAGCCTGGGGGAAGGGGGTTTGTCTCCCCCTCCCAACCCCAAACTGACTGCACAGGTGGCTGGAGGGAGCAAGAGGCAAAATCTTCCTCTGCGAGTTGAACTTTAACATAATAATAATAACCAGAGTAGTAAGAATACCAACCCCAAGAAAAGGGGAATTAGCTGTCAGTTTCTGCATGTTTGGTTTTTTTTTTTTTTTTTTTAGGAAAACCCCCAAATGTATCACAGTATCCCAGTTGCCAAATAGCAGTGGTTTTCTTTCATTCTCCGGCTCCGTTCTAGGAGCCCTACATGTACAAACCGTGGAGGAGCCTTAAGAGAGTGCTGCATCTTTTGTCTTCCCTTCCCTAAATCGTTTTCACGTGGTTACAGCTAAGGGAGAAAGAAAGAAAGAAGGCTGGAGAGAAAATGCCGAGTCCAGGTGGGACCCCATGACTCCGGGAGAAGCCAACAATTGCAAAGGAGCTGAGTTGCAAGAGGGGCGGGAAAATGGTTTTATTTCATTTTATTTTAAAGGATGTGTAACTTGTCCTCGACTGGCCGGAGCTTCGGCAGGTGCTGCTTTACAGTCAGGAGGCCTCTGTAAACCTGGTGCTTTACCCAGGTTGGAGGGGAGGCACTGGGGGGCAGCTCCAGGGTTTTAAAAGCCGCTGCAGGGAATGGCAGAGCCCTGCCTGCCCCTGCTCAATGGTCAAGAGCAGCCCCGCATGAGCAGGGTGGGAGCCAGGCACCTCCTTTGGCACCGTCCCCCTGCGAAGAGTGCGGCTCGGGTCGCTGGAGTGGCCCAGTGCGGCGTTATTAACGCTGCTTCTTACCGACAGAAAAAAGGAAAAATTAAAAACTCCGAGTCTCTTTAATTAAATTAGTTACCGTACAAACACCATAGGGTTTCGTACACGGAATAAATAGCGCGAGTCAAACCTGATGGCACTTCCAAGCCAGCCCCCCCCTTCCTTTGCTCCCGGGCAGCTTAGGTCAGTGCGACAGGGCCGGAGCCACCGGCGGCACGGCACGACACGGTTCAGCCCAACCCTAGGGAGCAGTTCTGCCCCCCGAGGTCCTGTGGGGCTCGTCCCCCTCGGAGGTCGGGGAGGTGTCGCGGCTGGAGGGGGTGCGGGGCCGTCGGGGAGCGGCCCCGGCCTGACAGACGTACCACTCGCTGAGGTCGGTGACCGGCGGGGAGAGGGCGGTGGCGGGTCCACGGGGCGGCTCGGAGGCCAGGGAGGCCTCGGGGGGCAGCGGCCCGTCGGGGGGGCCCGCCGCCGCCGCCGTGTAGCCCTGGGAGCCCAGCGGCGGAGAGGGCGGAGGGGACTTGCAGTGGATCTTCATGTGCTTCCGCAGGGAGCTGGGATGGGTGTAGGACTTGTCGCAGCCGCGGATCTTGCAGTAGTAGGGCTTGTCCGAGGTGTGGACATGGGAGTGCTTCTTGCGGTCACTGCTGTTAGCGAACTTCCTCTCGCAGCCGTCGAACTCGCACTTGAAGGGCTTTTCCCCTGCCGAGACACAGCAACGGCACCGTTACCGGGGGGCGGGGGTACGACTTGCCCGCAGCCTGCCCGCAGCACCGGCAGCCCCTCCGGGGCGAGCAGCCGGGCAAAGCCTCCCCTCCTTCTTCCCCTCTTTTACCCTTTTTCTTCCCCCCTCATGACAGTCGGGACATGCCCGAGACTTCCAACTTTCCGCCAGTGTTTCGTAAACCGTGCAACGCGGCTGGCGGTCCCCATACCGGGAACCCCGGGCTGGCAGCGGCGGCGGGGCTGGGCCTTGTTTGCCCCGCGCACACGAGGAACCTTCATTACGGCTCTAATGACCGAGCCCAAACAAAACCCCACAATGCCTTTGCCTTCGAGGGCTGGCGCTTGCCGGCATCCCGGCTCTCCTGGCACATCTCCTGAGTAATCCTTTCCCAGTGGGGCACTGTGCTGTGGGAATAATTAGTCGGGGGGGGGGGTGGGGGGGGGTGGGGAAATACAAGTAACACCTGTTTAAGCATCCTGGTATAAAAAGGGAATATCCTGGTATAAAGATGGAGCGCCCAGCAGCCCGTACTGGGGACTGGCAGGCTGTGGGGGGTCACCAGCCCGGACACCGGTGATGGTTACCTCCGGCTAATTTGGTTCTAAAGAAAATCTCTGTCCGGTGTATTTTAAGAGCTTTACACTTTGCTTAAGAGTTAAAGGGGTTGTGAAAATCAGCCCGGGGCGGGGTTACTTGGCGTACCTTTTACACACACACCCCCGGCTCCCGACACATACCCTGCGACACATACATCTATATATATGTTCTGGCACATATAAATGCGCTCCGGACAGACCTTTCCTCACAGATCCCATTCCACAGAATAGGGCTGAGTAAGTGCTTAGTGCTGAGAGACCAGAGTTAAAAAATAAACTTGCCGGATCCCTGCACTGCCCACGAAGGAGAGTTTCTTACAGCAACTTTTTTTCTTCTTCCCCTGCCATGTTACCCATGAACCCGGCGCAAGCAGACCTGCACCGATAACCCCTGTTGCGACTATTGCAACTCTCGAGTCAAAAATGCTGTCTGGTTAGGCATGGCCGATGGGTATTTTCAGGTCTGTTTTGCTATGAGCACTCGGAAATAACAACCCTGCAGATCTCCCGGGGGGTATTTTCTTATTTTTCACCAGGCGACTTTTACTGCTCCTTCCATTTGTAAAATCATATCTCGTTTAGCAAGAGAATAAAGTGAAAATAAAACGATTTTTATGTTTAAAAAGTAGCTATTTCTTGGCTGTTACTATAAAAACTTGTGCCTCCGCAGCTGACTTATACATCAACCTTTTCAAATAAAATCCGCTCACCTACCAGCGAAGTGGGACCAATTGAAAGAGCAAGTTTATCTTTAATATATACATATATTTGTAAAAAGATGTAAGAAAATGCATCTCGTGGGTTTTAACTGGATTTTCCACGAGCATGCTCCCATTCCAACCGAGACAAATCTCCAGTCACTTCGTTTGTTCATTAATTATTATTTTTCCAGGAGAAATAAATCGAATCTACCGGATTCTGCCCGTGTTACCGCAGAGATGCAGGCTTACACGTCCCCAATCTTAACTTCCCCTGAGAGATGCTCCTACCCGCCCAAACTGCCTCCCCCTCCTCCGTCGAGGCTTTAGGAAGTGCCTTCCCCCGTGGGATCACGCGTGGGGACCCACTCGAGGGCTGCGCACCCATTGAGGGGACGAGGAAGGGAGGCTGGACCGGGGGCACCCCTCTCTCCCGGGACCCTCGAGGAATGTGTAACCCCCGGATAGCTCCTCCTCGCCAGCCTCCGGATCGAGACGATCCAATTCCACATAAATCCAGGAGAGGGGAAGATGCCGGAGTGTATCCGGCACTCTGACGACGGCGTCACGTCAGAGTTTAACCATTTGTAGGTGGTTTCAACCCAAGAAAGGGGTTGAGAGGCCGGGAGCCGTCCCCTGACTCCTCCCGGCAGCAGCGGTGCCAGCGGCGGGGACGTGGGAGGGAGGGCACCGAGAGGCTTTGGGGTCACTTTTTTTGGGGGAAGGGATGATGTCTTCGTGGGGGAAGCCTGGCGATCCTGAGCACCTTCTCGGCAAGGGGGCAGCGATTTCGCAGGAGAGGGGGGGCCCCGCTTCAGTTAGCATGCACCGGCAGTGGGAACAGCGTTTTGTCCTCAAAATAGGGACAGGGCCGCAGGGCGCAATGTGGTTCTTTCGAGGAAAAGAAGGGAGAAAAACAAGCGAGCAAACGCCTCCTGAATTACTGGCATGCTCTTCTTCCTGCAGGATTACCAGAAACACGCAAAACCCCCTAATGATACAATAACGGTGTCATCGTTTCCCCCTCTCCACCCAAAAATGCCCATAATAAAAGAATAGCTTGTAAATCTCTTTTGCTCTCAGGCTGCACATGACTACATTGAAGCTGAGGTGGCAAAATTACAGTAATTAATCCGATGGGAACGGGCAGAGGGTTTGGGATCCACCTTTCACCCGAAGGCTGTGCGTGGGGAAGGAGTCACATCCCCTTCGCCTTCCTGTGGGTCGTGTCACTCGAGGCGGGCTCTCGTCCCCCACTCGGAGGGCTGCTTTGTTGCAACTGCCCTTTCTGCATAGGAATAGTCCCCCCAATCTTTGGGCTTACTCGTGGGCACCTTCCCGGGGTCTGAGAGCCCCTCGCAGAAAGGGGGGACCCCTCTTCTCCAGCCCTTCGAGAGATGCACAGCACCCGGGGAGCTGGGGGTGCCCCTGACTGCGAACTCCTCCAAATTTTCTTCGTAAGAGGCCATGTCCCACGCAGGGCCTCGGGGCAATACTCAACCACAGCTCATAGGTGCATATTTAGGTTATCTGTGGGAGGAGTGTCGTTTTCCCGCTGAACCCCTCGCCCCCCCCCCCCCCAAGCATCCCCCGGACACCCACCCCCCTTGGAGCTGGGATGAAGAAGCAGTTGAGAAGCCCAGAAAGGTCCGCAGTGAAGTTTTGTTTTCCAAACTAAAACAGATGGGAAAGGCAGGATGACAAAAACACGGGCCTCCACCATTTAACTCGTCCCGCAGTGCCATTAACATAATAACCACCCCCAAAAAAATATGTCAGCCCCCGCAGGAGAAATACCCATCCCCCCCGCCCGGCTTTGGGAGCAGGAAGCTGGGTATCCTCAGGTCTCCGCAGCTGTATATGGGCTCATGCATGACATATTCTGGAGATAAAAATCTATAATCCTTTCCGCCATGGGCCATTTGGTTTTATATCGGAATAACACGTTGCACGGTCGCCGCTTTTCTCTTCCCGAGCAGCACACAATAAATCAAGAAAGCAATTACGGCAACTCCACTTCCTTAAGTGTCCTCCGAGGGATAATATTTGTCTACCACTATAAATCCCGGCTTCGTCCGCTTTCGGCGGATTTTTTTTTTCTTTACACCCACACCGAAAAGCGCACTTCGGGGGTGGGGAGGAAGGAGGAGAAAGAGAAAGGAAAAAAAAAGAACTAAAAAAGGGAAAAGAAATAAAAGACTTAAATGCTCAAACACGCCCAGTCCGCAACCCGGAGCCCCGGCCGGGTCCTCCCGTCCTGCTGCGCATTCCCCGGGGGTGCCGCTCCCTTCTCCCCGGCCCCCGGAACCCCGTTGGGTACCCGAACTGCTTTGAAGTTTCCTCCTCAGACCCAAAAAGAAAAAGAAAGGTTTCCCCGTCTCCACGGGAGGTAGAGCCCGGCCACCACCGACAGCCTCAGGAGCGGAATTAGTACCAGTAGCCCCGGCTGCACGGGCAGCCCCCGTAGTACCGGCTGTCCCCGTAGCAACGACCGGCGGCGTCGGTATTCCCGGCAGCATCGGTAGTTCCTGCAAGGGCAGCTCCAACAGCGCTGGTCGTAGGCAGCCCCGGTAGCGGAGGTATTGCGGTAGCCCCGATAGCACCGGTAGCCCCGACCGCAGCCGCCGCCCGCAGCTCAAGGGAACTGCGCCCCCAAGAGCCCCCGGCTCCATCTCCACCGGGCCAAGCGTTATCCCGACCGGCTCCATCTCCAGCGGCAGAACCGGCAGGAAAAGCAGAACCGTGGTCCTTCGGGAAGTGGGGGGGGAGGTCTCAA
Organism: Amazona ochrocephala; assembly: GCA_039720435.1. Lineage (NCBI taxonomy): Eukaryota > Metazoa > Chordata > Aves > Psittaciformes > Psittacidae > Amazona > Amazona ochrocephala. Next base: position 57,211,051 of record CM077877.1, read on the forward strand.
CCCCCCACCCCCTTCGAGTGCCTCGGGCAGGGGCGAGCGGGTGCTTATCCTCCCCTCGCTTTTCCCCAAGGGCTGCTGTTCGTCTTCCCCCGGCTCCGCGTTATTTCTTACTCGGGGTGTTTATTTATCCGGTGGTGCCAGGATGTTGGGAGGTGGGGGGCGGAGGGCCCTGCCCAAAGTGCGGAGGGGGGGGATGATGATAGAAGGGGGGACGGGGACACACACGTGTGTGTGCAGGGCAGAGGGGCCGGGTGCGTGTGCGTGGCCCGTGTGCTGCCGAATTACTTATTCATGAAAAAGTCACATGTCCGGCGGTGCGCAGGAGAGGAGGAAAAGAGGAGGAAAGCGAAAAAAAAAAGGAAAAGTAAAAGGAAGGAAACCCTTATAGGGACGGCGGGGAGGGGGAAAGGCACCCACCTGTATGAGTCCGCTTGTGGATCTTGAGGTTTTCGGAGCGGGCGAAGACCTTCCCGCAGCCGGGGAAGGGGCAGGGAAAGGGTTTCTCTCCCGTGTGCACTCGGATGTGGTTGATAAGTTTGTATTTCGCTTTGAAGGGTTTGCCTTCCCGGGGACACTCCTCCCAGTAGCACACGTGGCTGCTCTGCTCGGGCCCGCCGACGTGCTCCACGGTGACATGGCTCACCAGCTCCTGCATCGTGCTGAAAGTTTTGGAGCAAGGCTTCCTACCGCCCGGTGGCGGCGGCGGAGGAGGAGGCGGAGGAGGCGTCTCCCGGTCGATCCACTTGCAGATCAGCTCTTGCTTGATGGGCTGCCGCATGTATCGCAGGAAGGCCCCGGCCGCTGCCGCCGCCGCCGCCGCCCCGACGTGAGCATGGTGGTGGTGGTGATGATGGTGGTGGTGGTGGTGTGGATGGGGGTGGTGCGGGTGCCCGTGCCCGGCCGCCGCCGCTGCCGCCAGGTTGAGGTTGACGGAGCCGTAACCTTGCAGCGCCGAGGAGGAGGCGGCGGCGGCCCCGTAGTGCGCCTCGGCGCGTCCGTAGAGCTCTCCAGCGGCGGCCGCCAGCCCCAGCCGCATCTGCCCGTTGAGAGGCGGGTGGCGGCCGGCGGGCGCGCCCTGCTCTCCGGGCGGCGGCGGGAAAGCTGCGTGCGCCCCGTCGGCCGCGCCGTAGGTGCCGGCTGCCGAGATGAAGACGCCGTGGGGCGGCGGGTGCGGGAGGTGGGGGGAGCCGGCGGGAGGGTGCTGCTCGCCCAGCGCCCCGTGCACCGCGGCGGCAGCAGCGGCAGCGGGCAGCTCCCGCCGCAGGATGAAGTCTCGGCCCGCTGCCCCCCCCGCCGGGTAGCCCGGGAGGGCGGTGGCGGCCGGCGCGTAAGCGGCGGCGGCGGTGGTGGCGGCGGCAGCGGTGGCGGCGGCGGCGGCGGTGGTGGCGGCGGGAGCAGCGAAGGCGGCGGCGGCGGCGGTGAGCGCCTCAGGAGTGAGCTTGAGGGCGGCCGGCTGCGCCATGTGCTCGGGTCCGAGAGGCGTGAGGGCACCTCCGGGGTCGCCGCCTGCGTCCCCGGGGTGGAGGTGGGCCGCGTGGTGGGGGTGGACGTGGTGGTTCCCCAGCCCCGGGAAGCCTGTCATGTTCTGTTGAGGATGGGGCTGAGCCGCTGCCAAATCTGCTAATCTCAGGGTCGGGTTCCTCTTGCTCAAAGGGGGCTCCATAACGACACAGCCAAGCCCATCTACGCTGGCTGTTGTTATTTTTTTCCCTCTACCCGCCTTCAAAAACATGTATATATTAAGCGGCTCTTTAACTTCTTTTGTCTGCGCTCCTAACTCCGCGCATCCCGGCCCCGCTCTGCCCGCCCGCGATTGGCAGAGCCCTCACCACACTCCGGCGGCTCGCTGGGAGCGACGGCTCGGACACGGCACCGGAGGGATTGGACAGATCTCGATGATTGGCAGCGGATGGGGCCGCGCCATTGGCTCCCTTTCAGGCCGCCGGCGCAGCGGGGATCCGCCTCCACTGCCCCCCCACTGTCCCGTCGTGTCCGTGTCCCCCCCGCCTCGAAGTAGCACTTGCAAAACTTCGCACTGGGCCCGACGGGGTGCACAACCCCTTCACCCCACTCAACCCCCTCCGCCGACAGCGGGCAGCACGGGCAGCAGTGGGCAGCAGCTGCCTCTCCCTCGGCGCTGGACGGGGAGCCCTGAACCGCTGTGTTGACGTTTGACTGCCCGCGGGATGTTCTCTGCTGGCCTCGGGGCTGCTGCCTGGCTCTGCCCTCGGTTCACCTCTCTTTTCCCTTAACGTCTGGAGGGCCGTCATCATTCATTCATCGGCGAGGCGGGAAAGCACGCCCAGCACCCAGCACCCACTCGAGGCCGTGCGTGCTCATGCCCAAGGCGGACGACTGAAGCAACACCACGGGAAGGCAGACAACGTTTTCCTAAAAAGAAGGCAAAAACGGCGTGGGAGGGTTGGAATTCCTTTCCTTTAAAAAATAAAAGAGTAAGCGGGGGGGGGGGGGGGGAGGGCGCACATGCTGGGGAGAAGCTTTGGGAAGCCGCACTGGCTGTCTCCCTGGGGCTTCCTCCTCTCGAGGATCCCCGCAGCCCCACCCCGGTCTCCCCGTCGGGGGACCGCTAGCCGTACCCCCGGCAGCTGCCTGCATCCCAGCCCGAATTCAGAGCGGGCAACCCAGGGATAAAAGCGCACTGGAGCATCAACGCCCCTCAAGGCTTTGGGATGCAGTGGGGGGCGGTGGGTTGGGAAATGGGGAATCTCCGGCAGGGGGGTGTCTACCAGGAGCTGCTGCCTTCGGCGAAAAGGCAGGAGAAGTGGGATTCTCCTAAAGCGAGCCGGGGGGGGGGGGGGGAGGGGAATGGGCCGGGCCGGAGGAGCAATGGGAGCGACCCTGGGGTGCGGGATGTGTTGGCCCTCGAAGGTGCAGCGCCAAACCGGCCCCTTCCGCACAAAGGAGGATGCTGCCTTTGGGGGTGCCGAAAAGGCGGGACCAGGGGTTTCCCTGCCCAGCCAAAAGGGCTGGAAAAGCATTGCCGCGACTTCTCTCTGGGGCTGCAGGAGCAGATGTGGCCCTTACTGGTATGTCATCCGCTTTCCTGAGGCTGCTGGTCCCACCGGGAGTGCCTAGCGCTCCCGCGCTCTTGGAAGAGAAGTCCAAGGATTTCTGCGGGGCAGCGGGGGAAGCTCCTCTGCCAAGCCAGGAGAGGAAACGGGGCGGGGGGTGCCAGCGGACACCCCCATCCCCAAACACACATCCCCCTCCTGGTCCTCCGCATCCAGTGAACCGCCCCTTGCCCAAACTACATCCGCGCCTCCCCGCTGCTACCCTTTGCAGAGCCCCGTTCAAAGGAAGTCCCGTGTATGTCCGGCATTTCCTGGGCCAGACTCCAGCCGTCCCCTCCTTCCCTCCTCCCTCCCGCCGCCACTCACGGGGAAGAAACTCGCAGGATTTAGCCCATAGCTGCCAAAAGAGGAAGGGGTTTGGGGGCAAGAGCTGTAGCGCAGGAGGGGCCCCAGAGGTCCCCCACTCTAAGACCAAGTCTCGCTGGTGCCTCCCACCCCCGGCCCCGAACCAGTGTAGTGATGGGTATTTCAGTGATGCTGCAAGGCAAGGATCGAGAATAAATAACCCCCAGGTTTTAAAAGGAGCTGCTCCATGGTTTTATGGCATAGTAAAAACTTGCCTTCTCGAACTAGCCGTACGTCTATACGGGTATTTCTGTACGTCTATTTTCCATGCGTGCATTCAAACAGGATTCCACATCCTCGCCAGATTCTGGGCACTGTGGTCCCGAGATAAGATGGTTTGGTGGGAGATGCTGTGGAGGTGAAGAACAGCGTCGCTGCCCCGCGGTCCCTCGCACATGCCTCCGCATCCCGCTCTTGTTAAACGCAGCGTGATATGTATCTGTCATCGATTTAATATGTCTTAATTCAAACATATCCCCCGATCAATTTCTTTTTATGAGGGCTATAAAACAAAGAAAATATTTTATAGCTGGGTAATAGGCAGCTGACCTATGAGGAAGGAGGGCTTGGCCGAGGCTTACGTGGAAAATAGCCCGTTTTTAGGACTCGCGCAAAAGCCGCCTGCCTACTGAAGCTGCCTGCCCGAGACGGGTGGATTTTGGACAGTGCCAGCTCCAAAAGGGCCATGAAGAATTTACAACCCATTAACCCACCGATCCCAGCTCAGGCCCAGGCTGCCGCAGTCCTGGGGGGCTGCAGGGGAAGAAGGAGGTGGGTACTCCCCTCCCAGCCCCCCAAACCCTCGGCAGCGCACTTCGGGGGTCGGCCCGGTGCCCTGCTCCCTCGGAGGAGCCGTCTGCGGAGCCCTCCCGCCGTGTCACGCTTACCGGCAAACCGGCCAAGGGACATCGGGGGAGGCTGGAGAGGCGGGGTGAAAGCCTGGAAACCCTCAAATGGATTTCGTAAAGGTTCCTCTATAAATCGAGCTCGGGACATCGGCTTTAGGGCGGGAGGGTGAGGGGTGGGGAGAGAGATAGCTGTAAAACGTCGCTCTGTAATCTGCATTATGCAAATGTATGCTAATGAGAATGAGCACCATTTACAAACAATCCTCTTTAATGCACGTCTTATTGATAGTTAGGGAGCGGAGAGCAATATTTTATAACTGTGAAACCTTCTTCTGTGGAACCTTTGGGAAGCGAGCGTGAGCGCCGCTTTTCTCGTCAAGACCTCTAGATCTATCTCCACAAATTCCGTCAAAGGAGCTCGCCATCAGCCTGACCCTTCGCGGGGAGTAACCCCGGTACCACCTCACTGTCTCGTCCGGGTGTAGCAAGGAGGCACCGGGACAGAGGGCGGGAGAGGGCGTCATGAGTGCCCATGGCCACAGAAGGGAGAGAGAGGCGCCGTTTGGCAGCAAGGACCCCTTTCCCTCCTTTTTGGAGGGAATCACTGGGGATATAAAATGGATATTTTATACCCTTAAAAACAAACTCCTCCTGCGGCCAATAAGCCCCTGTTCTCCTCACCCTATGCACCCCAGTGGGAGCCCAAGGGCAGGGACACGGTCCCGGGAGGGTGCTGGCGCTGTGCCCACCGTCGGGGCTGCCGCGGCCGTCGGAGCTGCCGGGGCCGGGACCACCGCCCGCTTTGGGAAGGGGATTTACGGGCAGAAGGTTCGGAGCTGCCGATTTGGGTGTGCGCCTCTCTGGGGTAAGTGGGGTCCGTCCCGGCACATCCCCTTAGGGGATTTGCTCAAATAAGGATTAAATAAAGATATAAAAATTCCCATCCTTCAATCCCTCTGTGTGTATATATATATATATATAAATATATATTTCTCATACAGAGAGAGAAATAGAGAAGCGACCTCTGTAAACCCAGGCCAAATTTTGCTCTCCGCTCCTTCTCCACACACCTCCCTCTCTCCCCCCCCCCCCCCCCTTCCCCTCTTCCCGTAGCTGAACGTCACCGTTGGAAGAAGCTGTTGAGATAAATCAAATAGTGACACTTTGACGGCTTTACTTGTATAAGCAATATGGTTACCATATGGCATTGTTATTTATGAATGACAGCAGAAATTGTATTACAAAGTCCATCGCACTTTGTTGGGATGCTTCTCCTCTGCCTCAAACCTTTATGCGGGCATCCCCAAAGATCCATCTAATAAAATTCGGCTGTGCTGCGGCAAAACCCCTTTTTTGGAGAGCGTTGAGCCGGCTGCGGAGGGAGGCGCGCAGTGGGACAGGGCGCAGGGCGCGCAAAGTGCGCGGCGTTGCGCGTTTCCTTCGCCGAAGCTGGGCTGGGCAGGGACACCGGCTGCCGCTCGGCCGAGGAAAATCCCGTCCTGGTAATTTCCACCGCGCTGCAGCTTTTGCCCCCTCAGCCTCATGGCACCACCGCCGTGAGCGGGGTTTTATATGGCAACTTCTACTTATATATATACAAAAATATATAAGTGCAACTGAGGGAATAATAAATATTAATGGCACCAAAGAGAGGTGCTGCTTCCTGCTGCCCCTCATCCCCTGCCTGGTGGTTTAAAAAGGGCGGGGGGGAAGGCATTTAAAAGTTACAGTTTTGGCTGAGATTTTCATTATTTCCCCCCCCCCCCCCTTTTTTTTTCTTTTACATTACACTGCCGGTAGAGTCTGACAAAGAACTTTTGTCCCGAAGTGTGTTTTACAGAGGGAGGCTACCGCGCAACACATGTGGTCTTCACGGGTCATAGGTCGAACGGCCTAGAAGTGGCTTAGACCGGCACCATCAAAGGTAACCTGCAATTTAATATCCTGTTGATGAGCTTGTTGAATTTATGAGTGTCTGTGATACAGACAACGGTGCAAAGCCATGCTGCTCAGCTGGCCTCTCCTTCCCCGGCTACAGGCCGGCCTCATGCCCCCTGCCTCGCACCTCGTCCCATTACTCTGGGGAGAAGTGAAGGTTGAGTCTGGAGGGGAAAAGACCCCGTCTTCCCCACAGCCCAATCCCTGGTCGGCCTTTCCACCTGGGTTTTCCCCGTCAAGGCTGCCACCAGCCTCATCCTCCCTCGGGCAGAGTTGCCGCTGCTCAAGGGTGAAGGAAGGAGGGAGGCAGAGGGGGATGAAGAGAGAGAGTGAAGGAAGGAGGGAAGAAGGGATGGAGGGGATGTGGAGCAGTCTCCTCAACAACCCCAGCCTGGCGGTGACAACCCCTGGGAACAGGAGGTGGAAGGTGAGGGAGGCATACGCTGTCCAGGGGAAGGAAGAAATTGCTCTCACTGGTCCCTACAGCCCCTCCAGCTCCCTCCTTATCAGCAGTGGCAAGAATAAGAGCAGAGCAGTTTTAAGGAAAACTTCGGCACACTTACAGACAGGGGGGATGCTTTCCCGGGAAAGGCCGACGGTTACTCTGTGGGTCTGGCACCTCCAGAAAGCGGTTCGAAAGCTAGTTTCAGTAAACCCGTGTAGCACCGACTCTGGGGGACCGCTTGCTTCCCTCCCTCGGAAGCTGCAGTGAGGCAAAAGCTGTGCTTCTGGCAGGGGCCCGGAAAGTGAGAGCGGGTTTGGCTGCCGGGGCCCCTGCCCATTCCCCCCATCCTCCCCTTCTTCCCTTACCCCCTGCCCGTGTTACCCTGTGACACCGGGGAAAGGGGGCTCGCGGTTCTGAGGGAAATAAAGCGCTTCTTAGAAGGGACGGCGACGTGACTTTGAACTTGGATCAGCTCCTCTGTTTCCGGCACAGAGAGCAGGGCTGGAGTCCTGAAAGAACAGCAGAGCGCGGCCAACCCGCGGGAGCTCCGGCTGGAATTCAGCGTTCGTCCGTCCCTCCAGACGTCCGTCCGTCCTTCCAGCCGTCCGTCCGTCCGTCGCCCAAAGCGGTGGCGCTGAATGGGCAGAGGGCAGGGGGGCAGGAAAAGCAGGAAGGAAAAGAGAAAAAGGAATAAAAAGAGAAAAAAATAAGAGAAAAAGGAAGAAAAGTGAAAGGGAAGAAGAGAAGAAAGAGAAAAAGAGAAGGAGAGGAGGGAGGAAGGAAGGAAGGAAGAAAGGAGGGAAAGAAGGAAGGAAGGAAGGAAGGAAGGAAGGAAGGAAGGAAGGAAGGAAGGAAGGAAGGAAGGATCCAGAAGGTAGGTATTTGTATGATCATTCATCATTTTTTATTATTTCTTTCTGTTTGGGGTTTCTGGTTTGGGTTGTTATTTTGGGGTTGGGTTTTGTATGGGTTTGGTGGTTTGTTTTTTTTTCGAAGTAGTGTTTATAACTGGGATTTTCCACGGGCATCTCGGTTCTTTTTCTAATCTCGGATGTAGCAACTTCTTTCAAGGGTTGTTTTTTTGTTTTTTGGTTTTTTTTTTTTTTTTTTGTGGAAAGAAAAAAAAAGGTGCATCCAAGGCTCTAGTTATCCGCATGTTTTTTTCACTAACCCGGAGTCACACGATGCAGGAGCCCCGGCTTCCAGCTCTAACTTGCGCTCTCGAAATCCTCACAGCGTTGGAGGACGCTTCTCAGACCTCTGACTCGGCAACATTTCAGAGAAGGAAAAGAGATTTTGCTCGCGATCTGTCCCTGGGAGCCTGGGGGGTCAGGACAAGGACAGCATATGCTCCCAAGCTGCAGCCTGGGAAGGTGATATCTGGGGAGCAGAACACTGCTGCCCGCAGAGAGAGGACGGAGTGACGACGTGGTACAGAAGAGAGGGCTCCTAGCAGCAGAGGTGAACCTGCACTGAGATTCAATTTATTTTCTAATGTCTATTTTGTATTAGAAGGAATCCCATTTCTCCTCAGATTAAATCCTTGTCTTGTTCAAAGAGTAATGTCCGGTACTGGCACTTTCGACAGGCTTGGAAATCGTTTAACTATTTAGTGACACTGATGAGGAAAACCTTATTTCAACAACCTTTCTCTCCCTCTTTTTCTCTCTCTCTCCTTACATTTCTTTCCTTCCCTTCCTTCCTTCCTTCTTTTTCTTCCTTCCTACATTTTCTTCTTTTCCTTCCTTCCTTCCTTCCTTCCTTCCTTCCTTCCTTCCTTCCTTCCTTCCTTCCTTCCTTCCTTCTTTTTCTTCCTTCCTACATTTTCTTCTTTTCCTTCCTTCCTTCCCTCTGTCTCTATCTATCTATCTATCTATCTATCTATCTATCTCTTTATATCTATCTCTATATCTATCTCTTTCTACATCTATCTCTATCTACATCTTTATCCATCCATCCATCCATCCATCCCCTTTCTCGTACTCTGGGTCCAGGTTTGACAAGGCATTTAACGACATGAGGAGCCACAGGAGGAATGTCACGTCGCAGGGAGAATTTTCAACAGCCCTCCCCACCCCCCCCCCGCAACCACCCCAACCCCCTATATTTTGGGGTTGTCCCCCGGCACGCCCGGAGCCGATGGCGAGCGAGACTCCAGGTTAAGCTCAGGATGGTTAAGACGACAACTGTTATGTCGGGATTTAATTTTGACAAAGCCTTATTTATGGGCGAGCTGCTGGCCCCGAGATGATTATTTTTCAGGCACTACAAAACAAACCGAAGCAGGGGCCAGACATGTATTTACTGGAGGGGGAGGGGAAGCGGACTTGTTTGCTCTGTGTGTGTGTGCTGGCTGCATGCTTTTTTATTCCTGCCATGTAAGAATCCGGTTTCCAAATAACAATGGCAGGGAGGATTTTGGGGCTGGGGTTTTATTTTTTTTCCCTTTTTCCTGGCTTGTTTTCGTTTCTTTTTCAAGAGAGGGAAGAGAAAAGGAAAACTCCTGAAGCATCTGCTCTCGGGTGCACATTCACAACACACACACATCGAGTCCTCTGCTCCAGCACAAGTGGTTTAAAAGCTCCCCCCAAAACCTCTTCCCTCTTCTATTTTAATTTCTACTTTATTTATGTATTTGCATTTTCTCCCAGCTGCTGTGACTTTAATTTGCTTCTCCCCTCGCTCCCTTTATCGATCAGGGGCTTCATCTGCTTCAGCCGAAAAGGGGGAAGGGGCTGCAGGATGCGCGAGTTCATCCCTCCCTCTGCCAACACCAAAAAAAAAAAAAAAAAAAAAAAAAAGATAAAGAAAAAAAAAGAAGAAGGAAGGCCCCTCTCTCCCTCTCTCCCCCTCCCCTCCCCCCAGCCCTCTGTTTATGTTTTAAGCCCCTCGCTTTGTTTGTTTGCCTCCCGAGGCAGGATCGCATGGCCAAGCGCACATCGATATTTTCCGTGCTCGCCACCCCTTCCCCTCGCCGCGGGAGAGGCGGGAGGGAAGGGGGGAGGAACGCACACACCCCTCAGCCCTCCAAAAGAAGCGGCCGGCGGTGCCGGGCCGAAGGCGGCCACCGGGCCCGTGCAGTGCCGGGCGGGGGCCGGGCGGCGACGGGGCGGGAGGGGCGCCGGGCGGCCGCGCCGCCATTAGCCGGTGGCCGGGGACGCCCGGATGGACGGGGCTGCTCGGGCCAATAAGCGGGAGCCGGCAGAGAGGCCGGGCGGCGGGTGAAGGCGGTGTTGGGAGCGGAGCCGCCAGTGCGGGCGGGGAGAGGGAGAGAGGCCGGGGAAGGGAGGGAGGGAAAGAGGAAAAAGAGGGGGAGTGAGGGGAGGGGGAGAAAAATAAAAAGCCGCCGCCTCAGCAGCGCCCACCGAAATAAACAGAGGAGCGAGAGGCAGCGAGGGCGCGGGCGGAGCGGGGCTGCACCTCCGCCGCCCCGGCCGCGCCGCTCCGGCCCCGGCGCTCCGAGGCCCCTTCCCACCCCCCGCCTCCCTTCCCCACCCCCCCCCCCTTATTGTTTTTAATCCGCCTCCGGCACCCCCTTTCTTGTCTTTTCCCCCCAACCCCCGTCCCCTCCCCACGCCCCTCCGCGGCGGCGGGCAGGGGCGGCGCGGCTCGGGGCACCCCCCGCCCCGGGTCCCTTCGCTCCGTGGGAACCCGCGGCTGCAAGTTTTTTTTTCCTCCGTGAGAGACAGCGCTAACGCCCGGAGGAAGATAAAACGAGAGCAGGGGCCCGGGGGCGGCGGGGAGGGTCGCGGGGCCGAGCGGGGGTCTGCGGCGGTGGTGACATCCCGGTGGTGGCGGCGGCGGAGAAGGAGGGGGGGGAGCGGCGTGTGTGCGGGTCTCTGTGTGTGAGTGAGTGTGTGTGCGTGTGTGCCGCAGGGAACGGCGAGGCGAGCCTTGCCCCCCCCCGTCCCCAGCCCCGTCCCTCCCCTGTTCCCCCTCCCCTCCCCTGCCCGCCCCCGGCTCAGCTCCTTTAATACACTTTGGTTCTCCGCTCGCCTTTGGACTCTGCTCTGCCTGGCTCCGGATACGGCTCCGGCGGCGGCGGCAGCGGCGGCAGTAGCGGGCCGGTGCGGGAGCGGGCGGCTGCGGCGGAGGCGGGGGGACGCGGCGGCTGCCGGGGCGAAGCGGAGCGGCGGCGGCCCCGCGCCGGGCCGGGCAGGCGGCGGCAGCCCGGCAGCGGCAGCGGTAGCGGGGCGGCGGCGGCGTCCCCGGAGCGGCGCGGACCATGCTGCTGGACGCCGGCCCGCAGTTCCCGGCCCTCGGCGTGGGCACCTTCGCCCGGCACCACCACTCGGCCGCGGCGGAGATGCAGGACCGGGAGCTGAGCCTGGCGGCGCAGAACAGCTTCGTGGACTCGGCGGCGGCGCACATGGGCGCCTTCAAGCTCAACGCCGGCGCCCACGACCTCTCCCCGGGGCAGAGCTCGGCTTTCACCTCTCAGGCGCCCGGCTATCCCGCCGCCGCCCTGGGCCCCCACGCTGCCCACGTCGGCTCCTACTCCGGAGCGCCCTTCAACTCCACCCGGGACTTCTTGTTTCGCAGCCGCGGCTTCGGGGACTCTTCGCCGGCCGGCGGGCAGCACGGCATCTTTGGCCCTGCGGCCGGCAGCCTGCACCACCCGCACACGGATGCTCAGAGCCACCTTCTCTTCCCGGGCATCCATGACCAGCACGGCCCCCACGCTTCCCAAAACGTCCTCAACGGGCAGATGCGCCTGGGCTTGCCGGGGGAAGTGTTCGCCCGGTCGGATCAGTACCGCCAGGTCTCCAGCCCCAGGACTGACCCGTACTCGGCGGCTCAGCTTCACAACCAGTACGGCCCCATGAATATGAATATGGGCATGAACATGGCAGCCCACCACCATCACCACCCAGGTGCCTTTTTCCGCTACATGCGGCAGCAGTGCATCAAGCAAGAGCTCATCTGCAAGTGGATCGACCCCGAGCAGCTGAACAACCCCAAAAAAAGTTGCAATAAAACTTTCAGCACCATGCACGAGTTGGTCACCCACGTCTCGGTGGAGCACGTTGGGGGACCCGAGCAGAGCAACCACGTCTGCTACTGGGAGGAGTGTCCCCGGGAAGGCAAACCGTTCAAAGCCAAATACAAACTGGTCAATCATATCCGAGTGCACACGGGAGAGAAACCCTTCCCCTGCCCCTTCCCCGGCTGCGGAAAAGTTTTCGCCAGATCAGAAAACCTCAAAATTCACAAAAGGACGCACACAGGTAATTCGGGTTTCGTTCGGCAGATTATCCCCCTTTTGCCCGTGCCTATGTGTATGTATAAAACCACATAGAAACTCAGGCAGAGAGATGTAAAATGATGAGAGTGATAAAATAACGAGCCTGCTTAATATTTCCCCCCCCCCCCCCCGCTCCATTCCACAGCTGCGTTTGTTTTGGTTTCTTCTCCACCAGAATCCCCATTCCGCCCCTCCTCTCTCCCCTTCCCAGCTTTTGAGAGGATATTTTACCGATTTCTTTAAATTTGCGGGGTGAGCTACATAGATTCCTGCCGATGCTCGCCGGGGTCTTCCCGCAGGAAAGCAAAATTCAGCACGAAGTGAATTCTGCCATTCTAAAAGACGGCGAGATGTGTATGTATATACATGCACACACGTTTATATATGTACATATACAGAAGGCCTTAGATATTTGCAATGAGCAACGTTTTTGCATCTAACTTCAGCCCTTGTGAGCGTGGCTTTCACGTATCTTTATGGAGAAATAAACTACATAAATACAGCAAAACCCGTAATTGGTCCAAAATCCCCTTGGTAGTGGGAAAACGTCCCCTTTCTGCGAATGCTTTCCATTAAATTTAAATGGTGTGAGCAAGGCAATAAAATTTTCTCATTTAAAAAAAGGGGGAAAAAATGTTTTTAAAGTCTCACTCGAGGTGATTTAAGGTGCTTTCGTAAGAGTTTATTGAATCAGGTAATAGGGAGCGGAGGGGTTTGAAGCTTGGAAACTTCCACCCGAATCAGGTGGAAGAGGGAGCTCAGGCTTTCCTGATGAAAAACCGCCTAAGCCGAAGGGTAACAAAACTAAACGCGTCCTCCTGCCTCATCTATTATTCATTTACTACTCGAACCGTGCCAGACTATTTCAGACAAGACAGCCAAATATTTTAGCCACTTCCACTCTAAATATTTACCCGGAGAAAGGCGAAAAAAAGATCCCGAGGCCTATTGTATTTCTCAAGTGCTAAGCCCAATGCGAGGTGCGAGACGAGCTTTAACAAGGTTTAAAATTTGAGAAATGTATTTGCATGAGATGCCCGCACTGCCGGCATTGTGTCTGAGCGGATGTCTTTAAGAAACAATTTAGGTGCTAATGGAATTTAATGTTAAATGCTTCCCCCTCCAAAGCCGGGGGAGGGGGGTTGGGGTGGGTGGATGGATGTGAAGTTCTCACCTCCAAATTACTCCCCGGCATTTCGAGCCCTGGCAGCAGCCGGGCGAGAGGAATCCCGATGAAAATTAAATGAAGTATTTTACAGACGTTTAGTTTTCCCAGAGGATATGCGTTTATCTCCAATATCCATGCACGAAACGATCTGCCCGGCCTTAAATCTGGTGGCAGCGGTTGCCTGTTTAACAGGAGAGCGGGTCTGGTACTGAAGCGAAACGGCTCCATCCTTTGATTTATTTATATATATATAATTATTGTTTCTTATCGCCTTTCTATCTTCAGTTTCTTTCGGGGCCGGCTGTGTGCCGGCACTGGTCAAAATAAACCCAGCAAGATGCCGGGGGTGCCCGGGGTGTGTGTGTGTTGGTAGGAAAACCATGAGGGAGCAAGGTCAAACCCGGCCTCTCGCTCGGGGAAGTAGCTGGGCCGAGTGGCTGGCAGTGGGGGGCGAGAGGGGAGAGGGGAAAGGAGGGGGGTAAGCCCCGAGGTCCTGCGCGGTTTTTGCGCGGGTTCGGCCGCGCTCAGCCCCGCCGCTTTCTTGCAGGGGAGAAGCCCTTCCAGTGCGAGTTTGAAGGCTGCGACAGGCGCTTCGCCAACAGCAGCGACCGCAAGAAGCACATGCACGTCCACACTTCGGACAAGCCCTACCTGTGCAAGATGTGCGACAAGTCCTACACTCACCCCAGCTCCCTGCGGAAGCACATGAAGGTACCCGGCCCCGCAGCCGGCGGCGGGAGGAGGGAGGGCGGCCGCCTCGCACCGGGCGCCCCGTCGGGGCGGCGGGCGGCGGGCGCGGGGCCCGGGGGCGGCGGCGGGCCGGGCCGGCGGCGGGGGGAACGCCCGGGGGGCGGTGGCGGCGGCCTCCCCATCCCCCCTCCACCGGGCCGTGTTGCCTTTGCCCCCCAGGTGCACGAGTCGTCCCCGCAAGGCTCCGAGTCCTCCCCGGCCGCCAGCTCCGGCTACGAGTCCTCCACCCCCCCGGGGCTGGTATCCCCTAGCGCCGAATCGCAGAGCACCAGCAACCTCTCCCCGGCGGCGGCGGCGGCGGCTGCAGCAGCGGCGGCGGCGGCGGCCGTGTCCGCCGTGCACCGGGGCGGCGGCGGTGGCAGCGGCGGAGGCGGCGGTGGCGGCGGCCACAGCGGCCTGTCCTCCAACTTCAACGAGTGGTACGTGTAGGGCCCCGCCGGACTGCTCTGCACGGCTCCGCCGCGCCCGCCCCTCCCGGCCCCGGCGGCAGCGGCGGCAGCAGAGGGTAGGAGGGAGCGAGCCCGCCGGAGACGCGCTGGGAGATGCCGCCGCACCCGCTGGCGGCGAAATGAGGGCCGAACAGGATGGGGACGGGAATCTTTATCTCTCCGCACCCCTCCCGCCTTCGCGCCTTTTTTCTGTTTTTTGTTGTTGGATTTTTTCCCCTAAATTTCTTTTCGAGAACATTTTGAACCAGCAAAAAAAGTCTACTAAAAACCTGTGTCCTGAGAAATGCAAGAGAATGAGTAAATAGAAGAGCGGAAAGGGGAGAGAAAGAGAGAGGGGGAAAAACCCAATCCCAAAAGCTACCAACCACAGCACCCAGCAAAATGCTTCTCCAGCCGGCGGAAAGGAACTCTCCCTCCGGAGCCTCCAGACAAAAGATCAGAGACTCTAACTGCCCCGGTCCCTGCGCCTCCCGGCCCGAAGCAGCCAGCGCCCTCCTGCCCCACCAACTGTGTACATAGCGGCCCTCTCCTTCCTCCGGCGAGGGGGGAACGAAGTTTTCCTGGATTCTTGGTGTATAGAAGTTCGTCCCGTTTGTAAACCGCGGATTGGTCCCCTTCTACTTCTTTTTTTTTCTTCCTTTCCCCCCCCCCTCTTCCTCCCTCCACAGAAAAGTGAAGGACTTGGGATTTTTCCTCCCGCTCCTGCTCCCCACCTCCCTCTCTCCTCCTTTTTTAGTTCCCCTCTTGAAAAAAAAAAGTAACGTGGAAGAAAAAAAAAATGGTTTCTTTTTGTAATCGTGATATCTTGAATATTGTGTTCCTTTTTAAGAGGCAACTTGATTGTACACTGCATTTCGACTTTAGACTGGGGGAGAAATACCGTGCCAAAGTCTCCATTCTGTTACACACACACACACGAACAACAACGCTTGTGAATGTATTTTTCTGTTAGCTGGGTTTACATGTGATGTTTTAGTGCTTCTGCAAGTTCAATTTGTTAGTTCCTGTTGGGAAGATTGTGAGGAAAAAATAAACGTTGTGCCGTTAGCTTTTCCGTAATAACACCCTTCCTCCTGTAAATACCTGTTACCATATTTATCCATTTGTAATTAAATTATGGTATTAACTTGCTACAGAGGAAACAGTATTTATAAAGAATGTTTCTTAACTATAAATATGTACAATTGTGAGCATAAACTGTTTCAGATTTTTTATTTGAAGGTTTAAGTGGTTTCATCATTTCTTGTGATATGTTTTGAGAGTAATGCATACAGAAATATAATAAAACGTGTTGAAACTGCACGGCCTGATTCCTTTTTATGCCAAAGGCTCTCTGAAACCTGCTGTAAAGGGGGTGAGGGCCTGAGCGACGACTACGAAACAAATAGTTCATGAAAATCCGCGGGTTACTGGAATACGAGGATTTCGTTAATTTTTGGTAGGAAAAAAAAAAAGTATTAATTTGGGAAGCCTTTGTGCTAAAAGAAAAAGGTGAGCGTTTCCGTATTCCCCGAGCGAATAGCAAGGCAGGAATCTTCTTTAGGAAGAGCTTTACCAGGCAACAGCGCAGCTTCCTTCGCCTTCCTCCCGACTCCGTCTTTCCCTTCCTTCCCTGGGCCCCGAGGGGTTACGAAAGCGGGGTGCTACGGTACGGAGGTGGAGGGGCAATGGCCAGGCTTTGAGCTCTGCTCAAGGCTGCTTTGAGCCGTAAACCCCGTCCTTCTCGTATTTTTGGTAGCCTCCCTCCAGCCTTGGAGAGGAGAAAGTGGCAATGCCAGAGAGCTCACATTTCCCTTCGAGCTGTTTTTTTCTGTTCCTCCCCCCTCTCTTTTTTTTTTTTGCTAATAGCCCGGGGTGCGTTTTGGGCTGCCAGACATCCTCAGCAAGGGACCGAGAGCCGCCGGGCGATGCCTTTTCCTCGCGGTTCTGGTCCAGCGTTGCTTTCTGTCGGCGCCATCGGGGCCTGGCGGGTGGAACGGCCCTTTTGGGTCCGGCAGGCTGCGGCTCTCCCAGCATCCCCCTTAGCACCGGGATGCCAGAAGGGAGAGTGGCAGCGGCAGGGAAAAAGTGGAAAAAGTTCTGCTTCGCCAAGCAACCGAATTTATGCCCTACGAGGATGCAGCGCCGTGAGCCGGGCTCCGAGCGCCCTGCGGTGGCTGCGCTGCCTTCAGCGGCAGCTTGTGCGGGCGGGGAGAGCCCTTGGCTCCTCTCACCCGGCAGGCCCCACTGCCGCCCCCCCGGGCAGGTCGTCGGTCTGAGGTTTTTGGGCTTTGGGCTTTGTCCCTCATGTTCAAATAGCAGTAGAGATGGTCCAAGCCGCTGGAGGGAAGATAGGTGGAGGGACGAGTGTATACGGGGCCCTGCTCACTTCCGGGGTGCGGTGGGGGTTACCTACACCCAGAGAGAGAGGAAGAGGGAAGGGAATAATCCCCCTGTCCCGCCGCTGCCAGCGGAGTTTAGATGCGGAGCAGAGATGGAGCTTCCTTCGCGGCCGCGCCCCTCCCAGCGCTGCCATCCCCGCACACCCGGCAGGCTCCCCGGGCAATCAAACGGCTATTAAAACCTAATTTATGTTCGGTAATAATATTACGCCAAAAAAATATTTATTAAAATCATTGGCATATGCTGCCTGCCACTTGGAGAAATCCGTAGGAAATGCAGCTGCGAGGATCCCTCTTTGTCCTGACTGCCTTCCCGCTGCCGAAAAACCAAACGGGGGTCCCGCTTCGGAGCCCGGCTAGTGCTGCCAACCCCCGCCTGCCTAAATTCCCTCCCGGGCCTGGGAACACACAGGCGGTCCCCACGCTCCAGCAGGCGAGAAGCTCCCCGAAGCGGGTCTCCCCTTTCTCCCTCCCCTCTGAGACGTTCTGTTTTCTGGATGCCTCAGCTGCTGATTTCTCCTCGACCCCTGGTAGCGGGATGCTCAGAGCAGGCGGAGCCCTCCCCAGCCAGAAGCCCAGGTCGTGTGGCAGGGAGGGCAGCCCCTCTCCCTCCGGCCAGGAATGCCGCTCCCCCGGCCGGCCTAGGGAAGGGGACGCGGCGTTCGTGGCCGTGAATTAGCCCCCCCTCACTTCCCCATCCTCCCCGGGCTGGCCCTGAACTTGACCCTGGCCTTGGCGCATCCAGCCAGCAGCCCCTCTCCTCCCGCCTCCCCCGGGCCCTGACCCCGTCCCGGCCCTGCCACGCTTGACGGAGAGCGGTAATTCATCGGGTTCAGGGGTTGGGTTTTTTTTGGGGGGGAGGGCAGCTGAGACCCGCCTCTCAGCCTTGTGCGCGGGTGGCCTGGGCTGAGGGACCGCTGGCCCCGGAATCCTTCTTTGCGTCCCTCATCTCTCTCCCTCCTCCACCTCGTCCCCTCTCACCCCAATTCTCCCCACGCCAATATTTCTCCCTTTGTCTCCAGCACTGAGCCTGAGCTTTCCACACCTCCCTGCCCCAGCCCTGGAGGGAACCTGGGGCCAACCTGGAGCAAGGCCATGGGGTCCCCCAGCATCCCCCACCCCCTCTCTATGTCCAGCCGCAGCGGGCGGGTGCCCCGGCAGCCGGATAACACTCTCCGACGGCGCTGCCCCGACGGCTCCCGGGTCTTCCCGGTGGGTAGGGGGGGGCACGGCGCTGCTCTCCCGCCAGCACCTCGTGCCCGGCTGCAGCAGCCCCATTTGGCCGACTGTCCTCCGGCGATGTGACTCTTGGTTTACACCATGAAAACCAGCGTGGAGTGTGGGGTTTAATTTTTATGATTAGTGTTATTATGAATCATAAAATTCTCTCCTGACTCTGCTTGCAGACCCCCTGAAAAGACGGAGTGGTTTTCCTGGGAATGCTCTCTCCTCAGGATCTCTTCCCTAGCCAAAACAAGAGAAAAAATAAAGAAATCGAGAAACTGAGGCACCGTCCATAGAGCAAGCTGTGCTCGCAACAGGGGGACAGCTTATACCCTGACTCTACCTGCCCCCGCTGCCCATATAGAGCAAAACCCGCTTTTTCACCTGGCCTGGCTGTTCTGCCGGCTTTGTACTGCTGCCGGCGGGGACTAAATAAACCCCAAACCCATCCCAACCTCCCACCAGCCAGAGGTGACAACAGCCCAAACCGAACTAAATAAAATACAAAATAACATTACTGGCACGTCTCTCCCGAAGCTTGGAGGGGAGCGGTTGCCGAGCCCGGCGCTGCTGTGCCGGTACCGGTGCCGGCGGGGCTCCGCAGCGGGTGAGTGGCTACGCCTGCCCGGGGGGGCTGCAGACGTTCGCCTCCGCCAGACCTCCCCAAACCCCGAACGGCCTTTTAAGTTTTCCCCTTTGTTTTCAGAAACTCGCACACGTTTCCTGCCCGCTATGAAGACATAACAGGCTCCCCCAAACCTCTCCCCGGCCACACGTGCGCGCGAGGCGTGCTTCGGGCGCAGCGAGGTACGTGTGGTTGCCATCTCCGTGCACGGTTAGGGCTTGTTTTGTTGGTGTTTTTCAATCTCGTGGGTGGCTTTTTTTTCCTCCCCTCTTTTTTTTTTTTTTTTTTTTATTTATTTATTTTCGCTTCTTTTCTTCCTTTGAAAGAAAAAAAATATTTTTGTTTGCGCGTTTTTTTTTTTTTTTCTTCCCCTTTTCCCCAGAGTCAGATGCTCGGGGAAGGAGCCACGTTTTAGGAGCAGAGCAAGCAAAAAACTGTTGTCCCATCCTGCAGGGCACGGTGCCCCCCAGCCTCCCAAAGTGCTTTGGGATGTCTCCCCACACACACCTTTTTTTCTTCTTTTTTTTTGGGGGGGGGGGAGGGGAGGAGGGCAATCAGGCTAGGGGGTTTCTCTGCCTTTAATACTTGGGGGGAAAGAAGGGAGAGAGAGGAGAGGAGAGGAGAGGAGAGGAGAGGAGAGGAGAGGAGAGGAGAGGAGAGGAGAGGAGAGGAGAGGAGAGGAGAGGAGAACGAGAAGGGAAGAGAAGAGAAGAGAAGAGAAGAGAAGAGAAGAGAAGAGAAGAGAAGAGAAGAGAAGAGAAGAGAAGAGAAGAGAAGAGAAGAGAAGAGAAGAGAAGAGATGACGAGGGGAGGGAGGAACTTCGCCAGAGGTTTCATGTGTTTAGTAGTACTTCAAAGTGGCTGCCCCGCTGCTGTGCCCTGTCCCGAGAGGAGGAAGCGCGGCACCAAACGGACCGCCGACCCTACTTCCTCGCAGGCCAGGAAACACTAGCGTGTGCCCCTGCGCCTCTAGCCCATGGCCCCAGGCGCTTTCCAACGAGGACCAGGCAAGGTCGAGCTGCGGGACCCGACGCGGAGCAAGCGCTTCTCCTCAGGTCCCCACTCTTGGGACCCAGCTGTTGCGTCCCGGAGGTGAGGGGACGCTCTTTTGGTGTTAAAAAGAAAATAACCGGCAACGGAGGTGAGAAAGGGGGTAGGGGGGAAAT
Organism: Amazona ochrocephala; assembly: GCA_039720435.1. Classification (NCBI taxonomy): domain Eukaryota; kingdom Metazoa; phylum Chordata; class Aves; order Psittaciformes; family Psittacidae; genus Amazona; species Amazona ochrocephala. Next base: position 57,230,727 of record CM077877.1, read on the forward strand.
AACTCAAGGTCCAGGAAGTGACTGGGAGGGGGGACCCGGGGTGCCTTGCCCTGGGCAGGAGGGGGTTGGGAGGTCCCGACACCGCCCCGAGGGGCTCCGCGGGTGTCGTGGGGCCGCCGCGGGTGGCCGCTACCAGGGCGTCCCGGAGCCCGGCCCGACTCACCGTCCGGCCGGGCGCTTGGCCGCGGAGCCTCCGCAGGAGACGCTCGTGTGTGTGGGTCTGGTGTGTCGCGATATAAACCAGCTTGCGACAGGAAGAAAGAAAAGGGAAAAAAAAAAAAAAAAAGAGAGCAATTGTCTTTCCAACTTTCCCCCCCCCCCCCCCTTCCCTTCCTCCTACAGCACTAATTCCTCTGTGTGGGCAAACAGCTCTTCTCCTTTGATTCTTAGTCACAGCCGCTAGATTAAATACGGGTTTTAATGAGAGCCGTGGCTGCGGCTGCATTAGGTGATGATCGTTCTGAAGACGAGCTGACCTGTTTTGATGAAGACGATGTGACCTGTAGGGAGAGAGGGAAAGGTCAGCCGCATGCAGTGGCCAGATTTCTGCTCCTTCCCGGCGCATGCTGCTACAATATTGATCCGCGGAGAAAGATAAACATAAAAGCTAGATCCTCTGTCCTGAATACTAATGAACGCGGCTTCCAGCTTTTAATTGTTGTTGAATTCTTGTTTCCACCGTAAACATTTGCTGACCTCTGTGGGGCAATTTTCCCCCCGGTTTGGTTTAATTTTCTTTTGTTTTGTTTTCTTTAATTTTATTTTGCCTTATTTTACCCTATTTTGCTTATTTGCTTTCCAATCACTGAACTCCTCTCCCGTTGGAAATCTCGTCGGCAAGTTACTTTCCGCAGCAGCCAAGGCGCAGCCAGCCCCCCGGCTGCCGCCGCCCGCATCTCGTTTCCATGAGACGGCGCAGCGAAGGCAAGCGCCGCTCAAAGCGGGGAAAAGCTCTTCTGAGAGGCGACATCTCGACCTGGGATCCACCTTTTGGATTTCTGCTTCATTACTCCCTCAATTCCTTCCCAGCAGAACGCTGCAGATGACACCGGAGTTTTTTTGTTTTTTTTTTTTGGGTTGTTTATTTAATTTAATTTTATTTTATTCCCTCTTCTCCCGGACCATGTGGCGAACCCAAAAGTTAAACTGGAAGAGGGCTCTCCTTTCAAATCCCAGTTTCCCAACTGTTTCCAGACTAGATACCCCTCCGGTGTGCAAAGAGAGATAGAGAAATGCCGCTGCACCGGGAAAAGAGTCGCTTTCTCCTCGCCGTGGCAGAGACCCCGGCCGGGAAGGAGGAGGGAGGGAGGGAGGCTCTGCTTGGAGGGTTTTCCCTGTGATGGCAAATGGTTAAGTATCACTTGCCATCCCGGCACCATCTTGGTAATATTTTGCACTTCGAGGCTGTCAATGTCAGCTGTATATCGGGTAAGGCGGTTAATGAACCACATATCCCCAAATACGGGTTTCAAGTTTCTGTGGCTTCGCAGACGACCCAGAGCAAGCACCAAGTACAGGGGCAATTAAGTCTATCAGACTGATATTTAAGAAAACTGGGGAGATATTAAACTTCTAATTCCCGTCATTACAAATAATTTTCATGAAGGAAACTTCTAAAAGACACACACCCCCTCCTTACACTTCTCAGTCTATTTTTAACCCCTCAGTGATTTACTACATTAGTAATTTTAGAGGATACAGTTTACAGCTTGAGTTATTAGACTGAACACCTCTGGCTGACACCACAACACCTTTTTTTTCTGCCTGCAGCTGTGAGTCACAACCCCATTTTCATACCAAACTGCTGCGCATTCCTTTACAATATAGACTTCCTTCTCTCAAAGATCAAACACGCTCCAGCCAACGTATTTATTTTAAAATACAGGAAAATTAAAACTAAACATGGATTTAAAAGAAAAACAAATGCAGCATTTCTTTCCCTGCTGTCCCTCCTACTAAAATAAAATGAAATAAAATTAGGACTGAACGGTGTGGACCTCTCCAATAAAATAATAGAGTGACAGAGCCAAACCAGTTGATTCTGACTGCAACAGGAACGGATCCTTCTGTTTGCTATTATTTATTTGTGTATTGTTGTGGCTATGGTTTAAATTATATGTGGGAATGTCAGGCCAGGATGCTGTAACCGAAGCCTCCCTCTAACACACTTTTCCTATTTGTTTAATGCCAGCGCTACAAGGCTAGAATAAGCACCAGGAGGAAAATGGTTTCAATATTCATTTTAAGAGCTTACAACGGAGAATCCAGGAATCCCAGGAAAACCCGCAGGCCTGCTCCGTGGAGATGCCCGGCGGGACCACGCAGGTTCCCTGCTCCTCGCCAGGTTTCGGTGTGCGGGGAGGGAGCGAAGGAGGGGAGCTGCGGGAGGAAGGAGTGCCCGGAGTCATTTCTACCCTGCTAAGAGGGGGTTTAAAAGCCTCCTTGCGGCTCAGCGCCACGGACAGTGGCATGCTTTGTCATTCTGATTGAGGTGAAGGTAGATTTAATCTCTGATCCTCACGGTGACCTCCTGCGTACTCCGCCACTCGGGTTTGAGAGGGGACTTCGCTGCAGGTCTTTCTTCTTCCATCCCATCTTACTGGTTTTGGTTGTTTGTTTTTTTTTTTTGCCCTGAAGAACGGTACCTGATCGACATCACGTCCCCACAATCCCCCGTCAGTCTTTCCCCGGGTCACGGGAATGACAGGTGAGAAAGGGGAGCGGGACGTACCTGCCCGCATTTATTTATGTTTGGTACTCATGCAGATGGAAAAAGATAATTTTAAATGAGAAAATAATAAAGAAAGGAAAGAAAAATCAAACTGAAGGATCATTCGCCTTAGGGAACAGATCAGATAACCCCTCCTTAAGCCCCTCCAAATTCCCCCTAACCGAAGAGGTTCCGAAGCGCTGAGCGAGGCAGGCGGCGAGCCCGTACCTCGCCCTGCGGCTGTGCTTGGGGTGGAGCAGGACCAGCGCCCGACGAGCGCGGACCTTGCAAGTCCCCTGAGTCCTTGGGTCCCCTCGGCTCAGCTCCCCACCCCGTGGCAAGGGCACACTGACTGCTCGCCGTCGGGGCCCGACGTAAGCCCAAATGTGCAGAGAACAGCAGGGGGCTTTCTGCGCTAGAGAGCTCTCCCGTGCTCGCAGGTGACGACGCTGCCCGAAGCCGGTGCCCCACCGTTCCCTGCCTGCCCGCATTTGCCCCAGCGCTACCCGACGAGCGCACCAGCTGCTCGCCCTTCCCCCGCGTCCTGCCTGGGCACTCGCTGCCAGCCCCGGTTCCACGCGGAAGGAGCAGCGCCGGGACGCGCAGAGTCGGGCGCTCCCCGATTTGGACAAACTACACTCGCTAAGACGGAGGGCTGAGGATTCCTCCCCTTCAAAATGGAAAAAAAGGGTGAGGGGGACGTTGTCGTTTTCAGCCCTTAAATAAAAGCCTGGGACTTGGTAAAGACGGCAAGAAATCTGCGAGGTCTTGCTCTGCTGGTGGAGGCTGCCGGAGCAGCACGGGTGCACTTGCTAACTCGCCTCCCCCAGCGGGGTGTCCCGCGGAGGCTGCGCTGCCCCCTTAGACAGAGCCCACGACCCCGGCGCGACGTACGCCGTCGGTGCCCAGGACGCACTCCCCCCCGGTCCCGCAGCCACCGGCACCTCGTGAGCCTCTTCCCCGACCTCCGGTTGGGGGTCGGACACTGCACGGCAGCGGTGGGGGTGCCCCAAGGAATTTGGGACATCTGCATCAGATGGGCTGCTGCGCCGGCAGCAGCCAGCCACCCCCTCCACCCCCCTCCAACACTCGCCCTCCCTGTTTCACCCGGCTTGTGCCTTTCCTTTCACGGGTATGTAACAGATTGTTGCGACACCCCCATGTCTGTCACTCCGTGGGTTCTGATCTGGTGGGATGCCCTGAGCGACCGCCGGCTCCAGTCTGCTGCTCAGCGGCCAACACCCTCCAGCTGCTTCCCGAGAAGCAGGAACCTACAACCCTTCTAGGCGGGGTTTTAACAAAAAAGGGGGGGTAGCTGCGTTTAATTAAAAGCCTCGAGGATTCTCTGGGGCCAGAGGAGCCAGGGTTCGGGAAGTGAAGGGGATTTCACTGACAAGTCCTTCAGGCTGCTTCTGCTCTCCCTGAGGGTCCCTGTATTCGCGGTGTTGGGATGAATGACTGATGAAGGCCAGAGGCGGCTCTTGCCCTGAAACACCATGAACGCAGTTTTACAACACGACGAGTCGCTGCTTCTATTTTTTCGCCGGTTTGTCTCCCCGCCCTCGGCAGGTTACGAAGGGGTTGTGCGTCCGGACGCTTCCAGGCCTTGCTCAACAGAGCCCTGCGACACGCAGCCCCGCAGGCACGGAGACAGCCCTCCCCTCTCCCTCTCCTCCACACACAGCGCCCAGAGTCTGCGGCGAGGGGCGTGGAACTGCCTGTCCCGTCCTCTGCTCCTTCCGCGGTGGGACAGCGGGGTCCCCCCCTCCTCACTTCGGCCGTGCAACCTGCCGCTCTGAACCTTTTCTGCCGGGCGATACGCAGGACTGCCGCCCTCTGTGCTACCGGGGGTGGTTCCTGAGCCCGCTTCGGGGAACCAGAATGTTTCGGGTCGCGTGTCCCCCTGCCCAGTGTTCCGGCATTTGAGCAAATGCCCACCCGTGGGGACCTTTAAAGCTTCTCTGCTTCGAGGAGGAACAGTGCTCTCTGGTTTTCCGGGGGGCTGTCCCAGACTCCGGCAACGAGGGGCGAAATCCCCTGGGGCTGCCCCAGAGGCAGCTCTCGGAGGGAAATGCGTGGTACACGGATATGGCCACTGTGCCACTTTGCGAAATATGTTCACCGTGCTCCGGAGCCTCCGAGCAACCCGCACCCTGGTAATCCTGGTCTCTAAGGCCCCTCCATCTGTTACAGCCGGAGGGACATGAGAGAGGAGGCCTGCGGCTCCCTCCTGGTTCCTGGCACTCCCGCGACCCCCTCCGCAGTGTCCCCGGTGCCAAGAGCTCCTCGGTGAACCTTGCTCCCTCCGCGACCCCAGGTGGCATCCGGCACGCGCCGTCGGAAGAAGCAGCAGCGGGCAAGGATGCTCAGCGAAGAGCCGGTGTGGCTCCTGCGGGGCTGGCTGACGTTGTCCAGGCTTTCCAAGGGCACCCACGCGGAACTACCGCACGCAGCCTGCAGGACCCTCTGCTGCCAGCTCAGCAACGCCTCTGCACAGCCCAGCCCGCCCTAAAATGGCCACGGAAACCTGCACTCGCTGAAGACACGAGTGACATTAAAAAATGATGCTCCACTGTGTAAAAGAGACTGTAAAATGTAATCTGGTATTGGAACAGTTACACAGTAATCCCCGTTCTCTTTGTCTATACAGTGGAAACGTTTTCTTTCAGCAAAGGAAATAACAAGCAGAAAGGGCAGAAGATGAGGTGAAGGTGCAAAGGAAGAGTTTCAGGGTCAGGTTCTTTCTTCCCAACCAGCCACCGCTACCTGCCAAAAGAAAGCTCATATATTTTATTTGCCTTCCATGGACTTGTATATTTAGCACATCTTTCATTGTCCCACCGTGCTTCCAGAAAGTTCTTATCCCTTAGCCTGCAATTGCAGGCTGCAGTGTGAGATTTTGGCAACCTTCCTTCTGCTACAGCTGTAAAAGGAGATTTTAGCCTCCAGCAGAATTCATTCACCCCATCACTTAGGCCAGATATTAGGTGACTAAATCAGATGTTGGTGTGGCTCCTTGTGCAGCTGAAATGATCTGCTCCTATGTGCAGTCCACTAGAGATGTCACCACCTAAGCCAGAATGACACTGACAAACCAAAGCCCCAGCCAATTACCTTAAGCAATGATTACATCATATGTAGCTCATATCAGCTTTGCTATTACCAAAGAACAGTGGAGGCTAAGTGAGAGAATGAAACAGCAAAAAATCTGGGTTTAGCCCATGTTACAGGCTTGTGCGCTGAAATTGATGGGTATCTTAATCTCTCATCCTAATTTCTTCAAGAGATGAAGCAATGGAAATAATGCAGGGATTTTTTTTTTTAATATGTTCCTTTAATAGCCTCAAATAGTAATCCTTCAGTGCATTACTTCTTGCCTTCATGGGGTTTAAGTGGATTTTAAATAATTCCTAGACCTTGCACAGACCCTTTATGGATAAATACCTTTTATCCTCTGTACCTGCATGGATTTTGCTAAGCAACCTTCATGGTGGGGTGCATTAGGAATACCTAGATGGGCAGCACCAACCTCTGTGGCACTGTAAGGAGTTGCTGAAGAGATAATTGAGGTGTCAAGAGGCTGTGTTGGGAAGGAGTAGAAAGAATGGATGAACTTCAAGAGCAAACAGACCATTTTAATTCAATATTCCAGGATGGGAAAGACAAACAGAAACACCCCAGCAGAACTGTTTTCAAAGACTGGTTTATATGAAAACTCAATAGTGTTATGGTCATATCTCATTTGTTTGAGAATATTTACTGTTCTGTTGTTACTTGAGAGCCTTTGATGTTTGCTCAGTTGACCCATCCTGATTCTTTTTCCCTTTGCTGCCTGTAGGCACCTTTTGTCACTGCATGCCCACATGCTTTATATCCAGTCTCTGTATGGATTAGAGTTGTCTCTTGGGCAAGCTGGACAAAATGAAACCTCCAGGTTTATTTCAGCTGATTTGAACTGCTGCCAAGGCAAGAGCCACACTCCATTTCTCAGGGACTGAGTTTTAAAAATCTCATGGGCATAGATGTAGTAAGGAACAGAACACTCAATTGCCATTTATTTCCTGAAGGCATTTCTGCATCTTCTTAAGGTTGAATTTTATGAAGACTCACCCCATTAAATTCTAGCCCCAAGCTGTGGTTTGGTTTTACACATGTCTGTGAGGCAGTTTTCCTTCTACAAAAAAAACCCAACCCAACGGTTTTAAATCTGGTAAGATTGAATGCTTGATGGTGATCGTTGTTAAAGGGACCTGGAGTTTAGCAGAGAAGTAGACAATCAACTTCTTATTTTTTTTTCTTTTATGGAAATATTTCTATAAAACAAGGATATTTGGGATGTTTTAGAAATCTATATAAAATACTGAAATTTATAATAACAATTCATCTCTGTGCAAGATTGTCCTTTGAGACATATCCTCATTCCTACTACGCAAAAGAGAAGAAAACTGGATTTTAGGCTTCTGTATGTATAGAATTAACAGATGAAGAAACAAATATAAACCCTGAACCAATCCCTTCAAGCAGGTGCCTGAACCACACCAATTACCATGAGAAGTGGTCCTACTTGCTTTGTGTGTGGGCATCCTTCAGCGAAGAAGCCAGGTACCATCTGGGAACGAAGAGTTGACCAGCTCTCCTCCCTCCCCCCCAGAAGGAGGTTTCATCAGGTCAGGTTTAAGGAAAGTAGCAGGGCGGGTTGGAGTCTCTTGCAGAACTGTCAATCCAACATCTTCTAGGAACAATAGATTCACACCCACAAAACTATAATTAAGGAAAAATGTATGCTAATGGCAGCATATGAGCAGAAAACCTACTTTGTGCCCATAGGAAAAGAAACCCTCCCAAAACCCCCAAAACAACACAACACAACACATCTATGTGGGAAAAATAAAAAGCATATGCTTGGAGCTGTTGTCATATAAACACATGCAGAGAACATGAACTTTTCCAGCATGCAAATAAATTGACTTGTCACTCAACATAGTTTTGATATACTGAAATTTAAAGTAATTAGAGGACAGCTGCTGGGCTCCATTCAGAAATATTTATTTTATTTTTATAACAGTCGGGATATTTTCTGCATTTTCAGAGGTATTAGATTTCAGTTTGCTACAGTTAATGTAATAGAAAATTCTATAGTCATTATTGACTGCAACTGCCAACATACAATTTGAGAATTAAAGTCCAATGTGGAAAACTGGTGATGGATATTGAAAACAGTTTGTGCTCATACTTTACCTTACTTTAGATGGTTAGAAATGAGCTGGTTTTTGAGGAGTTACAAGGGGACATGCAAGCTAGTTCCAGTGAAAGCAGACGTCCACAGTCATAGCGCTGCGGTCTGCAATAAGTAGCACAAGGAGACTGGGTTGGTCTGTGCGATTAGGTTGGTTTGATCTGACAGGAAAAGATAACTGGAATTCACAGTCTATGATGACAGATTTGGTAATATGTGATGACATTCCATATATTATCCTGCGTTAATGTGACTACTCATTGGGGTCAGAATACTCTCATTGCTAAACTGGCCTGCACAATCCAAAAGTATTCTTGCTTTCCTTGTAGGCTGGAGCAAAGTGCTGCCCTGGGTGGAGGAGCACGTGGGTAACTAACTCACATCCCTCTTTGCCTGAGGCCCTTTGGTGCTATGCCAAGCAGAGGCTGGTGAAATCTGAAGCACAGCCCTTTCCCAGTGCCAGGCAGGGATTTGGCCCTTCCATGCAAAATGGTTTAATGCTCTCTGTGCAGCTCTGCATCCATATGATCTGTTCTTTTCTGTAGTGGTATGGAGGCTCAGGCATATGACTAAAATTGCAGGGGATTCTAAAGAAATCTTGGAACTAGAGGAACCTGCCTGTTTCTATCAGGGATGGCATCAGCTGTTTATGGGGCTTAAAGGGACCCAAGTGCCTGTGCTTCCAGTCACAGTGGGACATTTTCTACAACACTGAGGAGACCAACCAAATTGTACCTAGATACTTCAGTCTCCGCCTAAATTTTACCTGAAACTGTAATTGGAGAAACATTTAACTTTTTTCTTGCCAGGAAGGTGGGGGTATTGTGTGGCTGTTGTCTGGCTGTTAGCCCTAGCTCAGTACTTTCCCTGTCTGCTCCCCAGGGACCAATCTGGTGCCCCAGTCTGAGTGTCCCCTAACTAGCAGGATGTAATGAGCACTACTCATCTGGCAGCATCTCACATCACTGATCCTACAGAAATCGCTGTGCTGATGGAAATTCTGCTGATGGAAAATTGTGAGGCTTTAAAGGCCTTAGAGCTGGTCAGGGTCCCCAAGCACGCTGTGCCATGAGCCTGTTTTGCTGTGTGGGGATTCCTCCTGGAAATCCAAAACTACTGACACTGGAGAGACATTCAGACATCTCTTGGGAACATGGGTGATCAGTCTCTTAAAAGCTGGAGACTGCCTGTGGTGAAATAATAGAGCCCTTCTCATCTGACAGCAGTAGATAATCCCTATGAAGCCACTGGACACATGGAGTTAGGTTAAATCTCCCCCTCTTAAAAATACAGTTAACCTCAAAGGTATCAATTATTTTGGAATCTGAACATTTTTGCCTTCCAACATTTACAAGGATTTCCATTTTAATTTAGAGAAATTTATCTTAAAAAATATAAATTTTACCATCCTCCAGAAAGACCTATAGCTACACTTGGCAATGTGAGCAGAGAGCAGAAGCAGCAGAGTCAGGCACACAGTTCGCCTTTTATCTGCACTTCAAGGAATAAGCACTGCAGGTAATCCTAGTTGCCTAGTTCATGCAGAACAATATGAAATTATCAGCCTTTGCTAGAACTGACAAATAATATAATCCCCCTGATTTATTGCAGTGAGGTCTCGTAGAATCATAGAATGGTTAGGGTTGGAAAGGACCTTAAGAGCATCTAGTTCCAATCCCCCTGCCGTGGACAAGGAGAGTTCTACTCTATTGTTTCAGATTGAATGACAGACCCCAATAGGAAGCCCAGGGCCCGATGGCTGTGTGGCACTTCCCATTGGAGATGTGATGCGTGAATGGCAGAGTGGCTTATCCTGTTTTATTGATGCAATATTTCAGCTTTAAGGTCTGTACTCTCAATCCAATCATCTTCGTATTTCACAGGCTTTTGGGAACACTGATGAGAAAACACGTTGCTAGGAATCCTAAGGTAATGCGCACATAACCTGGCTTACACCTGAAATTTGGCATGTATCGTGTATACTTAGCTTGTTCACATACAGTTTATACAGTAAACACAGCAGCAGATGATTACTGGTGTCTATTATACCTAAGGTTGCCAAATATTTAAAATTAAATCTTCTTTCCTGTTTTCATGTGATCAATTTTCTTAAAAAAAAATATTCTGTGGCTTTAAATTTCCTCTCTGTGGTTTTTGCCCCTAAATGATTTTCCTAAGTCTTTTTTTTACAATGCTCTTTCATCCACTTTTGAAGTGGTGATGGTTAAAAAAAAAGAAGAGGGAGAGGAAAAACTGTTTTCCACATAGACTAAACTATGGGAGTCACAGCAAAGTTAATGTCACATAACCCGTATCGAAGGCCAGCATCCTCCAGTCAGATTTGGATTCATTTTTCACAAATTTTGATGGTTTTGTAGCAGAAACCTTTCATTTTGGGAAAGAAATTGAAGAGATTTGACTGGAAAGGCAGATACTAAGCATAGGTTGTCCTCAGTCTGAAGCCTCCAGATATATTATGTCATTAAGTGTCCCATTTCTCTGTCTGCATTTTTGTTTCTAAGAAGCAGAGCTCGTACCCTCTTTAGGATGAATAACTTGGAAAGAAGGAATTTACAAGCTCCACAAGTTTATTGGTTCCAGATTTCTTTCCTTTCTTTCCTTTTTTTTTTTTTCCCCTCTGCTCATAATTTGAGATGCCTTTTCCTTAAAAGTTTAGATAAATATGTTGAAACATTAATGCATCATAAAGGTCAAAAGATTAAGCATTCAGAAGTCAGCCAACTTCAAGAATTATTATGGTGAGATTTGCATGTTCTATATCCATCTCAAAAGACATAGCATTGAGGACAGCTACAAACTTGCTCCGGCATTTCATTATGGTTTCCGAGCTGCCTAAAGAGTTTGCATCATGTTTAATTCTTTGCTCAGAAGTAACCTAGAGAGAAAAGATTTTACTGTGTTATCAAAAATTAACAAGAAATTTCCCTGATCTTGATAGGCAAGGCAAGCATAAAATTGAATTAACAGCACTTTGTCACTATAATAGTGGTATTTTTAGGCATGTTCTCAGCCATCTAGAGTCTGGTCTAAGACAAAAAAATTATTACTTGTTGCAGTGGTGTAAAAATTTCAGGAAAATAAGTAGACTGCTCCCTATATAATAAAAAAGATTAATTATGTTTTAGGGCAAATAAACAGCATTAGTAACACTGAAGTTACCTTATAGCAATGGCTGCTAGGTATACGTTTATAGTTTTGTTTTTCTCTATAGGTATGTTCTGTTAGGGTGAAACTAGACACCATTTATACAGACTAAGGTAGGCTGGGAGGGACTTCATCATCTCTTTCAAATTAGAAGGATGGCTATTCTTCCCAGTTTGGAGATTTCCAGGGCAGCAAAGTTGGTCCAGCTGCGAAAAAATCATTAATTCTGCCTATTGCATTGCAGCTGAGGAGTTGGGCTGCAATGTAGCTGTTTTGAAGGGTGATTAATCTCAATATTCTCTCTAACCTTTGTTTTCTAAGAAAGTGAAGGTCAGAAGAAATAAACCTCAATATAGGTGTGAGTAAAACCTAAACGAAACTAACCTAAACTAAACTTTGTTTTGGGATGAATCTGGGAATTTAAGTTGGTTCATGTTTTCTTCCCCTTATACAGGACTAACTCCTGACTCCCAATATTCTTGAGAAAGCTCTGACAGAGAGCAGCAACAGCAACAGCAGCAGGAGCAAGAAGCAGACCAGCTGGGAGGGTGAAGAGTTTTTCTCTCCGTGACAGACATCGCCTGGCTGTTATCATACGTAGCAACATGAGAGATAGTTATTGGGATGCTGTGGTGAAAATCCTCCTCTCTGAAGAAATAGCCTGAGGTGCTAATTTACAACTAAGGAAAAAGCTATGGTTAGGACCACTTTTTTCAAACACACCACAAAAGTTGACATTGCTGGACAAACTTGTCTCAGATCATTTGTAGGCACATGTGCCTAGGAAGGTTGCTTTAAGATTAAAGATGATTTTTCACCTACTGTAGTGCTTTTTGCTACGACTCACTGTCTTGAACAAAAAGAAGCCAATTCAGCTTTTCAGTATGGACTTTCATATTTTCCCACTCCATGGCTGCAGTACTAGGATATTATTTAACTGTAGCTTTTCATTATTGCTTATATCATCATTCATATCTTCCAAGAACTGTCAAACGCTTTTTCTATATCTAGTAGAAAAGCGACAGCAGACTGGAGTACATCACAGCATTTATATGTATTTTCCCAGATATCATTAACATTACTTGTGAGTACGGACTGAGAAAGAGGCATTTGTCTCTTCCTCAGCTCTGTTTACACCCAAATGAAATAGCATTTCCCATTTGACTGCATGTTTCATTTTTCAATCACTCTTCTTCCTTCTCAACAATTGGAAAAGGACAAAGAAAAAGGCAGAATTGCTCAAGTGAAGTAAAAGTAGCGTAGCCTATGTAGGAAAAAGACGCATCTCTATACATAGCAGGTTTTAAAGGAGAGCCAATTTAATCAAATAATTTACAAAATAATAAATAAAACACTATGCAGCTTGGACAATATTACTGATAGAGACATCAACTATTGTCCCTCATCAATTTTATCAACATCTTCACGGTACCTTAAAAATACTGAAACCCTTACACTGCATCTACAAATTCTACCTCAAGGTGTAGTAAGGGGCGGAAAAAAAAAGAGGCTATTAAAGAAAATCCACCCCTTGAGGCATCTTCTAAAGAAGAAGGCATGTCTCTCTTTCCAAGAACCAGTGTCCTTGGGGGTCGTGTACGACTTGGTGCCAAATGTTTTATGGCCACTCCACCTGCAATGGGTTTTGGATGGCAGTGTTAGCAATGGCAGCCAGGGTCAGCTGGCTGCTGTGTTTCTGTATGCAGCATGGTTCTGACAACCCTGGTGAGATCCAGAAAGGCACATTATTGCTTCCTGAGTAGGTTTCACAAGCACATTAGATGCCTGGCCGCATAGGGGTGTTCCAAAAAACTTGAGTAAAATGCTTAAACTTAAATGCTTAAATTCAAAACCTCAATCTTCCACTGAATATTGGTCAGGGAGGTTCTCACAGCTGGGTCAGAAATGCTGTGCTTTAGCCCTCACCTTTGTTAGGGATTCTCAAGTCTGATTTGCTCTGAATTGAGAGTTTCAATTTGTGTTCACAGACAGTCTGAGTGATAAGGGAGAAATATTAAGTGAGGTGTGCTGAGAGCTGTTGCAGTGTTGAAGGGTACAGCACAACTCTCTCAGGAAGCCTTGTAAGTGGAGAGTGGCTGAGTGGGGGCCACATCCTCAAACCCTGGGTTGTGGCAGAGGCAAGAATGCAAGAGTTATGAGGCCAGAAAGAAGGCAGGGAAGAAGAAACATCAAATAAAAGCCTAGGGGGTAGGGCAGTCAGCCAGAAGAGGGAAGACACCTAGCCAAATACATAAATAATCCTGAGAAGCCAGTGCAGAACTCAGTAACTCCCCAGTGCCTGCAAACCTGTGGTTGAGGAGCTGAAACTGGATCTTTTCAGGCAAGGGGCAGCCTATAACCTGGTGTCCCATCATTTTGAATATGTTTTTGTACAGCACTACACACTCCTGCATGCACTTTGTGTGTTCAACGGTCATCTGTCACACTGGTGACATCAGGAGAAACATACAATGTGTTTTGCAGATAGGGTTTTTTTACATAACTTTTTAGATTAAAGCACATTAACCGCATCCAAAACCTATGCTGAAGTGCTTTTCTGATCCTTATCTGTGTGCATATTGTAGCGTACACATGTAAATTTGGAGTACATACTTGGAGACATCATAACTCAGGTGCCTGTCTCCAGCAAGAAGCTGCAAGCCCTGCTGTGACATCTATGTCCCATTCTCACCCATTAAAATTGATGTTGCAGTTTGTGTGCAACACAAGCAGGCCATGGCTCTCTCTACAGGGAAACAGGAATGGGCTTATGGTTGCTTCTCCAACTGCACAGGGGCTATAGCCAAGCTGTACACTGAAATTATCACCCTAGATCAGTGAGGTTCTCTGGCCATCCTCTGCAGAAGATAGCCTCCAGCCATCCTGACTGCCTTGCACAGGGATCCAGATAAACAATTCTTTATTGAAATCGCATACTTGTGCCATTTTTATCCCCAGTGCAATGCTGCAGTAAAGAATTCCAGTTTTGCCTTATTACATAGCATATTTGAAATGCAGAGGCCAACCTATACTTGAGGAAATGGAGCCAAGAGCATGTACTTAGCCTTCATGCAGAAGGTTTCCCAGATTCAGCAAGCTTACTTACCTTCTTCAATTTAACATGGTGTTAAAACCAGAACCTAATCAGCTGAGAACCTGGTGTGTGAGCATCTGAGTAGGCATAAGCAGGAGATTGTAGGTACAAAAAATAGCTTTATCATGGGCACTTTATAGTAGGGGGAAAATATAACCATAACATACTCAAATATAATATTAATTCTGGACTTAGGGGGGGTGTGGAATGTTATTCTTTCTTTTCTTTAAAGTAATATGGATAGATGCCAATATTTCACATCTGCCTCATAGATGGATGCACTTAAACAAAACTGATTTCCAAAAAGGTTGAAAACCTCACTACTTTTAACTCATATGAGTCAGTGGCTGTGGTCTTCAGACTTTAGCCAGGTATATACTGAAAGGCAACCAAATGTTTACGTGTTTTGGAAATACATTTAAGACATTTTCCAAACATGCCAAGTTTAGTGTCTTTTCCTATACTGCCATTGTATTACAAAAAGCAGAGAATATCCACCTGAAAAAAAAAGAAAAATGACTGAAATGGCAGTGAACAGATTTATCTGCTGCAAGAGGATGATGTATCTCTGAATATCTGTCCCAGAAAAGGGAACAACTTTGAAACTGCTGTATGAAAGTTTGCAAAAGCTATTAAGAGATCAAATGTGGAAAGTACTAAGAAAAACACAATGTAAGCATAGTTTTTGGAAGTTCTTAGCGCCATCATGTCCCTAAAAATTGTAAAACTCTGAAAATGAGGAATGTTTTAGATACATTAACTTCAACAAGTTTTAAAATAACTCCAGAGGCTTATCCAGGCTACAAAAAGTCTTAACAATACTAGCAAGTGTATTAAAAAAAAAAGCCATAATTTTCTGTAATAATAGAATATTAGCCTATGCCGTGTCCTGATGCTGTTTCATATGGGGCACACTCTCTGAAGGAAACGGGAGTTATGGTGGATAATGGAAGGATGGGGCCCAAATTAGATCTATAGGGAGACTTACAAAGGAGAAAAGGCCGTTTGTAAAGGAATCAAAATTGAGACACATATAATTCTCTGTGTAAGCAACATGAATTTAGCTCGTGACACCATTCAAGTTCAGAATTAGCAGAAATAGTGGGTAAGTTTGCTGATAAGAATAAGATCTTAACATAGATTTGACACAGATGGGCATGGAAATCACTGCATGGTTGTTTTTTATAGACGTCTACTGAAACAGTAATGTGTTAGAACATGAAAGTCACGATCTAGTCCTGTAAGATGTTACAAATAGATGTGACTCTTCACTCGTTTTCCACATGAGTCAGTGATCATTGCTTCAGAGAAGCACTCAGCACCCTGCATAGCTGCACCATGAGCACACACTCTGCTGTGGGGGTTTCCCTGAAATCCTCAGTGTGGTCCTTGGGAGACATAGCCATTTCCTATGCAAGTGTAATGTGTGGCAGTCTGCCCTTTAAGAGCACAAATGGAGGACAATTCCCTCTTCCACAGAAGGTACAATTTTCAAGGACTGGCAGATCAGCCCAATCTCAACTGACCTCCCCTATATAACCCATGGATACTTTTCAGCAAAGGACTATTCTGTCAAATGTTATCCTCTTAACTCCCAGCCCTTTTGTCCACAAGATAGGAGAAAAACAGCTTGCAATTTTTGTAAAGTAAAAGAGGAAAAAAACCCCAACTTTTTACTGTCTTGAGGCTGAAAGATTTCCGCATTGTCTTGTTCAAAAATCAAGTGAAAATTGCCTTTGAGAAGACTACAAGAAAGCTGCTTTTGAAGCAGAATATGCTAGGAAGTTTTATGGACTGAAAGATGGTGATAACATGAGCTACAGCTCTGCTACATCTGCTGTAATAACTCATTATTGACATTTGCTCTTTGAAAACATATTTTCTTGTCCACTGCAGGCTACAAGTGTGGACTGCAAGCAATGTTTAATGAAGATCGGAGACACAATACTATTCCCTCAATAATGCAAATAAGAACAGTTGAAGAAATAAAACGCCCAGGTTTAGAGAAGAGTATAATGAAGTTAATGTGTTTAAAAAAATCTCAAATTGATCTCAGTTAACTCTTCAGATAGAAGCTTTCAAGCCGTCAGAATCTATGCAAAATTTAGTACTGAAGAACTGAAGCTGTGGGGAAAGTGATCTTCGGCCCTTGTGAGGGTTTGGTTCCTAGGTTATAATCTCTGGTTTCAGAGATTATGAAATGTATATCCCACCAGGAGGTGAAAAAAAGTGGAAAAGAAAACATATCAAAAGAAACTGCAGTTCCACATGGCAGAAAATTACCCTGACATAGAATCATAGAATCATAGAATCATAGGATAGTTAGGGCTGGAAAGGACCTTAAAATCGTCTAGTTCCAACTCCCCTGACATGGGCAGGGACACCTCCCACTAAACTATGCCACCCAAGGCTATGTCCAACCCAGCCTTGAACACCGCCAGGGATGGAGCATTCACAACTTCCCTGGGCAACCCGTTCCAAGGTCTCACCACCCTTACAGTAAAGAATTTCTTCCTCATATCCAATCTAAGCTTCCCCTGTTTAAGTTTGAACCCGTTACCTCTTGTTCTCTCACTACAGTCCCCCATGAAGAGTCCCTCCCCAGCATCCCTATAGGCCCCCTTCAGATACTGGAAGGCTGCCATGAGGTCTCCACGCAGCCTTCTCTTCTCCAGGCTGAACAGCCCCAACTTTCTCAGCCTATTTTCATACAGGAGGTGCTCCAGTCCCCTGATCATCCTCGTGGCCCTCCTCTGCACTTGTTCTAACAGTTCCATGTCCTTTTTATGTTGAGGACACCAGAACTGCACACAATACTCCAAGTGAGGTCTCACAAGAGCAGAGTAGAGGGGCAGGATCACCTCCCTTGACCTGTTGGTCACGCTCCTTTTGATGCAGCCCAGGATACGGTTGGCCTTCTGGGCTGCGAGCACACACTGCTGGTTCATTTTTTCATCGACCAACACCCCAAGTCTTTCTCCACAGGGCTGCTCTGAATCTCTTCTCTGCCCAACCTGTAGCTGTGCCTGGGATTGTCCTGACCCAGGTGTAGGACCTTACACTTGTCATGGTTAAACTTCATCAGGTTGGCATCAGACCAACTCACAAGCTTGTCAAGGTCCCTCTGGATGGCATTCCCTCCCTCCAGCGTATCAACTGAACCACACAGCTTGGTGTCATCGGCAAACTTGTTGAGGGCGCACTCAATCCCACTGTCCATGTCACCGACAAAGGCGTTGAACAAGACCGGTCCCAGCACCCAGCCCTGAGGGACACCACTCGTTACTGGTCTTCAGCTGGACATTGAGCCATCGACTACAATTCTTTGCGTGCGGCCATCCAGACAATTCTTTATTCACTGAGTGTTCCACCTATCAGATTGATGTCTCTCCAACTTAGAGAGAAGGATGTCATGTGAGACAGTGTCAAATGCTTTGCACAGTTCCAGGTAGATGACATCAACTGCTCTACCCCTGTCCATCAGTTCCGTAGCCCCATCATAGAAGGCCACCAAATTGGTCAGGCAGGATTTTCCCCTTAGTGAAGCCATGCTGGCTGCCACCAACCACTTTGTTGTTTTTCATGTGTCTCAGCATGCCTTCCAGGAGAATCCGCTCCAAGGTTTTGCCAGGCACAGAGGTGAGACTGACTGGTCTGTAGTTCCCTGGCTCATCCATTTTCCCCTTCTTGAAAATGGGGGTCATATTTCCCTTTTTCCAGTCGTCAGGAACTTTACATGACTGCCATGATTTTTCAAATATGATGGACAGTGGTTTAGCAACTTCATTTGTCAGCTCCTTCAGGACCCGTGGATGGATTTCATCCGATCCCATGGACTTGTATACATTCAGGTTCCTAAGATGGTCTCGAACCAGATCCTCTCCTACAGTGGGCCCAGGGTCTTCATTCTCACTGTCCCTGTGCCTGCCTTCCAAGACTTGGGTGGTGTGGTCAGAGCATTTGCTGGTGAAGACTGAGGCAAAGAAACCATTAAGAACCTCAGCCTTCTCCAAATCCAGGGTAGCCAGTTCTCCCGATAGCTTCTGGAGAGGGCCCACATTGTCCCTAGTCTGTCTTTTATTTGCAATGTACCTATAGAATCCCTTCCTGTTATCTTTCACATCCCTAGCCAAGTTTAATTCTAACTGGGCCTTAGCTTTCCTGACCTGGTCCCTAGCTTCCTGGACAACATCCCTGTATTCTTCCCAGGCCGCCTGACCTTGCTTCCACCTTTTAGAAGCCTCTTTTTTCCTTCAAATTTTCCTCAGCAGCTCCTTATCCATCCAAGGAGGTCTCCTGGCCCTCCTGCTGAACTTCCTTCTAGTTGGGATACATCGCTCCTGAGCTTGCAGCAGGTGAGCCTTGAATATCAACCAACAGTCTTGGGCCCCCCTGCCCTCTAGGGCTGTATCCCATGGAACCTTACTAAGCAGGTTCCTGAAGAGGCCAAAGTCTGCTCTCTTGAAGTCCAGGGCAGCGAGCTTGCTGCACATTGTTCTCACTGTCCTGAGGATCTTGAATTCGACCATCTCATGATCGCTGCAATCAAGGCTGCCCTGGAGCATCACATTTCCAACCAGCCCTTCCCTGTTGGTGAGGACGAGGTCAAGCATGGCACCTCTCCTTGTCGGCTCCTCTATTGCTTGCAGAAGGAAGTTGTCTTCCACACAGTTGAGGAACTTCCTGGATTGCTTGTGCCGGGCTGTACCATCCCTCCAACAGGTATCAGGGTGGTTGAAGTCTCCCATGAGAACAAGGGCCTGCGAGCGTGAGGCTGTTCCTATCTGTCTATAGAGTGCTTCATCCACAGAGTCCTCTTGGTCAGGCAGTCTGTAACAGATCCCCACAATAATGTCTCCCATCACTGTTCTTCCTTTAACCCTGACCCACAAACTCTCTGTCGACTGCTCACCTGTCCCCAGACAGAGTTCCATACTCTCCAGCCTATCCCTAACATAAACAGCAACTCCCCCTCCCCGCCTACCAGGCCTGTCTTTCCTAGAGACCCTGTAACCTTCCATTCCAACACTCTCATGGGAGCCACCCCACCGTGTTTCTGTGGTGCCTATGATATCATACCCCCATAGACATGCACACATCTCTAATTCCTCTTGTTTGTTCCCCATGCTATGGGCATTTGTATAGAGGCATTTGAGCTGAGCTCCAATTGAAGCTGGCTTGTTTGCTGGAGCAGCTGGAATATCTTTACATTGCTCTGAACTTTTACTATAGGTGCTGGCAAGTGACTGGGTGTGTTGGGATGGAATGATGCCCCCCTCCCCCAACACATCTACTTTAAAGCATCCTTGATTAGTCTGGCAAGCCTCCTATCAAATCCACTCTTCCCTTTCTTTGTCAGACCCACTCCACCAGCCCCCAGTAGACCTGGCCTCCCAAATTGAGTCCCATGTTCGACATACCCAAACCCCTGACTATAGCACCACCCTTCTAACCATGTATTAACCTGGCCAATCCTCCTAGCCTTTTTAAGGTCCTGCCCTGTATCCTGGAGAATTGATGAAAAGACAATCTGCGCTCCAAAGCCCCTAACCACCTCTCCCAGAGCTCTGTAGTCCTTCATTATGTTCTCCCGGCTACTGCTATCTATATCAGTAGCACCCACATGGATCACTATAAGTGGGTAATAGTCAGTGGGACTGACTAGAGCAGGCAGCTTCTCTGCAACATCCCTGATTCGTGCCCCTGGTAGGCAACACACCTCCCTTGAGCCTGGGTCAGGCTGACAGCTGGGTGCCTCTGTTCCTTTCAGCATAGAGTCCCGTACTACTATGGCCCGCCACTTTTTCCTGGCAGCACCAGTAGTGATCTTCTTTACCAGTGCATCAGCTGGTTGTTCCTGGTGGGAATGAGGTTCCTCATCAGCCCCCTGCAGGACAGCAAAGTGGTTCTGGGTGAGGAGAGCAGATGTAGGAGGAAGCCTCTTACTTTTAATTGTCCTCTTCCTCCTTTTTTTGTTGTTTTCTTCTGTTCCTGTTTCCCAGCTTCTTGGGTTAGCGGCTTCCTTTCCTGCATGAGCTACAGGGGCCCTTGAGGCCCCTGCACAGTCTGGTCCTGGAGCAAGCAGTGCTGTTCCCCCTCAGCTTCCCTGACACAGAGAAACCGTCTGCGTAGTCACATCTGTGAGCATAATCACAGTAGTGAAAAGGACAAATTTGACCTTTTTTCCCCCAAACTCCTGATCAGAAGGTACAGTGTCCAATCTCTGCTGGAAACCACAGTTGGTTTGGGTTGGTTATTTTCAGATGAGACTGATGGTTGCTACGGGCTGTGCTTTGTGGTGTTTCGTGGGGTGCAGCAGGAGGGGGGATGCCCCATGAGGGGGCCAGCGTGCGGGGTGCTGCAGGGACCTCAGGGCTGGCCGTGACCCCTGGTGAGTATTGCCTCATGGGCACCAAAACTCTCTACCAGTTTTGGGAAGGAGCAAGCGCAGGAGACAAGCTCCCTGTGGCACTGTGCCCTGCCCTGGCCAGAGGCATTGCAGAGATGGGGTAGGGATAGGGCATGGCTGAATCAAAACAGGGTCCAGTACTCTGGGTGGAGGTGGTGTGCAAGGAGGTCCCTGGGAAACCTACTGGGGACAGTAGACCTTGAAGGTGCTCTCAGGAACCTGATGCAGAAGTCACAAGTCAAACCAGAAGCATTAGCCTGCTCTGGAATTTGAAGCATTTTGGGTAAAGACACTTTTTGGGGCAGTCAGTTCAGTAGATATGTGCTGTGCTGTTGTCTTTTCCACTCAAGCACTTGCTAGCACAGCTCAGAAGAGATCCCAAAAAAGAAGTTACAGGTGACTGAGAGCAAGCAAACTGCCTGTAGTCCTCTGATACTTCCCATGATTAGGAAAGCAGGATCTCTTACATCGTCTCAAAATAATGAACACACCGTGGCATTGCTGAAATAATGGAGGCTGATATTTTCTCACAGGCACAGCAATGCTGTCAAGCTCCAGTTTTTGTCTGGTTGCTCTGGTTCCCTATGAGGGGACAGTACACCACAGCTGTGCAACCCAACACCCAATTCTGTGTGTGGATCTCCACTTTCAACTTTTGAAAACTCAGTCCAGATTTCCTTTCGCTCTGGGGCTTCATGAACTGTGGCTGTGTTTTCAAATACCATACACACTGACTGCATTTTGCAAGGGTCTCACTGTAAATACTCAATGCATTTTTCTCGCAAACTTCTTTGTTACAAAATTACAAATGACAGGGAAACAAAAACAGCTCAAAAACAGTTACGAACATGCAATTTCTGTTAAGAATTCGTTTCTCATTGTATGAACTCATTTTTTGGGAAGTATGCCAAAGCATTGTTTCAAATTTATGTCCGTATCTACTAATGTGGGATTACAAATATGAAAAAGATGCCAGAGCTTATTGAAGGCAAAAGAATGCGGAAATAAGGATAAACTTTTCCTTTAAGCCCCTACTAAGTATTTGGTACCTCTGTCTGTTACTGGTTGTATGGGGTATTCTGCGTGTTTTTAATTCAAATCCCGATAGGAGTGTGATAAAATTGTTGGTATTAGAAATGCCACCAAACCAAGTAACGTCCAACAGATAACAAAGATACTACTTAATAGCACAGCCATTAGCAAGAGCCCTCATTAGAGTCTAGTACTACCTTGTTCCTTGCAGGTGCAAATTCATAATCTGATCTGGTGTTGCACCATCTGAAAGTGGAGACCATGATCTGAGCACTTCACTTTCCTCCCTAGATTAAAATTTACCACTGTTAAATCTTCCAAACCGGACACTTAATTCTTCTCAAAGGAGCAGGAGTCCTTCAGTGCCTCTGTACTACTTGTGACTTCTCCCGCCGCCTTGTTATATATTTACACTCATTTATTCTGAAGTGTCCCTAACTCCTAAAATATACTTAATCTAAATATTTTATGTTGCTGGCAAAAAGACTAACATAGTAAAATGTCTCAGTTTTCAGAACTTGAAAACTACAAAAGCACCTGCTCACACATCTTTCCTGTGGGTGCTTTAGGCAACTGAAAAGCAAATTTAATTAGGGTGTTGTAAATTGGAATAACTCTAAATAACTTTAGAGGTAACAATTGAGTCATTTTGTTACTGCAATTGGTATAAAACCTTTTTGCTCCTCTCCAAATAGTTTCTTGGAAGAGAAACTACCCTGACTACAACTGGTAGAAGAAGTAGAGGAGGAGGTGAAGTAATCAGACAGTTTAGACTACGCATCACAAACTCTTGTAGAAGACGAAATTAGACTACAAGAGACTACTTGCGTGATAGCATTTGTAGAAGGCTGCAGTCAACAGCGTAACATTAAGCATGGCTGTAGCAACATTTAACTTCTAATGTAAAATGTTTCATTTTCCTTGAGAACTGCATCTTCCCACAATTATAAAAGAGCTCCATGCTGGACAGGAATCTCCCATAGAATTATGATGGTTTGGGCTGGAAGGGACCTTAAAGATCATCCAGTTCCAGCCCCTCTGACATGGGCAAGGACACCTTCCACCAGACCAAGTTGCTCAAAGCCCTGTCCAACACGACCTTGAACGCTACCAGGGATGGGACAGCCACAGCTTCTCTGGGCAGCCTGTTCTTGTGCCCCACCACCCTCACAGTAAAGAACTTCCTAACGTCTAATCTAAATCTACCCTCTCTCAGTTTGAAGCCATTACCCCTTGTCCTATCATTACTTGTTCTTATAAGTAAGTCCCTCTCCGGATTTGTTGTCAGTCCCTTTAGGTACTTGAAGGCTGCTAGAAGGTCTCCCTGGAGCATCCTCTTCTCCAGGCTGAACAAGCCCAACTCTCTCATTCTGTTTTCATAGCAGAGGTGCTCCAGCCCTCTGATCATCTTCATAGCCCTCCTCTGGACTCACTCCAACAGGTCCATGTCCCTTTGTGGAGGTCCCAGTGCTGAATGTAGGACTGCAGGTGGGGTCTCATGAGAGTGGGGTAGAGGGGCAGGATCACCTCCTTCAACCTGCTGGTCACGCTCCTTTTGATGCAACCCAGGATATGGTTGGCTTTCTGGACTGCAAGCGCACACTGCTGGCTCATGCTCAGTTTCTCATTGACCAACACCCCAAGTCCTTGTCCTCAGGGGTCTCTCAATCCATTCTCTCCAGTTTGTACTTATGCTTGGGATTGTCCCTAGCCAGGTGCAAGACCTTGCACTTGGCCTTGTTGAACTTCATGAGGTTCACACAGGCTCACCTCTCAAGCTTGTCAAGATGCTTTAAGGAGCAATGTGTTCTCTTGTGTTCGTCAATATAGTAGTCTGCAGCACTTATTCCACAGCTGCATGCACTATATCATGCAAAATAACATAACAGTTATGTTGTATAACACATCTTAAGTAGCAATTTGGTATTTCCTACAGGCTTTCTTGCGAAAACCTTTAACTGATTTCCATTTTATTCTTGCTGTCTGCAAAATAAAGCTATGGTATTGATCTGAGTTGTTTCTTGTGGGGCTTAAACAGCTAGAATTTATATAATATTTTAAAATGCTACATGCTGTTTTGGTTAATAAGTCATGATCTAGAATAGCGAGGGCATGATGAAAACCAGCCAAACCTCTACTGTACAGGAGAACAGTACTGTGCACCTGTGCAGCAAGCACTGAACATGTTTTATGGACTTCACGAAACAGTAATATTTTGCTTCTAGGAACTGCGTTTGCTTTGGTCACAGTGAGTTTTGTTTTATTGTCCTGCTAGTATTTTGGAATTCATAGACAAGTCTCAAAACAGATTTAAAACCTGTTTAAAAGGAGTAGTTCAATGGTAGGAAACAACACAGCCTCTGTCTCCATATATCTTCTGCAGCATTCAGCCTCTTCCCTGAGGTGTTGGACTTGAGACACATTTTATTAACATTCTGGAGTTGTACCCTCCTGACTAACCAGTCATTAGCTGGCTCACTGATCCTTAACTGCAGATCACTCTCTCTCTTATATAGGCTGCATTTCCCTCAGGTTCCAAAATAATTAGTCTCCTGGTTATGGATGTGATTTCTGTTTAAAGGAATGTAGAAGAAGCACCTCAGCCACTGCTGGTGAGCATCCTTATTCATGCTATGCTCTTTCTCTGGTTGATATTCATAGAGCACCAGATTCTAATTCTACTTAATAATTAGGCTAATACCAGACATACTTACATTTGCCTTCCAGCGCAATTTTCAGCACAGTAAGCAGGGAATTGCGCGCACAGAGCTCCCATAGCAACATGTTATTGTTAACCAAAGTTGTGTGCACAGCTCCATGTGCTAAAAATTCACCGAGGACCAATTCAGCTGTCAGATACACAGGAGCAACTCCCACGGGTAGTGAAAGGTTCAAAGGGCAGATATTCTTATAGGAATATAACAGTGTGTTATGGTAATAGTCACCCAGGGCTCTGCTAGGGCAGTATTGTGAGCTGGCCTATTTCAGGTTGCAGAGATAAAACTCTGCCCTCTCTTTTGTCAGAGCTGAACTTAAGGGTGTCATCATTACAAAACATTTCAGTATTATTCCTCAAAATGTGCTCTACTGTAAGGTATGACACAGCTATACTGGGGAAGTGATGGTACTCCTGATGAGCTGTGTGATGTCCATCACTTTGAAGAACTAACATGGATAAAACCTGATCTTTATTTCAGACTACAGAATAAATACTACAAGCAATGTCAGAAAGAGACAAGATAAGCTCAATGCCTATACCAAATAATATAATGAAACTATTTTCTTCCATAGCATATCCTGCCAACTTCTTCATTTAGGAAAGGAAATAATAAAAAAAGGGCAATGAAAATGCTATGTCAGGAAAGTAATTTATTACATAGATTCACAAAGGCCTAGTGGACTTCCACTAATCATTTAAGAGTCTAAAGCTTCACTAATTGTTTTACTTCCCTTTTAATCATATTATGCTTTTGTTTTGGCCTTCAGTTTATTGAATGTATCAAAAGCAATCATAGTTGTAATAGACTAAAGAAATTTTTTTACAGAAAGGCGAGATACCCAGGAAGTGACTTGCTTCACTCCACTGTGCAATTTTAGAGACTCTAGGAACATGTTTTAACTTAGGTTGCTAGATAACATGAACCAATGAGAACAAAACACAAATAAGAAGTGATAGGTCCCCACAGAAGGTATCAAGCTATTTGAGCTCCCCTGCACCCATACGCAGAGGTATAAGGACTCTTCCCCTCCTCTCACCTTTGGTATGCTGTTGGTATGTTCATACCTTACCAAGGGTAGGCAGGACTAGAGACAATTTGCTCCCCTGCTAGACTCCGTGAGCCTGTGCTGTTGCAAACCCAATTACATCTGTTACTTTTAGGGGCCTTATATCAATCATAGATATAAATACTGTAACTCAGGCACTTTAGCTTCCTTGCAAATACAGTAATGTAATTTGAATGCATGAATACCAGCCTTACATTTGCAGATGTAAGCTAGAAAGTATAATTTTATTTTGGAGATAGAAGCAATTCTCTGTCTTTCTCTGTGCATGTGCATATACCTGGTCTGACATATCTATTTCTTACAAACATGACTGCTTTTCCAGCCAAGCACACAAAGCCAGGGAGGGAGTCTTCTTAGCTCCCTGGGAGGGCAGTACTTGGGCAATCTGCATAGTTACTTTATTTGCCCCTTTATTAAATTCCATCTTTTTTGATAAGACATTTTAAAATGTCCATTTCAAGCATTTGCTTTTGATCAGTCTTCTTGGTAATTAATTGCCTGTGTCTAAATTGCCATCATTTAAAATAATCCTAATTAAGACAATTTCTCCAAACTTCAAATACTGGTTTTTAATTCTAGTGTGAAGAGAATGAATAATGATTCGCCATGTATTCACTTTAACACTGTCTACTTTTCCCATACAAGGAAATTGATTTTCTCACCTGTCATGTTAACCAATGGCACAATCCAGCAAATTCTTACTTCTGCAAGTAGGTCCTAGTCACATGGCAATTCACTGGAACTAATTATGGGGATATTTGCTTATGTAAGTAAGGATGGCCTGGATAAGATCATTTGGATAAGCGTGCAAATGTGTATGTGCACTGAGTAAGTGTAAGCGTGTGCAATAAGTATTTCATACTGGTGCTTTAGAAGATGCCCTGTGTGAAACAGTAACTGCAGTTCACAGAAAGTGGAAGTGAAGATTTTTATAGGATGAAATAAAAATAATTATCATGGACACACGTATATATGCTTTTGATCTGTATCTGAGTAATTTATGATCAAATTATTTGGCTGCACCTATTTCAACTTTTGAGAGAAGCCAGTAGTGCTAGCAAATATGAAGGGGCTAGAGGATGCTTGTATCTCATAAAACATACATAAAAACGTACTTTATTTCAACCTACTACAAACATCACTGTACATTGTGTTTTTATGACACATACAGAAAACTGAAACAGGAGAAAGCTTATGAGCAATTGTGACAGCCAGGAGAAGATGAAAAATACATAACCTGAATGACCAACTAGTAACAGTCTATGGAGGCTGTGAAATAATTATAGACAACTATATTTACCTCAGCCTTTTATAATTACATATCAGAATGCGTGTTGGAGAGTTTAACTGTGAGGTTGTCAAAAGTAAAAACGCTTTTATAAAACCAAGCCATGCAATATTACAAGGAAAAAAGCCCCAACCAACCAAGATTAAGAAGTCTTTTGTTCAAATGGAAATACAGAAAACAACATGTTGTTTAAGCAGGATTTCATTTTCTTCTACTCAAGTGATGAAGAGGCTTTTGTAAAGAAAGGCTTTCATCTTATACATGCAGTACTCCATCACAACATAATTACCCTAATTTGTATTCCAGTGTAGAAATCGGTTTTTTCAGCTTAAACAAATTAAGCAACAATCAGTAAGCGTACATGACCAGCATTCTTTCAAGTAACCTGTTATCAGCTCTGGCTACAGCTTTATCTTGATAAAATGGAAATCCTGTTTTATTTTCCTACCTTCCCCTCAGGATTATGCCACTCAGATTGGCTAGAAAGGTACCGTGATTCACTGGCTGGAGACAGGGACAGAGTAGCCAGAGATTTCCAACAGCCTCACTAAATCTTTATGTGATCTGGGTCAAATCCTGACTGCCTTAGACCTCTATTTAGGAGAGAGACTAAGTATACATTCATCTCTGAACATGTGAATAACTGGGACACGCTCAGAAGATCTTTTCAACAGCTCCATGTGCTCCTGGCTGAATAGGCTCTCTTCTGCTGCTCTTTTCCTCTGGTTTTGGGTGATATTATTTGTCCTCAAGGATGACAGAACAAGCTCTACCCCCATCTGTATTTACTTTATTTGTTCTTTAGCTGTGTAACTACAGATATCCCTGCTTTTTGTATACATTCTTCTAATAATTAATCAAACTCTGACCTGGTGGATCACTACCAGTGAGGCTTTGCCTTCATCACCTTCTCCTCCTTATTCCCTCCAGGTACTACCTCATGGAGAATACAACGGATGCTCCAAAGTGCTGGACAGGAGCTGAGGCCAGGACATCAACCAACTCTGTCCCAGCAGTGATGAGATGGATGATTCCTGACTCCACTGCAGCACTGCTGCTAAGCAGAGAATAGACAGAAGCAGTGGGAGGTGCTGCTCTGAAAGGGATTTGAAGAACTAGTGGTGTCACCGCAAACTCAGGGTCTCTTTCTTTCCCCACTGCTGCATCTGGATGAGATGAACTTTCACTGGCTCCACATGGGCTTGCTGAGATCCTCACAGGAAATAATAAAAAAAGGGGGAGAAATTGGGAAAGGCAGTAAAACCATCCCAGAGCTGTGGCATGAGAAGGAAAGGAGGTAACCTGTCAGCTCACAAGGCAGTAGTGACCACGTGTGGATGTTTTCCAGGGAATAAAAAAGATACTGCCTTCCAATCTTCCTTCAGCCCGAACGGAACAGAAATCTTTCTGAAATAGGCAGCTCCCAGCAAGAACAAGGTGAATGGGAAGAGAATGTGTCTGTCTCCAAAAAAACATTGTAGCTCCTCCTGAAGTGCTGCAGAAACAAAATTCACCAGGCAGGCATGTTTGTTGCATAGTGTTTTATCAGCACATTTGTAGTGATCTCCTCTGGCACATCTGAGGATAGCTGTCAGAAACACTGGAATTAGTAGTGGTGGCTGGCCAATGCCACCTTCCTCAGATCTCTTTCATCTCCCTCTCTTTCCCAGCCATTCCTTGCAGGACTTTCCTTTCTCCTACAATCCCCACAGCCTGTCAGAGAGGAGCAATTACGAGGCTGGTCCACGAAGGAAGGTGAGCTGAAGATGACCGCACACAGATAGAACAGCACCCTTGCTGTTAGGGCATAGTCCCACAGTTACTGGGCAGGTCTCACCGACAGTCCAGCAATCTTCAGACAGAAGCAATGTAGGAAGTCAGGTTTGAGCTCAATACAGGAAATCCAAACAATTCAGGAGCAGTGGAGAATGGGCCTGGACATAGGCATACCTATAATGCAGCTCAGACAGGTAAATGGGCTGAAATGGGGCCCCTGAACACCGACAGAGGGTGTGGGTTGGGATCCCAAGTGAGTCTGGTCAGGGCAATTAGGGCTTATTAATGCACTTAGAGCACAGCACAGCCTTCCCTCCCATCATGGTGTGACCTCACACCCCACAAGCCCCTGGGTTTTGAGGTATATTTGCTGTGAAAAGCCCTGATTTCGGCCAATCCAACCGGTTTCCAGGAGTGTTCCTCGGATGTGTAGCCTGGCCAGTTAGTGAAGTACTGAAGCCCCTCCCAGACCGGCTTACAGTCTGCCCAAAATTTACTTCACTTGGTATTCTGGTTGCCCCTGCACTGAGTGCTGATGTGGCAATGTGGTGGCAACGGATGGGGTTTCGGTGATTAAGGCTGCAGGAGGGGAGTAATGAAAAATAGAGTGAGTCTTTAGAGTTCTCATCCAAGAGCCAAGGGTGGCCACAAGCCAGGTAAGACAGTCCCATAGCAGCCCAGTGGGGTGGTGAGAGCAACAAGTCCCATTGACAGTCCGGCCATCACCATGAAGAGACAAGGTCAAGAGCTGGGCCTAAGGTCAATCCAGAAACTCTAAACAATAATTCAGGAACAGGCAGCTCAGATCAGACCTGATGGCCTAGACCTGAGCTGAAATGGGGCCCACAGGCTGATGGTGTGGTTGCGGTGAGGCTGACCAGGACAATTAGGGCCTCAAAGCCCAGCAAAGCCTTCCTCAGTCACCTCTCTTGGTCATGGATTGAATGCATAACAACTGTTTCCCTCACAGACACAGAGAGAAAAAGCAAGTGCTTTCTCTTTCTGTGGTGGGCTCTTCCCTCAGTGTTCAACATCTTACTCATGCTCAGTGGCTCCTGAAATCAATGCCTCAAAAGCTGGTCTTCGTTAACTCCACCACTCTTTGAATTACCAAAATACAGTGCTTTCTAGCACCATATGGTGAATGCATTGTCCTCCCTTGTCATCACTGGATCCAGTGAGGAATCTGAAACCATGGGCATTGAGAAATTGATACCAGAGCAAAGCTGTAAAGTCTTAGGAGGCTTAAATAGCCTTCACAGGCAAGTGAGGACCAGCCAGAGGTATCCTCATGGTTGATATGAGGATTATCACCCATGTGTCATATGTCATGCCACATACAGAAGATATGGATCATTCTGAGTCAAATGGGATGGAATAAATTGCACAACTGAGACCCCTTTGTGTCAGACAGCTGTGACTAAATGAATGTGCTGCTTGACCTTGAGATTCATCCTTCTTGAACTCCTTTTCACAAATTTGAAATTCCCATTGCTTCCAGC
The DNA here is from genome assembly GCA_039720435.1 of Amazona ochrocephala. Taxonomy (NCBI): domain Eukaryota; kingdom Metazoa; phylum Chordata; class Aves; order Psittaciformes; family Psittacidae; genus Amazona; species Amazona ochrocephala. Next base: position 57,260,725 of record CM077877.1, read on the forward strand.
AGAAACCAAAGGAGATGGTAAGATAATACACCCTTGCTGTTACAGCAAGATAAGATGTGACCACCAAATTGTTCCTATTGCCAGTTTTGTGTGTCACTGTCAGCAACAGATCTGAGCAAATCCTTTTTCTCAGGTCTGTTTCCTTTTCCTCCCTCAGTGTTTCATTTCCACCTCTGTACTCTGGGGAGTGGTTGCTCTATGCACCCAAGAAGAAAGCTTCCTTTTCTCTCGATCAAACCAACTTGCCTCTCTCTGCTCCAAGCTTTCACGGTATGGCTGGAATCCAAACAAATGATTTAGCTCTGCTGAATTTATTGTCTCTTTTAAGGAGTTCCATCATCATCTTTAGCTTGTCCATGCCCAGGAGTAGCAAATTCTAAAAGCAATCTTAAATTTAAATGTACCATTCTGTTTACTGAGCAGTGAACCTTCAGGCAATAAATACTATAGCAGGAGCTCACCAAGACTCTGTTAGGGCTTGACAGCCCAGACAGCCATTGCACAAATCTTTGTTAGCCCTGACAACATGTTGAGTTTTTTTAATCAAAGGAATTACAAATTTGCTTTTAATCTTCAGAGTTACTCTTGATGCCTTAGAAAGGATCCAAAGCTGTTTAAAACTGTAATCACATTACAAGCAGGCAGTTTCAAACTACTACTCAAGCTCATTGCCACTCCATATGAACGATGCCACAGAGGAGAGGCTCAACAAAATTTTTGTCCATGTACTGGAGTTCTTTAATGCATTTCAGACAAAGCAAGTGCTCAGGGCCTCCCTGATTTTGGAAGTCAGCTCCCTGATTCCTTGACAGATGACCCTTCTGTCATGTAGAACCTTTGAAGGTATCATACAGGTGCTGAGCAGCAATGCTAGTTGTCATGGGATTGTGCTAAGTCCTTCTTGGTCCTACAAGTGTGACAACTCCAGGAGTTCATCAGTAAGGCTCCAAGCCAAATTTAACTTCTGTGCAATGGGGTGAACAACAGTGTGAGTTTATATTTGCTCTGACCTGTGGAGCCATCATGTTTACCTGGTTCTGTAACACCCTTGTCCCCAAGGCTCTTGAGAAGAAACTAAGACCTCTGTATTGGTGCAATCTGAGTCCTCTTTCAGTATTTCTTTAGACAGGCTACACTGGAATTTATTTTCGGGTAATTTTTTCACTCCCTCTGTGAATTTCATGTTCTCATCCTTTTCCTCCCTGCAGAACTCTCTCCTGTTGTCTGGATCTCTGCCACTTTGATGCAGTCCTGCAGAACCCTCCAGTCCATGAAATCACAGGAAAAACACAATTCCCACAGAGACATCACTCCATGGTGTCAAAGCAGTTGTGATTCCTGTGCTAATCGCATCAGAAATTTCATTAAGCAGTATCACTTCATCACATCCAATTGTGATGCATTCCCAAAATGTGCATGTGCCCTCCTTGTTAACTACTGCCACTTAAGGCTGGCATCTCACAGGCTGTTTGAAACGCTCTGCGAGTCGCTCTGCTTTCCAGCCTTCTGCTCTTCCTGCCACAGACTCTCTGCATACTCCAGCTAGCTCTGAGGCAGACAGCGCTTAACTACTAGTTCTATAACCTGCTTCTGTCAACAGGCTTTTAACATCCTGAGGATGTGAAAAAAGTTGAAAGTTGTGTCTGACCACAATAATCAGAGTAGAGGAAGCCAGAGATAGTGCCCAAGACAAAGGGACTCTTGCTTGGCTAATGTGGGACTCCTGCGTGTTTCCCCAGTCAGACCTGGGTTGCAGTGAGCAACTTTGCCAGGATGCTGGGGCACTGAGTGCATCAACAGACCTTAATGGCCTTGACCAGCCTCACCTGGGGCTTCCACTCACATCCTCTGCCCATGCCTAGGCTTGTCCGTTTAAATTCAAGTCTGAGTTTAAATCACGCATGAAGTTGTGTGGTGGTGGGTGTAGGTTCAGAGAGTTTTCATGAGGAGACCACAAAGGCTGGAGGGGTTTCAAGTCATCCTAAAGGTCATTTGGTGAGAGGAATCAGAATCCAGTGTTCCTAGCAGAGCCTGTGTGGCTGGGCAGCGGTGAAATCAAGGTGTTTCAGAGCAGGCATCCTCAGGATGGGGATCAATGTATCCATGAGGCCAGGGGCTCAGGATGTCCCTGAGCAGCCTAGGAGGTTGGGGAGCACTGGAGGCTGGTGGTCAGACGGCCTGAGGTGGCACCAATGTGAAACCACAGAAACCTGGGAATTTCAAGCCCTCCCTGAGCAGTCACAGCAGCCTTAGTGATCTTGGGTGTCCCAAAGCAGCCTCTAAGGCTGTGTGGTTGCAGAGGGTCAGGTTGTCCCTGGGAGTCAAGGGGATAGCAACGTCCCAGAGCAAGCCAACCTGGCTTGGTGATTAAGCCATGACTGAAGCCAGAGAGAGGATGAGTTCAAGCCCTGTTTAAGAATGGGCCGGGGTGCTTGGGTTGTTCCGGAGGCCAGGACTTTTCTGAGGAGACCTGATAGCAGGGGAAGATGAATGATGCTGGCCAGGAGGTTCATGGTCCTAGAGAAACAGAGGACATATGGCACGTATGGGCTCCAAATAGCCCTTGAGGCCAGGAGGCCAGGATGAAGCGTGTGTGCATGAGGGAGGGTCACCTCTGAGGACCTTTAGATGGGAAAGGGTGTTCCTGCCACCCCCAAGGAGCCCCAACAAGCCCCAAAGCCTGGGCAGCTGGGCGTGGAGTTGAAATCAAGATGACCCTGAGGAGTAGGGAGCTGGTAGCTTAGGCTCCATTTTGGCTTCCAAGTATTTGTGACTGGGCTTTGTGGCTTCCCTGGGGTGCTTGATAACCCCCTGGCCTCCAACTCTTGACTCCCCTAGGTGAATCTGGCATGAAGAATCTTTCCTTAGAGTCAAGATTCTTCCATAGATGCTTAGCAGAGACATGTATGGAGATATTGACTTGGCTGACTTTAAGGCCGAATTTCTGCCTCTCACAGTGCATTGAGCAGAATGCTGATAGAAGCAAAGGCTGTTTACAGAATATATAACAGATACTTCAAAGAGTTTTCCTAGCTTTGAGTTCTTCAGTCACAGGCTTTTGTGCATAATGCATTTCATGTTCTATAAACCTGATACGGTATATTCCTTATCAGATAAAGGCAGAAGGATTACAATTACTCCAGTTTGCTCCCTAGGTTACGTCTTAAAAGTTAGGTGACGATACAACAACTGCCTAAATTCCTGTGTAAATTTGGATTTATATTAGAAGACAAAGGTAACTTTTTGCCGTAAAGAAGGGCTCGAGGAGATTTTCAGCATCAAAAGCTATAGTTCCTCAGGATCTCTTCAAAATAATGAAAAAATAAGTTGCCCAGTATTCCAGTCTTATAAACCTGCTTAACTTTGTGCACGTTAATAGTTTTAGTAATTGAGATCGAAGAATATATGGAGGGTTACAGCATTACAAATGTGCTTACGGACATGCCAAACTGGGGTCTTTGTTGTTATCCAAACTCGTATATTCTTTAATTATTCTAGATACTTCATTTTTGCAATTTAATTTTTGTATATCTACAACTTCTTTACCAGTGGTGATATATGTTAACCTCTCTTTGTTTTGTTGTTTTTTTTAATGTTCAGTAGTAATTGTACGTAAACTTGATCCATCTTCCTTTTCTTAGAGAAATAAAATTTTATGTTTTGTGTGTAGTACCCCATTCAATATAGAATAAGCAAAAAGAATGTTACTAAAATCTGTCAGTCAAAATATAAGAAGAAGACTTCATGTACAAATGGAAAAGAGATTAGCATGCTTGAGGTTTTTTTCCCAGACCCTTCCATACGTGAGGAGCCTTAGCTTCACTTGGAAACGAGCATGCATTAGACCATTTCTCACTGTATCAAGCTCTTTATGCACCCAGCTGGCTGCGAAGTTTCTCTTTGCTGCGGTGTCTCTGTGTAATCCCAGTCAGTTTCCCTTTGCAGCTGTGGGGGGCCGCCTTTGATGTCCCTCTGTAGGTGGTTGCCATCCCTCAACTGGGGCCTGCAAACAGAATCTCCTCTGTAGAGGAAAAGAAAACACCTCAGTGATGCCATGTGACTGCTTTATGCACGCAGGAGGAACTGACGTCAAGTGCCTCAGGATATTGTTCTAATCCAATAACATGATGTTGTGGTGTGTGTCTCTGTGCATCTAATATATCTAATGCAGAGCCTGCGGTGAAGGACCATGTGGCCTGTACCTCCCTTTGCTCTTGGTCTCTTTTTACTTTCAAGACTCTTCCTGTGTACTGAAAAAAAATCTCTGGTGTCTGCTTGTGACTATCAATTGCGTTGCTCCCATCTGTGCAGTTGTAGACACTGTTAATACAGCAGTGTTAATACAGAGCAAATGCATAAACATGCAACAGAGGCAACCCCATCTGGATTTTATTTTTGTTACTCACTTGGGAGGAAAAAGAGAGAAGTCTTTTCACATATCTTCAGCATGCAGCAGAGATGAGCCCAGTGTTCTCCCTTCTGGCACAGCTTTTGCCTCTTTTCACTTTGAACATAAACAGACGCAGAAAGTTTAAAAAGTGATGTCAAACTCAATAAAACTAGGCCAAAAAATTCAATATAATGTTTAAATGCAAGCAGGAACTTGTGTTCCACTGAGGGGACCATGCAGCTAGAGTCCTACAAACATCCCTATGTCTGGGTGAATCCAGTTGATCAGTTTTTCTCTTCCTCCAGGGCCTCCATGAGGCATGGGAATATGCCAGCTGTTCTGGGACATCCTGGCTATTCCTGTAGGATGTGAATGTCTGTGGAGCCTGAGAGAATTTACTGAGGTCTATAAAGGTATGGGATAAAAAGGTAAGGGTTGATGTAGTGTGTGAGTTGAGGGAGTGATGCGCTCTGATGAAAACTCTGCAACAGCGGTTACTGCAGTTACACAATCATCTGACTGTATAGGAAATGTCCTCTTACCCTGCTTGAGGACCAAGTTTGTGTCTAAAGCCTGAGGGATTTATTCCTAATATAACCACGTATGTTGCGCATACACGCTTTCCCTATGGATGTCATTTTTTTTTTTTTTTTTCTGTCTTCTAGTTCTATTGGGATTTTGTGGCAAAGTATGTCTTGGATGAATTGCAAGCACTCTGCAACATAGCCCCTTTCATTAGCTAAGAATAATCGTCTTTCAGCTTCACAAACCATAGTTTTCTCTGTTAGTGTAATGAGGATAAAGAGCTAAAGAGTAGGTTCAGGTTTAGCCTCCTTTCCCACATCAACACCGTTTTAGTAACACTATTTGAAGAAAAAGCTGCTGTTCCCCCACCTTGTGAACACTGATTTAAACACCTTGGAGCACATCTTTTCTATACTTCAGTGTTGTGGGCAGCTTTATGCTTTTTGTATCACAACAAACTCAGAGATGGTTACAAGTGATGTTTCTTATAAATTCTCCTTACAGTAAAACAGTCATAGCATGCCCAGGGATGATGAGTGACATGAGGATTGCCACCACTCTAACCTCCATCAGCTGAGATCCAGGATAACCGCAGCAGTGAACCCAAGCACAGCTGCACAGCTCATTTCGGAACAGGCTGACTCAGAGTATCATGTGCAAGGGAGCCGAACACTAATTCCGCAGATGTTCGGAAACCGAGGATTAGCAGCGCTCCTCTCCTGCCTTCCTCATGCCAACCTGGCTTGCGTTTCATATCGGAACCCGGGTCTGGTCTGCTGGCACAGCCAGGCTTTCCGGGGAAAATCTCAGGGCTTTCCAGGGAAACCCGGTGGGTGAACAGACCCTTTCTCTCCACACCGGTGTGCCTGCGCGGCTGTCACACACAAGGGCACGGCCGGCCACAGGCCGCGGCGCAGACCCCGCTGCCCGGCACGCAGCCTCGGGCAGCCACGGCCCGCAGCTGCCGCTAGCCGCGGGCGGGGGCGCGGCCCTCCCCGCCCCCGGTAGGCGGCCGCTCGGATTGGCTGCGGGCGGCCCGGCCCTGCGCCGCAGAGGGTGAAAGGGCGGTGACAGACATGGCGGCGGCGCTGCGCTGGGGGGCCGCGGGCGGTCGTCGGGGACTCTGGACGTTGCTCAGGGTGAGGGTCGCGTTGGCGCTGGGTGGACCTATCAAAGAGGGCCGGGAGTGCGGCTTCGTTCACCATCTCCTACTCGGCCCTGAGCTGCGGGGCCGCTCGCCGGGGTGATTGAGGTGCCCCTGTGTGAAGCGCTGGCCGGGTCACCCCTTCTCTCATGAGGAGCTGCAGCAGGGAGCGCCGGGAGGGTGCTCTCCCCGGTGTGTAGGGCCTGGGGGTGCCGTCATTCCTGGGGTCGTGAAGCAGTTGGCCTGCCGGGGGGTGCCCTCGTCTGGGTGAGGGGCCGCCGGGAAGCGTGCGTGCGGCCGCGGTGTGTTGCTGCGGCGGTGTCAGGCTGCCGGGGGTGAGGGGAAGGGAGAGGGTGCTGCTGCTGCTCCTACAGTTCCCGTGGGAGAGGCTTAGGCCCCCCGGGCCCGTGGTGGGGCGGGCGGCGGGGACCTGGCCGTGCCCCCGGAGGCGGTGGTAGTCGGGAAACTGCAAAATCTGGGTCCTGGGCTCGGTTGCTGCTGGCTTGGGCCCCCCCGGCCAGTGGTGGGACGGGCGGCGGGGACCTGGTCGTGCCCCCGGAGACGGCGGTAGTCGGGAAACTGCGAAATCTGGGTCCTGGGCTGTGTTGCCGAGGACTCGCAGTATGCCGGAGCCTGTTCCTTGGTGTGTCCCATCTCTGTGTTGCCAGGAGTGCTGCTCCTTCCCCCCCTTTTTTCTTCCTTTTCTTAACTTAATTTTCTGCTGCTGGGCAGGGTCATGGCTACTTCCAGTTTACATCTGTCCTCTTCCTCTGTTAAACGTGAGCTTATAAAAACCTCAGGGTAGAGTGTAGTTTTGCACCATTCGTAATAGTAAAATCTTCGTTCATAAGAAAAAGCTGCTGCTTTGTGGAACTGTGTTGTATCTTCCCCCTTCCCTTTACCCCAGATACTCTCAGATCTTTCAGCTGTCGTTTAAAGCTTTGCTGTGGTTTTTTATTCTTATTACTCTTCGTGAAAATGTAAAAGAACTCGCTGCAGAACTATACTAATGTTCTTATTCGCTGCCATCTGTAAATTTCTAGAAAGCCTTATTCCTTAAGCTGTGGAGTAACTTCATTGAGGGAGCGGTTATGTCTTTTACAGGTTGTGTTAAATGAGATTATTCAGGGTAAGAACAAGCAGCATTAGCACATAGTGTTGTGTAACAGTTGAATGACACTACAGCTAGTTTGTATATGGAAAAGCGGTGCAAAATAATCTAATAATTTACGGTAGGAAGAATTTATACTCCCTTCCCCCCCATCTGCAAACCCACAAAGGAAAATGTGTGTGGGGGCCTGCAAGTTCTGGTGGAGAAGAGCAACACACAGAAAATGCTTGCTCTGTGTACCCCTGAGGGTGTGGGATAGGTTTCTTCATAAAAATGTAGCCCCATAGCAATACTGTAAAGAACTCTTTGCATATCCTTAGGGATCATGCAAAATAGGTGGTTTATGTGGGCAGGGCATTCTGAGAAGGGATTAAAGAGTTAAAAAGGATGTGCTTTACTGAAGTATTTTTCCTTAGGAAATATGTGTAGCAAACCTGTTTTGTTGTGAAGGTGTACCCCAGAGAAGCTTCTTGAAAAACGAAGAAAACAAGTTTGGTCGGAGACAATGACTTGGAGTTAGCAGAGGGCTTGTGCTGTTTGAGGACTTTACTTTTGGTAGCCGTACACACGTGCATATGTGCAGAGCTGTGGAAGACTTATGTTCTTTGCCTTAAATAGTGCAAAGATTGATGTCAGTCCTTTCGAGCCTCTTTGGGAAAGGCCTACTTTTGTCTTCTTTCTGACGTCTCGAGGGTGGTGCAGTGATTTGACTGCATCAGTATAAACAGTATAGAAATGTTGCATTAGTGACACCTTTGTAAAACAAAATGTCTTTATAGGTACCTAATAGCCCTTGTGACTTAATTGAAGTAATTTCTATCCCTTAATACTGGTGTATGAAAGTCACCTTCAAGACATCAGTATATTGGGAAACATTTAAAAAATGGCATTAGAATTACTTCTGTAGTTTCTTTTATATCTTGCTGACATAGGTGAATAATGTAATTGATGTCTTCAAACTTTAATATGCTTGGAGGTCTGACATTCTTTTGCAAGGACCAGTACCTCATAAATTGTCCTTAACTTCTGTTGCCCCTCTCATGTGGGGATCAATAAATGACCCGAGAAAAGACAGTGCAAAAACATTGAGCTGGGTATTCAACTACTTGTTGTCTTTATAATCTGATGCCCAGCACTTCTGTTTAGCTTTATGCAGAACTAGTCCTGTTTACAATATAGCTAAAATTTCTGAATGCTTTGCATTTTTTGAGCTGGGAAGAAGTCTCATGTTGAAAGAAGGCTGTAGCCACAGAATGAATATGAGCTTTTGATATTTCAGTATTGAAATGTGTCCAAGAGAGCTGTGAGACTGTTTAAAATAATGTAGAAAAAAAAAAGTGATAAATACTGTACGTTGTGAGATCAAGAATATTGCTGATCAGTGCAGATCAGTTTTCTAAACAGTGAACTAAATGTATGGAAAGTCTCTCAGCTGTCTGAGTTAAGTTGTTACCTCTGCACCCACCATTTTTTTTGTTGTGGAAGTTACCTGTACAACAGGAGCTCCTTGCTTTCTTCTGTGACATTATTTTTCCCATGCTGTTATTCCAGGGAAAAGATTTTCCTGTTGTTTAGGAGCCCAAAAGCACTAGGCTGATGGGATAGCAAGATTGGTATCATCTGCAATTAGGGTAGGGAGTAAAATGGCCACTGCTCTGAGGAGACCGCATAGCACCCTTCCAATATCCAATGAAGGGAGCCTATAGGAATGCTGGGAAGGGACTCTTCATGAGGGACTGTAGTGAGAGGACAAGGGGTAATGGGTTCAAACTTAAACAGGGGAAGTTTAGATTGGATATGAGGAAGAAATTCTTTACTGTGAGGGTGGTGAGGCACTGGAATGGGTTGCCCAGGGAAGTTGTGAATGCTCCATCGCTGGGGCATTCAAGGCCAGGTTGGACATAGCCTTGGGTGACATGGTTTAGTGGGAGGTGTCCCTGCCCATGGCAGGGGGGTTGGAACTAGATGATCTTAAGGTCCTTTCCAACCCTACCTATTCTATGATTCTGTGACACGAATGTAACTGTTCTGGAGTTTCTAGTATGTAAACTACAGATTTGAGTACTGACAAACAGTCTTAAAGTATACCACAGGTAGAGATTTCTGATGTTCGCTTTGTTCTCAGGAACAGCTGTTCGGATTCTACCTTCAATTTGGAGCAACTTCAAAATCAAAGCAAGTATTTTAAATGATTACTTTCCAGAAGCTGGTCAGAACTAATAACATCAGCAGATGCTTCCACTGTTCTCTGCTCCACAACCATGCACTTGAATTGCCTGTCTTGGGCAGATTTGATTGGCTGGTGCAGCTCCCATATGAAGAAGTTTGGGCTCTTGATCCTGGGCAAGAGAAGGCTGTGTGGAGACTTCATAGCAGCCTTGCAGTATCTGAAGGGGACCTACAGGAATGCTGAAGAGGGGGTCTTCATTAGGGACTTTAGTGATAGGATGAGGGTTAATGGGTTTAAACCTCAACAGGGGAAGTTCAGGTTAGATACAAGGAAGAAGTTTTGTACTGAGAGGGTCATGAGGCACTGGAACAGGCTGCCCAAAGAAGTGGTAAATGCTCCATCCCTGAAATGCAGTGTTCAAGGCCAGGCTGGACAGAGCCTTGAGCAACATTGTCTGGTGTGAGGCACCCCTGCCCATGGCAGGGGGGTTGGAACTAGATGATCTTAAGGTCCTTTCCAATCCTAACTATTCTATGATTCTTCAGGCAAAGCATGCTGTGCCATCTATGGGCAAGCCTTCATTCTGGAAGAAAAAGCTAAGAGTTCATTAAAGTTTGCATTGAGTAAAACAATTTTAGTTTTGTTCTGAAACACTTAGTATGTTTTCATTTTCTCATTTTGTCTGTCCCATGCTTGCATTGGTGGTTCCTGCATGATTATTTCAGTGCTGCGATTTATTTCACAGGTTCTAGCTTTACTGGAGCTGTCTAAGCTCCTCCATGAGAAACAATTCCAGCTTTCTGCAGCTGGTAGGTCTTGACTGTAGGCTGTTCCTTTTGAGCTCCTGCCTCCATCTAACTTGTACCAGCACTGCTGCTTGAATATCTAAGTGGATATGGACTGTAATCTGTCTGAGAACACTTTTTTCCTGCTCCTTGTGAGTAGTGCCTCAGCTGGATGTGTTCCCTGGTGGGTATTGCCTCAGGTGGGTGTATTCCCTGGTCCAGTTCACTGTGTGACTATACAAACTTTTGGGACTGGCACTAAGGAAAAGGTACTTAAGTGTAGGAAGGGTCTATTTTTTAAAAAAAGTAGCCTTAGGTGGATGGGTGTTTCCTTACTTGTATTTTTTGTGCTGTGTTGGCAATTATGAAAAACAGATTTTTTTTTTTGTTTTTTTTTTTTTTTTTTCCTCGGAGAATTAACAGTGTTTCTGAAACCTGGTAAGAGCGAAAGAATGCTTATGTATAGTGCAGTGTACCTTGCAGAACATTGTACTACATTTTTGTTTGCAGTTAAAAGAGGTAGAACTTATGGCTAATGGAAAGTATGCTATTCTAGCTGTTACTACTAGGCATTGCTTACTGTAATTTCTAATAATGCTAAAATGTACATTCCTTCCTGTATTAGACTTCTTAAAGCAAATGTTGGTATATGATGCTTTTCCTACCTGTGATCTAGAACTCTGCATCTTTGTTTGAACACCAAGACCTCTCTCTGCCTGTAAAGCTCAATATCAATGAGTTATTTGCAAGATGACCAGTATGATAGGGAATTTTTTTCATTGATGAAGGTCATATAGACTTTTAAACACACCCATGTAAACCATCTCTAAATAGCAGGTTAACTTTCTATGTTGCTGTTGTGTATTCAGTGTCTCTAAACCACCTAAAGAGGTTTCCTTGGGCCCTGGAGGCAGGTTCTCTGCTGGACCTCAAAGAGGTGGTGTGTGATGAGCATATTCTTCTATAAATTAGTTTGATTTACATGAACTTATAACTGTTGCAGCTATTCAGGTTTGAGCTCAGTTTGGCTATTGTGCGATTAATAGATAAAGCAGGATGCTTTTCCAGAATACAGTACTAATGCTGCCTGTGTTTTGAGGATTAAGTAGAAGTGGGAAACTCCAAGCCAAACTGAACAGTCTGGGGTTGAGGTCTTGTAAATGGATAGTCTATGTTCTTGGGCTTCCAGGAGTCAAAAGCTTTGTCAGATTGAAGTAACAAGTCATGACAAAAGTAGGTTATACCTGCTGCCTTCTAGTTTTGCAAGATACAGAAGAAAGTCACTAGGTCAAGCGGAGCTCTCTGGGCAGGAAATTTTTATGTAAGGTGTAATACCTAAAGCATGTGTGGTTTTGGGGCGGCAGCCAATGAAGAATGTACCTTGAGAGTTAGATTGGCTTGGCCAAGTTGGTGGTTTGGGATTTCTTGGAGGTTTTGGTGTAGCTTTTAATGAACCTACCTGTAGCAGGAGCTTGGAAGCCTGGGGGTAGGTGACACCTGAGTAGCTGTTGGTTTGGAGATGGCAATTTAGCAGTGTTGCTATAGCCCTAGCTGTGAGTTATTTACAAAATGTCAGTTTATTTTTAAGTTCTTACTCAATTGCTTATAGTGGCTAGGAGCGTACCTCTAAAACTTTTTTTTGAGGTAGATTCTAGATTCAGGAAGCTCTTAAACCTTAGTGAATATTGGTACAGATACATACAAGACCCCACAAGCTCTTCTTTCCGAAATTGTAAATTAGAGTTGGAATTTCACATTGAAGTTGAGCAATATGCTTGATTTGTTTTAGGAAATTACCCCACATGTATTCAATTCAGACCTGAACCTGGCTTTCTAAGTGGTTCTAGTGTGTGTGAGGAAGTAGTTAAGTTTTTAAACATAGATGCATAATTAGGTTAGGCTAGTACAAGATTTTTATGTGAAATCTGTAGTGTGAAAACACAACTGAGTGTGGCTTAATGCTTTTACAGGTTTTTTTGTTGTTTTTTTTTTTAATTGCTCAGTAACTTTATTCTTTCTGTATAAAAAGTTTGAAGAGAGCTTTTTTTCAAGACACCACATGGCTAAAATTCTGAAACTTAATGCTAACTAATTTTTGTATCGTAGCCTTTCATTCCAGTCTCCATCTGTGGCTTTACTTTTCTAGTTTCCCATAGGCCTTCAAAGCGGGCTTTGTATTAAAGTTGTTTACAGGGAAGTTCAGAAGCTTTTCTTCCTTTGCCCCCTGTCCCCCCCCCCCGCAGTATTTAGATTGGCCCCACTGACCCTTAACAAGTACTTTCTTCCATGAATAATATTAACTTGGTTTCAGGTTTTTTATGTGTTCTGTATGACCTTCTTCAGATGATTTGTGATCCCACTAGCACTTCTGTCAGTGTTTGAGAGGAACTCAATCTGCCTAACTGCATGTACTCTGGAGTAGGAGAGTATGCCCTGCTGCTTCTGCTGTAGCTATCCTTGCTCTTTTGTGGATGTCCTATCCCTGGCAGTGTTCAATGCCAGGTTGGATGGGGCTTTGAACAGCCTGGTCTAGTGGAAGGTGTTGCTGCCCATGGCAGGGGGTTTGGAACCATACAGTTTTTAAGGTTCCTTCCAACCCAGACTATTCTATGATTCCCTCTGACAGGATCTAGATTGCAATACAGTCACTGAAGGTGTTACAGTCCTTCTGTAAATATTGGATATGACCAGCTGGTAGATGCGGTTGCAGCTGGCAGAATTATGTCCTTAACTTTATCTTCCCTCTTTAATGCCTGAAACAGCTTGTGCTGTCACATCTTGGATGAAGAATACACCCCTGCAAAAGAAACCTGTGATGGTTTTGATTCTAGCATTTATATATTAATATATATGTATTTTTCTTTTTTTTTTTTTTTTTTTTTTTTTTCTCCAAAAAGCCTTTGAGCCTTTGCTTTCTACTGCTTAGATTTCTGCAACTTCTGAAAACAGTTCTTTCAGACAGAATTGACAGGTCCTGGATTCTGGCAGTTGCCAGTCACTGGTGTTTTGTGCTTCCTACTAGACAGTATTCAGTATTAAGGTTTCTTACAGTTTTTTTAATTCCAACTGGGTGGGCAAGTAGTTCTCTCAGAGCTGTCTGTATTGATGCAACTTTGGTGGGGGATCATTTATGTGTCTGATTTTTTTTTTTTAATGGTTAACTGATATTATGTTGTCAAATTAACTTGCTTGAGAAGTACCTGTCTCAATCTCCTTCTGGATGAACTTGCAGATCTGTTGTATGATCTGTTGAAATAGCGCATGTATTTTGCTTTTTCCTGCCATATAATAAATTGTTAGGCTATAAGAGCTATTTTTGCGGAAGCTGGCTCACAGCAGTCTCAGAGGAGGAGAAAAAGGCCTCTCTTCCTCAGACTGCTGTCAGAGGTTGTGGTAGGGGAGAGTAGGAGCTGAACTAGCATCTCAAGTCTGTTCTACTTTGCTTGGTGTACTGGCCCAGCCCATTACCTGCTCTATTCCCAACAGCTCCCTACCAGCAAGGGCTTCTCCCTATCCCCAGTGTGTGCACTCACACGCGCATGTGCTCTTTTGAAAGCTACTTACTAGGTATTTCTTGGAACAAGAAGGAAAGGTGCTATAGTGGAGGGCTTATTAAAAAATCATTTATATCCAAGCTCATGACGGTCTGTCTTCTGAATTGTTTCTGGTTCCTGTTTGTTGGATGTGTGCTTCGGGAAGGACAGATCTGTAAGCTTTCATCTACTTTGTGGAGGAATGAAAGGATATGGAAGAGTTTCCTCAAGATGTCAGTATATGAACTGTTTTTATCTTACTGGAATACTGTAGCAGAGAAAAACCTTTAACTCCCTCTTTTCTTCTGTAGTGTGAAACACTGTGTTCAAGGTGGTGCCTTATAACTTCGCATAAACTGTATTCATCTGTGTATGACCCAAATGAAAAGGTAAGTAGTATAGTGCATGATTTTAACATTTTATTGTATCACTGATATTTGGCTTTTAAAGCTGTCTTCTCCCCTCTGCTGCTACTAATAATGGTCATTCTCCCAGTATAACCTATGTACAATAACTGTCATAATAGCATGTTTGCATGTTTTTCTTTTCCTTTTTTCTAAAAAAAAAAAAAAGTTGCTTTTGCAATATACTTGTCAAGATTGGATACTTCAGTGCATACCTTTTAAAAGTTTAGATAAGTGGTTCTAAGATTGGGGAAGTTACACACTGGCCTGAACGTGTTATAATTATGAAACTACTATTAGTATTTTGCATGCTGTGGGAGGTATAAGCCTATTAAAACACCCAGGAGCAAGACTAGCCAAAAGCTTTTGATAGAAACAAAAGTAAGCAATAGTGGCAGAACTGTTAGATGATCTGACATGGGGATGGGAACTTTAGAGCTTGCATGAAGATGGGCCTTTAAGAGCTGCAGAGATTAGTAAATACTCATCTTGGGACTTGTGCAATGGCAATCTCAGTTTAGTTATGTGCCAAGAAAAACTTTTCCTGTGGGAGATTGTCTTGGTATGGCCTCTAAAGCGACACATTGGGAAAAATAATGTAGCTGAGGAATACACTAGTATTGAAAAGTGAGAATGCTGGCAGTTCAGGACTGATAGGGTGGACCTTATACCAGTGTAGAAGCAATTAACCAGGAGTGAAACAGTATTAGAACACAGGGGAAAATAGCATGCACTTAAAACTGTGGCTTGAAAAGAAGTATCCTGAAGAAATTTGAATCATTTAGGGCCTTGCTTAAACAAGGTCCCCTTCCTTTTCTAAAGGCATAGTTATGCTTGGACAATATAATTGGGTATTTGGTTTCTCTTAACTAGGAGCTATATAATTTCAACTAGTGGTTACTGCAGATAATATAAGCTCTTCTGCTTTTTCCATTCACTGACCCTTCCACAGTCTTCATAAAGACAACCTTTGATATGAGACCTTTTAAAACTAATTAGTTGAAATGATATAAGACCTGCTGCATCTTACTTCAAAGCAGCATGTGTTGTTTTTTATGTGCTGGACTTAAGACTTGTCTTTAAGAGCAGGAGAAAGAGTCCAGTCTTTTACTGTTAGTGTCTTTATTGCAGAATAAGAAAATTAAAACTAATGTAAAATATTCTTAACATCTTGATACTTAGTCTTGCACTGTGACAATACCTGATTAATAAAAACTCTTGTACCAAGAACTACATTGATGAAGTATTTGAGTTGTTAAACTTTTCAATGTCAAGTATTTGGGAGCTTTATTTCATTTCCCCTGAAGTCTGTATGCTTAAAAACTTCAGGTACCCCAGAATGCTGAAATTTGGATTCAGGAACCATTTGTGTGAGCATGTTTGAAACCATTCAGTTTTATTCACTGGGTTTTTAGACCAGATCTCCAGCTAAATAAGCTCTCCAAACAAATTGCTAGGTCCTGTGATGGTGTTGTAGTATTTGTACCTCTGGTAATTGAGCTTGCTTAAGGATGTTTTAAGTGGGGTGTGGGTATGCCTGTATTCTAGGCAGTGGGGTGTGAATTCTTCAGCAGATCGGGTTGAATCTGCCATGTAAGCTTGCTGCAGCTCTTACCTGGAGGGTTTTATCCATTAATTTGTGCATATTTTTATCATGTGGTAGTATTTTTACACTGATTGTGTGATGCCAACTCAGCCCTGACTTTGGAGGAGTAAATTTGGTCAAGGACATCTTGAGTATGTTTGTTTGGAGTAGGACAGCAAACAGTATATACCCTAGTCTGCCAATAGCAGTTCCTACTGTGGTTTTGCAGTGTTCCTTGCTCTCCTCTTACACCTGTCTTCCTCTCCCCAAATGAACTAAGTACTGTGGGGATAATAGAGTTTAATGGTTGCAGTAGGGATACTTCTCCCCCCACCATCCATATGAAAAACAGGTGTTTGGTGTAGGAGAGGGAGAATGGCTTGAATGTCTTAGGGTATGGTTTGATAAACCTGACCTTACATGACTGTGGGCTGCCCCTGAAGGGGAGAGTCCTGCTTGTTCCTTATCCTGCTTTTGACTTGGAGCATGGGAGGCAGAGTAGGCTGTTCGATTACTGCATTGAAGTCATGTGTCCTGAAGCTGTGTCCCTGCTAGGTCTGATGCACGGAAAGCAATAGGGATGTATAAAACAGGATTGTCTTTTCAGTGGCAGTCTGTATTTAAAACCAAGCAGGTGCAGTATCATAGTGCACCCGTGCATTCAGTAGCAAGGCCAGAGACAGCAATAACCCTTACTCCCAACAATGAGGTTTTTATGCTGAGCAACTCTGCTCCTCCACTACTCTTTCTTAATGGGGAGCTTTTTGTCTAGGGTGTCAGGTTTCTTCCCTTGTGACAGCTTGCAATCTGAGTGTGAAATGTGGCAGTGAATTTCAGGGGAGTAGTAAATTTGATTTCTGTTCTGTTGAGCGCTGGTTGCTACATAGTGCATGTGTAACAGTGTGATGATGGCAATGCAGGATTTTGCCAGGTTCCTTGCAAGAGGCTCAGCTGCAAGGAGGGGCAAGGCTGGTACAACTCAGCAAGCATGCCTGTACATGGTGGAGATGTTGCTCTTTTGCCCTCTGTGACCTAGGCAGAGAGGAACCTCTCCTTATGATTGGAATTTCTTTTAAAGATCTCCCACAGGAGATGAATATTGTATTCTGGATCATCTGATGGTTAGAGGTACTGACTGCTATACCTGTCAGTGTACCTCTTTCCTGGACTTAAAAGGCTCCTAGAGCCTCTGTAGAGTTCTAGTTTCTGCATAGTGTGTGGTAAGGAGAGCCAGGGAATGCTGGTGTGAGCAGTGAACACCTTTTTCTTCTGCACATGTGAGTGCTAGATAGATCTAGTATGAGATACTGTTTATATGCTGTATCATCATTGTTAAATCAGCAGAACCCTTTTAAAATTAAATGATCTCAGAGTTACAAGCTCATGGATAAGCCAGATTTATAGTGGTAGTGGAGGAGAAATGCGTATTTCTGGAGGGAAGAAAACTTGTTTTGTTCATCCTTCAAGATTCTTATTATTCTTTTCCCTTCAGACTTTTGAAAAACTTCTTATTGCCAACAGAGGAGAGATCGCATGCCGAGTAAGTATGTAATCTTAAGGTTTTTTCCTTTGTAGTTAATTCTGAAATTTCACTATTGCTGTTTTCAATATTGATAGTTGTCGTTTTTTATATGGTAGGTCATCAAAACGTGTAAGAAGATGGGGATTAAAACAGTTGCCATACATAGTGATGTCGATGCCAATGCTGTAAGTACTACTTTAATTCAAATAGCAGACGGGTTTCTTAGTAACTCAGTCTTCTTGATTACTAGTTGTGGGAATGTTGGCAATTCTGAAGTATCTTTGTATATGTCATTTTCCTCTATGTGCTTGAAGGGGAGGATGGAGAGGGTTGGACAAGTATTTAGTATGTTTTTTTTTGTGAAATCTGTGTTTAGCTCGTGTAAATGTTAACCTTGCTGATTTCCTGGATTAAGCTGGGCAGTAACACCTAATAGATATTTGCACCAAGTGTAAAAATGGCAATGAAACCTTAATTTTTTCAGTGTACATAATGTATGCTAAAACTGAAGGATGCTGATGGATATTTCTATTCCCTCTTATGTATATGGTGTCTGCTGTTAGGACAAATGGGTTTGTTCTTTGGCAGCAGCAAATAGCCTTGTTCACTGGCATGAAGTAATTCTGAAAATACACTAAAAAACCTGTATTAAAAAAAGAAAACATGTTCTTTCACTAGTTTGTAATAGACTTGAGAAAATGAGTTGGTTTTCTCACCAGTGTGCCTGGACGGCTTGCTTTGTTGTGGGGAGTCTACTACAAGCTGGAGACTATGAAAAAAAATCTGAAAGTAGTGAGTGAAAATCAAGATTGAAGAATGTAATGAGGGAATAAGAATGACACACGAAAGTAAAACTCATGACCTTAGGGAAGGGAGTACAAATAGTGCATTACAAAGAGGAAATAGAAAATGTTTATGCTTCAATCTACAGTGCTGTCTTAGCTTTAAACTTGAGTAGGGTCTTTAATTTGTAATAGTTCATGAAAGAAAGGAAATCTAAGCTGGTGTCTCAGAAATGCATCAATGTAATATTTCATGAAGATAGCATGAAGTGTGTTAAATGAGATGATGACGTTTTGAATTCAAGGACTAGAGATGATGCTCTAAAATGTTGTGAGGGTGGATAGTGTCTGCTTAGCTCTTTACTTAAAGATCCATCAAACCTATCTGTAAAAGGTTAAGCATTAGCTGTGTGCACTGAAGAAGTTCCAAGTGTTTAAAGGAAAGTGAGAGGCTACATGAAACACTGTTTTGTGTGCTTTAAATAGGGTAGTGGTATTAAGTCTAAGTTATTTTTTTTTGGCCTAATTGTAAGTTGCTTATGTCTACCATACATTCTTTAATCATGCTTTGGGTGCTTGCACTGGAAAATAATTTAACTAATGTCATCTGTCTTAATGGCTTGGATACCTCCAGTTATTCATTGTGGGGAATGACTTGGCCATTGCAGTCATGTGTGTGACTACCAGTTTGGATGATCTTGATAGATGAGTCCAGAGGCCAAATTCTTCAACTGTGTTACTTTCCATAAAGGTTCCATCAGCAGGTGCCTTATTGGTTATACCATTGGTAGCAAAATTTTGATCACTCTGAAATCCAACTTGGGAGCTGATGCAACCTGACAAAGGAACCTCTGTCCTCATGCAGCTAGGAGAAACCTGTTTGCTTAGTGGTGGAATGCTGCAGTAAAGTTGTGAATAGCTTTATGATTTTGTGTGTGACAGGATTGAGCAAGATCTCTCCTTCAAGACTTGTATCACAAAGGCAGTGAATATCATAGGCAGCTACCCTGATGGTCATCATTGAGCCAAAGGCAGAAATAAATGTAAAGGTATGCAGTTGAACTAGTTGCCCATCCCAAAGCTGTCTGGCTTTACTAAAAATAGTGGGACCTGTTTTAAGTGACTAGGGTAAGTAGGATGGCTTAAAAAAATATTTACATTGTTTAGAAATGGTATTAATTGGGGTGGGTAAGTTTTCTGTTTAGAACATAGGGTAACCTTTGAGATATAGTAATAGTTCATTATTACATTACCTGTCATCTGCATAGCTACTTGCTGAAATATGGGTAGCCTGATACTCTTAATAGTAATTCATTTTTACAAATACAGCTGTGAAAGGAGGACAAACCAGACAGTCTGTTAACATTTCTCTAACTTTTCTGCGTCATACTGTTTGAAAACAGAACTGAAATTGAACTGAAGCAGGATTCCTTCTGTGTGCTCACTAAACTTTTAAGGGGGAAATTCCCTAGTCCTAACCATTCTATGAAATTGGGAATGTGAAATTGAACAACCTGCTGAGAGCCAAATAAAGCTTACCTGAAAAGGAAAAACAGAAAGAACAAAATATTGCCTTGTGCTGTTAATTTTAAAAATGGCCTAAGATCTCAAGGATTTCTATAGGTTAAAATTAAGGTGATAGGGAAGGGAACGTTAACAAAACTTAAAAGGAGGTGGGTGACTTCAGACTTTTGGGTGCTTGTGTATTAATACAAAGTTAGATGTAGCTGGAAATGATATTAAATGGGATTGGATTACATTTACCTTTGTGGAGGTGGGAGGAGGGTATGAACTGGGGGGGAGGGTGGTGGGTGGAGAGGAATATATCTGAAGTTTTGTGCTGTGGAAGAGAAGTTGCTGTGTTTTAATAACTGTCATGCAATAAAATCATTGTGGTGGTTGGGGAAAACGGGCCGAGACCACCATAGAGCGTACTGTTGCTTGTGTGATACTGAGTATGTTGAGAAAAGTAGGTCATAGTAGATACATTTAGGGTCTTGAGAATCCTGGAAGTACTTTCTATTACATCTGTTATTTTGGGGAAGGCAGAAGAAAGACATTGTATACTGTTCAAATTGTTACTTTTTTTACTTCAGAGTTCAACTTGCAAAACTAATTCTTTACACTTGGATACATAAAGTGGGGAAGGAGTATTAGAATTTGGATTTTTTTGTATTTTTTTTAATTAAAACATCTGGTGGAATTATTTTTGGAATGAGAAAACAAGCAAAGAACTTCCAGCTGAACAAGAATAATCATATGTACTTTTTCCCCCTGAACTGACTGGAATAGAAGGTTAAGATGAAAGAGCCTCCTCAACCATAAATGTAACACTGATGGTGCAAACATTGTCAAGGAAAGCTGAAGAACTATTGTAATGCCTAATGTAATCAGCTAAAAGTATGATAAATGAAGAACAAGCTTTCACTAATTGGACCTGAACAAAAGAAGGTATAGCATAAAGCAGTGAATGAGATATAATTTTACTTGGCATTTTTTAACACAGCAGGGATTCTATAGCCATACGAAGCAATGAACTATAAATGACTGAAAAAATCCCATGGGAAAGTAATGTAAACTACTAAAACTTTACGGAGTAGTGGACAATTTGTCACATTTCTTTAACACAGGGGTTTTCTTCTGTCAATCACTTAAGACTTCAGGTACTATTGTATTTGTATTAAATTGCCTTAAGCATAGACATATCAAAATGTTTTTAGCTTTTGCAGATAGTCTTGTTCTGCTAGACAATATAAACCCAAAAATGATGCAAATGCTTTTATTGATGTGAAAGTAATTGCACAGGATTCAGCTGTTCTCCAGAAAGGGCAGTCTTCTAAGTGAAGGAAAATGGAAAAAATCAAATGACCTAGAAATGGGAGATCTATATTTCTTTCTTAACTTTATTTCTTTTTTTAAAGCATGGAGTCTGAGGCAGTATTTGAGAAGTGTGTGTGGGGGAAATGTGATTTAGGGAAATGCTGATTAAACTTGTAAAGTTCTATACCAAATCTGTATTGAGCTGAATGAATTTGGGTGAACAAGTTGAACTTTTGGATGAAACAAACTTTGACTTTTGTTGAAGACTTTCCTGTAGCTTAATGGGATACTGTCAGGTTCTTTTGTTCTTAAGAAATCCAGTTGCCAAAAATAAACATGTGGGGGAATTTGGTGTTTAAGTTTTGATCTTAAAAAAAAATTAGATTAAAAAATGGAAATTAATCCACAACTGAGGAGTTTTCTTTACAGAGGTCTTGAAACTCATTTTTTTTCTTTTTTGTCAGTTAAGTCTTTAAAATATGCAAAGCTTTCTTCTGTCATCTGCTGCAAAACTAGAAATTTAGTAATTTTGACAGCTCACTGCCTCCCAATGGCACTTCAGGAGTTTGTGCTCAGATAACTTGTGGCAAGATCTGTTCAAGTACCCATATGAAAAAGAAACTTTAATATTTTAATGCCTTGTTTAAGCACATGATTCCCAGACTGTTGGCTAGAGTGTATAGAATGGCCTCTGCCTCCATGTACTGTCTCTTCATAAATGATGCTGTTTGCAAGGCATACAGGATAGGAATGTGCCTGATCACACCAAGGAAACATTAGGGTCAGGTTTGCAGTCGGTGTTTTGCTCTTCCTTCAATGTATTTACCTTTTGTTTCAAAACCAAGACAGCATGTTGCTCATTTCTTCACAAGAGGTGTTGGATGTGATGTTACTATCCTGTCCCCTTGTATATTTAGTGAATTACTGAAGGGTTGTGTAAAGTGTAAGAGATATTAGTGGTGGTCATCCTGTGAAGACCCAAATGCCTCTGTGGACAGAGTGTGCTTTTGTTCAAAATTGTATCTTGCCTGCTAAGTGTAGTCTGCTTTATCTTTTTAAAACTGTATTGTTGCTTCTAAGCTGAGTGGATTGGTGGAAGGCACAGTTAATGAGGAAGTAATCCATTTGCATTGCTCCTTATAACCAATGAACGCTTGATGTGCAATTTTAAAAGCTGGGGGCTGCTCATCAGAGCTCTAGAATCCTTAAGTTTTAGCCTGTTCTCCAAAGACTGGCTGTGCATTTTATTTGGATGATGTGAAATGCATGTATGACCTTTGTAGCGGGTCACAGTCTTTATTTTGGTGGCTAAGCTGAAATGTTGCTTGTGTTGGATTCTGGTTGAAAGTCTAAGATTGAGTAGGAGAAGAAGGGTGTAGAGTAGAAAGCTTTGAGCATCATGCTGCAGCTTTTTGGGAATACTTCTTTGGAAGTGGGAAGTATGTGTTTGAAAGAGGGAACTGAATTCAGATCTTCTGACCTTTGTGAGGAGGGTTGTTTAATTACCAAACTGATTTAATTGAAGATTAATGCATGGATTGAAACTAATTTCTTGGCATAAAGCTCACAGGGGAAGGTGGTTGTTGTCAGAAGCTGTACTAAATTATGGTTGGGGCAGGCAAATGTGGAAGCCCAGTCAGAATTTAGTTATGACTTAAACATGCAGGTGCTCAGCGCTGTGAAGAGCAAAGCAGTGGTTCTGTGGGTGCTGACAGCTGTCTGTATCAGTAAGTAGTATAGAGTAGCAGAGGTGTATCTGTAGATAAATTGCCCTGAGAAGCCAAGTGGGTTTACATCTGTTGTAGTTCATTTTGCTTGTACTAACCTCTAGACTTCTTTAGCCTTTCCTACTGCCTCACCTCCTTAAAGACAAGAAGAGAAGGTCCTTGGACCCCTTCTCCTTTGAGGCTCTCTGATTGTCCTCTCTTTTTCTTGACTTCACCCTTCACCCAGGTCCTCTTCATGAACTGCTCCAGTGTGGGTCCCTTCCATGGGGTGCAGTCCTTCAGGAGCAGACTGCTTTAGCATAAGTCCCTCATGGGGACACTGGTCCTGCCAGTGCAGACTTCCCACAGGGTCACTGCCTCCTTTCGGTGTCCCTCCCTGCTGTGGTGTCCTCCACAGGCTGCAGGTGAAGATCTGCTCCACCATGGACCTCCATGGGCTGCCTCCCTATGGTCTGCACCACAAGCTGCAGGGGGATCTCTGTTCTGGCACCTGGAGCACCTCCTACCCTCCTTCTGCACTAACCCTGGTGTCTGCAGGGCTGTTTCTTGTCTTTTCATGTGTTTCTGTCTGCAGTCACTCTTGCACAGTAACTCTTAAACATGTCATCAGAGAGGTGTTACCACTTTTGCTGATGGGTCTGGCCTCGGGTAGAGATGGATTTGTCTTGGAGGCTGCTCTCTCACATCTTTGAAATGCCCCTGTTGTGGAGGTTCCTGATGCCTGGAAGGAGGTGTGAATTTTTTGGACGCTGTGTCTTATTACATGAAGTGTGAGAATGTCTGTGAGCAGCCTGCATGTGTTTACTTTGGCAAATCATGCCTGACTAATCTGGTAGTGCCATATTTGGTATGACTGACTCCAAGGATGAAAAAGAGCTGTGGATGTCACAGAATGCTTTGGGTTGAAAGGTACCTGAAAGTTCATGTAGTTCCAACCTTCTGCCATGGGCAGGGACATCCTCTGCTAGACCAGGTTGCTCAAAGTCCTGTCAAACCTGGCCTATTACAAATACTTCTGCCCATTAATGTAAATTAACCAACCAACCAATGTCAGTTACCTTGGCTTTGCCAGGGTTCTTGCTGGTGTCTCCTGTTAGCATCTTAGCAGCTAAATTTGTGAGCTAAATGGAGTGAAAAATGGGATCAGCTCTTCATAGGTCCCATCCAACCTCAATTATTGTTCATTATATTTTTTTTATTGCTATTTTAAAACCCCACAGGATGGGGGAAGAACTCAATGCTAGTAAAAGCAAAACAGACTAATTTATATTATGTTGTCAAACGGGTGAATACATGATTAGTCAATAGTCTGGCTATGCAATGTGAAAGAAAAACTATCTTGCCGTTTATGGCATCAGATTGGATGGGAAAAGGAATGCCTGTTCACAGATAACTTGAATGCTTATTATGAAAGTATGACCTGTTTCTTTACCTGTGAGATTTTAAGTAAATTGCTTGTCATCCATGGCTGAACTAGCAGGTTCAGATTCGGGGAAGCTTTTTTTCAAGTGAGGGTTTTTCTTGGCATATACAGTTACTGAAATACTGATGCGATTCTGAGAAGGTAAAAAAAAGGCTGTACTGATAATGTGTGTAAGTCTCCAGTCATCAGTTTTAGTGAAAGTTAAGTGTAAAATTTGAAGAATAATGTCCAGAAAGTTAAATGCTGGCTCTTGTTTATGACAAACTTTCCTACATAATTTTGCTGATCTTGTTTCATGTTTTAAAATCCTGCATATGGTACTTGAGCTGTTTGAAAGCTCCAGTTAAACTTTTCAGTGATGGTTTTGTTCCAACATACTGTTACCTAGCTCTTCTGGATTCTATGCTGGTTCAGTACTGGAACTGTCAGTCTCTTAGAAATGCTCCTGAACCCAGAAGAAAATTAATTTGCTGAGCCTGAGTTTTGTTTGGCATGTTCTTGCTTGATAAGTGAAGGAGTTTGTCTGGAAAAAGAGCAAACAACTGTGCTGTGTGGGGTGGCTGCTGGCTACTGCATCTTCCAGCTGTTCTGGATTTGAGATAACAAAGGTGATTGCATTGCCTGGCTAATGTCTGTGCTCTGTGGAGGTGAGAAGCTGGTGCTTTGAAAGTGTTGGAGACTAACTGGTATGCAGTCTTTGTGAGGGGAGATGGTGATGGGGCGAATGGGAAGCTGTGATAGCAAGTTTCAAGTAATGTGACATTCCTATGCCATTAGGTCCCTGGCAGGTCATCTCTGCTGCAGGCAAGGTTTGGTGCTGGTAGCCTGCCCAGCTTGGTCTGTCTATTGGCATCATTCTAGGCTGCTCGCTTATGCCATGAGAAAGGATTCCAGATGCTTTTGGATGTGGATGACTTCATGCTGCTTGCATGTACCTCTTTAGTGGCTGAAAACCTTGTGTGTGTGTGTGTGTGTGTGTGTGTGTGTGTGTGTGTGTGTGTGTGTGTGTGAGGGAAGGGACAGTGGTTGAGGGGTTGCCTTTGAGCACTGTTGCCTGACGAGGCCAGCCCCTGGTGTCCTGAACTTTCCTTTTCAGAGAGCATGAAATGTGGAATGCTTGGGCAACCCTGCTGTCTGCCACAACGACCCACTGCTGGGACTTGGGAAACCATAGCTGTTCCTTGCTTCTCTTAGGCTTTCAGTAAGGTACTGCTTTTCTTGCTCCTAATTTGAACTATTTATCTATTTGCTTGTGTTGCTTACCTTGTTAAGCATAGCTAAGTTTTCAGGAATTGTGGAAACCACTGTAACATCTCTAGTACTTCTGGTTTGAGAAGCCTTTTTTTTTTTTTTTTTTTTTAATGCTGTATGTAATAATAAATTCAGCAGTTGGTGAATATTCATTCATTAAATGCTGACTTCAAAGCTTTAATTTTGCAAGACCATAGTATTAATATTGGTTTTTGCCATTATATTTTGTCACTTTAATGGTAATGTTCTTATCTTTATTGTCAATGTTAGCTTTTATTTAATGAAACAAGAGTATGCAGAGGGTCTGTAGCTACCTTAAATATATCACTGTTTTCTATAAACATTTGACTATAATGTTGGGGAGATTTTAGCTATATGAATGATTAATTTTTTTGGTAGTGACCTGAATTTGGATGGTAAATGTGATTTTTTTTTTATTTTTTTTTATTTTTGAGATACAGTTGAAGTGTAATCTGTATTTCACTTCTACTTGATGAATATTTGGAAGTTTTCAGAATCAGCCTTGAAATATGGGTTAAACTGAGCCTGAAGTTTTGTCATGTGCTGCTTGTTCAGTATCTGTGGAGCTCAAGAATGACAGATAAACTTGTAGACTGTAAACTGCAGCAGTGACACTTGTTGGCAGCCCTTTCCTATTTACTTTTTCCCTTTAGATGAAATACTGTGATTGTACTGCATTTCTTTTCTGCTTAAAAGAAGGATGTAAGATTTGTTTGTCCAACTTTATATTTGCCCAGCAGTAAAGTTGGTTTCTGTGCCAGTTTTTTGCTGTTTCTGCAGAGAATTTTCTCTTACAACTTGGCTAACAAAAATAAATGTGTGTGTTTTTTGTGAATTGATAGCCTAATTTAAAAAATGAACTGGTGTGATTCAAGAAGTGACACTGCTGTGTTAAAAGATTGTTTTTCTTGAAAGCAATTGTCGTAGCCCTAGCAAAGAAATGTAAACAAAGTTGGGTTTATTTGAGGATATGCCTTTTTATGAAGGTTTTCAGTTGCTAGAATTTCATATATTTCTATCAGCTGAACTAAAGCGTACAATCACTATTACAAATTTCTGCCCCAGACTTCTGGGAGTGAAGCTGACACATTAGCCATTGTTGTAAATTCATTTTGCAGGCAGGCATGCCTGTGTATTCTCTGCACCAGTATTCTTTCTGCAGAAGGAATTTGAATTGTATGACTTCAAGCAGTTAAGCCAGCAGTGGCTTTCTCAAGGCACAAATAGTCAGATCATGTGCTCTTTAAGAAATTAGATATGAGGGATGTCTGGGATGATGGCAGCTGTTTGCTTTTGAAGTGAAAATGAAAACAACCAACTTCTATATGAAGTTCATCATTGGATGATGTTCCTAAAATTTTATAACTTTGAAGCTTGTTTAGTGAGATATTTTTGTGATCTGAGTTGCTTGCTTCCTTTCTAAGTGCTCTACTTGTGTAAACTAAAGCAGCAGTTTTAGTTATTTGTTCCCTCCTAGCAGCCCTTCTCTAAGTCAAGGAAGGTTACACTCAGTGGAAAAAAAAAAATATCTGGTTTTGCTCATAATTTTCCCCTGCTTGATGAGATAATAGGTTTTAATGTCAGACTTCTTTTGTTCTTGAGGGGAGAAAGTGCTTCAAGTTCTGTTGTCCAAGCATGTGGTGTTTAACCTTTCTGGGCCAAATTGCTGTAGAATCACTGATTTAGCTTACTTACCTTACCAACCTTACCCTTCATGCCAAGTTTGATAGGCCAACATTAATCTAAATTGTGCAGAAGAGGTGAGGGGTGATGGTCACAGACTTAAGAGTGAGAAATCTGTGTGCATGTGTGTAGTAGAAGCTGACTTTTGTTAGGGTGGGTATTTTGGCAGGAATCTTGTAAAGAACTCTTGGCTTCTGAACTTCATTAGTGATCCACAAATGCTTAGAAGGGTAGACTTTGAATAGTGTGTGTCAGGTATGTAGTGCAGCTACACCTGAGTGACTTCAGGGTGTTCATGGAGCTTTGCATTTCTGTTATTTGCATTTGCATATATTTAGAACATGTATTTATGTCCTCTAGGTTTCTCCTTGAAAAATGTTATGCTAATGTTGTCTGAATAGGAGTCTGTAGGATGCTGCCTGTCCTGTGTAGCCCCACAGGAGAATGCTATGGATTGGGACAAAGGTTTCATTGTGACCCTAGGATCATATTTCAAACAGTCCGGGGCAGCGGAGGCGCAAGAAAGTGTGTGTGAGGGTTCCTGCCAGGTTCAGGCTGTCGTGTGGGCAGGCAGTGGCTGGATACTGCACCAGTGTGCCTGTAGTGGTATCATACAAGCTTGCAAGAGAGTGCTCTGTTGCTGACATGCATTTGCATTGGGTGTTTAAAGTGTCTTCAATATAGTGGAATGGTAGAATGTGCATCTTTGTACTTTTTTCCTTCCCCCCCGCCGCATCTGCTCTTTATTTGTTTCTACAATGTGCTCTAGTCAATTTTTGGAGCTTAATTTTGACCATTTTCCTTTTCCCTGGCAGTAACAAACATAACCACATGTTTGTGGAATTCCCTCATGCTTTCCCCTGGCATTCTTTCAGTCTTGTTTTCTTTTTTTTTTTAATTATTATTTACAATTTTTTCCCCTACCCTTTTCCTCATCTGTTCCATCAGTAATTGATCATATTATTCAATGCATGTTGTGTCACTGTGTGCAAGTTTACTGATGGTGAAGGATCTACCTTGGGCAAGAAGATGGTGTGTTACAAACCTAGGAGATGGTGGCGTGTGTTGTTCCGTCCCCATTCCTTGGCATAAAAGCCTTCTAGATTCTGCACTAAGTAGCAAGTATTGGGCATTTATTTATTGAAGGCTTCTTTATTTATATGTCTTACTGGGCTGAGAGAGCTGGAAGGATGATGACACTGATTTGGAAGTAGGGAAAGAAGTGATCTTTCCTGAGAAAGCAACTCTTACTAAGTTTTATTTTGCTTCTTCACTAATTTCACACCGTCCCCCCATATTGGCTAGTTATTGAAGCAGGAATATTGCTTTTATGAGCATCTGTTTTCTGCCATGGAAAAAGCAAAGTTTGCCTATGTCAAAGAGTTCCCAAAAGAGGTAGCATTAGTTCTTTCAGAGCATTGAATGCATTTATGTTGCTCCAGCAGGAAGAATGCTTAAATTGTGAAACTGAGCTTTGAAACTTTAGATGGGCTTACTCTTTTTCTTATATTGATGAAGCTTACCTGTCCTTCTCTTCCCCTCCGAAGAGTCTAGACCTTTTTTTCTCACTTGAACCCTTAAGATGAATTGCCTTGCTTTCAGCATGTCCTTTTCTGCCAGCCTATGTCCACATGGCAAAATAGATGAATATTTGACATTTACCATGTTAAAACAAAAAGCCAACAAAATTCATGAAAATCTGAGAGCTCCATTTACCCAGGTGGCCTGCTGTTTGAAATATGACTCCTGGTGTGTATTGTACTCTTAGCCCTAGGATTCAGTAATGAGATTGAGTGGTATCTTGCGTGAGCACTTCTGGATGATTGACAGTGAGGTGATGTGAATCATCGTTTATCAGGATATTATCATGCCTACCCTTGATAATTTCTCCCTGCTGTCTGGGGAGGTGGTGAAGACAGATAGGACTTTGTGATGTCAAAGTAATTAGTGTGTGTTGGTTTCCAGCTGAACAAACTGGAAACTAATGATCAGGTAAATGAAGATGAAGTGCATTAGTGTAAGGATGAAGGTGCAAGGACCTTGGGGAAGAGCTTATCAAAATTTCATGGGGGTTATTTGAATATCTTACAATTTGTGCAGTTGCAAGCAATATTTAAAACTACTAAAGGGTACTTCTGCATCAGTCTATTTACATGTCCTTTGTTGATATCTCTTCTAGTGAGAGGGTCAGTTCTAGGGTTAAGGACATCAGAGTCTCTGCTGTAAGGACTGGAATCTCCTTATGATTTTCATATAATGAGTAGTGAATTTCCAGCTAATGGCAGCAATTTTGAGTTAAATGATGTTAAGGAATCCCAGTGTACACTGAAAAAGTTGGGTTTGCCAGTGACTCTTCCCATTTTAAAGGGGGGAAATGACCATAATTTGGCTTGTATAGATTTGACCCATTACTGGCTCCTTTATACTCTTAAAATATTTTGATGTTGCTTGGTACATATGTAAATATTTTAAAATATGCAGACTTTGCGATATAATCTGTGATGCTGCAGCAGGCTTTTAGCAATTGTGGTAGTTTCTTGGTGCAAGTTTTGGAAATTTTATGCATGAGTCATTACTGAAATATTTTTATAACCTGAAAAACCCCTTTTGTATAGGTATGTACAACTATGCCAATATTTAAAATGATGCTTAATGCACAAGACCAGCTGAATATAATTGCCATACCAACAGCAGGTGAGCTGAGTGTAGTTAATTTTATCACATGTGATTAGATATTGCTAATTGTAATTAACTGATTGAAAGCACTGTTTTACATGCTTGCTTTTCAATTATTAAAATGGTAATTTACTCACTGTCATTTATCAGTATACTTGTATTCGTATGCCAGTCTCACAGGTATCTCCAAGAATAACATACTTGTGACAGCAAAGTTTTATAATTAAAGCCTCATGGCAAAACTATTCTTTCAGCTAGTTTTTATGTATACAGCTTTTCTCTTTTTATTTCAGTTGCTGCTTTGGTGAAACTGAGTGGGCTAGAATTCCTGGCAGGAATTTGTCCATATTAATATGGCTCGTCAGAGACATTATACTTAATTGGAGAGCCTGCGGTATAGTCGCAGGAGGCTGAAGGGAATTATTTGGCATTAGCAATGGCTCGTCTGGGAGTTGTGCACTAATCAAGGAGCTTGTGTGTTAACTGTAGGGATGGTGGGAGTTATGACAATTATGACATGTGAGCACATGTCTGTATGAGAACTGGACAGGCAATGAGTTAATCAAGAAATATATTAAATGGCTCCCATGCTGCTTCATTATTACTCTGTAGTGTCTGTCAGTTTGTGTACTTTAACAAAAAATAAAATGAAATCCAACAAAAATGTTTTTGCAGGTAAGGTTAATACCAATCTTTTAACAAAGAACCTCTTTCCCCATCTTTTTTTTTTTTTGAAGGGAATACATGCTTTTAAGTGCTGTGTTGAAAAAGAATAAGTGAATACTTAATCTGAAAAAATGCATTTAAACATGTGCCTCTCCTAACTGTACTTTTTGTATTTTGTCAATGTTTGCTTTCAGTAAATATGAATTATTTCCCACTTGCAGCTAGGTGTTGTTAAATCTTTAAACTTTTACATAATTAATAGCTTGCTAAAATATTATTTTTGTTAGCAACTTAGCTTGAAGGAAATAAAAATACTAATGTTTTCCATGATCAGGATGCTCCAAAATCTGGCAAAGGGAAAAAAACCAAGCCCAACACCCCTTAACTGTAGTGCGTAGACTATTATATGCCAGGTAGATGCCTCTAACCATGCTGGACACATAATGTATCCTTTTTGTATCCATCATAAGATTATCAGTTATGCTGGAAAAATCCATATTTAGAGGAAATGGTACTAATAATCTGAGCTCGCTTAAAAGGAGTTGTGTAAACCTGTAAACCGTCTGAATTATAGGGAAACTTATCCCAGAGCTACCGGACAGGTGTGAACATGTGCACTTTTCCTGCTGTTGTAAGCACTGCCAAATTTAATAAAACTTTCTACAAACTGTAACCTTCATGTATTAACTTAATTAAAGCAGTATCATGGCTAGTACCCAAAGTGTTAACCTGTGGGAGGTTGTTATTGAAATCCATTATCTGTGGAGTCAGTATTAGTGGTCAGCAGCGGCAGAAGTAAAACTGCAAGTAAGACCCTCCCATGGGTGCTGTGAGCTCAGCAGGTTAAACTGTCAAAGCTTCTTAAAGGATGGATAGTTAAACCCCCTGAAGTTATAGGTAAACCAATCATTTGCTGTCAGCGGGAAATATGACTTTATTTAGCAGGTTGGAGGGGGGAAAAACCCAAACCTAAATGCAAACAGGAAGGAGGATTTAGAAGGAACTGTTGCCTAAGCATGTGTGGTGTTGTGCTATGTAGATTTCATGCAACTTGGAAAGATTGATTTTTTTATTTTTTTTAAATTCCAAGCTTTTTTTAAAACCAGGATTTTATTTACGTAGACATTTACTTCAATGACTTATAAAGCTATACATAAGGTTTAGTGCATTTATGAAATCTGTGAATCTTATCTGTATTTTGTGAGGAGTGGAAAAGTTTTTTACTGTGCTTAAAAATGGAAACAGTTGTCATCTTACAGAAGTAGGTTTTTTTTTTCTTTCCTTCAGTGTTGTGAAGGTGTTGCCTCTATAGAATGTAACTATAATTTTTTACCACACTAAATATAACGTTAAATATAACTAATATTGGCCAAGTGCACTTTATTTAAGATCTAAATAGGTATGTATTAGAATTTCTATGGAAGGTCCATAAATATTTATGATGCTGTATTTGCGCTAGTCTGATAATAGTACTTCCCATGTTTTGTAGGTTTTATTTATTATTCAGAGGTGATGATCAGGAGCATTTGGCTTCTTGAATTCTTGCCTCAAAAAAGAATTCCAGAAGTGATAAGTTGTTACAGAAGGGTGTGAACTAGGTGTGGAGGAATATCTGACACTTGGCTATAGTTTCACTCATTGGAACAAGAGCTGTGCTTAGAACTCTTGGTAGGGGGAACTTGATAGTGGCTGCTGAAGAATGCTCTCTTACATATCAAGACCCATTTCCTCAATACATGCACTGTTCTTAGAGTAAATCAGCTCGATGTGCTGAAATAATATTGTCATAAGATTAATGGGATATGGTGCAGACTAAAATTCTTCTTGCTATCCTGGAGTTACCTTCCGATGGAGAAGTGCCTGTCATAGGAAATCAGCTGGGAGGTGGAAATAATGTCAGGGAAAACACTCGGTAACCTAAAAAGCTAATTCTTTATGTACTTTGCTGTCTTCTGTGGTTACTTTTGTCTACTACTATGCAAAGTCTGGTTAACTTTCTTATAATACAGTGTTGCAAAAATACCAACAGGCTCTGTCATCACCCTTGTTGTGGTTTAAGCCCAGTCAGCCATGGAGTTTGCTCACTTACTCCCTCCTCTTTCTTCCCCCCCCCAGCTCCTGGGGGGATGGGGAGGAGAATCGATAGAATATAACTCCCATGGGTTGAGATAAGAACAGTTCAGTAACTAAGGTATAACACAAATCACTGCTGCTACCACCAATAATAATAATGACCAGGGAAATACAAGGGAAGAGAATACAATTGCTCACCACCTGCACCCAGCCCGACCAAGCAGTGCATCCCACACCTTTCGGGTCTCTGCCCTCCGTTTTTTATGGGCATGACGTGCTGTGGTGTGGAATACCTATTTGGTCAGTTTGGGTCAGGTGTCCTGTCTCTGCTTCCTCCTGGCTTCCCCTCCTCCCTGGCAGAGCATGAGACTCAGAAAGTCCTTGGTCAGGCCAAAACATTACCAAGCAGTAACCGAAAACACTGGTGTTACCAGTGCTGTTCCCAGGCCGAAAGTCAAAAACACAGAGCTGCACCAGCTACCGAGGAGAAAAATGACTGCTACTGCTGAACCCAGGACAACCCTTCTTTTAAGTTAGGGTTAGCAATTTTTGGTGTGTTGACTGTTTTTATAACAAATACTGGTCTGTATTTTCTTACTGTGTTTGTTGTAACCTGACTGAGTGGCTGTCAAACAGATGTCAGAAATGATTATACTTCTGGCATGGGCAGGGATGGTTTCTCACTAAATATCAATTTGATTGATATTACTTAAGTTACTTAAGTAGACTTCTGATATTTCTGGCTTACTGCATTCTGTGAGTTCCCACAGCAAGCATGCTTGGTGCTTTTTCTTTATTTGCAATATTAATCTTGACATCTGCCTCTTGGAGTCTCAGAGTGGACTTGACTTTCAAAAGAAGACTTTTTAGGGTAGAAAACTTAAAATAGATTTTTATATAGAGGGATATCTTCTTTAAAGTTGTCTTATTTCTTAATGTTATTATTACCCTGTCAGAAATATAATTTTCTTATGGAACTAACAATTTTATTGAAAAACTAAGAAAGCATAATTTTTAAGAAATCTGAATATTGACATTAGTGTAATTTTGAAGGAAAAGTTCTAGTATTGTGATGTATGTAGTAAAGTGGATATTTAATAAAGCATTTGTAAATATTAAAGATTCCATTCATTTTAAAACAATCTTATACTGGGCATGAGTATAATTTTGAGGTTTCATGGGTGAATTTTTGTGGTTTATTATAAGTGCTGCTTTAGTACTTAACTACTGGAATATGCTCACTCACTGAGTACCCTAAGTGGTTAAGAGGGGTGTGTGTGTATATATATGCACATATATATACACACATATGTACATATCTGTTTTCTACGATACATATATATTTGTCCTGGGTTTAGCAGTAGCAGTCATTTTTCTCCTTAGGAGATATAAGGAAAATTTTCTGTGTTTTAAAAGTCTTTTACTGAAAGCTTATTTTCTTTTTCAAATTTTCTTTTATGAATTATTTGATGTTAGATCTAATTTCATATTATGTCTAAAATAAGCCTAAAATATTTCTGAAAGGACTGTTTGTGCTCCTCTGTCCCCTTTCATTCATTCACTGTATTGGATCCAATGATCAGGTGGCTGGGAGATGGTTTAACTTGCTGATTTGACAGAAGGTTAATTTCCCCTCCCCTTAGATTACTTTTCCACTGGGTCTGTTCAGTTCATTGATCTGTCTCAGCAGCATTGTAATTGCTAGAGCTGAATGTGGAGGAGAGTTAGGGTTGAGGTTATCCTTTGAGTGGCAACTTGTATTTGCATAAAGCATGGCTTACTGTGAAACTTATTTGTGTCTCAATATACGGCTCATTTTGGGAAGTAATTTGCTGTAGGGTCTGTATCTCGCGTTTCTGATTTTTTTTTTTTTTTTTTTTTTTTTTTAGTGTTAGTCCTCCAGATACTGCTCCAAAATATGTTGCCTTGAGCAGATGTCCATACTTTCCCTCTCATCTTTCTTTTAAATCCTGTTGTGTAGTTGAAATGCCAGGTAGCTGCGAATTCACCTTGTTGCTGTTGTGGACTGTCCTCTCAACCCTGGGGCTGGTTTCACGGATCCTTGACTGTACTGCTGTCTTTGGATACTGGAAGCGATTTCTGCACCCCATCCATCTGTAGGCAGGCAGACTTGGAGACCTGACAGGAGCCTGGTCTAAATGGCTGTGTGCTGTGTTCAACCATCTAAAGTGGAGCTTCATCCGAATTCAGCTAAAATGCTAGATAGGAGCATGCTACCAGTGCATATTATAGAATCATAGAACAGTTAGGGTTGGAAAGGACCTTAAGATTGTCTAGTTCCAACCCCCCTGCCATGGGCAGGGACACCTCCCACTAAACCATGCCACCCAAGGCTCTGTCCAACCTGGCCTTCAACGCCACCAGGGATGGAGCATTCACAACTTCCCTGGGCAACCCATTCCGGTGCCTCACCACCCTTACAGTAAAGAACTTCTTCCTTATATCCAATCTAAACTTCCCCTGTTTAAGTTTGACCCCGTTACCCCTTGTCCTACTGCTATAGGCCCTAATGACGAGTCCTTCCTCAGCATCCCTATAGGCCCCCTTCAGATACTGCAAGGCTGCTAAGAGGTCTCCATGCAGCCTTCTCTTCTCCAGGCTGAACAGCCCCAGCTTTCTCAGCCTATCATTCAATATTGACAGATATTTCATTAAAAGTAACAAAAAAGAATCCCCAAACCCCAAAAAGGTTTATGTGTTGCTTTGTAATGTAGCTGAGTTTAAGCTACTTTTTCTGAATCCGTTACATCTTCTGGGATATCTAGCTCAATTAAGGGCTAAATACCTGCTATATAAAGTTCTGTAGTTGGCTACCCTTGCTGCCATGTGATACTGTTTTCTAGACCTGCCCAACTACTAGCTTTCTCATCTCCTGCGTGTCTTACTGGTTTAGAAAGCAAAACAAAGAAACATGCATCAAATGCATTCCATGGTGAGCTTGTTTTTGGGAGAGGCAGGAAAAAGAAGCAGCATGAGAATGATCTGTCCTGTTGCTTTGATAATGTGCTTAGAAGCTGAGATTCTATTAGGGAAAGGCTGACATGTGGGTGCAGATGTGTTTGAAATGCAGAGGCTACTGAAAACACTGTAGGACACCACTATTTTGTTAACATCACAAAAAAATTCTTTCTCTAAAACACTTAAAACTCAAAATCATGTGCACTGCAAAGATGAGAATCTAGCATCCACACAGAGCATAGCAGACTGCTCTAAATATGAAGAATTGTTCAACTCTTGAAACAGATGGAGACTCTTGCTTTGGTAAACGGGCTTATTAAGGATCTTCCCAAGTTGTTAGCGTATGCTCTGAACTAAAAATTCTCCCATTTCTCCTGGGGACTTGCTCTGGATAATGTACTCCAGGGTAAAATTAGTCTGCAAAGGTGCAAGTACAGTTGCTAGCTTGCAGACTGT
Source organism: Amazona ochrocephala (assembly GCA_039720435.1). Lineage (NCBI taxonomy): Eukaryota > Metazoa > Chordata > Aves > Psittaciformes > Psittacidae > Amazona > Amazona ochrocephala. Next base: position 57,296,451 of record CM077877.1, read on the forward strand.
GTCTTCACAGCATCCCCTAAATCCATAAGGGCTCTTTTGAGTGGCTGTGCTGCCTCTAATTTTCTCTTAGGTGAAGAAACTTGGTAGCTGCCCCATCCTATTCAAGGGAGCCATGAATGGAAGGGGACAAGAGGAATGCTTTTCCCTCAAGATTGTGAGAAGTGTTTTGTGGTGATGCAGTAAAATGGAGTTGAAGAATGGGACATTGTGGTTTTTCCTTCCTGATTCCTCTGCCTCCATTAATCTTGCAGTTCATCCAAAGGTAGATTGGTAGTCATCTTGTTTACTAATCTACCTTTTTCCTCTTCTACTTCAGTTTCTCTTCCAAAGAAAGATTGATTGTTCCTGGTCGGTGTTGACGAAGATGTGGAAAATTGTGATACAAACCAAGCATTTAGTTCTGCTATATTTTCAATAGCAAACAAATAGCTCTTATTGTCTATTAACTGTGACAGATTGGCTTTTTCTGTCTTCTAGAGTTTTAAGCAGGTTTTCCTCTCAAAAAGAAAAGCTGCTTGAACTTGAGAAGAAGTTAAACAACCTTTTATTTGTTACTTGCTGGTTGTTTGCAGGTAGACTTGATGGGCTAAAGATCTAGTTTTAAGAATGATTGAATTGTTTTCAATAGAAGCCTTTAGAGACAAGCTTTCCTAGAAAAGAACGTACTATAGAGACAAATATCATGCCTTCAATTTTCAATGTCTGGCCGAAAGAAGCCACCACGTTGTTTTAGTCTGCCTAATTATATGGTCTGCCCAACATTCAGCTCTGTGGAATTGAAGTTTAGGCAGAAGTTTGTATGAGGCACTGAGTTACTAGTTTCTGGTCCTTACTATTTTAGAGGGTAAAACACAGTAAGCACCTGCAATAAAGTTCTGATGGAAAAGCCTTCTTTCCCATCAGTATTCTGGAGGTGCTTCACTGGGAAGTTATCTGTCAAAGAGTAAGTATGTAGCAAAAGGCTTTAGGAGCCAAAACCATTCTGAAAGACTTCTCCAGATACTTATCTGTAATGTCTTCAGAAGTGTGGAGGCATTTCTTTGCTTGGCCCAGCAAATGGAACTTTGTTTCAGACTCTCACTGTGTGACAGCCTTAGCATGGTCTGTTTTTCACAGTATGAGTGATCAGGCATCTAGATACAATGGGGAGTCCTTTCCTGTTGATGCCGTCTTTGTCAAGTAAAGTTGTGTGTCTCTTTAGCAGCCAGCAAAGTTCCACAGCTTTGTTCATGGGAGAGAGAATTTTTGGTTATGCTTGCTTTTTTTTTTTAAGGTTACAAAAATAAATTCATGTTTTTAAGTGAGAATGTGAACAGATGTGTAGAAGTGTATTCTCTTAATCTTGGTTAGAAATGCACTCTTGCTGCTTGGTGTTTCTCTTTTTAGACTATTCAATTCAACCTGGATCCTTTAATTGTAGCTGAAATATGTTAATTTTGAGGCCATTTGTGAGGCTGTTGCTGCCTTCAAGTTTTGAGTCATTGGCGAAATGAAAGGCAGGGTGGGTTAGAGGAAAAGGGTGCTGATATTTTTCTTTTTTCCATCTTTTTTTTTTTTCTTTCCCTTTCCTTGCTGGTGTCTGCTAACCCAGAATCTGATCGTGTGGGTGCTAACAGATGGGCTGTTTTGAGAGGCCTTGTAGACTTCGGAGGGGACTGTAAATACCCTTCACCAAACCAAACGTTTCAAAGAATTGTTTTACCTTAGTCCTCACGTGACTGTTGTTGCACCATCAAATGGAAAAAAAGTATGTATTTTCAAATAAGCTTGCAGAGAAATCTGCTTGTGCTGACTCAGTAGGTTGACTTGTTCATTTGCATAAATTTTTATTTAGGTTTTTGAAATGCTGAGTAAAAATAAATGAGGAAAAGGTGGGATAGTTATGTTGTTTATGGCTTTCACAGTTCTGCTTTTCACATGGTTTAGAAATGTGTCCATTATTTCATTTTAGGGTTAAATGCTGTAATAGCGTGGCAGTATTTCTTTGCAGATAGCACTTTAAAAGCTGTATGAATACCATACACTCACCATGAGTGCAGATTTATTGTATTCTGGGTGTGTATTTTAGTGTGAAGCTGCTAGAAGACACTTAGGTCAGACGAAAGATGTGGTTTTGGCAAAGCAGTAAATTTGACCCTTTTTATTTTATTTTATTTTTTATTCAAGACTGTTCAGTACCACAAGCTTTTTGTGCTGTTTTGTCTCTTTTGGCAGTGGTGCTGGCAAGATTTGAGGTATTTTGGTTTTTTGGTGGTTTGTTTTATTTTTTTTTTTTTTTTTTTTAGCTTCCTTACAAAGGATTTACTCATTAGCCCTATTTTATGGGTAGAGCTAATTGTGATTTGTCTTGCTGAGCCATATTATGCAGTTTGGGCCAATTAAGTGAATCCACTTACACCAACGGATGTTGTTCTAATATGTAATATTGATTTGAGCTATAAAAGGAGAATGACTTGTTTGATTAGATTTCTGTGTCTGAACAATGCTCGATCTTATCTAGTGCACCAAACAAAAGTGTTGTCTTCACTGAGTTTTTTGTGATTGCTTCATAGGTTTGATTAACACTGTAATGCAGATATAACAGTTTCCATATATATAGATTCGAAAAGACTACAGAAGAAATGGGGGGGGGGGGAATGCATCTTGCAACTCAGTATAACTGTCTCTGCTGCATGAATATCAACTTGTGTTGAGACCTGCGGATGGGTAGGGTGACCTACCTTAAAAAACTGGGACAATGGGGAATCCCAGACATTTACCTCCTCAGAGCTGGAGGAGTGGGGGGAGCGAATGTGTGTATGTGTACATGTTAATTAGGCATTTACACTGAAGTAAATGGCATCTATCACACAATAAACATCAAAAACTGCTGAAGTATATAAAATCTTCTGTGGAAACTATGTGGGTGATATTAAGCACTCTGTAAGAAAACACGTAGATGTATTTTTTGTTTCTCTCTTGGCTGTCATGACAAAATTGGCATTTACATTTTGGAATTAGTACATGAGAGTTGCTGTAGAATTGGGGAAAAGAGCATTTCTGTCATGAATTGGATCCAGAAGAAGCTAACAAACTGGAGTTGCTGAATAATTGTAGTGCCAGGGGATCTGTAAATTCTCTTAATGTTTTTGTTTTATACATTGTATATGCACTGAAAATAAGTGTTTTAGTTCTTTGCCTTAAAATAATTTTTCATAAATTTCCATACTAACAACTTTTCTGTATTGAATGTTGAGGGATATACATATGTGAATGTGACTTGTTTATAATGTAGGCTTCAACTAGCAATCTGCAGCAGCTGAATGACTCCTGGAGAAGGTTACCTTGATTCTTGATGTTAAACAGAAAATCTATAGGAGTGTCATATATGATCTCAAAATTATTATTTGGGATACAGGTTTGATTAGAGGGATAACTCAGTAAATTTGTAGTGTGGCTGGGCATGAGAGCATGCTGTTGTCAAATGAGTACATGTGCCACCCTCCAGGGTAAAGGAGACCTAACATGATCTCGCTAATTTGGGTATTTACTAGCTGTTATTCAGTGTAGTCCTAAATTGGGTTATCTCCTGCAAAGCAGATATTGAATATTTTCGTGGTGCTTCTACCCAAAACTCTGGGTGAAGGGCATATTTCTCTTTTGGAATATGATGCCAAGACCTGGCACCAAACCTGGTTTATAAATCCTCCTGAAATACTGAGTCATAATGTACAAGAAAGATCTCTAAAACCAATCACTGCTGCTGTTGTTAGCTCTTATTGCATTCTGCACCCTGAGAGCTGCTGCAGTCTGGAGTGGTGCTTGGAACCAATCCAGGCCAGAAATGGCTGGCTAATCAGCCCTGATGGACTCCTCACTTTATGTGCCTATTTGCTGGGAACATGGTGAAGAAATGCAAAACTATTCCTCTATAGAGATCTGACAGGATTTACTGGTTCAGGTGCCTTGCCATGAAAGTGGCTGCTGGACCTAAACTGGCTTTGGAAAAGGTGGCCATTTTTGTGTGTTTTCTTCTAAATTAAGTGTGTTGGACTTGAGCTAGTTCACCTGTCTGTATGTGGTCATGAAGAATCGTGCAGTAAAATCATTGTTGTACTTCAAAGACAACTGGACATAGTTTGTACCTTAATCCAAAAGTAGTTGTGCAATTTAAGAGTATTCATTCTAATTTTCTTCTGCTAGGAGTCCTTGTTAAATCCAGACTATTATTGGTGATTATTTGTCATAGATGTAGAGCTGAGGAGGCTGTGATTTGCATTTCCGAAGTTGAAACAAACCTGTACCGGGATTTGGATGACTAAATTAAGTCTGTAGTTTTTGAATTAGATGTATATTCTGTAAAATGATGATTCAATAAGTTTCGATGAATCTCTTATTTCTGTTGCTGCAAAATAATTAGTGCTTATGAAGTATACGACTTCAAATAATCAACTTCTACAGAAATTAAGCTGCTCTTACACAAATAGGATGTGTCTTTTCATGACTTCTAATTGTTTGCCTTCTCTAACTTGAAATAAATAGCTTAAAGTGTATCTTTTGAGGCACTGGTAGCCCGATTTGATTAAAACTTGCAGTATAAATCATTAAGCACATTAAGGTTTGTCTGCTTTTACAGTCCTTGTTGTTATCCATTCGTGCTTGAGACTGCAGGGTCAATTCTAATATATATGAAGGATTATAATTTCTTCAGGAACCTCCTGGGACTTTCTTCTTTGTTTTGTTGGCATTGTTTTTGTAAACTAAAATAGAAAAGGAAGAAATTACACTCGTGAAGTTTAAGCTGTAGAAAGTTAGGGACAAGTTTTGAATACCTAGAACTGTGATTTAAGTCAAGCAATTAATCAACCCTTGAATTTGAAAATAAATATATTTGAAACTTGTGCTTGAAAAAGGGGACTTGCTGGATTCATTGGACTGTCTAGAAATAATTGTATTACAAGTCAGCTTCTGCAGAAGAAAAGGCTTAGTGAAATTATCATATGAATTATGTGCCCCTTGGTAGTAAGCTGAAAGTTTTGGCTGTCATGTGGATTCAAATGATGGCTTTTGTTATAATGCTGGGTAGTAATTATGGTTAATGTAATTTTGTTTGTTTATATTATAAATTCTGCAGTGTATTTATGTAATGGGATTGTGTATTCTTCATGAACTACAGTGTATTGAGAAAAAATCAAATATTTAGAGGGGAAATTAACATCATGAATTACTAAGAAAAAACAGATCTCTACTTTGAGATTGTATGTGGGCTGGTTTAATCACGTTTATAAAAAAGGAGATACAAGATTCTGTGATTCTATGAGAAGGATCTATAGATTGAAGAGCTCTCACTGGAACTCAAAAATCTGAAGGCTTGGAGGTAGTGGGAAGGAATGGAGACCTTTTTCTTGTCCTTTAGAGATTTGCTTGGTGCTCTGTAGGCAGTGTATTGGGCTACGTGAATGTGATATGGCTACTGTTTTGCTGTTTTGTTATATCTACATATGGTACATTAGGGTGTATGCAAGGTTGAACTGGCACTGAACTAGAGAAGGCACTAAACTTGCAGTAAACAAGGAGAAATAGATTTGCCAGGTTACAGGGGAATGTGGGAAAGGAAGAGTCAAAACTCCAAAAAGTTTAAGTAACAGTGAGACGTTTCAGAATCAGGGAGAAGATGATGGGGGGAAAAGTGTTCAAGACTGTTTACGTGGATAAAATTAGTGGTTTTGCAGTATCTTCTATGGCTGCTTATGCTACTGATGGGACTGTTGGTGTCTTAGTGTGAGAAGGGTTTTTCTCTTAATACCTGAAAATAACAATATTAAGTTAGTAATTTTCTGTATGGAAACTTTTGGTCTCTTAAAGCCTACATACTCAACTATACTTGAATAACTTTGTTTAAACATGTAAACCATGTTGAAATTCAAGCCAGCAACTTAAAGCATATAAATTGATCATGGAAATAAAGGTATCCAAGGACCATGTTGTTTCTTGTACTTAGTGCTCTAGGAAGAATGATAGGCTAATATTGACAGCATTTGATGTTGCTGAGGTGTACTTACTACAGAAGCATTAATATCTTCCTGCATGATTCTCTGCTAGTGCTTTGGGTGTTTTGGTTTTGCTTTGTTTTAATGTAAGGCTAATGCTGTAGCAGTAAAATAAAACTACCGTGACTTTACAGAAGCAGTAATTCAAATGTGAAATGTGTGGTGGTTCCAGGTTATGTGAACTCATACTTCAGTATACAGCAAATTCAGGAGCCATTTAAGAGATGTCCCAGAAAGAAACTTGGAATTAGGTTAATCCTACCACAGGGCAGGACACTAGAGTTTGCAAAGTTCAGAAAATTCCTGTGCTGCTTATACAACTTTATTGTACTTACCTGAATGTTTATTTCATATTGTATTCAATATTAGCAAAATATTGTTTAACTAGACTTGTCACATTCTAGATGGCTTTTTTTTTCCTGGCCTTATTTTTTTCTGAATGAGCCAGTAGTAAGTGGGCTACATTACTTCTAACCTTAGTTTGCCATGCTTGACAGCCTTCATGCTACTTGCAAATAAAATTCCTTTTCACAAAGAACGAAGTAAACTAAAAATGTTTTAAATTTCACGAGTATTCATTTTCTAAAAGAGCAGGGTTTTAAACAGTGTATTCTTCGTTCTGAGTGCTAAAGATATCAAATGTTTCATAAAAATAACTTAAAACTGGTAGGCATTATAAATGTCAAACTGTCAGTATAAACAAGTCTTACTGACACATAGCTAGTATAATCTTGCACAGTTTAAGCAACGGCATGGTTTTTTAAATATGTACTGAAAGAGAGCTTAGAAGAAGAGAACACCATGAGGAAAACTGGTTGTTCTGTTTCTTGGGTCTGTGTGTGTATTACCTTAAAGGAAAAGTAATTCTGAACTCTGAAAACATGTGGACTGAACTCCTGTAACTTTTCCTTCAAAGTAAGCGTGCATATGTGTTGTAAATAGACTTCTAACTTCAAACTTAACAACTTTATTATTCCTGGTAAAATATTAGAAATGTTTGTCCCTTTTGTATAATTCAGATTTGACTAAAAATGTTTGGCAAATGCATATAAATGAGGATACAATGGATTAGGAATCAAACATGAGCCTGCTTAAATAATTCTCAAGATTTTCTGGTTCACGTGTAGTGATATTGAACTCTTTAGTCATAGGCTTTAATTTGTGCATGGTGCTGACCTGATGCTGTGCAGGGACACTCACTGCATCCCTTCATTCAATTCACTCTAATTATCCCCAACTTCCTGGGGAGCCTGCTTAGAACTGGCCATGAATGTTTGTTATTAAGTATTAGGATATTAGACTACCCCGGTTACATGTAACAAAGTACTTTTTAGAGTGAATTTACATATAGATGATCAGTATAGGAAGCTGAAATTATATTTGTCATGATTTTATTTAATCAAATTCAAAATAATACATTGGAATAGTAAAACATTTTGACAGTGACTTAAGCTTGGTGTTAAATGAAATGAGATTTATTGTGTGAGTTCTTATATGCCAATGTTGGTAATGTCAGTGTGTATTTTAGAGTGGTTATGGTATGTAAATTATCTTTGAAACAATCAGATTTGTGTGCATACTTCAGGGTGATGGTAATTATTTTTGCTGGGAGCATCTGTTAATGCGGAATATTGCCTCTTCAGGTTCATGTGAAAATGGCGGACGAAGCTGTCTGTGTTGGCCCAGCTCCCACCAGCAAAAGCTACCTCAACATGGATGCCATCATGGAAGTCATTAAGAAAACCAGGGCCCAAGCTGTGAGTCTGAATGAGTCTATCTGCTGCAGCTGTTTCATATATAGAAAGCAGAAAAGCCAGAGTTTGTATTTTTTTTAAAGGAGTGGGGGGGAAGTGATTGAATATGCTATTCCAGTTAGTTCATGTCACATGAGTTAAATGTGTCTGAAATCGCTACTGGAAATCAAAGGCTTTGTAGCATCTGGCAGCACTGGTTGCTGATCCTGCAGGTGGCTGCTGGATTCAGCTTTCACACCAGGGAGCAGCTTCAGTTCATTTCCAAATTTGCTGGGGGAAAAAAAAAAATCCCAATTAGTTTTGAGCACTAACCCTTTATATGCCATAATGGCTTTTTTTCGAATGTTTTACAAAGTGTATCCAAAAAGGCTTTTGCTTAAACTTAGTGTGAATCACTTGCTAAATTGTATAAATGTTAGTTACAGGAAGATAAGGTAAATGGTGCTTCCCATAATTATTTTTGTTTCAGAATGTTTACAAAACGCATGTTAGCTTATGTGTGTAAATGTGGGCTATTCTGCCTTTCTCCCTCCAAATTGGCCAGACATTCAAAGCTTAGCAGGAATCAGTTGGAAAAACTAATGTGTAGTCATGTTGACATGCCTAATGTTCTTTGTTCTGTCAGTGAAGCAAATGTATTATTCAGAGCAACTGTACACAGGGCATTTATTAAAATAAAATTTGATGAGTATGTATGAGCAACACTAATTACTCTGGAACAGTTTGGATCAGCATTGTGATTTCTTTCAAAGAGGATATTTTGCTATAGTGGTTTCAGGGGTAAAAAACTTGCCTGTAAAGAAAACTCTTTCCTTCCCTCTGAGTTTCTGAATATGGAACCCAGTTGTTTAGGCTTTTTAAAAGAGGGCAATAAAATTGCTTATACTTTGTCTGTCAGAGTATACTGGGATCAAGAATCTTATGTGAATTGTGAAAAGTAAAACTTTCTTACACTCCTCTTAAGTAATTACAGTGTACAAATTGGGGTGTGAATAGCAAACCAGACACATAAGGATGCATGACTTAAACTAATGAGATGCTAAAGTGTGTCTCCAGCAAGGGTTGCTAGAGGTAGGAGGCTAATGACTGAGGACCTGAAGGCCACTGTTCTGATCACTGCTAGAAATATTTTGGGATGGAGGAATTATAGTGGTTACTGACAAGAGTGTGGATGAGCATATATGTGGAAGTCTGGCATGAGATAAATGTGGCAAAATGGAGTTAAAGAGTAGGAGGCAAAATGCCGAAGGCAGTGGGTGCCCATTACTCTGCAAACAGCGCCTTTCTCCCTAGTTAAGTACGGAATATTTGTTGCAGAAACGGCAGTTTAACCAGTGAGTCTTTACAGCTTGATTTATATACATCAATGTGTTAAGACACGGTTTCTTAAAATGCCCAACTAATTTAAATGCTTAATGGTCTACTGCACTTTCCCAGTTATCTGAAAAGGTGCTAGTAAATCTGGTGTCTGGCTTCAGAATTCAACCGATGTGATTTCTTTTTTATTTTTTTTTTCCAAGGTACACCCAGGGTACGGATTTCTTTCAGAAAACAGAGAATTTGCTAGACGTTTGGTAAGTTTACTTCTGTTTGTTTGGCTGTGAATGATGCACTCGGCGGCACATATTTATTCCAAGGTATATCAATCAAGATACCAATTCAAGACAGATCTAAAAAGATCAAGAAAGTCTCCTTAATATGGGAGACTTCAGTGTGCTTTCTGTGCACATGGATTTCTCACATTTTGAGGGTGTAATGGCAGCCAGTGTTTTCTTTTGGGAAAAGGGGAGGTGCCTGATTGTAAGAACTTTACCAAGGATTTAAGGAACCTTTCTGGCATTTTCACTTGTGCCTGTTCTGTTTATGAGGCTGCTCTGTAAAACTGGGTCACTGAAATGATCTAGGTTAAAAGTATCTGTTTTTAAGTGATCATTTTGGTGATTCATAGCACAGCTGGTGAGCAGCTGTATCAGCAGTCCTGAGAAGGTGCTGAACTGCACTTTCAGGATGGGAATAGAAAGCTGTTTGAAAACTGGCTTCTCTGCTGGTGGTCATGTATTGTGGAGCTGCATTCCCTGGAAGGACCAAAGAGAGAGTCAAGAGGGTGCTGTTTTCACTTCATGTGAACGGTAATTTTTATAAATTCAGACAACTTTATTTCAGTGGGGTTTTTTTGTACATCACAGAAACTGATAGGTCTTTTTTACTAATTCTGTTTTTTTTTTTTTTTTCCAAAATCTTTCATGCAGCTACTTAGAAATTTGAGCAGTGCTAGGAGAAAGTTACATGCACAGTGTCTGAGCAAGGACCTGAGTGGATGCTGTATGTCTAGTCATTGCAGGTCATGTGTTATTGTCTATTGGTTTCACAGAGAACAAGGTCAAGCACATATTACTTGCAATTTGCAGTGAAAAGCTGTTGCAGCTACCAACTTTGTGGAGTAAATGAGCTATATAGCTGAGAAAGCATCTTGTTTTACAGGCAGTAAGATAAATTTGTTGTTGGGCTTGAGAGTAATTTGCGTGTTTTTGGTTCAGGGTAAAAAACACAGATGAGAAATGTGATTCTTCCCAATGATAGTTCTTTCATTCTTAGCATTTGTGGAATAGCTCTTGTTTTCATCTTTTCCTTGACTATGTCCCTTTTAGCCTGTACTGCAGACCCTTTCTATTTAGTTGGTTATTTGGTGTTAGAGGATACCACCTGCTCATTAAGGTGACTCTTCAGGAATGAAATCTCAAATTTTTATACTTTGGAGTTGCTGTGGTTTTTTTTTTTTTTTTTTAAGCAACCCAGATGAAAGTAAGTGCAGGCCCTGTGTGACGCTGAATGCATCCTGCTGGGTGCTGGTGGTGTTGAAGTTGAAAGGAATTCTAAACCCTTAGCGTTTGCCAGGATTTACCAAATCTGGGGTAATCTCTTACATGTTACTTTCATGCAGTTTAGCAGCTTGCTTTTATTGCTGTTCTGCTTCTTGTTCCAGAACCTCTTTTTAGAGGGAAGATTCCTGGCTTAATTTACGACAACCTGTACTCCCACTGGATTAGACCAGCAGGATAACTGGCTTTAGTTGGCAATTCCTGTTTTTTTTTTTAATAAAAAAGTGCTTGCTCATGCTTTTTACTCTGTATTTTGCTGCCAAACTTTAAAATTTGGTAGCTATTACTCCTACGCTGGGCACATTTCCTAGTAATTTGGTGATTGGTGATGTAAATTACAATCTTGGTGGCATGACAATCTAGAGGAGTTTTTGTCAGGATTAAGCAGAAATGGAGGAAGTACAAAGCTTCCTGTATATCCTTCCCCTTTCCTGTTTCTTATGTTTTCACTTAAATCCTTGGAACAGTGAATTCCTGAAATAAAGCAGTGAGTAGAATAGAGAAGTATTCAAGTTTGGGTTGGTGCTACAGTCTCAAAATAATTTTAAATTATGTTTCAGAAACCCAGTATGTTTTTTTTCTCTAAAAATGTAATAAACCAAGGTAGTTCTACTTTACTTTCTGAAATGCACAATTTAAAGTCTCAATTAAGACATAATCATGCTTCTTTGTCAGTGGCTCTAGAATATCAAACCCCTAGTGAGAATTGGTGAAACAATCTCTTTTTATCACTGGGGCTGCTTATATTTTTTTAAGGCACCCTGATTAATATATTTAAGAGGAAAACTCGCCTGCTGTTTCTTTTCTTTGCTAAAGCCTGTAAATAATGTTGCTAAAGATGTATGTGTGTTCTGTTTTCTTTCCCCCTATCCGTCTCTCTGCACATACGCTGTTTTGCTCTTTTGTGCTGAAAGTAGTGATGAAACTTGGGTTTGTTTCCTGGTTTGCGTTGTACTTTTAAAACAAACTACCTAGATTTGGAAACTGATAAATACACTAAACTTTCTGAATTTGCCAATCTAAGACCAGGAATGAGCTCAAAGCAAAGCTTTGTCTTCACTTAATACATGGAGGGTCAGTTCACATATAATCCCACTGTGTGTGATTTGAACAAAAACATGGCTTTATGTTCATTATTGCCTAAATGATTCATGGAATAGCACACAGCTACAGACAGTCCTTGTGACCAATCTGATGGATACATTTAGAATATTGAAAATTACTAGTTTTTATTTTTTTTCTTTTTTTAGAAGCTTAATTTTGTTCTCTTTGAATGAGGGAGAGCACAAGTAAATGATCTGTTGTTTCCAAAAGAAAATTCTCAAAAAGCAGCCGGTGAATGAATATCTGGCATGTTGTTCGTTCTGATCCAAATAGAAAAGTTGGTGCATTCAGTCCTCTCTTGATGTGTATCTGTTCTGGTTGCTGTTGATGGCTGACAGAAAAGGGATCCATGGCATTTATATCAGTCAAGTCTGTCGAAGATTTCCCTAAACCTCAAGGACTATTTTTCAAAAATTGGTATTTTACTATGAAATATTTTGAAAAACTTTAAGGCAACACTGATAACATTAGTTATTATGTAGAATAACAAAACATGGCTTTGGGCAAGTGAATGTAGATCCTTAGAATCTTTGTATTCTAATTTTAATTTAGAAATTTGACTTCTCCAACTTGGAACTCTTGCACTGCTGATAATCTGTACGTTAAGGTTGGAAAATTCAGTGCATAAGTTGTTATATCTGCATGCATAAACTACAAGTATTTGCATGGAAGCAGTTTTCTTCTTTAAAGGAATAATTACATAATATTAATAATATTGACATAAATCCAGAGGTGCAATTAAAATATATTGGCACATTGAAAGAAAAAAATTAAATTGCTAATTTATTTTGCCTACTGCTATGCAGAGCTGCAAGAGCAATTTGTTCCTTCATGTTTTAGAAGAATTTGCTAGTGCCCTCTGTGTTTAGGTTAGGTTGCTTGATGTTTCCTATTATACAAAGTTAATGCAGACCCTTTCTGAGAAGGTCTGTCACATCTATTATCTGCAGCAGGCCTTTGAAATTTGGCAAGAAGAAATGCCTGGGACTATGATGGGCTGTTTGGCCTGTTGAAACATACACTTTTCTGAAATTGCCATTTTTCTTTCCTCACTTGTAAGCATCCAGGGCAACTGTTGTGGTGGGGGGTGGGAGTGCTCAGTCAGGTCTCTTCATTTGCCAAATAGTTTGGGATTGGCCCATGGTCCCAGTGACTTTTTATTTTCCTCCTTGTCTTACTTGGATGAAGAAGGAAATGGGGAGAGAAAAAGCAAGTGTGTGGCTGAGTTGCATGGTCATTATCCCGGAGTCAGTGTTCCTTCTTGTAGCCTGGCTGATGGTAACAGCAAGTAGGAATCATACTCCTGTAGCTAATGTTATGTATGTTCTTGTTTTCTTTTAATGGTTACAAGCTTAAACCTGGATGCATCATGACTTAGTGTTGCAGTTGCTCATAATGGGATCAGTTTCCTCTTTTAATTGAAAGAAAAACAGAAATGAACTTCCCCTTCCCCCTTTGCCACAAAAGTCCCTTGGGAAGCTACTGTTTAAAACAAGGGAAAAAAAAAAAGTCTGCTAAGTGAACCCTATTCCTTTGCAAAGTCTGGTGTGAAAAATATGAGTTTGCAGGATTTGTATCTTCAGTGTATTTTAGTCTCCTGTACATGAATATCTATGATAAAGTTCCTACTTTCATAGATGGTGCATTGTGGTGTATTTCCCCTGAGAAACCTATGGAATTTGTGCATGAAATCTCAAAGTGATGAGAGTTAATGCAACCTTTATCTGGTATATTCATTCTTTTGAATGCAGCCTTGACAATAGTATCCTGATGCTATATCTTGACACACAAAAAAAAGCTAGCCACAACCCTCTGCCAAAATCCCCTTCTTGCAATAGAAGCCATAAACATGGTAGGACAAAAGGATTCAATGTTTGGAATAAGATATGGATATGGAGCTTTTTGGAGTTGGTAGTAGAACCTGGTTTTACACATCTTTTGTACTCTTTTAGCTACTACTGTTCAGCATGACTAAGGCGAGAACAATGCAGCCAGCACTATTTCTCTTCACCTTTGAAGCTAGATTAACATTCTTGGAGGAATTAAAAAAACAACAATGTATTGTCTGAAATAAATGAGCAAACAATGTATATGGAAATGGTTGACCACATGTTTGTAAATGGCTGTTAAATTTGAGATGAAAAAGGTGAAACAAAGAAAGACATATGTTGTCAACTTCTGTAAGGGAATGTATCTGACCTGTGAAGAACTTTGTGCAGGTGGATGCATAGGCCCATGCACAGCTAATTATGGGATTGTCAGCTTTTAAAATGTAAACTCTTAATGGCAGCAGTGTTTCCTTACAATTGTTGTGCATATCTTTGTTATTTGTAAGCAAATTGTAAAGGTCCTTTATCCTGACTTTAATGGATGCTGGTTTTTTGAGAAGCATTTGGTATGATTCTTGTTCCATTCCCACATGCCAAGGCCAGGTTTGATGGGGCTTTGAGCAACCTGGTCTAGTGGAAGGTGTCCCTGCTTGTGCTGGTGGTGTTGGAACTAGGTGATCTTTAAGGTCCCTTCCAACCCAAGCCATTCTGTGTTTCTGTGCATTGGCTTTCTACCTGGCAATTTACATAACTGGTTAGAATTTGCATTTTCTGAAGTGCAAAGTGCTGGTTGAAAAAAGGCAGCTTTGGAAGCTTGGTGTCAAGGGACTGCTTATGGTAGAGGTTGTCTCCTTCGAGGAGCGGGGCAGGCAGAGAGGTTAATGTGGGTTTCTTACTCTGTCCTGCAATGTCATTGCCTACCAAAGCGGCAAAGTGCCTACCACCATGGCCTGTGGTGGCTTTACGTGCTTTGTCTGATGGAGACTGGATACTATGCCTCTTGTACATTGCTCAACATTTATTACCTTGCCTAGATGAACAGGTGACCAGTTTGCTCCACAAAAAAGCTCTGACTGTGAGCTTGTGATGTTGATGGATGACTACTTACTGTTCTGAGGCAGGCGGCTTCTTAATGTTACTGGCATTTTCATATTTAATCCCAAGTTTGAAATCCATGGTAGGGACAAATAGTGAATCTATTAAATCTTGGGCAGTATTTGTCAGACATTATTAGTTCGCTGCTGGCACATGTGAGCTAGAAAAGCTAGAAAAATGAACTTGAGTTATCTGAACTATCCGATCTATCCAATGAGATACTTTCTAGTGTTAAAGTAGAAGGGCTGCACATGACTACTGTAAAAAAAAAAAAAATTCACAGACCTTTGCTAAAAGCATATAATCTCTTATGTTGTGTCGTCGTTGTCCTATTTAAGATTGCCCATGCTACAGAACAAATTGATGTTGGTACTACTCAATTGCAACTTCCAAATCTTGAGTATTTTTTATGATTGTGGCCTTATAGAATCATAGAATAGTTAGGGTTGGGAAGGACCTTAAGATCGTCTAGTTGCAGCCCCCCTGCCATGGGCAAGGACACCTCACACTAAACCATGTCACCCAAGGTTCTGTCCAGCCTGGCCTTGAACACTGCCAGGGATGGAGCAAACTGTCTAAACTTAAAAAGCCTCAGGGTTCATATGGACAGGTCTTGTAGATATGCATGTATTTAACCGATGTGAACTTATATAAAGATGTAACGTGGTGTTTCACCAAAGATCTGTGTGATTCTGTGACAAAAATGCTCTCTTTCCTTTTGAGACTTTTGCTAAACTCTGTAATCTTAGTGTGGCTTTTTTCTTGATCTCCTGATTAGGCAACTTCCTCTGACATGGCAGTCTTGACCTGTCTGTATTTGTGTTTCACTTAGAGTAAGCCTTTATTTTTAACTTGGGTTTTTTAAAGCTATGTATTTTCTTAAAGTGGCTTAGGTGAAAAGCTTTAACATGTGCAACCATTCTTGGAAAAAAAACACAAAACACAAAACTTCTATTTAAATAGTAGCAACTTGAGACTCTCAGTGTATGAACTGTGGCCTTGCATGACCGCTGGAATGATTTAATGCTGTGCATGTGATTTAAAAAATATATTGGTAGTTTTGGCCTATCTAGACTATAAGTAATTTAATATTTCCCATGAGATGCATGGGAATAGCAGCACTTTGGCATGCTTTATAGTGTGTGTGGTTCTGCAGATGAATGGGTTTATGAAATCCTGATTTGTAAAAATTCATTATTTCTTGACATTCAGTGTCACTGCAATAGCACTTATTTCCAGGCCTACAGAAATCCTTCACATTGCTTCTGAAATGCTTTGTTCTGCCCTCTTTCTTCCACTGCTACCATGTCTGGGAGTGAGAGTAAAAACTTCTTGCTCTTAACGTAACTTCCACAGTTACATTTACGTTAACAATGGTATATGCCTCTGTGTTTCCTTGTTGCAATAACAGAAGGATTGCAAGCATAATGCTATGTAATTATATTTTGACATAGGTAATATAGTTCCTTTTCACTTTCTGCCTTTGTAATCTATTGATTTGCAATGCTGCAGGTAAACTTATCTGGTTATGGCAAGCTCTGTGCATTCTGAGCTGAGGCAATTTGTTAATTTGTCCCATTCCAGTATGACTGATGTAAGCTAGTGTAGTAACCTTTCAAATGTGATGTACTTCTGTTTCCAGATCAGTTTTGCATGTCCATTGATGCCAATGGAGTTGGACTAGACCTGAACAGTTAAGAGATGATATATTATAGTGATAGGTAATCTGTGTTCAGTAATTTTATTTTGCAGATTGACTACTCAAGGGTTTATATGCATTCTTCCTAAAATATGCATATCCAAGAAAATTAATTCTGACTTTAAAGATGAATGTAACTTAATAGTGGGGTAGATTTGGTTTTTGTGTACCATTCCAGAGTTTAACATAATGAAGTAATGAGTATGTGATAAATGAGTAAAGTGTCTGTGATGGAACTGTTTTTCTTTCTCAGTTCTGATTATTTTATCCTCTGTTCTCTTAAGTTGAAAACTAACTGCAGCAAATTATGAATCAAAGTCTAAGTTAGTCTTTACTAGCTAAGAAGCATGTAGTCTTGTAGCATATTCTGTATATTTTCATACACAAGGGCTTCTGTTACTGGTAGTGATGTGTTACGTGAATAGAGGTATGAATGTACTCAATGTCTTTCATCCCAAGGCTAGGAGGTAATTTTGAGGGGAGGAAAAGCTTCTCTAATTGCTTGAAGTATATTTAGCTTGAAGACACATGTTGCAGTAAATGATACTATGTGTTTGTGTCTTCCTCTAGGAATTAAGATGCTCTGCTGAGACTTCCAAATTCACACCCCTTTTTAGTTGACTTCTCTGGTTTCAGTTCTACGGGAGTAACTTTTCCTACTTTCTGATCCTTTTACATCAGATTCTGATACTTGACTCCTTATGGATGTGTTGAGACCAGGAATGAGCTTCATGAAGAGAGGATCGTATCTGGCAACTCTTTCAAAAGCATTTGAGTTATTTCTACGTTAGCTGTAGGAAAAAGATGCTAGCTGAAAGGTTCTTGATTCACCTGCTTGTAAAGATGGCCTGTTATCCTGGACTGAGCAGACTTTATTTTCTGTGAAGGTTTTGCTTTTCATGTTGTGTATTTTAACTGTAATCTTGCTTCAGGAAATACTTTCTTGAAGTTAGTACTTAAGATCATGTTGAATTGTTAGAATTCATTTTATAAAATTCTGTGAACTTAAGGTTTGCATTACGCTGCTGTTTGGTTCTTTTATGTTATCGTGTCTGTCTTGATTAAAACTTGCCTATAGGTGTTTAATACTTGTGAAGTGTGTTGTGTTGCTGCTGTAATGAAAGGTGCTCAAATATTCAGAATAGTTTCTGCAGCAATGAGACTTAACCTACTTGTTTGTTCAGTATACCACAGGATTCACTTACTTCAAAATTGGTTCCTGGGCAGGAGGCCATTATCTAGTCTTTCTGGGTCATTGTTTTCTGTATTTCTGAGAACTGTTCCACTCATCTCTGCATGTTGAGGGAATAACTGTTAATATGCCAGATATGGTTTGGTACCAAATGTGCAGTGAAACATGGGAAAAGTTCAGTTTTATTTTTCACTGTTGCGTAGATCCACCAGTTATAGCAGCAGGGGAAGCTGTAAAGGGTCTTGGAAGGCAGACGCGGGGATGGTGAGGGTGGGGACCCTGGGCCCATTGTGGGGGAGGATCTTGTTCGGGACCACCTTAGGAACCTGAATGTATACAAGTCCATGGGACCGGATGAAATCCATCCGTGGGTCCTGAAGGAGCTGGCAAATGAAGTTGCTAAGCCACTGTCCATCATATTTGAAAAATCATGGCAGTCAGGTGAAGTTCCTGATAACTGGAAAAAGGGAAATATAACCCCCATTTTTAAGAAGGGGAAAATGGATAACCCAGGGAATTACAGACCAGTCAGTCTCACCTCTGTGCCTGGCAAAATCTTGGAGCGGATTCTCCTGGAAGGCACGCTAAGGCACATGAAAAGCAACAAGGTGCTTGGTGACAGCCAGCATGGCTTCACTAAGGGGAAATCCTGCCTAACCAATCTGGTGACCTTCTATGAAGGGGCTACGGAACTGATGGACAGGGGCAGAGCAGTTGATGTCATCTACCTGGACTTGTGTAAAGCCTTTGACACTGTCCCACATGACATCCTTGTCTCTAAGTTGGAGAGACATCAATTTGATAGGTGGACCACTCGGTGGATAAAGAACTGTCTGGATGGCCGCACGCAAAGAGTAGTGCTCAGTGGTTCAGTGTCCAGCTGGAGACCAGTAACGAGTGGTGTCCCCCAGGGATCGGTGTTGGGACCGGTCTTGTTCAACATCTTTGTGGGTGACATGGACAGTGGGATTGAGTGCGCCCTCAGCAAGTTTGCCGATGACACCAAGCTGTGTGGTTCGGTTGATATGCTGGAGGGAAGGAATGCCATCCAGAGGGACCTTGACATGCTTGTGAGGTGGGCTGATGCCAACCTGATGAAGTTGAACCATAACAAGTGCAAGGTCCTCCACCTGGGTCGGAGCAATCCCAGGCACAGCTACAGGTTGGGCGGGGAGGAGATTGAGAGCAGCCCTGCAGAGAAGGACTTGGGGGTGTGGGTTGATGAAAAAATGAACATGAGCCGGCAGTGTGTGCTTGCAACCCAGAAAGCCAACTGTATCCTGGGCTGCATCAAAAGGAGCGTGACCAGCAGGTCAAGGGAGGTGATCCTGCCCCTCTACTCTGCTCTTGTGAGACCTCACTTGGAGTATTGTGTGCAGTTCTGGTGTCCTCAACATAAAAAGGACATGGAAGTGTTAGAACAAGTGCAGAGGATGGCCACGAGGATGATGAGGGGACTGGAGCACCTCTCGTATGAAGATAGGCTGAGAAAGTTGGGGCTGTTCAGGCTGGAGAAGAGAAGGCTGCGTGGAGACCTCATAGCAGCCTTCCAGTATCTGAAGGGGCACTATAGGGATGCTGGGGAGGGACTCTTCATGAGGGACTGTGGTGAGAGGACAAGGGGTAATGGGTTTAAACTTAAACAGGGGAGGTTTAGATTGGATATGAGGAAGAAATTCTTTACCGTGAGGGTGGTGGGGCCCTGGAATGGGTTGCCCAAGGAAGTTGTGAATGCTTCATCCCTGGCGGCGTTCAAGGTGGGGTTGGACATAGCCTTGGATGGCATGGTTTAGTGGGAGGTGTCCCTGCCCATTGCGGGGGGGTTGGAACTCGATGATCTTGAGGTCCTTTCCAACCCTAACTATTCTATGATTCTATGATTCTGTAAGAGGCAAGCTATATTCAGGTGTGTCAGAGTTAAAGTTTTACAGTATTTCAACTGCTTAATGTCACTTGATGACTTCTTAGGCATTCAGTTAGTATCTTCTACTTTGTTACAGTATCTTCAGGATGATTGTGTATTTTTACTGTATGGTTGTAGAATGCATAATTCAGTTGGACCTGGTATCTGCTTTAGATATCAAATACTATCTTTATTTTGCAGAATGTCTGAGTTTAGAAGAGACCTTTGGAGATCATCAGGTCGAAGCAGGGCCACTCAGAGCTGGTTACCAGGACTGTGTCTGATCATCTTTTGATGGAGTTGTGGAGTCCAAGGATGGAGACTCCACAACCTCCCTGGGCAACCGGTGTCAATGCTCGTCACACTCATGGTGAAAAAGTGTTTCCTGATGTTCAGAGGGACCTCCTGTGATTCAGTTTGTGCACATTGCCTCTCATCCTGTCGCTTGGCACTGCTAAGCAGACCCTGGCTGTGTCCTCTCTGCACCTTCCCTTCAGCATTTATATACATTGATGAGATCCCCCTGAGTCTTCCCTTTTCCAGACTGAACAGCCCCAGGTCTCTCAGCCTTTCTTTGTAGGAGACATGCTAAACAAACCAAAATCTATGAATGCTTACAGACGTAAGCGCTATTTGTTAGTAACTTACCTGGTTTGTCAGTTTTTGTTAATGAAAGCCTTTAACCACTGCCACAGGAATGCTGATCCCCAGGTAAGAGTAAGAATTTAATAGACTAATTGCAGCTGCCCAATTGTGTTTAGTGGTTTATTCTGCAAGTCTTTTAAAGAACTCCCTGGAACTCTAAAAGACTTCATATTTATTATTATGAATGAATTTGCCTTTTCATTGTATCTTTAATTCTATTTGAAGGTTGGCTTACAAATAAGCTTTGTCTATTTGCACAATGTGTTTCGTTCATTTCTGTTTTGGAGTGAATGATAGTAATCAATAATGCTGTATTGGGTTGACTGAACAATTCCTACTGGAGTTGTTGTGCATGTTTGTTTTTTTTTTTTTTGTAAAAACAGAATACTCAGCAGTTGGGTTGTCTTCTGTGAAGTTTCAATTAACACAGATATTAACATGGATTTCCTGAAGTTAGGTGATGTGTTTTATTCAGAACTTAGAATCTGCTTCTCACTTGCTTCTTGAAAGCCAACTGTTACATTCAGCTCCTGAAGATCATGTTAACTAACCTGTGCTGACTGTGACCAAGCTGCCTGAAGAGATTACTGCTCCCAGTGGCTTTGTGTCTGTCCCTATGAGGGGTTGTTGCCCTTCTTGGGATGTGCTGGAATGACTGTAGGTGTAGTTACTCTGTAGCCCTGTTCTGTTAAAATTACTGCGGTTTAAATGTGTTTACATCCCCCCGCTTTCAACTGTCCTGTTAAATCTTAAGCTAGTACAAATGATTCTGGCCGGAACAAGCTAGAGTTTCTGCCTGATTCGAAATGAAGGCAAATTCAAAGGGATGATAGCTTGGAAGTAGGGTATAAGAAGTAAGAGAAAAAAAATAATTGACCTTTTATAGCTTAGTATTAGAATTGGCATTTGACAGAAACCTTACAGCGAGGGATTTAGGTACCTAATTTAGATTTTGAAAATCAGTTCTGTGTGCTGTATACGATATGTACATATCAAAGATGTTATGTTGTTATGAACTTAACCAAATAATCTTTAAAATGTTTTCTTCATCCTGCAAAATACAGAAAGGGGTAGGGGCGAATGGTTTTCACCAAACATTGTCTCTCCGCCTTCTCAAGCATACAGGTTTTCAATTGCTTCTTGCTGCATTGCTGGTATGAATTATAAAAAACTTTGAAACTTGGAATGACTGTATCTGGGGCTTCTATCAAGGAAAAAGTGCTGTTTCCCTGACTCTGCAGGCCACTAATCTTTGGAGAAGGTTTTTCCCAGAGTCTGCACCTCCCTGTAAGCGTAACAGAAAGGGAAAAGTTGCTACAGATTGGCTTCCTAGCCTTGGGCTTGTTGATAGCACATTGTTTTGTTTGATCACCTAAGATTTGACACCATTAACTTTGTAAGTTTAGCAATTTATGTATGTCAGATTAAAAATAAGACTGCTATCAGTGTGCACACATTCCTGATTGGGCACTTCACACATTTGTCCATCTTCATAATTTTTACACCAGAACTGTGTAGGAAGCATACACCTGCTGAACAGCATCTCACTGTTTGGAGATGGGTTCTTTAATTGATACTAAATTATGGCTTTCAGTACACACAGGGTTAAGTGGAAAGGTTGCAGTAAATATCTAGTGAGCTTTTTTTCCTTTAATGTGCTCATTAGCAGTGTCAAGTTGAGGTTTTAGCACATGTCAGTAATTTACATTTCATTGCTGAGTGGCTGCCCTTGTTCAAGAGTTGTTTCTAAGCCTGATGAATATACTTGTGTTGGGAATAAACTGAGTAGAAGAATTGAAAGCCAAATACCCTGCCAGGCTTTTCAATGGGTGCTGAAGTTTCTAGTGGGTCACTTATTAGTAATGCATGGAGCAGCAGGAAAATGCAAAGATGATGTCTAGAAAAGTTACTTCAGGTAGGTTTTACTATCAAACCCCTCTTTCTTTGTAAATACTTTTACAGTCATTCTCCTGAAAATTCCTCTCTTGACAGGCCTCAATATGAGAATGTGGTACGTTAAGTAGACATCCCAGCCAGGTTGGTCACTCAATTCAGCGGTGGCACAGGGTAATACTTGTGCAGTGAGTCCTAGAAACAAATGCTTTTATGGGCTCTACAGTTTCCTGCTGCATGATTATGATAGGGATCTCTCTGAATATTTACTCTTGCTATTTTTTAATTTCCTCTGCCTCATCTGATGCGGATGTGTCTTTAGCTTGGTGGTGTATGTGGTTCAGTGCTGTAATGGCAAATATGTGTGCTGGGATGCATTGTGGTTGGCAGTTGAAGTGCAAGACAAAGGTTATTTGTTTTTTGGGGGAATATTGATGCTTTAATGTGGCAACAGCTTAGTTTGGTAATAACACCATACAAATAACTAAGTGTATGCTTGATGGAGTGATATTGCAGCTATTTTCCAAGCTGCTCTGGCTATTTTCAGAGCACTATGTGGAAACTTACACTGTGAAATTACACTTTCCTTTGTAGAGAGTCCTGCGTGTATTTTTTGTCCGAAAGGATAGGTGTTGCTAAATTTGCATATGTACACGGACAGCTAAGCGTGTTTATTCCAGATGCCTGTTAGGATCATACTGACATGCTCTTCAGAACTCTAGCAAAAGAGCTCTGGTGCTTACTGTTTCCCACTCTCTCTCTAAGGTATTGTGAACACTGTTTATACTCAAGCTACTTATTATACAGTTTGGGGATGGGGAATGCATTAAACATTTAGAATGGGGGAGAAACAGCAAAAGATATTCCAGAACGTTCTTGTGAATAAAACCTGCCAGTTCATTGTGTAAGAACTTGTGAACCCTTTTATTAGCCTATCTGAACATTTTGGTGCATATATTTAACTGAGAATGTTTGCAGAAAGTAGAGTAGTTTAAGTATTTTTCACACTCTGGAGATATTTTCATAGCTGCTGTGGTCAAATTTGGAATTCCTATTGTTAATTTGCAAAATAGCTGCTACTTGGGTTTCCTGGGAAGAGCAATGCCTTTAGTACCATGCTAACATGTAGGAGGAATCTGAAGTAGTAACTCAGAACCTCAGTCAGTTGAGACTGTGACTAGACAACAACTAGTAGCTTGTGAGCTAACAGGTAGTGACATATCTATAGATATTGCAGGAAAGACACTTTTTTGATTATGAGCCAAGACTTTTTTCATGGATCATGATTAAAATGTGTGAAAAATTTATGCTTTTTTCCTGAGTAAACTTGTGTCAGATTCTTTGCTTTGTGATTAGGGCACCTGCATGTTCTTTACTTTCTGAAAAAGGTGGAGATACTTGCAGCTAAGCATGGGAAAGAAGACAGTGAGATCATCCAAAAACCAGTCAAGAGGATGCATGAATGGAGCTTGCAGAAGAGTGGAGAGAACAGGTTACACTTAGAATGGTTTTGATTTCTTTTTGGTGGCAGTAGTCATAAAATATTTGTAGCTTGATGTCTTAGTGTTGGGCTGTGTTTCTGAATGGATCAAATAGGGAAAGGGTGAAGAGTGTTTTCAGTTAAGATTCCCTCTTATGGGTTTATGGAGCAGCAGGCTTCTGGGATGTGGGCTTAGTCGCTACTGAATAGGTCCTGTGGCTCTGACCTCCTGCTGCCTGGCTGAATGTGCTTCCTGATGGCTAACTAAACAAATGGTGGCTATTATGTGTATGCTGCCCTTGTCATTTAAGTAAGATTAAGTTGTACTCTAAGGCATTGTCTACTGTATGTAGTTGTGTGCAGGGTTGTACAGTTATTAAGGCAGGTGAGCTGTTTGCTTTCTGGATCTTGTGACATTTTGGTGCTTTGATCATTTTCTTGATTGACCAAGAGTTGTGGTTTGTAGCTACCTGTGTGTAATCTGGTAGGAATGGCTTATAATGTGAATGCTAGGGCAAAGCTGTTACTGCACCAAAGGTAGCTCAGTAGATTAATGATTCTTTGGTCTTTGGAACAGGATCTGACCTCAAAATGTATAAGATGTTATTATAGGCTGGTTGGTTTTGGATTTTTTGGGGAGGGGTGTTGTTAGTTCTTAGTCTGTATTTTGAATTGTGGTTTTTTTTTTTTTTTTTTTTCGTGGAGCGAGAGGCAGACTTTTGTCAGCCAAATTTGTGTAGTCCATAATCATATCTGTCTTCAAGGGGATTTTTTGATAGCAGGCGTATAGTGAATTCAGCACTCGTGCAGCCCATACTGCGATGTTTAAAGGATACTTTTCAAGTTGTTCTATTTAATAGATATTATGACATATGTGGTACTTCAGACATTTATTTTTTGTGTTCCAAAACTTGATCAAAAAGTTTTAGTTATTGGGAGGCTTTAAATCTCCCTACATGAGTTTCTGCATCTTTTAGGAAGCCAAGTAATAACATCTGTAAGGGATACTGCAGTCGCTTATTTTCAGTGCATATTTTTGTTCTACTTGCAGGAAGAATGCTACTTTAAGGTGCTACTCAATGGAAACACTTGAATCTTGTAAGAATGTTAGTTTATTCATGGATCCTGTTTTAATAATCTAGATAAGTAATTTCTGTTGCAGCCATATTATGCACCTCTGACCTCTTTCATAAATGATGGTCTTTGGAGTGTGCTACCCAGTTACTGTGTGAGCTTTCGCATGTACAAAAGCTGAAAGTGCATGTGTGTGTGTGTGTATGTCGAATATGCTTCTTAGCACAAAAGGGCTGCTCAGGAATCCAGTGTGTAAATTTGCTTCTCAAAGGCAGGCAGCAGGTGTGCTGCAGAGTCCTACTTCCACCTATCCCACCCAGAGTAGTTCAGCTTAATTTGCTCTGGCTGGAATTTAGAAAGAATAAGTTCCTTGCCCAGATTTTCAGGCAAGGGATTTTGCTGGCAAGCTGTGCTTAATCTTACGGTATTAAATTCAAAGCCATCATGCTAAAATAACATCGGGCTTTTTAAAAGCAGGCTATCCAAAAGATAAAAATGCCCAAATGTAAACTGCTTTCCTTTGAGTCTTGTGTGTGTGTATAGGCATTGACACAGTTTGCATTACGTAGTTGCTTGGTTGTTTCCATGGGACTCTTGCCATACTCAGAGGTTCAGTATTTCTTTGTGTTCACTCTTCAGTGTTTGGCTTCAGGCAGTATTCAGACCTTCCACTGGGCACATGTATATTTAATGTAGCTGAAAAACTTTCTTCATTTCTTGCATATTTGTAAATTCAGTAAGTGTTAAAGCATTTTTTCTCAAAATGTCTTACTGCTCTTGATCCTTTCCTGCTCAGCTCATGTCCAACTACTTTCTTGCATGTTTCTCATCCTTTCTTTTCCTTATGTTCAAGAATGTCTTGGCTTTTTCATCTAGAAAGCATAGGGAGCTCAGGAGACAAGTGACCTTATTTTCAGCTATTTCCATCTGTAAGGAGCAATTTCAGATCAGTCCTGTTTGGATCCTGTGTCCAGTGGATGGAGCATGCTCTGGTTGTAATGAGTTTTCACAGTACGTGACAGCTTAGACTCCAAAATTCCCTAGAAGATTGTGCAAATTGAAGGATGGATAACTTCTGCATGAAAATAGTAAAGGCATTATGTATGATATATCATATATAGCATGATACAGCATGGCTTGTGCTGTGATTTCAGAGTTGTTGAAAGTTGAAGTTGTTGCAAGTCTTCCAGCTTCTGTATGAAACTCCTTTTCAGCTCACTTTAAATTATTTAAACAGTATTACAGATGTTCTTTCTCAATTTTTTCACTGAAAGTTGAAGCCTTTTGCAGATGTATGAGAAATTATTCTGCAAGAAGTGCTTGGAGTGGAAGACTTGAGTCCAATGATGTTTAGAACTTGACAAAAGTAAATTCAAGTAAGAGTCTTTATGAAAAGTGAATAAATGGCACTCTTATACAGGCTAACTCTGCCCCTTCACTATACATATACCAGAAAGTGCGTATGATAAGAAATTGTTTTATCTACAAGATTGTTATACTTCAGATATTATTAGTTTGTGTAGTAGATTGTAGTTGTACATTTTTTATTTTTATAACAGCTTTTTTATATTTAGATACTTCCAACTACACAAAACAGTTTTCTAATCATTTCAGTGCTTGATAACTTTAGGGTTCATTGCCCCTGTACATTTTTCAAATTATTAGCTTCCTAGTGCATACAGCTTTAATTTACCCCCTACTGATATCCCTTAAATAGGTTTTCAAGAATTTTGAAAGTGGTCTACTCTAGTTGCATTTCAGTGTTGGTCCTGACTGGCATAGAATTTCTTAAGTAGCTTCCACAATTAAAGGGATGGGAGGTTCAAACAGCTCCTACGGCAAAGAAGCTAAAGATTTTCTTGAAAATAAATTTGTGTGTTGCTTCCTAGAGTGT
This sequence comes from Amazona ochrocephala, assembly GCA_039720435.1. Classification (NCBI taxonomy): domain Eukaryota; kingdom Metazoa; phylum Chordata; class Aves; order Psittaciformes; family Psittacidae; genus Amazona; species Amazona ochrocephala. The sequence continues at coordinate 57,322,921 of CM077877.1, forward strand.
TTTTGCTTTGCTTATTTCTGGTGATTTGCCTGTTGCTTTTGTGCGTGCTTTTCTTCTTGAACATAACTTAAATGTGTTAAGTGCAGTATCTGTTCTTCTAATGTAAGATACTTAATGCTAAAACATTTGCCTTGTTTAAAAGAGAAAAGATAAAAATAAGACACGCTGCATGCACATAGTCTGTAAGGGACAGCTTAAAGAGTTGAGTACAGATACTGTGTCTATGGACATAGTGTTGAAGCATAATTGCTTAGTATGGTTTGAATATAATTCAGGCTGGTTTTTTAGCTCCAAGTGACAGAAAACTACAGAGCTATTTTTCTTTGACCTTACAATTGGAATTTTCCATTAGAATCTAAAATTGCCGGTGGTAAGGATAAAGTATCTGCAGTATGTTCATGTGTGAATGGAAGCCTATACCACTTTGAATTGCTTATGTCATATTTCTGTGGAAAAAGTATTGCTTGTGAGGGCATCAAGACCGTGCATTCTTGTTGCAGATAAACCCAAAGTTAGCTTTCCCTCTCCACATTGAGGTTTTTTGGTTTTGTGTGGGGTTTTTTTCGGTGTGTTATTTTTTTTTTTTCCCCTTTCCCCAGTTTGAGTACTGTATGATTTAGGAGAAATACACAAACTCATTTTCATAGCTGATGTTCCACAGAACTGGAGACTAAGCAATCTATGGCCAGAATTTAAAACCAGGAAAACAGCAATGGAAGAATAGGGAAAAAAAACAAACCAAACCCAACCCTCCCAAAAGTTCTTGTATGTATATTAAGATTCCAGTGCAGCTAACTTCTGTAAAGTCTGCATTATCATTTGGTCAGGAATGGTTTCCTACTGAATGTGTAACTCCATGAATATTTGTAGTGCCAGGTATTCTCAATGTCATTTAATGGTGCGTCAGTCTTTATACACAATATTATAAAAATGCAGTCTACAGGTAGTCACAACTACCTCTAAAAAAACTAGTGGAAAAAACCCCAGAGCCTTTTTGAATGATAAAACACTATCTTTTACGGAGTTTCTAGTGTGATGTGTTCAGGTGTAACATTTTATCTTGGTCTGTTAAGAGTACAGTAAAATCTGATGATTGGATTCCAGTCCAGGAGTGACAAACCTGAAGTATTTGGACAGGAAAACTACTATAAGGATAAATTAGTGGAGTTGAAATGGAGATGGAAATTGGCAAAAGAAAAAGCTAGGTGATGATTAGGTTTCAGCACAGATAAATGAAACTTTGTAGTTGAGTACCATTGTTAAAATGAGTGAAATAAAATAATGTTTTTTTGATTGCTTACTCTCCTGTTGTGTTTTCATAATTGAGAAGGCAGCTGGTGTTTGGCCTTTGTTACTGTCTTAAAGCCTGACATTTCATATGCATGTTGGACTGTATTCTGAAGATATAGCCAAAACTGTAGGCTTTTTTTTAATGTAGTAACTCTGTTAATTATGCCAAAACTGAGATTCATCAGGCATGCTGTACAACTGCAGGCTGCAAAAACCTGAACTTGACTCTTAAAATAGTCACAAAGTTCTGGGGTGATGACTTCCTTAGAAGTTTGGTAGTCTGACTGTGGTGTGGCTTCTGTACAGGTCTTAATTTTCTATTTTAAAAATTACATTGGTTATTAGAAAGTATGTGAGGAGATTTATATATTCCTTTATGGATTACAAAGGGATATTGTGTTATGTACAAATGGTATATGCATGCAGACCAAGAGAAGAATGTTTACTATATTAAGCATTGTCAAACTAATTTTCTTTGGAGATTAAAATCCTGGGTTCCAGGTTTGCTGTGGAATTGGAGCTCCATATGAATAAGTAAAACAGAAGCTGTCCTTTCACCAGTGTATTCAGTCTGTTGATGAAGAAATGTTATAAATGGACCAATGAGAGAATCATCATAAGACCGCGCAAGTGTAAAGTACCTTTAAAAATACACATACTTACATTAAGTGGTTGAAATGTAATACATTGGAAGAAGAGCTTGAGATCTGTACAGTGAGTGTAGTTCTAATTTTATGAACAGCAAGAACTCTTGTATGAGCCATTCAGACATCTGCAATGAAAAGATAGCTTTTGGTGCAAAGATTGCTATATGTCTTTTCTGATGTAATGCTGAAAAATAAACAGCAATGAAAACATGGTCTTGGAGCTGAACAAAAATTTGCTTGAAAGATCAAAGATAGAAGCAGCTAGACTGTAGCATCAGTCACATTTTTTGACTGTTGTTAAATGACACTTCATTTTTAAAGTGTTTAATGGTGTATATTGCAAAGTATAGTAAATGTAATCATGTTACAGTATCACCAGTGTCTGACTTTTTCTGTATTAAAGCAGAATCCAAAGAACCTAATTATGTTCACCAAATCCCCATTGTGCTAGATGTCATATTCACATATGTAGTGAAAAGCTGGTTTATGCCTTTTTTCCTCTTCCTCCAATTCTGTTAGCATCTGAAGGAAAATAAAGAGGAAGCTAAAATAAATGGGGGGAAAAACCTCGAAACCTAAGACTCTAAATGGGGAAACCTCAGTCCCTGCACTCACAAAAAAAATTGCAACCCCCACTATGCTTTTGAAAATGGAGAAATACAAACAGTCCTTCTGGCCAGGCAAAGCAGTATTCAAAGGTATGGGCATTTGTGTCTCCTCTTTTTTATGTGTCAAGATTATTCTATGGGAAGAGTCTTGTGCACTCCATTTATACTAATTTTTTAACAGAAACCTTGTTAAATATATGAGCAACAAGGGCCAAGAATTTTCCAACTTTAAATATGTACAGTATTTATGGTGCAGTATAAGCTGAAGAGAATACTTAATGTAGCTTTTGTTTTGTTTTCTTAAAGGATAAGCACTTGATGTTCATAAAAACCTACAGGATTAGGGACCTGGTATCCAGACTGTAGTACTTAAAATTAGAGGGTATAGTTGCATGGGAAAGAGTGACAGTATTGGTCTTAGTTTCTGTATTTTTTTTTTAACTTCCCTTTCCTCTACATTATATTTTTTAATTCTTTTGAAATGTATGTATATTCAGAGTGAAGAGCACTATTTATTCAGACATTAGTTAATGAGTTTCGTACTTCTGCATTTCTTTCCTGTATTGAAAATCTTGTGAGCCAGGATCTTTGTTCATTCTTCCAAAAGGAGTCCATCTTAAGCACAAACTCTAATTCATAAGCTGCTTTCTGTATGTGAGTATCTTCTGTCAGATTGGCTTATTTTTTTGTATAGCTGGTGTCTTCAGCTCTCTCATCAGTACTTGCAGAGTTTTTATTTTATGTTTTTGGATTTCTGATTTTTGGAGAGATGATGAGGATCTGTTTTACACACAGAGGCTAATAAATACACTCTTCAGATTGTATTTTTGTTTAGAAATACAGACTGAAATTTTGGCATGGGGAAGGAATAAGTTTAACTTGCCTCCAAACAGTTAATGAAATCCTGCATTAGGGTGATGTAGAGAGGTCATTGTGCCACCATACTTAAAATAATCAAGAATTTCCCACTAAAAGTGGTGATTCTTATTTGTTTTAAAACTTTGCCAAGTTTATCCTTTGTATTCATAATATCATGCTTTACTTTGCATCTGTTTGAACTGTTTGTATGTTATGTTTCAAAGTAGATTCAGGTAGTGCATAAGGACGAGTCTCGAGGAAGGAGTTTTACCAATGCAGAAATGTTGTTCTGTTTTTGTTTCCTCCTTCCCCCCCCCCCCAGCAATAGCTGACACTTTTCAGAATCTCTAATTTGGAGCAGGTCCTTCCCCCTTTTCATCTGATGAAAGCCATCCTTATTTGGGAACTGGGAAAAGATCTTTCGTTTTAAGAAGTGATTAGCAGGCAGTGTTAATCATTCTAGCTATTTCAGTGATGGGACCAGTTACTTTTTAGGAGAATGATACAGAGCTTGCATGATGGATTCCTTTCTGTTCTAGCCTTTCCTTCTCCCGACACTCCAGAGTGAATGTTTCAAGTCCTACTGTAGCTCCTGCTGTCAGTGGTACCTGGGTTGCTTCTGCCAAGCAAGGAATGGGAGTCATAATTCCCTCTTCCACCTTGTGGATATTTGTGCAGATATGCAGCTTTACAATCTCCATAAATTCTAAGTTTTCCTGCTGTTGCAAGATGTTGGCCCTGGTCACCTGTTCTTGCAATCTCCTTTTGTCCTGGGACTACTGTTTATGTAGTTATCTAAAGCAAGCTTACAAGTTATCCAGAAAGAGAAGTTAGTGCTAACACCACCAAAATGCGATAGTGTAGGTGTAAAGAACGAAAAGTCTGGAGGTCAAAAGCCCACTTTTTGGTGGCAGAATGTGCACAAGGTTAACTTAATTATCATGCTACAGCGCTTCTAGCTGTTAGCAATTGAATTTCCCATTCATTCCCTCTTTGGTTGAGCCCATCAGAACAAGCATTTTGCTGCTGCTACCTGTTAATATTGTTGGTAGGTGACCACAAGGATGTTGAAGGGACTTTGAGACTGTACAATGCATATATGTATTATTGCTTTTTCACTTCTAATTTCTGAGTATATTCTGCTTTTAATTTTAAGGATTCTTCCCCCCCCCCCCCCCACTTCCATAGCTTTTTGGAATGTATAGTCACACATACTTTTCAACATCCAATTCACAAGTGAAAATCCAGTTTGCTAAGAATTTTGAAGTAATTTCAGCTTAGCAGGTAAACTAAAGGTTGGACTTCTGGAATTTGTTGCATTTCACCATTTTCATATAACTTACATGAAAAACTAAAATAGAAAAAATTTCCCAGTGTACTGTGGTCTTACCACCTTAAGTGCTCCCGAGACATCAGTTTATTTAAAAGAACACCCCAATGTGTGTGTGTATATATATATGTGTATATATATATAAGATAGTTGACTAGTCTCTGCTTACCCAGGTTTTTCTCCCCACTACCCCTTGCCGTCCCCGTTTCTTTGGGGATGTTTGAAAAGAAGGAAATCTTAACTCTTCAGAAAGATTGCATCATTTCATAGGCTAATTTCCTCCACAGGCTAAAATGTTGAAATTTAGGCCCTTGTGCAACTGTTTAAACATGCTTAATTTCAAGCACATGCTTATTTACAGGATCCAGATTTGTTTGTCTAATTACTTTATAGCAGGAGTGAAGCCAGACTGTCCAACTCTCAGGCCCATCTGTTGGTAAGGGGAGGGAGGAGCTTGATTGTGTGTGTTCCAAAAAGCTGTTCCACCCTTAGCCACCAGACAAGATTTCACTTTCAGATCCAGAGATGCTGGTGTTCAGGTATACATGTTAGATATTTTTGTCAGTATGTTGTCCCGAGTTCAGAATGGCTGTGGTTCATAGGGAGCAGGATCACAAGGCGATCTCATGGGTTGCTTCATTCTAAGTGCCTGTAAATTCTCTAGTACTACATATCAATACATATTATTGACTTGCTTTATTTATGACATTAAGATAGAGGTTGTTACCCAAAGCTGTAGCATTGACTGTTGTAATACCAGTAGTCCATCATACTTTGTTCAATAGATTTAAATATGTGCAATTCTATTATTTCCTCCTGCTAACCAGAAAGTATAATACATGTACACTTTTAAAGGAGTTTGGAAATTATATAATATTTAGTGGTGCGTATGATCACACTTAGTTCTTTTTATTTTTAAACTGAACAAATCTGCTTGCTTGATTCGTGCAAGAATGTGAAAATAAGAACAGAGCTTGGTGGAAAAACCTGAGTTTGTATATACAAGTCTCGTGACTTAAAGATAATAAAATTTGGAGTAATATCTTCCTGTTAAGTTTAGCTACAAAAGCTCCTAAGCCTTTTGTCTTAATTTTATTTGAACATCCACATTTGAGAGGACAGCACAATCACACACATCTGTCTATAATATCTAATGTCAGCTTCATGTAACTTGAGCATAAACAGAAATTGGTGGGAGAGCTATGTGTGTTGAACATACAGAAACAAACCTCAGTTTTCTTAGAATACTTTCCAAGGGGGAAAAAAAATCAATGAATTTTTCATTTACTTAAATGCTGTGTATTGGACTTCTCTCAGTGGGCAGCTGTAAGAGCTAGTTGTCTTTCATTACAGGGTAATTAGTCCACAGTTTTCTCCAAGGAACGGTGTGTAAGATTTAAATAAGAACATCTATTTGCAATACTACTGCATGCATCCTTTCACAAATAAATGGTGAAGGGGATAAGGCAGTGCTTAATGGAATTCTGTGAACTGATATCTTTTACTGTGTCTGGGTTGTCTGATGTTGCTACCCCATATGTACACTAGTGCTTGCTCAACTGATGAGAAGGCAGTCAGGGCATTGCAAAAATTACTACTTGATCCTCATCGTTCCCTCAGACAATAGCTGCTTCTCCCAACTGCTTCCATACCACTGCTAGTATAGCGTTCCCTCTTGTCCCTGCTTGGCCCTGGCTGTGCCTTCCCAGCGCTGTTCTGGGTCCTGTGTTTCAGAGTTGGGAGCCTTTGAATGGGGATTTTTAATTTTATTTTATTTTTTTTCCCTTCTCAAAACAATTCTTTAATCTAGTGGGTATCACTTTTGTCTGCAGAGCTAAAGGAATAGCATGCATTACTATAGGTGCCGAAATAAATGGCTAGAGACAGCACCACCAGTTGTTAGAGAAAGAAGATCAGTATGATGAGGCTCTGCTTTCTTTTGAAGGAACTAGTGTTGTGAGATTTAGTAGGAAGATCCATGTTCCTTTAACTCAGACAATCTAAGAAGGTCTTGTCTTTTTCTTTAACGATGATTGTACCAAGTTCTCTCTACTCTTGGTTGCTGTAACCCTCCTTACCTGGACAGAGATAATCTTACTAATATTCTTCATTTGGGGCTGTCAATTAGAAGAGTTTGGAAGGAATGTCCTGAGATCTAGTCCCTCTCTCAAAGCAGTATCAACTGCAACAGGTTGCTTAGTGCCATATCCAGGTGGATTTGGAATGTCTCCAAGGATGGAGACTACACAGCCTCTCTAGGTTATCTATCCTGTGTTTTACCCCCTTCCAATATCCCTTGTGATTATAGATCGCAACCATCTCATGTGTCACTTGTCTTGGCAGCATTGCAATGGCAGTACCTCTTTAACACCCAGTTCTTGCCTGTTAGTGGCTTTCTGCCACAGGCATCTCTGGCCATAAATGTATTTTTCAGTCATCCTGCCTTGTTCAGTCCTTCCCGTACCTTTTCTGCATACTTTCCCCTGTGTACCCCATCATATGTCTGGTGAGTGTATTTGTTGACAGTTGTTACTACTGCCACTGTCCCTTCTAGTGACTCTCCTTCAAAACCCCCTAAGCATCCCTTGCCCCTTTAGCTGCTTTTAACTGATAAGGTTCTCAAACTGGTGTTATGCAGCTGCATGAAGGCTACTTGCAGAGTAAAAGGCAGGAGGAATTGGGAGCTGGGGTGGGAGTACTGTCTTTCTGGGTCACTACTCTGCTTACTATGACCTATAGGACAGCTAGTATGCGCTAGCTTTGGTAGAAGACAGTGTGTTGATTGAGTGAATTAAACTTGGTTTGGGGAAGGAAAACAAACTAAACCACAAAACAACCTAAACAAATTGGTGCACATACTCTTATTTTGTTGCCAATATAATTGGTTTACTACTTGTTTAGCTCTTAATTAATGTTTATTAATGTGATTGACAGATTGATATTTATTTTTGCATAAATATGACTATTTATCACATGATGTTGTTTTTTTGAGTGTCAGAAATAAAATCTGATGCTGCTTAATAGCTCTCTTGTAGGAAAATAACTCCAGTTCACTAACCAAGGTACAGATGCTCCCAATTTTCTGAAGTGAACTCCCTGGTCTGCTCTGTGTCTTGTAGCATAGTTCCTGGCATCTTTATAAAATCCCTCTGAAGGTCTTAACAGTGTTTATCAAATGTTTGAGGATGGCTACATCTATGGAAGAAACACCCACCTTGTGCTGATATTAAGGACAGCAGCTATTTGGCAGGAAGAAAATGAGTAGCCTTCAAGTGAGGACACGGAAGGTCCTAAACTGCACTAGCCATCCAGAAAAAGGAGTGGTAGGTGGGTAGAATGGATTTATCCGTGTTAGAATTTGGCCAGGTCTTAAGTCTTGTTTTTATTAAGAGTATTGCTTACTCTACAGTGTTTGAGAAACGGTACTTTTCAATGTAGTTGTGTGCTTTGCTTAAGTGTGTTCCTCCATATAGAATCATAGAATCAGAGGATAGTTAGGGTTGGAAAGGACCTGAAGATCATCTAGTTCCAACCCCTCTGACATGGGCAGGGACACCTTCCACTAAACCATGCCACTCTGTCCAACCTAGCCTTGAACACTGCCAGGGATGGAGCATTCACAACTTCCCAGGGCAACCCATTCCAGTGCCTCACCACCCTCACAGTAAAGAATTTCTTCCTCAGATCCAATCTAAACTTTCCCTGTTTAAGTTTGAACCTGTTACCCCTTGTCCTCTCACTACAGTCCCTCATGAAGAGTCCCTTCCCTGCATCCCTATAGGCCCCCTTCAGATACTGGAAGGCTGCTATGAGGTCTCCACGCAGCCTTCTCTTCTCCAGGCTGAACAGCCCCAACTTTCTCAGCCTACCTTCATATGGGAGGTGCTCCAGTCCCTGATCATCCTTGTGGCCCTCCTCTGGACTTGTTCCAACAGTTCCATGTCCTTTTCATGTTGAGGACACCAGAACTAGACACAATACTCCAAGTGAGGACTCATGAGAGCAGAGTAGAGGGAGAAGATCACCTCCTTTGACCTGCTGGTCACACTTCTTTTGATGCAGCCCAGGATACGGTTGGCTTTCTGGGCTGCAAGCGCACACTGCTGGCTCATGTTCGTTTTCCCATCAACCAACACCCCCAAGTCCTTCTCTGCAGGGCTGCCCTGAATATCTTCTCTGCCCAGCCTGTAGCTGTGCCTGGGATTGCTCCGACCCAGGTGTAGGACCTTGCACTTGTTATGGTTAAACTTCATCAGGTTGGCATCAGCCCACCTTACAAGCATGTCAGGGTGTCCCTCTGGATGGCATTCCTTCCCTCCAATGTATCAACTGAACCACACAGCTTGGTGTCATCAGCAAACTTGCTGAGGGCGCACTCAATCCCATATAATATGCGGAGTAGTTATTTGGAAGATGATTCCAGGGTCACTTACCTTCCTGGCTATCAATACCAAGGTTCCTGATGCTGAACTCATCAGTGAATTCAGGGTGGTGTGAGCTTGGACAGTCATCTTGAGTTTTAACTTGGTTTCTGAATATGCAGAAGAAATATAATGATGGTCACCTACTTTGAAAGCACTGTAAAAAATCTGGAAAAATACCAAATAGGTTTTATTGAGCTTCACATGTGTGTTTAGGGCAGGAGAAATACTATAGCTGTGTAAAGAATGTTTTGTGCCCGTACATTTTCTTCATCTGCTCTAACATTCAGGTTTTTGAACTCTTATTCTGTTTGTTTTCCTTACTGATCTTTCAGTTTGATATAGAAAATTCTGAATACATCATAAACATGGGTCCTTGGTAATGTGAGGTATTGGTTTGGCTAGAAGGATGCTCCCTGGTTACACCCTCTCTCCCTCTCATTATTCTGTCCTGCTTTTTCATCTTGAGTGTCTGGTTTTCATTTTGAGTAATGTATATTTTCTGTTAAACATCTTATTGAGCATTCTCTGCCAAGCTGAAGATGTTTTTTTGGTTTCTTTTTTTTTTTTCCCCTCAGACTTAAAGCCAAATGGCCTAGAAAATAAAGTGCTGCTGACTTCCTCTACTGAATTCAGTACAGCAATTCCAAGTGCCTTTTTTGGACTTTTTTTTCCTCCCCACTTCAAACAAATTTAAAAATACCATGTAGGTTGAATCCTAATTAAAAAAAAAAAATATCAGGAGATCTAGTATTCTTGAAGAATAAATTGCACTTCATTGTATTGTGAAGTAAAGTAGCTCAATAGTGGTGTTTGGCTGTTTGTGGCTCAGATTTATTCCGTAATTGTTAAGATGTGGTACTATGTCACACATAAAACAAGTAGGGTCTTACTTTACTAACGTATTCAGGATGGCTTTGTGCAACACTGGCCCATTAGATTTTTAAACGAAAAGTTTGTATTAACGACTAAACAAGTGTTGCTTTAACATGAGGCAATATCTTGTGTGGTCATGCAACTGATAGAACTTTCTTCTGTTGCATGAAAAATGAAATGGTCTTCATGAGGCTAGATGATTGGGAAGACTAAGATTACACTTGTTAGTGTTTGCCATTTCCTTTGTGCATACCTGATTTCTTCTCTTTATCTTCATGTAATCAGCAGCTATATCCATTTCCAGGATATAATTGAACGTAATGAAGAAAGAGGTTGGGCTGTTAAGCTTCCATATTCTCTGCTCTTTGTGCTGCTCAGGGTACTAAAAGGAGATGAGTTAACATAAACCTGAGTAGGCTGTTTAACCTTCTTTCTCTTCTGGAAATGTAGATGCAATAACATTTGCAGCTGAAAAGACTCATTCAAAGTTTCTAATGTTTAAGGATGCAAATGAAGCATTTTGTCTTTTCTGTCGCCTGGAGGTGTTAAGCAAGGAAACAGAAAGAGGTTTCTAGGATTAGTTCCACAGATTTCTTTTCTCATGTAAAAATCAAGGGTGGTTTCAGTGCCAGGAAGTGAAGAAAAGCAATATGGAAACCATCCAGGGAAAATTCGTTTGCTTCTCCTTTAATTTTCTGGGTATTTGTTATTACTGATGTAGTCAAATACTCAAACTTTTTGCAGCAGAAGCAGGGCTAAGTTCCTGTGCATTAGGTGGTGTGTGTGTGTGTAGGGGGAATGTTTTTTAAGTGGTGAAGCAATTCATCATTGGCAGTGATGTATCATACAAACTACTGTATGTTCAAGTTTCATAATTTGTGTTTGAGAAATGCTTCTGAAAACATGGATAACTCAGTATTGCATTTGGGTCCTGGGCAAAACCATAAAATATGTAGACTATATGAAGCTTTAAACTGGTCAGAGTGAAATTATCAAGTGAAACTTCAGCTTGATGGTCAGATCCAAAGTGAAAACTTCTAGGTTTAGAGCCCCAGAGGTGGTACTTGCTCTTCAGTGTTTTGTAGCTTTGAGTCCTTGGAAAAAGCTGCTTCTGTGCTTTTCACTTGCAAAGATATGACCTAGAAGCTGAATACTAATCTTTTTTTTCCACTTAGGAATGTAGTAGACACTATGAAATATTTGGTTAATGAGACTTTTTATTTTAAACATGCAAGCACGTTTACCATTTGTACATGTAATCTAGGATAGTATGAGTTTACAACTTATATCTTGTGAAGGAAGGCATCTGCAGATTACAAAGTCAAAACCGTAAGAATCAGGCTGAACTTACTATTTCTGTGAAATCAAAGAGGAGGTGACTTGAAAGCTTATTTAAAAGCTATTTTCTATGCAGCATTTGTCCTTAAATTGGTGCTGACCATCTAAATTTCTTCTGTCAGCTCCCTGGTGCTTAGGCAGGAGGTCATGCACTTTTGAGAAGTGCACGCTTTTTTGGGACAGTGAAGTTAAGTAACCTTAGATGGTGTTTATACTGGTTCAGCAACTGTGCCTTTAGTGTAAGCTGAGCTTGAGAGTAGTCTAACAGATTGATCTCTCCTTGCCTCCGATATTTAACATACATATGCTACCTTTTGAAAAACACAAATAAGCTTATCTCTAAATGATATAGAGATATGTTATTCCTGCATTTTATTCCTAGCCTGCTTTAGGTGAGGCATATTTCGAGCTGGAATAAGACTGTTTTTATTTGGTCCTTCAGGAGTTTGTTTGGTCATACTGATAACTGATTAATCTATTTTCATGGCTCTGCATAGTTTAAGCTATAGTTTGGAGACCAGTGTGAACAGATTCACACCAGAATTAAATGGAGTGGACAGTATTTCTTAGAATACTGGCTTAAAGGGAGCTTGTTAACACATCTCCCTCCCCATGGCAAAGGTTGAAACTGACATCTGTGTTCATTTTTTTCCAAATAAATTAGTGTATTCTAGTTTTCAGATTTTTGGTATTGCTGCCCAGCAATCATCTTTTTTCTTAAGTCAGTGATTGTGAAAGTGCTTTAGTGTTCTTTGAATTCAGTTCTAGGTGAGACAGACTTCCTGCAGCTGTGTTTAATTTCAGGTAAGGCTTTTTTTATTTGGTAGCTTTTCCTTTTCTAAAGAAATATTTCCAGTGTATCACTTGCTTTTGCAGTATATACTCCTATTAGAGGCAGTGAGTACAGATATTGAAAATGGCACAGTATAGTGTCACAGGTGGTAACATAGCTTGTGTGGTGGGTCTGGCCTCTTAATGTGGTGTGTTTTGGAGCCAAGTGACAGTAACTTTTCATTTCAAAGTAGAGCTTGGCACAGGTAATGAGGTCTGGCAGGCTAGGCAGCACAGTTCTTCATCACCACCTCCTTCCTCTCGCAAGTTGCACTGGGTTCTGTCACTTCCCCGATCACCAATTAACTTTTTCCTTCTGAGGCTAACTGCTATCATGATTACCTGCCTGTTGCTTATGCAAGTCAAGGTGATTGTAACACTCCATCTCTTTCCGAAACCCTCAAACAAAAGGCAGACCTCCAAAAATAACTACAGTAGCCAAATGCAGGTCTAGTCAGGGAAAAGTAGGATGCTACAGCACTTCCCCCTGTAGCTTATTTATCTATGTGTTTATGTCACCCGCTGTATTCACTTAAGAGGTGCTATGCTGTTCTGTTGTAAGCCTGCACAGAAGGCTGTAGTTTACTTCAGCATGGCTTATTTTTTAAAATACTTGTTCTTATTGAAGGATGCTACTGTACCTGTGAATGCTGTCTTTTCTCTTGTGTATGTAAATGTGTGCATGTTATTGAGATCGTTTGGCTTTAAAGTTCTGCTTATTTCATTCTAAACAAGATTGAAGGGACAGTTCAGTTACTTGTTCTGCTTGGTTATTGTCTAGGTTGTTTAAAACTCTCTTGGACCTCCGTTTTGCTGCCAGCTCTGCTTCTCAGCCATGCAGCTTAGCTGGTGTGACTTAGAGGCTTTTTAGCCCAGCTAGCTATTCTAGCTGTCCTTGAGCTGTGCTGCCTTGCTGCTCTCCTTTGCATGTGGCTGCACGCAGCTGCATGTACAGGTCTGTTTCCTTTTGGTCAGCTGTCAGCTGCATATGAGAGACTGCATTTGTGGAAGATTCCAGTTTTTCTGGGATTCTGATACTGTTTACGATTACCAGGCTACTTGTGCCTCTTCCCCATTGGACCTGCCTTCTTGACTTGCTGTATGTGAAGAGGGCAGAAAAATTAAGGCAGTCATTCCACAGTACAGCAGTGGAAGAATTAGTCGGCTGCATGCAAGTATTTCATGGAAGTGTTTTCCAGATCTCCCTGCGAAGAAAACGAGAGGGTTGAGATAAAACCATGTTGATAAACAGATCTATGATAACAGTTTCTACTGCAGTTCTTATCTGTAGACCTTACTTCATAATCTTATTTACTACTAAGTTCTTAAGTAAGTGTGGTAAGTTGTTACGTACACTTGCTAATCTCACTGTTATCTGTTATGTTGCAACAGAATTTTGCTTCTGTTTGCCTTCTGCCCGTAAGTTGTTCTGCTTGGCAGCTCGCGCCAAGGAGCTCATTCAAGTAGTGGTTTTGATGCTTCAAACTTCAGCCATTCTGTGATTCAAACAGTGCTCTTCAGAGAACCAACAACATGCTTTATTTTGAAACACATCTCAAAACAATAATGCAGACTTCAACACAAAGGCAGACTGATATGGCAACAAGCAGTACCCCCCCACTTGAGAGTTTGAGTGTGTGCCTTCCCCCAAAAGAATGTTCTCATTCCTTGTTGTGTGCTCCAGCAGCTTATGTGGGCCTTCTTCCAATACCCATTAAGCTTCTCTGTTTAGCTAGTTTTTTACTCACAAAAGCAGTGGAAAACACTTCTAACAAAACAGCAAGGCCATCATCTGCCCTGTTGGTCAGCTGGGTCATCTGAGGAGTGACCAAGCCTGCCTTAGAGAATACATAGGACTGTGGAAAGGTATGTGCAGGAGAAGGTGGTAGAGTGGGAAAAAGTAACCAGATTGGCTCAATTACTTCTCTGGAGATTCCTGACAGGCTGCAGCTCTGAGCCTACCCAGGCAGTAGTGCTGGGGTTAAACCCTTTTCTCCTGAGTGAATTACTGCTTACTGTCTACCAGTAGCTAGCTCCCTGAGTTTGGGTGATTGTGAAAACACCATATGTAAGTCTGAGAACACAATTCAGTGCCTGTACGCAACCAGTCATTTGGGTTCTCCCATGAATTTCATGAGCTTGTTTAAAATCAGCTCTGCTTACGTAGGAAAGTTAGTTTTCAATAAGGTAGAGCAGGTACAATTGCACCTGAAATCTCTGCATCCTCTCAGCCATTCATTCCTCAGAGGCGGGAAACATTTTCTGCAATTAGCCATTTCAGGTAGCAGGGAACGAACAAGCACAAAGCCTGTGTTATTGCCATTGCTTCTGTGTGGTAAGGTAATTATAGGGGCTCTTGCACCTGGAAGCAGCTGGGCACTTGGAGTGTGTTTTGCCATGTTAGTGTGCTGTGAGTGGAAGAATCCCTTCACAAAATGATCCTGAAAGAAGAAACACAAGATTCTTGAAGCTGTGTTTTCATACGTGGCATATCTCCTTGTTGGAGCTGCTTCTGTTAAGTTGATCTTACGTGCAGATTCAAATATCTTGGCTTGAATGAGGACACCAAGAAGTGTGTTTAATTGTCCATAACTAATGTGGTAAAAAAAATAGAGGAAAAGTTTTAGTATCACTTGTTTTGTCTAAAGCTAGGTTGGAACTGTTCAGTCATTTCCTGCAGCGCTGGGAGGCCTGGCAGTGAGTTGGCTGGTTTGCCACATATTCATAAGCCCACAAAAGAGTATATGTTGCCAAGGGAGCTAGTGTATATAAGTTTATTATTCAGTTTTTCCCCCCTTCATGCTCTGTCTGTAATTCTGCTGTCACTTAGGCTGAATCCACTACTGACTGCATAATACAGTAATCGTGAATCTGAGTTCAGAATTTCCAGGAGGAGAGGCAAAAGAATTTCCTCTTCTAAGATCGGTCACTTCAAACAAGAGTTTGTAAGATGGACAGGTCCTTTATAAACATTGGAGATATGGTGATTTACACTAGCATAGATCTGTTCGGCCCACTCTTTTCCCAGAGCAGTCAGGCGTGGTTGACAGAATGTGAAGGTCTTGAGTGATGTGACTTAATTTTTTTAGCAAGATTTGCAATAGTTTGTTTAGTAGTGTCTTAAGCTGACAAAGGTTTTGGTGAGCTTAGCTAAAGTCAGTTGGAAGACATGTCAGAGAATGCATACCTTTTCTGCTCAAGAGAGTTAGGCATAGTGGCTGGAAATGAGTGGATCCCCCTTGGTTTGTGACTTATTTTTGATTTATGGATGTTGCACTATGCCGAGTTACCTCGTTTCAGGTGTCTTGTGATACTGCATTGAGTTAAACTGTTCTGTTTCAGATTTTGTTGCTAGGAAATAACTGGATGCTCCAATTAAGTAGCCATATAGGGGAAGAGCTGATGAAACTAAGTTGCTGCTTGTTTGCAATTGAAGAGTAGTTCTGTGTAAGGTACAAAGGTTCAGAGCAGTTAAAGCCAAGAGGTGCATGTGTAGACAAGTGCTGTTGTAGACTTTGGATGTTAAAAGCATTTGTTAAAAAACCCCAAACACCCCAACAAAGGTACAGGCTATACTAAGTGATGTTTGCATTAATGTGAATCTGCTGCACACCATCTAGTACTTGATTTTTAATAAGTAGCATTGGTTGTATCTATGGGGAATATTACAGCTCTACAAGATTCGTGTAACAAATACAGCAGATTCACTTCTTGAAAGTCCCTGGGATGTTCCTTCTCTGGTGGCTCAAGAATCTCTCCTGAATGATGCTGTTCTTTTCTTATCCTACTACCTACTTGGAGAGGAGGGGGGAGTGAACAGGGCTCTTAGAAAGTCTATGCCACAAGTCAATGAGAGGAGACAGTAAGTCAAGCAGGAAGTCCCCTACATGCCTTTCACTGGCTATGCTATGAACATAATTCCTGTCCTCTCCTGTGACCTTTAGTTTGAATGAAGGTTTTCTTATTTTCTGACAGAAGAAGGTCAGGAGGAAGAGAAAGTGAAAGAAGATAGTGTAAGAGTAGCATATTAGACTGCAAACTGAAGTCTTGGATGGTCTGTCAGGGCAGCAGAAGTTTTGGACCCACTATTTTGAGCTCCCAGATTTTTGATATTTGGCTTTGAGAAGAGAGTGGGGAGAGGAAGTAATACATGGTAAAGTTTGATGTGCAAATGCCAATGTAATGGCAAAAACCGTAGGAACAAGGTGTTTAGGTGTGATACAAGATGGATGGCATAATCTCCAGGTGCCAGCTATGTAAGTGAACCCTTTCCACAAAGCTTTTTGAGATTGGAATACAGTCTGACAGAGGGGAACTCTACCCTACCTCCAGGTGTATGCAGATACCTATTTAAAGCTCTCCTCTAAAGAGACAATGAAGTATCACTTTTCAGGTTGTAACTTCTTGTTGTTCCTGAAATGGTCAGCTCCAGACTTTGTCACTATGGTTTCAAGTATCAACTCCTTGCTTCTTGTTTCCTTTCTTCTTAAAGTGAATTCCTTCAGCATTCAGATCCTTTGGCCCTATAATATTAATCGAGGTGCTCCCTTGTGTTGGTTTTCCTATCTCCTCCCTCCTTTTACAGTCTTCCCAACTTTGTGTCTGTAAGGCAGCTATTCATCAAATCAGTATTGTTGTATTGCTGAGCTAATAAGCCTACTGTAGTAGGGAAAAAGTAGGCTGAGATAAAAACCCAGATGGTTCATTGTGAGCTGAAGCTAGCAAGCCTTTGATGTAGCTGAACTGATGCTCTGCATTTGGTTTGGGTGTCTTTGCACTGAGCTTCCTAGTGTGTCTGAAATGCTTACCTGATCTTTTCTCTGTTATCTGTAGCACCCTGTTGGCTAGGATGATGGGAAGTTGCCTATGCAGAGCTTCTGCTATTACACTCTTCCTGCTAGGAAGCTGCTCACAGTGAAAACGGTGACTTGCAAGCATGTTGGGAGCTCTCAGATCTTATAAGATTGTGAATAGGATATTGTTCCCCAACTTCAAAGATGTATTTTTCCTATGTCTGTTGTGTGATCATGTACTACTACCACATAAATATGCAAAGCATCAGGAAGTTACTTTTTATTGTCAGTGACTATAACTGTCTGGCAAGCCTACTATGTGCATTATGAGAAAGACATTAATATTAAGGCATTAATTCTGATAGAAGAAATTAAATGTTTGCCGTTGCATTAGTGTTGGTATTAAGTAAGCTGCCCATTGGCTGGGAACAAGTTGTTTTTAAGCATTTTACAAATGTCTTGGAATTGGGCAAAAAAGCCCTGGTTAATGAAACAGTTGAAAAAATTGTGCAAGGTTAGTATGCTTATTCATTTGATGGATTTTTGCCTATAGTTTAAAAGATGTTAAGTTGCCTGACACATTCGTGTACTCACTGATACATGAGTAATACTCAGTGAAACAGTTCGGTTAGAATTGCCTTTTGCTCAGTATAGTAGTGACTCTGGAGAGGTTTGAAAAAATGTGTACTTGATTGCTGAAGTCTGTTGCTGGCGTAGAGAAAGAGGAGGAGGAAAAATGCAGTTCAGTGGTCCACCTGCCTATTAAATTATTAAAGTTGAAGTATAAAAGTGTTTTACGTTAATGTATTTCCACATTAGTATTGGAAAAGAGAGTTGCCTGAAAGAACTGGGGAGACATTGTTTCACTTCCTACCTTATCTTCAAGATCTTTCAATCTTGAAGTCTGAGTCAGAGATTGCACTTTCATTTTTATGTTTTGTCAAGGTTTGGTTTTTAGGAATGCATAAGGGAATTTTAAACTGCATTGCAGTGTAGGCAGCATATCTTTGTAAATCACTTGTGGCTGTTTTAATGATGAGTTAACTAGCCTCTGTTTTCTGACTGGATATTTCTAACTTTCAAGGTGGAATACTTACACTTGCAGCATTTTTTCTTCGGCCTGGCTTTGATTTATACAAATGCTAATTATAGGGACTTTGAATCTGTGTGTATACATAATTTCACAAGGTCATGCATGTTTTTAATGAACTGGCTGAAATGTTGCTTGTATATTGCTAGCTTGTTACATTGACAGATCACTGTCTTCTAAACATTTAATTAATGAGTTCAAAAAGAGGAAAAAAATAGCACTACCTGTATATAGCTGAGTTTTAGCTTTGTCTCCTAAAATTTTGCCTCCATTGTCTTTGCAGGCATCAGAAGGTATCACCTTCATTGGACCTGACACACATGCCATTCAAGCTATGGGAGACAAGATTGAAAGCAAATTGTTAGCCAAGAATGCAAAGGTCAATACAATCCCTGGCTTTGATGGAGTAGTCAAGGTGAGAAATCATTTAATTACTGTCTGCCCACTGTAGGAACAGTGTTGAAATCGAAGTCCACTATTGAAGGTCTGATGCAGAATGTAATTACAGTTTCAACTTCTTTTTCAGTAAGATGTAATTAAAAATGAAGTACAGGTGTTTTACTAGCAAGAGTTTTGGAGAAGAAAAGGAAGTCCTTCATAATAAATGATGTATTAAGGACTGTTTCTGTGAAATCTCTAAAAGTGTTTTGCTTTAAATTTAACATTGAGGACAGGTAAATGTGTTAAGTGTCAGCTGTGGATTCAACTATCTGCACATCTCTACATTTCTCAGTTTGCCTTGTTGGTCAGGATTTTGACAGCCTATATTAACAGTGAAGTTTGTTATATTGCATGAAGTTTCCATTTTATGGTCTGTGTTAATTGTGTAGATTTTCATGTGTTGCAAAACTTGGGGTGAGGATGGGGAGAAGTTGGTGGGTCTGTTGAAATCTGCAGCTCATGTTCTTCCTGAGGTTTTAGAAGGAATTACTTTCAACAGTTTTCTAAAGATATTTTTGTTGTTCCTTCATATTTTAAAGGTGAAATGAAGTATGTATTGGTTTTTGTTTATTTTCTGCTATAGTGCTTAAGTATTGGGCTCTTAAAAGCTTTGCCATGTGCCTTTATGTATTGTCTGTGTTAATGTAGGTAAATAAGCTTTTTTTCCTTTTATTTTACCTTTGTTGTATGCACCTAAACCTGGTGTATTATAAACCACTGACCTCCTGGATTGAAAATTTTTATGCTTGACACCTCAAGTTAGACTTTGTTTTAAAAATAAAATTTAAGTAAAACTTGGAGTTGCATGTTTGTTTCAACAATGGTGTAATGTAGTGAAGGGAAAGCTTTTCAGGTTTTATTTATGACAGTTGATATTGACCTCTGGTTACATAAATCTTATTTACATGATGAAATAGGAAATTCAAGATAATTGGGAACAACTGAATACATTGATGGAATACAGACTGTATTTTAAGGAGTAACATACACCAGGGTGATGATGTTCAGCGTTGTGTTGGCTAAGTTGGATTTTAAACTGTGTTGAGAGGGAAGAAACCCCAAAGCAAACTAAATGAGGAAGGCAAATAGAGTGCAAAGGGGCTAAGCCTCCACAAAATTATTTGTTCTGATGAGGATGCCTGGGGAACTTAGCTAGTAAGAGAGAAAAACCAGAGACTCCACAGACATTGCCAGTGTTGTTCCCATCAGAAAGGGGAGATGAAAATATTAGGTTAACCAGTGCTTTGGTTTCCATTTCTAAGAAATAAAACTTCTGTCAATTGGTATTCTCATCCTTGCTGTGGATCTAAATATGTGCCTGTGTTTGTTCTCTGACCTCCTTCCTCTGATAATGTCTTTTGCTTGATGAATACCTGAATACCTAAGTAATTGTCATACAGGATGCCTGATCTTTGGTTCGAGCTTGGTGTACTATTTTGCCAATGCAGACTATGATAGGAAGGCCGAAGCTGCATGATAGCAGGTACAATCAGAAGAGCAACACACAAGGAATTGAAGACTGTGTAGGATTTCTGCTGTTCTGTGGGAAACCTGTTTGGTCACAGAGTTATGAAACTTTCAAAACCTGAGGGCTCTTTCTGTTGAGAAATTAAATTTTTAAATGTCCTAGGGAGGAGTTAAGTGTCTGCTTGATATTTGAGTTGATTAGAGGTGGCTTCATCTTTATAGTGGAGTCTTAAAGCTGGAAAAAAACTGCATTCATGCCTTTGACAATGTCAGAAGTTAAGAAAGATCAGTTGCACATATTCTTTGTGGATGAATAGTTAAAGTGGACACAGAGTAACAAGTTCTGGTGCTTCATTATTCAGCTCAGGGCTGCGCTGAAAATCTTTGTTATGTGAAGAATTGTCTGTATACAGCGCTTGTTAAGTAGTGCTAGAGATACATAGGTCCTTCATGAATAAAATGGTGTTTTAGCCCTGTTATTTGTATTGCTTAGTACTTACACATAGTAGATGCTGGAGTTACTAAGCTTTTGTAATAACATTGGAGAAGCTACATGCAGGAAAATTCCCAGCGAGTAGAAATAAAATCAGAAATTTAAGAGAAGGAAGCCCTTGAACAGTACAGTTAAGGACCTGAAAGGATTGGAGAGAACAATGCTCAGCATACGACACAACTAACTCTTCTCGTATTGGGGAGCACTAGCAAATATGAAACTGAGAATGGAAAGGCATGGAGTGAGACTGGAGAGGGTAGTTGGTTTGACAAAGAGTAATTTTCTCTTCCTCCTTGGTTCAATTTGAGTTGGCTGAGGTAAGAGTTATTCCATCTGCACAGGCAAGAAACCTGAGTGTGGTTCTGTCAGCTAAAGAGCCAACAAAAGCATTCAAAGGTAGCTAATTTCAAAATATGTAACTACAATTAGCTTCCTAAAACCTGATTGGTAGAGATAGTGGTGAGTAGTCTTAATCAAAAGAATTAATGTTAATCCACATGAGCAATGGCTGTACTAAATGCATTGCTGAGAAGATGTAATGTCTGTAAATGAGTAAAGAGGAATGAGTGACAATAGGAAAATGAAGGCTGAGTAATGAATATAAGGAGATGTTATGGCGAAAAACTGCAAAGGAATGGTAAGGGAAGAAAGATTTTCATGTTGTTTAACCACGTATGGCCAGTTTGGTTTCATGACTGGTAGAACACAGCTGGATGTAGATCCAGAAGATTAATGTCTCTGGGTGTCTATTTAATTTCAGTGATGTCAATAGACACATTGGGGGTTGTCAGCAAGGATATGAGTTTACTGTATTAGAGTTTTGGGTATCTGACTGTGTTCTTGCATAGGGGTATTGACATTGATATTAAAAGATCACTGCATTAGTGGAGAGGCTGTTGAAGTCTAGGCATGAACTGCAGGTTCTCTAAGCCCAGCACTCTCAGCCATGAAAACTGTTATGTAGTTCTTTTATAATTAATACAATGTTTTACAGCTCCATGAGTCTCTTAAAAAGCTTTATTCTGGCATTCCTCTGCATCAGAATAGTTTTGCTTTTTTGTCTCCACCTGCTGGTACCTGTCAGAGGGGCATGTACATGAATTAGGTTAGAAATGCGTATGCTAAATGAGTATTTTATGTCTTAATGAAATCAGCCATTTGTAAAAACACTGTGACATCATTTTATAACTCTTATGATTTTTATAAACTTCTACCATTACTTGAGCATTTTTATTTGTACAATAAAAGGTGGTGCTAAAATTATGTGTTTCTTTACAATCTCTGCTTTATTTTGGGAAAATGGTAGCGTGGCTCATGTGTTTTTGGAGGAAACAGCCGTAAATCATTGAGGACTTCTGCTTTTTAAAAAAATAATTTTAAATGCTTTTAGTACCAGTGTGACTTTGTATATTTTGCACATATGGACTTGTGTGTTATGCAGTGCCAGAGCGTTCAGTTTTTTTGCCCCCCCCTCCCCCCCGCAAATGTTCTTTGCACTATAAATCTGAAATAACTGTCTGAACTTTGAATCCACAAACTATTTATGTAATCTGCAGTGCAAGTGAAATTCATGACACCGAAACATACTTTCTTAGGGAAAAAGACTTACCAGAGATCTCAGTGTCAGTTGTTTATTAATTTTCTTTTTGTTTATTAGCTTTTCCCTTTAAAGCAGGGCATATTTTTGGTTTGTATTTCAGAAATGCTCTTTGAAGGCTAAAGAATTTGTGTGCATTCATTTATTTTGTTTCTTAGATTTTTTGGGTTCTAATATCTTAGAACTGTGAAAAATGGATGTTGAAACAGCGTAAATTAATAACTAAACTGGGCAGATGACTTCAGCCTGTTCAAGCCAGAACTGAGACAATTAGTGCTGCTGATACGATGCTGCTTATTACTCGAAGTTGTTGTATGCGTGTATAAAAATACAGTGGCAGTGAAAAGTTCCCCGATAATGATTTGCAGCTTGTCTTCTTGTGGACTGCAGTGTCTCAGTTAGCCACTTGTTTGCAGGTAACTAAGTGAGAAAAAAATTATCCTGTTTGCTTCCTGCCTCTTAATTCTATTTTGCAAATATATGAGTAAATTTGCAAAAGAAAAGAAATGTAAAAGTTTCCTTCTCCAGTATAATCGTGTCTCTTCATCAGTCATCACTCTTCCTGCATTTTGTTCAAGAGGCTCTAATTGTCTGCATTTGGCAGGTTTAACACTTCCTGACAGAGAGGCTATTAAGGGGAAGTATTCTCGCATAACTGTCACAGGCAGGAACAAAGAACCTTCAAACTCAATGTGTGGAAACCACTAACATTCTTAAATGACCCTTTTCATGCATTTTATCCCTTTAAGCTAAAATTTGGAGGGTGCAGGGTCATGGAAAGCAGCAAGGTGTAATAAAACAGTAAACCCAAATTCCTTTTTTTTTTTTTTTTTTTTTTTTGGGTGGAGGTTTTTTGCTAGATTTATCTCTTGAGTTAAAAACAATTGTTATTTGGAAAAATCTCATTAACAGATGTGACTGGAGTAAAAAGACTTAAAACTGATGTTGATTTCAGGGCTGCTTTGAACTTAACAAGCACCGATTTGTGGAGCAGACTAGCTAATGAAAGGAAATTAAATTTTCTGACAACTTCCCCTGCCAGCCCCCTTATTCTTCATGGGGCTGTTACTAGGTACTGAAGACTTTTAAAGAGGATTTTGTTTTATTATCGGACATAAATGAACCAGGTATGAACATTTCTTATGTATTTTTTTTAATGTTCTGACCTGGGTGCTTTTAAAACAGATTGCCTTGAAAGCTTTAAAAATATCAGGTTTCAGTTTAATGTTCATAAGTCAGCCCCTATAGTTTCAGACACACTTAGCAGCTGGTGGTTTCCAGACATTACTGCCTTCCATACAAATTTTTTAATGCATGTCATGGAATAGTATAAATATTAACAAATTTGGATGGAAGCTTCAAACTTAACCTGCGCCACTGTAATTAACCCTTTTTCTTCCTAGTATTGTATAGTGGAAATGCGCTGTTACCAGTAGAAGCCGCCAGAATTAAAGAGAAGGGAATTGGCTGTTCAAAAGCAAGCAGTTCAAGTACTTTGGATTTTATTCTCTGTGTTTCCTTCTGCTTTTTTCTGTATCAGACTATAGTAGTGTGAGTCAGCTGATGCAAGAGGTGGTATCAACAAAAGGATTTTTGTCATATGCTGGAAATGTGTGGGCTCTTAAACAATTAGGTGAATCTTGTCATTTCAGATACAGTTTAAAATGGTGCATTTAAGGTTTAGTCTGTCTTTAGAATGAATAACTTACAAAAGTAAAATGCTTGTGTTCTCTCCTCAGTAAACAAAACCCATTCGTCTTCACAGAAGTTCCGCAAGATCTTTTTCTGGACCTGAATCACTCC
Organism: Amazona ochrocephala; assembly: GCA_039720435.1. Lineage (NCBI taxonomy): Eukaryota > Metazoa > Chordata > Aves > Psittaciformes > Psittacidae > Amazona > Amazona ochrocephala. Next base: position 57,346,804 of record CM077877.1, read on the forward strand.
CTAACAATAGAGAATCAACTCCCCCTACTGACAGTAACCAGGAAAACACAAGAAATACCTGTGAGGACAGAAACAAGCTGGCAATGGACAAACTTTAACGATCTGATTTACGGTCGATTATTGATTGTAAACTTCTAAATTCTAGCATTAAATTCTTACAACTGCAGAAAATCATTTTGCGATCCTGGTTGTGTTTCCTGTCAGCTGATTCCTTGTTGCTTTGAGTTTCTCAGTATACTAATGATGAGGTAGAATTTACATTCCACTTATGGTATTAATTTTACATTCCTCTGGCTGAAAAGGGTCAGAAGGTTGTAAAATCAAACATTAAATGAATCAGAGGAGACAGTAGTGCAATATATGACTGCCCTCAGGACATAGTGCAATGGCTGATGGGATTAACGTTGGGTCTCATTTCCTGCTTTTACAGGATGCAGATGAAGCTGTCAGAATTGCAAGGGAAATTGGTAAGTTCTTAAATTAGCTATGGTGGGATTTGTGTGCCTCTCAGCAGACATGGTTGACTAAATTGAATGTGTAATAAGTAATCCCTATAGAACAAATAATGCTTTAATAGTTTTTAAGTTCCCTGTTGCCTATAGGGCTGGAAGAATCCAGGCGTTAATGCCCTGTCTCTTAAATCATCACATTTTAACATTACAAACTGGACTTTACAGAACTAGTGCAGCTATGATTTTGTGGAATGTGTGTAATATGCACTAATGAGTAGCTTGCTAAAGGAGCTACTTCAAAGTATGTCTGTAATTGGACATGATAGTTAGAAGTTAGGCATGGTGCATTTGTCTTTATGTGGAGAGTGCCGCCAGTGATGTTATGATCTTCATTCTTCATCACTGTGTGGACTGCAATTACTTGAATGTCATCCAGAGCACCAGCCTTTCTTCTGTGCTTTCTGGAATAAAGTCACTATTTGGCTTCTGAATATCTTATAGAATGGTTAAAAGAGCAACCAGCAAACTGTCTGGGACTCGTTTTGATGAAGGTCAAGTGTTATATGTGTTTAATGAGTTTTGGCTTTTATTTACTAAAGCTTAGTATTAGGGAAAATATTAAACCATATGCTTGAAATTACACATATTCTTAAATGCTTTCTAAAAGAAGAATCTAGTAAGACTTTTCTTGTTGTTTTTTCTTTTTATGGTTTTCTTTTTCTTTTTTTCCGATTTTTATTTTAAGAGACACTAGCCATGAGAAGCTATTTAGGTTCATCACAGGTACCTAATTGAAAGGATATATCCGCATTTTGAAGCTTCTTTTACTTGATCTAGCTACAGATACATCTTGCCTGTGTCAAAAGCTATGGTTGAGCCTTGTGTGACAAATAGAAATTGGGACTTGCATTGCTGCAGATAATTTTCCATCAGTGTAATATCTCCACTTTGAGTTTAAGTCTGGGTTTTTACCCTGTGTTAACTGCCCTGAAACCACTCAGTGTAGGAGTGGCTTGGCTGACTTTGAGGCTAACAAAATTGAAGTCAGTGTTTCTGTGGGTTACTCTTTATGTCTCTGTTGGTGTCACATGGTTACTGATCACTCTCCTGGAAGCAGAAACAAAAGGAAGAGGTTATCAACCAAACTGGAATATTTGTGGGAGAACTGTGAATAAAATTGGCTTAATCCTTAAAAAAAAGACATACTGTAATGGCTCTATTTCAGTTCAGTTTCAGTAGTCTTTTTTGAAAAAAACAAAACAAAACACCCCAAAACAAACTTTCTGCAAATATTTTTAAAGCAGTATTAATTAATGTAAGTGGAAGGCTTCCTAGACACCCTTTAAAGTGCATTCTTGCTTACTTCTGGGTTCTTCTGGTGTTCTGTTGACTGGTTCCTGTCTTTTGATATCATTATCACTTTGGAGGTCATTGTATTAAGGCAGTTTTAAATCTGTATATATTGAAGCTGGGTGGCGCTTTATTTAGATGGTGAATTCTTAAACTGTTTTGATGCAAAAAAGGCTTGTGCTATGATGCCTTGTAATGAAAGGAAAATGTACTTTCTAGCTTTTTCCCCACCTATGTTTTGCCCAGTTGACCTGTTCAGTTAAGATTCTGTCTAATCATGACCACTGATCAGAATAAACCCCAAGGATTTGTAATTTCAAAGGATCAAAAATAGGATGAAATTAAAGTCTCTTATGTGTAAGATATACTCCTACAATGTAAGACTTGTATATAAGGTATTTGATATGCAATTGAATACTTTCAAATTACTTTAAGTTTCAGTTATCCTGAACCTGTCTTACAAGAATGCTTAAGTAATCTCATATATATATATATAAAATTGCTTAATATACTCTATTTTATACATATCTATATATATAAAGTAAAATCAATGTGGGTCAAGGGCTTAAAACTCTAAAATATTGTGTAATACAATGTTCTCTTGCTTCCTGCATTTTTTCCTTCAGCTCCCAGGTATTTTCTGCCCAAAGATCCAGTAGGAGCGGAGCATGGCAGTTCAGGGTAGAGATACTTCCGTTACCTGTTTCAATGACAGTTATAGGTACAAATTTTGTAAGTGTGGAAGTTAAACCTGCCTTTTGCTCATCATTTGAGATGTACCCCAAGTTGTAAAGGGAAAATGGGACAGAGATATTAGGCTAAACCAGGAACTGGAATAAGTTCAGGCACAAATTTCTATATAGGCTCCTTACTGTAGTCTTTTCTCTATTTGTCTGTGTGGCTATTCTTCTCTTGTGATCCTTTCTGTAGTGCTTAATCATATTGACTCTTTTTCCATGTTACTTTTAAGTCTGCTGGCTTCTTTATTTCTGAAGCATCGATGAAACTACAGAAAGTTTTACTCTTTGGTTTGAAAGGACTGAACAAAGTACAGACAGTTAAACTAAATGAAAGTCTATACAAAACTCAAGAGGTGAATAACATGGTTTTGTCATGTTTCACTTGTGACATGGGTTTAGTTAGTATTAGCTTTTCAATGATGGATAATGAGAAGAGTCTGGTATTTCCACATCCTGTATTGCTCGAACTGATATCGTGCAATGCATTTCGTGGTCTACTGCCTGCAACTCTGTAAAACCAGTTAAATGTCATCTAAAACCTTGGTGGTAAAGGGTGGGAGCCAACATCTGTGGGACACCAAAGGTTTGTTTACTCCTTTTACCATTCAGTTTCTCAGTAACCACCCTGGAAACAAAGCAGTCCTAATGTAATAGTACCTATTTAAGATCAAAAGTATGACTGCTGATCTTCAAATTTGACAGCTTTTTACCTTCTCAACTTTTAAGATCTATTTAGAATCACAGAATCACAGAGTAGTTAGGGTTGGAAAGGACCTTAAGATCATCTAGTTCCAGCCCTCCTGCCATGGGCAGGGATACCTCCCACTAAACCATGTCACCCAAGGCTCTGTCCAACCTAGCCTTGAACACTTCCAGGGATGGAGCATTTAGACCCATCCTTCAAATGTGTCACAAAATGTATAGCTATAGAACAAGAGAGGTTTATAGTTCATATTCTTACATGAAATTTTAATTTTATGTAAACTGACATGAAATTTGAGGGAAGAACTGAAAATCTAACACCTACTCAAAAATGTGCCTGCTTTGTGAGACTCTTCATTGCTGTTGTTGTGGGTCCTTATAAATACTATTACAAATTGTTTGCATGCCCCTCCCTTCCCCCAGACTAATCCAACCAACTCATGTGAGTGTACTTAAGCAATTTTGATTGCTGCTGAATAATGCAAAAGTGGTTAAAATAATGAGTAATGTGTCCTGATCCTAGTGTCCTGTACTTAGTGTGTACACAAAACTTAGGTTTTACAAAGCTTTCCTTATATAAGCATGCATCATTCTGTGGTATTATCTGAAGAACTGCTGTTTAGCTTAGGTCAGTGCCCCAGAGAGCAAATATTATGTGAAGGCATATTTGAGCAAAATTTCAAGTGTGTTAATCTTCAGGGGACTGGTTAATACTCACCCTAACTTTAAGTCTGTTGTAAAGAATATGCATACAGAAAGCTGTATAGATATTTTCAAAACAGGCCTCTGATTTTTTTCAATTTTTGATTTTTTTAACTATATTGTGTCTCTGGAATCTTTGACTGCCTTGTATACAAGTGTGGTCAACTTGTCATCAATGTACATAAAATATGTGTGTATGTGGGAAGCAAAGTGGTCCTAGTGTTGGTGAGTGATACCAGTAATCCATGTATCCTATCTGATAACTTAGCCATTTGAGTTGTGGTATATGAATTTATATATTCTGTAGCATATGGACTCACCAAGGCTCGCTGCCAACATGCTTATTTTGCTGTTGAAATGAAAGAACAGTAAATTAGAACTAGACTCTGCTTACAGAATTAAAATCAGTGAGCCATTCAAGAGACTGATATTGTTAGGCTGAAATTGTTAACATAATTGATGATGATTTTTTTTCAAATACATGTAACACTGAATGAGATAGATTAGGTGATGAAAATTGCCATAGTGAGTTTGCCATAATAAGGCTTAAAACAATGCCTATTTTGGAATTTCAGACTTGTGGCCTCTTGAGTTTGAGAGAGTCTCCAGCTGGTGATAGTGTTGCCAGAGGTGTAAGTTCACTAGTGTTATCCAATTAAATGTCATGTTGTGCATGAAAATCATGTAAGATGTGCTTTTTGGTTTGTTTCAAAATAGCCAGCGACTTGTCTAGGAGTCTGGCAGTTGCCAGGGATCTGGAAAAGCAACTACATCATAGACAAATTCTACTTTTGTAGGTACTGCATACACTGTATTTCTTGAAAATGAATTTAATGTCATTGTTGAATGTGGTCTAGAGTTATTTTGACCATGCCCTTTTATCTCTGGGATTTGTAGAGGCCTTAGAAATTATTAGCATAGCTCTGGATCGAACCCATTGTTACTCTGTGACTTGTCCCATTCCCCTCTGTGGACAGCGCCCGATGTTCTGTGAGAAGGTGTAAGAGAGACTGTAGCAAGCTTATTTGCATGGCTTTGTTTGGTCTTACTCTTATACATAGTAACTAGAGAGTAAACCCTAAAGAATGAAGATTTACAGCCTTTTGGTCATCCCTGCCTGTAGGAACTTGGTTTGTGCTCTACATGTGCTTATCTGTTACCTTTTACATCTTTCTGCCACATGAATGGTTGAATGGTCTGTAGCATGGTGTTTCACAGTTTAACAACACGTTATCTTGGAAATGATTTTATTAATTTTTACTCTTTTTCCATTTTATTATTTTGCTGTTACTTTGTTAATTTAATGTTCTCTTGTACTGTTGCTGCTTTCTTCCCTTCCAGTCAACATTACTGATTTATTCTTGTATCATGACTCTTTAAGCAAAAGGTTTTCCAGAACTTGGGGGTTTTAATTATCTTCTCCTGAACCTCTTTTCAGGGCAATGACCTTTCAGGGAGAGAAGGCGGGCGTACTGTATCGCTGTCACTTGTCACAGGGCAAGAGTAGATCACAGAATCACAGAATCACAGAATAGTAAGGGCTGGAAAGGACCTCAAGATCATCGAGTTCCAACCCCCCCGCCATGGGCAGGGACACCTCCCCCTAAACCATGCCATCCAAGGCTATGTCCAACCCCACCTTGAACGCCGCCAGGGATGAAGCATTCACAACTTCCCTGGGCAACCCATTCCAGGGCCCCACCACCCTCACAGTAAAGAATTTCTTCCTCAGATCCAATCTAAACCTCCCCTGTTTAAGTTTAAACCCATTACCCCTTGTCCTCTCACCACAGTCCCTAATGAAGAGTCCCTCCCCAGCATCCCTATAGGCCCCCTTCGGGTATTGGAAAGCTGCTATGAGGTCTCCACGCAGCCTTCTCTTCTCCAGGCTGAACAGCCCCAACTTTCTCAGCCTATCTTCATACGAGAGGTGCTCCAGTCCCCTGATCATTTTCGTGGCCCTCCTCTGGACTTGTTCTAACACTTCCATGTCCTTTTTATGTTGAGGACACCAAAACTGCACACAATAAAAAGAATCTGTAAACATATGATAGCAGACTTGACCATTTCTACTGGGAACCATATTAAAATGTCCTTTTCTGACCCCAGATCAAAGCTTTTTATAGAATATATTTTCAGTTTGTAAGGACTGATGGACTCTTTTTGCCAGACAATATTGTCTGGTCTGATACTTAGCTTAATATTATGATTTTCAAATAAACCAAAGCCTGGAAGAATTTTTTGTTACTCTAAAAAACTTCTAAATCCTGAGTTTTTAATTTTCTGTGCATCACTGATAGGACTAAGATTGTTTTAAGAAGTTGCTTTGAATTAAAATACTGTACCATAAGGTAAACAATCGTTACTAAACTGGCTTTTAAACTGCATACTTCGTTACTGTGCTTTTCGAGCTTTCAGAAAGCTAAGTTCCTGACTTCACCCATTTTAAGGTCTCTTTTTCTGAGAGTAAGATATTACCAGAATGCACAATGCTGTCATATTTATTCTGCCTGCTTTTTCTTATGACCTGTCAGTACGGGGGCAATTTTTTTATTGTTAAAAAATAAAAGTGTAAAAGTCTGTTTTCTGTGGTATCATTACCTAATACCAAAGCAGCAGACCTCTTGAGGTGCTGCTATTTGAAATGTATTATACCAGAAATCTTGATAAAATGCAGGTTTGCTTACTGAATCTCTTGACTAATAGTTCATCATAAAATATTAGTCAATAGATTATTACTGTAAATGATAATCTGCTTAGTTTTGCTAATAATTTTTTGAAAAATTTCATCCCAGTTATAGCTTATTTTGGCAGAAATAAATGAACAAAAATTTTGTTCCAGAAGAAATGTGAGTTTAAAAAGGTCAAATGCTTTTATTCATAAATCACATTGTTACTTGGGAATAATTCATTTTGGTGTAAATGAAATGGAGAAGACAACCTTTCCTGGCTTCAGAAATCACGGCACTGACAGCTAAGTCTTGAAAAGAAAAATTCCTCTCCTTTGAAACAAAGTGTTTTAATAAGCGAAGTTATTGTCTACTGGCATTATTGGACATGTGGTCAGTTGTCATGTTCCTCTGACCAACTGAACAAAGTTTGAACTTCTGTCTAATTGTTCCCCGCTGTTAGGCTACCCTGTCATGATCAAGGCCTCAGCAGGTGGTGGTGGGAAAGGCATGAGAATCGCTTGGGATGATGAAGAGACCAGGTGAGATGCTGTCCAAAAGCTTGCCTTGATGAGTGCTGCAGTTACAGAAGTCCCATTAAGCCACTGTGAGCTGACAGTTCGGCAGATACGAAACGTTAGACAGAGAAATTGGATGTTATTTGGTTTTCCCCCTTTTGTATAGTGGGCAGTGTACTTTGCATGTGTCTAAAGTTAATTTTTGCATAAATCTTGCAAAACATGGTCCATTAATTTGAGTTAAAACCTCAGCATTCACTACTGCCTTTAATCAATGTAAACTGTAAGTTTAGATTGTAAATAACATTTTGCTGTATGCCTTTCAGAATGCTGGTTTATTAATTGTTGCTATGTTACATAGAATATTTATTGGTCCCGATTCTCAAACATTAATGCCTGCCTTTAGTTCTGTTAAAGCTTATTATTTACGTGTGGAAACATGGTGTTTTCAGAATATGTTCAAATAAATTACATACTTTTGTGTTTAAAATACTTGCCTCGGCAAACTATTGTGGTTTTGCCTGTTTGGAGCAATGTTTGTTTAAACACATACATTTTCATGCCTTTTAATGGTTATCTGAATCTTGAATACTTCGTGACACTTGTTATGACTCAAAGTTTTGCAATTCATTCTCTGCTGATACTCTGGCAGTGAGGAGCCTGGTTTCAACCCTGTGTGCCACTGATGCTGTAGAAAAATGTGTTTTGGGGTTTTTCAAAGAATTGTAACAAAAAGCTTATTTGATCCAAAATTAGGTAACCTTCTAAGTGTTTTCCTTTCCACATGAAGAAAGCAGCACATATGCTGGAATCAACTTAAAGTACAGCTCAGATTTTATTTTTTATTTTATTTTGTTTTTAGTTCCTAGTTAAATTTTTGTCGAAACTTAAAAACTGGAAAAAAAACAGTGAATTGCTAGCAATTGAATTTTAGATTTAAAGAAAGCGTGGTGGGTTTTCTTGTACCTTGCTACCTCTAGTTCATTTGTATTTAAATCTAAATGGGAAAATAAGGTTTTGTGCATTAGAATGAAGATTTAGAATAACCTTTCTTACAAGAATTCTTTGTTTCCACTGGTTTAGAATCCAAAATTACTGCCTTGATCTTGTTCAGGCAGCAATTGTGTCTGTTAGACTTGAAAGGAAGGAAGGCATTCATTTCTTATTTTGCTCAGAAAGGAGCAAAGGAGCTTGATTAAAGTAACTGTTCAGAAATGGAAAACTGGATCTGAAATTATGGTTGCTAATTTGTTTCAGAGAGAAGTTGTGGTTATTGTGTAGGAAGTCACCTGGTGATGGAGCTGATTGGTAACAACAGAAACTAGCCAGGGATGCTCTCTTTTTGTACATTTGCATAAAAAATTAATTTAGTGGTATTACTTTAACCAAGTGATATATAATTATACTAGTTTGAGATGCTTGCCTTGCTTACTGAAAGCCTTTAAAGTACCGTTCAGCTCATTATTTGTCTGTGGTGTCCTAATAGTCCTTTTGGGTAGTTAGGCAAGCCTTATCTTTACAGTATAGTTTTATAGAGTAGTATCTAGAAGGTGGTAAGAGAAAGAACACCTGGAGTCAAATTGACACTAGTTACTGCTCCTGTATCAAGGAGAAATGCCGATTTTCACATTTACAGGTAGGCAGCAATGAAGGCAAAATTACGTTGGCAAAATACTTGTTGCAGGAAGATAAAAGTGAGATTATGAGAACTGAAGATAGATCTACTTTGCATGTACATATGAAGTACAGAATTTGGATTTCTCATACAGCCTGTCTTGAAGAAATATTTATGAGCCTGTAAAAGATTTTTTTTGTAGTGTCCATTAATTGTATTATGGAATTAAGATTGTTTCTTCTTGTGTCTGAAGAACATAATCTGTTTTGAAGATGACTCAACTTGCTACTGACAAAACAATATATCTGTAGTTTTAATATTGCATAAAGAAGTTGTTGAACTCATGTATCATCTTGCTGTATCCAAATCCATGTAATCCTAAAAATAAATTCATCTCCAGCTATTGACAGACCCTGGAAAGCCATTATCTGAATGGCCTTTTGTATTTCAGCAGCCATAGATGGAAGATGAGTGTGAAGAATTGTTGATAATATTTTCATTTGTAAACTTGCTTGGGCTTTGTCATGTGAGGTAAATTCCAAATGCATTTGAAACAAAATTAGTATAACCTAATTTTGAAACATGCTTTTGGCTATGTGTAATATTAAAAGAAGGCTTAAATATATTGTTGTGTGACATGGAAAAAAATCACTGGAAATAGGAAAGACCTGTGTGAATGACTTAATTGCTACTGTTTATTCACTGTGGTAATTCACTAGTGCTTCATCTTTCACATCTCTTAAGTATACCTAGTGATGAAAATTGTTAGATCCTCTAAATATTACGGTATTCCAGCTGCAGCTAAGACTTCTGTACCTTTCAGCTACTATTTCTAACTAGAAGTACTGGAATAGTTTTACCACTGTTAGGATTACTTTTTAAATAGCCCTTCATGTGCATGTGACTGTGGAGGTCTGCCATGGTGTCCTCTACCTCTCTATCTGGATAGGGCTGCTGTTGAATTTCTTCAGATATGAATCCCTCCTTCCTCGCTTCTATTGCTTTTTTCCAAATTTCAGGCAAGTTCTAGTGTGAAATTTTGTGTACAGTTCAAACCACTAATACATGTCTGAAATTAAAATAACCCTATTTTCACTCTAATGTAATCCTAGTCAGTTGGTTTAGATAAGTAGTATTTAGGACCCTCTTTTTTCTCATAATAGGTACCCACTTGCAAGTATATTGAAAATGAAGTGCAGATTTCTGAAGAACAGTTTACATTGAATTCAGGTTTGTAGATTCTTCACAGCCTGAGAAAGTTCTGCTGCTATATGTAACTAAAAGTACTTCTGTCTTAGTGTAGCTGCTCATTATTTCAGCTCTGGTCCTGTATATGAAGAGCCTCTGCGCTTGCATCCCAGAGAGCCTGATCTGAAAGTGCTTTCCAAGTATAGGCAACATGAAGCTCATTACGAAGTACAACAAAATGTGACTAGCGTAGGTATGTGAATACTAGAAACTTTTCTGTATGATCCCTTCTTTGATTGTGGAGAAACTGAAGGCTTTCTTGCGTTCAGTACACTTATAACGATTGTAGTTGTAACTAAGTTTGTAGGCTTTATGGCTTCAAATGGTCTGCTGGCAGCTCTGAAGAGGAATTTGCTTAAGGACCCTATCGTCTCCAAAGAACAGATTTAAATTTTCTGACAGAGGTTGTGATGGATCTTTGCACACAAAGATACTTACTGGCATGTAGGTTCAGTATTTGAGGTCATCATACAGAAACTACTGGACTTTGTTTTAAATTGTGGATTTGCAGCTAGAAATTAGTTTCTCTAGTCATTTCAGTGGCAAACATGATAACCTCTGAGTTGGAAATCTTCACTGAATTATCTTCTGACAATTCCCTTTTGAGAAATTTGGAGCTTTGTGCTAATCCCCTCCCCCCAGTTGTCACAACTTCCATAACTTTTCCTAGATACTGAAATTTTGCATGCCTAGAGAGAGTATGTTTTGAAAGGTTTCATGAAGGCGACTTCCAGCCACAGATGTTTAGAGATGTGAAAGATTTTGCCTTTTAACTTACAATAACAGGACAATATAAATTGTCTTTACTTAAATTATTTTTTGGGGCTTATGTGCCAATTTTATGAGCTTAAGTCAAACATCTGCTTCCAAATTCCAAGAGCCCCTTATAATTTCTCTTCTGTGGTCCTATGGTACCATGCTGTGTTTAATTCCACTGTTCCACAGTTGTTGCTCTTCATTGGGGTGATACTACAGGATATGTGAGAGAACTACTACCAGATTTGTTTTTGTAATCTGCAGTCATTTTTTGCAGTTTCCCACCTTCCTTCAGAAACATCTGTTGAAGGTTGTTTTTTTTTTTTCCCCTGATGTTGTAGCCTTCCAATGGCTCTGAAGGAATGAGCAGGAATCCACCACCTCCCGAGGCAAAGGAAGTATGAAGAGTGCAGTATGAGAGGACAATGCTTTAAAAAAAACTGAACAGCATTCCCTATTACAAGTCTGTGCATTAGGTTTTATTACCTTCCCAAAGCAGTGTGCTTGGCCTGTGAGGCGGCTTTGCAAATGTGGGAGTGTATGGGTTTGGCATCCTTGGGCTGCCCTGTAGAGGTATGTGAATTAGTAGTGTTAAGGTCAGGAGAAAGAGTCAGTTGGATCAGTGAAGAACAGGATTTCTTAAAATCTGTATCTTTTCTTTTTTAAACACAGATTTCCATGCTAGCAGCTGCATGTGTGAACAGATGTAAAATGCTGTGACTAGATACTTCTATTTTTTGTTAATCAGGCTGCAGCAATGGATATTGTTTTTTATTTCTGTAAAATAAAATAACATTTGCATATTTATTGGTTGCTTAACTTACCATTCATGGTTTTAGAGGGATTCCACTGTACTAACAGTTATCTAACCTAGTTTTTAACTAGGTGGCCTTTCCGATTCTGGCCTTGAAAAGAAAATACACAGAATCCCAGAATGGTTGAGGGTGGAAGGGACCACCAGAGCTCATCTAGTCCAAGCTCTCTCCTTACACAGGGTCAGGTAGAGCACATTCCTCAGGTTTTTGTCTAGATGGCTTTTGAACTTCTCCAGGGATGGAAACTCTGCAACCTTTCTGGGCAACCTATTCCAGTGCTAGGTCATCCTTACAGTAAAGAAGCTCAGGGGGACTATCCTGTGTTTTAGTTTATGCCTGTTGCCTCTTGTCATATTGCCTGCCACCACTGAGGAGGGTCTGACCCCATCCTTTTGACACCCTCCCTTCAGATAGTTAGGCATATTGATCAGATTCTCCCTAAGCCTTCTCTTCTCCAGGCTGCATAGGCCCAGCTCCCTCAGCCTTTCCTTATATTAGAAATGGAAATATTACATAATGACTGCAGTCTTTTGTTAGTGTCTGTCTGCCTCCAGAGAAAAAGGTTGTTTTAATTAAAGCAGCAATGCTGATCTTGGAGCTAGAGGAAGAAAGTTGACATGGGCTATTTCACTTCAGACAACCACAAGAAAGCTAGTGGCAAGATCAGTAAACGCTTTTGTGCAACCTGTACTTCATTGTGGGGAAAAAAAGTACTGTAGAGAGACAGGGGATTCTTTAAAGGCATCCTGTTCTTATAGAATCATGCATGTTTGAAGGGACCTGGGGCCATCATCTTGTTCAGCTTCATCCTCTGAATAGGATCAGTACTCAATTTGAAACTGGTTGCTTAGAGCTTTGCCCAGTTGGGTCTTGCATTCCATTTCCACAGCCTGCCCCATTTTTCACTTCTTTCCAGTCACTTTTTTTCATTGCATACATTTAGATACTCCTTGCTTCAATTTATGGCCCCTGTCTTATTTTTCTCTGCTGTGCACTGCAATAAAGTGTGGCTTTGTTGTCTTACAAAACATCTCAAAATACTGGAAGGCTGCTGTTAGATGTCATTAAGCCATGTTTTTCAGGTTCAACAACCCTAGCTGACTGAGTTACCTGTTTAAAAAAAAAACAAAACCCAAAGAAAACCCAACCAAACAGCAGACCACTTCCCCTGAGCTCTCCCACACCTTCCCCAACTACTAACAAACCAAAACCACACCTCTCCCAATCAACACATAGCCCGAAAAATCCCCAAAGCCACACAAACACTTGAGGTCTCAGAGATTTTGGGCTGCTTGAAGAAGCATTTGTCCATTTTGTCAGCTTGAGTAGATGAGCTGTTAACAAATTTGCACTGCAGTATTACCCCTACTGGCCTCTTCCTTCCAGTTCTTACCCTTTATGCTCTTTCCAAAGAAGAGATCTTTCATTTGATCTGCTGTTTCATAAAAAGAACAAACGTATCCTACTGTCTGTTTTAAAGATTGGGTAGCCATTCACTGCAGTTGTGTGGCCATGTCAGCTGTTCTAAGGATGTTGCAGTTCTATGCCTGAATGCAGGCTCCAGCTCCGGTTTCTTTCCTTGGGTATATGCCTTTATGTACAGCTACTTGAGGTAGGTCTCTTGATTTAGTCCCTGCCGCTTGATGCCTCCAGGCTTTATTAGTGTGCAGCTCTCACCAGCATAGAATAGTTAGGGTTGGAAAGGACCTTAAGGTTATGTAGTTCCAACCCCCCTGACATGGGCAGGGGCACCTTCCACTAAACCATGCCACCCAAGGCTATGTCCAGCCTGGCCTTGAACACTGCCAGCAATGGAGCATTCACAACTTCCCTGGGCAACCCATTCCAGTGCCTCACCACCCTTACAGTAAAGAATTTCTTCCTCAGATCCAATCTAAACTTCTCCTGTTTAAGTTTGAACCTGTTACCCCTTGTCCTCTCACTACAGTCCCTCATGAAGAGTCCCTCCCCAGCATCCCTATAGGCCCCCTTCAGGTATTGGAAGGCTGCTATGAGGTCTCTACACAGTCTTCTCTTCTCCAGGCTCAACAGCCCCAATTTTCTCATCCTGTCTTCATATGGGAGGTGCTGCAGTCCCCTGATCATCCTCATGGACCTCCTCTGGACTTGTTCCAACAGTTCCATGTCCTTTTTACGTTGAGGACACCAGAACTGCGCACAGTACTCCAAGTTGACCCACCCTGTCCCTGAGGAGAGGCAGTGGCATTTCCTGCCTGCCTTAGGCGTGGGCTCCGGTGGCCTTTCATCCAGCTGCTTCAAGCCCAACTTAGGTCAAGCCGTCTGATGTGCGATGGATACTAGTGCAGCCAGGGCTGTGGAGTCGCTGCGTGTACTGTGTGGTGCCATACATGCTTACTGACTCCATGGCAGTGCGTATCTCCAGGTGGCTGACCTGGGGCATGAGTTGTCCTTGCTGCAGGCAGCTATGGGACCCTTTTTGTCATGAATCAGGGAACAGCTAGCAGAAAATCATAGAAACACCTAAAAGCAGCAAATATATATATAAGGAAAAAAACCCCACAACCTGCCCCTGAAAGTTACTGGGAACCTAACAAAAACCTTAACAGAGAATCTTAACTGAATAAATAAATAACTTGCAACCAAAATGCCAATCTGCCTCCCCCCTCAAGCTCTGCTATCAAAGCTACTTCTACCACCAACCCCATCTTATGAGGAACTATCAAAAGTATCTCCTGCTAAAGCCCCTCTTAGCTGCTGCTGTCTGCTGTACTCCTTCCGTACTGGCTCAGCTGTTGTTCCTGTAGCATAGGATGAAACTTTTCTTCTGGGGTTAGCTTGGTCAGGCAAGTTTTGAACTTGGTCGCACATATTCGTGTGGTTGTGCTGTATGAGAAGCATCTTTGCAGTGAGGCTCTGTAGGGCTATTGCTTAATGAAAGGGCAATGAATGCTTCAAACAGAAATTCTCTCTAGTCTAAAAGCCTAAACGCCTAAACAGCACTTTTTTTTTTTTTTTTTTTAAAAAGATATTCATAGTGACTGACCCATCTCCATTTGCTTAGTATGATCTCTTTAAGGAAGGTGAAGTGTTACTAATGGTAATCCTTATTGCTGAACAAATGCAACTGCACAGTTTTGTAAGGTGCAGACAAGGTAAGAATAGCTGAGATAGTAATTCCTGTTATATAATTTAAAAAGATTTGCAGATGTATGGATTAGATAATTAGATACCCGACTTTCTTTTTTTTAACAAGTATTGCAGATTAGATTTCTAATTAGCACACACTTCAATGAAGGAAAAATAGTTGTGCATAAAGCTGTCTGATAGAATGTTTACAAAAGGAAAAAGCCTTTGATACAAGAGTTAAAATAGCTCTAAATCTGTTTCAGTAAGAAACACTGTATGGCTGTTTGTTACCTCACTTAGGTTTATTGGACAGATCAGGCAGTGTACAGAACCACAAATTTTGACATCCCTTTTTATTAAGTAATTCAACGTGTTGAAATTAAATATGAATTTAAGAAAGGTTATACATTAAGTATGATCTCTCAAAATTATAACATGTATTATTCCACAATCTTGAAAGAAGGTGAAAAAAACCTTTTGAATACAAGCATCTCTAAACTGTGAATTTACCTGTCTGGTTGTTCTGTCGTCTGCATTTTGTTTGTGGAATTGAACTAGATTCCAGAAATGGAAAGCATGGAAACTTCAACTCAGTTGTGCTGTAATTCTTATTCCAGGCACAAATACCAGGGCTGCTGTGTTTCAGTAGTCAATCCCACGGAAATTTACCCCAAACTTTCCATATGTATCAACGTTAATGGGACTAATATACCAGTTAAGAGCCTGTATAAAACTTTCATGGAGCCTTTGGGTCCCTGCTTTATGGTACATTTCATCCTGAGAAAGCTGAACATGAAGTTTTTTGTCAGCAGTTATGCCCTGTAGGAGTAATCTTTCTGCCATGAAAAATACAAAATTAATAATTATAGCATCTTACAATATTTGTTTGAGTAATTACGTACATATTAGAGAAAACAGAGGGAAATATATGGGATGTGCAGTGTAAACTTAATTATGCTTTAATGCAGGGAAAACTAGTGGTACAGCTGGAACCCTCTATAAAGCTAAGTATTACATCTTCAGGTTGTGTGTTCAGTGAATGAATTTACAAGGTCTGCAATATTACATCTGCGGTTCTTTTATCTAATTAATGTGCAACTTACCTCTGCTACTCCTGAGCATTAAGGGGCCTGTGTACCTTAAAAAATGGTGGGCATCACCTCTACTTCTATATAACAAGTACTTTGTAATTACTGGGTTTTAAAATTTGATTACTTTATTACTTTTGCAGAAGAAAATGACAACAAAGAAAATTAACTTCAATAATTTTTATAAACACCCTGAGTTTTTAAGCACATTGAAATCCTCTGTGCTTTGAGGTTTGGTTTTTTTTTTTTTTTTTGGTCTTTGCAAAAAAAGGGAAGAAAAAAAGGGTTACTCATTAGAGAATCACATGCAAATGGTTAAATTTGGTTTTTGGATGTATGTGTTGATTGATGAAAACTGCCAGATGACTGGAATGAATAAGTGTTCCTTCTCCTTGTATACTTCAGAGCTTGATTTAACTTTTAAAAATTCAGATTATTCTTTTTGTTTCCGTTATTTAAGGGAAGGCTTTAGGTTTTCATCTCAAGAAGCTGCTTCAAGTTTTGGTGATGATCGCTTACTGATAGAAAAGTTCATTGATAACCCTCGTCACATAGAAATCCAGGTTTGTAGTAGTATTATTATTACTATTATTAATTACTGTTTATTTGTTTAATAAGATCTGAAGTCATAAATTAATCAAAGCTCAAAATATTTCAAACACTCAGCTAAAAAAGGCACATGATTTTGTGTCTTCCTGTGTCTTGAGCCATTGCTCAAACTACATGGCTATCATGCACAATACAGCCTTCCTGTTTTTATTCCTTACCCTTTCTTTAGCAGGAAGACAATGAACTCTGCTCAGTTTGTTGGGGGAAAGAAAAAAGAAGCCACAGTTATAGGCATCTGTCTACAGATGTCTGTTAGGGGAGCTTGAACTCTAGATCCTGATTGCAGTGCTTGAGTGCAGCAGAGGATATAGGACTTCATGTGCTGCTGTGCTTAACATTTTTCTTGCAACCTGTAGGTAATTTTGTCAGTTTGTTGGTGTATGTTCCGAAGTATGTGATGTTACTAGGGAACTCAGGAGGATCTGCATCCCACTTTGGGCAGTTTGTGCTTCAAAATCGGCTGTGTTCTCCTTAAATTCTGGATTGTGACCATTTATTATCTTTTATTGGATCTAGTGTTAACCCAGATGTGCTAATGCAAAACAAGACTTGTTTTGGACCAGACTCTTTAAGAAAAATATGATTTTAAAATTTATGATGTGTTTGATCTTATGCAGGCAACTAAATTGGGTTTGTCCCTGGCCTTGAAATAATCTTTCCTGACTAGAAATCTATATGGAGTATATCAGTTTCCTTAACAGTTTTGCAGTGAGAGCGTGAAGTATTCTGACCGTAGCTCAATAGCTGAATGAAACAACAGTGAATTTGATTAGTGTGGAATGATTTGTAAGAGAGAAATATTTAACATTTTTATTCTACCACATATATGCCTACAGTCTGATATTTCTTGTGTTTTTATTTATGTGCGCAGCCTAACGTACTGCATATCATAGAATAGTTTGAGTTGTAAGGGACCTTTAAAGGTAATCTAGTCCAACCCGCATCTTCGGCTAGATGGGACATCTTGAATTAGATCAGGGTGCTCAGAGTCCTCTCCAGCATGGCCGTGAATGTTTCTAGGAATGGGTCATCTACAACCTGTCTGGGCAACCTCTTCCAGTGTTTCACCACTCCCATCATAAAGCATTTCTTCCTTATATCTAGTATAGATCTATTCTCTTGTAGTTTAAAACTATTATCCTATCACTACAAGCCCTTGTAAAAAGTTTCTTCTCATCTTTCTTATAAGCTCTCTTTAAGTATTGAAAGACTACAATGAGTTCTCCTTGGAGCCTTCTTTTCTTCAGGCCGAACAACCCCAACTCTCAGCCTGGCTTTGTAGGAGAGATGCTCCAGCACTCTGATGATCTTTGTGGCCCTCCTCTGGACCTGTTCAAAGAGGTCCATGTCTGTCTTGTGCTGAGGACTGCAGAGGTGGACGCAGTGATGCAGGTGGGGTCTCAACGGGGCAGAGCAGAGGGGCAGAAATGAAGAAGAAACAGAGAAATGAAGAAACAGTCTGTAAAAATGAATTTTCAGCCCAAAACTATTCTCTTTTGAAGGGATATGGAAAGGTGTAGAGTGAGTGTTTCGTTTCAGTGTTGATCTTAGGTTACAAAAGAGGTCAGATTTCTAGAGCATCTTCCTGTATTCTGTTGTCACAGCTAATAATTTTTGGTCTTTGTTAGTTGTTTTTTTTTTTTTTTTTGTATGCAAATCAGTATGCATTAAAGATGTATTTCTTTCAGTCCTTGTAGATTTGGGAGCTTCAGCTGGTTCCTACTGACTCTGATGACTAAAGTTAGATAAGATTGATTCTTCCGTACTTTCATGAGTTGTGGGCATATTTTACAGTGTCTTGATTTCTCTGGATTTAAAAAAAGGTTACCTCAAAAAAAAAAAAAAAAAAAGGCAGTACTGTGTTTAAGAACTGTTAAATAATTTTACCGAGATTAAACAAAATAGCTTTGCTATTAGTAATTTATAGTTTTATTTATAATAAGTGTACAATGAATGTTGTTTTCCTTACATGAACACTTTGATGGTACCTTTTAACAATATGATAGCATATCATTTTAACTTCATGTTTTAATCAGCTTTAGGACGTTGGCTTTAGTTCATTTTCAGACTGCTGAATATACAAACAGTTTGAGACCAGATGCCAAATATTTATTAATTTAGCAGTAACTTTTAAATAGAACTTTTTTTTTAACATTCCCATATAGCTCCAAAGCATTGGTACCTAAAATTGTTAAATAAGGGGTTTCCTGTGTCTAGCTATAAAACAATCACTTTGTGAAACATGAGAAAAGATGAAAACAATTAACAGGAAAATAGAGTTCAAATAGACTTTATACTTGAAGTGATTTGAAGTCTTGTTCTCCTGAAATATCTGATATAAAGGACCTAAGTTTAAAGTAAGAGTACATGGAATGTCTAACTATTAGTTGACTAAATAGCAATCTTACAGCTGGAAATAGAATTTAGTTGAACCTTATAAGTTGTGATACATTATATTTAATTAATTTGGCATATAGATGTACATAGCATATACTAATGTAATCATATAATAATCATATAATCCCATAAATCAGGACATTATCTTTTAAGAATATTTAGATATTTAGAAAAGAAGCTGTAGCTGTGACATGCGTTTTTAGTGAGATGTGTACTGGAATCTCATGTCATCTCAGAGGAGATGATTTCAACATTCTGTAAAAGTTTTCTGAAATTTAACTGTTTTATAAAGAAAGTATCTTCTTTAATTCCTGATAATGAAAGCAGTGGACCCAAAATGAAAGCAAAAGGCTAACACTAGGTGTTGGTTGGCTTATTCTATTTATAATTACATTTTAATAGTGAATATTCATTCATCTCTTTTTGAGCTGTACTAACTGATAATAGAAAAACATTTATTTTAAGGTCCAAATTGCGAGTATTAAATTGGGTATAAGAAATGTCCTGAAGTCAAAGAAAATATTTACTAGTTGGCTTGGAAAATATTTTATTATCCCCTTCAGGAATATACAGAGAGAGAGAAAAGAAGCAGAGGAACTCTTTTTTTTTAATTGAAATATTCCAGGACTTTCTGTTCTGTTTGTTTTTATGAGGCTGGATTCTGTGGGAAGTTGTAGTCTTTCTAACAATGAAACAGAAATGCTCACAAAGAATCATCCTACTTACAGGACAGCTATTTTCCCAGTGAGTACCATGCTGTGCCCTAAAGATACTGTTCTAATATTAAACAAACAAACAAACCAAAAAACCCAATTAAAAAAATCTTTGGTTTTAGAAACTGCTGTGTGGTTGGTTGGTGGTTTTTTTTTTTTTTTTTTTTGGTTGCTTCTTCCCCCCCCCCCCCCCCTCCTTTTCTTTGCCCTGAGTCACCTATTACAGAACCCAGCAGCTGGCTGGAGTACCCTGCTGCCGCTGCTGAACATCCCTCTGGGCAGAAAAGAGGGTTCTGGAGCACACTGTAGTTCAGGAAATACTGAAGTCTTCGATCTTGTAGAGCTCTTTGGAGAGGATTTTTTTTTTCCTTAGAAAGCTCTATAAATTAGTGGGACCGCAACAGAATTTCAGAGGAAAAGGTGCATCTGTACTATAGGGTGTGGAGCGCTCTGGATCCAATGCTGCGCAGTACCTTGTTTTTCGGTTACATCTACCGAGATTATTCATGCCTCAGCAAACATTGGTGTCATGGATGCAGTAATTCACCTTGCTTAGTGCCGTACTCACTCTGTGGTAAAAGGAATAATAAATAATACAGATTCATTGTCACAAATGTGAGTAGATATGGTTGAATTCACACAGTTTGAGGAAGATTGTCTCCTTTTTTTTATCTTGTCAGTTTTCAGTGTAGAACCGCACTATTAAAGAATGAAGTGTGAATATTGGCAGAGGTTCCCGCAGATCAGAGCAGGAAGATAGATGGCAAAAAATGGATTAGAGAGAAAAAATTATAAGGAAGAAAGAGAGCCAGTGTGGTCTGCAATGAAAGAAATTGTTCCAAGGATAATTGTGGAGTATAAAATCAGAAGGGAAGAAGTCTTGAATCCTGAAATCTGGTATCCAGATATTAGGAATGGCTGCATGGTACAATTTCATAATGGGATAGAGTACCTTTTCTTACGTTCCCTTCCAGTTTGAAGTTGCAGTGTTTATTGAGAGTTCTGTTTTTTTTTTTTTTTTTTTTTTTTTTTTTCTAACGTGATTTAGGTAGCTGGATCTAGATACTCCTGTGTATGTTTAACTCTTCCATGAACTGAAACTGTAGACAGGAACCGTAGCTGAAACCTGATTTTTAAGAAGTTCCTTGAAACTACTGCTTTGATTTACACTGAAAGTAGTGAGAAGTAGCAAGTTTCATTCTCCTCAATAAAAAATTGCAAAGTTTCTGAAGATCTTTTTCTTCTTTGTTAAAGGCAGAGTGCTGTGGTTTGCCTACTAAGAAAGCTCCATTAGCCATTTTTCTGAGAACTTTTGTGTGTAGTTCAGGAGCAAAATCTGGCATTTTTGAGATTTTTCTCTCTTTTGTTGACACAAAGTATTGCTTCTGAGTGATTTCATTATGCAATACAATTTTATATTCTTGAAAATGTAGTTTTAATTTTCAGTCTTCTGATTTCTGAACTTTTGTGAGCTTCTTTAAAGTTTTGAAGCGTTTTTTTGCTATTTATAGATTCTGTGTAGAGGCCTCAAAATAATCCTATTCAGAATTTGAAGGAGCATTCGAGTAGTATTCCATATATAATTCATTTTATACACTAGCAATTTTCCCAACCGTTATTTCTAGATTTGAAAAAAATATTTTTAAATTAAGCTAACTGAATGCTGGATGATAGTATAATGTCAAAAGGCTGTATACATACATCTGTTTGGTAATAGCAGCATGTTGCTGTTTCAGGTTTTGGCAGATAAACATGGTAATGCCTTGTGGTTGAATGAAAGGGAGTGCTCCATTCAAAGGAGAAACCAAAAAGTTGTGGAGGAAGCACCAAGGTAAGTATACTAGACTCTTGATGCAGCTTTATAATAGTTACTGAAAGCATTTTTGGAAAGCTGCTGATTTTATTTATTGTACAAATGCAAGCAAATTTTATTCTGTTAAAAAGCACAAAGAAAAAAAATATTTAAGCTATAGTCATTTGTCATAATGCAATTTGAATGTTGTTTTTCATGATCTTGTGTAATATGGATTTTAACACTCAAATATGTGTGGTATATGAGATGGCTTTCTTAGTACGTCTGCGTTAGTTTTTTTTGCCATTCAGCTTTTAGATGTAAGAGTAAAATAAAATATGGAATAAGTATTCATTTTATCACAGATACAGATATTTGACTGTTATAGTAATTGTGAGAGGGCCACGTAATACTTTTAATTTCTATTTGAAATGAAGCATGAAGTATTAAATAGTCTGTGCCACTTTTAGTGCCACTGATAGTAGTAAACTATAGATATAGTAAGCTATAGAAACAGTAACTCAAAAGTACTAAGTGATCTTAATCCCACTGATTTCAAATAGAGCCAAAATACACTGCTATTGTGCAAGGTATGGTCTTGCTGTGTTTTCTGTTGCATGGCATTCATCAGAGAATTTGTGTAATAAAAAAGGCAGAAGGAAGTTCTGATTTTAGAAAACCAGACATAGGTATATCACTACTATCAATGCTGTGGGAATTCCCAGTGTAATGTGTTCACCAGCTGGGATGACTTTGCCATTATATTATAGCACAGAACTATGTGATGCAATAATTCAGGATGTGAGGGAAAGCACATCATTCAAATGATGTTTATTTACAGGCAGCATATAAATGGATGTTGAATTGTAATTGCTGGACTGGCACTGTTTAGGATGTAGATTTTAAGTTACAAAACAAAGTTTAAATCTAATTATATAAACCCACTAATAAATGCTCAAATAGCTCTTGTTACTTCCTGGTAGATTGTGGGTTTCTCAGAAGCCTTATGCCTAAAGATCTTAGTATTGTTTTATTTGTGAAATGTGAATTCTTCAGGTCCTGATACAATGTGCATGTGCATATACATGTACTTAAGCACTTAGAGGAGTTTTTTGCCTCAGGACTACATGTGAAGTGCTGCCTGCAACTGCTGCCTGCTCATTCTCTATGCATGTGGTCAACTAAAGAGAGTGATGTGTCTTTCTCTCGCCAGGCAACTGTGATCAGAGTGTTTTCTTTCCTCAGAAATATCAGCCTTTTAACTTTCTTGGGCTTCTGTATTGGAGTTGTCAGTAAGTTTCCTCATCCCCTTCTATAACTCACATGAAAGAGTGTTCACAAATCAATAGCTTCCAAAATTTGGTATGAAAACTCTTTCTTGTTAAATGCTTGAGGCTCTGCCAGACTTTTATTGACAGCTTTGGAAGTCTTATCTGCCTTACAGCCACTTGCAGTTGGCTGCAGAATCCATTTATTTACAAAGGGTTACACTATAGTTGCAGATAAGCAGGGTACTGACTTCTGTGAGACATAGTAGAAGCCCTAAAGCCTGAAGTTGGCCCTTCCTGTGAATGCTGTTTCAGTTAGTGTCATTGATTAATGACTCCTGGAAACACCTTTTCTTGTATGGATGGGTGCAGGAAATATGTTGTCCTTGTTTTCTCCTATTATAAATGGTAGCTGCCATTAAAAGCTCTGAGAGGTTGAAGCTGTTTGGCTTTTTGGTGTTTTGTTTTTGTTTTTTTTTTTTTTTTTGAATAACTTTCATGTGTTCAAACTTAAACAGGGGAGATTTAGGTTGGATATAATGAAGAAATTCTTTCCTGTGAGTGTGATGAGGCACTGGAACAGGCTGCTCTGAGAAGTTGTGGCTGCCCCATCCTTGGAAATGTTCAAATATTCAGGGGGGTTGGAACTAGATGATCTTAAGGTCCTTTCCAACCCTAACCATGCTGTGAAGCCCAGGAGATAGAAATGCTATAGACTAAAATGTTTATTTGTCTTTTGTACAATCTAAGGCTTTTGGCTCTGGCCTCTTCTCAAGTTTCTTTTGATTTACTTTTTCCTATCATGGTGTTTTCCTAAGTATTTAGTTTAAGAGAATGATTGTTGAGGGCCTTTTGGCTTTGAGAATAGTCTCTATGATTTTCTTAAAGCTAAGTCTGCAACTGTTGAAATTACAGGATCACTTCATGTTTGAATCTTAGCAGTTGTCCTGCTCTCTCTGTTCTGGAAGTCACAGGCAGTAAGAAACATCTGATCATCACCAGTGCTTTAGTTAGTCCTGGGCACAAGTTAGTGCTATGCAAAACTCCAGAGATTTACAGTAATTTTCTTTGCTTCTAGCTTCACACCTCTTTGGAAGATGCTGTTGTCTTCTCATTTCACCACAAAGGCTGAAAGTTGCATAGAGAAGCTGTGACTGCCCCATCCCTGGAAGTTTTCAAGGCCAGGTTGGATGGGGCTTTGAGTAACCTGGTCTAGTGGAAGGTGTTGGAACTAGGGGTTGGAACTAGATGATCTTTAAAGTCCCTTCCAACCCAGAACCATTCTATGATTCTGTGATTTTCTATAACTCTGTCTAGAAATCCTTGAAGGATTTGGAGTTAAAAGAAACAGTGAGCTTGTTCTGTTTGTGACTGTGTATGTGATTCATAGGTGGCCAGTTTAGACTTAGGGGCAAAACTGTGTTCTCAAATACTTCAACATATTTATACCTGTGCTGTGATAGTACCTCATAGATATCTCGAAGGAGAATGGTTTTTATAGATAAGTTATTTTTTGAATGAGCAGTATGCCTAACTATTTCCTGAGAGCAGATAGGCTGACCTTGACATTTAGAAACTGAAAGTGCTGTTCTCTGCCAGTATAGTGGTATCTTAGAAGAAGGGTAGATGTTACTGAATTTTACTGTTTTTTTTTAAGTTGGGCAGTAAATTTCCACTGACAGTGTAACTGTACTTTTCCAAATCTCAACCTTATCTGTAAGTGAAGGTGGTGGAAGTACCTTGTGAAACATTATCTGATGGGCTAGAAGTGGAGAGGTAACATTTCGCCGACGTGGTTCATCTCTCTGGCTGTAGAAACAATGGCACAAACCAACTGTATTGTCTTTGATCAACTTTGCAATAACTTGACATTTATCTTATGAGTTAAGTGTCAGCTGTGATCTTATTTTTTCTTTTTGGTGCTTTTATCTTGTGAATCCTTTTTATTTTGTAGCCTTCATGCTGCTGCAGGAGCTATTTGGTTGAAAGAAAAAACAGGTGTATGTGTGAGAAAAAGATTGGAAATCAGGTTTAAAATGCTGTGTTTTCACAAGTGATGCCTAATTAGATTGGACAAGAGTTATTTCAGTTGTAAAAGATGCATTGTTAGAGAAGGGAGAAACAATATATACTAAAGATAAAGTGATGGAGGGGAATAGGAAAGCTGTGGTTAATTAACCTAGATGATTGCAGGAATGATCCAGTCATTTTAGAGCATAAAGCTTAACCATGTGGCGGAGATCAAGTTTAGCAGTGTGACACCTCTGTTCCATTCTTTGGCTACAGCAGGAGGTGAACAGAGAGATCTCAGACCTACATTTAACAAACATAGTGAAGACACCACTGTAATAAAGGGGAGTAACTGTTTTTCATCTGTAAAAGAAGTAATAATGGTTATTCTAGAAATAGAGTATGAAGCCGATATTGAAAAGCTTCTGTTCCTCATAAGCCACTCATTGACCTTTCATGATCAAAGCCTTGCAGAAACCCCACATTGAATTATAGATTGTTGATTTTGTGTAATGTATTATCCTCTTATTGAATCAAAATAGGAAATATTATGAAAGTCTTTTACATTACCAGTGCCTACTTTTGGCAGGTACGACATAGTTTTGCATGTCTTCTGTTTTTTTTCTTTGATCTGGTGTAGGATCTGGGAGCTTTCTTTGGATCAGACTTGACTTTCTTTTCCTATTGATCCTGTTGTTTGCCAAGAAAGAAAATACCTGCCCTGCTGTCTGTCAGAATCTGCCATGATGGCACTGGAAGGATGGAGGTGCTAAGTAGCACTTTTACCATGAAGAAAAGAATTCTATCCTAATTTACCTAGATATTTCTTCACTTTTTGTTATATCAGATATGGTTTGTTGTGGCAGCAGTCTCTCAGCTCTTCTGTGAGTTCACGTCTCAGTGAAAAACACCATAGTAACTACGAAAGATAAGTCCCGACCCAGCACTGGCTTCTATTTGAGTGCAGTCCTGTGCCCCAGATGGAGTTTCATTGACTTTGATGGGGCCACTTCAGGTGGGTGGAGGCTGCTGATTGCTCCTTTGCAGAATTAGGACCCATTGCTGAAGACACCTCAAGAAATAGGTAACATTTGGTATTTTAGTTTTAAACCATAACACGGAGATAAGGTAGAAGTGATTCCTATTTCCTTACAAAAGTACTTTTTAAATGATAGCTGAGTTATATGCCTAGTGTGCATCACCACTGAAATATAATAAGCATATTTATGAGCTTATGTAAGATGAACTACATGTTGTCTTTCACTGAAGGTCAATGTATCAGGGTAAGGAGCAACAAGTTTCACAGCTTTGATGGAAAGCCACAGAAGTTTCTCTAGCTCTAAATTAACAATCTGCATAGGTTAATTTGAATAACTGAGTTTATAGTACAGAGGAGACTAACCCAAGTCTTTTGATTCACTGGACCAGTGGAAGGGCATGTTGCACTCCTAGAATGAGATTTGGTATTTGGGCAGCGCTCACAGTGGCCTTTGAGGTGGGGGCCGAGCTGCTCTGTGGGTGCTTTTGAGTGTGTCCAGGATATGTGGAATGGAATGAATTGCAATTAACAAACATAGATAACTACTTTTCAGCTTACAGGTAAAGGTGAGAGAAGAAATATAGGACATTAAGATTTAAGTCATGGTAGTGTTGATAGTGTTTAATTAAATATTATGGATGCCCAAATTTTCTTCATTGCAATCTCACATAAGAAGCCGGAATAAATACTTCATTATTTTCCAAAACTTCTTTATTGCTTTAAATATCAGTGAAATGTCCATGCTGTTTTAATTCAGTCAGAAAACAAATTCCCCTTAGACCTCCTGTCCTGTATTTTGGCATTCATATTTCCATCGGATGGATTTTTCAGTTATAGGGCTATTTTTTTTCAAAAATATATGCCTTCTAAAGTATCATGAATTTGTATGTATTTATTTTCATTGAACTTGCATTATTGTGTCAGTGTTCTAAAAAAGTTGTTTTCTGTTATTTTATATTTAAGAGAATACTGTTATTTGTCCTGAATTTCCTGTACATTAGCAGTAATTGCAAAGCATGCAGTGTATTTATTTAGTAGTAATATAAAAAAAGGCATCCATTTGACAGTTTTGACATGATTCTAACTTTAATAATGATGCTGTCCTCTTTTGGTGGTAGTTTAAGCAGGAGATTAAATGATTTAATTATTTTTTTTAACTGAAGAAAGGCATTCTTTCTGTATTGTAGCACTTTTCTAGACCCTGAAACTCGAAGAGCAATGGGGGAGCAAGCAGTAGCTCTTGCCAAAGCAGTAAAATATTCCTCTGCTGGAACAGTAGAATTCCTTGTGGACTCCAGTAAGAATTTCTACTTCTTGGAAATGAATACTAGACTTCAGGTAAGAAAAACAGCTCTTCAGATTCAGAAACGTGTTATTTAAAAAAACAGAACATAACCTCCTTCCATAGTTAGGGGTCTGCTCCTGCAAAGACCTAAACATAACTAACTTGATGCATGTGAGCACTTCCCACTGAACTTAAAAGGTCTACTCACTTAAATAAGCCTACATATACAGGACTTTGCAGCAGTGAGCCCTTGTGCAGCACTCAAGTAAGTATTCAGGGCTTTTGCTCTTTGTTACACTTGACCTAAAGACCTTGTAAGAGGTCACTGTTAAGTGCCACTGTGAGTTCACAGTGAGTGGCTAGCCACTGTGCTCTGATGCTTTTCCCCACTGGTCCCTGAAGTTTCTTTTTTATTTTTTATACTTTGATGGTTGCTTGCTGAGTTTCTCTAGGAGGGTGATTAAAACTATATGTGTGCATCAGCGATGAAACCACCAGAAATCTTCATATGATTGAAGTTGTGACTGGAATGCAACTGTGTAAAAAGCATGCTGCCATCGTGTAGGATTTTTATAACAATGTGCGTAGTCAGTACTAGACGTTATAATGTACACTGCTAATGAATGGATAAGCAGTGTTTTATGGAAAAAACCCTCTACCTCTTACTTGACTGTTATAATGAATTTCTGGTCATAATCTAAGAAAACAGGCACATAACTTGAAGTCTGGATATCATTCAGAAAGGCAGGAAGGCAATTCTTCTTGTAAGCAAGTAAATTCCATTGTCCTTATTTTCTTTTGCTCATTTCATTAAATAATGACAGAAATGTGGAATCAAGCACCAAAGTGAATAGCTGCTTTTTCTGTTTTGGCTACATTTTCTTTGGGATGTATTCTGCCTGCTGCTTGTACTTGTGGGCAGGGATAGAGCATAAAGAGATCCTCGGAATTCTGACATCTTTGCATGGCTTTGTATAATGGCTGGGTAAATTTATGCTTTGGGTAAAGAAGTGAGAGAGGATTTGGGAGTGTTGCAGTCCACCCCTGCACTAGGGGAAGACTGCTGGTAAAATTTGCCTTGCCTTGCCAGCAGCAGTGTTTTGGAAATGGGCATGACAGTTATATTTCACATGCTTTTGCTAGAAGCTTCCTAAGCACAATCTGCTCTACCTGAGATTCAATTAAAAAGTGCTGATTAATGGCAGTGTGTAGTTCATTAAAATATGATGAAAAATTTCTGTCTCTTTGGTCATAATTTACACTTTTCTCAATCTTGTAGTTTTTGAGAGAATGCTTTTTAGTGCCTCTCCATGTTCTTGCTCACATAGAAGAAAATTAATGTATGATTTTCTGCATAGCCCTCTGGAAGTTCAGAAACATTTCCTTGCTATCCTTATAGTATATTATTGTCCATCAATTCCTAAATGAAATTAGGGATGAAGTATCCATAGAGTCCTTTCTGTAATTTGTTTTCAAGGTGTTATCTTTGCTGTTTTGTGGTGTTTTCACCCTGCAGTGCTTAGTGGTAAGTGTTCAAAGTCCCAAACCTCAAACTTGCTTTATTGTAGAGGTCTCCACATATGCAGTAAGAAAGCTTTCACAATTCCATCTTTAAGGACTTTAAAGACTCCTTTTGAAATACAGCCTAAGCCTAAGTTTGACAGTCCCCTATAATAGCAGACTCATTCTTTGCAACCCTCAAAGAAATTTACTAATCTTAAATTACAGTACTTGTGCAGATATTCTCTAATTCCTCTATCCTGACTGTGTATTGTCTCTAATTAACATTTCAGTTTGAGGCTGGAGAGTAGTCATTTTCTCTGATTCTTCTCCAGGCTTACACGATCAATCTGTCACTTCTCCCAGTCTCAAGCTTTACTTTCTATTCAGCTAACAGTTATACAACTAACATCTCATACTAGCTCCCTTCCATTAAGAGCCAAACATAGAAACTGTAATGAAGCTCATCGAGATTTAACTTCAAGACCAGGAGAGTCTCCAGATATCCCTGTATTGCTTCACATCTCCTAACTGTGAACAATGGCTAACAGGCTCTGTTGCCCTGTTTTTGCTGAACGCTCCAAAGTTGGAAGAACTTACCCAAATGATGAGTACCTGGTCCATAAATAATGCTACTAAGGTCTTTTCAGTGTGCATCACAGACAGAGCTACCTGTCAGCATCATCAGAACATGTCTGCTAAATTATGCAAGTTCCCATGCGTTAATGTTTCAGCAGTCTCTAATCAGATCACTGTAACCTTTTTACTTCAGAATATGCTTGTGTAAAGGTAACTAAACCGTACCCAGTACTTTGCACTGCCTGCTGATTTCTTCGTCCCTCCCTTTGATCTATCTGTCAGATATCTTCCAGTGTTTTTTGTAACTAATTTTGCAGTAATTGAGAATTGTATTATTTCTTGGCTGTATTTTTAGGGAACTCTTTGGGAATATACCTTTTCTGCCATGTAGTCCTGCAAAAAAGTATAAATTGCACCTTACAGGAAGTTCATATTTTATTTAATTTTTCTGTTAAGTGTTGCTGCAATACAATGTGAGATTGGAAAGCAAAAAAAAGGTTGGTGAATCAGCTCCATTGTGTCTCTTGTGTGCTACACAAATCTGTTACAGATGTTTCACTCCCTCCAAGTGATTCAGCTAGAATTATTTATTCTTTGCTTTTGGCAATGTTCTTTTTGTTCTATCTGCTTTTCTGTCATTTTTCAGAGGCTAGCTGATAAGTATGAAACACAAGATTGGATAATTGCATAGCAAAACTAGTTATTCTTAACTTTCCACAAGCAAATGTAGAGATCTGTGCCCTAGCAGCTCCAAGAGAACTTCTGTATGTTGTCATTTAGGGCAGTTTTGGTTTTCAGGCAGCTACTGCTATTCAGACTGCTGAGGCAGACCACGTGTTGAATATATAATTCTTTATAGCTGCTGTGGTGTGCTTTGTGTTACCTAGTTGTCATTAGCCAATTCAAGGGCATAGTCCAAAATAGCCAGACAAAAGCTTTGACATAAAAATTTCTGAACCTTCAGATTGATAGCCTTTCTAACTTTCACATTGTGTCAAAATCTCCTTATCATGCTGCCATCAGAAGTGCTGGCTTTCACTAGGAAAATGTCTTCTGCTTTTCACTGGAAGATGAGAAATATTCCTCTTTGACTTGATACGAAGAGAGTCTACCTCATGTAAATAAAGAATATCTGTTAATGTATGGCTGTGTGGTGTGGTTAAGCTCCTCGCATATGAATCAGTTAGTAATAGCAAAGAGTAAATATCACATACTCTGGAACCCTGTAGTATCTGTAGATGAGAAGCATCCCTCATTTGCATTAGAAGAACTGAGAGAAGTACAAGGAGCAGCATGAAGAGAGCGCTCACATTGAATGCAATTTGTACTGTGTCTCAGGTCTGTTCCCAACCTTGTGCCTCCCCCATGGGTTGTACAATTTCAGTAACAAGTGAGCACTCTCTCCTCAAAATGTGACCAAATTTGCTTACAGTGATCTGATTGAAAAGATCATTTGTATAGACTGTATTCAGCACAGTGGAGTTGAGAAATATAGTAATTTGAGTAGCAGTGTGTTTTCTCCCCATGTGACAGTTTGAATGTTTTTGCCATAACTTTTTTTAGGGAATAAAAGTTAATTTTGTGGAATATTTTGTCAACCTGTGAAAGATTTATTGAAAGCAAGTGGCATATTTGTATGTTCTTATTTTACAGTTGTAGTGAGAGTATTTATTTTATATAAATGTTTTCAAGTTCTTTTAAAGTAACTTGATTCTAAGGCATAAGGCGAATGTAAATAAACTTCCATACACCCATAAAACATAACCCAGTGTGAGGATATTTTGTTCACTACTTTCAATGTTTTCATCAGATTTTACTGACCCCTGGAAAATGGTATATTCCAGAGCTTTGTCTTTGTGCAGAACTGGAAGTGTAAAAGACAGAGGGAGAAGTATTATGTGCAATATATCTCTTTCTACCTTCCTTTTCATCTGTTTGTCCACTCATGAAAGTAATAAAGAGCATGGTTGGGAAATGCCTAGAAATATGTAGAAATCCAGCTGGTGATTGTCTGGAGCTTCTCTGCTTAAGAAGTCCTGGTTCTAATAGTTTCTTAATGGTATCTATATTCTGTTGCACATCATTAGGCAGCACCTGCTACATGTTTGCTCAGTGAAGGAGAGACGTGCTGGAGAATTTTGCAGCTGCACTATATAAACAGCAGTGGCAAAATACAAATAGCAAAGTGATGAGCTGAGTCTAGGTTTCCAGCTAAAACCACAGAGAGGTGCTGACTTTGGTATCCATAGCAGACCCATGGGATGGCAAGAGGTGGTTTTGCTGTCTGGGTGTGCGTAGCTGCCTAGAGGATGAATTGTGATAGGTGAGCCAGAGTATGGGAGCAGTGAAAGGGGCTGTCAGGAGGCAGAGGAGCAGATTTCTGCTGAGTCTGAATGGAGAGATTTCAAAGTAAAGTCTCAAGTGACCATTTCTGCTGTTTGCTGAGACTTTTCATATTTCTTAATACTGGAATCATGTTTTACTGTGACACTTTGCTTCAGTCATTTTAAATAGCCTAACAAACAGTGTCAGATGGTAAAGACTTTCTATTGCTGCTAACCTGGGCTGAATTTGAACTACTGACCTAAAGGTGAAAGGTCTCTTATCCCATTACCAATCCCCTAAGCCCACCAGAATCCATTCTGCACACAGTTTATACCAGCTGTTCATGGCCATTTTTAGAACTGAAAGAAAAGGTGATTTTGCTGCCAAACACCACTTCTTCACACAAGAGGGTCAGCCGACAACAGTTAACCAGATTTTTGCCACATTCTTGCCTCCTAATGCAACTTCCATTATGTAGCTACTGGTTGTCTGCTTTTCAGGCTTCCCAAAAGAACTATGGAAAAGCATTGCTAATTGTTGTTGACAGAAGAGAACAACATTGTTTGTGTAAGTCATTGAATCTGAAAAATGCCATTAACAGTGCTGCCAGGGCATGGAGTGATATCTTAGAGATGATGTTACCATGTAACTATCATAAAATACTATTTAAAAAGTAGAGAAAAAGGAGGCTCCCTTTCATTTTTAGTCAGTAGACGAACAAAAGATCATTCTTCAAAGGGCACATTAGTTTCTTTCCTTCGGTGGATTTGCTGTAAAGCAAACCAAGATTGGCTGCAGTGTGACCAGAGCCGTCTTTAACTCTGGAGGGCTTTAATACTGCTGCTAAATACAGTGAAAGCAGGGATTGCATCTTTAGGAAAGACAGTGTAGGTCTTGTGGGTACAAATTTATTTATATTGTGGAGTATGTAGTGGAAATGAAATTATGTAGAATTACTGAACTGTGATATTGTTTTTTTGAAGTGTGTTTATTGAGAAAGTTATGTTGAAATTGTGAGCTAGATAATTTGTTGATATAAAGTGTGTGCTGCTTGTTTAAAACAGGGGAGACAGATTCAGTATTCATAGGCTATGTAAGTGTTTTCTTACCTGCGTCCGTCCAGTACGATAAAGAAAAAGATCCTTGCAAATTAAAATTGAGAAAACTGAATTAATGATTGTTGGAAGATAAATTCCTATGAGGAAGTAGATAACATTTCTTTTCAGAGTTATTATATACTATGATTAAAAAATTAGTTGGTACCAAATGTCTGCACATTAATCTTTATTTCTATAGCATCTTACAGAGGAAACAACAGAAGAAGTCTATCCAAGCATCTTAGTTGATGGAAAGTTTTTGTAGTTCTGGTTGAATTCAGTTCTTTGATCACGCACTGATAAATAAGAAAATAAGCAGCAACTGGTATGGCATGCTATGTCTATGGAAAAGGACAACACAAGAGATTGCCTGTTATGTATTCCTGTGTACTCTCCGTTCATTCTGTGCATTATTCCAACTGTTATCTGTTCTCCAGCAGCCTTTCTGAAAAGCTGTTTTTCCTGTGTGCTCCCAAACCCCATATACACATGAACTCTTTTGCAGAAAGAAGATGTGACCCCAGAGTGCTCCTGCTCATAGTAGTCAGGAAGCTGGCATGCCTGAAGAGCAGAACATGTGTGCACCTCTGTGGCTGTTCAGTTCTCCGAAATAGAAACCAGACTTACTGGAATAAAGGGGGTTGAGGAGCATCTGTAAGTTGGTGGGTTTGGGTCAATTGATACTGGATTTGGCCGCAGCAGAAAAGCCTGTGGGACTCCAGGTGAATCATGTTTCCTGGAAACTGAGGTGTATGTTGAAAGTTAGTTTTGAGATTATTTATCTGAATGTAAAGGAGTATCTGACACCAACTAGGGACTTACAGTAGTAGGAGAGACACAGGCTATAGTTTTAAGTCTACTGAAATTTAGATTTTCTTGGCCACTGTAGTCTGCTTGAATGCTCCAAATCGTGAGTAACTTGATGCCTTATGCGCACAGCAGCAAGGGAGCGATTTGTGAGAGTATCCAGAAGTGTTTGCTATTAGATCTGAGCACCTTGATGATCTTGGGAAAAATGTGTCCTGAAATTATTCCCCTTGAATATAAGGGGAGCAGTCACTGCTGATTTATCTCCAACTGTTCATAAAAACTGCATGATTGTTTTTGTCGCTGTGGATGAACCCTGGTATGGTAAAGTTTTAAGAGTATTGGCAGTCACAGAATAGGAGGAGACCTAGCAGCTTCTCCATGCCATTCTGGGCATGGATGCTAACTGGACTGCAGTGTTGGCAGGTTCCCCTAGCTCTTTTGTACCTGCTTCACCATGTATTATCAGTTATTATTTTCTCACAGGCTTTGCCACTAGTGTCTCTTGCTGTACAAACTGGAAGAGGTTAGGGAAGCAAAACCACTTTTAATGCTCACAGGGAATCTAACTGCTGTGAGATGTCTGTAGAAGAGCAGATCCCATGTGAAGGAGCAGCACTTTCCTTTTACCATGCATGGATATTGCTAGCTATAACAGGTGTGGCTTTGTGGACTTGAAAGCAGGAATATAAGTGGCATTTTTTAGGGGAAGAGATGCGCGTGTATCACAGAAGATGGGGAGTAAGACTTTTTAAAGGTGCATTTTTAAGTGCATTGAAATGATGCCTCATTATAAATTGTGTATGACCAGACTTTGGTGTAAGTAAAGGAGCTGGTAGTAAAGGCGATACTTTTGGCAGCTAACTAATTGAGAGGTATTGCTGATCAATTTTTCTGCTTGACCTGTTGAGAATAAGATACAGCTGCCTTGATGATATAGCTATGATCCTTAGATTGCTTGCTGCAGACATGTCTGGTTTTGCCTTTTGTGTTAAGGACAGATATAAATGTGTGAATTTACCCACTATCTCGTAACCATACGAACACTGGCTCTTACCGTATTGACTAGGGCTTCATTGGCAAGATCTTGGATCAGCTGACTACAAAAGTGAGTATGGCTGTAGTCAGTTGACTACAACATTGAGATGTTGATCAATTGAGAGGGATTCAACTCTGTGAGCATACTTGCATTCGTCTCTAAAAATTCAGTCCTTGACTTAGCATCTATAAAATGGCAAGTAAAGGCTGCTGATTGAGAAGAACTGCAACATAAAGTTAATAGAAGAAAATATATCAGGAGGGCAAAACAAGAACAACACCTGAAGTAGAAGCCTGAAAAGTAAAAGAGAAAAGTGTTTAAAGCCTAGCTTTTAATAGTAATTAAAAAAAAAATTGCAATTACATTAGTCAAATAGCTGAAACAGTTATTGTAGAGCTTTTGTAAGTAGAGGATGATGATATCTGTGGGTTTTTTTTGGGGGGAGGGAAGGGAGAAGAGGGGGTCTAATCATTTCATTTTTCCTACTCCTGTCCTTCCTTGCTTTGGAAAAGGTTAAAGCTTAAATTTCAGATCCTGCATGTATCTCTCTGTTGGGTGGATTCTTGTACCTCCAAAACCCCATTTCAGAGTGCTCGTTTGACCAGGTTATGGCATTACTGCTTGATTAAAGCCCTTTTGCACTGTACACCAAAGCATATTCTGTATATTGCTAAAAATACTGACCCCTCCTGCCCCCTCCTTGCCAAAAGAAAATGGCGAAAACATTTGCAATTTCGTGCACCTCACTGAAAGTTAAATTTACAAATGAGTTAACCAGGGTTTCAAGGTTAAAATTCTTCTCTACCCCATTTTGGTTATCTTATGGTCTTAATGTGTACTAAAATGCATTCAAAATGTATTTGGTACCCCCAAATAAGTGATATGATTGGTACTGTCTGCATTATGCCTAAACAGCACTTGCTGAAGCACAGTCCTGAAAGAAAGTAAAACAACTTCTCACCCCGAAGAAAACCTCAAAAAATTTTCCTCATCATATTTTCTGAATGCTGTTTTGTGTGCAGACACAAAGGGAGTATTTTGAAGAAACAGAAGAAAATATTGACCAAGTCAAAGATCTGCACTGAAGAATGGATTAAATAAATGTTTGTGAGTCGTAAGAACCAAACAACAAAAATATTTTTCTTTCCAGAAACATTCCATCCTATTTTGATCATCAACAATAAAGCTGAAAACAACAATGAAGCTATTGAATCTGGAATGCCAATTGCTATCCAAGATAAATGACAGTATAACTAAATAATGCAAATGCCTTTGTAATGAAAAGAAAAAAAAAGAAATATTGTAATTTAATTATCTGGAATGTTAGTATTCCAAATGTGTTCTAACCTCAAAGGTAATTTTTTAAAACTTGAATTCCAAAATAAGAAAATAAGTTCTGTTGTCCAAACATGAATGTGTGATAAGTAACTTAGGGAGTTTTAATAGAAACTTCAAGTCTTAATAGAAATTGAATTGCTTCAATTTAACACTGCAGGATAGACACTAAGATGTTCCATAGATTCTTGAAATACTATTATTAAGCTTGACATGCTGGAGAATATCTTGTGTTAGGTAGAACCAAGGTTGAATCCTAAAGGTACATCCTAAACTGTATAATCAAATTCCCATTTCAATGTCACTTTTATCCTTCAAAGAATAGGTGCTTGTTTCAGTGATGATTTGTCATTAAAATTATGTCAAAACGTCTTAAAATGTTGTTGAAACTCTAAACAAACCCCATAGCACACACAGGGCTAATTATGGATGCCATCTGTTTATTTTTACAAAGCTTTTTTCTTGAAGACCAAAGCATCTACTTGTTCTGATAAGCCACAAGATTATACTAGTGACTAAATATTTTTCTTAATACTAGTGTACTTGAAGGAAGAAAGACAAGTGATTTGGTCACTGACCTTTTCCTGTGTCACAAAATGTACACAGTGTGACATCTCATGATAGAGAAACCATTGTGAAATGCGTTTTCTTGAGGTGTTTTAGCCCTTGGAACACAAACACTTTATAATAAAAGTGTCAGTTCTGTTGTATTTTCAATATGGAAAGTCTAATAGATGTCTCTGTGTGAAGAAGATGCTTTTAGCATGCCTGTTTTTTTACTTGATCTATGTGGTGTGCCCTCTTGTCTCTGCTTGCTTTCTTGCTGTACTCTGCCTAGTTAAAGGGTCTTTTTAAAGTTAATAAATATGTCCATTTAGATCCCCATTTCAAGGAAAAAGAGAGTGTGTGTATGTGCATATGCGTGCACATGTGTGCATGCTTGTACGCACATGCTGGGTTAGCCTGAACGACGGGTATTCCCATGGCAGCATCATCCAAAGCCCTTAGCAACAATTTGCTGAGAGCGCGGAGTGACTCTGCTGGTCCAGCCCAGCTATTGTGCATGCTAAGCACTAAACAGATAAGTCTGGAGGGGAAAAAAAAAATTGAAGAATCCATCTGCTCATTTCTGCTACACTGCGCTGATGCAAGATTACGCTAATCTGGTTGCTTGTCAGGACAGGTTAGTGAAAGCAGGCGAATGGGTGAGATTTAGGGTAGGCTTGTTCTATAGAAAATTGTAAGCGGGTCCTATACGTGCCATGTGAAGTGTAGCAGAATGGGTTGATTATCAGCTACTTGGAGATTTTCAGTTAAAATATACTTATGGCTACAGTGCAGGTCTTTTTAAAACAAAATTGCATGGGAAAAGCTTCTGAACCAATGAAAATTAACTCATCATCATCAGGTACATTTGAATTTGTAAAATGAATGAAAAAAGAAACCAAAACAAACCCCTGCGAACCCCCAAACCCTCCTAAGGTGTGCTGTCTAGTTTTCCTTTTGTATGCTGCGTCTAGTCATTGTAATCTCCTAATTATTTTCTGGGATGTCCCTGCAAAGATGGTGTTTGCTGATGTTCGTCATTTTTTTTGGGAAAAAAAACAGGACAGGAATGTATTCTTTGTCTGTTCTTTGGCTGATCTAATTTCTTGTTTATCTGTGTTTGTTTGTGGAGAGGGATTTTGTTGTTGTTGTTGTTTTTTGTTACCTACTGACTGACAGTTCTTGACCTTGCAGGTTGAACATCCCGTCACAGAATGCATTACCGGCCTGGACTTAGTCCAAGAAATGATCCGTGTTGCTAAGGGTTACCCTCTCAGGCACAAACAGGCTGATATTCCCATCAACGGCTGGGCAGTTGAATGTCGAGTTTACGCTGAGGTAAATGAGTGGTAACGGGGAGGGAGGTAGGTGGCTGAATTGTGAGTAATAACACCCGGGTGTGGATAGATGCCAAGGTGAAGTCAAGGAATATCATATGAAAGTCACAATTTAAGAGTATACAAAGCAAATGGTTAATGAGATTTTGTAGAATTGTAGAATTTTTATTTTTTTAATTTAAAATACGTGTATTTCAACATAGCTTTTTCTGAAATAAAAAAAAAGGTGAAAGTTACTAAAGGTTTATTTCTAAGGAAATTTGCTATACATTCTGTTTATGTTTAATGCAGTGCTGGAGCTACTTGCTACAGTTAACTACTGTTTCCAGGTTTCTTAACTTGTGTATGT
The DNA here is from genome assembly GCA_039720435.1 of Amazona ochrocephala. Taxonomy (NCBI): domain Eukaryota; kingdom Metazoa; phylum Chordata; class Aves; order Psittaciformes; family Psittacidae; genus Amazona; species Amazona ochrocephala. The sequence continues at coordinate 57,384,594 of CM077877.1, forward strand.
GAAACTTGTTGACTTAAGAAGACAGATCAAATTCAATGGCTTACAGAATTTTTGTTGTATTAAAACATTTAAATAGGTTGTTGAAAAAGCAAGTTACATGTCTTCTGAAACAGGAGTTTATAGGGCAAACATTCCAAGTGCATTGCAAGATAATAACTTTATAATTATGGTATGACTGGCTCACCTTAAAAAAAACTTACTAAAATATAAGAGCCATTTTCCAGCCCGTTTAAGACATTTCAAGGTGATGTCCTTTTGCTGCCATTTTTGATGCATGAAAACCAAGATTTATTAATTAAAAATTATGCCTAGCTTCCTTCATTTTGTTTTAGGAATGTTTTAGGTAATAGTGTTTTTCAGAAATAATTCAGCACTTCAAGATGTTTTTTTCCCCCCTCTCAACTATTGTGGCTTTTGTGATGAAGGGCATCTTACTTTTTGTTGGTTTTATTCTTTCTCTTTATGCATGTAATCCTCAACTTGCTATACTGATTGCAAGTTGTATGGACTATTCTGATAAATAATAAATATTTGCCCTGTGATTGGCATGGAAGCTATTCTGAGCATGGGTAGCATTTACTCTGGAGTAACTGATGCTTGGACTTTTTTTTTCTGTTCAGTTTAGATTCTCTCACATTTATAAGTGCTGGGTCCAACTACTTTGCCATGAATTTAGTTATTCTGTAGGCCATATATTTATTTGCTGTCCTATTAAGTTTATATTGGCATTGCATTATGTAGGAGATTTCAAAGGCATAAAGCTCAGTTTGGTTTCTTAAGATGATTGAATTTCTAACTGCTCTTTTTATCTCTAAAGTTTTATTCCTCATACTCTCATCTCAACTCCACCCCTCTGAATACTTGCCCATCCTTCTTCCAAGGCACAACGTAGCAATTGAAAATGTCATCTTTGTATATTTTGGTGGTGTACTGTAGCTGTGTGCAGAACACATCTTTTCTGCTTTTTGACTTTGATTCAAGAGAATTTATATGCTTCCAGCTGTTTATTTGGAGTCACAGGGGTAGGTGGATGAAGAAATGTACTTCAACACAAGTAATTCTGGGGAAGAAAACAAAGTCATTCCAGCAGTGGTTTCTGTTAGACATTAAGCTTTTAAGTGTTATCTTCTCCGTGTCTGTAAAAGCTTAACGCTTTCTCATGTTGAATTTCATTTCAGGACCCCTACAAATCTTTTGGCCTGCCATCCATTGGTAAACTGTCTCAGTATCAGGAGCCATTGCAAGTGCCAAGTGTAAGTAAGTTGGTTCTGGTGTTCATGGGTACTGAGTGTCTCTTTTATAGATGAAGACTATAAGTACTTGGCAGCTTTGTAAGTCAGGCCTTTTTTCCAACTTCTTGCTGGGGGAACTGGACAAGACATGACAACACTTATTTATGAAACCTGAAAAACTACTTAGGAATGTACACTTCCAAACTGGGTTAAAAATGTTCAAATTTGGTATAACAGGAAACAATTACATGTTGAAATACTTTGTTACATTCTATAACTTTCAGCTTAAGTTTTTCAACCACATAATTTGAAAGTACAGTGAAATGTTGTTTCAGCTCTTTAAGCACAGAGAGCTGGGGACGCCAGTGAGAAACTGCCAGTGCTTTCTGTTTAGCTTTGTGGACTTTAAGAGGAAATTTGTTGCAGTGGTTATTACACGTTTCAGGATACAGCCTGACTATATGGAAAAGTTGTTTAACAAACTGTGTTTTCTGCTATGTGTAAAGAACAGGGACACTGCCTTTCTGTAAAACCAAAGTAGTCTTAAGTCATAAGTGCACATATACATGACACTGTGTCAGTTAGTGGAATGATGAGGCTGTGCCATCTGTGAATACGATTATTCAGTCTGATTGCTTGGAGGGAAAATAGTGAAAGATTACAGGAGGAATCTCAAATGTGGAGATGTTATTGGATATATGATTTATTTCGCTTCTTAAATTGTTTTTGCCCGTGTACTTTCCGAAGGGACCTGACCCTTTCTGATCTTTAAGGCTTCATGCTGTGTTCAAAGCCTGAGAGCAGAAAAAAAACTGTGAAGATCTAAAAGGCATTATGTGATCTTAAAGAGGAGATGAGGGAAAAAGGTATCATTGGATGTATCTAAACTTTTTTTTTAATGAAACAAAGAGTGTATTTAATAAGAATTTATAATGAATACTCCAGTGGCTCTTAGAATTTTTCACCATGTTGTAATAGCTAACAGGATGTCAAACATTTTGCCCTTGCAAGTTTTTGCAATTTGCAATTTTCCAAATGTGAGACCTGTTGAAAGTACAAGTGATAATGGACAAACTATACCCCCTACAGTCTTTGTCCCACCAAATCTTTCTTCAATTAATGCTGCAGCAGGAGTTTTATGTAATAACATTTGTGCTTGTGAGCCATCCATAGAAAGAAAAAACAATTAAAATGCCTTAAATGTTCTGCTTACTGCTGTTATTTGCTTGTGTGAATGTTGCATGTCAGCTAAATGGACCACGGAATAGATAAAGTGATTGGGTGCAGGAGAGTGCACACTAAGCTTTGTCTATCATTATTGCTGGGAGCAATCAAATTGATGCCAGCAGGACAGTAGACGCGTTGACAGCTGTAATTATGTATCTCCATGGTGATCACTTTTGGCCTGTCATGGAGGCCCATGAGTCCCCTCCCTTGCAAGCATTTAATCAGATTGGGCTGTCACTTGTCAGGTAGACGGGGTGGGCTGGGAGTTGTGCTTAGGGGGAGAGGTGAATTGAAAATGAAGGGTGGGAGATGCCTGATTGCTTCACGTGGTCCATCGTGGTACCAAAGAAAGAAATTTTAATTACACTGGAGGCTTCAGAGCAATGCTTTGAGGAGCTCATATGGAGTGTCTAGGCTGTTCTCTTTCTATATACTTCTATTGTCCTATTAAAAATAGAACAGCTATTTTTATGTAGACACTCATAGTTTGGTGTCTTAATACATGTTTTCTGCCACTGTGAAACAAATTTCTCTCCTGAGAATGTCGTGCCGCTAAGAACAAAATTAATATGACTAAAAAAGTTCAGTGTTACAGACCCATTGTGCTGTAGTCTTTGTTTTATGCATTTTAGATTTTAGAAATGTCAACAATTTGGCTTAAAAAACTGTAGTGGAGAATTGTGTGTCACAGTAATTTTGGCTCACCAGCAGTGTATTGCCCAATGCATTTTCAATTTATTTCCTCTGTGTCTCAAGTTAGGTAGTTAGTCTTCCTGTGCTTGCTTGTCAGCTGCTCAAGCTGGTGAAACTCGTGTGCATGGCTATGTGAGGGTTTTTTTTCTTAGCCACCGATGGGAATATCCTGGCTATATTTTTGTCATGTAGTCTGTAATTTCCTTAGAATGTGGTACTTGTGAATATCTAATTTTTTTCATCTTTGATAGTGAAGCTTAAGATGGGTGACCACAAAACCCTGTATTGTGATAGTGAGCATGTATGTTCAGTGCTCTTATACAACATAGCAAATGTACTGTCATATCTGAGGAGCTCCAGCATCGCTCCTTGCCAGTATGATCAGCAGTCTGGACTTTTAATGACTCTTACGAGAAAGAGAAAACTTACACTCTGGTACAACAAAGTATTGAGAAAGACTAGAACCTGTATTTGTTGTCAAGTGGAGTTCGATGCACTAGCAGGTCGTTGCAGGACTGTGACATAGATTGTGGTTTCTTTTGCTCTTAAGCTTTTTTATTTTTCAGTTTAATGTTGTCCTGGTGTCATAATACATAATGGTAGTTACAGCAGCAGTAAAAGTGTTTAGGCTGTAATACCAATGAGCTGTAAGGTCCAGTAGGGTCTTGAACCCTTGCTTTCTTTGGTATTTTAAATACTGAGTAAAAGAAAGGAAATATGTCATGTTAGAGTGAGTATCTGTGGAATTAGGGTTTCTTTTTCATCCAATATTCATTGAGTTTTGTCACACCATATAGTTTATAAAATCACCTACTGTTACCAGGCTCTGAAAATGTAAGCACCAGAGGGAGAATTGAAGATGATAAATGTATTTCTTTTCTACTGTCATTTTTTTAGTCATCTTGAGTTTCTTTTAAGAAAATTAAACTTCCACAGAGGGGTCCAGATTTAAAGAAAAAAAAAAAAAAAAGGGAAATTAAGCAGTAGTTTTAAAAGAATTTTAAATTCTTACTGTAACTTTTCCAGTTTTTAGGCTTTTGTACTTAGGAAAAAATGTAAATTTAAAGTAGCAAATGTAAATGTATAGTGGTATGTTTGCATGTTGCATATGAATAGAATCATAGAGCATGTAGTCAGTAGCCTCAGAAGCCTTACATTAGCATCTGACTAACCTGCTTACTGTGGGTCTGAAGTATGCACCTTTCATGGGCTTTTTTCTTTGTCAAAATATGATATACGTGTATAAATACATGCACATGTATGCATATGTAGAGCATCCCTGAGCACTTGTATTGAATCACTTTATATGTGCTACTTTGGAGATAAAAGCCAAAGTATAATACAAATATATGTGTGTAGTACGTGTGTCATACCCTCACATCTTATATATGCATTTATCAGGTATTGCAAAAGATGTCATGTGCAAGGGATTTATCTGGGACTGAGTAGATAAATGAATTCCTTTTGGTTTGAATGTGAGAACGTATGTATTGACCTTATACAGAGGCAGATATCCTTGGAAGAAGAATGGTTTGGCCGTTATAAGAAAGAGAGCTGCAAAAGATGCTGCATGTTTTTTCTGTAATCATGATGTGTCTGAACTACCTTTTTATCAGTAGCTAATGTTAAATGTACCTTATATGAGTAGTGGGGGGCTTAGTTAAGCATAGGTAAAGCACATTCAGATAAGATGGGATAAAAATGCTACAGTATGGCTACTTGTCTTTATGTGTGAGTAGGTATGATGGTATGCAGATAAATGTAAACACATAATAAATATGCAAATATATAAAATACAAATATATGAATAAGTATTTCTTTTTTAATTAAAATAATGTAATGTCATCAAAACTAGTCAGACAGTGTTTCTCACTGAAGAAAGTGAGTACACCTGCTAGGGTATCTTTTTATGTCATTTAGATAATAAAGTCATCATCATGCCCTCATGTGGATTCTGTAGACAAGAGGTTCTACATGTGGTCCCTTGATAATTGCCTAAATTAAAATATTAAAGGCCTAACAGCCGTTGCTTTGACCTTTTTCTGCCTTGCTGCAGACAGATGAGCTGCTGTTTATTACAAAGGTTCCTTCCCACAGGTGAAGATTTAAGTGAGATTCCAGTACCCTCTTTCCCACCCCCTTTACAATGCGGTATATCAGAACCCTGCTGCTTCAACAGCTTTGATTAGAGCCCTCCATCCTTATGATCCCCAGAATGCATTGATCATTCTCCAGATATTTTGATTAGTTTTAAAAAAATATTTCAGATTCCAGCGCTTAAAAGCAGCAATTTAATAAATATTTATTCCCCTGAAGTTGCTCATTTGAAAAGTTTTATATGGCTAACCTCATTGCTACAGTGATGAAATCAAACTGAGAGATGAAAACAAGAATCAGCAATATACTAACTAACTTGTTGGCTGGTTAACAGCAATCAGCCTCTTCAAAAGAAATTTTTGAACTTGTGTTATTTTTTTCCATGAGTATTGCAGAATTGGAGCTTTAATTGGGGCTGTGTCCTTACAAAGCAGAGCCATGGAAAAAGCTGTGTAAACATTAAAGCCTCAGGGGAACAGCAGCATTAGAAAAAAAAATGTTTTACAGTTGAGAGGGTGAGGCAGAGAAAGAAAGTGTTACAGACATGAAAACCACAGGATCACTATTCCTATGGAGCTGATAAGCAGAGCTCCAAAGTTCCTGCTGAATGCTCTCTACTTGTATTCCTACTGGAGCTTTTGGAAGGGCTGTAGCGGAACACGGGGGACGTGATTACATATAGACGCAGAAAGGATGTGATTATAAGGGGCATCCTTCATGCCAGGTGTCAGTCAGAAAAATAATTGCAATTGCATTTTATCACAGGGATTGAATTGGAATTGGATATGTTCAGAGTTGAAGTTCAGAGTGTGTAACACAACCTAAATTGTTAGATCAAATTTAATCTGTTACTGTACATTCTGGGAGAACAAAAGAGAATTTTGACTGTCAAGTGTAGATTGCGGTTGTGTTTCTTTTAAAGGAGAGGGTAACTTGCAAGTATTTTTCCTGGTAGAGGAAAAAGCTCCCCTTCCCTCTCCAAGCTGCTGTGAAAACAAATAATTATTCTAGCTCTTCAAGGGGAAAAAATGTGTGTGATAAGCTTCATGGGTGTTATGTTTTAAGCCTGCCGGGTAGATTTGATCCGCATGTTGAAATATTTGTTTTCCTATATATAATTAATTTTCCTTATTTTTTGAAGGTACGTGTTGACAGTGGCGTACAACAAGGAAGCGATATTAGCATTTTTTATGATCCTATGATCTCAAAAGTGAGTTGATGATTATTTTTCAATTCTCTACAGGTATGAAACACTTATTTTATAAATGAATCTTTTAAATGAGGGAGAGTATATTAAAGGATTGGTAAATCAGTATTTTAAAGGTGCTAGGGATAACATGCCTCAAGGGAATATGAAAGAAGTGAAGGAAGGTTGGGGCTAAAGGAAATTTAGTGTCATAGAATCATAGAATAGTAAGGGTTGGAAAGGACCTCAAGATCATCGAGTTCCAACCCCCCTGCCGTGGGCAGGGACACCTCAGTTCTCAACATTCATTTTTTTTCTAAATAATCTTTTGACACTGTAACTATCTGTCTTGCAGTTTCTGGTTATTGAAAAGGTTCTGATTTAAACAGAAGCTATTACTTTCAGACTTAGGTGCTGCCCATCTCTGTTTTTTTAATGTAACCTAGCCAGAACTATAATTTCATTAATTCTGGCTTCCAAAAGTGCTGGGTAATCCCAAGCATAAATATAGGCTGGGCATAGAATGAATTGAGAGCAGCCCTGAGGAGGAAGACTTGGGGCTGTTTGCTGGAGGAGAAGTTCAGCATGACCTGGATATGTGTGCTTGCCACCCAGAAAGCCAACCGTACGCTGGGATACATCAAAAGGAGCATGAGCAGCAGGTTGATGGAAGGGATTCTCCCCCTCTACTCCACTCTCATGAGACCCCACCTGCAGTGCTGTGTTCGGCTCTGGGTCCCCCAACACAACAGGGACATGGATCTATTGGAGTGAGTGCAGAGGAGGGCCACGAAGATGATCAGAGGGTTGGAGCATCTCTGCTATGGAGGCAGGCTGAGAGAGTGGGGACTGTTCAGCCTGGAGAAGAGAAGGCTCTGGGCAGACCTTCTAGCAGCCCTCCAGTACCTAAAAGGGGGCCTACAAGAAATTTGGAGAGGGACGTTTTACAAGGGCAAGTAGTGATAGCACAGCGGGGAATGGCTTTAAGCTGAAAGGGGGTAGATTTAGATTAGCTACTCTGAAGAAATTGTCCAGAGAAGCTGTGGATGCGCCATCCCTGGCGGTATTCAAGGCCAGGCTGGATGGGGCTTTGACCAACTCTCATCTGGTGTAAGGCATCCCTATCCAAGCCAGGGGGTTGGAAGTGGGTGATCTTTACAGTCCCTTCCAATCCTGATTCTGTGAAAAAGAAGCAGTGAAAGAAATGGCTGATAATGTCTATTAGTATTAATTATTATTAATCAGTAACATATTGGAAAAATCAAGATATGACATTGTAGTCAGAGTTGAGCTGTCAATATTCGCACTTAAATCTTAGAAGTTGGTTGGTCATTATGAGTGTGGAGAATCAACTAGATGTTGAACCTCTTCTCTAATTTTCTGTGTGCCTGAAGATGAAGAGAGAGCTTGTTTAAATTCTCTGAAGTTCTATGAAGGAAAAGTGATTTGCCTTCTTTCATTGAATGGGTTAAGAGATCTTAGTTTTTTTTTTCTTGATGTTTTAGAGTGCCTCTGAAGCACAGGTACAGTAATGTGCAAGAAATGTTTCTGTGGCTACAAGTTCTGCAGACCATTTTTGTTTTAAATGCTATTCAAAATCTAGAGAAAACTGTCTCATTTCTGTGTAAATTAAATCCTTTATTCCCTTTTTTTAGCTGATTACCTATGGCTGTAATAGAGCTGAAGCGTTGAAAAGAATGGAAGAGGCTTTGGACAATTACGTAATTCGAGGTAACTATAGAAATTTGGGTTCCCAGTGTGATAGGCTGCCATCTATTTCAAGAAAACAGCTTGAAAATGTAGTAATTAGCAAATTGAGTAAAGTTCCCGCTTCTTAAGTGCAAATTAAACCAGGAAAAGCTTGTGTTAATTAAGCTGAGAAGATACATCAGTTCTAAAGAGACTTCATTTTTTTTCTCTGTCATTTTTACTTGAATATTATGAGATAAATATTTTAATTATTTTCTTAAACTCATAAAGGGTTTTCACAGAATGGTAGCATTCGTTTTTCATTTTTCATGTTGTAGAGGGAAAAAAAGGCCACTGCATTGTAAGGAATTTACAATTATGAAAATAATTGCCATTTTATAGCAGTTTAATACATTGATAGTGGACAAATAATATCACAATGCAGTTTTTGGTTATATAGAGGTATTTAAAAGATGTGTTGATGCGGTACTTATGTTTTTATGGTGACATAGTTTATTGATGGACTTGACAGTTTTAGATTAATGGTTAGATTTGATGATCTTAAAGGTCTTTTCCAACCTAAACAATTCTGATTATGTATATATATTTTTCTTACTTTCAAGGTAACTGTTTAGGTTTGGGCAAATTCAGGCACAGGCTGATGATTAGAATGTGGTTCAGCTCTTGCTGACTGACTGCCTAGGAGAAACGGCTCTTCTTCCAGCCTTTCCAAGCAGCAAGGGTCAATCAGCTGTGACCATTTTAACTTGTTTTAAGTTTTAGAGAGGGAAGTCATGGTTTGTGTGGATGAAATCTTTAGATCATCCTCTGTGTGTTATGGAAAATAGGAAGGACAACTCTGGATAGGAGAGGGAAAACCTGGATTTCTTAATTCTTTTCATGGAGGTGATTAGAGAAAGGAAATGTAGCAAAAATCTTTATTTTACCTCTTAACTCTGTGGCTGTTTGGAGGAGTTATTTTTTTCCTTACTAGTTAGTATACATGAAGAAACAGGGTAGGTGGGAATGCAGCTGTTGGAGGATTTGCTTTGTTCTTTGTTTTGTTTGCTGGACAGGTTGTTCCATGGTCTCAGATGGGAGAAAGACTTGGAGCACTTACTTAATTCCTCCATTGAATGGATGGGAGAAGGGGCAGAAGAGACATCATATAGTAGGCAATCATATGAGTGTTTCTGTAAAACTTGGTTTGATTTTTGTGATGTCTGCTGAATTCTACAGATGCCATGTCAGACTTGGAAGATTTGTTTAGGGGAAAATGAGCATCCCTCTACCACAGTGTAGCTAGACAGGTCGTAGGATTAGCCACTGTAAATAGCTTGCTAACTCTGAAGTGGATGTATACTGGTGCAACTCCAGCCACTAGGCTACTGCAGTACAATGTGCTGATATAAACCCCTGGTGTATAACAGCAGAGTAAATTTATATGAGAGGAATTTATATTGCTATAGCTAGACTGATGTAGGATTTGTTGGGGGTTTTATTGTTGTTTTTTTTTTTTTTTTTTTTTTAATGGAGGCAGTCTCTGGACTCAAAATGATGCTGGAAGGATTGTGTTTAATGAGAACACTGGAATTGTGTGTGGAGCATCATCTTTTATTTTGCATGCTATAATATGAAATGGAGTCTGATCGTTTGTTCTTAGGTGTTTTACACAGATGTGTATGGATCTAGTAGCAGTTAAACAGATCCATAAATACCTACCAGGTATATAACACCTCACGTCTGAAACCTAGTGATTTGCAGTCTTGATTTTTTTGCAGTTTTTTATTAGTTTGCATGTATGCATTTTAGTGTTCATATGTAATACATCTGTAGTACGTCTACCTGTTAAAAAGCTCTCAATCCATGAAAAGCATTAAAAGAGGTAATAACAAATGAACTACAGGAAGAAATACATTTTTCTTTTTTTGAAGTATTTCAGAGGGCAATTTTCAATTTACCACAGGTTTCAAAAGTAGATGAATTTCCAGAACATAGTTTTAGTTGTGTTCAGTGGTTTCCATTTGAAAATGAACAGGATTTTTTTGTTTAGTTTTATACAGCTCGTAGTTTCTTCTCAGGGTTTATTTCAAATAGAACATCCATGGATATTAAAGTATCCCTTCTTTTGCCTGGTGTGAACAATACTTGATAGGGTTTTTTGTAGAAACTGTTCCATCTATTATGTTCCAAACTGCATTGATACATGTGAAACTTCTCCTTGTTCAGAGGAATTGTCTCTAATAAGTCCAAGTAAGCTTAAGAGGTGATGAAGAAGTGATATATTGGTATCTAAATGCACAAAAATAATAAAACATCAGGAAAATCAAAGAAATTTAATGCAGTTTCTTTATAAAACAATTGTGTATATTTGCTTTAAAATGTTAGGCATTTTGCAAAACAGTAAAACCACCTTGACCTTATATGAAAGAGCATCACATGAAGTCTTCTCTGTAACTGAGTTATCAGTAGTAAAAGGTACAGAATAGTTTTTACCTAGTTTTGTAGTTACTTGTTTTTGTATTTGAATACTGAACCTGTACATAACTATTTAAAGATCACCATAGTGTTCCTGCATAGTGTGCTCCATATTCCTATTTCTGAACACTGTTGTCACCCTCCCCCCAGTTGCCACAGAAGCAGGTTTTTTTTTTGTTTGCTTTGTGGTTTAGAGACAGCATGTTTTCCTCTGTGAAGAACAAGTCTTTTCTGCGTTACAAAGCATTTTAGCGAAGCAATACCAGTTGAATTCAGTGTGAATTGTACTGACAATATACACTGTGAGAATTTAGGTTTACATTGCGAAGAATTGCAACTTTTCTGTAAACAAAAATGCTCCTTCACTCACATGGGGTGGGAATGGGATGGGGTGACTGGGTAACAGGTCAAGGACCATCTAATCGGTAGCTTAGGGACTGCTAATGGAAGATGGAGTCTTTCCCATCACTTCTGTGTCACCAGTTCAAAGCAGGCAAAAGTTGGTAAGGACTTTTAGTCACTAATATTTTGATGGTTGCTTGCTGACCTGCGTGAAATCAGTGGTCTTTATCCAGTTCCTAGAAGACAAATGTCCTCTTGGAACAAATGCCAGCATATAATGTCATTCATGGCAGTCCCAGGAGAGAATCCAGGGACTGAAGAGGCTCATGGACCCTCCAGGAGATGAGTCATCCAGGCTGGGTTGAGGCATGCTGACAGCATGAAGTGCAAGGACTTACTCTGCTGCTCCTTGTCTACTGTCTATATGAGCTGACATAAGATTTCTGCTGCTGTGCCTTTAGGATATCCAAGAGCTACCCTATACCCTTTCAGCTCCATTCCACTTACAGGGAATGTCCTCAGACTACTGTATATTGAATTGTTTTATAGGACCGGATAGTACCTAGCCTTGAATATGTGATTCAGCTGTCCCTACCAATCAAATCTGCCTGACAACATCACAAAGGAAACTAAATTAATTGCATTAAAAAAACAAAACAAAACTAAACAAAACCTGATATTTGCAAAGAGAGCAGACTTATGCGAAATTAGAGTAAGACTGCATCTTATAGTGCCTGTAGTAGCAGTAACTTAATTATAAATGCTGGGTAAATCCAGTTGTGATATTTACATCAGTGCTATGCTCTGAATGTTTTGTATCTATATATCTGGATATACCTATTGCCTTAATCCCTTATTACAGCTTGGGTTGATGACAGCTTGAAATAAATTATACAATCTGTTCGTTGGTAGATGCTAACAGTGTGACTAAGTGAAGATATATTCATTGTGGTCATGGGAATGAAATCTGCAACTTATTTCCTGTGTAGTATCTCCACTGTTATTAATGGGAGCAGATGGAAGTCTAGGATAGTGCTTCTTTGAGTAGTGGATTGGATAAAATGATCTCTTGAGGTCCTTTACAGTCTTAAATTATTCTGATAGGAACTGGCTCCTCCACTGAGAGCTGATCTGAATTAAAAATCTCAGTTGAGATTTCTGAATGAGGAAAACTCTAGTTAGGTAACATTTTTATGCATGGGTCTTCCAGTGTAGTTTAGGGATGATTAATGTTCAGGATCTAACCTGGATTTGTCTCAAGCAGATACACATTTAGTTTTATCCAGTAGTTACTGGAGAATTTGTGAATACTGAAAAGTTCAAGACTTTGGTCAAGCATAGAGGCACTGTTACTCATTGGGATGAGGCACGAATTATTTCCTGTGAGCATGGACTGTTGCCCATAGTTCATTTTTCTTTTGTTTTATGACACTTTTCTTCAGAAACTTAAGGTTTTGGGTTTTCTGTTTGATTTGAACAACAGAAATAGGATATTGAAAGAACACCTTTCAGTTTGTTTACTTCATGTGTAAACATGACATGGTGTGATTTCTTTTTTCTCAGTTTCTCTAAGATTTTAGCGCGTATTTGTAGTCTAATTTGTGCTGATGGATAATCTGTTCATTTGAAGGCATGTATAAAACCTACTGTGAAGTTCTGGAAAAATATGTATGGAAATTGTTTTTATTTAAGTAAAAGAAATAAACATATTTATGCAGCAAGTAGGACTTAGTATCAGTTCACCAGAGGTCTGATTGGGCAGATAGCTCATATCTGTGAGTGCAGAGATTCCTGTAATCTTTCCTTTGACCTCTGCTTTTTATCTTCCCTACTGATTCATATACAAAGCAGTAACATGAAATTAACAGTCTTTGTGTAAAATCATCTGTTCTCTGTTGAGATCCCACTTGCTGTGGGGAGAGAGGAATGTAATAGACAATTTGGGAGAAAGAAGAGTGGGAATAGGAGCACCTGAGGAAAGAGTAAGCAGCGGATAGAGCAAGAAGGAGTAGAAATGAGGTGGAAAGGAGGGAGCCACCAACTGTTGTGGTGAGAATCTTCCAGCATGGGGTAAAAGAGCAAGCATGGTATAGAAAACAGAAAAGTGATGAATAACTGATGAATGTTTGAGGGAAAAGGGAATATAGAAATTAACTCCACGGTATGAATGGAGACCTGTCAGAAGGGTGGCAGCAGAACCTGTTGTCATTTTTTGCGCTTGTAAACACACTAATTGAGAAAAAAAACACTGCTGTGCTTAGTGGTGTGGAGAAGGCCTTGGCTTACCAAGAAAAAGCACCCAACAACAAACACACCCACCCCCTTCAATTTTAGTACTTTATCATATATTTCAAAGAAACTAATTTTCAGGTATGAAGGTTTTCACAATAAACTTTAATTAAATCCCAAATTACTGAATGATTTTGTCTTTTATGTATTAATTTAGAAGATAATTCTCAGTGGCAGTGATACTTGTGTTGCACTCTCCTGTGTTCTGATCCCATGCAGGTATGCAAGTGCACTCATTGATACTGTGAACAAAACAGTCTTTGTGTATAAGCCAGTTTTCCTGCAAAGCCAGCATACAATGTCTGTTTGTTCTTAAAAAAGGCATGAAGCAGGCCTCGTTTTCCTAGTTGTGCTTTAAAATAGTGCTGCAACAGGTTGTACAACTGAACTGTGGATTTTCCCATTTGCGTTGCAGAAGTAACAGGGACTGGGAGTTGTGTGAGACTCTGTGTTCTCTGACCCTTTGCAACAGGGACCAGTGGGTTCCCAAGTGTGTCAGCGTGGAAACAGAAATTGGAGAAGGGGAAGCAACAAACTTGGTTCAAAACCACTAGAAGGGACCATTGCAGGATGCCTGGTAACACCGGCTTGGAGCACAGATGCTGGCGTGAGGGAGGAATCTCCTCCTGTTTCTCCTCTTCTTCTTAGGCGAGTCACAGGGCAGGGGGTGGGAATGGCAGTTTGTCAGTGGAATGTTAGGGTGAATGATTTAGGAAGGGTTGTAGACTGGTATGCTATGGAGGGGAAACAGGGAAGGGCAATTGAAGATAGGTAAAAGATGAAGGCAATGTTATTGGTGCAGGAGAGGGGAAATAAGGTACTTTTTTTTTTTTTTTTGTCAGAGGAGTGTTTTTTTAATTTATTTTTTAATTAAGGGAGTTGTGGCAGTTGAGAAGGCATCGAAAGACAAGTGCTGTTATTTCTACTTATGCCCCTTAGATATAATGTTGTCCTGGTGTTCTGTTCCCCTTCTTTAGAGTGAAGGGGTGGCTGAGGAGAGGGTGATGGCAGGATGGCCATCCATTTTCTTTCACTTGTTCTTGACAAATCCTGCTTAACTTCTGCTTCCAAGTATTCTGCTGATTCACACATTCTTACGTGTTTGAATAATGGACTGCTTAATCTTATTGAGAGGTTCATAAGTATATGCAATACATAATGTAGTTTCAGTTTGAATTAGTGTTTTTTTCAGTAGGATGCTACCATATATTATCTGTTTCACCACACACACTTCTTTTTCCCACTTTATTCTGGTCTATGAGTTCTGTGAGCTCCAGGCTTAGATATCTAAAAGAGTTAATGTTTTAATTGAAATACACGTTCAGCTCTGAGGGTCAGTGGTGTACTTATCCCATTAGAACTTTATGTGGATGTTTGTGTACTAAAATCACAAAGCTAAAAAAGCCTTTTTTCTTGTTTTGGGGATGGGACTTTGTATGCAGATAGCCTGTTCTGAAAGGAATTGAAGCAAAACACAAGCTTTGAATGACAAAAAGGTGAATATTGAGGGTTTTAGGGAATATTATGACAACTTCTGGATTTGCTAACATAGAGGCTAGCTGGGTAGTAATCACAGACCTTGAAAAGTTCATGTGTTAAAAGTGGTGCTTTTATAGTTTGTGCAAATCTATGATGATGTTCTGGTTTTAAGTGGGGAGTTACATAACCAGTGTCTCATAATGCTTAGTGCAGAGCTTGGTTAATATTTTTATGGTTTTGGTTAGAGAAGTCAACTGGGATGCCTCCTAAATTTCATAACATTTATTCGTATTCAGCATTTAAGTTGATTGGTGATAATTTATCTTTGCTGTTTTTTTAAAAAGAGAAGCCTCTAGTACTGTACTCCACATGTTGTTTTTGCAATCAGTAAGCACGCAAATAAAGTTCTTTCTATTCCACTTAGCACAACTTGAAATTATCAGCAAGTTAAGTCTATTCAGCTGCTTATCTACGGAGGGGCATGTAGGACTCCAATTAAGTTTACATGGGTAAATGCAGATTTGTGTTTGCAGACGTCAAGATGACAGAAGCTTAATACTGTAAAAAGGCTAATCAACACTGAATATGTTTAGTGTCAGTAAATATTTATAGTGAAAACATTGCCTATGGTTTTATGCCTTGGCATTCCAAGTTCTGATTTTTAGTGAGTAAAAATGTGGTGTGGTATCCTGTTCACAAAACCTGCAATAAAACTTTTGTTTTACATAAGCTTAATTTCATTGTCCTTTTTTTTTTCTTTGTGTTTTCATGGGAAGACAGGATAGGAATTAGGCTGCAGTTTGTAAGTTAATGAAAGATCTGATATATTTAACAAAGTTTTAAGGCAGATCTAATCCAGAGAATAAGGAAGGGAAGGAGGCAAGATAGAGTCAGGCAGTATGGGGAGTAATTTCTATTTATATTATTTAATTTATTTTAGTCGTTACTAATCAGCTCTGGTGACAAAAGTGATTATTTAGTGTGCTTATATATTCATTAGGCAATAACCACACAGTTTAACTGGAAAATTAATTAAACCTCAGAAATACATGTTCATTATATATAAAACATACAAATAAATGAATTTTTACATTTCATTAGATATTCAGAAGTTAAATGCTAGTCTGCTATTACAAATATATTCTGGAAAATATTGTGTAAAAATTGAAATCTGAGAAGTAGATCTTAAATTTAGTTTCTACTGATGTAATATTGTATGAAAAATATAGCCAAGTGAAATGAAAAAATAAGAGTACAAGGAACATTGATTATCATTTTCTATGATATTTTGACTTAGAGGAAAGAAGACTATAACTGTAACTGCAGTTCTGCATCAGTCTTAGCAGTGTGGAAAACAAAATGATGCTGAAGTGAAATTTTGTTTTCTAGAGGGGAAATAAATTGATATAGTTTAGGATTTTGTTTGTTTGTTGGAAATGTCATGGTTGGTCAGGTTAACAAATGTGATTTTGTTCCTGGCAAAGAAAAATTCCCTGAAAACCACTGCAACATAAATACAATATACTTCAGTTTAGTGTCTGACTTTGCATGAAATAAGCACTGCCTGTTAGCCTCTGTTTGATCCTGTGAGAGTGCAGGGCTAATGTCTGGCCAGTGTTTTGGAACCAGCAGGTAGTCAGGAGCAAGCTGCTCTAGGGGTCCATATTTCTGTAGTCTCGCAGTTACTCACACACAGATGGAGACCTTATGAACTTTGACAGAGGTCACGCTAAATTGCAAATCTAAAACTTCTAGACTTCTGAAGGGTTACACTGGTACTTTTTTTTTAAAGCCACATGATTTGGAACATCACTAAAGGTATCAACTCAGTTTTGAGAAGCACATCAACCACACAGTCATTGCTCAAGTAAGGCTCATGGGGACTGATGAAGATAGCCTTTCAAGGCTACTTTAAAAGGAAACTTGTGTATTAAGTTTTTAATTTGCATATGTAAAATACATATGTTATATTGCTTCCCAAACACGTAAGCTTGTCTGCTCTGTTGAACTTGTTAAAAGAATCTTTGAGCTTAAAACATTGCCAAAGCCTCTGATTTTTCTGAGGCATGAGTTACAAATAATTAAGACACTCAGTATTTTTTTGATTTCAGGTCTTTCAGGGCAGTTGGTTGAGACACCAAGTTCTGTCATCTGTCATCAGCCATCATCTCACCAGGGATCTTATAGCAGTTTAGGAAAGAAAAACATGAGATGATCTGGTTACACATTGTAGTGTGTTTAAATCCTGGATTCAAAGTTGGAGAGCATTAAGGGACTCCTCTTTGTCTTCTGATTGTAGTCCTGAAGCTATTCTTAATAGATTAAAATCTATTCAGTTAGATTTAAATTACTATTCAAATGGGAAATTTTGGAGTGATTTTGTGTCAGCAAAAGAAAGACTTCATTTTTTCCAAGTTTTAGTCATTTAGCATAAGATTTTTTAGAAATGTTTGTTTAGTGCAGATGCAATGTGAGTTTCATTCAGTGTTTATTAAATCGGGGTCCCTGAATGACTAGGTCACAGGCAGCAAGGAGGCTGATCCTCTTTTAATCAAATGGTCTGATTTTTATCTTGTCATTATTGATCTGGGTGTGTAATGTGGTACTTAATGGCTCATGAACTAGTCTTTAAAGCTATGACTTCATGATTCAATGAGGCTGAGTCTGACTCTGTGTTCTGAAAGTGGTTTCCGTGACGGCCACACAGAGAGCTTGAAAATTCACACCAGCAGCATACCGTAGGGGAAAAAAGCTTTGAAACTGTGTTTGAACTGGTCTGCATATAAAATAACAAGAATGTTACTATGCTTCTAAACTGGAAAAACACAAAGGGAAAAGGAGTGCAAAAGAATATCCTCTGTAGCTACAGCAGTTTGCAGTCATTGTACTGCTAGTGTCTTTGCTTCAGTAGGAGGAAAAGTCCAAATAGCTTGATTTACAATTGAGAGACCTGAGTTTACAATGTATTCTAACTCATGTTATTTTAAACTAGAGCTATTAGAGGAAAATGTGAAAATAACTGAATCATGCCATCACTGTTTTAAATCATAATAATTTGTAAGTAAACACATCTGAAGTTGAATTTAGAATCTTGTGCTTTTAAAGGAGATACAGATGCTTAGACAAATTTTTACAAGATAAACTAGCTTGTGATGTGCTCTGCATTGGTATGCACCTAACACCAAACTTCAGGTGACCTTGCAAATGCAGTGTGATTTAGAGTTGCCTGAGAGGAAAGAATGTGAATTCTTTTGTATTTCCTGAGCGGTGAAAATGTGCAGGCTGCACCACTGAGGCTGGATAAACTCTTTCCTATAGCAGCTTCTTCATTTATCCATACCTGGAATGGATGCAACAGCTGCAGCCAATGCTTACAGTTTATGCTCCTGAGTTTCACATTTATTTCAGCTTCTCTTATGAAATATTAGTGTTTACAAGGCAGTGTTATTCTGTGTAGTCTTATTTGGATTAAACTGTCATGGCTCTTCAAATTTTCTGTTACAATCTCTTTCACAAATTAAGAAGAGAATTCAGATAAGGACGGTGTTTTTCTCTTACCTTTATAATCCGAAACTTTTCTTTCCAGAGATGACCTGTGTGCTCTTCTCAAAATAGAAGGTATCTTATCTTTGAAAATTGTTTGGATTAGGGATTTTTTTTCTCAGGGATTTTTTTTGTACCTCCTTTCCTCTCCCACCTCGTATAAAGACTTCTTTGTACCTAGTATTTCAATGAAGTTATTTCTAATGACCATCATATTCAGCGCTAAACTGCAAAGTGCAGTTTAGCATAAAGTTACTAACTTAGTTACACAGCCCTCTTAAATTCAGAGAAAAGTAGAGCTTGAAGGATTTCAGAGAGTCATCTTGTCCCACTGATCTAAGGTATACCAACTGTATCTGCTGCCTGACAGATGTTTCTTTAACCTTTTTTTAAACATTTTCACTGACTCCAGAATCTTTCCATAGGCAATTTTTTTTTCCAGTGTTATCTACCCTGACTACATTATCTTGTGCTGACATCTACTCCTGATTGTGTTTTTTCCAGTCTGTGCTGGACATGGAATATGGTTTATTTCTTTCCTTTATGAAAAAAAGAAATAAATGAATCTTTTACTCATCTCTGAGGAAGGGGCAGAAGGCTTACTGTTTTGTGTGCAAGTACCAGACTGACCCTGGCAGCATCCTTTGAGCTGCGTAGCTTTAGATTGTGTTTGTTAGAAGTTGTCTTTCTTTGTTGGTACAAAAAGCATGGGAAAAGAAGAGAAAGAAAGAAACAAAAAGAGAAAGAGGAGACAGGGTAAGACACTGAATGAAAGGAGATGAAGAAATTCAGAAAAAAGGAAAAAATATATTCAAAGAAATTAAAGGACAAAGGTGGCTATAAAAGCTCTAATATTTTAATTAAAGAAATATATTTTGGGTGGAGGGAGCTATATGCCTAGCAGGGTCATGCAATGGTGTTAAAGAGGGAACGGGGCATTCAATAAAAGAATTGGCCGTGCAAGGTTGGATGAGTTACATATGTAGCAATCAATGAATTGCTTTGTTTTCTAAGTTTCACAAGAGTTTCTTATGACTTACAAATGATAAAAATACTATAAAAATATATGTAAGTGTTAAACTTCTCCTGTCTTTCATTACTGTGATTGGGGTGTAATACAGTGTGTATCTTCCACAGGAGTGTGTGCATTTAAGGTAGCAGGATGACAAGGTGGGCCAGGGTTTATTGCAGTTGTCTAGCCTGTCATTTCAAGGAGATGACTCTGGTCTTGCTAACATCTGCTGGGACTGAACTAAAAGTCTCTCAGTTGTGCTTACTGACTTAACTAGGTATTTGCATTAGGCTTGATGAGGTGAAAATTTGGAGCATTTACTTCTTAATTAAACCAAGTGTTTAAGGGGAGCATTTTGGGGAAGGAGTGGAATAAAACTGGTGAATTTGCATTGATTACATCAGTACCATGGTCTCTAAGCTGTGAACAAGTATTTATTCCACGGAGATAAGAGCTCATATTCTTAGAACTTGTTTACTACTGTTAATTTGTAATTCATATGTTTACTTGATTTTGTATTGATTTTTTTTTTCCTGTTTTCAGGTGTAACTCACAATATTTCTTTGCTGCGAGAAGTGATCATCCATCCACGCTTTATTCAAGGAGAAATCAGCACTAAATTTCTTCCTGAAGTCTATCCTGATGGTTTTAAAGGTTTGTTCCATTTGGGAAAGTTTCTTTTTTTTTCTCTTGAGTGGTGTTGTTTCTGGTTATTATTCCTTTATATTTATAGACTGACATGTTCCCCAATCAGTCTTTACTTCCCTCTCCCCCAAATATATCTATTAGATGTGTGCAATTAAGAGTTTTTAAGTAATGCACAATATAATTGAAACAGTTACGTTTTTGAATACCTTACAAAAGGCAAAATACATACTTCTAGTGACAAAATAGTAAATGAAGTACATCAAAAATCAAGAAAAAACATTTGTAGGTGACATGAAATATGTAAAATAAACATCAGTTCAACTGTACCATGCTACTGTGCTTCATTACTGTGCTTCTACTGTTAGCTGAAGATAAGGTTTTTCTTTACTCAGTACTGTTGCTTCTCCAGTGAGTTTGTGCAGCGTCTTTAGAGTCACCTTTTGGCATCCACTGTATTCGCTGTAGCATTGTCTGGACAATATGGCATTTTATCAGAGTATTTCAGCAACCTGGTCTTAATACTCATTATGCACATTAGTGGGCATCACCTTGAAATTACTAGCTCATACACTAGGTTAACATAAACACAAATGCAACTGTTTCTTTGCAACATCCCAAACGACTCAATTTCAAAAATGTATAACAGTCAGTAGAGAAATATAAGTAAATAAATAGATCGGTTTCCTTTCACAAGGATCACATTTTAAAAGGTTGTCTTCAACCAATCTGCTGTAGATGCTTTCTTGACCTGCCTAGTGTGAGACTCAGTCCTTCCATACAAGCCTCACACCTCAGCTGGCATTCATCAGGCAGAACCTCTTCCTTATTAAAAAAACAGGCAAACCAGACAGACAATGCTTATAGCTCATCATTCATGGGTCCTTTATAAATCCCATGGAGATTCCTTTTTCCCCTGTTCATCATTAATCCAGTGTGGCAGAATCCTCGTCCTGCTTTGGAGACAGCACTGCCAGATTGGCAGTCACTGGACATGACTGGCACCTTGCCAAATTCTAGTCTCATTAAGGAGCAGAACAGATTTTTCTTACCTCAGGACTCAGTGTGAGTTTGTGGGTGAATATTCTTTGCGCCAGAAATACTTTATTTCATGATGTAATTGGCAACTCTGTGATACAGTCCTACATGGGGAATTAATGCATCCAGCTTGTTGTTAGCTCCTGACTAATAACAGGAGTTAGTACACAACAACAGGAGTTAGTCACCTTGGGTGGCAGTAAGCTTGTGGTGGTTGAAGCTCAAATGTTCCTTTGCCATCTTTGCTAAAGTGTGTTTAGCTGATCTTCAGGTAACTCAGCTGGCTTGCATTCCAGCATAGACTTGAGGGTACTCTGGTCTGCTCTGAAGGCTCAGTGCTGCTGATTAGCTGATGTGTCTCCCTTCTCTGATTCTTTCATACAGAATCCTGTGTCCTCTCTGTTTGATGATCCTGGGACTTTTCAGTCTGTTTTCTGAGAGGATTCAGTTCCCTAAACCATCATAAACTTGCATTTTTTTAAATTGTTACTACTTTTGTTGGAGTAATTTTTTGAGAGTTCTTGAGTTGACTCAGCTCATGAAGGAATCTGGTGAACTTCAGCAGAGTGGCAGGCTATGAGTGGAGGAGAAAGGCTAGGATGCAAAATATTGGACAGGTTTATACCATGTTGTGAAAAGGCAGCTTCACCTAACACACAACTGAGATCCATAAAAACATAAACCATTCTACCCCTGTTTGTGATACGGTGTCTGTTGGGGCCCTTGATCACTTGTGGGAAACTGGGACGGGTTTTGCTGACCCAGGAGGAGACACTTTGCTCTGTATTTTTGCCTATGGAAAGGCACTCTTGTCTTTTGTTCTTTTATTCTTGTTCTAATATTTTGTATTTCAGTGTTCACCTGTATGCAGTCATTTAGTTGTTAGTACAAGTTGCAGGATGACAAGAAATTTGTTTGGGGTTTGTCTGACTTCAACTTTATATGTACATATTTGTGTGCACATACACACTGATGCAAATGGATGATTAGTGTTGCATTCTGAGGTAAATAGTAATATTTTATTAACAGATTCCTAATGGCAAGCTTTTGCTTTAGACACCAGAAGACATAAGAAAAGAGGTACTGTGATAGTTCATAGTAGAAACTAATGAATGGCACATGTGAAATGGCTAGATTTTGTTCCTGCTTATGAAGTCTTGCTCTACTCCTTCCATGTATCAAATACAAGCATACATTAGCCTTCTTAACGATAAAAAAATGCAGATACCATTATTACAAAGCATTTGTATTTCAAGTCAAGAATACTGCTTCAAAGCTCACTGAAGTAATTTAGAGCACTTTTAATGATGTAGTTTGTGCTTCTGTCTTAAAAAAGTCAGTGAGTTGAATATGAATGAGAGGATAGTATTTTAAGTACCTGAAGTATTTTAGGTACTTAAAAATGCTATTTTAGATAGTATTTTAAGTACCTGAAAAATATTTCCGTAAATGCAGACTCAACTGGGAACTGTAGATGGCAAGCAAGGGTGGTGGGCAGATGACAGGTAGAAGCTCCTCAAGAGAGAGTAAGGCACATTAACTTATGCAGTGTAAATCCTCTACTCACGTCAACTTATATTTTGTATAAATATCCAGGGTAAACTTCCTAGGAGGATTTGAAATTAAATAGCTTCATATATCTTAATACTGCTTATAAAAGAGGTGTAGCTGTAAAAAAGATCTGGGATAATCTGAAAAATTAGAGCAATGTGTAGCCAAAGTGGATTTGCGAATACCTAAAAATATGTGCTGTTGTTAACAGTAGGAATCCGTACCAGAAGTGTTTTAAATTTGGAAAACTAGGAAATAATAAAAAGATGCATGCTATTTTAATGCTTGAGCATGAACCAGTATGTTTCTTTATTAAACTACACAATTGCCACTGTTGGTCTACATTGATGGTAAGTAATGAATATCAGCTGCATTATTTGTGGTGACGGTGTGAAGTACAGTCACATTTAGGTTCATTTTTCTTCAAATATAAATATTAACTTTAGTCTTACTTAAGAGGTGCTTTGTTTTCCAGTCTCATTTTCAAGAGTTTCATTGTAAGTCCTTTATCAGAAGGCTTTTCCTATAACTTCAGAAAAAAATAATTATTAGAAATATCTTGGCAGCTTTTCCGTTAACCTGTGATGCCCACTTCAAATTACATCTAGAATGGAAATGTCTAGTAATTTTCGTGATTGTGGCTTAACTCTTTTTCCTCCCTTTAAATAACATTCATTAACAAAACCAGTTTGTTTATTGCAAGTAACTGTAAAATATCGCTGTGCTGAAACTAACCTTGCTCAGGGTATGGTTAGTGTGGGAAAACAGCTGCTGTCTTCTGTTGTCTATAGGAGGGATGAACCTTAGAATGCAGGCCTGGCAGTGGGTCAGCTGGATTGGGTTATTGCTCTGAGCACACATGCATGTTTTGGGAGGAATGTGGATCTGAGGGTGGGTGCAGCAACACTGATTAGGTCAGGTGACACAAATACATCTGTCTTAGAGTGGTCTTCAAGCACTTTGCTCACAGCATAAAAGTATTTGCTAAGCATGCGGGAGCAATGAGCAAAACTAGTTAGAGTTATTGTCAGATGAGCTGTCCTTCTACAGCTTCCAAGCAGCCTGGGATGCCTCTGTACTTTTTAACCTGCCTGGTGAGGAAGGAGTATATGATCTATTATCCCTATTTTGTAGGCACAGAAAGTATCTCTGTTTTCACAAAGATCCAAGAGGAGTCTTTGACAAAGAACAAATTAAACTCAAGAACACTTAGGTTAGTACCCTGTTCATTGGATCATACTTTGTGGTTCAGTCTGTTTCACAGTTAATCTTCTCCTGGATGTCTGTTTTCGTATTGAGATTTGGTTTTTTACCTTTTATAATTCAAAATAGCAGAGGTTTCCTTTCTGTGTGCAATAGCCTCTATCTTTATAAATGATCACAAGTTCTCTGAGAGACATGCTTCTTCACAATTCTGAATGGTTTCAGGTTGCGTACGCAAACAATATTGTTTGTCTTTTGCCATGACCATCTGGGTGGAGCAAAGCTTTTGAGTGGGCTTCAGAAGAAGTTAAACCCTGTAATGACATCCAACTTTGTTTTCTAAACCTCAGCCTACTTGGTATACATTTCAAAATATAATGAGAAAAACACTGGAGAAAACAAAGCAGAACCCAGGAATGATATTGCCTGCATTGTTATGGATCAAAATTATGCACTGTACTTTCTATCTTGCCTATTTTGCTTCTAATTTTTATTCTTCCCAGTCAGAAGTCACTTTTCAAGTAGTAAGTAATAGGCCAGGGCACATAACCAGGGCTTGTTTGTTTTGTTTTGTTTTGTTTTTCTTTCCCTGTAATTGATAGTAGGAAACACATTTCTAGGACAAAATGCAAATTAGACTGTTACGGGAAAAATGACCTTTTATGTAATTTAATTTGAAGTTGGTTATGTAGAGTAATTGCATGGATCTTTTTGACTCAGCTTGGGGGATACTGGGATAATATTGATTTAAGCAATCATAACATCAGGGAAGTGAGAGAGAAATACTTTTTTCTTGTCATCCTTCCGACCAGGGTTCTGTCATTTAGTAGTAATAGATGCATGCAATCTAGTTTTAAATAATATAAACAACTGTGCTTCCACTTCTTCAGTTGTGACTTAGTTTTATAGCCATTAAATCCATTTTACATTCACCTTATATAATATATGTTCACCTTATGTAATCACTCAGTGATGATTATGGTAATGCAGAAGCATATCCCAGGTTAAGCAGAGAGATTTGGGAGCTACCAGCTTCACACTTGATAGTGGAGATGAAGTCTCCATGTGGCCCAGGAGTCTGCAGTGATGAGAGTAGGAAAGAGCAATGGCAGAACTTCTCATGTTGGAAGCTGGGGAATCTTTGCAGCTTTCTCATTTCACCCTCTATCAAGGCAGCACTTGGACAAGCGCCCCAGAGGTAGCTTTGTTACTTTTCAGATCTATCTTGTGCATGGTGAATGTGAGAGGTTGGGTTGTTATATCTCTCTTGATGGTGAATATTAACTTATGCCTCTAGACACAGAGTAGAAATCCCAAGCAGTGGCTTCTGAAGGAAAATAATACTTGAAGTGAAATAAAGGTATTCACTATCTGGAACGTTTGTGTATTTATAAATATAGTAATGGAATTGAAAGTTTAGCTTCAAAACTGTTTTAAATTCTGCTAAGCATAGCAAGCAGAGCAAGAGCAGAAGGGAAATGTGTCTGGAGTTCAGAGAACTAAGGCTGTATTGGCAGCAGTCTGTCTTGTATAGAAAAGGTAAATTGCTGTCCTTAGGAAGAAGCGTTTAAACAGGCTTCCAAGGTATTACCTCCAAAGTTATGCTAAGGACGTTCTGTGATAGGATTGTATCTTTATTGCCAAAGACCAAAACCCAATTTTGGTATCTTCTTGTTGACAGTTTATATTATCCCCCAGAAATCCTACACTGGATACTACAGTCATGACCAGTTTTCTGCTTTACCGTATCTGTGCCATAACTAATAATGCAAGTAGTGACAAATAGAGAAAGTGGATAAATACTTTTTCCTGTTTATAATAATGAAGCAGTGATGGTAACTCTTGATCGGTTGTTAACCTGTTTCAAATTATTGACCTTTGTTCATTGCTTGGAGTTTGATTTTTATTGAAGAGACAGGGAGAAAATAGTTTTTGCAGCGCAGCAAGTGCAGAAGCAGTTATTGATTTCATCCAACATGAAAGTCATGCAATAAAACCTTCAAATTGGATCTTTCTACCTTGTTCTTTTATATGAGTTGATACTACCAGTGTGTGTTGGAGCAGGTGGGAACATGCGGTTTTGGTCACATGACTTGTCATGGATGTTAGGCAGGGTAACTGGAAAGCAAAGGTTTTAGGATAGATTCCTGATGCATCTTTACCTGAGACATTTAAACAGATCATCAATTTTAGATACAACATTTTGGAAAAATTTGCTCGGGGCTCATATCTGGCACGTTTTGGAGCCAGATAGTTGATGTTATTGCATTGTATGTTCATATCAGGTTTATATACACATATGCCTGTGTGTATATATGTGTATAGTACAAAAGTTCAGTGTTTTTTGACTTTTGCTTTGCAATCAGTTTTTCAAAAAACTGGCAAAGGAAAGATCGAGTTTGTTTCTCAAGCTGTTTATTCAGCCTTCCAGCATTTGTATTTGTTAAAGTAAAGGCAGTTTTCATTTCAGGGCAGATGAAAAATAATAAACACTGAGCAAAGGAAGTTGCAGTAATCTTTAGCCATGATATGTTAACATGGACTAAATTAAAAATGGATTGATATAGATTTGTTGGCTTTTGTTATTTTTAAATTTACATTTTTTGTCCTGTGACAGCTCCTTTGTACTGTTACCTGGAACTGTAATGAGTGTGTTTCCATCACCATGCCACAATTGCATTGCTGAGGTGGACACTAAGCAGCCTCTTTACCTGTTCATATTTAATATGCCCAGAGGAATAATGGGTCCTGTGCAGAAGATGTCCTATTTTGAGATTTTGCGCTTGTTACTGGAAAGTCTGCTCCAGTCTTTTCCAGAAGCCTCATTCTGGATTTCCTTGAGGATTGTATTAGTCTTACTTTATGTTACTGATGCAAACTGTCACTTGCTAGTGACCAGTACTGGGGAATGTGAATTAATATTACATGCAGTAGTGCTGAGGTGGTGGAAGACTGGGTATGTAGAAGGGAGCTGTGTAACTGTTTTTCTGCTGCAGGACTGGAAGCAAACATGTCCCCTGAGCACAGTTGCTCAGGAGAATAGAGCCTACTGAACCCCTTCCCCTCCTCGCACATACCTTTAAGTACAGTGAAATCTGTATTTGACATGGATGATTTGCATTTGCTGTGATATGTACACATGAAGTACCACTCGAGAGCTGTGTTGTAACAGAGTTCAGCTAAATCTTTCAGTCTTAACCTTTATCGTTTCTTAACTTCATTTATCATGTTATCCTCTGGCTTTTTAAACACTCCTGCTTTCATCTGTGCAAAATCTCTCCTGAGGATAAAGTTTGCCTCTTTTTCTCTCTGACAATTCAGCCTTGCACTTCTTGTCCTTTCTATGTCAACTTTAATTTCCTGCTACTGCTTTGTGAACTGAGTGCTTGTCCTTTTGCTCCCTCCTGCATCAGTTTTGACTGTTTTACTTCTCTGGTGACACCAGTCTCGGCCACCTGTTTGCTGGCTTTTCGTATCAAATTGGTGTTGTGTGGTTTCTAACCTGAAGATGGGGAGGCCAAAGTTCTGTCACTGTGCTCTGTCTTTTAGCCTGCCGAATGGACAATTGATTTTCTAACTAGTCTTTACTTCCTGGAACAAGACCAGGTTGGGAGAAAAGCCACTTCCAGTCACCCTGGTTTGCACCTTTTTATCCAAACCCTTATTAGCTTGGGTGCCTTCAGGTTGTAGGCTACTTTGAGCCATTTTCTGCTTATGAAGTGCCAAACATGACTTGACTCCATTCGCTGCAAGCTGATGATTACACAAATGGCACTAAATGACCCAGGGCTGACAATAGCTTTATCCCCATGTATTTCTGGGGCTTATACTGTTGAGTTGTCCATCCCTTTTGCTTGGAAGTTCTGAAGCTTTTGCAAGGTAAAGTACTGAGAAAGAATGCTGTATATTTTGAGTAAGTTCTAATGTACAGATGGATTCCTTACCAGCATGAGGCACAATATGTCAACCAGTGACATTTCAGTAACGAAAACAAGATGCTGCAGCATCATTCCATTATTTTTTTTTTTTCTTTCAGTTGTCAAATTGTTTTTAACAGAGATACCAGTGTTAGCAGTAGGGCTGATCTGTATGAAAACATGCAATTTAAACTATGGAACTCGGAGCGTATGCTGTGCTAAGCCTCATCTTAATTTAGAGGGGAGAAAATGTAGGTTTCACATAAGGACTGTTCAGTGTCTGCACTGGTAGTTGTTACATTTTGTATCCTTATTGGTCTGTAATATCTAATACATTTTCTTTAACTGCTTTCTGAAAACTAGGGCATAAGTTGACAGATCTTGAAAGAAGAGAACTACTGGCAACAGCAGCATCTTTGTATGTGTGTGAACAACTGAGATCACAGCGATTTCTAGGGACTCCAAGGTAAGTTCATTTCTAGGAACTCGGATGTGCTGATGCATTTTGTTAATGGCATCTTCTCATGCACCAGAGGCACTGGTGAGAAACCTGCATGGTTTCTTAATACAATCCTGTTTTTCTAAATTCAAATGAGCTGTGGCTTATATTTCCTTAATCACACAAGTCATACATGCTTGTTTTTATTCTACATATTAGCAAACTAATAGGCACAAAAATGTATTACAAGCCAGTACAGTAATTAATGAACATCAGGAGTTTCATTAATGCAGAATGTTGTTGCATTAGTAACTAACCACAAATTGAGCATCACAAATTTCCCATGTGCCCATTTGAAGCGATCTAAGCACTTGGGGATAATATGAATATTCAGCTACAGAGGTTTAAAATATTGTGGATTCATGAGTAAGTTGCTACCTTGATGAAGAATCTTAATAGGTTAGGGTTTAATTCTGAAAATACTTTCTGGCTGGTAGATGCTGGAAGAGTCAGCACCTTGCTTTAAGTGTATTTTTTGGTGCTTTTGTTCCCCTACTCCCTCATTCTTTTGGACAGTAGCTTCTAGTAACCTAGGTAGTACTGTTAATTGGCCCTCACAGTAGCTTGTGTCAAAATACTCATTTACTTCTTTGTCTTCTTGGAGCAGTATGCTTTTTTTCCATTAGCTTTTGTTGTCGTCTGGCCCATAATTGTCAGTGCATTGAGACCTTCTATTAGAACAACTGAATTTGTGAAACTTGCTTGGGTAGATGGTGTTTGCAATGATTGTGTACAGCGAACCCGAACTATGGCATGAGTCTTTCTTCTGGCCTCATATTCTGTGATGTAGTTGCATGTTTGTGTGAAAGGAAAGTCAGAATGGAGGACAGACATTATTAACATTCCATGCCAGTGGTTTGACAGAGTATTCTATTACTGATTTTACAGTGGTCAGGAATAAATCAAATGTGGTTTCAAGAAGTCTTTATTTTTATTTGTACCCACAAAGATAAATAGTACCATATGGTGTTGAAAAAAAAAAAAGGAAAAAAGGAAAAAAGAGACACTTAGGGCAAGCATAACGGCTTTGTAATATATAGCATATGTAGGGCTAGGTCATCGCTTGCCTTATGCACCTATAGGGGAAAGTTAAGCACCTTTTTGTTTTTTTCTACAAGTTATATCCTCTATAGCAGACAGCATAAGGAGGAGAACAGACTCAAAAGGCCACTGTTCCCTCAATAAAAGATGTATGAGGGAGAATGAGTAGGAGCCTTGTTTGTAGTTTTTACTGGCCAGCATAGTGAGTTAAAATAGTCTGGTACTGCTATAGAGAATAGATTACTTTGTACTTAAAGTCAGAAACAGGAATTGTTGATCTAAGTAGTGATTCTCAAACTGCTCTTGCATTCTCTGCTCTGTCTGATTTGATAATTTTTCCTCTGGGCTGTAAAATGTTCCTATTTGCTAACAGGAGTCCAATTTTTGCAGAATCTTTTAAAGTTTTCTTTCTATTGCAAGTATTTTCTTTTAGTACTAGGTGTCTGTGTATCTTAATAGAAAAGGCATACACAACTATTTAAACTGAGACATGAGATATGTAAATGAAGTCTTGCACTGAGTGGTCATTCATCTCTTCTTGTGCTGCACTAGGGAAACAAATACACACTGCTTTGAAAAAAATTAGCTTACTTTTGGAGTCCTGGCCTGACTCCCTCACATACATTCCTCCACCATGAGCAGAGAAAGCAGCAGAGACTGACTACATGAAGTTTGTAAGACTAGATCGAGGTCTGATTTTTTAAATGGTGAAGCTAACACATCTTTTCAGTACAGGGAAGATCACTTTCTCTTGCCATGATGGGTGTTCATGTGCTGCCTGTTTGAGGCCAAGAAACGACAAGATAATGCAAAAAGACTTACTCGTAAGTAACTTCTGAAGAAAAGCAATCCCGGTAATGTTACACTTTCCCCCAAAATCATGCAGCTTCTTCAGAGGAAAGGTCAAATAAAGGCAGAATAAGATCAGAGGATTGTGTGGTGTCCTGGGCAATGTTCTCTATTCCTTAGAGTAGTTAGTGGACTCCCTCTAGAGGGGACTGAGGACTGTGGAATACAGAAGTCACTGCAGTCCCATCAAGGGTTCTTCAGGGCATTTCCTTAACTTACCAGAACTGCGTCTGACTTGGTTTTGAAGGTGTTCCATGTTATGGGTACCATTTAAAGAGCAGGATTGTGGCTATAGAAAGCACATCTTTATTGGTATGACTGCAATCTGTTCGAAAAATATGAGTAAACAAAAAGTGCAGAATAGGAACCTGTGCTACTGGCAACAAATCAGAAAGGACAGTTGTAATCTTGGATGCGGTTCACTGTGGCAGAATTGGGCATTTGGAGTCTGTGTGTATTTTAAATCCATTTTGGAGGATGTAAGGGGATTAGACAGACTGCATGCTCCAAAGTTGATCCATAACATTCTCCTAATGGTTTGGAAAAGTACACTGTCATGTTGAGCATCATCTTCAAAATGTCAGCTCTCTGGCACTTAATGTTGACAGCATTTTTTCCCTTTTGCATGCACTGAAAGCAGTTGAAGAATTTTTATGTAAGGAATTGCACTGAAATGTAGTATTTTGAAATCATGCACTATTTCTTCTAAACTTATCACAACTGTCAAATAGTTTTCTGCTGAACTTGAGTTACATGTTTGTCTTTGGCTTTGGTTTGTTTTTTTTCCCTTTTGCGAAAGAAATAGTTATAGTATGCCTTCTTTTCACAACTGCAGGGGTATCTTGGATTCCCTTTCCCCCCCACCATGACTTATTCAGCCCAAGCTCAGGATTGTTATTCTAGTCAGATAGATAGAAAGAACCATGCTTGGAAGTCTTCATAGAAGATCCACCTTTCACTATCAGGGCTACTGAGACTTTCATCAGATGAAATGCAGCTGAGCCAGATTAAGAAATCATTGTCCAAGCCAGTTCCTCCCTTGGTCTCTGCCTTTCCTCCTCCTCACCTGGTGTGCAGGTGTGACTTTTTGTGTAGTGTCTTTCTACTCTGGTTCTGCTAAAGTGACCCATGTTGACATAGAAACAGTTTAATAATATTTTAGATCATTCTGACAGAAGCAGGTTTAGTACTCATGACAAGTGAGATTATTCTGGAAGAGCTACGAGAGTGGGAACATGTAGCAAGAATGGCTTATAAGAGGAATGCAGAGGACAGCCTTAATTCTGTGCCACAGATCAGACTAGTAGCAGCCTTCTGAGAGGGGGGGTTCTTCTCTACAGTCAATGGTATTTGCAGGGATATGACTGGAAAATACACATTTTGTAAACCCCTGGGTGACCGAATCATCAACTGTAGGTTTTTTGCTGGAACACATTCTGATGACCAGTGAGCTATTGCCTCATTAGGATCAAACACCCAACTTTCTTCAGCTAATTTCAATTAGATGTGACCCTTGTAGTGGGGATTCTTTGTTGCAGTAGTTTGTGTGGCTTTGAGGTTAGTACAGGCCACAAGCCAAAGACTGGTTTGCCTTTCCTGTGTTAGAATAAATTGTATTATGACTTGGGTGGAGCACCCACAGGTGAGTTTCCACTGTCTGCATTGCTATGTGCCCCAGACCTCGCCAGTGGTCTCCTAGGATTAATTTGCCAACCGTTAGCTAAAACAGCTCCTAGAGACGTGTGCATGCTCGGAGTTACAGGAATGCAGGCGCTTACTTTTGTGATGCAATTGGATACTTAGAGAGTTTTCTGTGCTTGTTTTTTGCTTTCTTTAAAAAAGAATAAAAAAATAACTGATTGTTATTTAACCATTTTTTGGGGAAAGAGGTTGTTGTGGGGTGGTTTGGGTCTTTGCTTTTATTCTGTTTTTAAGATGATTAGTAAATGAAATGCTTGGTATTTTGTGAGCCAGATACTAGTATGAATATTACACTGTGATATTCAGCTAATGGGAGCACATGTTTCCTACAGGAAAGAGCCATGAATGATTGATGATTGTTTCATTGTTCAGCTTTCAGTTATTTCACCTAGGACTTTTCCTACTTATTCCATAGCCCAGTTTATTGTGAAACTGGTGCCACCCACAGCTGCTGAACAGATTTACAGCATCTAGTAAAATCCTGAGGTCTTCTAGACAGAACTCGATCTTGTTTCAAGTGGAAACATATTTTGGCTGAAGTGAATCCAGCTTATTTTATGTTTGTTTGATGTAGTTAGCCTTTGAGACCAAAAATGGTGTTGTGCAGTTGAATCTTCACATTTTGGCTTCAGCCTTGTTTTCATTAGTGGGTTGGGAGGGGAATAGGAGAGTGACTCTCCAGGTGTGGCTACATCATGCTATCTCATGGGTCTACTAATGTGATGTTTATACTTCTAAACCGAATTGCCTACAGCACTTCCTATGCATTGCTTGTGTTGGCTGCCAAGTGTATTTTCCTAATTTTTCTACGAGTTTTACCCTTTCATCATTTATGACTTGGAAAAAAACAGTGAGGCCACATGCCCATATTAACTGATACTACATGCAAAAAGATGGTAACATGTTGGAAAATGTTTTACATTGCTAGCAAAAAAACCCTAAAGGTTTTTCTTGCTCATGTGTTTAATATAGATGACTGGGATTAGGGAGTCTTGAGTTAAATTCCTAACTGTTCTTCTGGGACCTTGGAGAAGTCAGTTGGTTTGGCTTCAGTTTCCAAAAAGACAAAATGGCCCTAATACTTTACTGTATTTTTGAGGTTTTATAAATATTTATAAATGTATATTTATATACATTTATACATGTGTAAAGTATTCTGAGATCTAGAATGGAGAGTGCTTTCTAAGCATAAAATAATGCTTTCACAGGAAGGGTAAGTGTATCGTGAGAAATTAGAGACAAAATACAAGCGAATCTTTGTCAAGTTCTGAAATAGCTGGGCTGAATTTTTATCTGTTTAAAAATTCTGAAAATCCAGGAGTCCAGTGTGGTGGACATAACACAACTGGTGAACTGCAAGGACTGAATGGGTATATTTAGCTTTTTATTTCATGAATTATTGGAGGTTTGTGTCTAGATTGATTTGGTATAGATATATTGACATAAATCCTCAGGCAGAGCTAGTAGTGATGGCTCGGATGCTTGCTTTGCCTTGCCATAGCATGATTAGGGCAGCGAGGAAAGCACTCGGAGAGCAGAGAAGCCCTGCACCTCCCAGGCATGCTTGCTTTCACATAGACTACACCTATTACCCTGCTGGAGTCTGGGTCAGAGCCAACTCCTTGCCAGCCTAGGGCTTCCCCATATGGAAGGGTGGTCAGCTGCCCAATAGGATTGCTTTCTGGCTCTCCTGCACTGCTGGAGCAGCACAAAGCAAGGTTATGTTACATTAATTTTAAAAAGAAGGAAGATGATGTCAGGAAAATTCACTGGAGTAATCTGAATGGGCCTCTTGGAAAGGGGGAGAGCTCTTGCAGCACAGTCACAGGCACTGCTGAATTATGTCAGTTGCATTATGTGATTTTTACTTTTTTGTTCCCCTTGAGCTGCAGTAATAACATGAACAGTTATGGCAAGTACAGCTAAATATTTATACTTTGCTTTACTCTACAAATACCCTCTAGTGTCATACAAAGATAAAACTCTTTGTTTTCATTTGGTAAGGATGACTAAGTCCAGCCCACTTGTGGCTTTCCTTATTCCCTCACTTTGGAGTTATGCAGTCATCCTTAGCTCATGAAAATAACACTGTCTTATCCTTACTGTTCTGGTCTCCTGGTCAAGAAGTCAAGCATTCTTTTTGTGATTTACTATTATGCCTTTGAAAGACCTCAATATGTTTATGTAACTACTGTAGCTTCAGACTATTATTCCACTGTGTGGTATTTTTCTTTCCCCATAGACTACTAAAGTACTAAGACTCTGTTCTCCCTTTTTTTCGTGTGCTATCCTTATTTATAATGGGCTTTTCTGATTGTGACAAGCTTCTCTTGTCTCTTTAGGTGTTACTTAATGTTGTTCTTTTGACCTCTCATAAATAATTACTAAATTTTTATATTTTTTTGTGTAATCTTGCTCAATCACTGCTAAATAGCTGCCCTATGTAATATCCTAGCTGTCTTTCAAATCTGGTATTATTTACACTCCTACGTTGTTCAGTTGCTTGTCACAGGGGATTGTGTGTGCTATAGACAAATAAGTTGATGCAGATGTATGAAACAGGTATTTTTGACCAGTGGAAATGAACTTTTATGTAAAACAAAAGTTTAAATGGGACATTTCAAGGTTGGATTTATGGCTTTCTACAGATTGTATGTATCGTGTTTTTTCTTTAGATTAAATTAATGGAATCAGAATTGATAACAGAAGTAATACAAGGTGTTTATATAGGCATTTGAATGCAGCGCCATCATTCCATGTGATTCATGAACGTATATTCCAGAAACAATGGTCTGTTATGGGAAATTGTTGTAGCCTATCTTTCCTATGTCATTTGTATGAAAAAAGGTATCCTGGGCACTCAGGAATTCATGCTTGCTGAGTCTTTACAGTTGATAACCATTATGAAATCATGATGAAGATAATTATTATGAAAGAATTTGAACCTTGCTGAACATCTTTTGGTAGGACCCCCAAAGCAGGAGTATGTATCTTGCTGAGGTGATTGCTGGTGGGAAAGCCATTCACCAAAGTAAATGGACCTGGCTAAGCCCCTATGTTTATTTCTTATTTTCACCATGTCTGCTGGGAAAACAGCAGCTGCTGTAGGAGCTTTATAAGCTTCTGTGGCTACTGTTCACTTAATGTTGAATTTACATGGTATACACATGTGAATGTTTTTTGTTGTGCTGCCATATTCCTGGCCCGTTTTAGTTGTGAATCTGGCCCTTTTCTCATCTGTGCTTTTCTTACAAGCTCTTGGCCGATCTTTACCACAACGCCCCTCTCTTTTCTTTACTTTGATCCCTTTTATAAGCCTAACAACTCCTTCCTGTCGTGCAGGTTTACACCTCCTAAACTCGTTCTTTAATATTTGTCTTGTGTGTAAAATGTGTATGCATAAAACCGTAGTACTAAAAAGGTGCGTGCTAATTGCCACCTGCTCCCTGGTCATTTTATGGCTGCTTTTAGCGTAGTTTTTCCTCTCCATCTGTACATTTTATTTGAAATTTTGAAGGGCAAAAATGAAGTTGTGCTGGAGGTTATTATGGAACGGCAAAGTTTTCCTTGGCTTTGGGGGACTCTAAACTCAGTAAACGCATGTGTAACTGCCTTCATGTGAGAAGTTTTACTCTAATGTTGCTTTCCTGAAATTATTAACATGAAAAAGATAAGTACGAACATCAGCACCTTACCTTTTGAAGTTCCTTGAGGCACTGCTTATGTCCTGCTGTTTGTGTAGCGTGTAGCTTATTCTGGATGCTATTGCAGTAGAAATGTTGTCAACAAAATGTATAGGAAGAAAAAGTCTCTCATTCAGTATTGTCTGCATACTTTTACATGTGTGTGTCTTGATTTGTCTGTTGTTTAGCATGCTTGCTTCATTCATGGTTCATAAAGGCTGTAGTTAAACATAAGATATTGATTGAAGGGATAGATAATTCATTTACACCTCTGTATTGAGTATTACAATTTTCAACCGTTTCTTTTTCCTTTGATTCAACTGTGAAAGTGGGATGGGACACAGAATGGCCTCATTATTGTAGGAGTATTTCTCTGTTCCCTGCAATGATTCCAAAAGCTCTTGCACACTTCATCAGTATTATTGTAATTCTTTGGCTGCAGGATATTTGGCAGCTGTTGCACCCCACTGGCAAATCCTATTCAGACTTCACTTCCATTCACCATTGCCATTGGAGAATTGATTTCTCTCTCCTCTGCTCTAACCTTTCCCAATTCATTTTGGATTGTTCAATGTGAAACATTTTAATTTCATATCATACAGCCATTCAGCTCACAATCCTTTTTTAACCTGTCACCAGGGTAACAGCATAGCATGCTTTCTTTAGGCAATCAAGTTTTTATTTCACATGCTTAATGTTGCATTAAATGTTTGCATTTTGTTTAACCCTCTTAAATAGTTTGAACTGTGGATGTATTTTGCAGGGTAATGAAGTCTCTGATTTCAGTGTCAAGTCTTCACAGGAATTGCCTTCCTAAAAAAAATAAATAAGAAGAAATCAGAAGATGAATACAGTAATGACGAGATTATTAACAAAATCCCAAATGGCTGAATGAGGCAAGCATCCATAAAACGGCAAAAATATTTTTCATCTGGAAAAAACCTTCCAGAAGCTTATGTTATAATCTTTAGACCTACACTTTAGGATTACTTTTACCTGTAAGTGCTTGTAATCAAATTAATGCAAATATAGGATTAACCATGCAATAACATGACTTTAAGAAGTGAAATGTTTGGCGTGTACCTGTCAACCTGCTTCAAACTGCTTGCCAGATATCTGTGCAGTACTGTAAGCTGAATATCAAGTGATTTATATACCTCAAAATTAGAATTTAATGGGATGATGCAATTGATTAAAGAAGTACAGAGGTTTTAAATGTCTGTTTTCCCTGTACATGCAAAACCAAAATGGCATGAACAACAGGCTATACCCGTTTTATTGGAAATTAGAATAATAATGAATTTAGAGTATGTTATGATAGATGATAAAAAAAATATGAAATGGACATTTTCATATCTGAAAAAGCCCTTTTTTTGTTTGTTTTTTTTTAATAACTATGACCTGACTGAGCACGTCCTGCTTTTCTTGGTAAAGGAATAGGACCAGCTAGGTTCACACCTACCTGTTCAGCTGGATTTTAATAACATCTGTAATAGATGTCCTTAAAATGCCCAGAATTTCTCTATCTATAATTACAACTAAAGGTGTAGCGTTAAAGGCTTTTTATTCGTCATATTCTAGTCAAAGTTATATATATATATAGTTAAACTGAAGAACGTGCCATTGTGAATAAGCCCAGACTTTGCTCATTTATAATGAAATACACCCACTGTAATGAAAGCACTAATAATACACATTTTAACACTTGAGAAGCTTATAGAATTAGTATTCCTATTTGCAAAATAGATCATACACATCTAGCATGGTTTTAAAAAACTAAATGCAGAATATTTGCGTTACTGTACTAGCTGGGATGTTTGAGTTTGCATTTGACACAGCTGTTTTTGAGGAGTTAGCTGCTTATTATACATCAGACCCATAGAGCTGACTTTGTTAGAATTTTTCTTTCAATAGCATATAGCTAACTATATAAAGATAGAAATGTAGTTTTTTATAATAATTTCCAAGCTTTCTGTCCAGTTATCTTTTTCCCCCAAGTTGTACTATAAGCTACCAAACATTATTACCTGCCAAAAGAGGTTTGGCAGTGTTTTGTTACTGAATTTTGCCAAAAGGAGCCAAACATATGGTAACAGTTAATTTATTGGTTCTTCTAACCTCAAGGGAACTCTTACAGAGAGCATATTACCTTTTTATCTAACATATTTTAAATAAAAGAGCTGTTGGCTTGAAATCTGATATGCCAGTATAGAAGCTGACCTTCAGTGTGGTTATGCTCAATTCAGTCTTGTTTAAGGGTAAGATTAAAAGTGTAAACATACAAGATTGAGGTAAGACTGCTTTCTTTTCAACTTTTAGAGAGGTAGGTCACTTCTGCATGGTTTTTGAGTGTGTGTATGTGTTTAAGTGAAAATATTGAGGAAACATTTTCACAAGAAAAATGAGTCCTGCCTTTGTGTCAAAAGTTTTGGAGTGCTCTTTCTTCACTTTCTTGTTAACATATTTCCTGTTTTATGCATTCAGGGAGCAGTAAAAAAGGAGCATTTTCAATATTTTTTTATCTAAGACCACAGGCCTATTTGTTGCTTCGTGACAATGTAGACTTGTGTAATTCTAATGGGAGAATTTCTTGGAAGGTAACATTGCTAATCGTGCTGCTATTCACTATGTTGGAGTCAAATTGCATGCCTGCTATTTTCATGACACAAAAGATCAGTGATCTGCTACCTGCATTTAAGGTTCCTCCTTAGGTGCTGTATATTTTTGTCTTTGTAACCTGGTGGTGTTGTGAACCTTAAAAGAAAGACTACATGGATATGTCATCTTTTTTCAGATAAGATATTTGGGATAGATGGTGTCTTAAATAAAAAATATCCTGATTTCTGTTGGCTTGTAGTAAGTATTCAGAGGCCTGAATATTTTTCCCTGGATCTGTTTTGAGACTTCTCAGATTACTTTCCTT
The DNA here is from genome assembly GCA_039720435.1 of Amazona ochrocephala. Taxonomy (NCBI): domain Eukaryota; kingdom Metazoa; phylum Chordata; class Aves; order Psittaciformes; family Psittacidae; genus Amazona; species Amazona ochrocephala. The sequence goes on from CM077877.1 coordinate 57,422,911, forward strand.
TTGTGATTATGAATGATTCTTTAATATCCTTCATGGGCCAGTCTTTAGTGGTTTACTTCTCCCTGTAATTGTGTGTGGTGCTTGGAGTTTGTTTTGGCTGTGTCTTCCCTTTAGCATATATCTTCAAAGTCCTTGCTATGAGAAAACCTGGGCAGGAAACAGCTCAGGACCTGGGTCTTTTGAAACCAGGGATGTTTACCCATTGACTTAGAGAGGATGACAAGTCTTTATCCTGTCTCTCTGTGGTGCTTAGTAAAATTTGGCTTGCTGCGGTTAGTAGTGCGATGATACAAATAATTCATTTGTCTACTGAATGCCAGATATAAAAAGCACTTCAAAAATCTGGGGCATTTGTTAAATTTTATCCTTGCCAGGCTTTAAGCTTCTGTCTTTATCCCGGTGTTGTGGTACATGTTTCTGAGGTCCCTCCCTCAGCCATGGGTGGTGATCTGATATATCTTGGTGACATGAATGGTGTTCTCCAGGCCCTGCTTTTCATTTTTCTACCAAATGTGGAAGGGTTAGTGAGAGCTGATAGCATTTTGCTGTTTCACAGTTTGGAAAAAGTGGGATTGCCCTGGGAAATTGTCGTGTTCACAGCCTGTATAGGGTAGAGCACAACTCCCCAGACACAAGGCTAGCTTGTCCCACACAGGAAGGCCAGAAGGGTTGCAGACATTTGTATTTTAGAGAAATATGTTGGATATGGGCAAGGAGACTTTGGGCTTAGAAAGAACTAACCACTGTATGATTCTGTGACTGATTTCCTCAGCAGGAGTGGGAGAGTTCAAATGAGGGGTTGGGGTTGAAGGCAAAGTTGTGAGAACCATTTCTAAAGATCTTCCTAAGGTATCCTCTCTCAGCTGCCGTACACTACTTCCGAAGGTGTATTCTGTCAATACTTTGGCTGTTCCCTTGCTATTTATTTGTTTCTCCTCTGATATTTTCTTTATTTTTCTATCTAAATTTTCAGGAGATACCAGTGGGCATAGTTGTAGGTACTGTATAAAAACCAGTTGGGTAATGTACGTTGTGTCATGTTTGCACAACAGTTCTACTTTACATTTTCTGTTCAAAATGTATCTGTGTTTTGTATGTTAGAAAAAAAATAAATTCTTTATGTCCTTTTTGAACATACATTTGACCACAGACGAGTTGTTGGCTCATGGTTGTTTATAGAATAGGAACATTCACAGAATGATAGTTTTATGTATTAGCTTACTAAGAAAGAACAACAGCACCATCTTTTCAAACATATGTGTTATCATAGTCATTAAATAATAATTGGATGCGTAAGAAATCATGTTTAAAGAGAATGTTTTATATCACATATAAAAATATACTATATGTGGCATGTTACTCAAACTGTTCTGTGATTATTATATATGGGTTGTTATTTTTATATATATAGTGTGTGTGTATGAAAAATGTTTTGTATTTATGAAATTTATTTCTTTGTGAATTACTGAGCTAAGTGTCTTTGTGAAAGGCAAGGAAGTAGAAGGAAGTTCTAATTAAGTACATTGTAGAAGCGTGACTACATTCTTTTATTGTTCTTGTACCTCAATTGTCTATCTACCGTTGTTTACTGAATATTGGAATAGATGGCTATTTGGACCACCCAGTATGGCCATTTTTATGTTGCCATGCTATATTGGTCATGATTCTCCCAAAATAAGCAAAAGGAAATCTAAGTAGAAGACCTACTTTGTGTTAAACTTTGCGTTTCTGCCACTCCTTGGGTCCATTCCATCTACACAGCCTGGCTTCTCTACTTCAACTTTAGTCAGCAGAAAGCTTAGTGGGCACAAGTCTCTTTTATTAATACTGAGCATGAGGCACTAGCTGTTACAATTTTCTTTTGTTCACAATCAACCCTACTTTAATAATTTATTCTGAAATTCTTTCATTCACATCTGATGTGTGTAACTTTAGCTAAGTAGGAAACCTGCACACATTTTTTTTCTTAACTGTCTTTCTTCTCTTTACTTGAGAGACCATAATAGAAACAATGGCAGCTGTCCTATTAAAAGGATAAAAACATATGGAGGGCAATAGAGATTTATCTTCTTTTCAATACATATGACAATTTGAGCCTGGGTTTCTGTGACCCAGATTCATAGTGCCCAAGTAATGTCATAAATACAGGTAAGCGTCGCCCAAAGGTAGTTCAGCCCATCTAAGGTCTAACTCATTGTGGAGAGGTACCTTTCTCTTTCCATTAGTCATAAAGAGTAAAGATGATTAATATCAGGTGGTGAAAGCTCAGTTGTGCGAACTCTGGGTGTAAGCTGAAAGTGCAGTAGAAGATCTATTGAAGTTAATGTGTGAGGCACTGGGGCTCTCCTATGTGCTATAATTGTCTAGACATGAGAAATTAGTACTTATTGAAGATATACTTATTGAAGATATGTTATCTAATATAATTTTTAATGAACTCTTGGGGTTTTCTCATCTGCTATTTTTTTTTTCTCTGTAGCTTAACAGAATTAGTGGTGTTAATTTGTTCCATAGGAATCTAGTGCAGAAGAAATAGAGAACAAAGCTTTAGAATCTATGAAACATGCAACATTTTTTGCATGCTAGGGAGAGGAAGTAGCTATCACATTGCCTATCAGAAGCTGTCCTGAGTACCTCTGACCAAACACTCTAATCACATTTGTCTGTGGTTTGGTAGATAACCTCACTGACATTTCTGCCGTTACCTGGTACTAGTTCTCATATGTGCAGTAAAGAACCATCTTTTTGAAAAGCTAGCCACTGTCTGGAAAAATATATTGTTGCAAATTAATCACTGTTATTTGGCCAGCTTCTGTTTCTTACACTATGGCATATAGGATGGCTAGTAAAGGAAAATCTGACCATCCTTTTCTGAGACTCTCATCCTGAATGTGCCTTTTATGTATTTCCTGAATTGTCATATAGAGGAGAAATCACAGCAGAAGAAGCAGGATCGGTACAGCTGTATTACAGTACTGTTCTCATTGGCATGAGATGGTTAAGCTCTTGGATGTACTCTTTGGTTTGGCTGCAGCAAGTTTGCAGGAGGTGGTAAGCTCTGCATGATGGGTGAGCTCTTACAATACCCTGGAACCCTACTTGAATCTGATGCAAGCATTGCATTTTCCAAGATGCACAAAAAATTAAATATAATTCTGTTTTAAATAATGACATTTGGGATACAGGCTTCAGAGAGACCAAGTCAAATCATTGGTACTACAAAGCCTGGCAAAAATTCCATACTTCTGGCAATATGATCTGGTTAGTTCTAAGGGGGCTGACAGATTAAAAAGGGTGTTGTAGTAAGGCTTAGGTGAAAGACCTAAATAAAACTATTAACCACAGGAAAGACAGCATTCAGTACTTAATTGCTAACCTCAGAAAGATGTTTGGAGGTGGTGTTCTATTAGAAGGCGGCATTTTCAGTTTGGTTCTAAGACAGCTTGTTGTGTTGTTGTGTTGTGTTGTAATTTATATTTTTTTTGTTCATGTAATTTATAATTTTTCATTAGTTCAGACATTGTGTTCCCTATGGGCCTTGAAGAAGGCTGATGTTCTTACTCACAGTGGTTTTGCCAAACTTCCTTGGAGGTGACCTTACTCTGATATCTTTCCTTTTCCCTTGACTGAAGTAATTGTCTCTTACTCTTGATCTGGTGCTTCCTTTAGTAAATTGAGCAGGTACTGACAGGTTTCACTGTCTTACAGACTTTCTTCTTTAAAGAACTGCTGTATTTCAGTCAGATGCTACTGCCTTTAATTGTGGATATGTCAGTTTATAGGTGCAGATGTATATCTCTGAATAAAAAAGAAATAGGTTAATATGTTTTGGAGGGATTAACCTTGAAAATTACTGCTAGCTGGAAAAACAGTGATGTGTTCAAGAAGATACTATCATATAGCAGGATGGAGGCAGCACTGGATTTCAAGCCAAGATTTTTTTCCCAAAATTAAAGTTTAAAATTTGATTCTAATATGTTTGTGTTCTCCTCCAAATGGTGGAACGATTTTTCAGATGTGCTGCACCGTGCAGTATTCTTGTTGCTTTCAACTGAAAGGAGCTGGTAGGTGCTAAGCACTTCTTAACTCTCTTCTTTATTGTGGCAACTAAATAAGAGGTTTAAGCCTGAATTTAACTATCATTTTTGGTTTACCTTTTAATCTCTGGCCCAGTAGCTGAATGAAATACTGAGCTTATGGTTTTGAGGAAGTGCAATTGCAGAAATTGTTATTAAAATCAAAATCTCTATGTGAATAAAGAATTCTTCAATATGTAATCTAGCTGTCATGACAAGTGGATCTCTATTTCATGATGAGGAGCTGATACTCTCACTATATGTATTTGACTTTTGATTAGTTCTAATCCAGTCCTGTGAACTGAATGCCCATTTGTGGCTGGAGTGTGCTGGCTGCAGTTCTGGAGCCAGACTTCTGTCTGTCTTGCATCAGACAGGAACCTGGTTCCTGTGTCTTGAGACTGTTCTGGAATGTGATCCAAAGCAGCATAAGTGCAGATGATTGGGATAGTTTGCTTTGAGAACTGCTTGCAATCTCAACTAAAACACTGAAGTTCTCACACCCTCAGTATTGTCTTGATTACTTCTGAGATATCATACACTCCAAAACTTCTACTGAAAAATTGTGTGAATAACTGAAATCTTAAATTCTGACAAAAGGGAAGATGGATTAAATGTGTTTTGGGTTCAGTTTACAGCAGTTAGTGGCAATTTAGTTCAAGATTAATAGGCTATGAGTCAGGCAGATTTCACTACTGGGATGAATACAGCAAACCTAGCATTGAGTTTGGATGTTTCAAAAAGTAATTGAGTATGGAGTATAGTCTTATGTGTAGGTATAAAACTGAATGCCTGTTACCCTATCAAACTTATAAGTAGGTAATTTTTGATAATTTCACCTCCATTTTCATATTAGCAGTTTAGAGATTGCTTGCTGCCTGTTTTTAACACACAAAGGTAACCTGTAATTTTCTAAACTTAATAGAAAGCGAAAAATAGCACATTATTACTAGGCACAATCATTGTTTGAATGGAGGTGCAGGAAGCAGGCTGCCCCACAAGCAGCTACATCCCAATACCATCATGTTATATGGAAGAATATAACTGCTACTGGGTGATGCTAACAAGAGCTGAAGTCCTCCCTGCTGCATTGCAGTGATTTGTTCTGAAGCTCTTTGAACATTAAAAGAAAGTGAGATAATTATTGTAAGACTATTCCCAGCTATCTGCAGAATAAGAGAATTAATGAGTTTCCTTGTTCAAGGAAGTACAGGAAAATCTGCACGGGAAACGGAGTTTGTAATTTTCCTTTTATGGAGTGTATTATTATTTCTTCCAACTGCTCGAAGTAAACTGCTATTAAAAATTAAGGATATTAGAGAGAAACAAACTTTTGAAAGTACTCCAGTGGAGCAGAAATAGCCCACATTTTTTTTCTTGATGACGAACAGATTTTCAGATGTTTCTGTCTGTAACAATTATCAGTATGCACAGCTCAATATTGTTGGCTAATCTGATTAAACACACCTGCTTGCAAGTAGGTTTTCTTTGGTAAATAGTTTTTCCGATTTAGAAAAGATGGTTGAAATAACAGATCAGAACACAGACTTGTAAATTATATGTAAAACAAATGTATTTTTTCTCTACTTTTGAACACGATTGGAATCTTCCTTGCTTCTCATCTTACAAATGCTTGCAATGAGAGAAGGAGCAGCATCTCTTATCCAGCACTAATGCTTGTGATGTTTCCTTTTCCAAGAGAAACCAAAAGCTAAAGTAGACCCTGACATGTCATAGGAGAGGAAATGAGTTTCAGATATCATGTTTTACATTTGTTTATTTGTAATTTTCAAGGTATGCTGGAGTCTGCTGAAGGACTGCACAGTCTGGCCGTTCTCTGAAATTGAGAGATTGGGCAGTACTTGCAGCTCCCAGGAGTGCTTTGTGTTTTGTCCAGTTTGTTAAATGCAAAGTGCATAGAAATTTCTTGGCATAGGACCAAATGCCAAAACTGTGTCCCAAAGGATGCATCATCAATCTGCAAAGCTGCATTTTCTGAGTCTTCATGAGTCTGTTATTCCTTCCTACCATAAGCAGTATAGGATGGTGACTGCCCTAATGCCTGCTTGGGCCCTGGCTCTTTCTTGAGAGATGGGAGGTAGATGTTGTCCTGGGTTCAGCAGTAGCAGTCATTTTTCTCCTTCTTGGTAGCTGGTGCAGTGCTGTGTTTTTGATTTTGGGCCTGGGAACAGTGCTGATAACACCAGTGTTTTCAGTTACTGCTTGGTGATGTTTAGGCTGGCCAAGGACTTTGTGAGTTTCATGCTCTGCCAGGGAGGAGGGGAAGCCGGGAGGAAGGAGAGGCAGGACACCTGACCCAGACTGACCAAAGAGGTTATTCCATACCACAGCACGTCATGTCCAGGATGTAGAAACGGAGGACAGAGACCCGGAAGGGTGTGGGGGGGGGGGGGCACTGCATGGTCGGGCTTGATATTGGATGGTGAGAAATTGTATTCTTTTCCCTTGTATTTCTCTTGTCATTATTATTATTATTATTGGTGGTAGCAGTAGTGCTTTGTGTTATACCTTAGTTACTAAACTGTATTTATCTCAACCTGTGGGAGTTGCATTCTTTCGATTCTCCTTCCCATCCCTCCAGGAGCGGAGGGAAGAAAGAGTGGGGAGTGAGTGAGTGAGCAAAACTGTGCGTGGCTGAGAAGCTTAAACCACGACAGATGTGAGCCCTCGAAGGCTAAGGGAGACCGATAACCCAGGTCTTTCGTTCTCTGGATGCATGTGCTGCAAACATGAATTCGTTATATCAAGATGAGCAACAGCAGCAATCCTGCTTCCTTTGGCTGATAGACTTAAAGCTAAAAGCCATAAAAAATTTTTCCAGAGGCTTTGAATTGTCGATGTTTGCCTGCATGCCTGGAGCATGCATTGTTCTTAATGCTGTGGAGACAACTTTGGCAGAGGAGACCTTGCTTCCTACCATGCTGCTGAGGAAGCTGGCTGTGAAGCAGTTGGGTCACTCTCTTTGCAGGACTCAACCCCTTGCACACTTAGGGACCCTCAGAGTGGAAGAGGGTGAGCCAGGGTGAGCTCAGGTCATCTGCAGGGTTACTTAACAGTTAAATGAAGATGAAAGGGGTTGGGCCAGATGCTTAGCTATAGGTAGAGCTAAATTCACCCCAGATTTATAAGATCTAGCTTTAACTGTTTCTTTATTTAGCCTTGATCAGGGGTTCACTGATGAAGGCAGTGGAGCTTTTCATTTGGCACTGGATTGCCAGCCACTATGTCAATGCAAATCACCCAAAAGGCTTCTGTTAAAGGAAGCCTCTAGATGTACACTGTTTTGCATAAAAGCACGGTCTACTCCATAACATCCTTTTAAAGCAGTGCTTTTTATTTTATAGTTTGCCTTCCATGTAATTTAATTCGTTCCTGTGGTCACTATTCAGATGGAGTACCTGGGTATAAATATGCATATTTGTTATCGATCTAAATGAACTATATAAGAAAATGTAATGTAAAACCATTTTGACATAACCATTGAGTAATTCTTTCAGCCTTTGTCTGATCAGCTGGCACACAGGCCAGAGGTTATTATTTTGTATGACATGCAGAACTATAATTTACTCTAATAATGGTATATTTTCATACTGTTGGTGAAGAGGGGTATATGTATGCATATGCACACATAAAGCAGAAAGAAGGAAACCCCATTTTTATGTAAAAATACTTGTGATATGTATAGATAGATCAATCTGAATATATGTAGAAAATGTGTGTGAATAGATGTATAAAATACTTCAAATTGCTGAATAAAATATTCCCAGATTCTTAGGTTCCTTTCACATAATTTTTAGTTCTTAAAATAATCCTGTGAAAGTGCTGCTTTTATCTTCTCTATGCAAAGATGAACTTTTATGTTGGAAAGTGTTGAAAGTACTCAGATAGTAAAGCTTAGATTTTTGTTTTGTTTGGCAGTACACTTCTGTTTAGAATTCTTTTAATCTAATCATTCCCTGCTTTTATATTCATCTGATAGTTGAAGGTTCTGTGAAGGATATTTCTTTGTATATGAACTTATTAAACCAATAATGCTCAAAAGTGCGAGGTTTACTTCCCTTTTTCCTTTTTACATCACAAGATAGGTTCTTGTTTGAGTTGTTAAATTTCTATTTGCCTTTCTTGAGTTTTTTGGGGGGAGGGCAGAGAAAATAAGAAACAATTTATATGGTAGATCTAAAGTTTCATTAAAATTGCTTTTGCCCTGTCCCAGGCATTTTAAGTGGGCCATCTGTCTAAACATCTCTCCATTTTTTTCTGATCATTTCCTCAACTTATTCATGAGCCATGGGAGGGCTCCTTTGTAGTCTCCGTGTAGCTGGTTCAGTCTACCCCCACTGAATACATCTATGTGCTTGCATAACATATCTTTTCACAGTGCTGGAAATTCTCTGAACTTGGTTCAGATGAATGGCCCACTTTCTGAAGGTCTTTTTTTCTCCCCCTGCAAAGATTTGTATGCAGAAACTGACCTTGGTGGCTACAGAATCCAGCACATTATTCTTGATCATTTTACAGGCCACCTGCTGTGAAAGTTATGATGAAGGATTTCTTAATGATTCTTTGACCATTAACATTGTTTTAAGTCAATATTTCACTTTTATTTAACTGCTGAATAGGTAATTGCACAATTGAAAAACAGCTTTACCCAGTGTCATATAATGTAGTTTTCAAACGCTTGTAATCTTTCGTAATGGGAGAATTTGTTAAGATAGTTTGGGATTTCTCTGTGTTTACATAAAGTATTATGCAGCAAAAATATCAGAAGAGAATTTGTAAGGTTTTTTCCCTCAGTGTCAGAACTCATATTTTGAATTGGAAGTAAAAAAATCTATACTCAATTTCCTGACGCTTTAGGAGCTGGTGACATTCATCATAGCTCATTACATCATCAACAGTAATTGGGAGAGGGGAGTTTATTTGCCACAAACTGCAGAAAATTGTAGTTATATTGAGTTCCTTCTACCTGATTGATTGATGACAATCAAAATGGTCGGGCTGGGGCAGAGTTATTACTTGACGTGCTTTTGTGAATGTCTGTTTTCCTTCGTTGTTTGTTTTTGACTAGAATAGATAATAGTTTAACTAGTGTCTGTTTTCTGTGAGCACAGTAAGTATGTGTCGATCTAAAATTTTTAGCAGTTGCCTGCTTTCCTCCCTGAAAACTTGTAAAGAAAGCAGGGGCTGTAATTGCTGCAATATTATGAAGTATCTCCTTCCTTCCCTCCCTCCCTCGCTGTCTCTCATGGCAGTTGGGGGTAAAAGGGACATAATACACTGTGCAGTGTATGAAATAAATTATGGGACCATGACATCATCTGTAGTTGAACAAACAGCAACAGAGGTTGAAAATAAATAACCAAGCAGGCAAGCACTGCTGGTTTTTCTTCTCACACCATTTATGTGCTTTTATAACTTCAACACTTTAAAGTAACGCCTTTGTGACTTAGAGCCAGGCCATCACCCTACTCTTCATCTGTGCCCCTATTGCTCATGATACTTCCTTTTCGAAGTCAATATGGAGTAGAGAGGTTCAGAACTGCCCATTTCTGTATGGAGGTCATTCATGACATTCTGTTCCACCCACCTCCCGTGTTTGCGGCCATGGTGCTGCCTTTGCTCTCTCCTTCTTTTGTGTGTAATGCTCTTGGCTAAGGAGAGCAGTGCCCAGCTCTCTGTGGCCCTGCTTCCCGTTCACCTTGCACTCATCTTGCTGCTAAAATTGTGTTTCTTCCTGCAGCCAGTGATCTTTATATGTAAATAAACTAATTTTTTCATGTTACATCATTTGCCAAAACTGAGAAGAAAGGGAGGGTATGCTACACCCCATGGAAAACATATTGTGTGGATTTAGATTAGTTACTGGGAGGAAGTTCTTTACTTGTAAGGGTGACGAAACAGTGTCACAGATTACCCAGAGAAGCTGTGGCTGCCTGTCCCTGACAGTGTTCAAAGTCGGGTTGCATGGGGCTTTGAGCACCCTGGTCTGGTGGAAGGTGTCTCTGCCCATGGCAGGGAACTGGATGAGCTTTAAAGTCCCTTCCAACCCAAACCATTCTGTGATTCTGAATCTAAGGTTGGAGGGGAAGCGCCATAAGATTTTGTTGGTTTTATGATAGTAAAAATGATACTATTTTTTCCTTCAATGTTTTTTTCCCCTGTAAGTAGAATATTTCAGATTTCAGCCCAGTATGTAGAATTTTGAAAGTTTTTTGAAAGTAGAAGGTTGGGGAGTTTTCCATGAACTAGTGGAAAATAGATTCAGAAGTCCAGATGTTTTCTCTTTGGAGGACTTAGGTCTGAGTTCTCAGCTAAGGAAGCAACCTTGGCCAAGAACAAAGAAATTATTTCCCATGCACTGGGACTTCTCAGACAATAAAAAACAAAACAAACCCAAACCCCACAAAACAACAAAAAAAAACACGCCAAAGAAATCCCTTTTTTAGGCTGATAGAAAATCCTCCATTTCTAAAGTAATTCATAGACTTGAGCAGCTTCCTTTCCATATCCAAGAAACTTGGACTTTGATCCTTAATTCTGGGCTTTGTGGTCCTTACTAATATGAACCTCACACCCCCTTCTTCCCTCCCTGAGTCCCATCAGAGTTGCATCTACTACAAGATAATTTATTTGAAAGGAATTTGATTTAATGAAGAAAAAGTAGGATTCTCATGGTCTAGTGTAAATGTCTGTCTTAGCTAGTGTAGCTGTAGGTTACAGTTACAAAGCCATAAGCATTTGATTAGCAAAGGTGAAAAATGTCCCTGTGCAAATGGATTAGCAATTTCAGGAGGGAAGTACAACTTGCCACGTACTTGGTATTAGATGCAGCTCTGGACCTTGGCCTCCTGGCCACCAGTGTTGCAGAGAGGGGAATTATGTGCCTATGGGGCTGTTTGAAACCCAGGCAAAGCAGTGATCATAGTCATGCCTTTCAAGAGGTGTGTATCCTGTTTGGAGATACACTTGACAAAGCTCAGCAAGACAAGACTGAACAAAAATAATCCCTGCTGGAGAACAAGACTGTCTTCCCTTTGATAGCAAACGGCCAGATTCATGAGGTCACTTCCAGTCAAATGCAATATGAAACGGGGCTGTGCCAGCAAGCTTATAAGGAATCTCATGCCACCAGTGAAGCGGATCTGCTAAGCTGTGTTTGAGATGAGGTCTTACCTCGTACAAGAAATGCTGTAACTATGAAGTTGCTATAAACCACTAAATCCTGTTGGCTGTTACAGTGGACTACCATAGAGAGTATACCCAGGCTCTGCCAAACTCCTGCTACATTCCTCCTTCCTGGTGCTCTGATACCAGGAAGTGCAATGAAAACATCTCTCAGTTTGCTGCCTGCTACCTGTGCAGGAAATTCCTGTTCCTATTCTTCAGGAACTCTTGTGTCTGTCACATTTCCTATCAGCCAGTCTAAATGTTTTGGTGACATACAGGAATTTCAAGACAAGGTGCTGAGAAACGTCATTGCACCCAATAAGCGATAGATATTTCCTCAGATTTGTTTTGACAGTTGTGGCTGTATATTAAATGTGACAGGTAACACTTAGCATCTTTACTGTGGGAACAGGTTATTTTCAGTATCTGTTTTCATGAACTCCATGGGTTGTGATACTTAGAGGTGTGCTAAAATGTTTGCTGATATCTGGTGTAGGCCTTACTCGCCTTGGATCCAGAAGTAACAAATGATAAGCATGCATCTATTGGTCTTTATTTATTAAATATATTTAGTATTTCCATTTCTTCTTTTCAGGCCCATTGCAAGACACAATTTTTAGACACTACCTGCCTAGTTAGGTATCTGTTAGGTACTTGCTTAGTTTTCAGCTGCTTAAAAACTCAACCTTCTTAAAGTAATTGTTGGAATACTTAGCAAGTCAGTGTGTTATCTTTGGCTTAAGCAGGTAATTTCTCCTCCTGTGGCCTCTGGAGGAACAGGCCTTCTCCCTGTTGATTCCACAGGGAACCTGAGCACTTCCTATGGGGAGATGTGGTTCACTGAGCATCTGAATCCTCAGGAGGATGCATGTGACATAACACAGAAATACATGTTTCCAAGTTTTCAGACTTTGAAGCTGCAGTAAAATGTAGTGAGCTCTATAATGTGCAATAGATGAACATTATAGCAGAAATTACCCTTAGAAGAGACCTAAAGGTGATGAATTTATGTCTATTTCTTACAAAGAGTCTAAACGTGTGTGTCAGGGTGGAAGAAAAGCTATTCCAAAATAACGTGTCTTTTCTTTAGTGGGGTTTAAACTCTACTTTCATACCTTCTCTGTAGGCTACATGGTGCTTGTGGATGCTAATATCTGGCATCCACTCATCAGAAAAGTTGTAGGATGCCTTCGGGCACCAGTTGTTACAACAAAGTGGAAGAGACTTGAGAAGTTAGGATGAGGAAACTGAAACTGAATATACATTTAAGTAAAATAGCTGAAAATTTCTTGTTTCATTCTGAACTTCCAAGAATGGAGACTCAGGTCTCATTCATTTGCTGTCAGGTGTGCTTCTTTAAGCTGAAGTCTAAAAGATTTGGGTTTCTTCTATAACCGGATAACTGGTGCAGCCACAGAATGCTGCAGGAATAGGCATAATTCTGCATGTGGGCTGTGATGATACATTGTTATTTTTTTCAGTTTGCCTGAGCAGCTCTGTGTTTGAGATACTCTAAAGTGTATATTAATTATAACATTACTTGTATTACTTGTTTGGCTGAATCTTTTGTCTGTAATTGGACTTTAATTAAGGTTTACTGAGAATGAGATGAAAGAAATAGTGATTATATTTTGCTCTCAAAAACACTGCTCCAGCTATCACTGTTGCTGTTCTCCTGCCAACCCACTTTCTCATCTGCTTTTCATCTGTTTGAGCTAATTCTACAGCAAGCGCTGGCTGTATTCAAGAGCCTCCTATAACTGTATCAGTGTACCCAGTGTGTCAAGGCAAATCTAGAAAGAAAGCAGAGTGTATTTTCTCTTTATATGCCGTTTGACAGAAAAAATGTATTTAGGATTTTTTTTTTTTCAAGTATGCTGTCCAACTGTGTCTATAGATTAACGATATTTTATATCCTTCATGACCATCATGTGAGGCAAGTGCTTCTGGTTAAAATGGGAGAAGCATGAAATCTCTCTTAAAAATTCTTCTTCTGTCTGTTTCTTTTTTAGAATTCCTATTGCCAAATCAAAGAGAAGTAGCTGGGAGCTTTCTGTGCGTCTAGGAGATGGAATTTACCCAGTTGCAGTTTCAAAGGATGGCTCATCATTTTCTGTAAGTCCTGCCCATTTTCTAAGAAATTCAATGTGTTCAGTCCATATACATTATTCTTGACACCTACTAAAATCCTCTGTCTGTTCAGTGACTACAGGTGTTTATTATGTCTTTAGTAGGCATTGCTGTGAATTACAAAACCAGACACTTTGTTAATTAAGTAGTGCTAGTGTACAAAGATTTTCCTCTGCTCATGCTTGTGGATAATTTTTTCATCTACTTGTTTATTAAATTAGTTTTCTAATTAATGACCCTCTTTAGTGTCTTGTATAGAAGTATGGTCTTATGCTCCAATGTGCATAGATGAGAGCAAGAAAATCAGTGCAATGTCAACAAAAATTAGATTAGCTTAGGTTAGTGATCAGAAAGAAAAACGAACCAGGCATGTTGAATGCGCAGTCGTACTGGGATGGAATTATTCAGTGCTTCAGTAAAACTGGATGTGGTCGTAGTAAAATGCCAGGGTTTCAAGATGTGCTTAGGTTACTTTGGTTGAATATGTATAAACTGTTGTTTTTGCAAATATTCTAATTACTTAAGCCCTTAATGTTTTCCATGTGAAAGGCAGAAAGGCAGACCATCACAATAGAACACTAATGCTGTGTTAGGTAGTTCAGCTGTTCAGCAGAATAAAGCCAAGACACAAGCTGATTGAATTGGAGAATTAAGAAGGCAGATTTATAGAAAGAACTACTTTTTAAGTCTGTTGATGGTCATTCCACGGTCAAATTGAGATTTTTTTATTGTTTTATTTATTTATTTATTTATTTATTTATATAGATGGTTGACTTGCACAGTTTCTGTTGACTCTTAGGCAAAGGTTTACAAAAGGGTCTAGAGAGGTCAGTTTTTCTTTGAATCACTGAAAAACAGGACTATGAGGAATCCCAGAAGTCCTCTAGTTTCCCCTGCAGCTGTTTTCAATGAAGATACTTGAGTAGAAACTTCTGCAGCATCTGCTCCATGATATTTTTTACAGTCATCATGTTCACACCTATGTTGCATTCAGAATCATGAGATTTCTTTGAAAAAGGACATTTAAATTAATATCTTGTATAATGGAGACAGTATTGTGTCAGTGATTCACTTTTGCTCTACTGAAATGTCAAGGTAAGATACATGATTTTTAGTTGAATCTGGTCGTCTTTTTAAATGGCTATTTTCACTGACATGAATTGAGGTAAGGAAAACCTAGCACTTTTAAACTGGGGCAACAAGATGCTTAATGAATATAATTTCTAATAATACCTCTAACTCCATCACACTGTATTCTGCACACATTCATGATGAATGTGAGAGTATGAATAGAAAGTAGGGATGCTTTCTGTTCCATGTGGATCATAGATGCGCTGTGAAAAGGATATGGAGGAGGTAAGTCACTGTGGTCGGCGCATTTAAAAATTTTCTCTTGCAAGTGTACTACTTCAAATGTGAAAGGAAGTGGCCAGTTGTGGTATTTCTTTAAGAAAGAATTACAGGAGGTCATGAACGGCTATTTCCTCAGTACCTAATTTATTGTGTTGTTGCTTCATGGTAGTGATACCTTACTCATGGAATGGTGCTTCAGGGGTGAAGGCCGTGTCTGCATGCAGGTTTTTACTGGATTAAGCTTACGTAATGGCTCTAACAGGCATCCTGTGAACTTGGATACAGCCCGTTGCTCAAATAGCAAAGCACTTCTGTCAGATTTCAGGCCACTTTGGAGCTGGACTAGCACTGGTTTGTGTGACAGGCGTAGCCCTTTCCAGGAGCAGGCATTGCCTCCAGCCTTTCCACCTTTTCGCTGCAACGTCACTACTAAGAGTGGTCAGCCTGTAGCTGCCTGCTGCAGTGTGAAAGACACAGAGTGGCTGCTAGTGGCTGTGGGTGTTGCACAGGCCCTTTCTGCTGTGAGCTCAGAGATCTAATTCCCATAGCTGGACCTCCCCAAACTAGGAGTTGCGTTTAGTACAACTAATTACACAAGCATGCATATGTGCACACGTGGTTTCTTGAGAGATTTGCTTCGGTTTCATTATCTAGGCTCTAAGCATCCTTTTATGCTTCTGTCTGTGTCAGCTGTGAAGGTAACTGAACGTGCAAGCACATACATGAGTCAGTCCTAGATGCCATGTGCAGCTGAGTTGTAAACCACACTGTTTCTCCAGGAGGTACTAGCTCTGATAATGAAATGCTATTGCTGCTAGTTTATCATTTAAACATACGGAAAATCATTCTCACCTATACCACAGTCCAAATGTGTATCTCAGTTTAAATGGAACTGCTAAACAATTCTGATGTCTTGTATGAGCACTGTGGATAGTATAAGTTCTGTTTAACAAGGCATATATATAGAGTCTGATTTCTGGTCCTGTGGTTTGTTTTTCTACAATAACGAATGTGGAGGATCCTGCTAATGTCCTTGCATCCCTGTAGTATAATGCTGTTATTACCAAAGGAGGCAGAAGCACCCCTGGAGAGCTGAGCACACTCAGTGTCACAGATGAAGGGGTACATAAGCAATAGGGAGGAAGTAGGGGCATCAGGTAGGGTACGTCTGCATGCCCTTAAAGTTGGGCCAGAGGGATTTGCGACAGCAGCTTTTGCATTCCGATTCTACCCTAACCAATGGAGAGAGATAATTCCTCATTTACCTGCATCTGGAAAATTCCTTAGCTGGTGAAGCAAGTCACAGAAGGTGGATTTCACTGTAACCGGAGGTCTAACTCACTTAAACCTTAAGGTACAGTGTATTAAAATTGACTCCTGGGCTTAGGTTTGCAACAAGCAGATATCTGTTTTTGAATTCCAGGGTTGTTAACTTATTTTTCAGTGTTACTGGATAAGTAGCAGAGAACATGTTATTCTTTAGTAATAATTTTCATTTTGCGGGGGTTTTCCTGTGACTGTGGTACAGACAAGAGGATATAATAAAACCAACACAATCAGAAATCTTCTCAATTATTATTCAAAGCTTTATAATGGAAAAAACAATTGCCTTTAAACTTCAAAGAAGAAACGCCATTGACTAGGATCAAGAAACCTTGTTTCTGATCAGGAGGTATAACATGCCATCAGAAGAAAAAAGAAAAAGAAAGGAAAGAAAAGAAAGAGGAGAAATTCAAAGCTTTCTTTATGAACTTTGCTGTCAGAAACACAAGCCTCAGTTTTTGAACTCCTGCATTTGCTTTTTGCTCTTAAGTTGGTGTGACACGGGCTCCTGACTTTGTGGGTTGTGTCCCCTTGTGGCTTGTGACAAAGATAGCTTAATCTGTGGTGCAGTTAGATAGCCCAGTGGGAGGGCCACCTTCACATTCCCCTTCAGAAGTTTACTCCAGCTACAAACTGTGCATTGCAGCAGCAGTGTTTGCATCCTGATTTACTTTGTTTACCACTGGGACTCTTCCAACAGTGACTCCTTTCTTTTTTTCCATAACTCTTTTACTCTCGCCAGCCGAAACCTCCCCACCTCACAGTATGCAGTGCTTTGCTGTCTGTGTAGGGAGTGTGAGCAGCAGGCTGCTCTGTGGTTCCTGCTGTTTGCAAGCAGATCATTCGTCAGCATCTCGGTCTATGGGTCATCTGTGGTTTTCTTCGTTTATCATGAGAATCTTAATGAATTGTGCAGTGTTAACTGCTCTTTACTGCTCTTTATTATTCAGGATTTTTGAGTTTTGTAACCATCTGGTTTTAACCACTTTATTTGTAACAGAGGTCCTTGATGCAAGCTGGCTTTGGGCCCCTTTAGAGGCCTTGCTTCCCCAAACTTGAGAATTCAAAAGATAAATGCAAACAGAAGCAGTGCAAACAAAAAACATTAGTTTACTTGTTTCCAACAGAGGTTGAAAACTTTTTGTGAATTCTACTTTGATATATTTATTTCTTTTAAAGTAGAAGTAGCTCTGTCATCATTCTGAGGAACGCTACATATATGCTAATGTTTCATTTTGTATAAAATAAGTGTACTGGAATTTTCCTCATCAGGCAGTTGTTTCTGGTGATACAACAAAATGCTTTTGCAATTAAAACACTCTAATGACCTGACTTGAGAATTAAAATTCAGCAACTTTGTTGAGATCTGCTTGCTTGTCTAACAAGAACTCACCAAATAAATTCATGCGCATGTCACATATTCTTTTTTCTTTGTTCTTTGTCATATATAGGAATTGTTAGAAGAATCTTTAAGCTGCTTGTCCTGTATATCCATTTAGTTCCTTGGAGGGCAGATAGTCGGATTCTCAGCTTTGATTAGTATTCTCATGCTGAAAATTTTTCCTTTCGTCAGTGGAGATCTAGCAGTCGAGATTACAGATAGAACAGAATTTGAAGGAAGAATACTCTAGTTTACAGGAGACTAATGTAGAAGAGCAACAAACAGCTCAGAAGCATCCCAGCACCAAAGTCTGGAATCTTTTGTTTGGTTCAATTTCAGACAGGAGTCTTCTTCATCCTACCATTTTTGATTGCCAATCTGGCTATGAAATTTGTTTATTTTATGATTTAATTGATATAAAGGCTTGATCTGGTTTTGCTGATGAAGGTTGGAGTCTCTTTTTTCTTTACAAAGCTTGAGTGTTGTGCAGAGTACCGAAGGGTGGCAAGACAAAAGCAAATGGGAGCCTACATACATTGAGCAAAATTGGTAGCTATGTGGTTTCCCTGCACTGTACTAAGTTTTCTCTTCAAAGCCGGATGTCAACCACCAATGAGGCACGGGATCAGTGTATGGTGGCTTTGTTGCCTCTTTGCAGACTTTGGTGATCAAGGAGCTGCTCACAGCCAGCGTGGAGTCCCTTTGCTAATGGTATGCTGGGTGGGAGCTGCCCTTCCCATTGTCAGCAGCTCCTTAGTCACCAGTGTGCATCAGACTTCGGTGTCATGGACAGCCATGAGCCCACCTTCTCCGATGTGGATGGATTTCATGTAGGTAATATACTTAAAATGTAGAACAAAAATAATAAAAAAGAAGGTAGGTGGCCTAAGAAAGAATATAAATACATTGGAGCAGGTATGCAATAATAAAGTTCAATTTATTGGATCTACCACTGTATAATTTTAATTCAAGAAAAGAATGAAAAATAAGTAATGAACATGACTAGTGCAATCCTTTCACTGCTCTAATCCATCCTCCTTACTTCCTTCAGTGTTCCTCAATTTTATTTTTCTGCTATGAGTGTGACTTGAATTAGACAACTAAAGAACAGTTTGTATTATTATCTTTGTGGTGGAGGAGGTGGTAGAAAAAGGGATGGGTCATCTTGTGTTCTGTCTACACCTCTGCTTTCACAAAATTAGAATGGATGAATTGAAAGGCTCAAATTATGAGTCCCAGCCGTAAGTAATTACACTTTAGAAGGTACAGTCATGTTTCTCTTTGTTTGAAGTTTGTTGCTCTGTGCATAGGTTGAGGACCTAATTTTAGTTCAACAAGGAATTTGTGGCTGTATTTTATGCAATAAACTTCATTCTTGAAAACCTTTTTGGCATAATCAGTTTTCCGATTCTTTGCTACTATATAGGAATCTTCTGTCTTGAGAATTCTTTATTGCTGATTTGTGTGATTTCTCTGCAAGTAATTGTTATTCTCCTTTTTCATGTTTGAAAACAGCCCTTTCTGTAAGGGTTCTTCATCTCTGTGTAGATGCATACCTTCCCACACCACTTAGAATCATCCTTTCATCTGTTTAGTTGACAAAGAATTTCCAGATGTTTTTACTTATAAAGTAGCTTCTTATCATTGAAGTTGTGGTGAATGAAAGTTGTTTGTTTTGGCTTTTCTTAAGTGTAAGGTGAAATAGTTCAGAAGTGACTTTGAGCAAATGGAAATTTGATACATTTCCAGAGGGACCTGTGTAGGTCAAACACTCAATAAGAGGAGAAAAAGCTTAATTACTTTTTTAGATTGCTACTAGAATGGGCTACCATTTTCACAAAGTGTTGGGTCATCACTTCCTAAATTCAAAGTCAAGAATAGATAAATATAGTACAAACATGAAATCTCTATGAAAATTTGTGAAGCTTGTTCAGCCCCATGAGAAAGGAATGGTTTCATGGATTGTTTTAAAAATATTTTTCCCCCCATATTTTTCATGAGAATTAAGGAATTTATTAGATGTCTGTGTATGTGGAAAATTGGCCTATGTACTGCTTAATATTTGCAAAGGAAAACCTATTGTATAATACATAAATGAGAGCGTAACAATACAAATCTAATGCATTATTGTCATTGTTATCTGAATACATCCTTTATCATCAGCATGCAGTAGATAAGTATTTATCTGTATGTTTTAATTTAGTTAGTGAATTAATGTATATCTAGTTCTGATTAATCTTTGGCTTCAAATTAAAATGTAATAAGCATTTAATTAGGAGAGCTCTGCTGTATTCATTTGCTGTAAATTTTATGACTGGGGGGTAAGTTGATTTAAAAATTACATTGTGAAATACTTTGTTTTGTGAATTATCTTCAGGGGGAGGGAAAATGCTCAAGAAGAAATATCACCCCAAAATCAAACTATATACAGCTGAACTATGCAAAGTACCAGGTGTAAAAGCAATAGCATAATAGAAAATCAGAGCAATGATACACAAAGTTGCTGTAAGCAAACTTAGTCCACATTTAATTCCTTAAACACAAATGTGAAGTGAGCAGAATCATAATTCAGTGCATATTAAGTTCTGTCTCTCCAGTAGTCCATAACATAAAATAACATTGCCCAACTCTATCAGTATAAAATTAATAATCTTGTTAGGAGAATCAGTAAAATGCCAGCATTATTATTAGTAGTATTTTACATTCCTGATGTGCTTCAGGCAAATAATAATATATAACTAACTGATCATACAAAAGAAATATGAGGGCTGTATTAATAGAGATGAAAAGCAAATACCAGTAGGAATTAAAACAATAAGAGGGGTAGCCAGTAGAGATACAAATTAACATATATCCCCAGGAGCAGTAAATGAAGATTTTTTGGTTAATATAGTTTTAAATATATATTGTTATACCTTGGAACATTATATATGTAATAGTTTTATGTATAGAATAAAATACGCTGTTATTCCAGTGTCTTACATTAGTTTGATTGAAGGGAAAGTTCATGTGTAAAGGCACCACTGGAGAGGGCAGATAACCCTTACAGCTGTAAGCAGAAAATTTTTCCTGCCTTTTTCCAAGTGGTTTATATTTTAATTGCAGGGTAACATAGAAATTCTTCATTGCAGTCCATGTGCAGTTCTGAAAACAAACCTCTTCATTACCAAGTTCTATAGGTTGTATGCCTATAAAATCTATTGTTCTAGAGGCTGTGTACTTACTTTTACCCTTTTAATTCAGGTTCAAATTGAGAGCATTTTCTGATTGTAAGACTTAAGTGTTTTGTATGGTGGCAACTGTATAATGCAGTATGCATAAAATAGCTCTGTGTCAAGAGCAAAATCGTTGATTTCCGCCCTTGTAAAGCATTACCGTTATTACTGGGCTGTAGTAGTGCTCCTACTTGTTGGCTGACTCTATGGCTTTACAGATCCTGCATTTCCTTCTTTACAGTGGAAGATTTACTGGAAGGGTTGAGGCTGCCCCATCCTATCTGGTGGTGTGGGGACAGCTTCTCCTGGAAGGCAAACACTGCACACTTGAATCCTTCAGCCTGAGGAGAGCACTGATCCACATGTTCTGACTGTGGGCAAGTGCTTTAATTGCTACGTTTCTGTGGCTGCTGATGTGTTTTTTTAAATGAAAGTAGTCTTGGCTTCAGCATCTTGTTGTGAACCCTGTGTTTCTGGTATGCATTTCTGCTCTGCTGCATTGAGTCTCTCAGAGAATTTAAATGCTGGGACATATTAAACGTGATAGAGGTGAAAACGTTTAAGTAGATATTAAGTATACCTGTATAATATTTATGTGCACTTGTATTAGGCGTGCTTGTGTACTAAGCAAAAAGAGAAGCAGAGTGTATTTGGATTGCATATTTAAACTCAGGTTTAGTAGTTAAGTACCTGTAGGGGTCTGGTACAATAGGTGTGTGTCTGCTTTGTAAAGAGAGATTGTTGGCTTGGGTTTGTTTATCTTTGGTTAGTTTATTCACATAGTACTCTATCAGCATATGGAGAAAGTATCTACAAGGGTGAGAACTGAAAGTTACATGGGAAGCAATAAATTACTTGTGTAGTTTTAAATATGCTTTCCCCTCTATGTCAGTATCATAGCTTGGTTATAGTAGTTTTTGGCGATCTGTAGTTCTGCCACAAAACTCACAGTAACATATGGTCTGGCACTGGTATGTAGCCTACAAGAAAAGTTTAAAAAGAAAATGCAATGAAAGGTCTGAGATGCTCAAATGTTAAGTATTTTAAAAGCAAGTGTGGTCAGTTTGGATATTTATTTTCCTTGTGTTAGAGTCAGACTTCCCGTTCATTGTTTTAAAGCATAGTTCTTAAAAGGCAGAGAAGGAGCTAGGTTTTTACAATGATTAATTCTAAATTGCCTAATCAAGAACTTTACCCACACAGGTGGCTTCATAGTATGAATTCCTGTGGTATGAAAATTGACATGATGTTCTGCCATGGGTCATGATCCAGCGATTTCAGGAATTCCAGTGAAAAATAACCTGAAATATAAATTATAATCTGTAACTATACAGAGAAATAACATACCATTTTCTTTCTTCAGAAAGTCTTGTTTCTGGCATAACAACATGCAGTGTGTCCTGCCACCCTTCCGGTCCTTCCGTGGTCTTTTGGTTTAAGACTGACAACTCCTTGGGGCATGGGTGTCGTCTTCAGTTCATTTGTGTGCTATGCACACTTCAGATCCTGCGCCACAACATTAACAGTTCCTAAAAAGAATGCTTATATGAGCATCATTTAGATGCTTTCCTTTACCATTGATTCTGCATCCAACAAAACTGGAAAGAAAAAGCCAAACCAACTCCTCCCTGCCCTCAAAAACCCCTCCAACGTCCCAACCCCCTGCCCAAATTTTGTAGAATGGATAGGTTAAAAAATGTTGTGAGCTCCTCCTGCTGGTTTGGGAGTAGCACGAGTTACATTTAAAAGCATGCTAATGTAATGTTAAAAGCCTGGCTTGTTACCACAAAAGCCATAGTTAACTCTGCAGCTCCTGGATGGTGTTTCATCTTTAATTCTGTTCTCTGGGAAAATCTGAGCACATTTAATATTCAGTATGATACTCTAGTTTGGGATCTCTTCATGCTTTGGCATAGGGGAGAACTGTAAGGTCATTGCTGCTTTGAGTTGCTTTCTTAGCGCTAAATTTCTTCGCTGCTTTTTTTTCCCCTATAATTTAATTTTTAAGTAAGGCAGACTATTAACATTACTTTAATGTAGCTTTTATGGCTTATGAAAAATCATGCTGCTGTAGTGGGTAGATGTACGTCAGCTGTGACTAAATGTTTTGATGTAGTCTTCTCAAAAGATAGACTAGAAGAGCTTTCCTTTGAAATATGTGAAGCAGTTTTAGACACAGCTTCTCAGATGGATCTAATTAGTCTTTCATATGGACTGGATGTCCGTTTGTTGCAGCTGAATTCTCATTTCATTCACCCATAACTAGAAACACCTCGCTTCAAACGTGTTTCTTCAAAGAAAGAAGGGTTTAGGGTTCCATGTTTTACTGCTTTTTGATGTTGGTTTCCCTTTAACTGAGAAGACCTTATGTTTATACAACTGTTATTATTAAGAAAACATAGCTTTGTTCATGAGAGTTCATTCAGTATCAGTGTTGGCTATTGGTAGGAGTCGAAGATCTGTGGAATAGATCTTGCTATATGAGACTGGTGGGACAACTGTATGTCTAGCTATTAAGCCTGTTGTAACGAAGATTTGAATGCAAGCAGGATGTTCTAATAAAACCAGGGAACCTGGATTGTGGGAGGATGAAGATTAAGATCAGAGGTACAAACAAGTCTCATCAATGGAGATAGCAGTCCTGTTTATTACTACTATACAGTAGTAACCAAAGAGACATTGTACTCTGTACTGTTCCCATTTAGGACACGCTTACATGGCACAGTTTAGGACAGTACAAAGGAACCAATGCGACTAACCTTGTTTGGGCAGTGCTGCATTAATGAGGCTGTACTACTAGTTGAACTAACTTGTAAACAGCTGGCATGCACACCTCTACATGACACTGCATTGTACCATCTTGTGACATCTCTGTAGCAAAGAATATTGTGAAAGCTGTAGTGGCAAATGTATGGTTGATTAGTGTAAAATAGTCAGTAAATGATACTTGGATACTGCCATGGTTGATTCTTAAGGAAAATGAGCGGAAGGCAAGGAGACAGATACTCCACCTGTGTTTATTTCCCACTGGCTGCTTTGCAGTCATGGCATCCTTTAGACTAAGAGGAACTGGTCTGCAGTAGCAGGGTGGTGGTGCTGGCTTTACACCTCTGCTTCCCAGCAATGAAGCTGATCTGGTTTTGCCTGTGTTGATTGCCATTCACCTCTTCTCTTCCCTGTCAAAGGAAGGGCAGTCCAGCCCAATTGCCTCAGATGGGCTATGTTGATAAAAAAGGAGAGAGTGATGTGGTCTGCGAGCAGTCTGGCACTAGCAGAACTGGCTGCTCTGTCTCTTGGGTCCCCGTTACTTGTCCACATGAGTAACGGCAGCAGACTTGCGTGTCTGTTGGGAAACTACTTTCTGCTCCTAGCCTCACCCAGTCATTTCCTTCATTTGTCTCTTAGCATGTCATCTTTCTGTCTTAAACCCTTTGCTTGTCTACAGGCAGCTTCATGTTCACTTTCGTCCTGCCAAAAAGCAGATCTGGGGCTGCTGTGTAGTCACATACAGGTTGGCCAGCCTGGCTGCTGGGTGACAACCTAATTGTCCTTGTCTGCCCAAGAGCTGCATGGGGGCACTCATTTTGTTCTCTGTGCAGCTTCTCATTCTCATAAAGCTTGAATGGATTTTAATGTTTTGTGAATACTGACCAGTCAGTGGGTTCAGAAATCGAGTATGTGGTGGGGATTTAGAGGAGAGACTAGCAAATAGACAGTGCATTTTGTTGTCTCTTTTTCTTTTTGCGATCAGGCTAAAAGTGCTGTTATTGAAAGGGTTAAGAAAGAGAACAAGGCTGTTCTGAATGCAGGAGAGGGGAAATGATTTTAAATTATTAACAATGAATTGCATCACTATCTGTGGCTCATACAGAGAATAAAAAAGGAATCTGATTTAAGTGGCCATAATCTACTGCTTATGGTTTATTTCATTTCCCAGAGAAAATCTACCGATCTCTAGGGCGTACAATAAATTCAAATCAACTGGAAACTGAGATAAATGTATAGCTCCATAATTCTAGAATTATTTCAGGTAATATTGTATGCACCAGTCTTTATTTCAAGGGTGGTTGTTGCAGTTCCAAAATAATTTAGATTTTAGGAATGCCAGAGGTCAGGTGTGCATTTTGCAATATCTTTAACTATGTGACTGAACGCAGAATCCTTTTGCTGTTCAGTGTATTATATAGGCCAGCTCTGGGCATTTCTCAGTTTGTGAAGTGATGAGGACTGTTGTCTATAGACCTTTGTTTCATTTGTTGCAGAAATGTGAAAAGAAGCAATGTACAAGGGTACGGTAGGAAGAGAAAGGTCAGTCTTGTGGTAAAGGGGGGCTGTGTGTTGATGTCTGTCTTTGCCTCTGTCAAAGTCTTTCAGAGATCATAGCCAAATCTTTGAAACCGTACTTTCTAAATGCAGTCCGTTCTGCATGGTTTTCATTCCCTGAGCCTCAAACTTTGCACTAGAATCAGTCATGGAAACACTGAATACTTACATCTGCTGGGGAGATCATCAGAATACTTAAAGTTGCCAAACTAAGTTCTCTGCACTATAAGGTTTAATGTGCATCATCTATTTAGTATGGTCTTTCTAAACTAATCTGTTGATGTCTCACCTCTAATAGATGCTGTGAGAAGATGGGACTCTGCTGAAAGTAAACGTATGTTTCTCTAATGTGAAAGAGTGTGCTAAGGGAGACATAAAAAGCATGATGTAAAATCATAGAATGGTTAGAGGGGCTAGAGGGGCAGAATCACCTCCCTTGACCTGCTGGTCACGCTCCTTTTGATGCAGCCCAGGATACGGTTGGCTTTCTGGGCTGCAAGCACACACTGCCGGCTCATGTTCAGTTTCTCATTGACCAACACCCCCAAGTCCTTCTCCGCAGGGCTGCTCTGAACCTCTTCTCTGCCCAACCTGTAGCTGTGCCTGGGATTGCCCCTACCCAGGTGTAGGACCCTGCACTTCGCTTTGTTGAACTTCATGAGGTTGGCATTGGCCCGCCTCACAAGTGTGTCAAGGTCCCTCTGGATGGCATTCCTTCCCTCCAGCGTATCAACCATGTAACTTAGTGTCATCAGCAAATGAAAGATACTTCTGTCTGTGGACTATGACTTGAGTTGCATGCATTAAGCCTACCTGAACAATTTGGAGACTGGTTTCATTAATGAATGTTGTTCAGTAATATGTCCACAGCATTTCAATCTGTTTATAATATGTATACAAAGGAGATGAAGCCAGGTAGTGCTTCATATCTCAAATTGTATCAGATTGTGATATTCACCATCACATAAAGGTGGGTCTGAATTTATCAACTCTGCATGTGTGTAAGAGAGGGCTCCCTATGTTCTTATGTATTAGTTCTTCCTCTAGCCCCTCATTCCCGCTCTTCACAGCTCCCCCCTTTTTGCTTTGTAATATAATGCTGATGCTCTGATTGGACCCATTAAGGTCATTCCATGGACCTCTGTGGTGATCTGAGAAGCGTAATTGCTGCTAAGATGGACATTTTCTGCACAGTACAGTAATAACAACGAACGGTAAAGTTCAGGATTTTGAGTTTTATTGCAGACTCCATTTCTAAAGGGTGGTCAGGTATACAAAGGTTGTGCCTTCTTCATGTTTGCTTCTTTTTGCTCACTGCTACTAACATAACAGTTTTCAAGTCCTGCCTCTTCCCAGCCTGTCCCTTGGGTCTGGTTTCATTGTTCTGGCTTGTCCTAGATTTTACCACTCAGTCTTCTCCCTGGTCCATGCTCACTCTCTGGCCAGTCTGAGACTCCCTATTGGACTTCCACATCACCTAGCAATGTCTTGGTTCTTCTCTACAGGACCTTCTCCCATGTAGCTGTGCCCTGCTCCACAGGCTTCTAGGCTTATGTCCATCTGTTGGTCCTCATTTCCATTTTCATTTCCCAAGGCCTCACAATTGTTTTTGCTTGACCTATTTCTTCTGCCTTATTCTTTGTCTGGCTAGTCCTTTTTCTAAGTTCACTCTCTCACTCCTTAGATAGTCCCCTCTTTTCCTTCATCCTATCCTTCTAGTCCGTTGTTTCTTGCACAATCAGTGCATGCTTGCATTTCTTCCATTCTCTGGAATGGAATGCATTTCTATTACCACTTTCATGTCCTTTCTCCATTTTTAATGTTTAGTCGCCTTGTTCCGTGAGTCCCCAGCTCCTTATTTCTTGCTCCAGATTTTCCTGTCCATCTTTTCTTCACCTTCATTTTACTCCAGTCTGACTTCACTGACACTTCCAATCTTTGTTAGAGTCTGCTTTCTCCAGCCATGGGGCCCCCAGCATCCAGTTTTTGTTGCTTTATGCTACTGCTTCCTTTGGTGCTCAGCCCTAGCAGGAGTAAGCGTTGAAACCACAGAGGTGACAGTCTTGCTAGGATTATACTTGACCTGGCATTCTGCAATCCAAAAGCATGATTTCAGGGGAAGCTGTGTTCAGCCCTGGGCTGGCATGTGTTAAATACAAGGAAGTGTCTTCTAGAAAGAATTGTGGTGATCTATAGATAGATTTGGGTTTCACAATGCATAGAACTCATCCAAAATTATGCAGTTTGCAGGAGGATTGTAGGAGTGCATTTCAGCAGGTTCACTTCCCAGATTTTCAAGCTTCTGTTCCAAATGGTAACGGAGATGTTGCAGCTTTTCACAGAAAAGTCAATAGGGTTCAGTAATTTGGCCAATAAGATATTCTTGTTCTGCATCAGAAATGGCTGCATATTTCTCTGATTTTTTTCCTCTCTGAAATCACTTCTGAATGCCTTTTCAACCTAAATGGAGTTCATCTGAGTTGTAAGAAACTGAAAATACAGTGAGATGATGGGAGGAGTCAAATGACTTTGGCTCTAAGGCTCTTCCCTTCCCCCTCACGCTGTAGTTCTGTGTCCCAGACCCAGGCTTTTTGGCAGGCTTTTCCCTTTGCTCCTCCCATGATCCTTCTGTCTTCATTCCAACCTTGCCTTTCTGTTGTGGCTGCCCCTTTGTTTCCACTGTATAACCTCTATCAGCTGTTTCCTTTATTGCTGTAATTGCTGTGTATTATCACACAGTGACCTCTTTGTCACTGTTGGAGCAGGCCAGCAGTTTGATGGTAACAGACTAGTTTGCATGCACAGTTTATCCCGTTTTAATATTTTTCTCCTGACTGATAAGGGAGGAGGAAAACAGTTTAATGAAAAGTGAATATGTTTACACTGGCATTTTTATTTTGATGATGGTGAGCTTTGCATATTGTTAATTTATAATGAACCTACTTTTGAGTAACTGAGGGTCTTTTATCTTAGTTTTATCATCTAAACTCTCAAAGGAAAGCTACACTGGTGGCCAGTCAGCATAATAGAAACACAGAATAGTTTGGGTCAAAAAAGACCTTTGAAGTTCATCTAGTCCAACCTCTGTCATGGGCAGGGACACCTTCCACTAGACAAGGTTGCTCAAGCCCCATCCACTCTGACCTGGAACATTTAATAGGCGATAAGCAAAAACAAAGACCAATTTTGTTGTTTAAAGATAACAGCAATAAATGAAGAGAAGGGTAGAGGGAGACAGTATATCCAAATCTCAGGAAATGGAGAGCCTGGGCTTCCTTTGTTTAACAGTTAAACAGATGTAGACCAAAAGCAGCCAGAATAGGCTGACCTTGAACAAAAGAGCAGTAGCTCTTAAGATAAACCAGGGAGAAATAGACCCTCTCCCTTACACAGCTAATGGAGTTTTCCTGGCTTTGGCAAAGAAAAACTTTCTGAAATAAATGAATTAATAGGAATGGAGGGGAAAGGACCAAGGGATGGTCGTTGCCAATCAGTCTGTCAGTCTACACAGCGAAAGACATCAAATCATGTTAGCCTATTATGTGGGCTACATCTGCAATCTAAAGTGAACCAAAAGTGATTTAAGGTTGCTCAGGCTGATCCTGTGGAGTACAAGTACTCATTACTTGTTTTATTGTAATTTATGTCGTAAATTCCAATTCACAATATGTGGTTTTGCTGTGTAAAAGTGTGCTTGAAACAACTGAGATGATATATGACCTTAAGAGTGAATGCTTTTAGGATCATTACTGAGCAGGACCTTTTGAATCTGTTGAACAATTCACATTCCCAACAGAAACTTTCAGTAGCTAAGGGTGCACCCCAGCAAGTTCAACGTGAGCAATGCTTTCCAGAATAGGTGGGAAATTATTTTGAAAATGGCAGTAGGAAGTGTGTTCAATGTTACACACAACTCTGGCACTTTTCAGTCATTTGGAACTATTAATCTGCTTTCCTGGATCTGCCTCTCTCTTTCTGTGGAGATGTGCTTTTTCCTTTTTGTTCTTCAGCTGGAATTTTTAATGCTCTCCATTAGTTTATCATTTTAGCAAGTTTACTTCTGGTACAGTTAGCTGGAGTGATTAACAGATGAAATGACTTCAGAATATAAATTCTCATTTGGTCGTCTAGGCTATATTTCATCTCTGTTGTATGCCTTTCTAATTACCAGCATATTTCAGTACTTAAAATTAGAATTTTGAAACATGTATTATTCATCTTCTCTAGATCAGAATTAAAAATGACACTGGCTGACATGTATTATTTCTTCAGAATGTTCTAATATTGTATTTTCTTTCTCATTTAAGCCTAATTATCTCTTTAAAATATTAGATCAAGGTTTGTTTTAATCCACATGACACAGTTTGGTTGGATTTTTCAATGAAGCTGTTGTTTGTGGGTTCTTTTTTTTGTTTTGTTAAAGCAACACTAGCCTGTGTGTGTTTAAACCAGAGAATAGTAGTCCAGCTCTGAACCTATATCAGTGGTGCCTGTCATTGGCACCAATACTGAAGAAAGCTCAATGCAAATTTTGCAACTTGGTCTTATCCCTAAGAAATCTCCAAAGAGCAAATAAGTACAGATAACTTTGGGAGCAGTAAGATTTAGATGCAGCTTCATAATTTAGGATAATCTCTGAGTATACCTTACTATGTCAAATCTTTTTGCTTGTTAAGTAATGGCATTAAAAACCAATCTGGGCAAAGCACGTAGAAGATTAATTAACGTTGGGAAGAAAAGAGATGGCTGAGCCTTTCACCTGTAAGGTACCCTTTATCTCCAGCTGAGTTTGCCAGCCTTTAATGCTATTTGTCATCTTCCCCAACAGGTATCTTGTTATTTTTTTCCACACTGCCCTTTATATTTTGAATGATTCCTGTAATGCCAATACCCTTTATTAGTCTGTTATCCTCTCCCGCTCAAGGCTTTAAATATTTTTTTGGTTTAAGCAAAAAAATAGGCACATTTACCTAACTGGTGTGTACTTCCTTTAGAAACAATTAATTTAAGAGAGAACTAAAGAAGGTAAAATGTCTATTCCCAAGTTTCAGGATGTTGTATGTACAGATTTAAGTCCCATGTATTATGATGCTTTTCATATTACTGTTATTTACAAAGAGAACATTAATTATTTTCTGCTAAAGCAAACAAGCAAGGAGAGTTCTTCACAAGGCCAGCTTGGATGGGACTTTTAGCAACACTGTCCTCGTGGAAGGTCTTCCTGCCCATGGCAGGGGGCTGGAACTGCATGATCTTTGAGGTGCCTTCTGGCCCAAACCATTCTATTATATAGCTTTGATATGGCTCTATGGTGCACACCTTTGAGTGGCCTTTACCTATGCAAGCAGCCATCTTGGCTTGTACAGTTCAATTTGAAGGAATGAAATGAGTTATGTAGGCAAGGTACCTTTTAAGGAATGGTTTCCTTATGTGGTAGTCATTAGGGCATGTGGGAACTGTCTGGCTTCTTCTAAATGTTAAGTCATGCAATTTTTTTGCTGATGATAAAGATATGTAATTTGCAAGAAAAGGAATGTCAGGAGTCATTCTGTTTATGCCTATATTGTACACTGATGCTTCTTGTATGATTTTTATACAGATATTCACACTTGTATTTTTATCTTGAAAGTTTTGGTGTATGTGTTTAAGTGCACACTTCTATAAATGTATGCATCCTATTTAATAATATTTTAACATGTTATTGAAAAAGCATAGTATTATTACTGTTTCATAGCATCTTAAATCTCTCAGGAAGAACTGTATGTTTTTGCATTCTTTTCTTTCTTCTTACACCTTTTAGCCTTTCTAAAGAAATAAGTTTTGTGTAAACAATCCCTTGGGTTTAGATAACCTTGAGCTTCAGTGATGTAGGAATTCTGCCCTGAGTTGCATGCTGTCCTTTAAATTACATGGAAACCTTATCATTAGCACTGTCTGTTGTGGAAGATTAGGATGTTTTTTCTCCTTGTTCCACTGTAAGGCATCTGTATCTAAAATAGTCTTCATTTTGATTGCGTGCATCCAAGGGTAAGGAATTTTTTTTGGCTAATAGTTATGTCTTACTTTAAAAGAAGTGATTTTTGCAATACTAGGGATAAAACATAAAATCGTTCATTGTTATGAGTTAAGGGTTTTCTTTTCTTTCTGTAAATTTAAAGGTAATATGGTTTTGTTAAATCATTCTGCATTATGTTGCATGACAGAGAAAATAGGGCTTTTACAGATGTGCGCTACTGACAGTTAATATATCAGATCTGTCACAATGAAATGGCTTATTCTGTGATCATGGAAAGCTCTAAAATACTTGCACCGTTACCGAAACTTCATGGTACATGCAGCTTTATAATTTTGTTATCCATTTTACTGTAAATAGGTGATAAGTGGTTTGAATTGCATGAGAAGATATTTAAATGTTCTTTTAATTGGTCACTGGTTGCTGATTCATGAAAGGATTCTAATCCTACCAAAGATTCTTCTCACTGAGGAACAGATGATTGGCAGCTGCTGCAGGTGGATCAGAAGCATTCTTGTCTGGTAGGAAAAGCCTGCTAAGATTTCTCTCCACACAAACGTTTTTTTTTCCCAAACTGCTTGAACATGCACAGTCTTGTAGGAGTAATTCTATATTAGAAAGTATATGTAATGCCTACCTTAGTTAAACCATGCCTGAGTTACCATCTTTTTTCTGTTCTCCTCAGATTGCTGCGTGACAATGAAGAGAAAGTCTGTTATAATACTTTAAATTGCTTGTAGGTAGTGTACTTTGCTGTCTTCATGCCAAAGATGAGAGCCATCCTCATCACTAAAAGGGCTCTTCTGGTGGCTGGTGTCTTGTCTGCCTAATGTCAGCATCCATACTTCACACTGTGTGTAGAAAAGCAAAGACCCTGTTGAGTGTGAAGAGCATATCACACTCTTCTGTCAGAGTAAGTGTAAGTTGAAAACTCCTCCTTTTCCTCTTCCAGCTTTCTTAGTAGTTAGTTTACAGAAGATTATTTTTTGTCATCCAGGACTGAAACCATATTGAATGTGTAGCCGGAGCTGCCAGCTTTACTTGTTGGGGAGCCTTCCAGCAGGCAGCCCTCTAAGAGAGCATAGTTCAAGGAGCTTTACCTAGTTTGGATTGAAGAATACCATACCACGGTGTCACTACCAAGTCTCAGAAACCTTTTTGAGAAGTATGCTCTTAGCGTGATCGGTAACACAACAGCAGCATCTGTGTAAATGGCAGTCATGTCATTTCAGTTCAGGACAAATGGTACCTTCTTGTGGAGGGAAATTCTTATGAACTGTTCACACCAGAATTAGTCAGATCTCCCAGGCAAATGAACTCTGCACTGAGAAGCTGGATTAAGGAGACTGGATCAGTGTTGTGGCCGCATTCAGGAGAATCTTAAGCATTTGGAAACTGGACATGAAAGCGAGTGCTTTGTTTCCAGGGGCACAGAGGGCTGTCAGATACTTCTGCTTCAAGTAATATTGTAACTGTGAAAGTTACTGCTTAACATTTGCTGTCAAAATAAAATAAATCTATTTAATTTCTAATAGGAGATCTGGGAAATGGAGTAAAAAATTACTCTTTGACAATAGGGGCACTGTCTCTTGCTTTCCCTGTAATTGCTGTAATTAAGACCCATTAGTATTTTCTTCTAGAAACACTACTATAGTTTTGTGACTGCCTAAACTTAAACTAGACCTAACATACTGTAAGTTTTGTCCCATTAGACATTAAGTGATTGAAGTCTCAGTTCAGTTGTGTTTGGCTGCGCAGGTCCTACAATAAGCAAACTGCATAAAGCCTTGACTTAATTTTTAGGGCCATAGTAAAGCAGGGTGCACTTCGAGATAAAAAAAAATGATAAATAGGTGTGTGGTTTGACACACAGAGTTTGGAATTGCATAAAAATACCCATTTCCTCACATGTTAAAGTCATAGCAACAGGTAAAGTAAAAGCAGTTAAACCAGGTTTCCTATAGATATGGCTCCATCTTGACATTATCTTAGTTCACAACTAGGTTAAGTTAGGTGAGTAAAGTACTAAAGTCTCTATTTTCTGCCTAGTTTAGCTGCTTTATTCAGCATTTCTCTGCTTCTGAAGAGGTAAGGTTCCTTTCTACATAGCATAATGGTAAGGACGATTTTGCAAGTTTGAGCTTTATTAAATGAACCAATGCCTTCAGGAAGAGTACAGATACAGAAGATGTAAAGTATATTCAGCTTTTATCACTTACAAGACAGTTCTGCTGTCTTTTGTCTGGAAAGAAAATGTGTGAAGAAGCACACTTAATATGAAATGTAATACTAATGTATCTATACTGTGATTTTTTTCTAAGTAGCAAGTAGTGTAATTGCTTGATACCCTGTAAGAACTGGAGAATTTGAAAAGCGAGATCCCTCTTTGTTTTACATTATCTGGCTGTGCAGAGGAAAAATGTATAAAAAGTTTCCATTGTGAGGTGGCTGAAATTCTTTGTATCAGAAAATATCAGTGCTCAGGGCCTCACTCTTAATGGCATCAAAGCTAATTCAACCTGAACAATCCCCGCTTCATGGGCAGGAAGGTATTAGATTCCTATAAAGATATGTGCAAAGCTACAAAATGATCAAATGTTGCAATTATTAACAAACAGAAGACCTGTAAACTTTACGCAATAACTGGCAGCCTCTTGGATAGAACATTTCTCAAGCTCCAGGGATTTGGGAGTTTCTTTTCATTAATAATTTGGTTCTGAATATTCATTTTTCCCAGTCCTACTTGTCATTACGATCTTTAGACACCACCTTTGTTGCAGTTATAGCAAGAAAACTCCCCACAGTGAACATTAATGCATGGGCAGGTAGTTACATTTTATATATATGTTAACAAGCTTTGATTATTTTTGTAGTCAAAAAAGATGGCTTCCTTAACTTTTAAATAAAATCTCTGTGGAAAAATTAGACGTCATTCATTGTAGAGAGCAGGAGTTATAAGTAAACCCCAGTGATAGGTGCTCTAGCTCATTGAGTCTGTTGTTTCAGAATGAGCCTGTCTGAGTTTAGTCTTCATGGAATTATTATTCAGGAACATGCCACAATTTTTGCAAAACTGATGAGAAAATCAATACATAAAATACATCTTTTTTTGCTTTATTGTGTCATCATTTCGTAGTTATAAGAATTTAGTGTTAGAATTTTAGCATTTCATTACATGAGTATGGCTTTGATGGTTGGTCTTGTATTTTGACCTTTCCTAGATGCTTCACCTGTGAACTGTCAAAGGTGTGTATGTGTGTCAGTCTTCACAGCTTGCAGGAATGAGTATGATTGCTTTGAAAACTGACGTAGATAGGTAGGCAGAAAAGTTTTGTTTCCCGGATTTTCTTAAAAGCAGAAAAAATAGGCTTTTTTGTCATCTTCAGTTATCTGTACTGAAGGACTTTTACTGTCAGTTATTGTTGCCTAATGTAATAATAAACCTGGGGATATTTGCTTTCCATTATACCTTCTATTGACTAGAAAGACAACAGACGTTGTTTCAATTTACCCATTGCAGTTATCCAGTTCTGCTTCTCCAGTCTTTCCCCAAGGCTTTTCTGTTAGGATGACACTGAGAAACACTGAGCCAGAGGTTAGGCAACAACTGTGCTGTTGCCAGTGTTTACATACCAAATGATGCCCTTGCCAAGCCATCATCTTGTAAAAGCAGACACAAAGCTTTTGTGTTATTGGAAGAGCTTGCTTTTCAGATTACAAGAGGTGATGGGTATGGCCAAGTGGAAAGGCTCTGGTTTTGTGAAAATAACCCTAGCAGGTAAAAGAAAAGGTGAGGAGACCTAAAACCTGCATTTTGGGTCTTTTTCCCTTAGTGAAGTATTTTAAAGTTTTCCTTAAAGGAAGAGCATTTGACTGTCCCCAGCCAATAGTTGTGGCAGAGAGAGGACAGTTGAGCTTAGTTCTCTAAACTTGTCAAGTATTGCCTTCATCTTAGGTGACTGTGTGATGGTAGACATGACAAATGATTCACTGTATATATCAAAGAGCCAGCCTAGGTCTGTGAAAGAACCCAGTCTTGTATGCAGATAGCATGTCAATCTTTTAATTCCTGGGATGCCTTCATCAAAATCCAGGATTAATATTTAATATATCTTCAAGATATCTTTGGTATATATGAAATATATATATATATTAATATATCTGAAAGATATCAGGTGCTTGATAGTTTTTTTTTGCCAGTAAAACTGTGTAGAGGGTTTGTACTTCCACATGCGTGGAGTTTCCACTATCCTGCCTGGGCTAAAGCATTAGCATCCTTTTCCTACCTGTTCTTGGTGACACACAATGGATTGAGTTTTTCTATACCTGCCTCCTTTGAAGGTCATACACTGGCACTGCTGCCTGTGGACTAACAAACTCTACTAGCGTTGAGTTCCACATGAGAACCCTCAGCCACTCTCGCTTCTGCCAGTCTTGTGTAGTGAGGATTGGCTAAAGTCCTTCTTTTGTTGAAGCTCTACTGGTGCAGCAAGCAATATAAGATTCACGAGGCCAGAGACCAAATACCTGAGAAAGAATGTAGTTGCAGGCTGGCCATGGGGCTGTGAGGCTGGAATAAAGGGAGGGCCCCGGCTTCTACTTCTGGGACTGCTCAGAGATTTTATCCAGTGACTGGTTTTGACACAACTGAGAAAACACAGAATTTAGCTTAGGTTATGTGGTCTTGCAGTAGGTATAATATGGTAAGTAAAATAATTTTTGATGGTTTTATATACTTGCATGTTCCTGTTAATTTATGAAAGTAAAACTTGCACTTGTTCAGCATTAAGAATTGCCTGGACTAAATGCTGTTTTTCTTAAAAATTAAATATAGCATTAATTTAAAATATAGCTTGTGGTTTTTATCAGCTAAAATCAGCTGCTCCACTTCCTGCAGTCTTTCTAGTTCTGAAAGGACTGTCGTTTCTGCAGGGGGATGAATAATGCAGGTTAGCTTGTTTCTGTGGGCATTTATTACAGCCACACAGAACAGTTCCTGGAGAGGTTTTCCATCTCTTATTTAGCAGTAGTGAAAGTTGCAATTATTCTATTTACTTGGCTTGCACTATGGCAAAGAATAATTCTTTGGACTGTGAGGAGGAAATATTTCTTTTCTCTGGCTTCTCCTTGCATATGCTTCTCCAATTAAAATTAAGTATGAATATTTACCAACAAAATGAAGCATTTTTCAAGTTTAGTTGAATTGTGTTATAGATATAAGATAATATAATAATATTATAAATATTCTTAAGAACCCGGGTATAGGCATAAGCAACTCATCTTGTGTTTTGTATAATGCTGTTTATTACATAGAACTTACAGACAGAGTAGCGAATCAATAAAATATCACCATGCACGGCAGATGAACATTATGGCTGTAAATTCTTCATCAGGAAGAATCTGCAGGGAAAAAAGGGAAACAAAAAGCCAGATCAAAAGCAAGGTGGAGAATTAATGTGGAGAAGATGAAAGGGAGGGAAATGAACAATCGGGTTGATGTAAGTGGAGGATTAAGTAAAGCAGAAGCAATAATTTTTATGGGACAGATAAAAAGAAATTGAGGGTAATTGTTACAGGAGGTGCAAGTAGTGGCAAGTTGAAAATGACACATATTCAGTGGCCATACGAATACTAGGGCTTGTCCGTGATTTGTGCTATCATTCATTTCCAGTAAGTAGCTTCCTAATAGCTCTCGTAATATCATGTGCTGTTCTATCAAGGGACCACACAAAAGCTTATTGGATTCTTTTGGAAGTTAAATTACCATGCTAGCATCATTCAACACTGTTTAGCTCTGGATAACAATTTTATTTAAAATATTTGAAGCCAGCCAAATCTTCCATTCACATCTGCTGACCCTTTGTACATGCAGCACTAGGTTAAATAGCTTGCTGAAGGGAGTGTTTACAGACGGGGCTCATTACTAGGTAGAGCTGATAATGTGCAGTGGGAAGTTCTGCCACTGAACTCTGAAAGTTCCTAAAATACAGGATAAACTGAAATTGTAATTAATGTGGTCCTTTGTCTTGTACCTTCCAGTCTTTGTGGTGCTTCCGACTACTTCTTTCTGTTATAACATCAAAATTAAATCTTGTTTCTTAGTGAGAGAGAATGAATTTCACAACTCTTAAAAGAAATGAAGATCAGCTGACTGCTCCCCCATGTCATGTCACTGGGGGTAAACTCCAGTTATTTCTAATTGTTAGATATCTTTGTAGCACCTAGTTGGAACATTTGGACTGGCATATTGCTTTAAGAGCAGGGATGCCTTTGACAGAGGGTTTACTGTGAAAAAGGGAGCAGAACTAGTTCAGAGGCATTGCATTCCTTGCATTGAGCTCTTCTCCTGTCTTTTAAGAGAAGAAGGAATTTCTCTTATGGAGATTTTCCTGTTCTTTGATCCCTGGCTGGAGAGCCTCTGTGTTCTAGTGTGAGGACCATTTAAAATGATTGCTCTAGTGGAATCTTTATGCAAGTGTATGAGAGTCCCTGTCTGCTATGTAGGATGTTTTCTGCAGTGAAAGTTAGACTAGTTAGAAAGTTAGTCCAGCCAGGTTTACTGGGCTCAGGAACTGGGTCCGTGTTTAAAAATGTAAGGGAAAGGTAGGAAAATGTTAGTATCTCTGGGACTGCTAGGGCTTTGAATATGGAAGCATTATGATCCAGATGTAAACTTTCCACATTTTCCTGCCATTGTAATTTCACTGAAGTTTTGTGGCTACATTGCAGAGTGTGTAATGATGGATATTAGACTGAAAGATTCAGTCTTGTCTTTTAAGCTTTTAGAAAAAGATAGAAAAATTAGATTAAGAAATACTAATGAAAGGTCCCAAAATGTGTTTAGAGATAGCATCAGTACAATTCTGTGAAAGTTAAGCCTTTTGTGACAGAACGTCCAAAAGGAAGGTGTTCCCCATGCTATTTAAACCAGTAAAGGCAATGAAACAAGGGGTAATGGCTTCAAACTGACAGAGGGTAGGTTTAGACTGGATATTAGGGTGAAGTTCTGTAATGTGAAGGTGGTGAGACACTTGCACAGAGAAGTTGTGGGTGCCCCATCCCTGGCAGTGTTCAAGGCCAGGTTGGACGGGACTTTGAGGAACCCAGTGCAGTGGAAGGTGTCCCTGCCCATGGCAGGGGGATGGAACTGGATGATCTTTAAGGTCTTTTCAACTCAAACTATTCTATGATTACATTAAACTGTCAGGATGCCCCTTTCACTGCTGCCTGAGCAGATCTCATGATTGTTTTGTATTTTCTGTGCATTTTCTTCTAATCTTATATTTAATTGATACCTAATTAGTATCTTCAGAATTTCAGTGCTGTAGTAAACATGTGCTCAGTATCTGGAAATCGCATGTTTCATTTAGGACACTGTAAAACTTATTCTATTCTAATTGACAACTGTTAAAAAGATGTATATTTTTGATTTGCTGAAAGTCAATATTTATGGGTGATTAAAATAAAGAGGTTGTTTAGCAGGTGTGAACTGCAGTTTTGAAGTTACGGTGTCGTAATCACTTCATGAGGTTTCTCTGTTGAGGAAATTATCTTTGTTTAATGCTAAAGGATGTAGGTAATCTGTCTCTAATGCCAAATTATTTCAGGGTGTGCTCTTCACTTTTTCCCCTACGTTTACGTAGATCGGAAAACTGAATGTTCCAAACAACTCGTGGAATGGTTTCCATATCAACTTTTATGTGCTAAAAATGTAATTAAGATTGTTCAACCCAAAAGATAAAAAATAACTCGAATTTAATTTATATGGTGTTTTTGAAGGAAATGCTTATTTAACTGGTTCTATTAGCATGGTGAATTTAAGTTTACCCTAATAAAAGTCAGTAGCAAGCCAGTGTCACCTGTTTAAATGCAAGTAGTTGGAACCATGAGGAAATATTGAATTTGAAGAGGTGTCTGTTCACAAACAGTACTTTTGTGCGTTTTGAGTGAATTTATGGTAATCAGTTAACATAAACAATTCAATCCCGTTAAGTGCTAAGGTAAACAGCATTAGATGTAAACATTTTTTTACATTGCTGCATGACTGTAGTGAAAGGACAAGGGGTAACGGGTTCAAACTTCAACAGGAGAAGTTTAGATTGGATATGAGGAAGAAATTCTTTACTGTGAGGGTGCTGAGGCACTGGAATGTGTTGCCCAGGGAAATTGTGAATGCTCCATCCCTGGCGGTGTTCAAGGCCAGGTTGGACAGAGCCTTGGGTGACATGGGTTAGTGTGAGGTGTCCCTGCCCATGGCAGGGGGGGTTGGAACTAGATGATGTTAAGGTCCTTTCCAACCCTAACTATTCTATGATTCTATGATTTGTTCTGCTATAGAAATGCTTCAGAACTTTTAAGCATTTCCTCTTTTGTGTGTCTTATGACTTTATTGATATCTCATCTTCTCCCTGCTGTGTCAGCTTTGCATCCTTATCCCTTGTGCACCAGCCTGTGTTCTTCCCTTTTCCATTTATCACTGACACCTCTGGAGCAGAGATATTCTCACTCCCTTTTCTGGGCTTATTTTAAAAGCTAGAGGAGGAGTTTCTAAAGAAGGAATAGGCCTACAATTACTCCTGGTAATTCCTTACAGTTCTGCCTGCAAGATAGCTGGTGTGTTTTCATAAAAATGAGTAATGTCTTAGTGCTGGTCAGATGTGCCCAGGAGATAATTCGAGTATGTGGCTGGGGAGCAGAGAATGGTGGAAGGGATTTGGTAAGCATCTGCTGATGCTGTTAGTTCTGACCAGCTTCTAGAAAGTCATCAGTTAAAATACTTGCTTTGATTTTGAAGTTGTTGAACTTGGAAACTAAACAATGGGAATAGGTTTACAGGTATTTTTAATTGCATCTGGTCTCCTCTTCCTTGATGCTTCTTTTTATTTCAAAAACAAAAGTAGCTTTTTCATCTCCTGGCTGTTAGAAAGAAAAGGTCTCCTACAACCATGATTATTTTATACTTGGGAAACCATATAGCTAGTCTGTTACCATTTTATTTTTTTCCTTAATCCGGTTGATGCAGAACACAAAAATGTTCCCTTTGGTTAGTAGGTTGAAGGGCATATATTGAATCGCTGATGATACAAAAATATATTTGGCTTTAAAAACAATCAGGTTTGATTCTATAATACGCTTACTGTCCTGAAGCATCTGGGGCAGTTTGGGGAAGATAGGCAACAGCAGATAATTTGCATGTAGAGCTTTCAGTTTAAGTGGTGAATAACCTTGGGCTGGGGTATTTGAAGGACTGGTGCTGACCTATATCCTGTTGTGATAGCTGAGAGCAGCAGGTTGGAACTGCTGGATGAAATCCATACCCAGTTGCCACTGTACTTTCTTCTTGTCACTACACAATGTCAAATCAAAGACACCTTTTTCTTTTTTAATTGTTTTTAAACTGTTGCTTATTCTAGCTGTTTACTGATTTGAAGAGAGTATAGCCTTGCTGCCATGGTAGTACAATGGGAAAAGTAATTGAAATCAATGGCAAACTGTCCAGCGTGAGCATCCACCCTACACAACTACACTGAGGTAGAGTACAACTTCCAAATATAATAAAGTGATGCTTTTCTTTCTCATTAGCCATTTTGGAGCCTGGTGATCTTGTTGGATCTCTGTATCAAGTTGTAAGTGGTGTGTGAAATAAAACACTTCTCAGTTGATGGATATGGTCCTGATGATTTCAAATGCCCTTCAAATTGCTGTGGTATGCTTTGTTTAGATCAGACATGGAGGTCTACTTTGTGCATAATTCTCATTTTAGAAAGGAGATAGGAGACTAGTAGGAACTAATTTACTAGTTTTTCATTGTTTTTTTCCCAAGCTTGGGAATGTGTGTGCAGATGGTGGTCTGCCTGGTTTGTTTTGTTGTTTTTTTCTGTTGTTTGTTTTTAACTTTTCTTTTAAAAAGTAATGTTCCTAATTTACATTTGCTGGTGATATTTTTCTCGATTGGTGTCTGGGTAGTGGTACTTGGAGTTCCTCGATAGCTGTTAGTAATTCCCACCCCTCTCTCCCAATTAAGAAAACAATAATTACAGACTTCAGAGTTACATATGATTTGTCAGCAGCACATTGGCAGTCAAGGCAGGAATGCATTAATTCTTGACTCTAAGCCCGAGATTCAGCTTCTAGTTTAAAAAAATCCAAGCCCATTCTTAGCTTGTCTACCCTTATTGCAAAACTTTCACTAAATGAATATATGTATTAGATGAATGCTTAAAAAGCATATATTCCAAAATGTGGTTTTTGTCTAAAATGGAAGTTAAACCACAGCAATGCGTTTCAGTCTGTCGTGTTTTGTAATAGCACTTCGGTATGATAATGTCATTCTGCTCTTTGAGAATTCATACTGTCAAGTGGGATATCTCTTGGGATCCCTGCGTGCCTCCGAAATGGAAGAGTGGAAACACCACAATCAAAAGTCACTTAGGAATCAGTTTGCATAGTGATTTTAGTATATAGGCATGAATCATGACTCAAAAGCTACTAAACCAGCAGTGTCTTCCTTATCACTATTTTACCAACGTATTTTTAACTCCCAGCATAATGTCCTCTATGACCCAGCTTCTGTCACTGGTCTCTATGGTAGACCCCTTTTCAAGGTAGAAAATGAGAATATCCCCAACACATTACCCTGTCAGCTAAGGAAAACTGGAGTGCAGCACAACTTTGAAAGCGCCCTGTTATACACATGCTGTTTGAACAACTGGCTCTGTTTTCCAGCCCTCTCGGAGCAGTAACTGTAGCCAGCCAGGTTGGAGCATATTTAGGGAGGCAGAGCCAGGGAGTTTCTCTAGGTAGTGCGAGTGGAAGGGGAAAGCAGGGAATGTTCTTTCTTCTTCTCTTCTGCTGGACTTATAACAAGACACCCATATTCCTCAAATCAGCTGTGCTTTTTGTGCCTGAAACCATTTCTAGCAGACATCCATGATTTTGAATAGCTGATTTATTTTCTTGCTGTGTTTTATCTTCTTTTTTTTTTTTTTTTTTTCACTTCAGTGGGCTCAGGTGGGTTACAAATATGGGATGTTGTCTTAGTAATGACCCCACAAAGAAAACTGAAGTAGTGAAACAGCATTTGCCACAGTGAAGTATTTTTGTTTCATTCAGGCTATCTGCTCAGTTTTATGGAGAGGATCACTTTGCTAGTGAACCAAAGAAAGCCCTCGCTGATTAGAGGTGATGAAGGCCATCCCTTCTCTCTCTTGTTATGATTCTGTTGTTGTTAAGCTGAGGAGCTGATGCCTGTTGTGTCCTCCTCTCCTCTGTCTCTAGGCTGGCATGCTCCCATTTCTAAATTGAGACATACCAAAGCAGCTAATAGTAATTTGCATCTCTAAGTGCTACTTTAAAGGAGAGAGAGATAATCTGAATGTGTGCACATGTGTTTGCTTTATTCTGGTGGTTATGGGCTATTTGCTCTTCTTGTGATTAAAGACTGCCCATTCTATGAATGTGCTTAATACTTTGAAAACTTGAAAGAAATGATGGCACCCCACACAATGTCAAAATGTATATTTGAAGTAAAAGCCTAGCAATTCAGAACTGGTCTTGTTCATAGCAGGTAAAAGGCTGCCTTGATGACACTAAGAGCAAATGAATTTCTCTCCTGCAGTCATGAACTGAATAAAATGCTTGATCTAGTTTGGTACAAAAGGACATGATCTATAAATAGTTAACAGGGCTTTCTTCAGGACAAGTGATCTATAGGCAGGAACTCTCTCTTGGGGTCTTTTAAAAAAGTAAGTGCTGATCTGAACAAAAGGAAAGTTTGTTTTTTTTTTTAAAAAGAGACCTTTTTAATGAGATTTAACTTCCTTTTGAAAGCATCTGGCCAAGCACTTCAAAAGTCCCAAAAGCTGTAACCTTACGGTCACTTTAAGAAAAGAGGAAAAAAGGTCAGTCCATTAATCTGATGTGTGAATATATTGTCAATAACTACAAGCTGAATATCATAGAACGGTTTGGGTTGGAAGGGACCTTAAAGATCATCTTGTTCCAACCCGCTGCCATGGGCAGGGACACCCTCCAGTAGACCAGGTTGCTCAAAGCCCCATCCAACCTGGCCTTGCACACTTCCAGGGAAATACAAGCTAAAACAACTGGTTACTTTGAATCAAAGAAATTGCTGTCATATAAGCATCAGTGAATTCAGTTTTTATTTAAAAGCCACTGTTTTGGGCTTAAAGGAACTTCTCTCTGTGACATTTTGAAGAGTTTGTCGATACGCTGCACTGTTAGCCACCAGGTCTCTCTGTCCTATTTGCTCTTTCATGCACTTTTTTGGCGGCAGATCTTGCAGGTACCTCATAAAATGTGGTCCTCATGGAGAACCTTGACATCTTCTGGAAGGGCAAGATGGTAGAATGCAAGGAGGAAGATTTCTGAAGGGTGTTTGGGGCAACTGGTTGATACTGGTACTGAATGGATGAGCTAATGTTGGCACAGCCAGATCTGCTGTTCACTGTCAAGGAAGAACTGGTTGAAGACATGGTAATCAATGACAGCCTTGGCTACAGCAACCGTGAAATAAATGGTTGGTGTTCAGGATCCTGAAGGGCACCAAGAACAAGATTGGCAGGGTAGAGACTCCAAACTTCAGGCTAGTGGACTTCAGCTTATTCTTTATTTATTTAGCAGGTAGGGAGAGTTCCATGGGAGACAACTCTGAAAACCAAAAGAGCTCAGAAAAGCTGGAAGGTCTTTAAGGACAGCATCCTCTACATGCAAAAATACTCAGTAAATAAAGCACCTCTATCAGGTAAACAGGTTAAGAACAGGTATAATGGCAGAACTCCAATGCACAAAGGCAGCATATGAAAGGTAAAAGCAGTGACAGGATACAAAGAAGGAATTTAAAAAATTGTCTGGGCATGGAGGGGTAGTGTTAGGAAACCCAAAACTAACCTTGACAGTTGCAAGGAATGCTATGAACAGTGAGAGCTTTTACCACTGCATTAATAATAAAATGCCGAAATGGGATTGCTGCATCAACAAAGTGATAACAAGTGATTTGGTAACAGCAGACACAGAGAAGTCCCAGAGACCTGATGACTTCCTTGCTTCAGTCTTCACCATGTGTCCCAGGCCTCTGTTATTAGTGAAAGAGTTCAGGGAGGAGGCAGTTGCAGATCAAGTCAGGGACTGAGAGAGTTCAATCTGTGGAACCAGACAGGTTGCATCCGAGAGTGCTGAGAGAGCCAACAGATGTGGTAGCAAGACTGCACTCTGTATCTTTGAAAGGTCATTAAAGTTGAGGGAGGTACCTCATTACAGGGGAAAAGCAAAACACAGAATCATTAGGGTTGGAAGGGACCTATGGAGATCATCCAGTCCAGCCCCTCTGATAAGGCAGGACCACCTCAAGTTATACAGGAACACATCCAGACGAGTTTTTAATGTCTCCAGAGAGGGAGACTCTATGACCTCTCTGGGCAGGTTGTTCCAGTGCTCTGCCACCCTCAATGTAAAGAAGCTCTTCCTCATGTTGATGTGAAACTTCTTGAGTGTTTATG
Source organism: Amazona ochrocephala (assembly GCA_039720435.1). Taxonomy (NCBI): domain Eukaryota; kingdom Metazoa; phylum Chordata; class Aves; order Psittaciformes; family Psittacidae; genus Amazona; species Amazona ochrocephala. The sequence continues at coordinate 57,467,430 of CM077877.1, forward strand.
GCCAGTGCTCCGTGTCCTGTCACTGAGCAGAGCTGAATTGATAAATGTTGCACCAGTCTTCAGAAAAGGTCAAAAGCAAATCCCTTGGAACTATAGCCTGGTCAGGCTACAGTTCTGGGAACTTCATAAAGTGAATCTTCTTGGAGCACGTTTCTAGGCACGTAAAGAAAGTGATAGGGAACAGTAAGCATGAGTTTACTGAAGGCTGATCAATCTGGCAGCCTTCTATGATAAATTGACAGGATTTGTGGACTAGGGGAGAGCAGCGAATGTCATTTACCTTGACTTTAGCATGACTTTTGGCACCGTCTCACACAACCAGATGGATAAAAAGCCAGTTGAGTGGTCAGGCTCAGCTGGTCATGGTTAGTGAGTTGTACTCTACTCAGTTCACCAAGGGTCTGTATTGTGACCAGTCCTGTTCAACAACCTTCTCAGTGACCTGAAAGAGGCAATGGGAGTGCACAATAATAAAATATACAGCAGGTATAGAACTCAATACAGCCAAGGGCAATGCTGCCACCCAGTGGGACCTAGACAGGTAAGAGGAATGGGCTAATATGAACTTTTTACAACCAAAGTCAGTGTCTGCCTTGTAGTGTCTAGATGTGGTCTCAGTTTTGAGTAGAGTCTAATCACTTCCATCTATGAGCAGACTATGCTTTTGTTAACAGAGCACAGAACACTCTTTGCTGCCTTTGTTGCCAGGGCATGCTACTGACTTGTTCGTGTCCAGCTAACATGTCTGCCCACATCTCAGATCCTCCATAGAGCTGCTCCCCAGCCAGTCAGGTCCCAGGCTGTATAATTCCAACAGGCTTTTCCTTGCTATATGCTGGACTTAACGATTAGTCTTGAATTTCATAAAGTTTCCATTAGACCCTTCGTCTTGCCTGTCCAGCCCGCCCCCGCCTGCCCCCCCCCATGGCAGGCCTGACCTAGGATGTGTTAACTGTTTGCCCCAGTTTTGTGCCATCTGTATACGTGACAAGAGTACACTTTGTCACCTCTTCCAGGACATGACCCTGAAAATTATCATTTTATAGGTAATCAGACCCTGGCTCTTTATCAACTCTATGTTCTTTGGTCTGCAGTCCAAAGAACAGGAGAAAAAATATATATAAGCAGGAGCTTAGCTAATAAGAACTGCCCGCATGCGAAATCTTTGTGGGTTCTTTACATTTATGAACAACAACAAGTGAAGTGCTATTTGTTTGATACTATTTTCTAATGGGACAGATATTGAGTCTGGTTTTATTCAAGGTAGTTGTCCTGGTTTCAGCTGGAATAGAGTTCATTTTCTTCCTAGTAGCTGGTGCAGTGCTGTGTTTTGGCTTTAGTCTGAGAACAACGCTGATAACACAGGCATATTTTAGTTGTTGCCAAGTAATGCTTCCCCTGATCAAGGGCTTTTCGGTCTCGCACGCTCTGCCAGCGAGGAGGAGCACGAGAAGCCAGGAGGGAGCAGAGACGGAGCACCTGACCCAAAGCAGCAAAGGGATATTCCATGCCACAGCACGTCATGCCCAGTGCTGGGGGGAGTTACTTGATATGGGCCAATCACTGCTATAATTGCCAAGACAACTCTGCAAAGTCCTTAGAGCCTCCAGGTGGCTAGTGATTTTCATGATAAGGAAGTGTGTTGTGGGCATTAGCTTTGAGAATGTACAGAAAGGTGCAAGATAAGTCTTTGAGCTCTCCTGCTAACTGGGTAAGAGTTTTTTACATTGAGGACTAGCAAAATAGTTTACAAAATGCCTGGTGTTTCACGCATCAAACTTCTAAAGAAAGCCTTAGACTCATCAGCCCCATAAAGACTTTGCTCATGTTCCTAAGGATATATGGGATGATAGCTTTGACACGGGACAGTTTTCGCTTGCCTTTTCCATTTCATGTGCTTCTCCATTAGCTGGATAGTAGATTAGATTAGAGTTTCAGGAATTTTGTGAGAAGGAACCAAAAGCTGCTTTGTCCAATGCAATTTGGCTTAGTCTGAGATCACTGCAGGGAAACAGTTACTTAAATACTGCTGCCTACAGCTGGCCTTTTTATTGCCACACTGTACTCTGAGTCTTCTGCCCACTGTTTTCTACACAAGCAGCAATACCTATCCTCTACCTGACTTACAAAAATGAAAAGAATCTCCTTGCTATTTTGGCATGGGTGGTGGTGTTTAGCAGTAATAGAGGTGAAGAGGCTTCTGCCCAAGGCAGTTACTTTTTCCAGAGAAGAGGACATCTTTATTTTGTGCAGGGTTGAGTAAAGTCCTCCCACATGTATGCTTCTTCACAATTACAGCAGCGATGCATGCTACTGTTGTTCTTTCCTTGCTTGAATGATTTTAAGGTTTCAGTTTGTAGAACTGTGGAACTTGCTGCCCACTGGATGTGTCTTAATATATACAGTTAAACTAATGCCAGTTGGAGGGATTGGATTCTGTGACACTCAATATTCATAAATCTCCTGTGAACAGTAATGTCTGTTTTCCTGAAAGGTAACATCTCATGGGCAGCTGTCTTGATCAGGGAAAGATTTCAGCAAGGGAGATCTGCAGAGGATGACTTTTCATTTGGTTGATCTATTGACTAGGGAATGCCATCACTTCTCCTATAGCAAGATGTAGAATTTGGGGGTGTAAAGAATAAGGGTAGGGATGTCATAACCAGGACACTCTAGGGCAGGAGTTAAACCAAAAGCATCAAGTTAAAACTCTGTTACAGAGGAAAAATTGAAGCTATGGAATTAAATCAGCAGACTTAAATTAGATTCAAGGCTGGCATAAGGAGCTTCAGGCATAATGTTTTGAAGCATCAGTCAGGAAACGAATGCTTGAGCTGCCCTCCAGTCTCCTGGAAAACCACCTTCATTTCCAGGAGAAAAGAAGTGACATGTGCCAGATGTATGCGAGACTCTGCATTAGTAAATTAACAGGGCTATAACACTCAGGCTTGTGCTGCCTTCTTTAATTGCCTGACATGCATATAGAATGCCAAATTATGTTTTCTAAAGGAAACTGAATGCAGATTATGCTTTTCAGCTCTTTGCACTATTGGTTAGCTGGTACCTATCATGCTGAACATCAGGAATTCAGTCCACAAGAGGTGAAGGGTCTGCTGCTTGTGTAGTTCAGGTGCATGCCAGCAAAAGTCTGCAGAGTTGTGACAGTGGAGTAAGCTGTTGACCTTTTTCTAGCATCAGATCTTGGACTTGTCATTCTTCTTTCCAAGACTGCATTTACAATAGCTTTAGAATTGGAAATAATTGTGGAGGAAGACCGTGCCTGCTTTTATCTTTTATGCCCTTACACAGGGACAGACATTCCTATTTAAAAAATTAAAAGCAAAATCCACCATCCCCCATGCCACATTGATGTACTGTAGCAATAGTTCAAACAGCCATAGTTACTGTAGAGTAATTCTCCCAAGCAACACAATATGATATGCATATGCCCCTCCAAGGCTAAAGCAAAAAGGCCCTGGTTTTATTGCAGTATTTGTTAGGTTCTATTATCATATCTGTTGCTAGAGGAGGAGTGAAGGCAAATGCAAACTTCTGAGAAGTTCTTCAAATATCTATTCCCCTATCTCCACCAACCAACTTTCTAGGCTGTTGGTTGCTAAGCTGCAGAAGGAAGATTTGCTCTGTTAGGTAAAACACTGATTTGATTTCAACCCCCATCTGTGTTTTGGTTGGTTGTGTCATCCTGCTTTCCCCTCCTTTGTAGTGAAAGTAACATGCTCACTATGTGGTAAAATCATTTTCTCTGATGGCTTGACCTACTGGCTTTGTCATCCTACCTGTTGGAGCAGAGATAGCCAACTTCCAGGTGATCCTCTTGGCTTCACATCATCTTCCCCAGTTGCACATACCATGGTGAGCCACAGGTGAAAACAGCTAAGGGCCTGTAGCTCTATTCTGTGAGAAGACTGCTGCAGTTTTCTGGGGTATGCTTTAGTTCAAATAACACTTCCCCTTTCCCCAGCCTTTTTTTCTTTCTTAAACAGGGAGAACATAGTAGAGGGAATATATTGGTCTGCTGGCTTTTCTACTGCACATAAGCAGTCATGGTGTTCCTAGAGTGCCAGGGCTTGTTTAGACCTACCATCTGACTGCTTGCGTTTATTCTTTCAGAATGGCTTCCACCAGGAATTTTTTGATACCGATGTAATCTGGAATCAATGATGGCTAGACTTGTATTGATCCTTGTGAGAGATTTTAAACAGGTCATTTACTGCCGTGACACACTTGGTTTACTTCTCCTTTGTTCATCTGTGTATTCGTCTTGCCACTGGAACACCCTTCACTGGGACCATAGATACCAGCTGTAGATTTTCTGGGGGGCTGCATGTAAATCCTGCAGTACAACAAGCACAGTGTGAAGCTGAAGGTTTTTTGGTGGCCAGAAGCCTGATATGCTTTCATACCATCTTGCCTCCTTCCCTGGAGAAACACAGTAAATGATGTTTTCAGACCCAGGCTGCAGTGCAGTCTTTCTTTGGTTATAGCAATGGTGACAAGCAGCTTTTTCAGTAATTGTCTCACCAAAGTTCAATCGGTAATCAAAGAGGGTTGGGACAGGGCACTGGATTTGCTTTTCTCCATTTGGAAAGTCTTTTTTCAGATGTTTCTGCTGTTCTCAATAAAGACAGTATTTGCTGATTCAGGTTTGCTGAGAGCAGGCTAGGGTCAGTGCTGAGTTCCAGCTGCTTTGCAGCGCTCTGGCAATGCAAACCAGCTGCAGGTCCGGTTTAACTCAAGCCAGGTTTGGGGCTGCTTTGCATCACTGGAGCAGTGTGAAGTACCTAAAGCATGCCAGCTAATCTGGCCTGGTAGTGAACCGTTATAAATGACTTGTTTTTCTTCATGTTCTTTACCTGTAACTTTATAGTTAAAGCCTGTGGAAATTGAGTAGATTGTGTCACTAAGACAGATTTTTGTGTTCTAAAGTTAAGTCTATAAAATTAGAGTTTGTTGTCTTTTTTTGTTTGTTTTAAGCCAGAGCTTTTTCTTCCTGACTGAAATAAAATTATCAAATTGCACATTGTTCCTCTGCACTTCTCTGTTATGGATTTCTTTTAAGTTACACTAAAATAGCAGTTGCCTGTTCTTATTATGAAGTGAAATAATGATTAGTCTGAGATCTGAAAGCGTAAGCTTTTAAAGTTTTATTTTGCAAAATGTGGGCTCAGCTTTTATTCTAAATGCAGTAATTTTCCTCTAGTTTACCGAGAATGTATGCAATATTTATGTCATTGTCAATATTGTCTGTAATTTACTAATTGAGTATATTTCAGGGATTTTGAGAGAAAGGAAGTCAGCCAACTATGTTTTTTTCTTCTGTTTTTATTAAAATAGATAACTGAAAAGTTACCTTGGATAGCATTGATGAGTGTTCAAAACATGCCACAAATATTGATCATTAATAATATTAATCCATATATAGTAATTTTTATTCTTCATAATCTGGCTCTTCATTGAACGTGTGATGTATGTTTTTAAACAGTATTATACAATAGAAGAATGACAGAAATATCATTACAGCCACTTCAGTTACTTCTTCAGAAGTGAGAATATTTGCTTTTCACCTTGAAGTATTTTTGTGTAAAGATTATGGAATGATTTTTATATATATATAAAAAAATATCTCTGGACTTCACTCAGAAATTGTGTTCCTCTGATTAGCTGTATATTGGAAGAAAACATGACAGATTTTGTAAAGTTTTCCCAGACTTTGAGGCAAAACACCAAAGAATTAATTACTGCCTCATATTAATTAAGATAACAATGCAAAACCCTTCATTAGAAGCATAGGAAAAGTTCTTCCTTGGTCCTTGGAGAGAATATTATATGCAAGCCCTGTTGTGTGGGTTGCAAGATGTCACTGGAATTTATATGCATTACTTGTCTAATTGCAGTAAATGTAGCATGTCCAGATAGGTTTAAAAGTTGGATGGCTGTTTGTTACTTGCTGGAAATCACTTGAAACCTTGCTACTCAGAGGCAGCTGTTCACAGGTCCTTCACCTCTCCCCAGAGATAGCTGGAAGACTCTGTTGTTGGACCCTGTCTTTTATGGCAGAAGCAGTAAACATGACAGGTTGTTTGGGAGCCATCTGTTTTAAAATGGTTGCTGCTTTGTATGCAGTAATGAACTTGAGATCAGTTTTCTGTCTGTCTTCATAGTAACAGCCTTGTTTGGTGTCACAACAGGTGGAAGTTGATGGGATGAAACTAAATGTGACCAGCGAGTGGAACCTGGCTTCACCCTTACTGTCTGTCACCATTGATGGCACTCAGAGGACTATACAGGTAAACTCACTGATGCTTTATTTGAAGTGCTGAGATAACCAGAAGCTTTTGGGTATACAAATAATACTGACGTGTGGGGTCTAAACTAGCTGCATCATAAAAATTATCTGATGTTTTACAAATAATATAATCCTTCTTCTTTGAATGCCTCCAGAGCTGCAGCAGAACAAACTTGTTTCAGATTTACTTTTCTAGAGTTCTGAATATCCTTCTTATAAAGAGAAGTTGCTTACTTCAGGCAGAAATTTACTCAAGTTTCTAGGATCTCTTTACTTAATGACTGTGAAGATCCATAGTTTCTTAATCGCGTAAGAAATAAAGAATGGAGTATTGTAAAAAAAGTGAAACCCAACAAACCAACCAAACCCCGTGTGGGGTCCTACAATAGAATTATTCTTTTGCTCTTGATTGGATCACATGATTTTTCCACTTTTGGGCCTTTTGCATTTTGAAAGTCGCAGGGCAGTGCATCTCCCATGTAAGGTGTTTTGTGTTGGGGTTTTTTTGTGGGTTTTTTTACATGCTTTTAGGAAATATGATTAGCTCCATGATTCGAAAAGGAAAATGTAGAAAACACCCCAAACTTGTGAGGCTCTAAAAAAAGAGGACTAAAAGAGATTAATGTAGTTGTATATTCTTTCTTTCCGACCACTGATACATTTGAAACCAACTCCAAACAAAAGGGTGTGCCTTTAACTGCCTTGTAAATTTTCTGAAGATAACGCTAGTCAGGATTTGTATATTTGTTGACACATCATTTATTTATGAATATTTATTGATCCTGGTAATAGTAAAAATAGAGAAAAGGAGAAAACTTTTTGAAGTTATTGAAGGTATTTTTCTATCTATTTTCAGTATATTTCCCAGTGATACAGTGGTCAGATTTCTGATAATTTAGAGTGAAACATTTGAATTTATTTTTTCATTTTCACTCCTGGTAAATTACCTAACTGGAAATATTATTCTTGTTTCGACTAAATTTGAAAGACTGCAACTTGAGGATAAAAATTTCTCTATCTTTCAAGGTTTGACAGAGAGTGAAATTTTCACTGCATGGCCAAGTAAATTCTGGACTGAAGTTTTATAGATTTCTTGAAAGGTCACTGCCAGCTTTAGGGCTTGTGTACATCTAAAATAACTTTCTATTTTAAAGTGTATTTCTCTATTATAATACTCGTCCATTTTGTGATAGTTTATAAAGTGCATCCTTAATTTTCATAGGAAACAATACCTATGTGGGAATACATACAGTCTGGCTAAGGGAAAAGCTTTATATTTAGAATGGATAACCGTATTCAGAAGGCTTCATTGAAAACTTTGTAATAGCTATGTGGCTGAGTCCAGATAGCAGAGGATAACTAATAGTAAGATCAGTTAACTAGAAGTGTCATATTTGAACTGGCACAGAAAACTAGTTTCAAAATTAATGATGGTGAGATCTGAACATGCTTTCTTCTAGGAACTGAGCAGCAGTACTTACTTGCAACTCCCTATGACCAAACTGTATGAAATATTGCAGGGCCAGCCACAGCAACAAGCAATGAGCTGACTGCATGCTATCTATCAAACAGAATGTGGAATAAGCACATGTTGTTTCTCTCTCAGATGTTATCTATAAGTCTTTGCTTTTAGCAAAGAAATCCAGTGGCTTGAAAAGTTATTAATCTTTTAGTGTATATATGTAAATTGATGGGAACCTTAAATTTGACCTCTGATATCTGCTTACTGGAATCTAAATTGGTTTTTTGGTTATGTGTTTCTGTAGACTTGCCCCACTGCAAGAACCAAATTAGACAAGTGTATTCCTGTAGGTCAATTTGTCTCCAAAAGCAATTGACCCCAGAGTCTTGAAGTATCTTCTTTCAGCAGAACTCAGCCCTAGAGCCATTTTAACAACAAATATGGATGAATCGAATAATTCCAGCTGTGCTTTATTAATTTTTTGCCAATCTAATTTCTGTTCATAGTTGGTTTCATTCTTCTAAATTTGCTCAACCCAATACAGTCTTTGTGAGCATTGTATTTCTTTGAAGGTTTGATTTAGGCACCTTCGGCTTGATCCTGCGGTTTGGCCCAAATCCAGCAAAGCATTTAAGCATAGAAGCAGGAAAGAAATAATTTTAAGATGTTTTGGTTTAAAATGTATTTATGTAAATTATAGTCTAGACATTCAAATTGTCGCCTATCTGTCGCACATTTAAAAATAAGTAATTAAGCATGCTCCTACATTTCCACTCCTCTGCTAAAGGTTCCATGTGTATTAAAGCAAAGCAGAGTGCCAATTCTGCCACAGAGTCCTGTGAGTTTAAGAGACAGGTTTTCTAGGACTGTTTCTAGAGTACGTGACCTGGGAGTATATCTGATGCCTGAGGAGAGGTATCTACCCTGATCGCAGTCTGTCTAGGGCATATCAGGGCGCAACTAAGGATGTGTGGCAGCCCCTCCCTCCTGCTTTTGTTTCCGTTGTGGGGAAGCCCATCTGTGTGCAGCAGATGGGCGCTGCAGGGTGCCTGGCCAGGTCCCCAGATGATGGAGGTACCAGAACCCTGGGGTATACTGCAGGACTGTTTGGCTGCGGTATAAGGGCTCAGGAATCTTCGTGCTGCTTTGGATTACTGTGAAATCCATAGGGTGCTGTGCAAAGTGATTAGCTGATGAAAACTTGGGATCATTTGAGCAAGAGACTTCTGAGATACAGTCTCCAGGGAGGAAGGTGTGAGCAGACCCCATAGCAATTCTTGACGCACACAGATTCCATCATCAATTTTTTGTTCTGGTTGCTTTTGGTAGTTCCTTGCCATCTGTTTCTTTTCCCCACTTATGAGTAAACTCCACCTCTCTCATTTGGGGAGACTGAATGTATCGCATTGTCAAGCATAGGATTTTGTTCCCCAAGCAAATGAAATTCTTGTGTGCAGAAATACTTTGCCAAAATGGTTTTCTCTAGCTGCTTCCAAAGATGTTAGTGTCTCAGAATCTGACTTACACCTAGCTATTGTGAATTTGGAAACTGCCTTTACTAAAAAATGAGAGAAGTGATTGGGCAGGTATTCACAATATGTCTTGCTGAGGATTCAGATTTGAAAGGACTGGCTGTTATTTAATTGAAAATACAGATTTAGAATCATAGAATCATAGAATAGAATCATAGAATAGTTAGGGTTGCAAAGGACCTTAAGATCATCTAGTTCCAACCCCCCTGCCATGGGCAGGGGCACGTCACACTAAACCAGGTCACCCAAGGCTCTGTCCAACCTGACCTTGAACACTGCCAGGTATTCACAACTTCCCTGGGCAACCCATTCCACTGCCTCACCACTCTTATAGTAAAGAACTTCTTCCTTATATCCAATCTAAACTTCCCCTCTTTAAGTTTGAACCCGTTAGTCTTTGTCCTCTCACTGCAGTCCCTAATGAAGAGTCCCTCCCTAGCATCCCTATAGGCCCCCTTCAGATATTGGAAGGCTGCTATGAGGTCTCTGATATAAAATTTCAGGCAATATTTAGAGTAAAAATAAACAAATACATGAGGTGCTTACTGATTTCTGTGAGGAGTCAGTGGAAAAAAAGTGATTGGTTGAGTTCTGGAAAAGAACCATAAGGACTCCAGTGGAAACTTGAAGGGAGAACGGTGATTCAGAATAGTCGCAACAGTTGGAAAAAGACTGCAGGCATCTTTTGGGACAATGAGGGCATTTTTATTCCTCTGTCTCTGCTCCCATGTACAAGTAAGCTGTATTTCATTGAGCCCTGTGTCTACAGAAGTCTCTGGCTGTCACCACTTCTCTTTCCCTGTGCATATGAACTAGGGAGCACGTAAAAGGAGAGAAGGGAGGAATGAGCTGTCTTTTCCTTAGAGCTGAACATCTTTCTTTCCTTCGTGTGAACCAGTGTCTAGAGGGACCTCAGTGTAAATCAGTGAATCCATGAAGTCCAGCAGATGGACTTGAACCTATCTGCAAATCCGTCCTTACTCCAATCAGTTTACAAGTAGGTGCCTTCTACGGGGACACTGTGCAGGAAGATCAGATAACGCATATAGGAGATCCTGAAACCGTCTTTGATTTGGTATTTTTCGTGTTTGGGCAGGTTCTCAAAAACACCTCACTGACCAGTCAAATTCTGAGGCTCCTCTGTGGCAACTCCACATGGACAAAATAATAATCAGAAGATACACAGTACTAGAGAAGCACTTGAATTTGTTATAGCCCAGGATGTAGAATTATTATTTTATAATAACAGAAAAATTAAAGTGCTGTAGGTTATGAAGCCTTTGTTCCGAGCAAATGTCTGATAGTCTGGGAAATGTCTGACGGGAGAACAAAGCCGATGCCCAAGTATTCATTTCCTTCAACACCTTGGAGACTTTTTTCAAACATGTATAATTCTTTTTTAGAAAAATTGCTTATATGTATATATTTGTTATTGTTTTGAGATCTCAAAATAATAATTTGTGATAACGATATATTACACAGGTTTCAGTTTAAAGTACCATTACTTCAGCACTGTCATTTTCTGAAACCCTGAAAATGATTTTGGACAGCTTTAGCGAGCAGGGTGCATGAAGACTGCTAGACGATCCATTCTTTGGTGCTGTGCAATTACTGCACACACTCCACTGTTGTCATTTACCCCCGACTTCAGAATTATTTTTTCTGGGTTGTATGTGGAAGAGGGACACAATGATTTGCAAACAGTGGCAGGCATTTGGATATTCAGTACGCAAATAGCTATACTGTTGGCTAAAGAAAAGTCACAGCGTGAGCCCCAGCACTGAATTCCTAGTGGCCCATATTGATTAATTGGTAGCTCACTCCCTGGCTTATTTTCAGCCTATTCTACTTAAGGCTGACCTAGACAAATCTGGTACAGATTTATGTCATGCTGTACAGACCTAAGCAGTTTGACTGAGGTATCTACTTCCATTTGGCTTTGGGACCAGGCATCAGTCCATGGCCCTTGTTTATTTGCAGTATGGAAACAGGCTGCCGTTGTTTTCTTGTTTACTCATCCAGCCACAGTCATCTGAGAAAACAGGAGCTCAGCCTTGAACCTCCCCAAAATGTAAGTGGATCTGATAGGGAGAAACTGATCGTCATTGCCTCACTTGACACTCACTTAGCATTTGAGACAAGTGCAAACAAGCTCTCAAATATCCCAGGTAAAAGACAAATAGAGAAGCCTGTGACATAGAGTGTAGTATGCCTTGCTCTGTTTCAGGCTTTTAACATTTTTTGGAAAGTATTAATACATGTTGGTCAGGGCACTGTTATTGTTGTTACTTCTTTCCCTGCAGTTGCACAAAGAGAATGATTGATTATAGCAAGTTGCTTATATGGCCTTGTCATTGTCTAATAATTGCTGTGGCAGGGTCCTTTAGCTTCCTTTGAATTCCTCATAGTCCCGTCTATTGGAAGAGAGTATGAGCAGTTGATTCCCGCACAGTGTCCAAGCTGCTTGTATCCTTGTCCTGACTCAGTTGCTTCTTTCCAGTGCTGCAGAGTTGTTCCTTGTAGGGAAGCCTGGTTTTATGTCTCTATTGCTCTCTCAGCATCTTCAGTTTCTGTATTTCCTTTCTGAGCTGTGGGGATCAGAACTGTGCTCAGTGGGCAAAGCGCTGACTTCTGCCATTATTTAATAGTGTTCACCGATTTGTAACCTGTTCTCATTACTAATTTCAAATATTTCCTTTTGCCTTTTTAACCAAAACCAAGCATGGAGCTGATGTTCTTATTGAATTGTCACTTCTGAATGGCAAAGGCAAAACAAACTCTTGGCAAGGAGGTTTTGCCAGGAAACTTTGAAGCTGTGCAGTGCTCTAGAGCACAAGCATTGTGATGTCCTGGTGTCAGGACAACAACGTAGCTGTTGTTGTGCGTAGAGATGGCTCTCTCCAAACGGACAAGACACAGAAGCAGAGAAGAGATTCTGAAATTTCATCAGCATGCACGATTCATGCTTGGGAAGATGTGAGTTAGCTGCTTTAGATCATTATTACATGGTTCAGCCTGTTGAGTCTCTGAATGATTCTGTACAAGAAAATTTGTAATTCTACCACTTAGGTTTATTGTTTGATCATGGGTTATCTAAGGAAAGACTGAGACTTCCTCAATTTCCAAAGGTTGTAGGGAAAGGCAAAGTGTGTAAAAGCCAGCCCTTTTGGTGCTGCCTGCTGTAATTGTCAACGACACATATTAAAACAAATGTTACTATTATGGCTTCATTGACATGGAGGTTTGCCAAAATTGTTAAAATTATTACTTCTTAAAAGGAGCCCTGAATATTCTTAAAGCCTATGCAACAGCGTATGGCCAGCCCCCGAGTCAGGAAGCCTTTAAAAATATCATGTCCTTTACCGTCATACCAATAGCATGTATTAATGCAAGTACCTGAATCTTATAAGTGATCTACAATTTGTGTGGAATCAGTTTAACTGCAGGAGGTCTCCGCACTCTTGTCCATGGTTTGCATGGAGAATGTGTGAAGGGAATGGGAAAATTCAAGGAATAAAAGATTGTGAAATAGCAGATCACTGCTGCCTTTATTTTTTTATTATTGCTCAGCAGAAGCGAAGAGCACACCCCCATTATCGATTCTTTCATGACAATGGCATTATATTTTCATCTGGGGAGGAAATGAGTGATCAATTACTATGCCAAATCAATCCTGCTGGAATTTACTGCTCACTTTTCAGCGTGAGGTCTCCCACAGTAAAGTTCTATCTGTGAGCAACAAACTTTTCTCTTTCTTTAACCCAATGGGATTAGTTATATCCTCTTTGACTCAAGGGGCTAATCAAATAATATTAGTTGTCATCTTATGCCATATTTTTTTCCAAAGGAGCTATAAATTTTAATGATAAACAAATATATGAGTAACTATAAAGATTCTTTCTGTATTCAGTTGATGACAGGCATTGTAGTTTTATGTTATCTAAACCTTGATAGCCAAGGAATGGTTCTCTTGAACATGGTAACACATTCAGAAGGAAGAGGAAGGGGCATCAAAGAGTGAGAAAGGTCTATTGATCCTGCTAAGAATCTGACTGAGGGCAGTCATAAACATTATCAGATCTGGACTCACAGGGCAGTGCATTATCTGCATGCTGTCCTCTTATAAGAGCAAAGCATGTTACAGCCTGTCAAAATAGGGGAAAAAATTCTATAACTTTTGGTCATTTTGTGATTTATTGTAATAACAGCAAAAATTTAGAAGCTCACAGGAAGACTAAACTCTTCATTACTGTAAGTAATTGTAAATAGCTGGAAATGTTGGGCTGGAGTAAATGTCCTTTAGCTTCATTCTTTGCTAACACCAAATAAACAGTCTTTCCTGTTGGAGTTTTTATGGTTGGGGGTTTTTCATTTGTTTGTTTGAAGGCCTCTCATCTACTGCTTTATGATATCTACCTCGGAGGGGTTAAAGGAGTATGTGGACATGCTTGTAAGATGCTCTAAGTATATGTAATAATAATATTGCAGTTATATTAAATGATTGCATGTCTAGAACTTGTCAAAAAGAAGTAATGACTGACATTAGCATTGTGTATCACCTAAGGAAATATTGGGGAGGATCTGGGTTTCCATTTTTCCGCTTATGGGAGGACAGGAATTCCTAAGCCATCCACTGTAATTAAATCCCAGGCATTAAGAGAACAGTTCTCTTAAAAGTAGTAATATGGAGCCTCAGCCTCTTAGAAACTGCACCTGCGCCTTTATCTGTGCGGATTGATGCCCTGTAAGCCTGTAAGTTTGTACCTGTACTGTTTGGGAATTTAGTCCCTGGAAAAGGACTGAGGTAGCTTTCAGCAGGTGCTGGGGGGGGCCAGTAGCTCAAGCATCCTGGCAGGATTCCTTTTAAAGGGAAAGACTACTTCAGCGAAGTACCATTTATGCTAGTTTTAGACATCTGTCACATGTCAGAACGCTTCATATGCAGCAGGACTTGATCATCTCATTCCCCACTGGGTGACTGCTGCCCTTGTAAGAACCTGGAAAATGTGAATGTGCCCTGAGGAAGAATAGCTAACTGAGGCTTCATTTACAGTAAAGTGTGATCTAAACCTGATAATGGCTAAGGATGGAGCAGCACATAAAATGGGGTGAAGTTTCCATCTGTAGTTTAATGCGCTAAGGGGAGGAAATGGTGGCACCACCAGTAGAGAGCACTAAATCATGACAGAAGTAGAGTGATCCCAAGTGAGAAGGCTTGTGAGGGTACACAAGTACATATAGTGCCAAATAGACAGTCTCCGACATACAAAAAAAGCTTGGTCACATTGCTAGTCTGAGATTACATCCCTAAACTAGTATTTTGAACCATGGAAAGGGAGTGCAGAAATGAAGTTCTGCTTTTTGCAAAGGTTCTAGGAGGAGAGGCAAAAGGAGGCTGATAAAGCCAAACCATTCCTTGCGTTTTGACAAAAAGACGTCATGGTTTCACAGCTGCTTCTGCAGTTTTCTCCTCTGAGAGGGAAGGACATAGGTGGATGACAGAGCTTTCCATATGTCCAAGCAACTGCACATGCACAAAATTGTGTAGATGAGGTACTAGCAAATGAGTCTACTATAACTTCCCAAGGGAAAATACTGTATTTTTTCCTCCAATTTCCTTGTAATGGGATTTTGGATTTGTTTTTTTTATGTATTTTTTTTTTTTTCAATTAAGCCTGTTGGAGGATGATTCTGGCCTGTATCTTGCTAGGCTGAATTTTCAAGAATTCCTAAATACTGGCCAAAAAGTGGATAGGATTCTGTACTTGAAATTCATGGCATAAGATGTTCAGAATTTCTGGTAGTGAGCAGTTGAAATGCAGCAATAGGGGCTGCAAGAACTTCTGTGTTCTGAAAAACAGCACCACGCTGGGAAACCACTCAGTGTTTCAGTCAGAATTTTATCTGGACTGTATCTATAGGCTTTACTTATTTATTATTATTTTTTATCCTGTATAACCTGATACGTGCAGTACAGTTGCTAATAGAGTCATGCCAGGGCTTGAAAAAGTTGCAAAAAACATTGGCCAAGTGACAGCCTGTACATGTGCTGTAATAAATGGCCTCCAGCTTTACTTTCAACAAATAAAGGTACTCTATACTAGTTCAAGATAAATGTGTTTGAGAAACTTATGTATGATTTTCTTTGCCAGTTCATATTCATTTTGACTTGACACATTACTTTTTCATTTGTAAGCAAAGCAAAAAACCTGCTTTTGGTCTGTTGGAGTTTCTTTGTTTTGGGAGCATTCCTTCCCTGCAGCTGCTTCCCTCCAGTAGCTTGGAGAATACAAAATACCAGAAGATTTGTGGGAAATACTCTGAGATCTTTTTGTCTAATAATGCCTATGTCAGTTTAGAATCTCTTTCAATTATATGTATTGCATGTTTGGCTGAGCTTCTTTATCCTTCTTCACCTAAAGGTTGTTACCATTTTTTTTATCTACAAGTGCTCATCCACTGCAGGCTTAATGCAAAGCTGATTGTAACCTTACTGCATCTTACGATGAATAGATCATTGATACCCAGTTAAGTGGAAATAATTTTGTATGGCAAAGCAGAAGAATTTAAAGTCATATCACACTAACCTCTGGTAATTTACTGGGATTTACAGATTAAAATGATTATTTGTGAAATGACTGTGGTATAGCATTCACTTAAGATGGAGGAGGAAAATGCAACACATTTTGTGTGATTGTATACACTTGTCTGTTTTTACATGCATGCATAAGCATTTTGTTTGCACATACATAGCATATGCAGTATAGCATACTGTAACCTGTGTAAAAATACATATAATATTTATGTAACACTCACACCCATTTGACAGCTTTGGGACTGCAGATGGATTTTTTGAAGTTGTGATTTATTTTTTTTTCAGATTTGATTTAGTTTGTTACTTTCTCATAAGGGAAAAAATTGTACTTCTAACTCATGTTATGCTAATTAAGTTAGTCTGAAGCTCTTATCAGTTGAATCAACCAGAAGAGCATCAGATGTATCTGAGATTGTGTAACTGATGCCAACAATGTAATTTTACTGAATTAGCAGGTAAACATGCAGTGATGTTTTGTCTTTGTTCAAGTGGTAGATTTCCCTTGCTTTTCAGTGTAAACCTCCCAGTAAATAATTTGTAATTTATTAGGAAAACAATGACAATGCATATAATTAGCTGTTCTCTTTTGTTACTTCTATTTGATTACTTTCCTGCTATAACATGCTATATGAAACCATCTATTATGAGGTATAGAATATGGAAATGTCTAAATTTACGAGAGAAACTGGAGGCTGGTCCTTCTTCTAAAGAGGTTGAAAATAAGAAAAAAGAATTGTTAACCATGTCCTTTCATTTTCTTGAAAACATCAATTACATTTACAAATCCCAGAAACACAAGCCCACCAGTGGAACAGAAATAACTCCTTTCAATATGCTTCAAAAAATCTAATCACATCTAACAGCTGAGATTTATTTACAACTGTAATTTGAAACATTAATTATGATAATGTGCTGACTTCTTTTGTAACATGGTTCTCAAAAGCCTGACGGTTCTCTTTTTGGTCTTGATGTAACATATGTTTTGTGACTTAGAGAATTTCTCTACCTTTCTTTCTTGTTGTTGTTTTTGTTAAGTATACCCAGAAGGGAAATTTCTTTTTCTCCTCTGTTTGTTCACTATTTTCCTCACCTTCCCCATTATTATTTTTTTTTCCCTTCAAGTGTGGCTGTTAATTCAAGAATGGATTTTAGTGCTTATACTGACTCCTAATGCTACCAAAAACTAAATGTAATGTTTTGCATTTTGGACAGGGCAAACAGTAGCAATAAGGATTTACTATACAGTGATACCAGTGCACTTCAGCAGTGTCAGAGAAGGCTGCTTATGTCTTTGTCTTGTCTTGATACTGTGGCTTTAGGAGGTGCCTTTTGATATAGATGTGTGTTTGGCTTTATTAAGTTGGTTATTTAAGTTTTTTTTAAAGGGCTTGGTTATTGTTGTGCTAGCTTATTCAGCTGTGAGTAAAGCGAGTCTGTGTGAAGAGGTACTTTAATGATTTTGTTTTCAGTTGTGAAAAATAAGTCAGGTTGTCAAGATACCTGGCTTTACTTTGAAAGCCTTTAAAGAAAATTACAGAAGGGCTCTTTTTCTATTTTGTTTTGTTTTGCGTTTTAGGTTGTGTTTTTCTGTGTGATGGGGAGATTAGCCAAAAAAATGGAATTTTTATTAGGACATGAAAAGGTCTCTAATGACCCTTGAAAGCGAACAAAAGGGTAGCACAATAAGTGACAGAACTCTAACAAGGGTGGAGGGCATTCCAGGAAAAAAAGAAATTAAATCCTTTAATTTTTTTCAGCTTGCCATTTTCTGACAGCTTATCAAGTGGTTGGGACTTGTTTGTTTTGGCATGCGGTTCATTCATTGTAGGCAGCCGGTACTTTGTTCTTCTTTGTGGTTTCCAAAACCTGATTGTGTTTATCCTAGACTGTGGGAAAAGTGTATATTCCTGTTTCCTTTATAAAAGTAAACGTCAGGTTTTGTATGAAATTTTATTTCCCATATTTTCCATTCCGTTAATCATTATTGTTGAAATATGTCAGGCTTTGGCACATCATCCTTTGTTTTCATATGATTGTACAGATTGCAGTGTCAGTGTGTGACCTGTTAAGTCAAAAAATAAGCGTGTTTGGGCTGTAGTAATTATTACTCCATAAAGTGGAGCTGAGGAACACGTACCGTTATTGAAAAGAGACCAGGATTTAATTTATCGCTATTAAAATTGTTTTGGAGGATAGCTAGCTATTGTTGTGTAGCACTTTCTCACTTAGTCTAGACAAGACAAGGCTAAAGAGAGCCGTGATCACGGCTCTTCACTTACCTGTAGGTAGCTGTAAAAAGAAAGGGAATAATTTGTGTTTCCTGTCTGTGATGAAGAGAATTCATGTGCTGCAGTTGCAGTAAGGGTTATTTCAGTCAGATATTAGGAAAAAAAAACCTTCCTAATGGTAAAGATGCTAAACACTGGGATAAAATGCTTAGGGAGAGTGTGAAATCTCTGCTACTGAAAGATTTTAAGAATGTGTTAGACACACATTGTTTGGGAGTGACACAGGTGTGTTTCGATTCTGCCATGGCTACTAGACTACAAGATCTCTGTAGATGATTTGCAGCCCTGTTCCTGGGATTCCTTGTCTTTAAAATGCTGAAGATCTCTGTGCAGCTCTTTATTTGCCGTTTATACTCACTTTTCAAATCTCTGCTTTTCTACTCATATGTACATCATGTAAGTGCTAGGGCTGAGCGTAGACCCTGATTTTGGGTCTATATGTGCTGCATTTTAATAGCAGGAAGAAAAAGGGAGAAAAAACTTCTCATGTTGAAGGAGGAGACAATTCACAAGAAGAAAGAATTCTTTGTGTTTTGCATATTTAGATGATGGATAATAGAGTGTTAAATCAATAACATACTTTCTTTTGCATTGTTCTTTGGCTTTCTGACAATGTAATATTTGAAGACTGTTTAATAACTTCAATCAACTCCTGAACCACAGTAGGTGACCAGACATTTCATAAGGTCATTTTTTTTTTCTGTTTTCAAAGTAGCATCATTGGAGGTTTGCATTTTAAAAAGAGATTAAAATGTCTCTCATTAGGAGAGAATGAAGATAATACTAAATGTGAGTAACAGGAATACAGAATACCTTTAGAGATAGAAGAAGCCTCATTAGTCATGACATTCATCTTTCTGCAAGCCCAAGGTTGTTCTATGTTATACTTGGCCATATTTGTTTTCATTGTTCTTCAAAATTTAATTTTATTGAATTGACTGAAACAAAACCAGAATGTGATCTGAAGCATGAATGAAACTTCCAGTACTGAAACTGTTGAAATGATTTTCTCTGTTTTATGAATAGATTTGTATACTCAGCTTTGATTACAGTGATGTGATGCACAGAAAACTGAATGGTTTCAAATTCTGCAGACATTTCTAATCACTTTTTATATCTGTTTTTTTTTTTTTCAGCGGATTTCTCGGAATGCCGCTGGAGATACAAGCATTCAGTTTCTAGGCACAGTGGTAAGTATGTATAACTGGTAAGAGTTACAGTGGTAGAAAAGTGTAATGTAAACAGAAAATTGGTAAATTACACTGGTGCATGTTTATGCTTGTCTTGTGAAGGTTAGTATTATGTGTAAATATTCTGAGCTTAACAGGTGAATTTAGGCAAATTTCTGAAGCGAACTTCCAAGGCACAGTGCAGTGTCTGCATTCCATGTTTCAGTTGATTCAAGCCTGCCTCCGTTTCATTTGCAAGGGATTTAAGAGTAACTGGTTGTAGACTTGTGAGCTTATTGCAGCACACTCAAGTTTGATCCACATCAGGATCAAGCCCACCCTTCCCCACCACCTCAACTTTATGGTCGCTGTTACTTCACCATAACATGTACTCTTACATCTCAGAGGTGGGTCAGTGACTGTCTCACAAAAGCACTATTTAGTAATGCAAAGCATTGAATCCTTTTCTGTCTCTAGTAGTTCCCCCAGATTTTATTTGCTGGAGGGAAATATGCCTAAAACTCTAATCAGATTTTATACCATTAGAGAGAATTTACTCAGTAAAGTTGTTCTTTTTTTTCACCTGATATTTTTTGGATTGGCCATGTGCAATACAAAAGCTAGTTTTGTTAGGTGTCAGGTGCTTATAAACATGTATGTGATTGATGGCAGCTTCCAATGATTTGCATGATTAAAATGTATTCATTGATAATGAATTTTTCCAAGTTCCTGGAAAAATTCATTATCAATGCACCTGAAACAGTTCTGAAGAGGAATTGAAGCATCCTCTAAAGTAAGTTGTCCTGATTGCTGCAGTGACATTGACAGTGGAAAGCCTAGGATTGAAGCATTTCCTTTAGAATTTAGTCCTAACATCTCTGCACACTGTATGTTTAGGGCAAAAGTAGATTAACATTTTTTATTGATAATGCTTTCATTCTACTTGTGATTAGTTCTTCTACAAGTCCTGTAAAGCCTTTTTTTGGGAGGTATAGCACAGTAAAAGCAAACTCAAAAAGAATACCTGAGACTTGCATTTTGTCTTTTAGAAGTGAAATGTGCCCCTAATATTTTTTGCTTCTATAAGTATATCTCTATGTATGCATATACCTATGTTTGTCTTACTCAATATCAAGCAAAGCAGCAGTTACAAAGAAGATATAAACCAAAAATTTTGTTGCGCACTATTGTATTTGTAAGGTTGCTTCAGCCCTGGGGTTGCATCCTGCATATGCAAGATTGCTGCTAGCTGGCTGATCTGTTAGTCTTTGTGTGTGAAGAAAATAATTAAGTAGATAATAGTAGTAAATAATTAAGTAGATGCAACTTGATAATACTGAAAAGATTTTAGTCGATCCCCTGTAAATGGGTGCTGTAGCAGAGAAAATTCTGACTGTGTATTTAGTGACATTAGAAATTAAATTTGTGAAGTTAGATGTGAAAACATTTCATATTCATGTTAGAAGTGTGCTGGAGTCTCACTTAGACTGGAACTTTTTGCTGGGCCTTGTGCAACTGTAAAAAAAGACAAAAGAGGGTGCAGTACTGATGTGCTTTTAGCTTTAAAAAAATGATGATGAAACAGCTAATGGATTGTAATATATATCAGAACTTACTGACTAGCTTGTGTGTGTTTATTGCTTCCTAGTTATTTTGCGAAATCAAGTATGTGATTACAACTAATAATCCTCAAGAGGACTAAACAGAAAAGCCTGGAGTACTCTATCCACAATTTTTTATTTAATAAAAATTATGTATGTCTTGCTAACTACAGTAAGCAGGGTAGAGAAACAGTAATGAAGTCTGCTTCCCAGGGTTTGCTTCAATACCAGTTTTCCCATAGAATCCAACCCAGAGTCTGCACCTGTGTTCCTAACAGATCCTCTAGCCTACTTTCTCCTTTCCTGTAAGCTTCTTTGTTTGATTTGTCCTTCCCTCCTGTAACTCTTCTGATTTCAGCTAAATACACTAAGTTTAGGTAATGAAGGTGGGGGAAAGATGTGTTTTCTTTACAACGCCTACATGTATAGATGCACAGTCTATATGTGTGTACCTGTGTGTGTGTACACATACACAGATGTAGATATTCAAAGAGATTTAATAAAAATTATCTTAATGAAGGTCCTGAAAATACATTTTGGGCTCACCGTTATGTCTCTTACTAAGCGTTTGCTGACATAGATGTGCAGTCAAGATAATATGTGTTTGGAAGGAATATTTAGCAGCAAGAAACTCTATATTGCTCATCATTATTATAATGTATTATTATCAATGTAATAAACAGCTCTTGAAATTATTACTCTACTCTTTTATTCCGTAGTAGAAAGTGTTAGGGATAGCTTTGAGCATTCTGTGTTACTTTTGATGGGGGCAAAAGTTGGTGGCACGTCAGTGGTGGCAGGCAGCGTGGTGCTACTGAGTGTACACACTGCTGACCTGTCCATCAGAACTTATTTTTAGAACCAGCTGATCAAGAGCAAACAGCTCCCTGGCTTGTCAGGAGGGCATCAGCTTCGATAAATGGCTTCACTTGATTTTTTTGACATTGGATTGCAGAAACAATTCTGCTACTGGTTTTGATAAAACACAAGCACCTGCTTCAGGAAGACAGCTGACACTCTGAGGGGAAGTGAATGGTATACTCTCTGTTAGAAACCTCCTTGCTGTCCCAGTTAGATAGGTGAAGGACAGAGAAAACTACACTGCAGGAGCAGGACAGCAGTTTAATATGATTTTTGCTGTATAGCGTATGGTAATTATGTGGAGAGTAAGACAAATGCTTCTTTTAATAACATATTTCTGTTATTTTAAGAGGAGAACAGGAAGAATCACATTGCTTTCCCCAGTAGAATCAAAGCTTTGAATTTACATTTGTTAGCATCATTTGGAGGTCTGCATTGATTTGTAATATTTTTGTTTCTGATCATGAGTAGAAATTCTTTGCTACTTGAGCATTTCTCTTCAAATTGTAGTGGCATTAGATAGCTTATTTTCTCCGTTTCTTGGTAGTGGGTTTTGAATCTCAGATCTGATATAGGACTCATTCTATTAGAGGATGGTGCAAAGATGTTTCTTCCTGAGGGGGAAGCAACTTTTAGCTGTAAGAAATAGTTGTTGAATAGGAAATTACTCTGATTTGGTTTAATCTTCTTGGGATGATATAATTTTGAGTCCAGATTAAATTATTTCAGAACATATCATGGGTTATTGCTGTAATTGAAATTTTACATGGATTTTTACTTATTTTTCCCCTCTGATGAGCATGACTAGATATCATGTGCTGATGGAGTCTTGCTATTCTGCCAGTTTATGCTAGAATTATTCTTACAGTGTATTTATTAATAGCATTACCATAACACCAAGGAATCTTACTGTGCTGTATCTTGTACAAAGAGAAAGAAAACAAGAGAATACATGCTTCAGGTTAACATCCAAAACTATGCCCAAAAGCAAGAGTACTAGGCAACAAGAAGGCAGTCATTTATGGGTTGTCTCCTGTGTGTAGGCAGCTGACTGAAGTAGGTTAGTAACAAATGTAGAATCACAGGATTGTGTAGGCTGGAAAAGACCCTTAAGATCATCTAGCCCAACTGTTAACCAAGCATTGCCAAGTCCACCACTAAGCCATGTCTCTAAGTACACATCTACACATCTTTTATATGCCTCCAGGGACGGTGACTCAACCACTTCCCTGAGCAGCCTGCTTCAATGATTGACAATCCTTTTGGTGAAGAAATTTTTCCTAATATCCAATCTAAACCTCCCCTGGCCCAACTTGAGGCCATTTCCTCTTGTCCCATTGCTGGTTACTTTGGAGAGGAGACCAACACCCACCTCACTATGACCTCCTTTCAGGTAGTTGTAAGAGAGGGAGAAGGTCTCCCCTGAGCCTCCTACAGGCTAAACAATCCCAGTTCCCTCAAGTACTTCCTCACAAGGCTTGTTTGCTAGACATAAAGATCTATACAGAATAAAACATTAAGATCTGTAGAAAAATACAAAGGTCTGTACACAGAGTTTCTGCTTCTGCCTCTGTGGTTCAGAAGCCTGTATGTTTGAGTAGTGTTTTCAAAGGACCGAAGTCCATCCTTGTCATGGTTTAAGCTTCATAAACCCATACAGCCGCTCTCTCACTCACTCCCCACTGTCTCTTCCCTCCGCTCCTGGAGGGATAGGAAGGAGAATCGAAAGAATGCAACTCCCACAGGTTGAGATAAGAACAGTTTAGTAACTAAGGTATAACACAAATCACTGCTGCTATCACCAATAATAATAATGACAAGGGAAAATACAAGGGAAAAGAATACAGTTTCTCACCATCCAATATCAAGCCCGAGCAAGCAGTGCACCCCCACCAGTGCCCCCCACCGTGCACCCTCACCACCCTTCCGGGTCTCTCCTGTCTGTTTCTACCTCCTGGGCATGATGTGCTGTGGTATGGAATAATCTCTTTGGTTAGTCTGGGTCAGGTGTCCTGTCGCTCCTTGCTCCTGGCTTCCCCTCCTCCCTGGCAGAGCATGAAACTCACAAAGTCCTTGACCAGCCTAAATATCACCAAGCAGTAACTGAAAACACTGGTGTTATCAGCACTGTTCCCAGGCCCAAATCAAAAACACAGCTCTGCACCAGCTACCAAGAAGGAGAAAAAATGACTGCTGCTGCTGAACCCAGGGCAATCCTTCATTCCTGTCTTTCCAGTTTTCTGTCATGTCTCCTATCTCTTTGTTCCACCTTCTGTTCTCTTACATGAGAGGAATGTTTTCTGTTGCCTACCAGTAGCCCGAATTTGCTGGTCATTCACGCCTCTGTCAGATGGACTTCAGCAATAAAATACATCTGGGCAGGCAGCTTTAACACTAAGAAAGCTGCACAGAGAACTACAAATTTTTATGGAAGCACTAAACTTATTTTAGACTGTGTGTAGTGGCCTCTGTGTAGAATTTTGAATAAAGAAATCTGTATGTTCAGATAGTGAGTAGCCTATCTCCATCACAGCCATAACAGCTCTGGACTGCAGGCTATGATTGACAGCAAAGTTCTACTGGCCCAATGGAACACTTTCCTCTGAAGAGATAGTCCCAGGCTGTGAAGAGTCCCCAGCCACAGTGGAAAATTTCACTATCATCTGCTCATCATTTGTGCCATTTTTTTTGTTCTTCTGTTCTCATCAGAGAATTGATAGAGAGAAAAACACTTCTTTCCTCTGGGGAAGGATGAAAGGACATAGATGTGACAGATGTTAGTCATGTTGCTTGATATATTACTTGACAATGTTCCTTCAGTGGTAAACACAATTTAGGAACCCATGTGGAACAGAGTGGAATTGCTCTGGCCTAGAAATAAAGCCATCTTTAGGTGCTTCTGAGTTTCCTAATGCTCTTTTCTTGGTTCAGACTTCTTACTGGAGGTCTTTCGATTGCTTCACTCTTTCAACCTGTTGAAGTGCTTTTTGGCACCTTTGATTTGCAAAACGTTTGAAGTGCTACTGTGGATGCTTATGCTCTTTATTAGCTTGTTAATGCTGTACTTGCTGTTCTTCAGCCTTTTTGCAGACCCATTTAATAGTCCAGAGACCCACTGCTGCAACCAGATCTGGAAGCTCCAGGTTGAGAACGCTGGGTATAGGAAAACTAGTCTCTTGTCAAGCCCTAGCCATGCTTTTTATCATAGTTGGCTTATGTTCTAGTAGTTATTGTTCAATGACTTCCTGATTCTTCTATAGGTATTTCCAGATAGATTGGTAAAAGGATGTTTTATGCAGATTCAGGGTTATCAGTTATGTGTGTTGTTCCTGATGTTTTTTAGAAATTGAGAGCTTTACCTTGAGGCACTCCTCAAAATCTTTGCCTTTGCTCCTGGCTTATTGCATATTCATAATTTATGTATCTAAGGTTATCCTAGGAGCTATAGGTCAGTACAGTGACTTTACTTCTTACTGCTGATTCTCCTTTCTGCTCCTTCCTGCCATGTGTCGTATGCTTTTGCTTCAACAGCAAACTTCCAGTTTTCTTTGTCATTACTGAGGCTTAAATATTGTCCTGGAACTTTTCAGTCTGTATAAAATCTTATCAGCTTCCAGACAGTTTCCTCCTCCTTTTTACTTTCTCCCTGCATTCTTACAAAGACCAATTAAATATCAATAAAGATGGAAGCTTTGACTGTATGAGTCTGATTTAGCTCACAATGTTTAACAACCTGCTTCTTTGACTCTTATGAATCACTGCAGTTCTTAACATGTTCTCTTTCTGCTTTTCTTTCTGTATGTGACACTCCTGAAACTAGATAGTGAAGATTCATGCAGACTTTCAAACTCTGGTTGAAAACCTGCAGAGGTTACAAAGGTTGTATTTATTGGAGTATGTAGAGTATTAACCACAAGAAAGTAAATATAGTCCAGTAGGTGTTTATTTTGCAAGCTAATGTCTTCTTTTTAATGTTAATATTTTTTTAATATATTTTTTTTTACTCTTCCCTCTCACAAGCCTCAAGATTAGGGTCACTGTTGATCTAAAGGGAATTCTACTGTGGTACAGATTTTGTTCTTTTCACCCAGTTTCAGAGGCACTGCAAACCACCGTACTTCTAGTAGTAGAGCTATCATCAGTGGCATTTTAGTAGTGCAGGAGGTCTCACTAGGAGAAACGTGTAGTTACTTCTGGAAGTGCTAACTTCCACAAGACCCTTTTGAACGTGGGTGGTGAGAATCCTGACGCTGGCTATGAGCTGCTGTAGTACTATGCAGAAAATGGATAATTCATACAACAAGGATTTCATTTGCGGAAATAGTGATACTTTGGCCCATCACCGGGACTTGGCAGTGAGGATTGTTCCAGTTCACACAATGTGGATGATTGGGTCACACAGCTACATATACCATTCTCATTTCAATTCTGTTACATATTTCTATGTTTTAAAGCAGAAGGTATAGTGATTACATTAAAGCTATCGACTGAGGGAAAGCTTAAATGCACCTGAGAGATTTAGAAATACTGGTGTTTACCAAAAATCATGTCTAAGACCACTTAGATTATTTTTGGAATCTTGCTTAGGATTCCTTTGGAAAGCAAAATAAGAAAGCACTTGGAGTGTACTCTGAATTTGGCTTCTGTGACTCAAAAGAAACCAGAAGTGCTGTAAGTTCCCACAGAACAACTTCTTGTAGTCTTTGTCTGAGACCTCCTTGACTGTGAAGTGGTGGTGTCCAGGTGAAGCTGAAGCTTGTTTGTGTTTGCTGTGTGGCCGGTATGAACATGCTGGCTGGCCAACTGGCTACTGCCAGATTTTCCTCAGCTGGAGTATAGATTTAG
Source organism: Amazona ochrocephala (assembly GCA_039720435.1). Classification (NCBI taxonomy): domain Eukaryota; kingdom Metazoa; phylum Chordata; class Aves; order Psittaciformes; family Psittacidae; genus Amazona; species Amazona ochrocephala. Next base: position 57,494,090 of record CM077877.1, read on the forward strand.
GTCTCTTGGTTCCTTAACACAGCCAGTGCTCTTAAGAAGTTTTTGGAAACCTAGTTATGATTTCTACAATACTTAAAGGTAGTTGGACTTACCTGCCTTCAAATTTGGTTGAAATTGATCAACAGGTTAAAATAAGGTACAAATAGGATAAGTCCATGCAATGAGTTGGGAATGGGGATTGAGGGGCAGAAACCTGGATTGCAAGCCTTGCTTTCTTACAAAACCAGACTGGAAATGGGCTGTTACATGTAGATTCTAATGTTTTGCTCTTTATTTGCTAATCTTTAAATCTTGGCCATTTCTTTTATTTTCAATTAAAACTTTAATTTGCAGAGAAAAAATGTGTGATAACATCATAAGTAGGTCAGAATTCCCATGAATGTCCTCAATGTTGGTGGTTTCTGTAGTGCGTGTGCTATCTTTAGTATAGTAGGCTTTGCTTGTAATAAACTGTGTCCCTTACGCCTTGTAAATAATAAGCAAATGAAAAAAAAAAAGATATTTAATTTTTCATACTATTTGGCAAGTTTCTTTTTTATTTTGCTCAGTAATGCTTTAAGGACAAGGGCTGAACTTTGTTGGTTAGCCTGTTACTTCTTGGAACACAAGCGGACAGGCTGGGTTTAAGCCATGACAACAGGTTACCCAAAGGTAACTTGAGCGATTTCCCTCAGTAGACTAAAAATTCACTGATGTTGAAATGTTTTTAACTGCATCAAGACTGTTACCTCATAGCGTACATCTAGTGTTTTCTTCCGAAGGTGATGTCCACTGCCAAGTAATAAGCATATGTGTAGCCCATGTTTCTAAACAGCTTTTTGGTGGCTACAACTTTGGCATATACCCAAGAACTGTTTAGGAGATATTAATTCATATGGCTTTGAAGCTTAACCAGGAATCTTCATGAAACAAAAGCATTATGAAGTTAGTAAAGCTAATTTAAATCTCTGAATGTAAATTTTAAATGAAGTTTTTATTGATGATAATAAATATACTTTGTTTCTCATTAGTCTTTTAAGCTTCAGTGGTAATATCAGTAAAATAAACATGTTTTACAAAGATTTAACATTAAAAACGCCATTAATATGACCCTTGGTACACCAGCACAATTAGATTTCAAAGTGAGCATTTAGGATGTAACAGCGATTAATGACAACCATCGAAAACAATTTTGAACTCCATCAGTTTAACTCAGGAGGGTAAACTTAATATGATAATTTATCTAGTTGAATTGTATCAGCTTAGCAGGAAAGTATGCAAATATGTGACCCTTACCTAGAATCTAAATGGATGCTGTGCTGATAGATTTATCCGTTCCATTAAAGAACTTTGGGGAACTTTGGAATTTCAGCAATTGTTCCCTTGGAGGCTGAAAACCAAACCTGATCTCATACTGGGACCATTCTGGTCTGCATATTTCCATAATTTGCTTTTGCTACTAATATGACAGCAAGACGCAAATAACTGTTTCTAATAATATCAAATGGAGTTGTGGAGGACAGCATTTTAATGTAGTAAAAGACCTCCCCATGGGGTTGTTATTGCCACTATAGAACAGCAGTTACACAGTTGCAACAATAGTCTCTTAATTGATTCGTTTAATTAGCAAGAGATGAAGCTTGTGCTGCATCTTGTCATCTGTTATCATGGGGGCGGCTACAGGGAGAATCTTTGCATTTGTCACTCTTTATGGTCGGGTTTAAGTAGAGTAAAAGGAAACTTCCAAACACGTTTGAGCTATAGATGTGAGTGTTGGTAAGAACGTTTTGCGAGCGTGCTTCCACTCAGGTTTGCAGTGTGTGGACATGTCTGGTTTAAGCATCAGGATGGTCTCTAGAGTAGCATTTATGACAAAGCATTGTTTTACTGGGGGAAAATCTTAATCCGTCGATGTTGGGTATTTCTAACCTAAATATGCAAATCTAAGTATTATAGGAATGGTAGATTATTTGGGGCATCACTATTGTAGACTAGATTTACTTGGAAGAAATAGGGTCAGATTAGTGAAACCAGCCATCTGCCTTGTGATTGCTTTTTGTGGCATTTTTATTTCCAGACTAGATAAACAATGAGTTACATGAGCACATGGGCCACGGTAGGAAGTGTGTGTAAAAGAGGGACTTTCTTTGTGGTTGGTTTTCCCCAGAGCAGTTATAAATACAGATACAGTGTTGTGCTTGCTTCTGGGAGATGAAGTAATTTTTTACTCAGATCTATTTTATTTACATTTTAAGGGTATGTAAATAAATATATTTTAAAGGCATGTAAATATATCGGGAGCTTCAGTTTCATTTTTCTCCTCTCCTTGGCTTAGTTTTGTCTTCTGTTCAAGGTTATTCTTCCTTATGGAAGGAAATATTTCTAGAGGAGGACAAACTTCTTGTTAAATGCTAATTAAGAAAATGAAGGTTACGTTGGCATACTTCCATTGTCATAGCACTGACCTAAAATAAGAGATCTCTTACTAATCTGAAATAAATTAGAGGGAGAAGCAAGTAATTCTGTGCATGTTGAACACTTGGAATGTCTATTTTTTTAAATGACTATGCTTTGGGGTTTTTTGTTTGTTTGTTTTTGTTTATTCACTTCTGTGCTGTAGTGTTGGACATGCCATCTAATTTTGGAATATGATGGTGCTGTCAATCTGTGTAACTAAGGGATAATGTGCTGTTAGAGAAGGCATTTTTTTTTTTAAGACAATTTAAACAGACATTTAGCCCACTTATCATTAAAGTTCCCATGGTAATTTCCACAAGGTTCTGAGATTGCTTCATACTCTGAGAGTCTTGGCCAAAGTCCACTTCGTGTAATTACCTTCTGTCTGCACAAATCCCTAATGCAATTTTAGATGTGTTTGGTATTTTTCACTTCCTGTCCTAAATAGTGAAAATATTGCCACACGGTGCTCATAATTGCTGTGGGTTATATTCGAAGTTCAAATGAAGAGATTCCTGTAAATTACTTTAGTGATTTTTGGTTTGCCATTGTTAAAACACTGGAATATGTGACGAAAGATGAGTGAACGGTAGGATATGTAATTAAATTCACATACTGATGAAATAACTCAGATTTTTTGACTTTTCTATTTCATTGTATTTTGGCTATGAGCTAAAATATCTCTACTGCTAGGGCCATCACTGAGGGAAAGTAAACTCTCAGACCATGTCAGAGGTCAAGCTTAACACACTGCATGGTGCTTCGAAGCAGATAGGAAGCTGGTGTGGGCCTCTTAAGTGCTGTCATCATACGCTCAGTTGGCTTTTTACTTGTGTTCCACACTTCTTTTGTTCCCACAACTGAAACCCTTGTCTATGCATTTGTTTCTTAACTAAAATCAATTTCAGTTCCTTTTTCTGGATGCCTTTCATGGACTCCAGAGTATGTGTTCAACCATGCTGTCTTAAAAATGGTCTGCTTCTGTGTTGTCTCTTTTGATAGAATTTATTGCCTTATGCTTGAAGACCAGTCCTCCTGTTTTCATTACCAAAGCGTTGTATTACTTTGTTGTATGCCATGTCGAATCTTTTTTTGTGATACTTCATTTCTTCTTTCTAGTCATCTTCTCTTTGATTTTTCTGCCATATTTGCCTCCTCCATCTTCTCTGAGGTTGCTTCTCTTGTGCATTTCCTGTGTCAGGTTTTTTTAGGCATACTTGTTTTTTTGTTAGAAAGACACATGGGTTGAGAAGAGAGGTATTACCATTAATCTGACATGAACTTTCATGTTTTTCTGTAAGTAGCATTTAGGAGAAGAGTGAGGATAAGAATGAAGTGTAGAAAAATTGCTCTACATCAGCAAGTCATACATCTACTGGGACAGGGAACACGAGGGACTCTTGTAAGACAAAAGTCTACTTTGTCCCTATTGTGTATCTTACAGTATCTGTGTCCAGTTTATTCATTGCATGTAAAATCTAATATTAGCCTTCAATCTATATTTTGAAGCTCTGCAATTTTTAGGCACTGTTCATTTAAAATTCTGTGCAAGTAGCAGGGGGATATACCATGCAGGGACAGTTTATTTCACTTCTTATGAAACTAAAGTTTCACATAGATCCTCTTCTGTGTAAAGTACATTGAAAATTATGTTAAAGATCTTGTGCATCCCTGCTTATCTGAATGACAGCAACCCACACGGCTGCAAACACTCATACTGGTACAAATAGGCAGCCTCCATCTTCAGTTCATTTATACCTCTTGATATTTATAGCCCTTGCCCATAGTAAGGTGAAGGGCAGAGTGGTTGCAGTAGGAAGTATCATGCTTGTGTGACCACCTCCCAAACACCAGTCTTATGTCTTGGAGAGGTGCCATGTTGGCAGGGTGCACAGGAAGTATTCACATAGCAAATAGCATTATGAGCAGGGGAACCACAACAAGGTTCTTCCTGCATCAAATGATATTGTTGGACTGGGGGGAAGGGAGGGAGAAAAGGGAGGTCAGGGCAATGTAGATGAAAAGGAAAGGCCCACACTATTGTAAGGACAGTGAAAACAAAATGCCTCTGTGCCAGGGAGTTTCAGTGTACATGGCACAACAGCACTGAGTGGGACACGGGAATATTCCATCAAGGCTGAAAAGCCCTGTGGGTAGGAAAACTGAGCTGATGTCCTGTGTTTCCACTGCTACCTTCTTATCCTCCCTACTTCAGAGTGATTTCTCCTCACATGCCCTCAGAACCAACTCTCACTTTATTCTTTGATGTCAGTGATTTCATATGAGGGAAAACAAAGATGTTTGAGTTTTAAAATACTTACATTAGTGTTCTGTTACAAGTCTTTGGGCGTTCCTTGTTTTTTTGTGAGGGTTTTGTGTTATTTTGTTGGGTTTTTTTTCTCCCTAGGTTTATCTTCTCATTATAAAAGAGCCGCAGGGAAGCCCTCCCTTAGCCTTGTAAGTTCCAAGCCCACTGTTAACATTTAACAAATACTCAGCAAGCAGAACAACCCAATGTGGTCACTGTACCTAAGCCAGATCTCGACACTGCATCAAGATCGCAGCTACATTCTGAAAGGCATCTGTCCTGCAGTCTAGTTTTGACACGATGTCTTAGAAAAAGTCCAAAGACAATGGGAATCTCTTTGTTTATGCCATCAAGTGGTGGCTTTTACAAGACACAAGCTGTATTCAAGTTTCCTGTAAAGCAGAGGATACTTTCTAGATGTTGGGAAGCATCCCAAGATGCAAGAGGCAGTGAGTTTCTCCACCCTTAAAATGTTTCTCACCATGTTGCGGGCAAGATGAAAACCCAGGATGTTACTGTTTCCTAATTTATCTTAAATAGCCAAATATAAATGCAGTGCTACAGCTGAAATAACTGTACAAACACGCTCGCAATCTTGGAGAGGCCAGACAAGACTTACAGAACATCTGAGGTTGAAAGTGATTCCCATCACCCCTTCAATGCAGGGTCTATGACAGCAGGCTGATCAGGGCTGTTTCCAGTTGGCTTTTAAGTGTCTCTGTGAACTCCATATCTTGACAATGTATTCAGCAACTTTGCAAATTCCTGGGTGTCCCCAAAGGCCTTAGAGGGCAGTTTCACAAAAGTAATATAGATGGAGAAAATCAGGACAAGCGGTTCCAGGCCTATGATGATGCTGAGTGTAAAAGGAAACAGTCATTGTTTACCAGAGCTTGTATGACTGCATTGGACACTTGTGGTAGAGATATTGGTGTGTAGTAGAATGTACTGGCGGTGGTGTAGAGGTTTGATCAAAGATTTTAATAGAGGCATGCATGGAGTGACAAATTATTAGAGGGTGAAAAAGTGCGTGACTGAGAATCTTAGGTGGATGCCTCAATAGTATGAGGGTTCACTGAGAAGGTAAAAAGTAGGAAAATTTTATCAAAGCTGTCTAATTTCCTTCCATGATCTGAAGGGTCAGTGCTTTGTTCTTTGCTCTTTTAGTATGGAGTTTTCCTTTATTATGGTAATGATTGCTGGTTCATTTCCGTGCAAGTCTCCCTGCATTGTTATGTGCTGTGCTCCAGAAGAAGCTCTGCTTGTGGCCGACAGTGTCTTTTACCCTTCTTCCTTTTCTTTTAACTCTAATCCTAGAGCACCTGTTGAGAGGCATAGGAACCAGAAATCATGAGTTCCTTGGAATTCTGAAGGGAATTTTCACAAGCACATCACTGAATGATCCACTCTCAGTGGTTCAGCTGCTTGAGACCATGCATTAGTAGTGGTGAATTTTGAGCCCAAGTCTGATTCAGTTGTAATCTTTTCAGGCGTTTGATCTGCAGCTCCTCCAACTTTGTGCCCACTCTCGAAGCGTATCTTTAAACCTGCATAGTGTTTCAGCTTTGGTCATGTTGCAGGTGGCACCAACTGGTTCCAATACCACTTTCAGTATTATGAGACTTCTGGGAAGCCCCTCCAGATGCAGAGAAAACAAACTCCTATTCCACTTCTGATTTTCTTCTTCCTGGTTTGGTTTGTAGTTCATGAAGTCCACTCCTACTCTGCTAGAATTATATTTGAACCAGCATCAGTAACATGAGAGGTGTTAGAACTTACCTGAAACATTCCATCTGAAAAAGTATTATTCTCACTGACAGATGATCTTACATTGTTGTGAGGCTGTGGTGTGCATGTGCCAAAATGAGTAGTTAGCCTTCAACTACTGACAACACCGTTCAAACTGGGCACTGGCTGCCAAAGAATTTGGATGTTCTGGGGTTGGAGAAGAGGTGGCCTAATAGCTAGTTGTGTAGAGTGGAAGTGTGAGTGTGGGGTCTGAGCCAAGCTCTCTTCCTTAGGCTTGAAGGAAGCAGGGTGGACTCCTGTTACCACAGATGCCCTCCAGTGTCATTCTGGATAGTGAGGGGGGAAGGGACTGTGGAGAGCATAGTGAGGCAACTACTTGAGTTGTAGCGGAGATGACAGGTCATTGGAACTCCTTTCCCTTACATAAATTTTGATGAGCAGAGTAAAAAATGCTGGAGATGGAAGTCAGGCTGGAGGCTGTGATTTCCACCTATTTTCATGTATGACAGTGTGAGATGTCTAGCACGAGCAAGTCAGATGCTTGGTTTTATTCACAGACTGCAAACCAAATGGCATATATTAGATTTTGGCTTCACTGCAGGCTGTCTTACTCTCCAGGCCATCGTGGCTTCCCAGCAGCATGAGATGAGCAGCTGAGAAGTTCCCCTGCAGAAAAGCTTTGTACAAATGCAGCTGCTTCCTAGGAAACTCACTGCCACAGGCATGCTCAGTGTAAGGAAGGGGATGAAAGGCCCAGCAGCTATTGGAGTGTACCTCACTCTCTTGTGTCCAAACTAGAGCTGCTTCTCAATACCTAAAGGGTTTGTCTGTGCCTGATAGCTCAGAACTAGACCTTCAGGGCAGAGTAACCAACTCTGTGCAACCCTCCTGAGCTTGCCTGATACTGCTCTGTTTTGGTTCTGATCCATTTTTCATTTAGTGTCAGCATTTCCTTATGTAATATACAAAGTGATAATATAAAATATATATATGATAATAGTGTATAGTGTATCATAATATATGATATAGTGTAATATAAAAGTGATTTTAAAGTACTTCAGCTTAATTGTGTTTTTGTTCCCCACCCCCATGCTTTTATGTTTGAAGGCTCCATTAGTGTCCATAACAAAGAGAGAGAGTAACACAGATGGTAAACATTTTTACCACAGAACACCAGCAGTGAACACCATATCACAGATTTAGGAGTCTCTGTACTGTGCTTGCTCAGCTGTATATAATCACTCTCATTTCCTTCCCTTGGGTTTCTGGCTGGCTTCAGGAGACTTTACTGGCATATTCAGTGATGTCTCTCTGGCATCACTGAGCTATTCATTGCTCAGTTCTCATCTATGCCACTTTGTGAAGCAAGAGGCTCCATAATGGAGCTGGGTGAGCTTTTGCCTGGTGTGTTCCCTGATTTACAGAAATGTATTTTCACCAAATGTACGAGACTCAAATGAAAAGTTTTTTGGGTGAGGACGGTAGCTGCCTGGCAGCCATGGTGCTTTTGAATGCCTCCCTGATATAAAAGACAATAAACCTAAAGGACTGTGATTAGCCTTGCCTGAGCTTTGTGGGATAGTTGCCATGGTGGAAGATAGCATGTGCTTGGTGCAAAGCAGTGATATTTTTAAAGTTTCAGTTTTCATTCTGGAATGCTGATAGAAAAATGAATGCTGTGAATACGGGTTGCGCTGACTCTCTGTAGTAGTTCAAATAAAACTGTAAAAAAGTAATGCAGTTTGGTGCAGCACTTTACCAAGCTGACTAGCTGTGAGGTTCTTGTTTTATCTTCCTTTTTACTTTTCTTTGTACAAACAAAATAGCAAACATAGGCTTTGTCTATCAAAAATGTGTGTAGCTTTTCTTTTGTACTTCAATGACAAAGATAATCTCTAAATAGAATTTCACATTAGCATTCTGCTTGTAGAATAAAACTGTGTCCTTTGGGCCAGAGAAGTGTTTTTTTAACAAACGATCATGCGCTACAGTGTGTGCAGTGGTGGCCCATTTTGGTGACTTGTTTACTGGTGTGTCTTTCATATCCAAATTCTTGGCTACAGACAAAGCATTCAAATACTTTTCTCTTTGTTGAAAAAAGAAGATGAAAATTGTCTGAAATTGGAGCCAAGTTCACATTCTCTGGGGTACTGTTTCAGCCTCTGGGAGGACCGTCTAGTGCAGAGTAACTGAACACTTGAGCTAGGTTTGCTGGAACAATATAAACTTAAAGAAGAGACAGCAAAAAAATACTTTTTAATTCTTGTGCTTGTTATATTTACACTGGCGGTGGTGTCTTCCTCAGATAAAACGTTTTGATATTAAGCAGTTCCTCTAATTTTACTGGGCTCTGTTTCTTTTTATGGTAACACACACTGTGCAGGAAGGTCATTATACGGGAGAAAAAAGCTGTCAGCATAAAAGAGAAAGTTAACATTGCACATGTCTTTGTTTATGGGGTTCCTGGAATGTGTTGCAAATTGAGCCAAATGATAGCTTAAAGTGTTCTTTTTTAATATGCTGGATGGCCTCTGTATGTTCTGCCAGTAACAGGTACTTCACCTTGCAAGTATAGGTTGGAAAATTATCTGTGAAAGGATCTTGAGTGTTTCCTTTGTATGTTGCTAATATTTGCTTTAAAGGCCATTTATATTTTTGGTACAGGTTGAGGGAATGTGATCGTTGCTACATTCAATTAACCCAACTGTGTGTGATAAGAACATTGAAATTAACAATGAAACATGTATTGATTGTGTATGCAAAGCCGGTTTAGGGTACTGCTGGTCTTGGTGTTGCCTGATAACTGTACATCACAGGGAGCCTTACGAACTGCATTGGTGATTTTGTCTTGTATAATATTGCATTAACATCTGTGTTACAAATGGCCATTCATCAGCTGGTAGTGTTGTTTGAGTTCCAGAAGACAGATGAAAACAAATGAAGCAACATTACGTATTTTGAGTTCCATCCCCCTAACAGGTTTCACATCTAAGGTTAAACCAGAGCAAAGGAGTAAAAACCCCAGATAACTTTTAGCTTACATAATCAGTAGTAAATTCTTTAATTCTGTACCTTAGTAAAAGAAAAGTAAAACCTTGTCTTCTCCAAGACAAAACTGCTGCCTTTGGTTTCTACTCTAAATGATGTTTCCTTATAAATAGACCCAGGGCTGGCCAGGAATTAACCATTTTAGGGATTCTTGCTGAACCAGTCCCGCACAGGAGCCCTAATGGCTTGGGACATGAAGAATCGAATCAACAATTAAAGGATAATAGTGAGTTGGGAAGGAAAGGGAAGAGGACTAGCCCAAGTCAGGAACAAATTTCCTGAAATTACTCAAGCAGGTGCTTAAAGGGAGGTGGATTATTCTCTTAAGGAGTGGTTTTCAGAAGTGTGTTAGTTGGCTATGAGAAGGGCTGAGAGGCCAGTGAGGAAAAAATTCCACTGGGGAAGAGAAGGATACTGCCTTGTAGGGTCAGGAAGAAAGTAGTGTACTCTTGGAAGACAACCAGATTTCTGCTCTTCCCTGTGAGAGGCAATGTGCATTGTACCATGAAGGAGGTTAACACACTATCCCACAGACTCTTTTCCCTCGGGGAAAAAAATGAGTGTTTAAAGAGCTAATATATGTATTTTCTGTGTTTTTTCTTTTATAATGTCACTAGGTATTAAAAGCAAGACTTGTTGAAAGGGAAACAACTGATTGCTATAAACTAGAGAGGCAAGTTCCACAGGGAAAACCAACATCTTCTATTAGACCAACCAATGATGTTGGGGAGGAAAAAGACAGCACCTATGTTCTTTGCCTGTTCCCAGGTTCAGTGGGGAAGGGAGATAACGTTTGGACTGAGACCTTTCTTACATGCTTCATCCCTGTACTTTGACCTGGGGAGCTGGAACCAATGCAAGGGACAAAGCGGACATGGGCAGGGGTGAGGAGAGGGCTTGCAGTTTCTGCTCTGAAGAGTTAGTGTAGTATAATCTGTCGGTGCAGTGTGAGCATCATCTCATGAAATGGCCTGGCATTAACAGGTATTACAGCTACCTGTGTTTAGCTATTGCAGCTACACATATTTATTAAAGCACTCTCAGAATGATTTTGTTTGCTCAAGTGTGAGTACCTCTGCCTTGTGAATCAAAATGAGGATTTGGTTTTCTCGTTTTTCAATGTGTTTCATTACACTGGATTCCTTTACAAGCCAAGTTGGTATTTGTTTGGCTGAGTTCATTTTGGAGTTATAGGAGAATGGACACCTCAGATGCTAATTTCTGATTTTTATGTCCACTATAACACTTCTATTATTTATTTTGGGATTAGCATTCTTTAGGCAGTGGTTTTGTTCAGGCACAATCACATTAATGTTCAGTAAAGCTAAAATTCTATGTTTCACTCTTTATGGAGTATTTGTCAAAGTAAGTGTTGATGTCTATTCAACACTTCTCCCATCTGAAGGAAAAAAGGCAGAGTTTATTTGGATGTCAATGGTTTCAACATACTGCTAGCTTCTGCTCTCAATCTAAATAAAAAGGAGTGAGACCTCCAAATACCAAATATATAAAATTCCAGCCTATTTTATTGGACAAGGAAACTTTATGTTAAAAAATCTCTGTACTTTGAATGATTTCCCAAATATATTGTTGGAGTCAAAGTTGTGAAATGTAATTGCTTCTGCATCCTGACAGAGCAATAGGATCTGGAGTGGCTTAAGAAAAGTGAAGACTGAAGGCCAGGTTTTCAGAGGCAGCTTAGTCCCACTAAAATTAATGCAAGTTATGCACCTAAATGCCTTTGAAATCTGGCTCTGAGCCTGTAGATTTTGTTGCTGTTAATGCTTTGGACATTTTTTTTGTGCCAGCCTTTCAGTTCAACTCAAGGAACAGGAGAGGGATTTCCTGTGTTGGTCAGCAACGTGCTGTTTAGCACTGGAGCTAACCCCAAGAGCAGGGCTGGTCAGTGCTGCTTTGGGACTCTCTCTACATTAATATTGCTGTAGTTGAAGTCAAAGTTTAATTGCTGGTACGACATTTGACTCCATTCTGAACTACAATAAGTTCTGAAGTAAGGAGGATGTCAAAGAACAATTTCCCCTTCCCCCCCTTCCCCCACTTTTTTTTTTTTTTTTAATTTTCCCTTGGGTTTTGGCATTCCTCCCAAGACTTGTTTTGAGAAAAGAATAAATACATCCCAGCAACATGGGCATCGTTGAACTGAGCTTGTGGTGTAGTCATAGTTTCATTTTATGGGTAATAATGCTGTGCCATTTTTAAAGGGAGGAGCAGACTTAGAAAACCAGGCTATAAAATAGCTACAAAGTATAATTATTTCCCCATCAAATTATGAAACTGTACTGTGCTAGCTGAAAGCACATAATGAGTAGGAAGTGAGCACTGATCTATTTGGCTCTGTCTGAACCTTCATATTTCTATTTATCTCAGTGGGAGACTTTAATATTCTACTGATGTTATTTTATATTTTGCTGACTTTCAGGTTGAGATATTGGCACTTAAAATCACGTTGACTGCCTTGAATGCAAAATTGGGCTTTATGAGAATTAATAAAATCATGCTATTATTATGAATCTGGGTGATGGCACTGGGTGATATAACTGGTGTCTGAAAATGATGTAATGAGCTGGCCTTGCCTTCATTTGAAAGCTCTTTTTCATACATTTGAAAGGGTTTTGCAAAAGTGTATGCATATTAAGGCCCAGATTCTGCTTACATTACAAGGAGAGTATCTCTAATTGATCTAACCAACAAAGCTAAAAATATGAATGAAACTTCTTTTCAGTAGATACTTTATTGATTACGAATTACTTGTGCCTAGTCCCCAGTTTGCCCTCTGATTTTCCCTGAATTCCCTGCCTTCTCTCCACCTCAGTTTCAAACCATGCTTGTTGAACGTGCAATGGCTTTTGCAGCTGAAACAGTGAGAATTCCAAAGAAGTTGGAAAGATAACCAAAACTTGACTTAGCATTTTGACAGGTGAGGACATGTACCACTATTTGTGGTGCAGAAGTACAGAATGTGTAGCGGTACAACACGTCAGCTAAGCAAACTGCAGCTCTTGTTGGCAGCTCAGTGCATGGCTGGAAAAGTCTTCGGGTTTTTTTTAAGTAATTGCCAAGACCTTTTGATTTACTCTGTAACAAAAATGCAAACAACAAAAGCAAGTTGCAAAAATTAATTAAATATTGTAAATTAAAAATGTATTGAAATCTGCTATGAAAATAAAACAATTAAATTGTTGTGAAACTTAATTGAATGATCTTGGAGATATCATAGAAATCTTTTATTAATCTCTTCAGTTTACCCGGAAAGTTCCTTATTAATTTTGTGCCTGTGTTGTAAGAGAGTGAGTTGACTCTGAAATTCAGGCTCAGATTTAAGCAGTTGGAACAAATGGGGAATTCTACTTGGAGGTGTGCAGGCGAACTGCCAAAAAATCCTCAGATAGAAAGAATCCTGGGGAAACAAGAGCCTACAGATACCTCCTTCTCCCTTTGACTCATAGTCATACTGACTTTTGAAGCAAAGGAATTTGACAGAAGAACTGAAGAGTTTTAATCTTATGGCTGTTTCTGAGATTGCTCAAAATAAACCAGCGGTTTTTCCAGATAACTTACTAGGCTTTTTGAAAGATTTGGAAATGAAACCACTGAAGTTGTCCATTCAGAAGAATGACTCCAGACTACCAACTAAACCTTAGAGCTGGTAGAGCTAAATGCTGCTGACACATTTAAAGCCCTTAGGAAAGTGCTGATTTTTTATATCTGTCTCCTTATCATTGAAAGCACCTAAAATGTGACTTAAAGAGCACTTAAAATATTGACATGCTTTTGTGAGTCAAGATCTGTGCAGATATTTTTATCTTGATCCATCTTTTAGCAACTCTGAGCATGGTTTTAATTCCCTACTCAAAACCTATTTGAGTGAGTTCAATTAGTATAAATGTATTAGATTTGTGTGTAGCACAGATAAATTAAGGCAAGTTAGCAGTGACACACTTCAAGTAAGAGGTACCTAGAATACTTCCATACGCAGGAAAACATTTTATTGGAGGCTAGCTTTACATTTTTGTGCAAGGAGAGCTTTGCTTTGATTAAAAAAAACCCACCAAAACTCCTTATACATGTTTTAAAAAATTATCATAGGTGTTTGTGGAAGGTTAAATGCAAAAATGGGACGCATAAGGGAAATACATTGTCAGATGGACAAATGTTTCAGAGATGGGGAAGAAAATTATTCAGAATTGTTAGTGCTTGATTGTCACTTGTACATGTGCCAGATTGCACCTGAAAGTAGAAGGCAGAAGAAATGGAGAAGATGTGCCTGCTTGGTGAAGAGTGCCTTATTTTGCATGAATAAAGGCTGGATCTGCTCCTTAGTTAAGAAAATACTGAGGAACTCTGAGTCATATCTTTGTGATCAGATTTTCAGAAGTGGTAGATCGCTGTCGCTTCCATGCAAATTAGTGGAAGTCTCAAATTCTTCCATATTTCAGAAAACATGATATTGATTGTTTAGGTTTCTCCACTGTCTCTCACTTGGAGTAAGTTATTTGTCCAAATGGAGAATTATTAAGACCTTTTCAAATGTGAATGAGCCTGTAGCTTGCCAGTGACATCTTTGCTATGCAGGCATGCATCGTGGTCCAGTGGGAGTTTCAGTTCACTTCTGATCATTTCCCAGGCTTCAGCCAGAGAATTTCTCAGGCTCAGATGGTTCTGAGTGATTGTTTCAGAGCATTGCCCTTCTTCAGTGCACATCAGTGCCGGTAGGTGCAAACATAGTATAATGTGTGACAGTTCTGACTCTGCAGCTCAAATACATGTATTTGAAAAGGGAATTCTCTAAGTTTGGTTTTGTTATTCCCAATGATCTTGGTGGTGCGACATAAAAAATGAGTTCTTTCAACAACAGAGAGGGAGAGAGACAAATGTTTTAATCAGAAGAACAAAGAAAACCCATGTGTACTCATCGGTAACAGGGTTAATGGGGAGGATTCACTTTTTTTAATTAAAAAAGTGAAAAATTAAGACTTGCTGTTAGCTTGTTTCTGCATCAAATGTTCTGGCTGCATCATTACTTATTAATCGATCCTATTTTTTCTGTGCATAAGGAACTTATTTATTGTGTTTATATAACTATCTGATGAACTGGGTGGCTGCTCACAGTGCAGTGATATTGAAGTAGTTTGAGTTATAAATATTTTTAATGATCCTTTTGTTGATGGATGGATTATTCCTCTCGGTGAAGGCAAGGGCTCCCCCAAGTAGCTTAAGAGAACAATTTGAGTGTCAGTTTCACAAGTGAAAAAAATCCAAAAAGGAAAAGGAAGCAATTCATTCACAACGGGACATGGTGCAGAGGAGGATAACCTGCCTTCAAAGATTTTTGTTTCGAGTATTATAATGTTTAATAAATAGTTTACTTCAAAGGCCTTTGCTGGAGAAGAAAAAAAATAAAGTAAGCAGCTTTCCTGCTATTCTTGTTCACTGGTTCAGTGTTGCTATAAGTAGCTCATATCCTGTCCTCTGTGGTCTCAGGTGGTTAGCTTTTGTTTGGGAAACTGAAGCTTCAACCGAAAGAGCTGTGCCACCAGTTAAATTATTAGGTAGTTGACAATATGTCTCAAAAATCAATGGAACTCATTGTGGCACTTGGGGAAGGTGGGGGTGGTTTGGCAGGGGAGGAGGAGTGTCGTATTATTTTGGGTGATGAGCAAAGGCGACAGATCAGATCATGTAAAAATAGAAGTTGCTAAGAAAGGCATCTAAAGTAAATTCTTCACTTCCATCTTCCCCCACCACATACTTTTTTTTTCAAGCATTGTTCAAGTTTCATAGAATACAAGATATATTGGGATGCCATTTGATCTGTCCTCAGTGTCATGATTAGCTATAACAAAACCCATTCCCGTTTGAAGTTCTTTTGACCTGTTCTGTATCAATTTCGGTATTTCTGTATTGTTTTGTTTCTGTTAAATATCGTGCTTTGTATTTGTGTTCCATCAACTAAAGAAATGACTCAAAGCTTAAAGGAAAAGGCTTGGGTGTTTCCCAAATAATTATATCTTAGGTTTTCTAGTTCTGGGCATATGAACTAAGCTACTGTTTAGTTTTCTTCCATTGTTCTTAATTCTGAGTTGTTTCAAATCATTTGAGGGAGTAGTGTTATGTTGTTGTCATCCGTCCAAGCCTCATGTTTGTCCCTCACTGTGAATTCCCATCTTTGGGGGCGCAGTCTGGATCTGAAAACAAAACCATTCGATCTTTTAAGGTAAGGGTCATGAAGTGGGATTGCAAAGCTCCAGTCTTCAATTTGTAGCCTACTGTAGCCAAAACTGTAATTGACTGGACTTTGAAGAGAGCTGAGCAGTAAAAGCAAGAGAATTCTGCTGAAGCTACCTTCAATTCACCCATACTCTTAAATGATTGAATGTGGACTGTATTTAACAGGGTTTAAGCCACTCCTCCATGATAATGCATTATCACTAGATCACAGCTGGTGTTCAAAATCTAGAACATAACCACCAGAGCAGCTTGTTCTGATTGAAGATTTATCAGGGTGTTTACTTGGCCTACTCAAAGTCAGAAATTTCTATGAGTTTACATAAGTGGATAAAAGGATATTCCACAGATAAAAAAGTACTGCTCAGCAGAAAAAAGAATCAATATCCTGTCTGTAGCAGCATGTCATTTGTTTTATCCTGCACTTGATTTCCAGTTAAATGATAGGCAGTAAGAATAATGGGGCTTGGTCAACACTTCCTCAAGATGAGGTACAAAATGCAGAATGCAACAAAATGGCAAGAGAGAACTAAACATGTGAATGGGCCGAAGGGGGATAAGGAAGATGCTGGGGATGTTTCAGAGACACATCCTCTGGCGCAGATTTCAATGTCTTCCTTATGAAATATCCTGTATGTTCAGCCATAACAACTCCAAGACAATGAAACAAGAAATATTCTCCTCACATGTGATTTTTGTTTATGACAGAGATTTTTTTGTCACTGAAGATCCAATGGGATAGGGAGGAGGCTGAGTGCAAGGACAGACAGCAGTTCTCCAGAAACAAGACATTGTAATCACCTGTAAGGAGGGCCTCAGATAGGCAAAATACAGTCTTTCTTCTAGACGAAGTATGTAAAGCATAATACTGAGCTGTCTCAAAGTCTGTTTTTCTAGTCCATAATGTATGATCTACAGTAACATCCTTGGTTACTCTGGCTGTAGGAAAGCTGATTTTACCAGATAATCTGAATGCAGAAAAGTAGAGGTGGTTCTGAGAACATTTTAGACTTTCACCACTGATGTTTTGAGCCTTTGCTATTGACCCTGCATTTCGTTGGAGTCATTATCTGATGACTGTGAAATACCTAGTCCCTGGAACGTGTCAAGGAAGCAATTACCTCAAATCAGCTCTTGTTCAACTTAGAGCTAATGAATAACTATTACAAACTAATCAGTGCTGTAATGGTAATTAGTAAAGTGGGTAAAATAACTGGAAATTAAAATTATTAAACTTGCCTGTTTGGAATTCCACATGGAGCAGTGAGGAAATGATGTATTGCTCAAATCAGAAATAATATATAGTCACTTAGGTATTCATGTAGCCATGCCACTCAGGCAAATACTCTGCATTTCAGGCGGCTTGAAGGGAGAGGACATAAGCTGTGGTGATGACCAGGATTGTCAAGCAGCTTGAGGAAAATTATGCCTTGTTAATCACCATGGGCCCTTTCAGCCCTGTTCTCCTTCACCCATGCTCAATTCTGTTAAGCTCCTGCCCTGTTACTACAAGCTCTTCCTTACTCACAAGACTATGCAAATGTCTTTGGTGCGTACCTTGTGGATGAGTCCTTATCTGCTGGCCCCACAGTCCCTCAACCTTTCCACATCTCCAGGTTCAGTAATGTCTTCCTTTAGGTAAACTGCCTGTAGAAAATTCAGAAGCTATTTGTATTTTGCCTCAGGCAAACTCCAGTGCCATGAAGGAAAGCCATGACCTGCCTTCCAACCATGCATTACCAAGCTTATGAAACAGTGGCTAATTTTTGTTTTGGGTTTGGCTTTTTTTTTCTCCACAGAAGAGATATTTATGAAGAGGTGGTTCCTATTATCCCACCGTGGTAAAACTACATAGCTGTGCTTCCTTATACATAATTTGGGCATACACAGTGTATATGCTCATTTATAAATATTGTTTCTAAAGATTTAACTTAAGTGATGAAAAGGAAAAAGTGTAATGTAAATATAAAGGAATCAAAGGAATCAGATTATGATTGCACTTTGTGTGTTTGGATAGTAAGGTTCTTCATGCGATAGGGAAGCTTAGTTTGTTTTTTCCCTCTGTACGTGACTTTGTTGATGTGAATGTTAACTGAATTAGTGGAATTATAAAGCCAGTTAATAACTGGTGTTTCAAATTAAATAGGCAAATGTTGGGAAAATGAGGCTGGGAGGAATAGAAACAAAAATAAAAAAGCGGAGAAAAGAAAAAGTATTCCTTGGTGATGGTTGTTGACTGCTGCATGTTAAGTTGCTGTACTGCCCCACTGGCAAACCTTCAGTTTTGTGGACTCCAGCAGTTACAGTAGCTCTTCTGCATTGAACATATGTTGTACTGATTATTGTTTGCCATGATGGGCACTTGAAATGTTAATTACAGAAGCTTCTCTTCTGCTTGTGGTTTAATGTTTTAGGGGAAATAATTTTAAATGTAGGTTGTTAATTGCTATTCAGTTTTATTCTTTAAACTAGATGTAGCATTTATGCTATTTTTGGGAGAATTGTGATGGATTATGGTTGACATGAAGATGTTTTTACGAAACACAGGTAAAGAGGAGGAAAGAGGGATGACGCATGCTGGTTTGCTGTATTTTTTGCAAGCAGATGTTTTATATGATCAGATGTTATTTTTTTTTTAAGGACAAGAGGTACTTTAATTTTCATGAATGCACAGTTTTTTCCAGGAAAGCCAACTTCAGTCTTGAAACACCTCTATAAAAAAGGAATGAAGTCGTTGCTGATTTCTGAAAGATGTGAACTGTAAAGACTGTTTATATTTAAAATTGCCATTCACCTCTCTGCCTGTAAATTTGTAAGAATGTGCCAATGTTACTCTAAAGCATTCTGCTTTTGTTTTCTTGGCTTGTACATGAAGAGTATCTGAATACTAAATCAGTAGTAAAGCATGAGATCAAGTGTGCTACGGAAGTGCTTTTTTTCAGTGTACTTCCTAGAATTTTCTATAAAGTAAAAGTGGGGTTGCTCAGTGCATGTAAAGGCTGAGGAATTTGCTAGAAAGAGGAAGAGGTATCTTGGGGGCTGGGAAAATGACTGGTGCAGCATGAGTTCAGAAGTAGAGCAAGCTTGGTTAAGTTACTGTAGGAACAATGAGGACTGCCATAAAGAGATTAAAAAGCTGAAGGACTGTGGGCACTCAAGAACATATGTTATGAGGGAGAAAGAGCAAACAGAAGACCAGCTCTCAATGAAAGGAAGTAATTGCAGAAATCTGTATCTTTAATGGCTTCTAAAAACTCCTTTTCCCACATTTTACTTTAAAATTACCATAAATGAAATGACTTTTCCAAAGTCCATGTTTTTACTTCATTTTGAAGTTAACAGAGAAGCTATGCCAATCTTGTTGACATTAGTTTTGTTTTCAATGTATGTAATACAATTTAAAATTATTCTTAGCTTATATTAACTGATACTACAGTAATACATTGTTTTCTGAATGAAAAATGATGTCTTGGGATATCCTTGCAAGAACTAAAGCTTTTCTTTCTCACTCTGTTTTGGACAGAACAGATTGAAATTCATGCAGTGTGCCCTTCACAACACAGAGTTGTCTTTCACATGATACCTGTGTGATACTTAAGAGTTCAAACAGTCATGCTTTTCAAGGAATGCTGAGAATCTCTGACATTTCTTTCCTAAGTTTTCCTCTTTTCTGTCTGCTATCTCGTGCAGTAAAATGTTGTCAGAGGATAATGGTGTTCAAAGTGCAGTGGTGCTGGCTGGTAATTTTCAGATGGTTGCTGTACTGGTTCTGACTATGAAATTCAGATTCTCCTTATAGAAAACCTAAAAGAAGAAGTAAAATGCCTTGAAGAAAACTCAGCCTTCACTTCAGTTACCATTCAGTCATACACCAGAAAACTCACATTTCTGAGTATTGATTGTGTTCATTTACCGCAGCGAAGTGCGTTCATTGATAACTACCTGCTGGTATTGAATCAATCTTATGTGAAGCACAGGGCATTATTGTCAGGTAGGGTAAATAATATTGATTGTATTTTAAAATGAATACGGCATAGGAGAAATTAATTTGATTCTATGAAGTCATTTATGTTCTATCAACTATATAAGCAGCGGAGGTCGTACAATAATATGATATCATGAAGCAAGTTACAGCTGCAAGCTTTAGCAAGGTTACCCCTCCATAATGGCAGTAAATACATTTTGGTTTTGTTTTGTATTAAAGGAGGAAGAGAAATGCAGTGCCTGTAGTTGATCTTAAAGTAGGGTCCCAGTTGGTACCAAATCCTGTAAGTGGAGCTAAGGTCTTCACTGACTGCAGCAAACTGGGTCCTTCGTTATGTTGTAGGTCAGCAGATTTTGAATCTTCAAATATTTTTCTGACTAACGTACTCTGCTGTCAAAACTCTATATCATCCAAAATAAGCAAATAATCAGGAACAGGAGAAGGGAGTTGTGTTGATTATATCTTGATCATCTTTCAAGCTGTTTGCTATGAAAAAGTAGCAAGGAAGGACAAGTGAAGTAAGCAAAACTACCACAAGCATGAGTAATAATGAGGCCATGGACATAGCCTCGCAATTGCTCTTGCATCTGTTCCCCTATGACGATAATGAGCTGTATCACCATAAAGTTGACAAACAGCAGCATCTAAAGCAATGAAACTGTGAAACACAGAACCCTTTTTGGATTACAGGCAACCATGCAACTGCAGTGTAGTCATTGATCATATACCCCAAACATTGTCTTCATAGGATGTACAATTGATCTTGGAGTCTTAGTGCATGAGAAAGTAAGTTATCAATTGTTGCATACCATGTGAAGAGAGTAGGAGACACTGAGAATTCTGCCAGTGCTTTTTGACCATTGTCCCATTTTAGATATTTAAGATCAGATTACTTGCAACCAAGTTGTAGCTGGTTGAACATCTATCTAGAATTCAGCACTTTCGGAAATAGTAGTGAGCTGGAGGAATAAAAGCAGTTGCCTGTATTTGAAAAGGAGGCAGAGGTTGTGAGCCATGTAACTATAACTGCTGGATACAATTTTATGTTGAGTTACATTTGTCTGTGGAAAATAATCCATAGAGAAATTAAGGTAGATGAATAATTATCACTAATCGACATTACAGAAATCAACATAAACATCAGTATGATTATATATACTTTTTTTTATAACAGTACTTCTGTTTTATATATTCAGATGCCTTTAGGCATGTGACTTAAAAGTCCAGAGGACCTCAAGTGCCTGTTTTGGTAGGTACAAGAAGATTCAAGTGCAATTTAGGTATCTGTGTCAAAGAAAGTGATCCCAGAAGCTTAAGATCCAGAAACTTTCTAAGTGTCCTCAGGACACCTAAAATAGGTGTCACAGCTGTCTAACTAAAGGTACCTGCATCTTCTCAGCAGCCCTGCTCTGGGGAATGAGATCAAATGCTCACTTTTTTTCACTGTGCTGCTGAAACAAAGTACTTAAATTAATCTCAAGTTTCCTGAGAGAGCAGTCTTCAGAAAATATCTAGCATGGGTATGCAGCCTTTAGTTAAACCCAAGGCCTAGCAGCTGTAGCCATATTTATCAAAATTCATTAGAAGGTAGAGATGCTCACTTTTTGTAGCTCCTCTTGCTGCTGAGAGCACTTGCCTAGAAGGCTGGGGATAGGGGTTGTGTGCTGACTTCCACTGACTTTGATTGCTCTTTTCCTGCAGTATGTAGTAATTGCCAAGTCTTAGGGTGGTAGAGGGAGAAACCTCTTCTTCAAGTACCCTGTAGTCAAATTTGTAAATATTTAAATTACTGAGTCCGTTTTGAAGTACAGAGTGCTAAGCTGCATCTTGATTGTCCTTTCAGTATATCTAACCTGCTTGGTCATGTATTATGTCAGTTTTAGTTGCCTACTGATGAAAGTCTTCCTGTAGCACCCGGAGCAGGATTGCCTTGTCATCCAAATTCCACCCATGTTGGATGCATTGGAGTTTGATTTTTTTTTTTTTAATTTTTTTTTTTAAAGAGAAAAGAAGAAATAGAAAAGAAAAATATTATTTTTGTGCAATGTGTCTCACTTCAAAATTTTATTAGTAAATTATAAGACTGATCTGTTCGACTTTGACCTTATCCCACTGCGTAATGTTCTCAGTTCTATTTCTTTGTAAATTTGACAGAAAAACTGGGAAACTTTAACGCATCAGGATAACCTGCATGTTTCTTCCTATCATTGTACTGAGTAGTGAGAGTATTGTGACAGATAAAATCAGTACTTGTTATTTCCAGTCTTACAACCCTTTTCTTCTCTTCATCCTCATTTTACTCATTTACACGGCAGTGCTTGGGAATTTGTATTTCTCAGCAGCATTCTTTGTTGTTTCTAGTTTCTTCTCATATTCCCACACCAGGTTTATGTAATTATTGATACACAGACTCATTCAGGTTGCTATTTATGTCAAGTGTGATTAACTGGTTTGTTGAAAATAAGTATATAAGTATGGATGTCTTGCCCTGCCATGTTGTCGCTGCTGAAATTCATTCCAGTTGACTGATTTTCACCTTGTGGTCAGTGGATCACTCCTAATCTTCTCCTGGAGCAGAGAAAATCACTGTATGAGTAACAAGACTTGAGAATGAGTTCAGATTTCTTATGGGTAGTGGTTTTGTTTTTTAGAAGCAAGGAACCACAGTTAAGGAAACATAACCAAGTTCTGTTGTTCAAACAAGTGCCCTACAAGTTGCATTTAATCTTTTAAACCAGCAGAGAAATTAGGCTGGTGACTCTGGAAAATAGGTCTTGGGCCTAAACCAGTAATAGTGAAATCCAGATCTTCTGTAGATTGCCTGAGCAATCATTCTGTTGGATTGCACTCAGAAAAATGCAGGTGTGAGAAATAAACATAGTTTAGATACTTAATAAGATAGAACAGATGCATAAAATCGTCTCTAAAAGTAATCCTGTAATGGCAATTGCAAATATATTTCCCATGGCATTAAAGAAATGAGTGTTCAGTGAAGTGAAGAGTAGGACTGATAAAATATTTATTCAGAGTCCGTTATCTTTGTGTTTCATTTGCATTTAAAGAAATATTCTAGCTCTCTTTCTCCGCTGTTTTCATTAGGATTGTCTGAAACAGTTTCACACGATCCTTTAATTGTTATGTCAAAAATTGAGTCAGGAGCAGAGATGAAAATGGAGAGATCAATATACTCTGTGCTCTGAATGCCTCACAAAACCTTAGTCTAATTAAAAAAATAAATACTAAATCACTCTAACCAGTAACTTAAAAATATTGCCCTGAGGGCAGAGGTTAAATCAATCATGAAGTAGTAGCCAAAGCTCACACACTAATAACTTTGGGAGGGGGTGGTTATGAGTTGTTAGCTGAGGTGCTCTAATCTGGTCTTGGTTTGGGTGATTGCATTTTACTGCACTATCAAGAGTATTTGCACACAGTAATCGCTTCATGCTCCATCCCAAATCCACTGATAATGTTGCTGTTAGGTGTTAAATGACTCCCAGGACTCACTTTTTACCTGAGCTTCTTATGTGACTGTTATGACTTTGGGCTAAGACAGCTCAGTCATAAATTGTCTAATGTGTATTTGGCAATTATTAACTTTGATTCTGTGTGAGTGAAATATTTATAAATATAAGCCTGGTTTTGAAATAGCTGCTCCAATTCATCAGCGCACACAAGGGATGTCTGACTACACGAGTGCTTAAAGCTGAAAGTAAGACACTTGCTAGTCTTTAAAAGTGTTCTTTTTTAAATATTTGCTCTCCATTTAATCTCAATTTTTCTATTTTTTTTTCCTGTCTGCTCTGAAATATTTTATGTATTACATGCAATGTCAGTTGAAAGACAAATGTAGACATGGTCCCTGGAGCAGAACTGGACCCTGCTTTCCTGACTTCTGGATCACATCTGGTCTTGAGGAAGGGAGTAGCTGTATTACTTGGTTATGAGGAGGTGCAACAGCAGAACTCTAAACACATTTTTTGAACCAGGGAGGAGGATAGAATGTACGTACCTTCAGTGTTAAGTGACAGATGATCAGGGGTTTGAATTGCCAATTTGGATTTAGGTGCTTCAGTTTGGCGTAAGTGTCCTGCTTTGGGTATGTAAGTCTTTTTTGGATCTAGTCCTTAGATACTAGCAAGGATTGTCTTCTAAGGTTTTAATTATAAAAGCACTAGTCATAGCAGCCTTCCAATACCTGAAGGGGGCCTATAGGGATGCTGGGGAGGGACTCTTCATTAGGGACTGTGGTGATAGGACAAGGGGTAATGGGTTTAAACTTAAACAGGGGAGGTTTAGATTGGATCTGAGGAAGAAATTCTTTACTGTGAGGGTGGTGGGGCCCTGGAATGGGTTGCCCAGGGAGGTTGTGAATGCTTCATCCCTAGCGGCGTTCAAGGTGGGGCTGGACATAGCCTTGGATGGCATGGTCTCTAATGTAAAAGTGTTCTAAGTCCTACATGAATAGTGCTGCTGTTAATCATAGATGCAACAGCATGTATTTCTGAATTACAAAGATTAGAGAATGTGCATCTATTGCTAATGTAGATATTCATCCTAATGCCATGAAATGATCCCTGGGAAATATAATGGTAGGAAACAAGTATAATATTGGTGCTGTAGCTGCAATTTTGCTGATACTTGTAAGATGATTTAGTATCCAGAATAATTAAGAACCATAATTTAAAATTGGTTTATTGCATATCATAAAATTTATAGAGTTTCTGTGGATGTTCATAATCTCACCAGCAGTCTTGTTTGTTAATTTTATTGCATCTGAAATAAAATGAAAGTTTCATTAAACTGAGGAATAAAAAAGTAGAGCACAGCTTCTGCATTGTTTAGTAGTTTTTCACCAACCTCACTCTGAAGAAGACAGTAAGGATGAGTGATTCATTTTCCAAACAATTTTTTTTCCAGGCAGGTATGTCTGTATTAATGTGCAGTGTAGTGAGTCACTTAGTCCTTATTGAATTTAAAGTTCCCACTGAAGTATCTTGGCTGAGATCATGAATTTACTGAAACTGGTGGGGCTGCTGACAGAAACAAGTCCAGGTCAAAAACAGATCCAGGATTTAAAGCCTCTCTAACTCGGAAAGTAACGCTGCTAAATCAGTTGCCAGGCTATGTAATTGCTATGGTGTGAGAGTAGAGCGTTTAGCAGAAAGATGTATAGAAGAGGTTATCGCACAATTTGTGTAAAACTGCACCATCTTAGATGGCTTGAGTTCTAGTACCTGTGGCCAGGTTTTCTCACAGCTTCCCCTTATGACCAGCGAGACTCCTTTGACTCTTGAGTTTGCAACAGCCTTAGGAATGCAAATGGACGTGCCCAGGTTCAAGGGGCTCCAAATTTTAACTTCCCTAAATCCAGATTTAAATTCAGAGAGCATCGTAAACTGAATCAGATCTCTGCAAAAAGGCTTTGGGCTCCTAGACACGTTTTTCTCTAGCTGCAGATGTCACTGTGCTACCTGCTGTACAAAACAAAACAGAAAGATGCTGTGGCTTACAAAGTAGTATTTGGAAGCACTCCAAGGAAAATTAACAGACCAGGCTCTAACCAGTGCTTGCCCAATCATTAGAAAACTTTTTAAGCAGTGAAAGAATGCAGTTTGCTCTGAAATTTTCTCCCTGTGAATCATACAGACTAAAACCGTTTTTGCAGTCAGTGAAAAGTCAGACTATCTAAATGTTTCCTATAGTTGTAGGTAACCTCACAGTGACTGAAAGGCTCTGTGCTCTGCTTGGGTTTATTTTTTTCCATTTAAGGGAGTGCCAAAAGTAGTGCTGAGCTTGAAGGGGAGTCAAACATTTATTATTCCCTTGCCACTCAGAGGGGGGAAAAACATTGGT
Source organism: Amazona ochrocephala (assembly GCA_039720435.1). NCBI lineage: Eukaryota > Metazoa > Chordata > Aves > Psittaciformes > Psittacidae > Amazona > Amazona ochrocephala. Next base: position 57,519,718 of record CM077877.1, read on the forward strand.
GTCTAGAAAATCAGGTAGCATTTGCTTGACATTTCTGTAAATCAGTTCTACGCAATAGTTTGGTTTGGTTTCATTTGGGTTTTTATTTTATTTTTCTAGAGGAGTGTATGTTGTGCCCCAGGTCAGACGGTACTTTACAAAAAGTTCTTCCATACCGATCTTTCTGAATAACTTAGGCATTTGGAGTTAACCGAAAAAAACAGGCTGAAAAGTAGTAATTATCCTGCAGGCATTGGGTTGCTTTATAATTGGTGCTATAGCTTTACACATCTTTGTTAGATTTTCCCTTCTTATAAATCATTACTTTGGCCTCCAGTCACATCAAACTCTGCAGGTTGCTTTTGTGAGCCTTACGCAGTTTATTATAGATGGACTTGCTTTTCTAATGGTTGTAAGAATCCATCACTCTTAACAAGTTACCTTGTTATGGACAGATACACAGTTCATTGCAACTTTTATTGGTCAGACATCTGTGTAACTCCTCCTTGGACAGTGAGCTTCAGGACAGTTGAACCAAACTTTATTTACAGTTCAGAGGCTTGGTCATATTGATATCATTACCAAAACCTAGAGCTACTTTCCATTTATAAGAACAGGAGGAGGGCAGGTGGTTACTTATGAGCCAGAGTATTTTTATTTCAAAATACTGATCCATTTTTTCTATGATACAGTTGCAACCTCATGGCAAACAAATGTAGTTATGTGTAAGTAATGGAGGTTCAAAGTGGCAGCACACTTCGTCTTGTCTGCTGCCACTGAGTCTGCTCCATCACCTTTTCCTGCATGCATCCTGTGACAGTGGTCACTAAAAGTTGATTGTGGGGGGTTTTTAGGTTTTGTTGTTTTATTTGTGGGGGTTTGTTGTTGCTTGGTTTTGTTTGGTTGTTTGGTTTTTTTTTCTGGGGGGAAAGAATTTGAGGGAGGTATATTTTTTTTTGAAACACAAACCTAAATATCCATTTCATTTTTCAACCATCTGCTTGTCCTCAGCCACACAGATGAAGAGTGCGGTTCTTTTCAGTGGTTACGTTTTTAATGTTATACAAAGGTCAGATGTTCTTGCCCTTTTAAAATACTTGCACAAGTATTTTACTATTATTACTATTATTACCATTGTGTGTTAAAGCCCACTGTAATGTATAATGGAGTTAGTCAAGTTTAACCACTCTGCCTTGTATATATCTGACAGGACGTATTTTTTCCTACTCCAGATCATATTTCATATTTAGGCGGTATGGTTTTGTACTCAGGCATGTGATTTGCCTCATACTAACCACAAGTCCTGATGGCTATTGTTGGCCTGGTTACATGTGAAAAGTTAGGGAAAAGCCTGCAGGATTGGGACACATTCAGAATACAAGTAGTTGCTTTTTCTTGTGCAGATTTTTCATGCTCTTTTCTAACAGATTTTATCAGGGAAATGTAGATTATTCCAGTGACAGCCTCTGTGTTTTGAGACAAAAAAGCAAGTTGCTAATGCCATATCTAAACTATTTTCATGAAGTTGCAAGTGTAGTGGCAGGAACCTGTTTCTAACCAACCCGCAGCTGAGTTGAGGCAGTAATTTGTGTGTATGTATGTTCCACATGTGGTACTCAAGGCAGTTTCTTTCTGGCTTTTTCATTAAATAGCAGATATAAAGTAAATGTTTGAAGTATAAGTTGACCGTATTTGAAGCATAAGAGTGATGAAAGTGATGCATTATGTCACTGTAACGTATTGACATTATCAATTATATGTTATTAAACAGCTTAGCTAACTGAGTGATTTACCTTGTGTTTAACTGCCTTTTTCAATTAAAGGTAGCAAATGCTGTAGAACTGGGGCACAGTCATAGAAACCATATATTTTCTCCTGTTAACACCAACACTGCTGACATGCAAGTGATGGGAGTGTTGGCATTTTGCTGCAGGCTCTAATGGGCTAGTTTAAATGGTCTAAAAAAAGTGATTAATGATTAGGAACAGGACTGTTACACAGCTTCACAGCTCTTTTCCTCAATGCGTTTCCATTTATGTCAACTAGCTGCACACTTGGGAGGTGTTATTTCAAAGTAGTCAACACAGGAGGGTTTTTTTTTCTCCTTCAGCCATTTGTTTCTATTTCATAGGTCCCTTTGGTTGGCCAATATAGCTAGTGCTTCCTTAAAAGTTGTAAGCTTCAGTGGTAAAGGAGGATAATCCACGGGCTTTGTATGTCTGGTGACTAAAATCTAAATCACTGAACTGTACTGTAAATTCAAAACAGCAAATGCTGTCTTTAACATCCCTCTACTTACTCCTGTTTAGTGCATTGTGTTGGAAATAATTCAAAGGTTCCTCTCGAAGTAATTGAAGCACTTCATCAACCAATATGCGATTCTCTTCTGCTATTCACTTGATTTTGCAGCAAGCAGTAATTTGTACATTAGTACTTGCTTGTTTGTAATGAGTAACTGTCCACCCCTAAGCCCTCCTTTATATACATGGATACACATATAAATATATATTTGCTATTTGTATTTGTTTGGGAACTGAGGTCAATAAACAGTATTGCAACAGTTTACCTCCCTCCTCTACCAAGTAATACTTAGCTGCCATTAGTAGGAAAAACAGGTAGCTCCAAAAGAAAATTACAAACTAAGTTGGAAACCCCAGCATTTCATTTTAATGAACCTTAGGACAGTGAGATGTCTAGTAGAAATAGTACATTCTCTTTGCTTTTTTTAGCTAAAGCAGTATCAAACAGTGAAGAGTAGTGAGGATTAAACACTCACAGGGAAGATACCTTGTATTTTTTGGAAGCTTATGTCACAGTGCTAGATCTTAGAGCTCACGGCTGAAAGTTAGCATTTGCGTTTAAGTATCGTGAGTGAAGGGAATGTATTTTCTTAGAACAGGGCATTGAGTAGTAGTTTAGTTGCTAGCATTTTGTCTTGGCATTGCGTTAGTGATCAAAGTATGAAGCTGTCTTAGCTGTGTACAAGCTCAACCAAGTTTTCTGAAGAAGCAGCTCAAGAAAGAAGTTTATACAATAATAATTTGGGACACATGGGAGATGATTTAGGGTGCAGTGACATTGACTGCAGGTATACTAGAGCCGCTCTTTTGCAGAATAGGTGTTAGACCAAATAGATTTGCAGTGTGTGCTGGGGAAGAAGCACGGCTCAAAGGTGGGCATGTCACCCTGTTGGCTTGTCCTTGAATGTAGTGCTTAGGATTGTAGCTTCTCTTCCTTTCTTAGTTCTATTTTTAGCTAACTTTGCCTCCAAACTAAGACTTGGGCAGGCATGCTGGTGGCTCCTGGTGTATATTTGTCCCTCCTTGGTAACTTTCACTCAGTGGGTTGACTTCAGCCAAATGTAGCAGAGGGGTAAGGGTCTTAAAAGCGTTACAGTCCAACCCATTCTGTGGATAAAAGATGTCCACTTGTAGGAGGAAGCTGCAACTCCTCGTGGTAGGGAGTGAGGGCAGAGGGTTTGGTCAAACTCACTGTTTATTTAAGGCGAGTGAATCAACGCTGGGGAGTGCAGTTATGAACATCCCCAATGAAATGCTGTTACAGAGATGACAAACAACTGCCAGCCTCATCTATGAGAGAGCAGGCTTGGTTAGTCCTGGAGCTGATACAGCTACTTGTTACTTCTGAGAGATTCTCCTCTCCTGCTTGTGCAGTATGGTGTGGTGTGGGTGGTGATGGTGGGGTGTCAACGATTTTCGTGTCTGTATATGCACAGGCTAAAATACATGTAGCTGTCACTACAGGTGTGTAATGCTGCTTCCCTTCCTCCTCCTTAGTATTTTGTTTAATGTATCAGTAGTTGCTTGAATGGTTCTTGGCTTGTTTGGTTGTTTTGGGTTTTTTTAGCACATACCCATTCTCTGTTTAAAAGCTCCAGTTTCTAGTCCACAGATAGTCAGGGGACATCTGCTTTGGATAGTTTGCAAGTGTTACATACCCAACTCAGGCCCCCAAAATCCAGGCAGCATGGTGACTATTCCCAGGCATGCTTAGCCTGCCACTTGTCTTTTGGAAGGGTGTGTTGAGGTTCGTTACACACATTTATTCTTAAGTTTGTGCTTGGCTCGGATTCGCCACTAAAATTCTGTTCTGAAAGGATGACGTAAAATATATATGTATTTTCTTTTTCTTACGCATCAGTGCAGCACTTTTCCTCCTGTAGTTCATAGTAGTACTGCTTGTGGGCCGGTTTCAAAGGAATCTCATCTCCATATGGTTTTACTCGATAATCCTTTATCCACCATCTTCAGCTCTCATTCCCTTGCTTTCTTGCCTGTGGCTACGTTTCTATCTCTGCATCAATTAGCACAGTGATTTATACAACAAGCAAGCAGTTTAGAGGTAATGGTACACAATTAACATCTCATTCCACCATAAAGGGTATGCTAAATACCCCAGTCACTGCTTTCTCTGCCTGGAATTGAAATAAGTGTTTGTCCTAATTCATATGCTATCTGATGTGAAGTGGGCCTGCTTTGTACGGCACTACACCATTAATCTAATTATAGATAGCTGCAAATGAAGTGCTGTCTGAGCACAGAGACTGAAGAAAATAGCGCTTTTGTCATTTAGCATGACTCTGTGAAGCAAGATCGCACTTTACATGGCAGCATGGCAAAATGGAGATCTGAATAATATTGCCGCCTGTTGCATCTTTTCTAATTACAACGGCGTTGTAAACACGACTGGGCGCTGATATAAATAGAGCTGTAGATACGCTGTCATGTGGGTTGGCGGAGAAAATCCTTGGTGTGCTGTTGTATTAAATGATGCATCCTGATTGACAGCTACCTTGAGACTGCGCTGATGGAGTTGTCAGAACGAGATGCTAGCCGGCTGCTCCAGCGGCTCCAGCTGCGTCAGATGCGGAGGCAAGGCCGGGGGGGGGGGGGGGGGGCTCCTCCGCCCTTCCCAGTCCCCCCGCCGGGCTCGGCTGCCCCATCCTAGCTCCGGGAGAAGGACATCCCCGCGCCTTCTGCCCCCGCGGTTTCGGTTCTGCCGCCTCAGCCCCAATCTGAAGTGGAGGGAAGATGGTTTTGCGCGGCTTTAACCCTTGTTAGGGTTCTCTAGAGTGTTAATTATGTATCACACAAGGAATGGAAAGTGGGAAATGTGGCTGAATTACAGTTCTAATTAAGTTGCTGCTGCTGGAGCGTGTTCTGTGTGGTGGTGAGGCTTCTCTCTTTTTTTTCCCTTCCCTTTTGCTGATACTAAAGACTCATGATTTTTGTAGCTGTTCTGTTTCTTTTTTTTTCCTTTTTATTTTTTCCCTTCCTTCCCTTTCCCTGTGGTCCGTCCGGTCCCGTCCCCCCGTCCCCCCCCGTTTTTTTTTTATTTTTATTTTTTCCTTTTTCCATTTCTCCTTTTTTTTTTTTTTTAACTTTGTTTTATTGTTTTCTGTCTTTCTTTCTTATTACAGTCTCTCTAGCATGTTGAGTGTTTGCTACTCCATTAGACCGGAAAGTGTCATTATTTTGTGCAGGTGTTAATGCCAGCCCTCACCACCACCGCCCTGTGGAATTAAGTTAGCTCTAAAACTGCAAGCTCACAAAAAAAAGGCTCTGTGATTTGAAGCATGTCATTTGTCTCCTTGCTGAGTAAGAAATCCTTGGCTCTGAAAGGTGCTGCCTGACACCTTCGAGTAATATGGAACAGATACCTCATTTACTTGTTCATGTGCTGTGGTGGAAATCTAAGCAAGGGTATGGTCACAATGTTAAACATGTATAATGGTTAATGAAAAAGGCAGCGTGCTCATTGTGCTCACCAGTGGAACATTGCTCAGTGTTGCTTTAAATGAATACCGAACAACATACTACGTGTGAATCTGTGACATCAAACCGCAGGTGACAACAGTCAAGTGACTCAAGGCAGGATGCTGGTTAGGAATGTTAAAGGGAAGTTTTGTGGCTGCAGTTAATAAATTTCGCTGATTCTGAAAATGAGACTGTAAGGTCAGTGGAAATAATGAAGATGCATGGCAGATGGTTTCGCTGCTGAAATGTGAGCTACATAAGATTTTCAGCCATCTAACCGCAAGAATGACAGATGTTTGAAAAACGTGATTGAACATTTAGGTAGAGCATACTGAAAATCGACATCTGGTCAGCAGTTCAAATACTGCCATAAGTAACATGGGTAGTGATACACTAGGTTGCTCTATAAAAGCTCCAATGGAGTTTGAACATTTCCAGCTTCTGGGGACATGAGCTTCGGGTGTACAGGGAAGATCATATTTAGTAAACCAATGTGAGATGTAGCAGAGTGCAGTTTTGAGCATTTTACTGAAGGGTTTCAATATTCTGTTATACACGGCGAGGGAATTGTATATATCCAAAGTACAGAACTCTTTTTTTAAGCAAAGATGGGGGCAGATGTGCCCTGGCCACTTTTTTCTGTAGCAGCCAGTCTGATGCTTCCCTACTGACTTGGGAGATCAGTAGGATGTATATATACAAAAAGCCTCCACGAAGCCCAGGGGATAATTTTCACTGTATTTGCTTTCTTTCCCTCTGCCTTACTCCTTTGCACTGCTATTATTACACCTTTTTGTTTTCTTCTTTTTTGTCACAGGGATTTAGTCTGAGAGGTAGGTTTTTATTACATACACGTCCAATTCATTTAGTGGGAGAGGTAGGAGAGGATACTGTTACCCTTAGAAAACTATTAAGTAACATCGCTTTTCCCAACTGTAGTTTTTGTCAACTGATTGTGGACTTCCAGCAGTCTTGTGAAAAAGAAACACCTGTTTTCTGTGCCATCAAAAGCTGTATGGCTTCTTTTGGGTACCTCTTTATTGACTTTGGCTGGAAGAATTAGGCTCTGAAACCCTGCAGAGTGGAGCAGTGGCTGGTGACAACTACTCATCAGTGTAGATCTGATGGCTAGCAGATTTCCTTGCTCTGAGAGTCCACATGCGATCTATTTATGACTCCAACAGATGTTTCTTCTGGTTTAGGCCAGTGGAAACCTGGTCTCCATTCATAACCAAAACTTAACAGCCTTCCCCAACTCCTCCTCCTAAGGATAAAGGAAGAAAACTCATTCGCACTGTGTTAGTAGTGTATCAAAACTTCTGCTTTGTATGTTCAATGTTGCCCTCACTAAATCAAAGGCATAGCAGCAGTGGTAATCATGATAAAATATGGTATATTCTTAATTGTTTTTGTTGTAGCAGCACTGGCAGGCATTGTTTGACATGGTCTTCCAGGGTCTTGTGGCTCTCACCAAACCAAAGGCTGCACCTGGGTTAGGTGAACAGCCTCCTTGGTCCCCTCTGCACAACTCATCCCCCATGGATGAGAAAAACCTTACAAAGAGACACTTATGCGCTCATTTAGTGGGGTCCAGCCAGCAGCAGAAATACATCAAAGATAATCTTAAAGAAGGGACCTTTCTTTGCGACTTTGTCTTTTAATACTCTGAAAGGTCATTTGTGAATCAACTGTGCCAAAAAAGGCCTTTCCCCACAAGTTTACTGTTGTTATTTTTTACTTTTTGATTACAGTAACTTGCTTGTCCCCCAAACAGACTAAAGAACAATAAACAACTACAAAAGGAAAAGGAACAGCTCATCAATAACAAAGACCTACGTTTTAAAGCTTTGAGTGTACTGACTCTTACATCTCACTCCAAGCAAAGCAGGAGTCCTGCAGAGAAAGGAATCTAAAAGATATGAAAATTATAAAGATAGTAAAAACAATGTTTGTAGGGATATTTTAACTTGGTGTGGAGAATTTGGCTTTAAAGTGCAGCATGCTGAGGAACATGGCTTTCCTCCACTGCTGTACATTGTGGCGTGCATAGGGAATTCTGTATTTCAGTCACTATGAAATACTGTAACCTAGATGAATGCAGAAGGCCTTCACTTTACGTTTCAATTTTGTAATTGGGCAGCTCAGAAGTGTTTTATGTGGCTTAAAAACCTAAATGTTAGCTAAGCCTAATCCTTTGGAATTGTATCAAACCAGGCTTGTACAAGAGGTAACAAATGGTACAGACCACAAATCTAACTTATTTCTGTGTTCTTTCTTTTTTCCTTTTTTTAATTTATTTTATTTTCAAACTCTGAGTACAAAGACGACACTAACCATGGATACCGAAACTGCGCAATTTGGTGTAATTATATTCCCCCCCATAGATTTAATGAAGGACTTTTAAGTACAATTTATCTTTGATAAATAGTCCCTCTGCTCAGAATGTTTATTAGACTGACAGCAGAATACACTCTGCAAGCTTTTTTTCCTTGCCACTTATGACTCAGATGAATTCTAATAGGAGTAAAAAGCTTTTATTTGCACAGTAATTTCACTTAAGGATCATATCCTTCAGAAGCTGGCAGACACTTGTATGTCTTGATTGCAAAACAGACACTCAAGAATAAAGAAACATGCACAAGATGTTATTATTTGACTTGTCACACTGCTGCAATTCTATTTGCAACTTCTGTCATCAAATCTCCTACAGGCATGACCTTCCTTCTCCCTACAGCATCCACGCAAGTGTGCATACGTGCATGTGCATCACACGTATGTGCTTTACTTTTAGAAGAAACAACTGCAGGTAGCCCACCGTATTGAATGTAGTTGCTTATGCAGGAAGAACTGTATTTGGGGTTGGAAAATGTGAGTGCCACAGTCTTAATTGTCATGATGATGCCTGCAGGAGGCGTGGGAGCTTTTTGCATACAAAATGGTGCTGGTTCCCCTCTGCCACATCAATTGTAACCGAGGCATGTGTTTGGGAATAGGTTCTGAAATCTTTGGGTGCCACTTACAGCTTCAGGGATGTTGTTGTGGCATTTTATTAGTTTACTGGAGTGGTGGTGGGGGATCGGTTTGTTTAACCATTTGCTTGTATATCTGATTAGAAGCAAGTATTTCTAAGTGAACGGCTGCACTGTTCGTTGTGCATAATCTTGTGCGTCCAAACGCCATTTATAGAGAATGATAATCTGTTACATTTTTATTTGGCTTTAAAAACTGCTTTTGAAAGATGTCATTATAGAGTTAATCACCTTTTGCATGCATTTCTAAATACCTTGTTCTACTCTCTATGGAAGCAGAAGGTGGAGTCCCCCTTTACCTTCACCATAAGGATATCAGATTTTTTCTGTCTGTGTAAAAATGAAAAGTAAAGACATTTTATTGTTAATAAAACAATAGCTAATTGTTTTGGAGGAAAACATACTGTGCAAAGCAAGGTGTTGAACTTTACATCAGCAAAATACGCATTTGAATTGTAAATGCAGTTCATCCAGTGCTTATTATTAAAACCTTTGTTTAATTTTTTGATGAAGTGTGGTGCTGGTCTTCACTCGTTGGCCTTGGTGAGCCAGGAGTTTCACGCAGAGAGCTGCTGCCATCTACTGGCTTTTTGCATTCATTTTCCAGTGCACTGGGACAAATGGGAAGTCCGTCTGTCCAAGCGCAGCGTATTAGCTGTCAAAGTGATTGCAAGTTTGTAAAAACTAAAAGCCTGGAGCTGAAGTTAGTGTACACATACATATATGTCTTCAGAAAGGTGTTGTTTAAAGGGGTGCTCTCAGGCCCCCGACGGTCACCATACTCACTTCTGTTTAAAATTGCTATAAAACATCCTAGAGAAAACATTCGTCTTTTTTTTTAAACTCAAGGTAGATAACAGCTGCTGAGCAGTTTTTATTGCAGAAAAGGTGTATTCATTACAACCGCAATTTTCCATCATTCTGCCCGTGCATGAAAACATGGAATTGAAATTGGATCTAATCACTAAATCTAAGCAAGTTATTAACTTCAAACATTAAATATGTGATAAAAAGAAACACTTAAAAAGTAAACACAATGTTTAAAATCAGTCATGTCATTGAAAATCTGGCAGACTTGCCCAAAAGCTCAGTTTCCAATTCTTCACAGTATTCTGGAAACGAATCGCTCAGTACTCCTTATCCTCTAAAGATCATGTGTCATAAGCATAGTGATATTTCTGTTTGGTTTTTGGTTTTGTTTAATTCTTTTTATCTCACTTTTCTACCCCCAGTTTTGAAATGAATCTGACATTTCTTTACTGTACTTGATTCCTTCCGTCTACGTGCTCATTGCGGCACATTGGGGTTGCATATTTTTCTATGTCCTGAAAATGAAACTCTGAATAGAGATTTCAGACAGTGATTTTCTAGACACTCCTGTGAAGAACAGATAACAGATGTATTATATAAAAACATGCCATAAAATAGAGCAGGTTATTGACTGGAATTCACCAAGGCGCAGTGTTCTGAAACATTCCTCTTCCTATTCTTTAGTACAAATTACAAATACTGACGAAGGTTGCTGCAGAGCTGAGCAAGTACATGCCAGAGAAAGCAGCAGAGGACACCTCCAGCGCTCTGAGATCTCCCATGCCTGGAGCAGTGGTGGCAGTTTCTGTCAAGCCTGGGGACACGGTAAGAAATGTGATCTATATATCTGCATTTTCATTACGTATTCCACACAAACTTCTCCTTGGTGCAACTGAAATGACAGGTCACAGGCTGGGTTTTTTTTTTTCACCTGTAGAATAATGTGTGCTGAAGGATGTGTGCTGCTTGTCATTGGAGTTATAAAAACTAATAAGGAAGCACAGTTTAAATTAAACTGGCTTTAAAAGGAACATTTTCAGCTGCATACAAGTCCGCAGCTGAAATGCAACCAATAGCTTGGGTTTTGTATCACAAAGCTGGGGGGTGGGGGAAGGGGGGAAATTTGTGTGTGTTTGTATATGTGCATGTAACTATGCGTAAGGATATATCTGCTGCTAGCGCTAGCAGGAGGGAATTGCTGATTTTCTGCCCTGAAGCCATGATAATATTACTAAATGCAAGGGATACAGGAGAGATATTTAACTCCCATCTCTTCCCCCCTCACCGCCCCCCCCCCCCTTTTTTTTTTTTTTGTTTAGAATCCGTCTTTTAGCATTTTACAAGACCTGAATTTCCTGAATTGGGACTTCCCAGTATTTTATGGGAATCCTCTTGTCCTGAAGAAGGAGTAAACTTGACATACCGAAGAGCAATAGAACATGTTGTTGCTGTCCTGGGGATTTCCAGTGTTTCTTACCTCACATTGAGCTGGAAACAAGTGTAAATACAGTGTATTAGAGTTACATTTAATCTCAGTTTTAGATCAGATTTTACCACATTGTATCGTATGTTATTTCTAAGGTTAAGGCCTTATCTCTCCTAACCACTGAAAGCCATAGAGCGATGTAGGCTATACCGAAGTATTAGAATCATGTTGTGTAGATTGATTTTAAAGTGCTATTCTGTGATACTATGAAATGGTGCTGTGTGAATGTAGCACTTAGATACAAACAGAAAGCTTTAGTCACAGAGTTCATAATTTATGGCAATGAAACCTAGATTTTCTTGAGAGATGATTTAGAAATGGGATCAAGATCTCAAGTCCAGAATTAGCATTGCACTTACTATGTGATGGTCATCGATTGTGCTGGTAAAGTGATTGTTTGCTTACATTTTGCTATGATGCCACTTTTGGTTTTAGACTATATGGTTGTTTCTGTCTATTTACAGTGAGAAAGGAGTCACCATGTTAATATTAAAGATCTGTGGGTGCAAATGTTTGTATTAATGAAATGCAAACATTGCCTGACTTTTCTGAGGGAAGAGAACCAAGTACAGCTGAGTGAAAAATAGCAAGAGAGAAATCCTTTTAGCTTCTGCATTTAGCTTTCTGGTTTTGTGATCTATACATGCACGCACACGCACTGTTTATACCTTTAAAACCAGCAGTGTTCAATTAAATTAATCACTGTGTCATCCCATGCACAGAGGAATGTGTGATTTCTGTGTCTAGGCAGTGCGAGTGGCTGAGTGAAGGAGATCTTATGCAAATACTTCTTTTTGTGAAGAATGGGAACATTTTGAAGGTGTAGATTTTGAACCTCTTTTAATTTGGGATTTTTTTGAGAAGTTAATTCTGCTAAATGTTACCGATATTCTTGCCCTTAGTTCTTGTTGTCGTGAAGGAATACAACCAGTGGAAAAGGAGGCCAGAGCCAAGGGGATTTTAAGTAAATAAATTAGTGAGCCTCCCTCCACAAATCCACAAGTGGTGCAGGGCATCAGAGCACAAGTCGTTAAATAATGTGTGGAGATTTTTTTTCTTCCTTGTCTCATCTCCTCTCCTGCAGCTTTTTGCTGGAGGCACTGAGTGGCAGAGCATTTGAACGGCATAATCTATGTTCTGCTGACCTGAGCTTGTCAATGCTAATTGTGTGCCTTTAATTGCAGAAACACATTTGCGTTATTGAAAAGGGTTTAACTTATATCCGTCCTTTTCAGGACTAGTGGCAAAACGTTAAAAAAAAGTGAGCCAGTGAGCGAGATGAGGGTAGCATCAGCTATCGGCACTGAATAAGCAGTGGGATGGTGTGATTCAGATTACACGTTTTGTCTGTCCGTCAGAAACCAGCTCACTCACTACAGCTGTTCAAGGCGTGATGGACAGGGAACTGCAGCTCCCTGATAAATACAGCTCGTTTTGTTGCACTGCTTGGGAAAAGTATGATTTCTTAAGTGTGCTGGAAAAATGGGAATCTAAGTAGTTCCCAGTCTGCAGCTGGGTTTGGCAGCTCAAATTTGCACAGTGTGTGAAAACAGCACAGCTGAAAAATGGGAGAGCGTGAGGTAGTTGGCCATCCTTCAGGCATTGCTGTTGATAGCAATAAAGCTGCCTGGTTATTAGCTACTCTGAGACTGGTTTCTCTTAACCTATGATTTATACTACACAGTGTTAGTGCAGCGGTCACGCAACAGTGCTGTGGTCAGCTCAGAGTGGTCAGCAGCACAGGAGCTGGGCTGCCGTACCCCATCTTCATGCATAACTTTACAAATAGTGAAGAAACGCCTGGAGAGGGACATCTCTTCTTTGTCTGAAAGGCCCCACTCACAAGCTCATGTGTATTGCCTGTGGTTCAGCTATAGGGCATCACACCCGGTCAGGTAAAATGTACAATGTTTGTCAATGCCTTCCTATGTGCCTTTAGCCAAATGAGAAGGCAATGCTGATCTCTGTTTTTTTTCCTACTCTATGTGTCATTGTTTTTCCTTGAAGCACAATGTTCTCATTTGGCTGCTGTTGCTGAAAAATACTTTGGTCTGGTGAAGCCCGATAGAAGATTGTGTGAGCATCCTCTATCCAGCTGGTCTGATGAGCAGTTTTCAATTCATTTTTGCCAAAAGATACTGCATATGCAAGGAATTTATTTTCTTTTGTCTATAAGATGATCTATGGATTTTTGTAACACAGTGGGGAAGTGCTCTTTGTCACTTAGAGAGAAGCAGAACTTGTGATGCTGCCAATTTTTTAGCTTTTTAGTTACTTTCTACTTTCTTTATTTTCCTTCATGTGATCAGAAGACTGTAATTAGTTGTCACTCAGTTATTCCTGGAAACACAATGAAGGCACTTAGAAGCAGAAAGCAACATCAACAACAAAACAATTTGAAATCTGGCTGACTGGGAAGATGGTTCATATTATTTAGGGAAAGAAGATTTAAATTTAGCTTACTTTCCTCATGATAACAGAGTCACATTTTATAGGAAATGACCATTTTGGAGTGCGAGGGTGTTTGCATGTTAATTTTCTAAGTAGATTGTTAATGATGAGTGTGCATTAGGATGGAATTCAGTTTAAGGAGAGTTACTTTTTGGCTCCCCATGGTGCCAAGGGCCAGAGAAACTGCTGGGTTTGAAGCCCAGGCAAGGGATTTGCTCTGTTTTGGCTGACACCGATGACAGCACAAGCCAGCTCTGCTAGCGTGCAACAGTATTTTTATGCTGGGGTATGGAGATGGCACTGCAAACAGTTTTGATCTCACCACAACTGCCACAAATACAGCACCGTAAAAATTACTAAAGCTGCACAGATTCACTGCTTAACTTAGAGGGCAGGAAATGGGCAGGCACTTGCAAAGATTTCTTCATCATCTTGAGTTGCTTGGCGTAATTTTTGTTCACGTAGTATTCAGTGCATTTGAAATTGCAGGCGCAGGGAAAGCCCAAGGTCCTAATGGTTGAACAGGTAAAGCAATGTTGTTGTGCCCCGTTTAAAACCAGCCACCCAAAATGTTTCCACAGCTGATTTCAACTTTGAGTCTGAACTGCCCACAGCAACAAAAAAGATATGAACTATCCATATTGCTTGTAGCCTTTGCTATATTTTCACTTAAGAATATAGTTTTTGCTTTTTCAGTTTTCTATCTATCAGAAATGTAAAGAGTTTTTCTTTTAGCTGTATGTTTCTCTTCGTTGTTTTTCATTTTTTTATTAAATAAAGCAGAACAGGTGGCATTACTAAGCCAGGTATCAGTCAATAAGCTAACACCAGTGCTGGTAGCCTAAATCACTTCAATGATTTCTCCAGTCCATAGATATGTAAAAGGAAAGCGCATCTGGGTAAACATCCCAGCGTTACTGAATTGTTGTAGGACTATGGCCAAAAAAAGAGGACAGTTAATTATGTTGACCTAAGTAAGATTTTAAATTTCCTCTCTTCTTTCCAGTAATTTGAGATTACCCCTGGGTTTTTTTCACCATTCAAACCACTCTTTAAGTGGACTTTTCTCATATCAGAATGTCTTAGGATTTCAAATTGGTGCTAGAGTAGTCATGGGTATTGATGTTGCATGGGATGTATTTTCTATCAGGATGTCAGGTGCTATATGCTAAGTATGTCAGTAATTTCAAAAGTGTATAACCTGAAGGGTGCTATTTTACGTGTATAGCATACAAAACACATTGCTCTCAGTGAGCCCCTGTTAAAAACAACAGAGGAAGATGTTTTAAGCTGCATTTCAGTTGTTCTAAGCTGCATTCCTCCTGCGGTTCAGTCGTATGCACCTTATTTTAATTTCTCTTGTTATTCTTTAGAGGAATAGTTTAAAAAAAAAAGTCTTTCCCCACAATTTCCCATCTCACAAGCCTTGGAAAGTTCTTGCTATGGGAAAAGACATGTTTTGCTTGACCTCTGCTGTTGAAGTAGTCACTACTAAAAACCAAAACAAACCAGCTTCCTAAGTTCTGTTTCTCACTGCATCGTTTATTCTCTTGAAAGAGAAAGTGGAGTTAAATGGAGTTGCAAAGTTACCTCTTGCTGTCAGACAATTGTGTATTGTTTTAAATCATATTTACCTTTCAGACCTCAAAATCTAAAAAGAAAAGAAATAATTTTATCTTTCTTGTCTTATACTGGTTGGAATTTAGAACGGAAAAATAACAGCCAGGAAAACCTGTGAAAATGTATTTGCTTAAGTAACAGTTTCCCATTTTGTTTAGAAACCCGTAGTATCGATAATCTAGTAAGATATTCTTAAATCCAAATAAGATTTTTGTCTTGTTCAAACCCTTTTTTTTCCCTTTTATTGTTGTTTTTCCCATTTTCTTTCCCTCTACCTCCTTTCCTCCCTCCTGTTCTCAGCAATCCCAAAGCAAATATTAACTACATTTTTCAGTTAAATGGAGTTTTCAAATTTGACCAAATGTGCTGAAAAACCTCACGTAGTTTTTATGATTCTGTGTATTAAGGTATTTTTTGGGGGGTATATTTTTATGGGTCGGAAAACCTATCGCCAAACAGGAAAGCGGAACAGTTTCACAGCTGTGAAATTTCAAGAGCAAAAGTATCTGAATTTTTCGCCATTCTTAGAACACAAGACTTCAAGTAATAATTGTGCGTACATTAGAACCTGCCTTAACTATAGTAATGGCTCATAACATGTTTGTGTGGTTTTTCTGTATTTGACTTGAACAAATTTTTCTGCTATATCTTTGTGCAATTGCACAGTCTAAGGTTTGTGTTCAAGTACGGTGTAATTAAGAGTCAAATCCTATTCTGGTGATGAGTCAATGTTATTAGAGTTTTCTGTTAGGGAAGAAATGCTACCATCCTTTGAAAATAATTCATGATTGTTATTTTTTAATTGGTGTGCTTTGCTATTTGAAATGATAAGCAACTTTTGGGCCATCAGTAAAAAAGTTGACTGATACAAATTATTGGTGTGATGGAAACTTAAGCCTTGCCTTGAGCTGAGTAGCGCAAGAATTGCCCCCAGATATTCTCTGCCTGCATATCACTTCCCCAACATGCTGGGATCTCAGAAGCAGTTGGGAAGCATGTTTTGGATAAGTGGGAGTGCAATGACCAGCGCTGATTGCTGTCAGGGGGACATCACTGACCTTTGGTTAGGCAGAGGTCACAAAATTTGGGATGTGCTATCTTTGGATTCATTCATTAAAGGAGTGTGGCAAAAAAAGTTTGATAATGATTTGTCAAGTACTTTTAATTCCCGCTAATTATGTTTGCAGCTCTATAGCTGTGGTTTCAAAGTTAATTTGGAAAGAAGGGAAAATCTGCACTAATTATTTTACATGGTAATGGACAATGTCAAGGAATTTCAATTGCTGCTCATCCAATTCCTCTTGATTTGTTTTCTTGTTGGATGCTTGCTGCCAGATTGCCAACAAGTCAGCAAGAAAAAAATCTGGGAAGGGAATGATACCAGCATGGACTGAGTTTAAACAACAAACAAACAAAACTCCCAGTATCTTCAAAAGGGTTTTAGGTGGTGACTACATACTTAATTCACTGTTCAGTGGCTTTGCACAGGCATAAACAAGATGAATGCTTGTAATTATTTGAAGGAAGGCTACAAGAGAGGGTAACTGGATTTCACAAGGCACCGTCTTGCATTGTCCCTTCTTACTTATGAGGCTTAATAAAGGACACAGGTCACAGCAGAGTTGACATTGTGCAGGATATTTACTAGTGTCTTCCCAAAGCTGAGAAAGGAGATACCAGTAAAATCCAATTCTCACTTCACTTTTAACCAAATCTAAGATTGTTTTTCCTTAGGGCTGCCATTGTTTTTTTTCCCTTCAGCTCCAAGAGCCTTAGAAATGTTACGCAGCAGAGCACCTGTGTTCTAAATATAATGGTCTTAAAAATGTAATTGAGGGATTTTCACTTCTGTAGGCAAATCAGCAGGGTTGATATTGATCCATCTTTTTAGGGAGCCACAGTGCACCAGAAGGTGATACTGTAGAGGGCCCCGTAAACCCTTGGAGCCTTCTGTCTAATTTGGCAGAAAACCACAGAATGTCGGACAACAAAAGACCGATCTGATTCCGTAAGAAATCTTCATCCCTCCCACCCCCTTTTCACAGGATTAAAAAAAAAAAAAAGGACCAAAAAAAAAAAAAAAAGACTTAATTTTTTCAGCTGCACACAATGATTTGGTGCTCACTCTTGCATTGAAACAGTTGCTGTCAGAACAGGCAGGAAACAGTTCTCTTTTAATTGCTGAAATCATTCGGAAGTGCTTCATGCACGGCTTCTGTACAGCAGATGCTGTGCATTAATTGGCCTGTGTAGGGCTGACCCAGGGTTCCTTGCAGCGGGCCCAATTTTAGGCAGAGGGTTTAAATAGCTTATTTCTTATTTTCTATAACCTGGCTTACATTATAAACGCGCTTGCACGTGGGGTACTTCATGGTCTGCAGTTTCTAATGTCATGTGGGTTTCAAAACCTGTGTTTCTCTGGTAATGTACTAGCAGCAGGTAAGCTCTAAATACCATCCATCAGGAGTTAATTTTTTATCCAGATACTCCAATGACTGATGAACCTGTCTTTTGTATGAATGTTCAGCACAGGAGAAAGCCATATGCCCCTGGCACTGGTTCCTGTGCATTCTTTACAGTTCATAGTGAGGAGATTAAGAAAAAACAAACCCTTACATTTACATGTCTTTCATTTATGTAGCAGTTTGCACTTTCTAAAATAGCTCCTTTTTCTTTCTTTTTTTTTTTTTTTTTCTTCCTTTTTTTCTTTGTTTTTGACAGTGGAAGGAGAATTAGGTCTTTTAAAGCAATCTGACTACCACTACTCATTTTCTTTATCAGGAATATTACTGCACACCCTTAATAGGGAACCTTGTTTTGCTACTCCCCGTCTGTTCAAAACAGACCTTAGCCCATTAGAAGGTCCTCCCTTGTGTGGGAAGACCACAGCTGTTACTGTAAATCTCATCCAGTAACTGTATCACCCCCATTTTGTGGCTCTGAAGGATGAAATTGAGAAATGGAATACTGTGCAGTCATCCTTTACATCTCCAATTTAGGCCTTTGCACATCATTTTCATGCTTTTATTCCAAATCAAACAGCATTAGTGAGCAACACCACCCTGTGCTAAATGCCCACTATTTAAAGTAGCAGCTATGATCTTTGTTTTTTTGGAGGATTTAGAGGGAAGTTGGGGTTTTTTTGATGGTGGATTTTTAAATTTTATTTTTTTAATCCCCTCTTTTCCCTTCCTTCCCCCCCTCAGATCTTTCCCAATCCCCAGAATCTGTTGGAAGCAGAAATCCAAATGGTAACAAAGTGCCTAAGATGGAGGATGCTCTGTTACGCCTCCACAGAAGGAGCGGGAGCTCAGCATGGTTACAAACACAACTTTGAAAAAGGTTTCTGTTTCTTTAAATCCTTCTGAATAAAGTGGATGTAACTTCTTGTGAAGGATATTGGGGGTTTTAATCAGAAATAAGAAGTGGTTTAAATCATTAGCACAACAAAGCAAACTATAAGCTTGAAGATAAAAGTCTCAGGGGAAAGAGTCCTCTGAAAATAAATGGGACTTGATAGATTTCCATATCATTTATAACTTCCCTTAATTACACTTGGAAGACTTGCCAGTAAAACTGGAAAATTGGCAGCCTATATCCATTATAGTAATTTTGCCGACCATGGCAAGCAGCTGGCTTTACTGGATTTTATTTCCCATCACTCACAATTAATCATCAGCTGGAGATGTCTGAAACTCCTCAAAACGTAGCAATACTGTGTGACATTCAGGCCTCCTTAAAATGCTGAAATCTGCTGAGTAAATGGGCTGAGTTCCCCTTCCAGCGAACTCATTTTGGTGCGAGGCAGGCTGCCGGTTAATGAGTGCCACTTCGATAATCGGATGCGAATGTGAACCCTGACCTCATGTCAAAGGAGAGGACGCAGCAAGCTGGATAAAAGATAGGGGATTCAGATCTGCAAACTTTACACCAATTAGACAGAGAGCGGGGAAATACATCAGTGCCGATTGGGTTTATCAGAAAGACTTGCGGGGCTTGTGACCATTTTGTAAGCCTAACATTGAAGATGTCCTGTCACAATCATTAAGTCTTTATCAGATGATGCACAGAAGTCTGAGGAAAGTGTACCATATTCACCAAGATCCATCCTGTGGTAGCGATGCCCTGGGGTGTGCGCTGTCTTTTGCTGTTTCTGAGGTTTAAAGGAACCTATCTGTAAGTGCCGTTTGTCTTTACGCTGAAATGAAGACTGTTTGCGGTTGCTGCTTCTCAGATGCTCCTTCCACCCTGTGTTGTGAGTTGCTTGGTCGGGAAATGACTGGACACAGTTCCCTGTCCCATGTGTAAGCTTTTGTCCAGAGCAGATAACAACCACCACGCAGTCTCTGTGTTATTCACACGGTGCTATTGAGTGTTCCCAAATTCACATCATCGATGTCAGCAACACTGAGATCTGAAGAACCCTCCTGTTCAATGATTTTTTTTTCTCCTCTTTTTATTGTTCCTTTTCACTCTGTGGAGAACAAAACTGAACAGCTACTTTGAACTGCGCCATGCAGAAACAAGCTACTGAAATACAGACTGCAGGTCTA
Organism: Amazona ochrocephala; assembly: GCA_039720435.1. Lineage (NCBI taxonomy): Eukaryota > Metazoa > Chordata > Aves > Psittaciformes > Psittacidae > Amazona > Amazona ochrocephala. The sequence goes on from CM077877.1 coordinate 57,539,423, forward strand.
ACACTTAATCACTCATTTATTTTACTGTTCCAAGCAGCGTTAAAGTAGATCTATCTGTAGCGTAACTCTGTGAGAAAGATACCTGAGTTTAATTTCTTTTAAGAAAAGGATCCTTTTATTTCACTTGGTTCCAATCAATCAGATGTTTTGTTTGATTTTATTTGCCTGTTTTGACAGATTCAGGTCATCACTGAGACCTCTCTAAACTGAAATGTAAAGATGGTGGTTTACACTGGTTTACCATCTACTGAAAGAAAGAAATGCTCGGATGAAAATGCTACATTAAAAATGGTCCAGATAAATCCTTAAATAGGTTAGAAAGCAAGAACTTGTGCACATCGCTGTGATTTTAATTTGCAGACTAAATAACAGGCAAAAGGATATGTGCAATTGTGGAGTGAAAGAAATTGGACAATGCCCAAAAGACTGAAAAAGGGAAAAGAGAGATACAAGTGCCTAATTTTAGGATTTGTCGCTTTGCAACACAATGAGTGGAGCTGTAAGGTTTAACATAAGAACAGTAATTGAACTTCGGTGCCTAAGTGACACTTTCACCACGGCAATTTTCAACAAATTGCACATCATCGGAAGTACTGACACAGCATTTTCACACATGGTACCTGTGGAAAGTGCCTCCTTCCTTCCAGATTAGTGAGACTGGATACTTTGTCTATACATTTTGTGGGCTGGGGAGGGGAATTTCCTTTCCAGGTACCCCTTCCTTTGTCATCAACCCAGCAGGTATTGTGTAAAACACAAAAGCTTTGGTTTTGAGAAAGGGAGGGAACACGAGGAGAAATTCAGATTCATGGACATTGCAATCCCCAAACCACTTGATAATTCCTGGCATTTTAGTGCCAGATCTAGAGACAATTCCATACTTTCCCAGCAGATGTATTTTCAGAACTATGTTTAGGTACTTGCTAACTGATCCATTTGCATACTGTCCACCTGATGAAGCCATGTTACGGCTGAATTGCACTGAGGCTCAAGAATTGTTTCTTGTGCCCTTGAAGTTAGGGCGCTTGGTTCAGATCTGCACTCCTTAGCATCTCAATCTTCAGCTAACTTTAGAGGCCCATGTTCTTGGTGCTCTGATAGCTGATTTGAACCAGAGGGTGTCAGATTTGTTTCTGGAATTGGATATTAAAAACCCCTCAAAACTCCAACAGACTTTTTATTTTATTACTATTGTTGTTTTTTAACAGAAGTAGACATTCATAGCTTCCTCTTAACCCCAGAAATGTCTGAGGAGTTCAGAGCAGATGGAAGGAAACCTGAGCAGTGAGATAGGGAGAAGGAGGAAAAGAAGCAAGGAAGGAAAGAGCAAGCTACTGAAACAAGGCTACAGGCAGAGCAGCAGGTGTGAAAGGAAGAAGACAAAAGATGGGGAAAGGGAATAGAGGGGAAGTAACTGGAGACAAAGAGCAAATCTTTGGTACTATTCACTGAATCTGACACTGCTAATGACTTAAATGCTCACCTGAAGCTCAGGATGGAATTTCTGCAGGTGAAGTGTTAGGTGTTGCTTATTCTCTGTATCCGGTTAGTACAGCATGTTCCCAGAGCAAACGCTTTCCTTATTTACCCAAAAAAGCCAGTTATATTGCTGTTGGCAGTCTGTTGGAGAAAGGGTGCATAAGAGCCTTTTAACATAGTGTCTTTTCTTCAGTCTTGCTCTGAATCCATAGGCAGGTATCAGTGCTTTTCAGTTATTGCTAGTGCATGCTTTATCAAAAAAGCTTTTGGTTTTCAGAATGTACTTCATGGCACGTGCATTTGATCTCTGACTTCACAGCTTTCTGTTGGCCAATATATTCCTCCAAAGTGTACACACTTGTCCCTAAATATGTATTGTTCGTTTTACATATATTTAGAGAAATGTATCTATATGTATGTATATAAGCAAAGAGATTTTGAGGGCACTGGCACATAGAACAAACAGACAAGTTGCAAACTCTGGTAACAGATCTCTGCAGGTCTCAAATTACTCTCTTTAATGAAACTTTAACATCAGAATGAAAGCATCCCAAATTTGCTGCGTTAATGAGTGAATGGCAGGCTACATCTGCTAAACCCCGATGAAAAGACTTGCAGTGGGCATTTGGAGCCAGGCACCCCAGAAGGGTGTACCTGCATAAGTCCTAATGAAATATTAGCATGAGGGATAAATCCTGAGTCCTGTGGTTTTCACCTCATGTATAGGCGGCTCCCCACCCCCAACACTGTAAAGCTTCACGGGGCTGTTTCCTCTGCACCATGTAGTCCAAGGCATTGAAAGGAGGATCTGACTGGGACATATAGGGAGCCCAACAGAGCAGCCCAGTGGGTTACGGGTGACCTGGAGCTTCTGCATGGTGAAAAGGATGGTTTTGCCTCTGCAATCCCTCCCTGTGGATGAGAGGTGGTGGTTCCTCGCAGGTGTGCTCCGTTCCGTTAGTCTGAAGTCATCAGCTATCATCTGGATGATGCCATGTGCAGAGGTGTGAGTTTCTGCTCAGCGTTAGCACATTGGGTAATACTGGAACTTCCAGCACATGCTCCCCAGACACCTGCCAAGGAACTTTTGGCTTCTGAATCAGGATTAATATCTTTGGGATCTGCACCAGGGAAGCAAAGCAAAGGCTTCCCAGCCAAACCTGCCCAAATCAAATTTTGCTCTGGATTTAATTGATGTTGATCTGTGGTGGGTATGTGGTTTGTCTGGGGTGGTAGTTTTAAGTAGGTGATTCCTTTTCCCCTATTTTTCTGCTGGTTTTGGTGAAAGCAATTGCATTTTGTGGTTGTGGTCTGTATGATGACTGTGTAGCTGGCTGCCTTGACTTACGCCATCAGAGTCCTTGTAGCATTTAATGAAATAATCCCTTTATTTTCCAGAAGAATCATGCACACGTAGAGTGTTTTAAATCCTCTATCCTCATTTTGTACCACTTGAATTTTACCAGGTTTCAGAAGGTCAAGAGATTTGTGTAATTGAAGCAATGAAAATGCAGAACAGTATGACCGCTGCTAAAACAGGCAAGGTAAGCTACCTTGGGTCGCTTAAAACCATATGCAACTTGTCAAGTAGGATAGGATTTAAAAACGAAGAAAGGAGGATTCTGGTTGTTAAGGAATTAAGTCTGATTGTTGTAAGTCTGTCAAAGTGAGTTGTCGTTGATTTTTAACATTTGGATCTGCTGTGAATGCTGTTAAGTAGTTCTGAGCCTTAGATAGCACAGCAGTAGATAGTTTTACTGGCTTCAGAAATTCAGATAAGTCTTTCTCCCCTAAATGGTTTGTTGTCTGTGATTCTACGTTACAGTGCTAAGTTGAACTGAAAGGTGTTGCAGACTGGTTCTCCAAATTCCATCTTTCCAAAGAGCAACTGAAAGAAGGGTGATCTCTTTGTCAGTTAATTCATTAATGGCAAACAATTTGACATTAAAACCGCCACTTAGAATGAGGCATAGAAAGTGCTTTTGCAGGAAGACAAATGAAGCAGTTTGTTTATTATTGTGACTATTAAATAAGAAGCCCAGATCTGAAGATGTGTTAAGCTTTGCAAGGCTGGGTATTGTGATACCTTGTTTCTGAGGGATCAGCGTTGCAGGCCTGACCTGGGACTCTCCTGCAGTGCAAGATGTGCCAAAACCAGTGCTCTGGCAGGGAACTGGTTAAGATTACATGATAAGGGTATGCCTTAAACCTCATCTGGTTCAGGGACTGTCAGCCCCCGTGTGAGGGCCTCAGAGCATCCCTGTGCCAGGTTATAATTCACAGCCTGAAACCATCACTTAGATATGGGCCCCTGATCCATCCTTTTCAAATGGAGAGCAGGGTCTGGACCTGGATTATGAATTCTCTTCTGTGTAGTGTTTCCTCACCTGTCCCAGCCCTTCTCTGCCTGGGGACAAGCTCCTCTGCTGTCTTTGCAGTGCTGCCATTTTGCTATTAAAAACAAGAGAGCAAACCCCAGTGCAAGATCCCTTATCCCAGAGGGAGGCAGCAAGGAGCTTGGCTTTCCAGAGCAGGGACAAGGTCGGCCACTGGCAAGATTCGCTGAGATCTCAGGATGGCTCTCTTATGCCAAGGACTGTTTGTGTGTTTACAGGAAAGGCTTATTTGGCACAGCACTAACATCGTCGCTGAGGCTGGGACCCAGGGCTTGCCTCTTCCCGTGTACCTAGTGCAAAACTGGGTCTCAAGGGAAAGAATTGCAGAGAGAGGGAGGACGTACCTTATCCTGTTGCTCTAACATTGCCACTTTAGGGTTTTATTTCATGCATTAATTCCTATACAGTTTATTTTTTCACTGGATTAATATTTCCCAGCATTTTTCATCTTTGCTTCTTTTGTTTAACCCCTTACTGCTGCCTTTTTGCATTCACAGCTGTTGACTAGGGAGTATTTGTAATTAAAATGCCATTCCCTCTCCCACCCACTCCCTTGTATTTTTTACTTTAACTTTCCCATTCCCATCATGGTGTGCTGTAACCTGTGGACCTGTTCCTTAAAATCCTGCTCGTACTTCTCCCCTTAATAAATATCACCCACTCGTTCTGTACGAATGCCATGTAAACCCCATGTTTGGATTATTAATCCTTCAAAGTAGGATGTGAATGGTGCACAGGCCATTCCTTTAGGCCCAATATGCACCTTGCAATGTCCCCTTGATGTCTGCGCTTTAATAATAAGCAAATTGTTTGATTCATTAGAATTTTAAGAATTTGAAAATGCAAAGAAGTTTTGGGCTGTGTAGAGATGAAGCTGCTAAACAGGATTCATCCCATTTTGCAGTGCAAAGTCACGACTCTGAGTGCCAGAATAACTTGGCTGCTCCACAGGAATGGGTTGTTTGGCACTGGCTGGTAGTCTACATTTTGATGCCCTGAAACCATGTTTTGAAACTCGGTTCCTTTGTCTTCAGCTGGAAGCCGTCCCCATTTTCATTCCTGGCTGAATTCGTTTTCTGCGTCAAACCTCATCTTCCTGTTTGTAATTGTGAGAAAAGTGGTTTGTTTTTGTCTACTTTGAGTTCACTCCAGCTGCAGGTGGTTTAAAAATGAGGGAAAGATGAGGAGGGACTGTTGTGCCTCCCGTCTCCTCCAGGACAGCTGTGCGTGGGTCAGAGCAAGGAATGTCACAAACCACTGGGGAGTTTGAAGCACTGGGCAGCCACAGTGTTTGCCGAACATTGGCTTCGTAGATGAAGAAATGAAAGAAGTAGAATATTTTTCACACTGCTCAGGAATCAGGTAGGCTGCAAAGCTGTTGGTGTAGAAATAAAGCCCTTTTTTGTACATCATGTCTTTGCCCACATATAGTATCCAGCTTCATTTCTTGAGCAATGCTATGAATACGCTAGAGAGCCAGAGATACACTTACAGCTCATGTGGCTTTAGGCTATCAAACTAACTCGGACATGGGGAATATTGCCTGGTATTTTGGGTATCCTCCAGGTTTCTTTTAGGAGTCCAAGGTAATGTTTGGATGACTAAACTGAGCTAACTGCTAAACAAGGTTTTGAACAAGGGTTTGGCATGTCAGTGTGAGCTTTGAATTAATATTGCAAGCAAAATCTATGATACAGCTTCAAGTAATTTCTGGAGCTCCAATGTGCTGAAAGGGAATTCAAACATGTTGCAGCCTTCTATAGAGGAAATGAGGGAATAGTGTAAGATTTTCCTGTTTTAAAATTCAGGAATCTGCACATGAGCATGTAACTTGTTTTCAGATGTGGCTGCATTTATTTGACAGTGGTGGGCCTTTGCCAAGTTCAGCTATGTTAATGGATCCAGGTTCAGTCTGAATCAATGTATCCCAGTGCTCTGGCGATTGAGGGAATCCCACTTCATGGTTTCAGTCCCAACATTCAGTTATATTTAAAATCTATAATACAAGAAATACTGGAATATTTACTTGAAACACATGTGAGTGTTGAAGAGTCAGCCTGTCCTCTAATAAAGGATTTTAAGCTTTAGTAGTAAATGAACAGCAGTGCAAACAGGTGGAAGAAGGGTACCTTTTAATTTTTAAGTGCCATCTTCATCTGACATTCAGGTCTTCCAGCTCCCAAGTCATAAGAAAATCAGCTGGTGGTAGATGCCTAAATACCTTGATGGAGCTTGACACAAGTTGGCCAAGCACTGGAGAGGTTGTGGAGTCTCCATTCTCAGAGATACTCAAAACTCAGCTGGACTCTGAACACTAGAGGTTGAGACGTCAATCTCTTGAGGCCCTTCCTACATATGGGCATGATCCCTATGATGGTCATAATGTCGCAGTGGCCACTTACCCTGTGCATACAGATGTGATACTCTATATGAGCAACATCAACCAGACCGTTTATTGACTGAGGTTTGAAATTGTTCCTGTTTCTTTACGGCAGGTGAAAGCTGTGCACTGCAAAGCTGGTGATACCGTTGGAGAAGGAGATCTGCTGGTGGAACTGGAATGATGTGTTGCCTCCACAGTGTTCAATTAGCTAAGCCTTTATTATTTTCATCCACAAAGTAAGATTAAGATAATTCAACAGAGAAAATGGACAGTCCTATACACAAGATTTTATACAGACATATTTATTGAATCAGTGGTTAAGACAGCAAACACAGATGTTAAACCTTGGCAACAGATCCCAGATTTTTACTTCCAGAAATACTTGTACATAACCTTTGTAATTCTTTGATTTTTTCAGGATCAGATAAAATCAATAAAATACTATTTCTGCTCTAAAACAGGAAAAGCCTCTTTTTTTAAAAAAAGAAAACATAACAAAAGCCCAAATCCGATTTGTCTTCTCAGTGGTAACATCACTGGTTTGAGGCCCCAGCCAAACAGTGCAGAATGCTTGGTGAGAGTGAAAAAACAACCACCGAGTGAACCGAGCAGCTTTCCTACACTTTGTGTAAGCACTGAACAAGTACAGCCAATGCTTTAAATTCTGATCAGGTTTACTGTTATATTTTGCAGCCTTTGTATACATTCGATTTGACTTACACGTTGGATGTTTTATTTTGCTAGTGCTGACTTTCCCTGTGTATTTTCATTTACAGTTGGCTTCATACTCAGATCCCTACCACCCCCCTCCTGTATCTTCTTTCTATTGATTGGAGAAGAGAAGGCTGCGTGGAGACCTCATAGGAGTCTTCCAGTATCTGAAGGGGCCTACAAAGATGCGATAGTGTAGACAGATGTAGTGATAGAACAAGGGGGAATGGCTTTAAACTTACTTAAACAGGGGAAGGTCAGGTTAGATAGAAGGAAGAAGTTCTTTACTGTGAGGGTGGTGAGTGGTGAGGCATTGGAATGGGTTGCCCAGGGAAGTTGTGAATGCTCCATCCTTGGCAGTGTTCAAGGCCAGGTTGGACAGAGCCTTGGGCAACATGGTCTAGTGTGAGGCGTCCCTGCCATGGCAGGGGGGTTGGAACTAGGTGATCTTAAGGTCTTTTCCAACTCTTAAGTATTCTATGATTCCATGATTACTTGATGCAAGTCTTTACAGAAGGAGCTGGCACTGTCCTTGAATTCCCTTAGCCACCCCAAGGTAGTGCTGGAGGCATTTGCTGTCCCTCTGGTCAACCTTCTTCCTAAACTCTTGTAGAAAAGGAAGACTAAGCGCCTGCTCCTTTGTTGTGCAGAGGCTCTTACTAAAGACTGTGTGAGGAACTAGAACTGTTCATAATACAGGACAATGTCAGGCTGGAAGAGCAGTGTATCCAGTATGGGAAACCAGAGAGGGCCTGGAGAGGAGGAGGATTGAAGACTTGACTTAAACAGAAGTGAGAGGGCTGGTGACTTGGTCAGAACAGGTAAGAAGACATGGGTCTGGGTTTTTTTTTGCTACTTACTCAGGAGCTCCATGCCTCAGGATGGGGAAGATACCAGAAGTTTACTGGGTTCAAAATGTTAGCGTGTGGTTAAGAAAGACTTTTTCTTCCATTAATTGATTTAGCTCAGTAATTCAGCAGCTGCAGCTCACTAGATGTAGTGATACCTCTGCAATCCCTGTGCACTGTAAGCATCGTCTCTGTCCCTGTGCTCTTGCCTAGGCCTCTGCTGCTGCCCATGCTGGGCCAGGACACTGGGCTGCTCCTGCCTTTGGTCTCACCTTCTACAGCTGTTTTTTTAACGTACCTCCTGCTCTCATTTTCTTGCCTCAGTTGTGCAGAGTCGTGCTGCTCCCCAGAGAAACCCCCTCTGGCCAGAGGCACCTGGGCCTTACCAGAAGGACAAAACCGGTCTGTGACAGGGCTGGTGACTTATGTCTAACCAGGAACATTTGTGATTCTGCTTGAAACTTCTGACTGAAGAGGCATCTTGCATGTTATTGAGACACTGCGAACAGTACCACACGGCCAAGGGGGAATAACGTAGTGCAGGGACTTGCTTTGTTAGTTTACAAAACCCATCAAGGTGAGTAAGGACAGTGAGTAGTAGTACCTGCCCTTCAGGAAAATTAATGCTTTTGCAGTAGGAGAAACTGAGGCAGACACCCTGTAGATCTTCCTACCAATCTCCTTAATGCCATCTTGTCCTTTCCAGAAGGAGCACAGTTCAGCTTCTGCAGGTTGCCCTAAACAAAAAACAAGTATTGCGAAGAGACACAAGTATTCTACTTTAAAATTGCTTCAGTTGTTACTGCAGCAACACAAGCTTTCTGTCTGTTACTTAAATGAGATGCAGCAGTGCCTACTACTGATAAAGTTTAGGCTGATTCCTTACCCTGGATCCCAGGGCTGATTCCTTACCCCTGACCTCCTCTGGCCATCACAGGGCTACTGGCAGTCAAGCAAAAGTACAGTAGTGTTCTTAATGATATCCTTAGTACATTTCATTGTACTTTGGCTCACTGCATGGCATACATTCCCTGCTCACATCCTTTTGGCAGCTTTGTATACTCCACAATCTGTATGTACCAAACACTGCAGTTGAAAAAATATACAAGGCACAGGAGTGTAACAACAGAAAGCTACGATTTTCCCAGATTGTACAGAAACCAGCACAGTTGGTTGGGTCAGGGGGACAACAGTCATCTTTCCATCTTTTTTTTCCCCGTTTAAATGTTGCAATAATCACAATACAGGTCCTTTGGATGTTTTGTATCATGCACAGAAAATCTTTCCCTTGATAGGAAATGCAGTTTGCATATGGTTGCAAGTAAGTTCTGCATTAAAGTGCTTGGCAAAAAGTCACCTTGTGATAGTTAAGTGCCTGCAACAGCTGCATCTGCCATAGTGTGCTGGGCAGCTGAAAATAGGTTTGCTTTTCCTGGTCCCCAACACCCCTCCACCACCCCCACCTCCCCAACCCCTACAGTCACTCTGAAGTGGTACCTAAAGTGCTTAGAATGCTAAATTTAAAGTATGATTTTAAATGTAATTCTCTTATACTCTCCTAGTACTTTTTCATAGTACCTTATAAACTAAACAGGTTTTAAAAATACTCCTTTCCAGTTCAGAAAAACATTGCAATACAGAGTAAGAATAGTCTTTAAATTTTCTCTATTTCTCCAGCCATTTTGTGTTTGTCTTGAAGTGCATAGTACCTATATTGTCATCTCTCCCGGTTTACATTCAGTAACCTACTAAACATCATTACAAGTCAATATTAAACATGAGTTGTGCTTTAGTTTGCTTGCAGACATGACTTTTAAAAATCAGTTTCAGCTATTAGTGCAACCATATCATTATTATTCCACCCACCTTGGAGAACTACACAAGAACATTTGTCAATGCACTCAGGCAAAAAGGGAGGGGATTAAGAATTTACAATTAGACCACAAAACCGATGTGCACAGGCAGTTATTTTACACCTCATGCAAACCCAGTTACTCGCAGGTTAGTGGTGGTGAAGAAGACACTGGGTAGCTGGGTAGGAGTCCCATCTGTGGGCCTACAAGACTTCAAATCTAGCGCCAAGGCTCCCAGGTTGGGAAGGTTACAAGAGATCCTGCATTTTAATGAAAAGGTATTACGGCTTTCCTGGAAAGGTTACTGATCAACACGTGCTTAGTACTATGTCTTCAGCCAGGCTGCATCACCTCCCTTGTTTAATCCCGGCTTTCGCGTAGGACATAGGAGAGGCCGTGTTTCCCTGAGGAGTCGTAACTGTCATGGTAGGGGAGGCCGACCCACTCGGGCGGGTACGTCGTTGTGCTGTACACAAAGCACTCTATGACACCCTCGGCAGCTGCCCGTGCCTCGCCCACACCACCCTTCCCTTCCCACTCCACCACCTCGATTCTCATCAGGGTACGCTGGTACATGTCTGGGCAGCCTTCGAACTCATCCAGGAACTGCAGCATCTGGTCGTCAACCGAGTAAATCTCCCCAGCAACATGGTGTCCTGTTCCTGGGATGTTCAGCATGTACGGAATGTTGTATTTGCCTGCAATCACCAGCGGGTACTTCTCCACTGTGCGGCCCCATCCTTGGAATTTTGCTAGCCCCTTGGCTGTGTTGATCATGTGCTTGTAGTTGGGCTGGCCCTTCTTAAGCGTGCCATAGACGAAGACACGAGCCATCGTACCTGCAAAAGCAGCTGAAACACAAAGGTGTACGTTACCCACATGGCCTCTTTGGCCAACGTTCTGGAGAACCTCACCCACACCAAGACACATTGTACACACAAAGACTGTTCAGGTGTGTGCAAAGGGGGCCTTGTAGTCCTAAATCACATTTAAATATCGTACTAAATCCGATTATCTCTTGACACTTTTCAGTCGAGATCTAACGTTGAAAAACAGATACCAGGGGCAAGTCAGCCTTCCAGTTCTTTGCTGTTTTCGCATTACAGCCCATGGTTCCTCTTAAGGAATCCTCAACATCAGCCAACGCATTCCTGAGTCTTGGTAAAGCTCTAAACCTTTCTTCATTTTTCTCTCTTGCACAATGACAGAGCTGTGCTGCAGCAAGTATGTGGTGTAATGCTCAGCAACACACAAAAGCAAGCTTAACCTGGCGTTTAAATGGAATAAAAGGCTGGCTTTACTGAAAGGTAAAGGGGGGAAAAGATACCTTCATCGTTCCTGGGTTATTTTTCATGCTGTGCTCTGTTTATCCCCTATCATTTCTGAAGGGCAGAGGCAGTTCTTGTGCTGTTTGATGATTTCCTACGTTTTGTCATCCATCACCAACTACTGGGCAGAGCTGCTTCACCCACAGCTGGCCAGCTGGGCCAGACACCCAACAGCAGAGGAGCACCTCCACCTCCTTTTGGAAAGAGGGTCATTGAACAGTGAATTTCAAGTTTGAAAAAACTTTTTAAAACAGACTGGGAAAAGAAACTTCATGTATTTCCTCCTATTTGCTCTCATTTTAGTAAGCTGTCAGATCAGGTTGGGCATCCAAAAGGGTACATTGCTGGCCAAGAGAGTGTCACTGAAAATCCTCAGTAGCAAAGCAACTTCCCCCTTGGTGAAGTAAACAGGTTTTCTCTGTAACAGAATAGTTTTCCAAGCAAAAATGGTTCGTGCCTTTATTTACTGGCAAACTGCTTTCACTTCAGGAAAAAGACTGCACTGATTTCCTCCCTGTGTTTTATCAGATATACTTCAGCGTAATTTGTCCTTCATGACATAAACAAGTCTGTTTTGGACGCAGCTCATTCCCTCACAATAAAAAGAACACTACTATTCAGTTCATTTGACTCCCTTTTATAAGAAAAATCATTACCTTTCATATTGTGTTTTGAATAACAAACACAGACCCTTCAGGAAGAAACTTGTCCCAGTGGGGATTGAGAAAGGATCAGAGTTAAGCACTGAAACATGCAATTAATTCCCATTAGGGGATTAGGGCACTCGTGTTCACTTTGAATCAGAAAAATGAATTGTGAATTAAATTGTTCACTACTAAGAGGTTACTTGTCAGAGTTAATAAGTTAAAAAATAAAATGGGAAACCTAAAACGCACATAAAAAGCTCAGTAGTGAGTGGTGCATCTGTAAGAAAAAGATACACTTCATTTCCATTAAACAAAAGCTCCATCCCTACTGTAAAGCTGGAGATAAGCTTCCAAAAAGTTTACAGCGAAGAGTGTTGCCACTCCTGAAATTGGTGAAAACAAAGTACGCATTTCTGATGGTGCAGCAGACTGCTATTTGGAAACATTACTGATTTAAAGAGACAACCCGTCATCCTTGGGCAGGACCCACAGAATTCACTACCACCATCACCACCACAAAAGAACTTACTAACCCCAGTTTGGATCAGTGTTTCTGAGTCAGCATTTCAGCAGGTGAATTCAGCAAGCAGCACAAATGGAGATGGGGTGGCAATCTGACATTTCAGCCACAGTCACTGTAAAGCCACAGGCTGAGGTACCGATAGAGCTGTGGCTTCAAAAGGCAGGCAGCTGTTGAGCTCCTCATCACACCACTGTGGTCCACAGCGGCCCGGTTGCTCACATGGGGTGGACTGGACACAAGGACTTCTTCTATTAAAAAAACAAAGCCAAACCCAGCCAATCCCGGCTGAGGAGTGATTGAAATAAACTTGGTAAAAACACCTTCTGAATGCTGCTTCATATAAATAAGACATACGCAGTTTTCTGTGCAATAAGTCTGGTCTGCTGTGTACCGTGTGTTGAGTTGCAGAAAGGCTGTTAGATGCTTTAGCATCATTTCCAGCACTCACATATCATGGGCTTTCAAAAAAATTTTAGCCACCTTGTGGCAGGAGAGTAAAGAGCAGATTTTTATGAGGGTCATTTCACAGACTTCCACTAAGCAGCTGAAAAGAGTTACAGACAGCACCCCTTCACTGAATCGCCAACAAGAAGTTGCCTTTTCTCACTTAATCCAATTTGACACTCCTTACATACAGTAAACCACCTAAGAGGAAAAGAAAGCCCACCAAAACCCAAACAAAATCCACCCCAGACTCCATACTGACTATTAGCTGCTAGGACAGAACAAACCCATTCAGAAGGTACTATAATGAAATATTCATGCCAGAACTATTAAAATTTAATGACATAGGGAAATACAAGTGAAATCTGTACGTCATCTCTCCAAACTATTTCTTTCAGCTATGAAAGATGACCTGCCAGACTGCTCACAGATCAATTATTAGTTGCTTCCTTACACGAGAGGCCAATAAAGTGACTATTTCAGGACCATGCAGGTGCAATATGCTGTTTTGTGAAAAGTGGCTCATAACTGGCATCAGCCAGCAGCCCATGTTGCCACTTGGCATTAGTGGTGGTAGGGCTGCATCACTGCACCCACGTCTGTCCTTGCCTACTGATGTGAGTTTTAGGTCAGGGTTTTAGTGTTCCCTCTTGAGGTCCAACAGCCCCAGAGCACTAAGAGAGGGATGGGTCGCCATGGGGGCCAGTCACTGGCTCAGTCAACATGCACTCACAGATGAAGCTGAGCTGCTGCAAACGGGCTCTTTGCTCCCAGGCTGTATCTAAAACAAGACCTCTCTTCCCAAGCAGCAGCAGCTTTGACAGAAAACATCCTTTCACCACAATTCAGACAGTTACAGGATACAAGAAGCTTCTTTTGAAAATGAAACGAGAAATAGGAGATGCACTACCCGGCTCCAGGGCTGTTTGTGATCATTGTAACAGTGGTTTTGGGTTTCATTTTGTTGAAACTTTTTCTCCCAACTCAGAAAGTATCAATTTCTCTCGCTCCATACAGTAACATTATTTTCCCTTGAGAAAAATTCTGTGCATTGGCTTGGTGACCAGATATAGTTACACATTAATTCTTCAGAAGTTTCTTAAAACTGTAGGAAACAGGTGAAAAAACAAAATGCCTTGAACTTTAAACTTGAGCCCAGTCTGTTTGAATGAAGTGAGTTTTAAGGTCACTCTTCACTCAATGCTAACTTTCAAGAAGGACTAACATGCCAGAGAGGACTCCTGGGACCGCATCCTGTTGGTCCTTTGATGCTTTCATTTTGTTGCTTGCTATTTTCTTTATAGCACAGACAAGGGCTTCCTGCCTGGGCCGACCCCTTTCCAACCTTGCTGAATACCTCGGAAAAAGTTTATGGCAAGACACCTTTCTTACATTAACCACAGAGGCACCAGCAAAACGATGGCTCCTTTGAAATCAAGAGGTTACGTCCTCACAGCAGTTGTCCGCTCAGAAACTGTGAGGTGCTGGTTTGTGAAAATAAGCAAGATATTAGAGTAACCAGTGCCACACCGGATGCTATCAGACACTACCTAAAACATCACTTAAGCTACTTCGCAGATACTTTCAGTTTCACGCTCGGATAGTTTACATCCCCAAACCAACAAATATGCCTGTGCTTAAGCTGGAGTACCTTCGAGTATCTGCTAGGAGGCAGAGTGAGGATGCCCTCCCTTTGGATAAGCATCAATCACAGTGCTACTCATGTGCCTCAAACCCATTCGGCATCACAGCAAATATTTGCCTTTTGTCTGTTTGAAACCGTTTCAAATCACTTTCAACTCTACTACACAGAGAAACTTCATTAGACTAATTTTTACTACAACCAGAAAGAGTTTAATTCCCGAAGCAACTGTTAGGAGCAGCTCCAGAGGCCGCCAAGTGACAATCAGATAAAACCACTACATGAGCATGTGGACACACTGCTAAGACTGATTAAGAGACTAAATATCTAGACAGTGCAGAGACAGGAGGGGATTGCCAGCACATCACGAGGACAACAAAAGGAGGATGAAGAAAATGGAAAGTCAATGGATGTGGACAAATCGAGTTCGGAGGGATGAGGGTGGGAAGTTGTCCCCCCAAGAGAATATATTACCAGTATTATTGAGTATTGACTGGTTTGTCCTAATATTAAATAATATTGTATGAGTCTCAGAAGGCAGAGTATTATATCAATAATACTGTATGATTCTCAGAAGACAGAATATTATATCAAGGTCTTGCTACCACAATTCAGAAACCTGTGGATTACAAAAGTAGTTAGAAAGAGCTCAGAGACTCTTTCTTAGGGGCACAGACTGAACAAGCAGGAATTTACAAACAGCAGCTGAGGAGATGAGGCATAATCACCTACAAATATGTAAAGGTTCCATAGAAGAGACAGTGATTAAAGCAGATACCTCAGGAAAAGCACAAGAATGGGGCAAGGCAACAGCGATGCATTTCTAGACTTAGGTCAGATCCTGCGTAAGCCAGAGGTGATGAGCACTGTGGTGCATAAAGGCTTTTTCCTTGCAAACCACATGCAACAGCAGCATCACACAACAGGCAGCTCCACACCTTGACTGCACATGAGTGCATGAGATGCAAGTTGTATTGCGGGTTTTCCCTGCCACCTCCTTGCTTCATCTGATGGATCTTTCTCCCAGTCAGGGGTCTCTGTACACCCCCTCTGTGCCACCAGATACTTTTCAGCTCTTGCTCTCTTCTAGGCTTATGAATCCACATGTATTTAACAGAATGGAAAACACTCCTTACCGGCAATCATCTTTGCCACCTCTTCTTCTAACTTTTCTGGTTCTCCTATAGTGTTATGAGATAAGAAAACTAGAACTCACTTACTAGAAACATTTAAGAATGGATAAACCATGGATTTATACAGCGATATAAATCATGTCTCCTGCTTTGCTCACACTCCCTTCCCCCAGTACATTTGTGAGTGCTACGGAACAACGGACTGATGTTTCATAAGAACACAGTGATATCTCAAGCATTTTATCCTTGAGTGGCAACTGGGGTGTGAAGTGTTTACTGAAAATTCAACTTTGTTGAAACCTTTAAACTGGAACTCTTGATACACAGCTATTTGCCCAAAATATCATGGATGCTACAGTTAATCTTGACTTAGGGGAAAGGCCACAGACTAGATGGCTTCTCAAAATCCTGCTCATCATGGTAGGTCCTTATGATGCTATCTCAAGAATATGATACAATTAATTTAAATTACATAGATAGAAATGTCTCACCTTTGCACTTTTAGCTTAGATGCTTAATCTGTTCTATCTACAAAAACAGAGAAAAAACCCCACAAAAACAACCAAAAATAAAGCATTAACAGTAAATGCTAGACTGCTGTTACAGGAAAAAAGTAGAAAACAACTTTTGAGAGGGCAGCCCTGCTATGCCAGTCCTGTTCCCAGTACCGTTTTGGATGCCACAGTGAATTTGAAGTGGTTTCCATCATTGACATGCAGAGCATAGCCTAGTGTTTCAAACCGCCGACATCCTGAATCTCAGGACACAGCCTGCAGCTTGGATGGGTTCCCCTCAAGGTCAGCACACTGATTTACATGCCAATACCCAGAGGGGTCAGTTTGCTGTTTTGGACTGAGAAGAGCATCCCAGCCTGTGGAACACAGCAAACACTTTGAGTACCTAAGCTTGGGAATGCGTTTTTCTACACTGAAAAGATGGTGAGAGAAAAGGGGAAGAGAGAAAAGATGGGAACTTGTGTGAGATTGTGAGGGGCCTTTCCACAAGGGACAGGGCAATGGCTGCACAATGATGCTCTGTGAGGAGGGGAGAGATGCCCAGGTCACGGCACAGCACTGACCCCTCATCCCACAAGAGTGCAACTTAGCCTGGAAAGGAGATGATAAATAAAACCGATCGTTCAGCAACAGCAGCATCCCACCGGCAGGAGCCTGTGGCTCTGAAGGCCATCTTATGCCTTTGCTCAGCTAGTGTGGAGATGCCACAGCACGGGGCTGCTGGCGAGATGTGCTATGCCCAGAAGACACCCTGTAGCCATGTGAGCACCTGGTGGTGCCTCTCAGGCAGCTGGCCATCCCAGCTGAACAGCAGGAGGCTGCTCCGGCTAGTGGTTCCATAGATGCTGGATGAACCAAGGTGCTAGAGCCTTGGAGGACTGTGCAGAGGGCTGCAAAATGATGCTCATTAAACCTTGCCAAAATCAAACAAAATCCAGGTGCTAATCTGGGAACAGTGTCACATAACACTGCACTATTTTATCTCCAGAAACCACCTACCTATCCCAGCATGGACCAGCCACTGAAACATAAACCTTTGACCAACCTGACAGAAACGAAGCATCAGGAGACCTGGTTTTTATCAGCCCATGGGCCAAGGAAAGGCAATCCATACACATTTTTAACATCCATATATACACACAGGATTTTCTACACAGAGTCCTGCTTTGCTTGTGAACTGTTAATGGCCCATAGAAAAGGAGAGATGAAAATTATAACCAGCTGTACTTAAGGAACCACCAGATTTAAATACAAACAGTATTTTAAATGTTCAGCCAGGAAGGGTACAGACAGTGTGGGGTAATGGCCAAGTATGCTCACACAGCAGGGTCATACAAATTTTGTGAGGTTCAGAAGTAGTGGATAATAAGGTGTATCTATGCTCATATAAGATACACTAACATTAATGACTTTATTTGCACGTATGCTGCCAGGTAGCAGTGCAAGAAGGAGAGGTTTGTCTTGACATCTGGAGGACGACAGCTGAGGTTACTGCACAAAAGGATGCACAAAAGCAAAAGTGGAGTATTCATATAATATTAAAGGAGAATGACAGAATCACTGGTTTGTGGTTACAGCTCTGCAGCAAGTCAAACTGCTGGTCTGGAGACACCACTGTAAAAGCAGTGGAAAATGAAGAATCAGCAGATCTTCCTTCTGTGATACACAGAAATATTTTCCTTCCTCTTTAATTTATCCAGGTCAAGTTTTTTTAAAGCTTAGAAATGGATTATGGGGTTTTTGTCCCTTTCTTCCCCCCTCACTCCCCTATGTTTTGCTTGTTGTTTTTTGTTTTAAAGGGATAGATATACTTTCAGTCTATGAATCAAACTTGTGGAAAAGCACAATATTTAACATGTGACATACTGGTAACGAGAAAATCAGCTCAAGAGGCTGCCCAGGGAAGTGGCTGAGTCACCACCCCTGGAGGTATCTGAAAGACGTGTAAATGTGGAACTCTGGGACGTGGTTTAGTGGTGGACTTGGCAGTGTTAGGTTAATGACTGGACTCAATCTTCAGGGTCCTTTCCAACCTAAATGATTCTATTCTAATTCACTAACTGCAGTTATTTTATTTGCCTAATTGACTGTGTATGCAAGTCTCACTTTGATAAGCTATGTGGGTAGTTTTATTTAATAAAAATACTTTTTTTTTTTCTTAAGTGAATTTCACCTTGTGGCTCAATACAGGTAAAAAACAAAAACCCAGTCCATACCTCAGCAACAAATCCCTTCCATCATTTTCTTATATAATGTAAGAAAATACAAACCAAAACAGAACATCAAATCAAAACTACAAAGAATCATGAACAGATGTACATAATTACTTCAGTCCCACCGAGGCATATCACTTTTGTTTAGAAATTAATACTGAGTTTGCTACAGAAAAAGATAGAGTCACAGATCATTAGGAAAATAAAAATAATGAGTTAATTCAACTGTACTGGTCTTGATTTCTGTTCCCCAAGAAAGACTTGCAAAGTTCTGCGATGAAATCTGAAACATACCTCACCTCCTTCAACGGCTAGGAAAGAATCCTTATCATAAAATAAATGCATCTACTGGCCTGCTATCTTCGACACAGAAGACACAAACACATATTCAGGGGTCATTCAAAAAGCCTGAAATGAAACTCAACAAGGCACAGAAGTAATAGTTTTTAGATCCAGAAAACGCAGTGACCAGAATCTCAAATATCCTCCTGCCTTGTAGAGTCAAAGATATAAGCAAGACGACAATAAATTCCTGATTTGTTTGTGTGCGTCCTATAAGGATGTGTTGAATGAAATGCTTACTTTCTGGTAAGGAGTAGTTTGGTCTCTTGGTACAGAAACAAGCCCCACAGACTGATGCAAAATTTAGTACAGAACTGTATTTACTGAAGAATGAGGAAAATCAGCTACACAAGTCCTTAAATCTTCTCCTGGAGCTACAAGAGGCTCACAAGAAATACTGATGTAAATAATTCCATATCTCTACTTAGATATACATTTGCAATTGCAAAAAAAGAAAAAGAAAAAAAAAAAAAAAAAAAACAAACAAAAAACCCCAAACACTAAAAACCCACCAACCCCCCTATTTTACTTTTACAATGGCATGTAGAATTTATGCTAATTGAAGTTCTCCTTGGCAGTGTCCAGGATGCCTGGAAGGAAGCCCTAATGAAAGGCATCTTAAACCAGAGGTCTGGCTTTAACAGGAAAACAGATAACATTCATTTGAATTACATAGACATTTATATGAGACAGAATTATTTACAAATAAAATATTTATATAAACAAAAATAGCTTTATATGTGTTGTACAGCCTCTTCTCAGTGACCTTTGAGAAGGAATTTCTGTTACTAACTTGACAAAGGAAGAACAGAATCAAGTACTGGAAGTAAATGATAAGGGGAATGTGGTTCTGAATGCAAAAAAGCCAGACAGACCAGTGTCATTAAAATACCAAATATCTAGGAGATACCTGATAGGCATTCAAATATCTAGGAGAGCGTCCAACATGTATCCATCAATTCAGACTTTGTGTTGGGAAAAGAGGCACAGACGGAAGGCAAGGCAATATTACAATATAGAATGTATAAATATACATATACAATACAAAGTGTTCTGAATGCCTCAAGCTAGATCTTAAGATGTAGCCAATTTAGGACTGGAACAGATGGTTACAAGCAAAGGTGATTAAGCCCCAAGGATAAATTAGCACCTTATCACCATGTTCCAGTATTTAAAAGGTGGCTACAAAGAAGTTGGAGACTCCCTTCTTACAAGGAGTCACATGGAAAAGACAAAGGGTGAAAGTTACTCCCAGAGAGATTACAGTTGGACACTAGAGGAAAATTTTTCACAATGAGAGCAATCAGCCACTGCAATAATCATCCCAGGAAAGTGGTGGATTCTCCAATGTTGGATACTTTTTAAGATTCAGGTGGACAAGGTGCTGGGCATTCTGGTCCAGGTCGAGTTCTTTTTTGCCATGAAAGGCTTGACCAGATGATCCTTGAGGTCCCTTCCAACCTGGTTTCTACGATTCTATGGTATCCTCTGACTAGCTTTAATATCTTTCCCACAACAGCCTCCTCACACACCCCAAACATGGGACAAAATTATGAGAAAACAGCATGGATAAACAGGCTACATTAGTAACAGAGCACACCAAAGGGGATGCATAGATTTCAGCACAAAAAGGGTAACTGCCAGACTAGTATCCATTGCCTGTACAGTGGGACATGAGGCAGAAGTGACAAGGGAAACACTATATTCACCCTTTTCCAAGGTTTGCTCTGGAAATGAGAAAAGAATCCACACCTGCTGCAATGGGCTTTATTTAATTTCTCTGCTTTATTGGGAACCCACCTTTCCAAATAGATCCCAAATACCCAGTAGAAGGTAGAGTATCCTCCAATTCACTTCCTTATTCTTTACTTTTTCCAGCTTCACTGTCAGTGAACAGGACGGAGATGAAATGAATAGCAAGTCCTAAGACTTCTGTAGCCTTCTAATTGAAACATTTCTGTTTGCATTGGGAGCTACATGGTACAAAACCAACTGCCTTTCTTTTTAGCAACTTTACTCCAAATTGAAAATAAATTTATAACCACCATTTATAATTTATTTTTATGCCACAATGAAACAGAATGGCCTCCACTAAATATTAAAGAGAAGTCAGCGCTGTGCTTCTGAAAAAGACTGCTTCCATTGAAAGGTTCTGGCTCATAGCAACTATGGCTTGGGAGTTTTTCAAGAGGTAGTTCTGGGCAAACACTTGTACACCTTCACATCAAACACATTTCACAATGGCAAGTTGACATAAGAAGGGATGATTTCAAAGACTAACTATATATATATATATATCTTATTTTTGATCATAAGATAATGTTAACTGAAAATTTTGACACTAAACATTACTCATACATTGTTGAAAATACACAAAATGTTATTAAATGTCAGCTTAGTCCGATTTGGCGATAGAAAGTTACATTTCAGCTCCTGAACAAACCAATCACTGCCCTCCCAATGCCACTCTCCCTACCCAAGTATCATGTGGTGCAGCAGTCTCTGTTAACTCCAAATACTGGAGTAATTGATGTATTACTCTGAACACCCTTTCTCCAAGATTTGCCAAACAGTATCTAGGGACATTTGGAAATCTCAGTTAATTTTACTTCTGCATTTCTTGAGCAAATACTCATGTAGTGATGTTAATTAAAGGAAAATAATATAATTAGGGAGTTACACTAGATATAAATCAAGAAACAGTGCATAACAAGACACGGAAAGAAGAGAAACTGTACAAGAATTTCATTCTTTTTGATATGGCTTAAAAAGACAGGTAATGACCAAATCACTTCTGATTTTCAGCACGTGAACATTTCTTTTAAAATAGGTAACTCAAATCATTGTCAAATTAGAAATCTTCATTGGCTCACTGCTTACCCCATGACAACTATCAATTAATAAAGGAATGCTTCTGAATACATAATGTATTACATTTTTTACTTTCAACACCTGGTGTCACCAGAATAACGCCGTATATTTCTAAAATGCTCTGCAGTTGTGTGTGTGCTTTGATTTTAAGGCAGTAACACTTTGAAAGAAGTGGAACCATAGAAGTGATGCACACAGACGATTTCGGTGGTTAACTGACCATGACAGGTCATTTTAAAAATGAAATTTAGGGTGTCTAAAAGCCTTCATTCCTTAGTTAGGATCAAAAAAGGCCTGAAGTGAAACAAAAATTCTTCATATCTTGAGCATACCTGTTCTGCAAAAAGCCTTCAACTAGAGATTTCTACACCAGAATTTAAGTAATTGCAATCAACTTTTCTACTGGCTAATCACTAATTTTCCACCCAGTCTAGGGCTGTATTAATTGGTTATTATGATGGTTCCACTGAGAATAGACAGAGGGGAGTGATTTTGATTGATTCTTATTTGGAGCTCCTTGGATCTCCAAGATAAATAATAAGTATCAAAGAAGATTAATCAATCTCAGTCTCTACTTCTTTCCACTCTATCAGCAAGACAGAGCCAATAAAAAAAGCCTGATAAATTCATGGAAAATGTTGAGTCAGAATTGGTGACCCTGTATTTCACTAAAATAACGAGAAAGTACATGTACTGATATGCTTTAAACTTTAGATAATGGGCGTAAGAGAATGAAAGCTTTCTCAGCTTTTGATGCTTATTTCAAAACCCAAACAGAATTATGGCAGGCAGTTAGATCAACTAGTGCAAGATTTAAGTTGTGCTATGTTTTTAATACAGCTTTTCAAATAAATTCATGAAAGAATCCTGAACTTTCGAAAGCAGAGTCATAAGCCTGTTATACAGAGAAGACTAAAAATACTGTGGCATAAGAAACGAATGCAATACTTCAGAACCCAAAGGTTCCGAAGTCTCTATTTAGGAAGAAAATTCTGTATCAGAAAACAGAGGAAGATGTGGTCAAGATATTTATCATTAATTTTGTAAAAACATATTTCAACTGACACTTCTGCTAATTACACGAGCTTTCTTCACCAGGCTGTCAAAAAGTTGTATTATCTTTCAATATTTTTTCAGTAACATATAGGGACTTCTACCTGTACAAGTTTGTAGGTTTTAGTGCAACCACTGTGGATTTTAAAGCTAGAACAGAAAGGCTAACACTGATACAGAGATTATTTTCAGGTGAACACATATCTAGGATTCATAGACTGGAGGAGATCCCTATGCTCCAGCAAGGCACTTAGTATCTCTCAGGTGATTTCTGCAACCAGCTTTTTGATGACAGAAGATCAAGTCACCTAAAAAGAAGACACACAAGCTATGGGGAAGTTTAGATTGGATATGAGGAAGAAATTCTTTACTGTACAGGTGGTGAGGCTCTGGAATGGGTTGCCCAGGGAAGTTGTGAATGCTTCATCCCTGGCGGCGTTCAAGACTGGGTTGGACAGAGCCTTGGGTGGCATGGTTTAGTGGGAGGTGTCCCTGCCCGTGGCAGGGCGGTTGGAACTCGATGATGTTAAGGTCCTTTCCAACCCTAACTATTCTATGATTCAATGATGTGACCTCGAATACTGCTATCAAGTAACATAACCCTACATAGAGGAAAAAAAAAAGTTACGGAAAGCAGGAAAAAAGCCGAAGCTTGAGAAGAAGGGTGCTGACTCATTAAGAAAATCAAGCAATTGGGAGAAAAGCTCATTTTAAACAGATGTTAACATAAATAATTTTAAAAAGAGACTACCTAAGTCTGAGGGACTAACAGAGTTACGTTTTACATGCATGATTTATTTAGTATAACACAACCACTTGTTCTCCCCAGCTTCTTCGCATGTCAGAAGTAAAAGAAACCCCAACAACAACAAAACCACAAACAACAAACAACAGCAAAAAGCGTCAACTATTTTAGGACTCCCTAGCCCCTTGTCCCCTGTTAAAAGGGAAAAATACAACTCCCTCCCAGGTCTAAAAGGACTACTTTCTCCCATTTGCTCCCAAAAGATGAACATTCAGTGGTGACTGAATCAGAATGTGCTTAAACTTGACATGAACAGGAACAGAAATACAACTGAGAAGCAATACAGAAGTCAAAAAGGTTTGTGTATTGCTTAGAGTAGCTTGGCATCTCCTGCCTGACCTGTGCTTAGTGGGAGAGGCTGAGTAGCCCAAACCACCTGGGTGTCAGGAAAAGACAGCCGAGGCAGACCTAGGAAACACCACTTGGATGGCAACACCCGCTATTTCCACTGTCAGTTCCGATGGAAGCAGGGTCACAGACCTAGTATTGAAAGCTAACACTCAGAATACACACAGAGGTACTTCCCTACCTCTACAGGTGGTAAGATGTGTGGATGCTGAAAAGCAATCATCTGTCTTGATCTATACTACTTATCTTGAGCTCGGTAGAACTTTTGACGCTGCTGCTGACACTATTCCCACAAGCAAGCCAGAAAAAAAGATGATTCAACAAGAACTGTTGCTACTTCGGTAAAAAATGTTTAGGAAGACTACTTAATATTTACCAGAGTTTCATCTTAAACTGGACATATGTACAGTATTTGTTATTTTCACTCCTGTAGCAGGGAAATACTGGTAATGAAGATACTCAGGTATGCGGCAGTAGCAAGTAATAACACCACAATGCAAAAGGTTGTGCACAAGGCTAATGAGACAGTGGCAAGGCCCTGCAGAACTGCTGCTCTACAGCAGCCATTCAACTAATGCCAGTGCAAAGTTCTAAGATTAGCCAGGAATAATCAACTGTACAAACAAAATCTGGGGAAAGATGAATGTAACAGCAGTTCTGCAGGAAGCGATTTGGCAGTTACGACGATCATGAACTCAACACGAGTCAACAACATGGTACTGTTGGAAAAAAATACCCTAATGTTTACATACAAACAAGTGCATCACTAGCAAGACACATGAAGATAGTCTGGTCTGATCTGGTTACAAACTGAGCAGTATGGCCAGCTTTGAGCGCTGTTCTTCTGGAAAAATGCGATCAGCTGGACACAGACAAAGTGTAGGTCAAGAAACCACAGCCTATGGGGGGTGGGGAGGAAGAGAGACTGTACTGTGATCACTTACTTTAGAGAAAATAGGGTTGTGCCTTTAAGTGTGTCAAAGACGATGTAATAGAAAAAGAGAACCTGTAAGCTTCTTTCTGCATCTACTTGGACAGAAGAGCCAATAAATCCCAAAGATTGGAATTAGGAAAGACTACTGATAAGCACAGTATTTGGGAAGAATCTAGACCACCCAGGAGAGCTGGGAATCCTTCATTATGACCATCCTCAACAGCAAGTCTGTCAAATCTCTATCAGAGATAACACTACTTCTGCCAAACCTGCCTTTTGCCAAGGAACCAGATGAGACAGCTCTTAGCTCTTATTTAAAGAGTAAAAAGACCCCCAAAAAACAACAGACAAAAAACCCAAGGCAGTTTGGTTCATACGCTATGTATGGATGGAAAGGAACGCTAGACTCATGGACACTGTGAGAGATGGATTCTGTGGTCCAGAATCCATTAGATTCCCTCTATCTCCAGAGAGGTTCCTGTGTTCCACTCCCTGCCTGCTTATAGATGGTACATTATGCAACTACTTGATTTTTATTTTCCCAAGTAGCAATAACCCCCAAAAGAGAGAAAGAAATGTTGGATTCCCACCACTGCTGCTCCACATAGTGCTTCCAAAATACAGATATAATCCCAAGGAGCTACATTGAACACTCTCTGACCCCACAAATCTTGCATTGCTTTCTGCACTGTGACCCAGCACCAAAATGCCAAACAAAACTAAATGCTCCTAAGAGACATGGGTTAGAGCCCTTGGCACAGAAGGCACAAATCTTATTTTTTCACTTTCTAGGAGATGGCACAGTCAAAGACTGTTGTTAGTCCTGAAGCTGGCTTTGGTTGGATTTGGCACACATGAGGCATGTCTGACTCAAAGCCAGAGCAGCGCCAGGCCAGCTGTACATCTTTGGCTGACAAAAACACTGAAAGAAGGCAAGAGCGAGAACAACCCAGGACTGCACTGCCACAGCCTCAATAGCTGCACAACGGTTACTATTCCCTCTCTGAAGCTTCTGCTTTGCCATTCTGTTTTATATATTGTATGTAAAGGTAGCTGTAAATCCGAATCTACAACACAAGCCTTCTCTTGGTTTTGTCTGTTTTTCTTCTCAAACACTGTTTTCAGATATGAGATTTTAATCCCAATTAGCTCTGAAATAATTGCTATTTATTACAGATTTCTTTAATACAAATTACACTTTATTTATAGGCATACACTTTATTCTATTGATAGCACACTGATGACACACATCACTTTTTGCAGAATAATTGAAAATCTATGCCCTCATGCAGTTTTCCTCCAAGCTGTCAATGTGGTAACTGTAGACAAGAGATAATGCTGTTTTTCTAGACATGCAAGAAACAATCTTGTGCACACATTTGTTCACAGCCTGTTTTTGGCATATGTGATCTCGCTCCAGATTTGCAGGTAAGTTGTTACATACGCATGTGTATAATCCAAAGCAATGCCATAGGTTTTATTAGTGTCTCTAAGAAACATGTGATTATACCGTGATGGCTCAGGCAACATGTCACAAAAGTTCCATCTGTAGCAGCTCTGCCCACAACACAGAAATAATGAGAGCTGGGATCCAAGAAGAGCTGTCTAAGTAAATACTAAATTCATGCATGCTGTTAATACTGCAGTTTTTAAAGATCACAAAAGTACAAGATTACTGGGGAATTTATTCCTGCTGAGAGATAAAAATCATTAATCCCAAAACTGTCTGATCCATTGTCAGTCCTGAAAATATTTCCCAACACTTTTCTGAAACACACTCCTGAAGCATCACTAGTACCTAAAGTAAAAATCCAGGTGATAATGTAGCTGGGCTGATCGTCTTAACAAGCCAGCACAGAGAACAGGAGAGGGGTGGGGAATGTCAAAGAAATAATCCATCTCACATATAATCTCAAAAATCAGCCTAACAGATTAATTTTTGACCTGCCTGATGTGGAACCAAAATACCCAATTTGGCAAGGTCATGAAAGGCAAATTATCCTAAAGGCAGCATTACCTATTCCTAGCTTCTAGAATTATACCAACCAGGTCATTTGTTTGCTGCACCACTCTGCAGCCCCTGCTTAAAAATCGGGATACATCAACACTGATGGTCAACCACAAAAAAACCCCCAACCAACAAAAAAAGGCTCCCCAAGCCACCAAACAAAACAAAAACCACACAAACAAAAAACCCCACAACACACATTTGATGAACCTTGAACTGAAAGGTCATTCAAGTTTGTCTTAAGATTTAGAGCACAAAGTTAAAAAGAGTAACTATAATTAATAAGGTTCAAAATTGAAACGTCAATGAATAAATATTTCCTGTATTCATATAATGACTGCGATAAAAACATACCTCTGCTAAAGGCAGCTAAATTACACAGCCTACTTGAGTTTTCCCCTAAAACAACAATGAAATGGAAGTTATACATAAGACATATAAACCACAATTTGACAAATTAAGGAGATTAATCCACTGTTTTTATACATAGAAATTAGGGAAAAAGCTTTTTCTCCATTAGGAAGTTTATTGTCTACAAAATTAAAGATACTTGATGACACCCATTAATGCAATAAACTATCATTAAGCATACATAATTAAAAGATACAATAACTACTAGCAGTTAAAGAACAGACTAGATGAGCAGATGGATCCAGATATATTTTGACCTGAATTTCTTGATATTTCGACAAGATAAAGGTAAATATAAACAAGAATAGAAGGGAAAGGAAAAAACAGCCAGCCAGCATATCTCATTAAGAAGCCCCATACTAGAAAGATCAAAAACAACAATAACCTCTTTCCTCTCTTTGCTCACTTACTTGTCTTCTCAAATAGGTTTTGTTTCTGTTAAGCAGGTTTCCTGAAGCTTCATGTAACTACACAATCACATTGCTGGAACCCAATCACGAAATAAGGCCCGTTGCCTTAGGACAGTTTAATAAAGAGAAAGAAATCACTAACCTAAAATATAATTTCAATTTTTATTTTATGCTCATGCTCTCTTGGACTCCTGTTAGAAATAACAGTTGAGAGAACAGGTTTCTATCTATAGAGTCCACAGAAGGCAGAGATTCTTCTTTCTGAGCCCTTCATATCACCTTCCCCAAAGACACGCTTCCCAACTGGACAAAGTTCCTAAGCATATAACTTGGTGTTACTTTTTGTGTTTGAAATGAGCTTTGTAAAGCTTTAGTAAGATTTGGCCAGTGTCTGGATTCATATTCTGAAAGTTTTCACAGGCAGTATATTTGAACTACACACAGCAAGCACTGCAACCTTGGAGCAGGTTAGTGATTTGATGTGTGAAATGTGTGCATGTGTGTATGATGAGTGTCCTGCTGGGATTTATTCCCTTTGTAATTTTCAGCTAAGGCAAAATTAAGCCTGGGGCTCCACTCCATAAACCACATCGAAACATTTCTCTCATTCATACAGTTTCTCAGTTATCTCCACATTTTCCTATCATAGTGGAGGCTTAGCTCTGTGCAATCCCACCTAAATTTCATTTAGCTGTTCTCCTATGCCCGCATCCCAGTGCAATGTTTACCAAAGAGTATCTCTGTGCCTCACAGGCAGCACAAGACAAAACAGTATTTAGCGTTGCACAGCCATGTAGTTTGAAAGCGCTGGTTCAAAGTATACTACGTAACACTGAGCTCGGATCCTCACTTACTCATTCTACAGAAAATCTGATGGTTTCACTAAAATATAACCTCAAAGAAAATCAACAGTAACCAACATACACTCTTAAACATATTTAAATGCTGACACTCACTCCAAGATTACATTTTCTACCAGTAATCTCTAATAATTAATATAATTAATAAAAAATCTCTCACTTTTCTAATCTCTGTACACTTGTCACATCCTCTTCAGAGTTCTTCCTTCACCCAGAGTAAGTTTAGGCTGAAGGACTTCTTCAAACCACAGTATCTCCCTTGAGCACCTGTGCAGCCATGCAGTCAGGGCAATACAAAAACATAATGCCTCTATCCTCCTTCTGCTCCTACCTGTATGTCCAAGATCATCACATCTCAGCTGACAATCATGGTGAGTAACTTTTATATCATTTTTCCACCTCTCATCTGATCCTTGGTACCCGACTGCTATTGCTTAAAACTCTTTTCTTCAGTTGCCTCCAATCTTTCCACCTGCATATTCTGACAACAGTTCATCTGCAAACAAGTTCTGTTGCAATCTTAAATCCAAGCCCAATAATAAAAAAATCTGAATCCAATACTTTTCAACTTGTTACTATGGATGCTTATATTATTAACCCTCTTCTCTAGCCTCCTAACAAACCCATGAAGGATTTCCATTTGTCCCCAGATTGAAACACTCACAAGAGCCTGTTACCTCACTGTAGAACAATGTCTTCTTGGTCCAGGTGAGCTGGGTTAGTAAATCCATACAAGACAGCATATTCTGCCACTCATTCCACATACTGCCAATGTAGGGTCCCATAACCACTTGAGCACAAGATATAAAAAACAAAGGCCAGAAGAATGTCATCACAAAAGGGAGGCAGGAGTTATGCAGAAAGACACACAGAAGGATGGGGACTAGCAACATGGAGATAGCATGTGGAAGAGCAATTACATGGTGTTTTACAAGCTAAAGTTAGTGAGACCCCAAAGAAGCAGCCAATACCGCTTCACTGTAAAGATGTTGACACAAACCCCATTACTTTCCTGGGCAATATCTTCCAATTGCACATCTGGGCTTGCAAACTTGAGCCTGGGAGTTTTACTTGTGAAAATACCAATTATTTTGTGTAAGTTCTAGTTTAAGAATTGTAGGTATTGATGTTAAATCAATGATTAAGCAGCTTCAAACAGTTGCCTTCAATCTTGAAGCATATGTGTACTGTGTACTACTAGAACCTGAAATGTTTTATTCCAGCACCTGCAGTGAATTGCAGGTCATGTGATTAAATTATAAAAAAAAAAAAAGAAAAGAAACAAAAAGAAAAAAAAAGAAAACCAAACCCAAAGCTAACAAAAGAATTTAAAAAAGCTAAAGAATACAAATAAAATTAGCTAAGGACAAGAGAATTATAACTTCTGAGCAAGGCCCTTTATGTACTTGATGTACTTTGTCCTATCTACCTACCATTTCCCTATCTATTAAAACAACCTGCAATTTCTTCTAATGAAGCTATTAGCTAATGAAATTCTGTCATGCCCTTACTCTCATATCACAACTACCGTGAATCCTTGGTTCATCACTAGGTCTAAATGTCATTCAAACCCAGCACAATCACTTTTCTTCCAACACACACCCAAAACAAGACCCTTATTTCTTACTCACTGTGTACAGTCTCACTTGCAATATAATTTTTCTCAGCAATGTTTTGAAGGAAATTGGTTTATTTCTATTTTCCTTCTAGCTTTCAGTATTACTGTATATGTAGACTGTGCCTCTCTTGATGGGAAATAATCTAACCTTTGATTTCTAGAGAAATTCACACATTCTGAGAGCAACAACAAACTTATTTCCAGAACTTAGACCGGATAAAATTAAACAACAAACACTTGGGTTAAATGTAAAAGAATTCAGAAAGAATGCTATTCTTATGAGCCAGAGGGTAGTATTCACCTCTGTTAATTCCCTAAAGTTTGGAATCTAGGCTGGTTATTTAGGCTTTACCAGTCGATGTTAAGAGATGTGAGCTCAATCTCTTGCCACCCACTACAAATTAAACTCACATTTCAAATGTATATCTGTTATCTTGAAGAAGTAGATGAAAGAGGGGGGCAGTGGTGTTGTACAAACCCACAATTCTTATCAGTACTATGCGTCAGCAGTAACAATAGAACTTTAATTATTTAAAGACATACACAAATTGGTCTGCCTACCACAAGGCAAGATGTATTAAATAATGTATTTCACTATGTATGTAGACAACTTTTAGTCTCTGCTGCAGAAGGCGGCAGCAGAGATACAGGTTGATACAACAGAAAAGCTACAGAAGACTGAGTCCAGATCAGCAGCAAAAAATATTCTGGAGAAAAGAGATTATATACCACTATTCCAAAACACTATCTGAATGGTCCATGATACTGTTACCAGAAATTAACATAATGCCAAGTATTCCTGGGACTTCTGGAAAATGTAATTGAGAGCTCTAGACCTGTGGTGAGAAACAAACATTTATGTCTCCTTCCCCACTGAAAGCTAAAACCCCAACTGTTGTCAGAGAGCCAACACTCAGCCAAAAGTACAGCACAGCAGTCAAGGGACCCATGTTTCCTCTGACATCCCAATCATTTCCCTTATTCATCCTTACCTTAAGGCTCATGAATACACCTTGCTGAACAAAGAAAGGACCAAAGAATACACCCTGCACTGTATTAACAGAAGCACAATCTGCAGACTGAGGGAAGAGATGATCTCCATTTATCTGACCCTCATTAGACTACTCTTACAATACTGCATCCAGCTTTGAGCCTCCCAGTAGAAGGAAGGTAATAAGGAAGGAGCATTTGGTCTGTGACAAGAAGTTCAGGGAACTGGGCCCGTTCAACTTGAGAAGAGATGGCTTTGTGGTGGCCAAACCACAATCTTCCCATACCTGTGAGGTTATCCAGAAAACACAGCCAGGCTCTTCAAAGTGGTACATGTGGGAGTTGGAGAAACAACATCATAAAGCAAAATAACAGAGACTCTCACCTGACTCAGGGAAAAGGGTTTTCATGATGCAGGCAAGCAGTGAAGCAAGCTGGATTATAGTATCACAGAAGCTGTGTATCAGGCTAGATACAATGAGTGGAGGGAAAGAGATAAAGAAAAAGAGACTTATAATTACTCTGGCATTATTTGATAGCACATATATTTAAAGTGGCAGTATCATTCCAGTACAGATACTCTCTCACAGCAGAAGGCTGGAGTAAATGGAATGATCTCCCTCACAGTTAACAGGGGCAATACACAGCACTGGAAAAAAGCAATGCTTCAGAGGAGGGGTGAGTAAAAGCGATTCTACATTGCCAAGAACTTCTGTCAGAACACGAGCAATATGATGGTTAAATCTGGCTGCTGGCAAAGGACATGATTAATTACAGTCCACACACTGCAGAAACATGACAATTCCAAAGAAGAAGAGGTATCTTGTAAGTCAGAGAAATCAGTTGAGAGTGGTATTCACTACGTTTTCTCAAGATATTAAGAGTAAACAGCTGACACACTTAAAAAAATCACAATGGCCAAAAATCTTAATGTAAAGGGCATTCTTGAAAACCACTGTAATGGTAAATCAATAGAATATTCTATTAGCCCAGTACAGTCTGTCCTCTAGCATTAATTGTTTTGGAAGTGAGGAAAAAAGAGCTGTAATTGACATGGTCCATAAAATGTACTTAAAATTTTGGAGTGAAAAGGAGCAGAAAATTCTACATAGCTACAGACTTCGATTTAAGAACAGTGATGTACTACTGCTTGAAAGTTCTGGTTTTAAAGAAAAAAGGTATTACGCACACTTTTTAGAAAGACTGAATGAAAAAGGGATTACATTTGCAAACTCAATGACATGACTGCATCCATACATTTCCCCTATATCTTACTACCTGTGTAATACTTACCTTCTCTGTCAAAATGCTGCAAACAAAACATTTTGAAAGATGAAAGGTAAGGGAAAGGGAAGAAGAAAGCACCAGTTCATATAGGAAATGCATTCTATTGTGGCATGTGTTATCTGCTTAAGCAGTTCATGTCGCCCAAACTGTCATGCAAGTTTCACATTCAATCCTACTTACATCAAGAGAGTTGCTATGTGACCAAGTTCAAAGAGCTTATGCTTTTAGAGGATGAGAAACACACAACAAGACTCGATTAGGAATGGGGGGAAGAAGTACAGTGCTCCAGAAAAAGAGATTACAAAACCTGCAGGTTTTGAAGTGTTAATTTTTTGCCACAAGCAGTAACTGTTAATGCTCCTTATGATCACACAGAAAAGTAATTACTCCATCAAAGAGTAAAAGTGTACCACTTCAGCTAGTAGCAGAAGGCAAATGCCATAACATACCCCTGGAATTTATTATTCTCCCACTTCACTTCAGAAACCGCTCATGTCTGCACCCTTGTACCTACACTCACAAATTCAAATCACAGACCAGGCAGTCACGTAACTTCGCTTCCCAAAAGTTCCCCAAGAACAAATGTAACCACTTGAACAACAGAAAGCAGAACACGCAAAAATCACAGTTACATCAGCAGTCTGATGAAAGTAATTTACGAGAGGAAGCTTCTTTTGAAGTACATAGTTGGGTGACTATTGGGAGTCATGAGAATGTACAGACAGAGCCATTGGTTAGAAGGGACCTTTGACGGTCACCTAGCCTGGCCTCCCCCTCAGAGCAGAGCTAAGGCCAAGGCTAGATGACACTTTTCCAAGAAAAGAGGCCGTACTCAGCTAACAGTGGGTGCGAGAGGCAGCAGGATGTCTGATGTAAAACCAGGCCTCATGTGTGCCCTGTACTCTCCAGAGGCACTTAGCTTTACACATCAAAAATCAGTTAAGGAAAGCATGAACTGAGGAAGTTAATTGTCTGGAGTTAATAAAGATATTAAATGCACCTCGACTCAAAAGCAGAAGATATACACATCTAAACGATAAAGAGCAGACGCTGCAGACAATGAAGCACCCAAAGCAGTATTTCTACCCTAAACTGACATGAGAAAATGATCAGCAAACAACCTCTGATCACACATAATTCCAGTGGTCTCAAAACAAGGTCATATACAAACTCAAAAAAACTTGCTTGCAGAGGTGACGCAGACCACCACAGTGACTTAGGAAGCAAGGAGCAAACAGGCTGCAAGAACCCAAGCAAAACAAAGTATGACCCACATATTAAGTAGTTTTTTTCAGCAATAGGATGCAGATTTCAAACTGCTGTGTATGGAAAGCCCATTTTTTTTTTTGTTTAACGCACAACACCCTTGTCAATTCAGGTTTTGAGACAGTAACAGTGAGACCTGTTCTATTTAGCTTTTACTTACTGGCAGCAGTACAATGCTGTAATACACTTAGGTTACACGACATGTTAGTTTTCATATGCCATTGATGATTATGACGGAGCAAGGCCAGAGAATGAGTGCTAGCTGAGGATATCTATGCTATAAGCAGTCTAGGTTTTTAAGGCTTTTCTCAGAGAGAAGGGACAGGAAAGATGATGTATGCCCATTTTTCATTTGTACTCGTGAAACTTAAAGCCTCTCTTAATGGCCTATGTCGCACACTGAACAATGTTAATTGTCGAGAAATTGCTTTTCCAGGTTGACTGCCTGCTTAAACCAGAGTATATAAAACAAGTCCACTCTTCACAGAGTTCTACATAAAACAACTTGGTCATGGAGGTATTTATAGCTGCGTTCCTGCACGTTAAGTTGCTACCTTGATATTTTTAAAGCATAGCAAAAATTACAGAAGTAGCAAATTAAAAATCCCTGAAGCAAAAAATGAGGAAGTTAATTGTCTGGAGTTAATACAGATATAGCTAAATGAACCTTGACTCGAAAGCAAAAGATTTACATATCTCTAAAATGGAAAAGGATACAGAAAAGGCAAGAGAGGAAACCTCTAGGAAGACAAAAAAGTAACATCCCCCACCCCCTCCCAATCTGGTCCAAGCAATGCATGCAAAAAGACAAATGCTCTGTTATCTTGTAAGGATACAGATATCCACTGTCACAGTTTCTCTTACTCTACCACACCTGAACCATCTCTTCCTATTCTCCCTCAAGTTCTTGTTTTTCACCCCCATGTCACTAATCCCTACAAGGTAAAGGTATGTTACTAAACTGAGTATTTGGACCATAATTAACACTTTGGAGGATGGGCTAGGCACCTGCATACCAGGCGAACCCGAGGTGCTACCACCTCGGCCCACCAGCAGCCCTGTTTCAAGTTCAGGGTCGCGGGCAGCCCTCTCTGAACCAGGCTGCATTAGCGCTGGCAACCCGGCTGCCCCGGCCACACCAGGGAACGCTGCCAGGGCCTTACAGGCCTGTCTCAACACGGACACAGCGCGCTAAAGGCAGCGCGGCTCCTGCCCGACACCGCCGACCGGCAAAGACCCGGCGGCAGGGTCGAGCCGCCCTGCCGGCCACCTCCAACGCCCGAACCCCGGCAGCCGCAGGTAAACGACCCCGGCTCCCCTCCTGGCCGCCGCTCTGCGGGGAGGCCCCAGCCCGGCCCAACACGCCAGCCCAAAGGCCACAGCGGAGCTCCGCCCCGCCCCGCGATCTTCTCATTGGCCCCCGGGAGGCTCGGCCTTAGTGGCGTCACCAGGAGCAGGGGCGCGCGGGGGAGCCGCGTCGCGTGACGGCAAGGGGCAGGCCACCTCGTCCCGCTCTGCCGCTCCCCGCCGGCGCGGGCCCTGGCGCGCACCCCCGCGGCGGCCGCTCTCGGCACTCACTCGCCAGCGCTGCGGTGCCTCTGCGCCTTCGCTCCCGCCTGCGGCCGCCGCGGTCTGCCCGGCCTGGGGCGCCTCTCCGGGGAGTAGGCTGCGGGGAGGGGTGGGGCCGGCCGCGGGGCGGGAAGGGGCGGAGCTTCACCGCCGGCTTGGGCTGGAGCGGGTGAGTCGGGGTCGTTCTCCTGAGGAGCCCCGGCTGCGAAGGGGATGGAGCGCTCTGGTACTGGAGGCTAGGAACGTGCAGGCAACAAGCGTGGCTTTAGAGAGCTTTTACGAACCCTATTTAATGAACGGTGCTGACTGCCCCTGGAAGGGGTTTTGGCTGTGTGCAGGGATAGGGGTCGAGCCTGCAGGAGCTCATGTGATAAACCTTCTGAGCGTGCCGCGGGCTTGCTGCTGCCTTCCTTTCAGGCAGCTTCCCCATCCCCAGCCGAGCACCCCCTCGAGCTGGCCCACAGACACCAGGCAGCCTTGTAGCAGAGCAGGTTGAGGCTCTACACAGCAAAATCACTGTGAGAAGCTTGCTGTGCTGGTAGGAGGACTAATTCACTCCTTGTTCTATTTGACGCTGGGTTAACTCGGTACTTGCTTATCTGGCGCATACAAGCACCGTTCTGCAGCCTGGTTATCGGGACAGCAACTGCCCTTTTTTTTCAGTCCCTCCTCGACTAGTTGGTGAGTTAGGAATTGGCTTGCATCCATCAGCAGCTGTTCCCTTTCTTATACAACTGGTATTTAGTAATTCTATTCCAGCTCTAAAGCAGTGTAAGATTGCTCTGAGTTTGAGGCAGTATTTCCTGCTCTTCTTCCTCTAGCTTGTTCTAGAAGTTGAATTATTAAGTATTCCATCATTCTCCCCAAGTGCTGCTTTTGGGTTGGTATTTTTTAGGTATATGCATTCGACATCTGCACATTTGTGCAGAATCAAGATTTTGAACTGTTAATCCAAGGAGAAGAATGTCTTCCTGTGTCTCACAGTACCAGTCTACCATGCCCGTGACATTTTCCTCCCATCTTACAGCAGAAGCCTGAATCAAAACTCTACTACAAAATAAACACCATTATCACAATTAAAATCTATTCAAAGAGATAGCAAAACGCAGATTTATTATGTGGCTCAATTACAAATGTATTTGCCTCTTGCTCAGCTGAAAATAAATTGGAACATACTACTGGCAGTCTAAATGATCAAACACTACATTAAAAAAGTTCAACTTTGCAATCAGGAGGTTCGCATTTCAATATCTGTAACAAGTTTCATTTTCCTAACAAAAATACTTATTTTAAAAAGCCCCGAACCACTTGACATGTATCATCCCTGACACTCACTAAACACACAGATATGTACACCTATGTAGAACCATTTCATGTTATCGTGGAGCCCAGCATTCAGTCCAGATCACCAGTACTTATAGTACCTGCTGCTTGTGGTTTGTAAAGGACATGAGTTTGGCTCCCAGAGCATTTTTACATAGCAGAAATTCAACTGTGTGATCTTGCTTTTGTTTCTAGCAATTTTTAGAGTGCCCTCATAAACACACATTTGGTAGACACACATTGAGAGCTGCCGTGAGGAAGTACTATCCAGTGCTAAAGGTCAAGTCAAGAATCACTTGGGAATCTACATAAAATGATAGACATGTAGATGTACCTGCACTCAGAGGAAATGCAGAACACAAGCAGGAACCAGCAAATAAGTAGTAAGCTGTTTAAACTAAAAAACCTCACCACACAGAAATGGGCTATGCTATCACATTTAACATTCAAACAGCTACAGCTTGAAATAGCACTTCAATTTAAGAAAAAATCTCACCTTTGCAAGTTTACAGTTGCTTTAGATTGCTTTTAAAACAAAGGGCACCAAAAGTAAATTTAATAAGAAATTGTTACTGTTTATTGTGATGATAGACAAGCTAACAATGAGTCAAACTGAACCTGAATGTTCTGTTTCTGTAGGCAGAGACTGAACATTCAGGTGCTTTATCAGTCATGTAAAATTTAACTGCCTGCAGAAACCAAAGCTCTCCCAGTTTGTCTGATCCCATTCCCTCATCCAACTACTGTAACTCTCTGACTCTCAAGGCAAGTACCTGCCAATTTGCTTTAGTGCCAGTCTTTTAGAATTCTTGGTGCAAATAATGTATGTATGAGTGCTGGAGGCATACGAGGCCAGATTACTTCAACTCAGCAGTAGTGAGATTTTCTTCATATATATATGAGCTGATTACCTTACTTACCCTTTGCAGTTAGTGAGGAGGAATACCTGCTTCAAGTACACGATGCCTCACATCCGAAAGATGCTTTCTTTAGGAGATGAATCCTGTTTCAAATTACCTGTTTTTTTTTTTTTTTTTTTTTCCCCAGTGACTATAAAGAGAAACTAGGACAGATAGCTCAGGTGCAGGTCTCTCAAATATGAAGGAAACAAGTTCCCAGTGAATAGGCCCCATATTTTTAACAAACTATTCAAAAGTACTTAAGATTTTTATTTCTGAGTGCTCATAAACACACACACACCCCACATCTCTAAACTTTAAATCCTAAGTATGAAATTAAATAATAGGAAACTTCATGTACGTGGTATTGGTCTGAACATGACAGAAGCATACAATTAGGGAACTCCGTTGGAAGTTTTTAGTGAAAAGAGACTCCCATCCATAGCAGTCATTGTGAATGTTTTTCTGACTCCATTATGTGTACTGAATCGTTCTGTTTCTCTCTTCAGAACTGTACTTGAACAGGCAATCTTTGAAGAAAAAAAACAAAGTATCCAGTTTTCTTAATTTCATTAGAGACTCAAGCAAGCCACCTGATAAGAAAGTAACTTTAATCGTCTGTAATTAGCAATGGTAGAAAGGTAATGAGAAAAAATCCAGCAAGCTGGAAAGACAGAAACTGTTTGTAAGAACAGTTATGTACAAACCCACTTATTCTTCACTCTTCTCTTTTCCAGGTTGTGCATTATGCACTGTTCTAGGAGTCATTCATGAGGTATGAAAAAACAAGCAAAAGGTTAACATTTAACCATTTTAAATAAAACTCACTCTATCATTTGCACTCAAAATATTTCTGAAAATAAAGAAAAAAATCTTAGCTTTCTTGAAAGTCTTAAGGAAGTTTTTATTAAAAAAGCAGTCTTGTTTGTTGCTTCTTTTGAACCCAATTCTGCCTTAACATCACACTGAGACAGAATTGTATCCTTCTTATTACTGTCATACAAGTAATCACATTGAATTTATATAGCACTGAAAATGATACAAAACAAATAAACCCTCACAAAAATACATACAGGTAGTCAGAAAACTAACCAAGAACAACTCATGTTGTCTGTATTGAAGAGTAAACACCACTTCTAAATGCCAACAAAACCTTCAATTTGTTGGCACGTCCCTTCTATCAAAGATTCTTCCGTAGAATGACTGACAGACCTCCACAGAGGAATTCCTAAAACAACTTTGGTTTACAATGATCTAGAGAGAATTCATATCCCATACATAATATTGATCTACTGGATTTCTCTAAAGCTAATATGGCAAGCAACAGGGAAAACTGTACATGTGAACCTTATGATGAGAATAATAATTTAAACTCAGTATGTCATATTCCAAATATACAGAAAAGACATGATTAAACACACTTATCTTCTGCTATAAATTAGCTCATCCAGCCAGATCCCAACTCTTTAATACTTCATGACTGAAGTAGCCAAGTGTTCTCTCTGTCTGATGAATAATAGGCTACGTATGGCAAGCCTTAGAAGTCTGCCGTTTGTACTGAAGGGTGTATCTATTTCAGCATGTTTCAGATACAAAAGTTGGTACTCGCTAAACTATACTGGTTTTTGGAAGATGACTACCCATAGTGGTGCAACATTCTGCTGGATCACTACAGACACTTATCAAAGAGCATATTTACATCCTGCAAGTACATTCAGAAACTAGCTTCTGAAAATTCTGTCCAGAAACCACAAGAAATGGAAACAATTGCATCAACTTAGTACCCTATATAAACTAATTAGTCCTCCTGAGGAACAGGCTGTATTTGCAGAAGAGGAGCACTGCACTAGCACAATTACATGTCCCTGGTACCTCAACTAAAATCAGTATGACAACATACTAGATAACGTGGGCATATTAATTCATTCAAACTCAAACTTATGGACAGCACCATGCTGCCACAGCCTTGCTGGCTAGATTTACAGTTAGTCTGGCAAGAATATTACATCAGCTGCACTACCTGTGTTACCCGAACTAGTTTTGTCAGAGGATGCTTTGGTAGTTCTGCAGTACTGCAGTGTGCTCTGCAGACACATTTGGTTCTTGAAACAACTGTAACTTCCAAGCAGATTTATAATACAAAAGTAGCCTACGGTAGGTTCAAAACATAGTATAGATGTAAAATGGTTACATGGTGGTCAGATGGCAGGGTCATGCGACATCCTGTCTTACGGCAAGCATTCCCCCAACACTTTAAATGGTTCCTCACATAGATAAGTTGTATATGAAGAACATTACACAACCTCCTATACAATAATCATTGGTCAGATTAGGAAAGCTGCAAATACTGAACTGATCAGTATCTTCCTGGGGGACAGGGTCGGAAAGAATAAAGGAATATGAAAAGAGAGGTAAAATTCCTCAGTTTTCATATCCAATAGCAATCTTCCATGCCAAGGAAACAACAAATAGACATGTGACTATCTGAAGCATGAATGTAAATATTAGCACAAGACAACTCTGGACAGCCAGAGTTTAAATATGTATTAAAGCATAGCCCATTTAGAGAAGCAACATTGTATCAATGTACCCCATCTCTGAATCATCCCACATCAGTTTATGCTTATTTAACTGACGCTTCAGCAAACACATGAGCCACAGGAGATCAAGGTGAAGCTGAGTTCCTTCCAGTTAAAACATCAACAGCCAAAGTCAGGTCCTCTGCCCAGTTACTTTTTCACAGAAACTCTCTCCTTATTCACCAACAATATAGGAACTGAAAGGTATAGTATCCTTAACCAGAAATCACTAAAATGCCTGAGAACACAGGAATTGGCTCCTGTAGATGGTATACTATATTTAGACCACTGACCTGCAGCAGGAGCTAAAGCAATTCTGACTCTTTACCCAAGCTGTCTATGCTAGATGAGCTGTCTGCAAGGACACAAACTCTAGCTGACTCCTCTACTGCCTCACACTTCTTTTCCCTTTGCTGCTTGCCAACATCTGCCGTCTTAATCTAAGAGTATTTTCTTCACTCAAGCATACCTCAGCAGTGCACTGTCTGACAAAACATTTATGCTCAAATCCTTGTCCTCATTTACTCCTCTACAAATCCGACACTTCACAGGGTGGAGCCAGGCACAAGACCAAGAGCATAACTCAAATTACATGTGTAGACTGATGTGCTGGACAGAATCCATTCTTCCACTGGCTCTGCAGGACTGGCAGTAGAAGGCAGCAATAAAACTGAAGTGGACAGATATTCTTCACACTTGAAAAGATAAGTATTTAAACAGGAAATTGCACTTTTTAAGAATCACTTTCAAAAATAAAACTGCCTTCTGGTATTCATCCTGCTACTAAAAAGTCAAAGAATCATAGAGTAGTCAGATGAAGATACCAAATTAAAAGTGAAAGCTGTGAAATTCCATCTGCGTTGCTTTCTTATACCTATAAAACTATTCTAAGGGACTTTAAAAGCAGTTCAAGAGTAAAAATAAGATAAACCCTCGTGCTGAAATTTTAGGATCTGTAGGAGGGCATAATTGGACATTCAAGTGTGCATTCCTGGTGGTGTTATTATTTTTGAGAAATAACAACTGAATCCTTTACATGGTCAAAAATACCCATGTAACATGAATCGTAAACAGCATGCACGGACAACCTGAATAGAAACATCAGGCACCGCCTTTCTTTTGCAATTGCTCCAGTTTTCTTCTTAGGAGGTTGTAGTTTTCCTTGGTCCCGGGTGCCATAGGATCGAGCTTCAGAGAGACTTCGTAGTGCTTCTTTGCCAAATCAAGATTTCCCCAGCGATGATAAAGCACAGCTGGAACATCAATGAGGAATTTCATTAGCAATATTGTTGAATAATGTGCAATCTTGCCAATCACTTGGAAAACAACATTAAAGCGTTTGTTTTCCAGTGAGGGTCTCTCACTGGCTGGTGGCACAGTAGCTGCTTGTTCTGTTGCCAACCGCAGGAGCAAAGCCTGGGAGCAGAACTGGCATGGGAATGATGAAGGAATGAATTACACTGCAGCCATAAATGGCAGCTCTTATCTGGTGAGCTCATTGCGGGTTACAAGCATAGCATAAATGAACCAATTTGCAGACACTATAGCGCAGCTACCTCTGGGCTGGACTGTGCAGCCCTCTTGATCTGTCATATCGTGTGACAGCTTTTCTGGTTTAATGCCCTGTTCTTCTGGCTGGCAGTTTTTCTAGGAAGTGAAATAGAAATCTGCCCAGCAGGAAGAAGGCTTAAAACATTGCTTTTTCTTTTAAAAGACAATGAATATGAAGCAAACAAACAATACAGCTGATAAGAGTTAGAAAGGCTCTTACCCAAATTACCATGATAACTGGCAGCATTTGGATTGGCTTTAATTGCCTTCAGGAACAAAGCTTCAGATTCCTGAATAATTTAGAAGAACAAGTCAACAGGACAGTCTACTCCTTCAGTATATAAAATATGACAAAATTGACCCATGACTGTAATTAAAACCCCTCCCAAAAATGCCAAATTTGTGTGATACCACAATATATATATTCTAAGCCCATGTGAAACTGTCTATCAGGTGGCTACAGCCTCCAGAAAACAGTAATAAAGCTACAATTCGGTGCCATGCTTTCACAGGCTGCTGTTATTTTAGCAGACAGCTATTAAGCACTAGTGAAGTTTGCAAAGCAGTTTACTTGCTTTTTTTTTTTCTACCCACAGTTACAGTATTTTCACACATTATCTACTGAAGCTTTCCCTATTTATTCAATCAAATTAAAGATAATATAATTCACTATCTGACCAAACTGCTTTTAGGCCCCTTTCCCTTAAAAATAGTTTTTAGCATTTAAAATAGGGGCATTCCAGTAAACCCCTGTCAAATTGAAAAGGACTGTAAGATCATCTACTTGAAACTCCCCTGCCATGGTTGCTCAAGACCTGACC
Organism: Amazona ochrocephala; assembly: GCA_039720435.1. Taxonomy (NCBI): domain Eukaryota; kingdom Metazoa; phylum Chordata; class Aves; order Psittaciformes; family Psittacidae; genus Amazona; species Amazona ochrocephala. Next base: position 57,581,483 of record CM077877.1, read on the forward strand.
TGTTTCAGTGTGGTTCTCAGTGAAGAGTAGCTGAGTGCCTGCTCCTTAAAAAAGATCAAGCCAACTGAAATATTCCTCACAAGTTGTCTTTTCCAGATTCCCGTTTGCAGTGGCGTACTCTTAGGACCGTTGATATCCGAATTGTTCTTAGGGAACCAGAACTCCCTCACCAAATATTCAGAGAACAATTTACCACTAAATTTATTCTCAAATTCAAACATTTTTATTCTCCCAAAGCAGCTGCTAATATAGATACTTCTGTTCCAGAGCATATTTCCTTGCAGAAGTTTAAAAAGATACCTCTCCTCCCATCCAAATGGAGTATATGTACTTGCATGCAAGTTTACATAGTTTACGTAGATTTCTATTCTGTGCTGTGTTTTAGGGAAAGTTGTCCATTCAGTTTCAATGCAATTGAACTGAAGATGAAATTACCTCAGTGTGATAGGCTTCTGTCTGAATGCACATACTTGCTGTCTGAGGTATGTGAGAACAATAACCTGGGGAAAAGGGTTTTCCTTTGTGCTAAGCTTTTATTACTGCAATCTACAAAACACAAGACAGGCTCTATTGAAAAAGAAAACCTGTCAGCCAGATTTTTGGTTACACCATCTTCTCATGCGAAGCATGAAATAAGTCTCTGTAAAGGTCCATCAGACGCAAGAAATTTCTGATGTGTCAAAATTGAGTCACTCAACTTTTGAGTGACATAAGAGCTTCCCAGTATATCCAAATTCAAACCCAAACTCTGGGCTCCTTTCAGGGCATTGCTAAGCACAGCAATAAGGCTGCAATTCTCAAGTCAAGAGAAGCTGATGCATAAAATGCCTTCATCTTCACAGGTCAAGGAAATTACAAACCCTAGGGTTCCTGGCAAATCCTTTTGCAGGACATCCTGTTTCAGGAGGAGGAATACTTGGACAGTAGTGAGCAAAGGAACCAAATGTCTGGAAACATTTTTTAAACCAAAGGGTTGTCAAGCACTGGGAGATGCTGTCTGGAGAAGTTTTAGAATCTCCATTGTCATTATTTAAGCCCAGCTGTAAATCAGACACACAGTTTGTTACCTCCACCTCCCCTCCCTTTCTTCCCCCACTCCTGGAGGGATGGGGAGGAGAATCAAAAGAATGTAACTCGCATGGGTTGAGGTAAGAACAGTCCAGTAACTGAGGTATAACACAAACCACTGCTGCTGCCACCAATAATAATAATGATAAGGGAAATAACAAGGGAAGAGAATACAACTGCTCACCACCCGCCGACCAATACCCAGCCCAACTGAGCAGTGAACCAACTCTTCTGGGTCCCTGCCCCCAGTTTTTACATCCCAGGCATGAGTGCTGTGGTATGGAATAACCTCTTTGGTCAGTTTGGGTCAGGTGTCCTGTCTCTGCCTCCTCCCAGCTTCCCCTCCTCCCTGGCAGAGCATGAGACTCACAAAGTCCTTGGTCAGACTAAACATTACTGAGCAGCAACTAAAAACATCAGTGTTATCAGTGCTGTTCCCAGGCCAAAAGTCAAAACCACAGCACTGCACCAGCTACTAAGAAGGAGAAAAAATGACTGCCATTGTTGAACCCAGGACACCATCCATAGAGATGTTCAAGATTCAACTGGAAATTGCCCTGGTTTGGGTCAGGGATTGGACTAGATGACTCTGACTGTCCTTTCCAGTAAAAGTGATTCTATGATTTTAACTCTGTCACACTTGGCAAGTCTAGTGGTGTTACAAGATATCCTTCTCTTTTCATATGACCATCAAAGCCTAAAAATCAACAGGCACTTGAAAGCATACAGTAATCAGTTGTATTTCTTCCCCCCACAGATTTTATTATTTTGGACTAATAAGTAAATCTCTGTTTTCTTCACTGGGCAGGTTAACAGCAATCAAAGTGAAAGATGTGCCATCCAATTAATTCACTCTTATGCCTGAAAGTTGCCACCTACACAAAGAAGTACCTAATGTATGGTCTTGTCCTCTCGCTGCCGAAGCATGACGGGAAAAGTAGTTCAATGTGCTCCCAGAAAATTTAATGACATAGATTCTCAGTGCTGGCTGCCATTACCATACATTTTCAACTACATGCTGAAAACATTTTTATCACCACTACTTTGCCCAGCAGCTAGTAGAAGCATACTGGCTGATTAAAGGCTATTTAAGGTGCATCATATTCGTATTACTGTAGCTATATGGAGTAAATACACATTCCAGTACATTGGTGATATTTCAAATTGCTGTATCTTGCCAAATCTTCAAGTGTTGCCAAGAAACTTGCACACTGCGCATAGCAAAGGCTTTGGGTAAGCACACTGCATTCCATCTGCTGTCAAGGCCACAGCACAGAATTATAGTCTGGCTTTATTTCAAATACAAAACAAAAAGAAAAAGCTGAATGGTTTCAATTTATTGTATTTTTCACAGAAAAAGCATAGATGTATACATTACAAAAGTGCAGCACCCATCTTTTCAAGGAACTAAAGATAGCTTGGTTCTTCATCCATTGTGACAAGAACAAGCATTTAAAGGAGACCTCTAACTTCATATAACAGATATTAATTGAAAAAACAAAACAAACCCACCAAAACAGCTCATTCTTTATGTGCTTTTGTTTCTGGAACAATAAATCATTCATGAGTAGATACAAACAGAAATCATAAAGGGTTGCATTATTTTTTTTTTTTTTTTTTTTTTTAGGAAAACCATCTTCAGCTGAAAATCAAAGTGTATTTGAAACTGAAGGAGAATATTCTGTGGTGAATGGAAAGAAGTCTGTCATAACATAGTATAACCTTTTCAACTGAACGTCTTCTAAGAGATAACAAAAAGCACAGAACAAATCTTACTTTATGCAACAGAGCCAACACAACTTTTATACACACACATAACAAGTAACCCATAAATGAAATGCCTGAGATTATACAACACATCCGACACAGCCAGGTGGCCCTTTGAAAATTACCTCCATCACCTTGATAGTCTCCATCCCCTCCTACTCCCCTCCCATTCCAAACACTCAAAATACTCTTATTAGGGAGTCATATACTTCTCCATTTTTACATGGTGAGGGGGTGGACAAGAAGTCTGAATTTTCTATGCATTTTAATTGTCATTTAGCATTCTCCCACTTAGCCCCCTCCCCCCCTGTATCTGCTCTTTCAAGGTGATGCAAAATACAGCTGCTGAGATCATAACTTTTTCTAAGTGAGTCCACTTCTCGATCCCCTTAATTTGCTCGCTCTCTCTTACAATTCATCTACTTCAAGTGACTAGTTAAGGATTTTGCTCTGTGCAAATCCACCACTCCATACTGAACTATTAAAACACTCACTGGCTCCTTGCTTCCTTTGTTGGGCTCCACTGCTCCTTTTACTTTATTTAGGATGCTGACTTAGAAGCTTCATTTCCCCTACCATCATTTGTACTTTGTCTCCAACACACTCTCCTACAGCATAGTGACCTTTCAGAGCTAGCAATCAAAAGCACTACTTCCTTTTTTCACTTTTTAAATCCACTAAGAAGTATTTCTCCTACACCTGCAAAAGTTTTCTAGCTTGTTTTCAGCTTAACTTTTCTACTTATCTCATTATGAATGCTCTTTATTCTGTCATGCTGCATGCTCTTCTTGATGAATAACTATACAATCCTCTATTCTTTCACAGTCATGACTAACCAAAATAATCTCAGCAATTACCTCCTCCATAATCTCTTCCCTTATACGTCCTGGCCTTTAATTTGTATCCTTTTGGAACTCTGTTAAACTAACCTAAAATATATATTCTGTAACAGTCTCGGAGAGAGAAAAGAGAGTTTACAGAAAAAAACCCAGCCAGTCTACAGAAACAGTGATGGGTGTCTTAACAGCAATTTATCACAAACTAAAGCAAGTGCTGGGTTGTCACAGGTCCTGGCTTCCCATGTGGATATGTCATGACTCCATGGCTCGAACAGGACTACAGAAATCCAAGTGAACACAGTAATTGGAGGAAAAATGCATCTATTCTGAGAAGTTTCACATCATGAAGTCTCCTTAATTTGCACATACTGAGGATATTCCTTCAGTGCTGCTAACATTACCTCTATCAAAAAGCCATCAAAACCCCCAAAAGCCACTGTTCAGTAAATAACAGTTTTCTGATGAATACAAAAAACTTGCTTGATTATTAATTTGTCCCTATCACATACACAAATTAGTGACTATGGAGTAAATTAAAACAACTAAATATATTAACTGTGTATGATTTATTCTGTCAGCTCATACAATTCCTTTTAGGAAATAACTCATTCTTATCAATTCCATGATATTTACTACTTGTAAATAGAAGTAGCTAATGCTGAGGCACACCACTCACAGGCTGTTCCACTGCATCCAAGAGAAAGTTCAATACAGTGCTGCTCAATGCATGGTCTTTTTCCTCTTAATATTCTGGAATTACCCAGGTATCCCATCCTCAATGTGCAATTAGCAAGCCTGTATATCTGTTTTAGATAGTGTCTGAGGCAAAAGGCTAGAACTCATATGGAGTAACGGTAAACCTTGCTTCCTTTACATACCAAAAGCACAAGGACTAGCATATCACACATCTAATTTTAGCTCCTGAAACAAGGCCCCTAAATCAAACAGAGCAGGCTCTCTCTCGGCAGTGAAGCAATACAAGACCCTAAGTGCCCTCTAGTGTGCCTAAATGCTTGTTTCTCTTCAGTGACCACTGACAATACTTTAGGGCAGCAACATTTATAACCCAGGCATCTAAAATAAGATGGGATGAACTTAGGCCAGAATCACACAGCAACACTGTGACAGAAATGGGCATTCAAACCTGATTATCTAAGTCACAGTTGACAATGACCTCCTCAAACAGTTTCTACAAAAAGCTTAAAGTGTTTAAACAGGAAAAAAACCCAACCAAACTCCAAACCTAAAATTCAACGCTCAGAAAGCTCATTACCTACCTTATATTTTTGTGATTTCCCCAGTACATTTGCCAATGAAAACATAAGGGAATGATCATTAGGTATTAATTCCAGGGCCTCTCTTCCAACTGCTTCTGCTTGAGCTAGATTGCCTGGAAGCCCATTCAGTGGAAAAAAAAAACAAAAAAGGCATATTTTAACACAGCCTTACTAGTTACTTTTCATGCTGCAATCATGCATATTGTACAAACTGAGTACATGCATTTTTAAAGAAAACCAGGTATCATACACATGCAAATGTAAAATTACACAGAATAAGACAACAGAAAACACCCATTTTGTTTTCAACAGGTAACACTTTCAGAACAACAAAGCACAGATTCAAAAGTTAAGTTTGGTCTACAACACAAACATGCTTCCACAATGAAGGCATTTCAAATAAGGATCAGAAATTCAGTTTAGGGACTGGATTCCAAGTGATGCTTTAAAACCATTTATAGAGTGGCTGGACAGCCAAACAAGAGGCATGCCGCCTTTTAGATAAATACAGAAAAAGCTTTAAGTTTTCCTAGGCACTGAATTATTCATTAAAACATTCAAATATGCTTATACCTGTGTTATCGAGCAATATAATCATATTGTTCCAAGCCAAACTATGCTCTGGTTTCAGAACTGTAGCATTCCTCCATGCATTCAATGCATCTATATGGCGATTCAAATCTGCGTACTAAAACCAAAGAAAAACACAGTCATTTCACTTTAATTTGTTTTACTTTCCTATCATGCACAAAAGAGACAAAAGAGCTGTTCTAAAGAGCTATTCCAGTCTGGTAGAACTTGTTTTTAGAGACAAAAATGTGAAATGTAAAAAGAATACTATGGTAGTATGGAAGAGAGAGTGCTATAGACTAATTTTAACCTGCTTTTCTCTGGCACCCAGGCTTGTTTTCACATATGCATGTACCAATAAGATAGGGAAGAAAACCAGCTTAGAATCAGGAAATCTACACAAGAGAGTAAGTAAGTATTTAGTTATTATTTCCAAGAATCTAAATGAAGTTTTTTAGGGCATAGTTCTACTACCTAACAATACACGTATGACTGAAAACAGTCTAATATGGGAAATGATTAATAATATCTTTTGAACAAAAGACCACAACCTATATTTTTGATTATACCTCTCTGTATGAAAAAATTAGGACTACAGAAGGTTGCTATGGAAGGAAGTATGCTGGGAAAGCAATAGGAAAAGCTACCAAAAAATTTAAATCACCCTGAACTACAAATCAAGGAAACCGAATTAAACTATCAGCATATTTAACAGTACAGTGGATTTTTTTTGTTGTATGCACACACACAGAGATTCCTGTCATAGATGTAATTTATTCAAAAGCACTTACCAACCGCCCTAAATTGTAGTAACAATCTGGATATTTTTTCCTGTGTTTAATTGCTGTCCAGTAGCTTTGCTCTGCCTCTTCAAACCTTCTTAAACTGTTCTGTACTATTCCTAGATTCATCCATGCAGCAGCAAAATCAGGTCTGGGGAAATGGAGAAAAAAAGAAGAGAGAGAACAATTGAGCATTTAGAACACAAGATTCTACTGATTGTATTATTTCTGCTCAGTTGGTGCAAAACGCTGCTTAGCACTGTTCTAAACATACTGTATTTGCACAGCTAAGGACAGCAACTCCTCTGCTTCTCGGAGCTCATTTCTTTCTTTCAGAATATTTCCAAGGTTGTTCATGGCATGTACGTATTTAGGATTCAACCTAAAATTTAAAATTTAAGAGATGATTATTACGTATGGAACATGTATTATTATATGCAAATTGCTAGCTCTACAATGCTGCAGATCATGAAAATGAATACCTAAGCATTTTCTTCATGTTGAACATGAAAGAAATTTTAGGTTTGATCATTAAAGCAGTAAAATTCCTAATACCTTACAGCTTCTCTGTAGTATTTGATTGCAGCACTTTGATTTCCTTTGTCAGCCAGGTTTTTGCCAACATTGTAGTGCACCTGAAAACAGATGAATCATTGTACCAGATGTTACGCAGTCAGATATTTTGTGAAGCCAAATTGCTAAAAATTTTTACTCCAAATAAAAACAGTCAGCACCTCCATCATTCACTGCTGCTTTTTGTTGTAGGCAGATACTTAAGACTGGACAATGCATATGATGAAGACAGCAAGATAAAATCTGAAGAATAAATCAATAAATCAGATTTTCTGTTCCACCTAAAGACTATTCGCTTCCTGATTTCATAAATGAGTTCACCATACTTTCCATAAGACTTTATATGCAGACCTCCTGCTCTTCATTTCATTTATTTGTCAGATATGTAAGAGAAAGCCTGACTCAAATATCATAGCAGAAGAAACACTACAGCAATGTAAATGTTGATTGAACTTTGCTTTCACTGTAGCATTAACTAGAAGAAACTCAACACTAACAGAAAAACTAAGCGACATTATTTCAAAAACAAAGGAAAAATAACAAACATGCACACCATTGTCTTGGGATAAAAATGCATCAAAAACTATTTCTGAAATAAATGTATATAGCAACATGTTCGAGACCTTGCCCGTTAAAAAGTAGAGAACGAAGAAAGGATTGAAAGCTTCGAGATACACCTACATGGAAGAAAACATATCATCTAAACTTATGGCACAGACTAGGTAGGAAAAAACATATTTCAGGACAAATCTCAGTTGGAAAGCATCCTGAATCCTACTTTAAGGCAAATCTCAGAGGACTACATTACTTGATCAAAGGGAAGACTCAAGTTTAGAAATAACAGCAAAGTACTGTGAGTACTTAAATCACCCTGAACTACAAATCAAGGAAACTGAATTAAACTATCAGCATATTTAACAGTACAGTGGATTTTGACTCATGAAAATAGACTTTTCGGCAACTAGATCAGAACTCATTACTTAAATCACCATACAATTTGAAATCAAATTGGATATACTTCATCTGAAACAAACACTTATTGTCATTTCTGCCATACTTTGAAAATCTAATTTAAATCTTTTCAAAGACACTATGCAGGAATTACTTCAGATTGACACACAAAAAGATAAGTCTGTAATGCATTTAGAAAACTCTAATTCACCTGCATTCAAAAAAGGATTCTATCTGATGTGTCCATCAGAGGAAAAATCCTAATTGTATTTGGCACAATACCTGGGATCTATTGACCTAGTACACACAATTATATTTGAACCCAGTTATTATGTTATTTAATTGTTGAATTCCATCTTTATATGATTGTGACTATGCAGTAACATGCCATCAACAAACAAAGTTAAGAACATTTTCCATGCTTTCCAAAATCAGTGAAAAAGTAGTTTCACTGGTTCTACAGACAGCAAGGATGCTATAAAGCTTACTAAGCATACACAGAAGCAGCTCCTCAGGCTGCTAGATATAAAATCGTACACAAATTCAGCATCCTATAGAAGTAGTTCTAGCACAGCTCCCAGGAAACAAAATAAAATATCCAGGCACTTCTATTTTCCATTCATAAAAATATGACAAGGCCCATGGCAAAGCAGCAACAGAATGGTACTTTTACATCAAGACATAGGCATTCCTAAAGATCAGCTGATGATGTCAAGACAAAAAAAGACAGAATAGCATTGTTTTCCCAGAAGTCATTAAAGTAACATGATATACCTTAAAAGATGTTTCTCAAGACTGAATTCTATTTGCATAACTCTTCCAGAAATTTTTCAGTACACTATGATGTAATTCTTACCACACTGGATTGCTCTCATTATATATGCTAAAGTTTACAGACTCAGAATTTATTCAGAGCATATTAGGTTATCAAACCTTGCTGTGTTTCCAGATAAATTGTGGCAAAACAGAAGTAAGGAATGGTTTCACTCAGTAATAAGTATTAGCCCCTAAAATACCAGACTTCACCCTTCAATATCAGCAAACAAGATTATATTCAACCTTTAAGAAGCTTTTTGTTTGTTTTTTAACAAAAGTCATAAGCATTACTGAAAAAAAAGAAATTTTATTAAAGACTGGGGAAGAGCATATGAGAAAAATCTTGGTATACACCAATCACTCAGTCTTTCACCTGCCAATTGTCTTGTGTTAGGAAACAGTCAGCATTTTACTTTCTGATTCTATTTACTCATTTTTTTAAAAACATGCAGCTTCTTCATATCAGTTTCTATCTCAAAAGCAGCAGCAGCAAGAATGTATGTCTCATGTAAATAGCTATGTAGATTGCAGAATCCTGAGAGATACCAATTCTCTCAAGTCAAAACATCAAATGAAATACTAAGTGTACATGTATATTTTATGAACTGAACTAATTAGACATACTATATTAAAACTGAGAGCGAAACTACTTAAATGAACTATTAGCATTTTTAATGGTGTGCTTCTTCCGTCCTTAGATATAGCTTCTGTGTGAAAGGAAACAATGTTTCCATACAATACTGCTGAAAATGAAGAGGTCCTTGTTATATGTAGGTTTCCTGATATTCCTTCAGGTGAAACTGTAGCTCTAGTTCTCTTAATGTGGTGGCGACGAAGAAGGGAACTAAAACTAAAACATACCAAAAGAACTCCTCAGCCCGCCATAAACATCCAGTGACAAAAACAGCTTTACAATGGATTATAACATGCAGTAACATCCTGCTCTTAAGAACAGTCAGCAAAGGGTGTTCAGGCCCACACAGTCATTTGAGAGGTGCAGGTGACTTTTGCCATACAGTCATGCTTCTCACTTCACTGGCCATGACAGGGAGATGCCAAGATCAGCATTTAGCTCTGCTCCCCCAAACTAGGCCTACAATAACTCTGCCCTCTGCTAAGCATGAGGTTGTAACGCTTCTTGACTCCTGCGATCCCTGCCTGCACAACACGACGACACAGGCACTTTCTACCTACCAATGTGTAGGAAGAGCCTGGGCTTTAAAAAATGAGGGGCCAGTGTGATGCTTTATATTTTATCTCTAGAGATGTGGTGGTTCTGCCTTTGACAGATATTGTGCATGCCAGCCTGGGAGGGAGGATTTTCCTTTCCTGATCAATCACCTAAGAGCAGACATAACATTTTGTTATTAAATGATTAAAGATAGATATTAATGGGAAATGACCTATTACATTATGCCCACATGCTCCTTCATCAATCTTAAACAGGTAATTACCTTACAGTAATTGTGCTAAAAAGAGCATTTCTTAGGGATGCATAAACAACACAACATTCTCTCAGGGCAATTAGGTAAAAATACCTTAAGGTAGAACCGAGTTATCTCAACAGGTATAACCATGGCACAATAGCCTAGCCAAAGAATTGACTCTGTTCGCAATACCTCAGTTGGCCTAAGAATCTAGTATAAAAAAATATACTATGTTAGACACACAGTGCTTGAACTCATTTAAGTGTTTAAATGTGCACACACATTTAAATGAGGGAGAAAAATTATGTTTTTCTGTACAAAACCAAATTTGCTGTCAAACAGATTTTTTGGACTTTTTTTACTCAAAGCAGTGTAGGAAGAAATTGAAATGTAATATCATCTTCCAGGACGTACACCCCCTCAGTTGGAGCATTACTATTATCAGCTCTTTTATTCACTCTTCCTAGATGCTTATAATCACTTTTTCAGCAAATATGAACATTTGCTGAGAAGGATGGAAGCAAAGCACAGATGTCAAAATTTGTACAGAAACATGCAGATGCTTCTGTTCAATGCCAGCTTTTTCCATCAAACACTCTTTCCTCGACTACTGAAATTCTGTTTTCTAAATAATAATAAAGCCTTTCTGAACTTCATATTTTGTGCGGTTAATGTTGTCTAAAATGTCTTCTGTATGACTATGCTTGTATAAAAAAAATTTACATCTAAAATGGTATCTGTGCGGCAAAACACTGCAGAGACATGCTATAAACCTAGCCCACAGCACTTAAGGTAAATTCTGCAGAAGATATTTAATACATAGCATAGAAAGAAATTCTCAGCATCTAAAGGAAATGCTGTCTAGATCAGCTTCATGAATCCTGAAACGGCACTAAACCTTGTTCTGTCATAAAGAGGTTTTACAAGCCCTTTTGAGAAAGTATAGAAAGTAATCTCAAACCCTGCAGTATATTTTTAGTATTAGCATAACTTTCCTTTGACAAACTCGTATCTATAATAATTACAATCTGCATAAAGCATCAAGTACAAAGTTACTACCCTTAGTATGTCAAGACAGACTGGTTAGTAACACATTCTGTTGGGAATATTGTAACTTCCTTGTTTATTATTGCAGAAAAGTTGCTAGTGAAATGGTTTTTTAAAAATTATGCTTATTAATTTCTATTCTTTAAGGAAAAGCCAGTAGCAAGGAGAATGCAGAGATCGCATACGGAATATTAACAATTCAAAATCATTTAAATTCGCTTATTCCAAATCTAGGAAAAGAAAAATGGTGGCTATTTCCCCAACGTATTTAACAATGCAATTGGAATTTATTTAGATAATCAGAGGAAGTCATCCAGAAATAAAGACCATTTCTGGATTCTTAAGAACTGATGTGGCTTTGCTAAAAGCTGAGAAAAAGTAACTTGGCACTTCCAAAAGTGCAAGCAATTCCAACAGCAAAAATGCGGTAAAACAGCATTTTTGGGAATAATCCTTAAAATTAAAAGAAACAATGTTTAACGACCTCACCTCAGAAGGTGGAGCATTACAGCAATGCCTGGAAACAGTGAACAGCAGTAGAACAAGGGCAAAATCTCACATAACCTTATACATCCACATCTGCTCTAGGATTTCTTTTATCATCAGTGGAGATAAGGACACAGATCTAGGGCTCAGTCTTTCTGGCCTGCGTCAGTCATTTAGTCCAAGGTAATGATGAACCACATGCTAAAAGGGACAGTTTCTCCTCCCCAGTTATAAAGGGAGCCTGGCTGACTCCGTCAGATGTAGATGTCTAAAGCTAAGGAGATAAATCCAAGCCAGTAGTCTGATATGGTGAAACAGCATTTTTCATAGCCTATGATTAGATATTCCAGTACTTCAGCAAAGCACTCCAGGATAAACTAAGCTTGCAACATAAAAACATCAAATGAAAAGATGCCAATTTGGATCCAGTGAGCTTTTTAAACCAGTAGTACTGAAATATTCCAAATTTATAAACTACCTATTTATAAAACCTGTTATGACCAGTAACAAAAGATCAACGTATCTGGAGAAAACAGTCTCTGCAACTGTTCACAAAATTTGCTTTAGCGTAAACAACACAGGACTGGTTCTAACTCGTATCAGTGTATATAACGACTCAGCTCCAGGAATTAAGTCAATCTATAAGCTATGAATAAAGGTGGTATGAACAAATGGAATCAGTATTCAGGGACCTTCTGTTCAGCTAAGAAAAATACTGCCAAATGTATTAAAAATGCATACTGTTTCAGTCTAACAACCTTTGAAACCAACTTAAGTAGAGGACCATTCAAGTTCAAATTTGTGGCATAATCCTGGACACGTTTAACCTGTCCAGATCTCTAACATACTTCTTTTTCTCTCTTAAAAAAGAATAAAGAAAAAAAAATAATCTACATGATATACATAACAAATATAACAAAATATTTTAAATATTTAAAATAAATAATATTTCAAATATTTTTTAATATTTAAAACAGTTAAAATCTGTACTGCAAACTTCTTCTTAAAATAAAAATTTCTGCAGTTCTGTTATGGCACCTGATTATTTCCACTGAATTTTAAAATCATTGCGCAACATTTATCAAAGTTGATGCTAAATTTCATCCTCAAGCTAGATGCATCAATCACTCAAGGGGATAGATTCACTACTATGCCGGACAGTCTAACTTAATGCAGTTTCCACACATCCATCTAAACAGAAGTTTAAAGATTAGTCTTTAAATTAGAGAAGGCAGTGCTGCAACTACCTGTTACTTAGAATTAAGGTTAAGTTTACTCCACATTGCTCACAGACAGACAATTCGGAATTGAAGAGCTGTACCACAGAACACAAACTAGGAGCTGCAGCTTTTGTTGCCAGTTGGGGGACACCTGGAGAATCTGGCATCCTGGCTACATAAATGAAAGAAAGCATGACCACATTACACATATTAAAGATGTTCTAAGAACAAGAAAAAGCTGTTATCATTGTTCCATCTTTTGGTCTGCATCAGCCACCCACTGAAAGAAGCAGGCCCATCAAAGAAGGTCCTGTGGAGTCATTTATAAAGGAAGCCTGCAATTTCAAGACAACAGAAGACCACAGTAGAATCTAGACCAAATTCTTACTTTAATTTGTCAAAATTGAATATAGCTGAAACCATGAAGAAAAAAACAGACTGGCTTTCACACATGGATTCTCTAATGCTGTTGCCTAGGAAAGCTCCCTACTACTGTGATTTCAAAGTTACTCCTTCAGCAAAATTGGAATATGAACCTACAAACCCCTCCCCGTTCACATCACCACGCTTTCCATTTGAGCAAGCTGTCACTAGCAGCACTGCAGTTCAGGCGTGTCTACACAGCCCAGTGTTGACAAACACAAGCTCATTTTCCCTGTACACTCACTGGCTTTGAATCAACTGCATTAGTTCAGTAGCTTGCATACAGCTTATCGGCTCAAGCACAGCACTGTGTGAACACAACTACACAGCTTCCCAGCCAGACATGGCTTGAGTCCAAGGAGCTTGGAGCACAGGCAAAGAGTACGGATCTGTCTAAAGCACTCTTACCATGGCAGATGGATGGAGTTACACACAAAGAAACAGACTGCATTTGCTCCATTTATAGTATGCACTTGTCATCCAGAAGACAAGTTATACTGAGGTCATCGTTAAAAAGATGGTTGCCTACCACTGCCACACAATAAAATACAACAGCTTTTTCTATGTATTGAAATCTAAGATTGTTGAACTACATCATCATCTTGTAAGTATCGGCTGTATATGTTTTTTACAGCTCACTGCCGCATATTTGCATTCGAGCAGATGCTAGGTTTATCATTCTCTTTTTGCAAAGTTGAGCATTCACAAGTTCCTTTTTAAACTCTGTCTTGATCTGTATTGTCTAGATGCCACTCTAGACTGCAGAAATCTAATCTTTTAAGACATGGATGTATTTGTATTGACCAGCTGCATGTTCCTATTTCAAGGCTCTTCAAAGACAGTCTCTGCTAAAATTCAGACATGAGGGCCCTATGGTATGCTCCAACATTACACTCTCAGCTGTCAAAGGACTGCTGTGGAGATCACCTCTGTTGGCAAGCTAGGTTCAGTCTACTATGACAAAACTGGTGTTCAGCCCAGTGAAACTTCCTACGCAGGCCTACCCTGTTTCCTGTTCCCTCACTAAACTTTGCGGGAATACTGCAGTTTTCCTTAATGTCCGTGTCTGAAGACTCTAGCTCATTCAGCCACTGTAAGAGAGCAGATGTGGGAGCAAATATTTTACCCCCACATCCTGCAATTACACTGACAATATGCTGCTTTGTCCCTTACCTGTGTTTGCTACATATACCACTGGAAGACACATAGAAAGGATTGTAAAAATATAGCATAGGCATTACTCTGGTGAATACATTGCTACAACTTAATCACTACAACTTACTTCCTTTTGATATTTTGTAATAACTTGCAATTATATGCACAACTGTTTTTGTAGATTTTATTAACAGTACATCCAATTTGACTGGATGCCTTTCCTCAAGTGTATTCCCTCTTCTCCCTCCCCTCTCCTCTCTTACCCCCAAGTTCTGAATTACAATATTGTAATTTGCAGTGTCTGGTATTTTGACTATGCTACCACTGTAATTTAGGTGACTGACCTGTCAATGTCATATTCTTGCACCAATAAAGACTGTGCGTAACACAATATATTAACCATGCACAATGCCTCCTCTATCCCAAATCTCAAAACGCTTAAAAAAGATTGAAAGTCCACATAGGTCACTTACTTTTGCATTCAGAGGGCATACAGAGAGTGCACTCCTAAAAAGCTGTTCTTCTGACCTCCACTGACTGCTGCGGAGTGCACAGCGCATAGCATTTATCAACAAGATTCCAAGAACTGCCACAGCAAGAATTTTCTTAAGGAAAGAGAGACAAGTTAAGAAAGAAACCATTCACCTGAAGCACTTCATCATCAACTTTACTGATTGTTTTGATGGTACCTTTTTCTTGGCTTGCTTACTCAAGAGACTAAATCCATATGTAAACAGAATACAATATCCAATACTGGGGAGGTAGATAACTCTCTCTGCAATAACAAATCCTACTCGGAAGAACAGATTACTTGCAGGAAGAAAAGGGACGATAAGGAATCCAAGTCCCAGTGTAAGAATTCTGCAAACAAGAAACAGATTCTTAAATTAACCACAAATCTTAACAGAAGTACCTTTTCCATTTAGCATATAAATATTTTTAAATATCGTAGAAGGACAATGCATATGGAAGAGGGCATTCAAATGCAGCTTTTGAGAGTTGCTAACAAAACATACATTTCCGTGAGGTTTTGACACTTCCATCAGGCACTTTTAAAATCCTAGCTGTAATTTCCAGAAAAGCAATGCTCATGCTTCCAGGCCAGAAAATAGCCCAATTACACATTAATTACATAATTTCTACTTAAAATACACACGCAGGAAAAGTAATGGTAAAAGCTACCTGTCTATTTTTGGAACTAGTAAGCCAGTAAGAGGGGAAAAATATAGCTTGCTGTTAAAGAACCTTAGGTACACATACTACTGAGAAAAGGTTTTCTTTCCTAACAAATACATTAATAGTAGAATTCATTGTGGTAAACCACTTGAAAGTTAGTAATCTATGCTGCTTCCACAGCAGTTTGTCTTATTTGCTTTAGGTATCTATTTTAGGATGAGTGATCCTCAGCAGGTAAATCTTTATGGATGATACAGAGCCTAAACAACTGAGATTAGATACCTTACTTTTACAAAGATGATATGAGTAAGAACCCCAGACTGGAGGGAAGGAATGCCATCCAGAGGGACCTTGACATGCTTGTGAGGTGGGCTGATGCCAGCCTCATGAAGTTTAACCATGACAAGTACAAGGTCCTACACCTGGGTCGGATCAATCCCAGGCAGAGCCACAGGCTGGCAGAGAAGAGATTCAGAGCAGCCCTGCAGAGAAGGACTTGGGGGTATTGGTCAATGAAAAGATGAACATGAGCTGGCAGTGTGCGCTTGCAGCCCAGAAAGCCAACCGTATCCTGGGCTGCATCAAAAGGAGCGTGACCAGCAGGTCGAGGGAGGTGATCCTGCCCCTCTACTCTGCTCTCATGAGACCTCACTTGGAGTATTGTGTGCAGTTCTGGTGTCCTCAACATAAAAAGGACATGGAACTGTTGGAACAAGTCCAGAGGAGGTCCACGAGGATGATCAGGGGACTGGAGCACCTCCCATACGAAGATAGGCTGAGAAAATTGGGGCTGTTCAGCCTGCAGAAGAGAAGGCTGCGGGGAGACCTAGCAGCCTTCCAATATCTGAAGGGGGCCTATAAGGATGCTGGGGAGGGACTCTTCATTAGGGACTGTAGTGAGACGACAAGGGGCAATGGATTCAAACTTGAACAGGGGAAGTTTAGATTGGTTTTGAGGAAGGAATTCTTTACTGTAAGGGTGGTGAGGCACTGGAATGGGTTGCCCAGGGAAGCTGTGAATGCTTCATCCCTGGCGGCGTTCAAGGTGGGGTTGGACATAGCCTTGGATGGCATGGTTTAGTGGGAGGTGTCCCGGCCCACGACAGGGGGTTGGAACTAGATGATCTTAAGGTCCTTTCCAACCCTAACTATTCTATGATTCTATGATTCTACCTGTGTCAGGTGTTTGTTAAAAGGCCACACGGACGGTTTCGTGCTCTAATTTATTACAAATAAATCTCAAAACTGTAATGTAGATGTGTCCTCTTACTCCTTTATCATCCCTAAGAGTCCTAGGCCTTCACTATACTTTTTTCTTTACTTTTTACTAAAAAAGTATTCAGCAATAGAGGATCAGTGAGTGCATTTTTACTAGAAAGTATGACATCATTTGTAGCACTTGTAGGAGAGCCACAAAGATGCTCAGAGGGCTACAGCACATCTCCTATGGAGACAGGCTGAGACAGTTCGGTTTGTTCAGCCAGGAGAAGAGAAGGCTCTACGGAGACCTTAGAGCAGCCTTCCAGTATGTAAAGGGGCCAACAAGAAATCTGGAGAGGGACTTCTTACAAGAGCATGTAGTGATAGGACAAGAGGTAAAGGCTTTAAATGGAAAGAAGGTAAATTTAAATTAGATATAGGAAGAAGTTCTTTACTATGAGGGTGGTGAGACACTGGAATAGGCTGCCCAGAGAAGTTGTGGATGCCCCATCCCTGGAAGTGTTCAAGGCCAGGATGAATGGGTCTTTGAGCAACCTGGTCTAGGGGATGACTTTTAAAGTCCCTTACACACCCCAAACCATTCTATGATTCTATGACTGACTTGTTTAAAAATTTTAAAGAACTGGGAAATTAACCACACATGAAATCCATGGGAACAGAATGTGAAAAGGCAAACAGAAGCCCTTCGTGAGACAGAACAGTTCACAATAATTTTTTTAGTTCCTGTGGGTAAAGTACAAGTACTTTCCTCAGCATATACTGTGGGTCAGAATTTTACTTTTTAATGTATGGCCACGGCCAGCATTTCTACCTCCTGTTAAGGCACATCTCTTTTTCATTATTAGGAGAAGATTAAAAGAGATGATGACTCGTAAGAAGTAGGGACAAGAACATAACATACATCATTTCCTACTCTGTTCTGAGCACATACTACTTTCTACCACCTACGGTATTAAGGATCTCAAAATGCCATTTCAGGAAAAAAATAAAGTAGCCATGCATACCTCCTCCTCCAACTCTGTTTCCTAGTAGTCTGTGTACAGTGATGGGCCCAAATTGGGATAAAACTGTAATGACAGCTATAAATATTTATTTGAACTGCATTTGCTAGACACTGGTTACACTGAATTGTTAAAATTATCAATAGTGGATTTAACAAAATAATACTGTACTTAAGTTGGCCAGGCATTTAAAATTCATTGCTGTCTCTTACCTTCTCTTATGGCTGTCTTCTGAGCACAGAGCTTGGCATATCAGACCAATTAGGCAGAACCAAAGTGCTGCAAGTGCAATTATCCTCCAGTCGCTGACAGATTTAATGAGGGGTATGCAGCCCATTGACCAATCAAAACACAGCCACCAGGGACACAACAGCAACCATGCATTCAACGAATAGTAGTAATTATAGTTTATAGCCTGTCAGTCAGAAAGAAAACAAACATTTATTTGATACTAAACTTAAGGGGCAGGGGGGCAACTTTATTTCTTCTCTCTGCTGTCATTTCCCTTATGACAAAATATACCTTATACAATAAAGAGATCTTAATTACTGTTAGACTACAACTAGTTACATATCCATTTATTTTACAGCTGTGAAATTAAATTTTAATTTTTTTTTAATCATAGCTATGTGGCTCTGCTATTCAGAACTGACAAATGCAATTTTGTGCTGTCCAACCAATATCCACATGTAAAACGAATAATTTCCCACAATAGGAGAAAATGTCACGAGAAAGCACCCACTGTCTTCACCCATCATTCTCCATCTCCAGAAGGAGCCCTAATGCAGTCAGACAAGACACACTTCAAATGTACCAGACCAGAACTTTATGCTATTTTCTTCAGTTGCGAAAGAACAGATGAAAAGTCAAGCACAGTATGTGGAGAAAGGATAAAAATCAGCAAAAGCTAAACCCTTGAATGGATGGGAAAAATAGCAAGCAAATGGAAATGTACTTCCATGCGTGCACTGCATGCTAAATTAAATGCAAAGAATATACAAGGTATACTATTAAAAAAAAAAGATGCAGAAAATCATCACAGCAGCACAAGTGATGGTGACACATCACACATCCTTAAGCGTAAAGACTGCCCTCTTTATTGTTTCTTTGAAGCACAGAAAATAAAATTCAATTTGATGACAAAGACAAATGTTCTGAGCTGGCCAGAAAAAAGCAACCTTATAACTTACTCTCACAAACAGACTGTCAGCAAATGAAGCCGGGTTGTCTACTTCCGTGAAAGCTGGGGGCCCTGTGCCCATAATCCTCCAGCGTATATAAAGTATACTGGCCCCTCCAGACATCAGAAGAGTTATCCTGAAAAGCAGCCCCTTCTTTAACAGCCCAGCATTCTACAGGAAAGAAAGAAAGAAAAAACAAACTCTCATAAAAAACATTATTCATTATCTTCTCCACTATGTTTCCATCCTTTTGGTCACTACCTCAGAAAGAAGAGGCTATTCCTGGGCATTTTTGCTATTAGAGTTGACATTTTTACTATTTTTGCAGTTACTAGAAAGCTCTCACACGTCACTATGCTTTCGTTGACAAACTGTAAAGTATTTTTGGCAGCATTTTCATTTCCTTCTCAATGAGAAAGCTTTTTTATTCAAGAAGGTTCTCTCCTACAAATCCTTAGTAACTATTGCTGATGTAATTTTACATAGAAATTTCTGTTACGGAATTTGAGCAGAATACAGCCTTTAGTATATAGCATATTTAATTGGTCTATCTTTTCTTTTTGAAAACGGATGTAGATGAGGCACTTAGTGACATGGTTTAGTGGTGGTCTTGGCAGTCCTGCAGTAGAGGCTGGACTTGATGATCTTGAAGGTCTTTTCTAATCTAGTTGATTCTATGATTCTGTGATTCTGTGGTTGCTAACTTTGCTTTGAATAGGTATATCCAGTTGACTATCACTGTCACACAAAGTTTTTGTCCACTTAAATCTCTCTGGAGGTAAAATTACGTATATATCACAAGAAAACTGCACAGTTAGAAAGTGGGAGGAATTAGAAACTTAATTAAAATTTTCACAATCGCTAGTGTGATTAAAAAGCTAATGACAGACATAAATGAAAAGAAAAACACTGTATACTGTAGAGGTTCTTTAAGCTTCACCAGTAGGTACTGCACACAGAATAATCAGTAACTATAGCGATATCCTTGTCACAGCTTCGAGATGCAAATCCAAGCCTCCAGCACGCTATCCAGACAGCAACGGTAATTCAGGAAAAGTTAAGGTTAAAACAATATTCAGATGGGTTTTTCGTAATTGTAGTTGATAATGGAGTCATAAAATATTTAGCTGAATACCTAAGAATAAAGAAGTTTGTAATGCTGATTTTACATGAAGTTAGCCTTTGTGCTCAAATGGTTACTTCCAACTTACACATCTCAGTAACCAAAGTCACTAAAATGAGTATTATAAGAAAACCTTTCCTATAAAACTGCTTTTGGAGGAGAATTGTGCTATGAAGGAAAACCATGCAGTGACAATTTATAACTGCCTTATGATGGATTAACTACACAAAACCTCTTATCCCAGGCTTCATTTAACAGTACCTGCAGCTTCTTAAAAGCCAGATTTCACAAACTGCCACAAAAATCTCTTACCAGGCAGAATTTTAAATGTGGGTTTTTTATTGTCTTGGGTTTAGAGTTAACTAAAATCTGGCATGAAACTGAAACCTGTTTTAATAGAGAAGAAAAAAAAAAAATCAGTGAGTATGAGAATTTAAGATCTGCCTTTCAACAAAACAAAACAAAAAGTCTTAGATACACTTCTATTGAGAAAGAATAGATTTTTGTTAAGTGGCAGGAAGTAAAATTAATTGATTCTATTAAAAGAGGAAGAAAAAGGCTATGTAATGTTTTCTTTACCTAGACAGAACTGTTTAAAAGTCACAAACTGGAAACATAACACTTCCAGCTCTGCGTGCTTAAAAAGTAATCCTCCAAAAAGTTTGATGCTGACGCATTTCACAGAATCGTAGAGTAGATTGGGTTGGAAGGGACCTAACATCATCTAGTCCAACCCCTTGACACTGACAGGGAACATCTTTCACTAGATCAGATTGTTCAAAGCTGTGTCAACCTGGCCTTGAAAACTTCAGGCAATCTGTTCCACTGTCTCACCACCCTCATTGTAAAGAATTTATTACTGGTCAAACAGCAGAACAGGCTTCCTAGAAAGGTGTCAATGACCCAAGCATGTCAGTGTTCAACAGACATTTGGTCAATGCTCTCAATAACATGATCTAACTTTTAGTCAGCCCTAAAGTGGTCAGGCAGTTGGACTACAGATGACCAATGTAGGTCCCTTCCAACTGAAAATAATTCTATCCCACTTAATCTAGATCTGCCCTCTTTCAGTTTAAAACCATTGCCCCTCATCCTATCACTACATGCACTGGTAAAAAAACATGTCTCCATTTTTTATATAAGCCTCCTTTAAGTATACTGAAGAGCTGCAATAAGGTCTTCCTGGAGCCTTCTCTTCTCCAAGCTGAACAACCCCAACTCTCTCAGCCTTTCTTCAAAGGAGGAGGGCTTCATCCCTCTGACCATTTTGTTGCCCTCCTCTGGATATGCTTTCACCCACACCAGAAACAGATCTGGGGAATCCCACAAGAGCAGAGAGTCAGAATCACCTACCTTGACCTACTGGCCACATTTTCTATGCAGTCCAGGATACAGCTAGCTTTCTAGGGTGCAAGCACACATTTCAGGCTCATATTCTTCTTCCACCAGGAGTCACCAAGTTCTTCTCCACAGGACTGCTCTCAATCCATACCCCAGTCTGTACCCAAACTGGGGACTGACAAAACTCATGTGCAGAACCCTTGCACTTGGCCTTGAAGACCTTAATGAGGTTCACATGGGCTCAAGCTTGCCAAGGTCCATCTGGATGACATCCATTCCTGCAACTGCACCATTCAGCTTGGTGTCATCTGTACTCAATTCCACTATGTCATTGATGAAGATATTAAATAGCAGTGGTCTAAATATGAACTCCTTCCACTTGGGCATTGAACAATTGACTGTAATTCTTTGGATGTGGACATTCAGCAAATTCCTTATCCATGTAACAGTCAGTCAAATGCGCATCTCTCAATTTTAGCAGCAAAATGTAGGGGACCGTATCACAGGCCTTAAACAAATCCAGGCAGATGACATCAGCAGCTCTTCTCTTGTACACTGATGCAGTCATTCCATCTTAGAAGGTCACCAGATTAGTCAGGAACGATCTATCCTTGGTGAAGCCATACTGCCTATCTCTAATCACCCCCGTCTTTCATATGTTTTGACATAACTTCTGTTCCATGATCTTACCAGGCACTGATGTGAGGCTGACTGGCCACTTATTCCCAGGGTCATCCTTATTACCTTTTATTTCCATCACTTTAATTTTGAACTGACTCTGCTTTAATCTGCCACAGCTCTAGACTCTTTCCTTGTCATATGCTCATTAACATTACTCATCATATAGCAAAATTCTGCAGCACTCTTAATTTGCTGCCCAAAATACTCCTGGACCTCTCAGCTGTTCTTGGTCAAACCTACTGCTTCAGTTCCAGAGATTACATTTGCACTGATTTCCCTATGAAGCTCCTCACTTCACTCTCTACAAAGGAATTTAAAAGCCCCATAGGACTTGTGCTACTCAGAAACATAAGCAAGACTTCCCTGCAGTGAAACCACTGATTGAAGCAAAGTACAATGAATACTCCTTTGCCTTGCTGAACCTTGGATGGGAGAAGCAAATGATTTAGCTGTTGAACAGCTAGTATGCTGCTAGTCTATTTGGCTGCTATTAATCACTCACCTGAGGCTGGCTTTTTCTGCAATTTGCTTGCCAGTGCAAACACTAGTTGCCAGATACCATGAGCCAATACTAGATAAAGTGATATCAACGAAAGTCAGAAATTTTATCCTTATTTGATCAGTGCTTACATATATATTTAAAGCTACAAGGAATTGTCTCCTGTTTGGTAATTCGTATTCTGAAAAAAAAAAAAAAAAACAGTGTAATGGGGTGACATGGTTTAGTCTGAGGTGTCCCTGCCCATGGCAGGGGGGTTGGAACTAGATGATCTTAAGGTCCTTTCCAACCCTAACTATTCTATGATTCTAATACTTTAGTGGGATTGACAAAGTAGACATAATTTTTTTAATGCACTTTTTCAAATGTCTGTTTCATTTGAGAATCTGAATAAACACCTCTCTTTACTCTGACCAAACTGCGTCAAACAACCATTTCAAATGTATAGCTACTGACCCTGGAGAATTTACTGCATCAAGCAGTAAGCTCTTCCACACTGTATTTCATAGAATCATAGAATAGTTAAGGTTGGAAAGGACCTTAAGATCATCTAGTTCCAACCCCCCTGCCATGGGCAGGGACACCTTCCACTAAACCATGCCACCCAAGGCTCTGTCCAACCCGGCCCTGAACACTGCCAGGGATGAAGCATTCACAACCTCCCTGGGCAACCTATTACAGTGCCTCACCACCCTTACAGTAAAGAATTTCTTCCTCAGGTCCAATCTAAACTTCCCCTGTTCAAGTTTGAACCCATTACCCCTTTTCCTCTCACTACAGTCCCTAATGAAGAGTCCCTCCCCAGCATCCCTATAGGCCCCCTTCAGGTATTGGAAGGCTGCTATGAGGTCTCCATGCAGCCTTCTTTTCTCCAGGCTGAACAGCTCCAACTTTTTCAGCCTATCTTTATATGGGAGGTGCTCCAGTCCCCTGATCATCCTCGTGGCCCTCCCTCGTCCGAACTTGTTCCAACAGTTCCATGTCCTTTTTATGTTGAGGACACCAGGAATGCACACAATACTCCAAGTGAGGTCTCACGAGAGCAGAGTAGAGGGGCAGGATCACCTCCCTCGACCTGCTGGTCACGCTCCTTTTGATGCAGCCCAGGATACGGTTGGCTTTCTGGGTTGGAAGCACACACTGCTGGCTCATGTTCATTTTTCCATCGACCAACACCCCCAAGTCCTTCTCTGCAGGGCTGCTCTGAATCTCTTCTCTGCCCAACCTGTAGCTCTGCCTGGGATTGATCCGACCCAGATGTAGGACCTTGCACTTAGCATGGTTAAACTTCATCAGGTTGGCATCAGCCCACCTCACAAGCGTGTCAAGGTCCCTCTGGATGGCATCCCTTCCCTCCAGCGTATCAATCGAACCACACAGCTTGGTGTCATCTGCAAACTTGCTGAGGGCGCCCTCAATCCCACTGTCCATGTCACCCACAAAGATGTTGAACAAGAAAGGTGCCAACACTGATCCTTGAGGGACACCACTCGTTACTGGTCTCCAGCTGGACATTGAGCCATCGAGCACTACTCTTTGCGTGCGGCCATCCAGCCAGTTCTTCATCCACTGAGGTGTCCACCTATCAAATTGATGTCTCTCCAACTTAGAGAGAAGGATGTCATGTGAGACAGTGTCAAACGCTTTACACAAGTCCAGGTAGATGACATCAACTGCTCTATCTCCGTCCATCAGTTCCGTAGCCCCATCATAGAAGACCATCAGATTGGTCCGGCAGGATTTCCAGTTGGTGAAGCCATGCTGGCTGTCACCAACCACCTTGTTTTTCATTGTTGAGAGAAGTGTGAAGTGGATTTCACTATCCAATGTAATTCTAATGCTATCCCATTACTACTCATGTTGCTGCAAAGACGTCATAGCACAGGCTGACTGAAAATACCTCTTTTTAAAATTCTCAGGAATCACAAAAGTGTCAGAGTTGTCTTTTAGTACATGACTGTCTGAATGGACAGAGTGAACAAAACTCTGAAGACTCACCTCCAATGACTTGTCCTTATGTAGTAACCTTTGAATAAGCTCCAAAACATTTAGCTTGTTAATCACCAGGGCATCAAACACTGCATTCAAGCCCTGAGCAACAAGAAAAATAACAGCATAAGATGGAGCAGCTGACCACATCTTATATTTCACTTCTACCATGAGTTGTTGAGCATCTTTATTCTGACTCCAAACAAGTAGAGAGATACATTGGTAGTAATGACAGCAAAATGGTAAATTAAAAACCTGAGCTCAGATGAGTAGAATATCATGTAACTGCAATGGGGTTTCTCCTGTTACACGGAATAACCCTTCAGGGAATGCCATGTACCAGCAAGCTATACCCCACATACATAGTCACAACAGTATTCTCCTTTCAGTCTTCTTTCCTAAGTGTTCTGCAGCATAAATGCTGCAGTCAAAAGTAAGACTTCTGTCAGTAAGGTGGAGTTTCTTTAAGCCTTCTACATATTTTTTGCGGTGCAGCATGGTATATTTGACTGTCAGGTTTCAGAAATGCTATTTTTAAAGGGTACATAAATTCTCACAAAAAAGGCTCTGAAAGATTTAACAGAGGTACCAGGATTGCTTTTCCTGAATTTACCCTAAAAACGAGACCATATTCGGTGTTTTGCAGGACTACACTTGCAGGTACTACCCCCAGGTAAGCAAGCAAAAAAAGGAAAAAAAAATATTATCCAGGGGTAATCCTGTTGAGGTGACCAATAAAATCCAAATTTAATATTTTCCCATGTTTTTTCAATGTTTCAGGGATCACCAACCTTGACGATTCTTGAATATTTAGCCTATACCCTAATAACTTTGGAAATTACCTCAACATTCTAAAGACTAAATGGATAAAATCACAGCAAAAATAGTTGTAAGTGAGGCAAAGAGTCAGTACACTGGGAGGCCTCAAGTCTCTTTCTAACAGTCAATGGGAGAAGACAGAAGAGAGGTTAGAGTGTGGCATGGTTCCTTGTAGACAGGCCACCTGCCAGTTAAAAGGTTTTTGGTTCACTAGCATGGAGATAGGAAGGCAAGAATCCTGCTGAAAAACACATTCAGCCTTCAAGCAATCTTTTTAATGTGTGATGCATCCTTTCACCCTCTGACCTGTGCCCCTCAGCACAACAATAAATATAATTATGTTAGGAATGCAAGAGCAAACAAATAAAAAACCCAGATCCAACAACATTTCTGTGTCTGCTAGCACAAATAATTACTTCATACCACTAAAGGAAATAATTGCACCATGTTTTAAGATAATTCCTTATGTTTTGCTTACAGACATCTCTGAATAATACATCAATCTACAAATATCTATTAAAAAATAATGTCCTAAGGCAAGAAGTTTTCTGTAATTATTTCTCCCTTTTTTGCTAGAAAGGACAAGAGGGTCCTTGCTGCAAAGAATTCTTCTGATTCTGTTGCTTTATGCCAGTTAAAGCTATAAATTGGATTTATCTATAAAGATCTATCTATATAAAATATAAAAATCACTGACGTAGCATTTCAGGTAGATGATTTGATCACTCAAAACAGAATGTCTTCACTGAAGTAAATGAAAACCAAGAGCACAATGAAAATAAACAGTAACTGTACCTGTTTGCACAGGCAGATCCTTAAATAAGGGACATTAGGAAGAGATTCAAATATTAGAAATGGCTATACTTCCAATTACATTGTTCACAAAAGCAAGAGGGTGGAGCTTTTAAAAATGCTCTCCTTGGTTACATCTTTGTTCATAAGCCTTCAACAAGAGGTTTGTAGGCCTCTTATCTTGAAAATTACATTCCAAAACAAGATCAATGAACATTATATTCATTAAAACTAACACTGTAGTAAATTTGTTAGATTTTGCAAAACAATGAAGAGATATATGCAACCTGCTTACAAAAGATAAAATGAAGAATTCCAACAGATTGGCAGGGACACAAGACGGATCTACCAGAATAATGCTTTTTGTCGACATTAATTAGTTTTCTGAACAGAATAAAAAGGTGTGCATATGATTAGCTGTGGAAAGGATTCATCCTTATAGGCTTTACAACTGCACTTGGCAGATGCTGAGGTCAAAATTCAGTCAATAAGACAACTCTTACCAGTATTGTAATTCCTTGTTCTTTGCACAGCATGGCTATTGCGCCTAGGATAACACTCACCAACACCCAGAATATAGAAAAATTATGTCCTTCCTTATCTGTCAAAATAAAGCATGCCACAGTATTAGGTTTTCACATTTAAAGGTAAAGTCAGAAATCTATATTAAAATTAGAATTTTAAAAACATACAGCATGTAATCTCACAATCTTTTGTCAGTCAAAATCTGGATGCATAGACTTAAAAAGCGTAGGGCAACTCTTGCAATATGCTGACATTTGTCCCTTTGTTGCAGTCATTTGTCTATTCTCAGAGACATCAGAAATCTCCCTATTTGCTAGATGTTTTAGCCAGATTAATTAGAATGGCAGAAGCTTCACATAGTTTCCATAATTCATCATCTGCAAAGGTTAATACCCAATATTTAAAAACATTTATCATCCTTAGCCAGAGCTCTATCATTATCAGCCACTCTCTTCCAAGCTACCATAATAAGAAGAAATTCTTTCTCATAGTTACACATGAAGTGTCACACACGCAAACTGTTTTAAGTGTCGTCTTATCTACAAAGGCACAATGAGCTGCTTCTCCAGGGCTGCTGCATTTAGCAAGTACCTCATGTCATTTCATTAGCACTGCAATGGAATGCCATGGAGCTCAAAAATTTCAGCATCTGAGCAAAGAAGCAGTTAGTTCTTGCACTCAGGAAGCAGTTTTACAGCAGGGTGAAGAACACTGGGGTTAAGAGATCAAGAGTAACTACAGCTTCTGCTCAAAGAAAGAGTCTTTAAAGACTGCACCATGTAGCTGATTTTGGGTACTACAAGCAGCCATTTCTGAGATTAATATAACAATAAGCCCTACTTCAGCCAAGGTCCTATCACACACAGAGTACATGGATACTTCACATAACATATCTGCCACAACCTCTACTCCACAGGTGCAAGCAACAGAGGGAAGTGCTCTGCTCATTCAGAGGCAGTTTCTTGGTTCAAGCAACATGGGCTCTACAAGCATCACAAAAACCAATCTTTGACTTGGCACGTGAAAAAATAAAGCTGAACTCTACATTCACTAACTGGATCCCCTTCCTACTTTCCCTGATCTCTAGACAAGTTCTTTCCAATTGCTAAGGCAGGTTTGACCTCAGTACTTAAACAGAACTGCAATAACGGTCTATGGGAAGGGTGAATGGCACAAGTAGGCACCTACACCTAAGCTAGTATACTAGGCTTTCTTTCTCACTGGTTGAGAGAAGGAGACGCCTTTAGGAATTAAGTAACCTAATTAAATTCAGTGGTCCACCTTTCACAGAAGTAGCTGACTCTTCACTGATTATAAAGGGAAACTAGTATACCAGCTCCGATGTTTGGTCAGATACAAACCCTAAGCACAAGCGTGCGTGAAAAGGATCTGCTGACGTTGGTCTTCTCTCTCACTTGAGGCAAACTGTTTTGTGGTAGAGAGCAGAATTTTTCATAAAAATGTGTAGAAAAACAGGTTTGAGGTTGCTTCTAGCACCCCTTTCTTATTTAAGACTTAAAGCTTCAACAGTGTGAGTATTAAGATGTTGGAGATTCATCATTGCAACACCTAGCAGGCATTTGCTCCTTCTCCCTCCAATCCAAATGATATCCTCACACTTAACATCAGAGGTGCAGGTGTTATAAAGTTAAAAGAAAGCCATCTAAAGGAAAGAAGTCATATGATTTCAACAACACCAATACAAAACATGGAAATACAAAGTACATAATGACTGAAGTAACAAAACACTGCAACTAAAAAAAAGTGTAATAAGGAAACTCCAGCTCACATGAGTTATACAGAACAATGAGGGCTGGAGTTCATAGGAGAAGAGGGTTCAAAATTCATTCTAAGAGTACTGCTAAGAATAAAAGGAACATGTCCTAAATAAATCCCTGAAGGAGCTCTTCCAACTCTTCAGATTCTGCTATATAACAGAGTGTTCAGCCAATACAACAGATAGTTAGGCCAGCTCTTGAGATTCAGTGGGTTTTTTTGTTTGTTTGCGTGGTGTGTTTGTTTGCTTAATGTAGAAATAAACTCTCTACAGAGAATGCAAAGATGGAAGGCAAAGTAATTGACTGTATTCTCACAAGAGCAGAGTAGAGCGGCAGGATCACCTTCCTCGACCTGCTGGTCACGCTCTTTTTGATGCAGCCCAGGATACGGTTGGCTTTCTGGGCTGCGAGTGCACACTGCCGGCTCATGTTCATTTTCTCATCGACCAACACCCCCAAGTCCTTCTCCGCAGGGCTGCTATGAATCTCTTCTCTGCCCAACCTGTAGCTCTGCCGGGGATTGTTCCGACCCAGGTGTAGGACCTTGCACTTGTCATGGTTAAACTTCACCAGGTTGGCATCAGCCCACCTCACAAGCATGTCTGGGTCCCTCTGGATGGCATTCCTTCCCTCCAATGTATCAACTGAACCACACAGCTTGGCATCATTGGCAAACTTGCTGAGGGCACACTCAATCCCACTGTCCACGTCACCCACAAAGATGTTGAACAAGACCGGTCCCAACACCGATCCTTGAGGGACACCACTCGTTACTAGTCTCCAGCTGGACATTGAGCCATCGAGCACAACTCTTTGTGTGTGGCCATCCAGCCAGTTCTTTATCCACTGAGTGGCCCATCTATCAAATTGATGTTTCTCCAACTTAGAGACAAGGATGTCATGACCTCACTTGGAGTATTGTGTGCAGTTATGGTGTCCTCAACATAAAAAGGACATGGAACTGTTGAAACAAATCCAGAGGAGGGCCATGGGGATGATCAGGGGATTGGAGCACCTCCCGTATGAAGACAGAATGAGAAAGTTGGGGCTGTTCAACCTGGAGAAGAGAAGGCTGTGTGGAGACCTCATAGCAGCCTTCCAATATGTGAAGGGGGCCTACAGGGATGCTGGGGAGGGACTCTTCATTAGGGACCGTAGTGAGAGGACAAGGGGTAATGGGTTCAAACTTAAACAAGGGAAGTTTAGATTGGATTTGAGGAAGAAATTCTTTACCGTAAGGGTGGTGAGGCACTGGAATGGGTTGCCCAGGGAAGTTGTGAATGCTCCATCCCTGGCGGTGTCCAAGGCCATGTTGGACAGAGCCTTGGGTGGCATGGTTTAGTGGAAGGTGTCCCTGCCCATGGCAGGGGGGCTGGAACTAGATGATCTTAAGGTCCTTTCCAACCCTAACTATTTTATGATTCACAAATTGACAATCAGCCAATCTTGGTAAGTGTAAAAGGGAGAACAGTGAACAAAACCAATGGACTTCACCGAGTTCACTGAAGTCTGCTTTCATCTACTGAGAGATTTCTTCTTCCCAGAATCAAATTCTGGCGGAAAGTAAGTCAGAGCAACTAAACACTTCTCAGAGAAGCCATTTTAGTACACAAATACAAATGATCATAACACAGAAGATAGTAGGAAGTATATGTAGTAAGAGACCAGCTGCTGATTCACAAATTCTTTGATGATTCAAAATGTTAAGAGTAATAGGAAAAAAGGAACTAGGTCGAATTATCAAGAAGAAGTGTAACAGCAGTGCACACACACAGAGAAACAAACTCAGAAAGCTCACATCACAAAATGAGAAAAGGTAATGCATGTACAGAACAAAACCCACAATTCCATAGATATATTTGTAACAAGAGCAGCAACAAGGAAGGACTTATTCTAATACTCAGTGGGAAAGTAAATGGACAGTGCCAAGAAAACAGAAGTGTTCTGTGCCTTTTGGTTCATTTTTTCACAATGAGGTCAGCTGCAACCAGATAGTAAGCATACCACCAGCAGATAGGGAGCGATAACAAAAAGCAACAGCAGTGAACTATAAGAAGTTTATCTGGTTTCAATTACGATTGGTTAAATTTCCTCCAACAGGTCCTATGGAACCCAGAGTTATCTCTACTATTACCTCTGAGAAATCATGAAGAACACATGAGAATCCAGAAGCTTCAAATAAAATAAAACAATGCCAACATGCCTACTTTTAAAGAAGAGATACAAAAGGCTAAGCTAAAGAAACAAAATCCTAAGCTAACCAGCCAAAATTACCCAGAAGAAAACCCAAAACACTGAGACAAAATATTTTTTAGGTGAACCTCTAAGACATAAAAGGATATGACTAACTGTTTACCAAAGACATAAGGTTTGTGCACCCTCAGCAAGTTTGTGTGTGACACAAAACTGGAAGGAGTGGCTGGCAGAGCAGAGGATCATGCTGCCACCCAGAGGGACCTCGACAGGCTGGAGAGACGGGCCAGCAGTAACCTCATCAAATTCAACAAGAACTGCAAAATCCTGTGCCTAGAGAGGAACCACCCTGGCACCATACATGCTGGGGAACACCCATCTGGAAAGCCCTTGGCAGAAAAGGACATGAGAGTCCTGGTGGACACCAGATTGGCTGAACATGAGTTAGCAATGTGCCCTTGCAGAGAAGAGAACTAACGGTACCCTGGGCTACATTAGACAAAACCTTGCCAACAGGCCAAGGGAGAGGATCCTTCCCCTCTACTTAGCACTCGTGAGGCCACAGGTGGAGTAGAATCATAGAATAGTTAGGGTTGGAAAGGACCTTAAGATCATCTAGTCCCAACCCTCCTCCCATGGGCAGGGACACCTCCCACTAAACCAAGTCACCCAAGGCCCTGTCCAACCCAGCCTTGAACACCACCAGGGATGGAGCATTTACAACTTCCCTGGGCAACCCATTCCAGTGCCTCACCACCCTTACAGTAAAGAATTTCTTCCTTATATCCAATTTAAACATCCCCTGTTTAAGTTTTAACCTGCTACCCCTTGTCCTCTCACTACGGTCCCTAATAAATAGTCCATCCCCAGCATCCCTATAGGCCCCCTTCTGAGGTCCCCAGTACATGAGAGCCATGGACATACTGGAGTAAATCTAACAAAAGGCCAGTAAGATGATGAAGGGACTGGAGCACATCCCCTGTGGGAAAAGGCTGTGAGCTGGGGCTGTTCAAGCTGGAGAAGAGAAGGCTCAGGGCGATCTCATTGATGTACATAAATACCTGAAGGGAAGGTGCAAAGAGGACACAGCTAGGCTGTTTTCAGTGGTGTCCAGTGATAGGACTAGAGAAAATAGGCATAAACTGGTTTCAAACCTAAACAGGGGAGATCAGGCTGGATAGAAGAAAGAAATTCTTTATTGTGAGGGTGGTGAGGCACTGGAACAGGCTGTCCAAGGAAGTTGTGAATATGCCATCCCTGGCAGTGTTCAAAGCCAGACTGGACAGAGCTTTGGGCAACATGGTCTAGTGAAAAGTGTCCCTGCCCATGGCAGGGAGGTCGGAACTAGATGATCTTTAGATTCTTTCCAACCCTAACGATTCTATGGCTCTTTGATACTGACTCACAAGAGGTGCTGTTTGAACATCAGCTAACACCTTTTTACTCAGAGTGTGACCAAGCACTGGCACCAGTTGCACAGGGAGGTTATGGAGTCTGCATCCTTGGAGATATTCAGAAGCTGTCTGGACATGGTCATGTATAACTGGCTCAGGTGACCTTGAGGTCCCTTAAAACCTTGTTGGTCCCTTTCCAACATTCTGTGATTCTTGTGATCTAGATCTCCTTCTGAAAACCATAATCTGTCTTTGCTTTCTTCTGCAGCCTCAAAAGGTCAATATATACAGTTGTAATACTGTGAAAATTTGTCGGTGATTAAACTTCAAAGAGAAAGAATTTCAATTAAGAAATGTTTTATCTTGTGATTGCTCCTGAGTCAATACACACAACACTCCCTCCCCCACCCCAGTTTGCAGAAGTCTCAGTAAACTAGGCTAGAAAAATAGATTCAAAAGACCATAATCCAGCAATGCCTTCATTTTTTTTATTTGAAAATGTATAGCACTGCATAAGTGCTAATTATTATTATGAGATACACACATGCCAACAGAAGTAATCAGTCTAACAAAGCACATTCCCCTAATACAGTGCTGCTTCCCACCAGAAGAATGTTGTGTCAGAAAATGAAACCAATCTTTCATTGGCACCTGCGCCTGGTTGAAACTGGTACACCATATTGTGAGTGGGCACTGTGCCACTCTAACAGATGGACAAAATCGTAACCATGCCAAAGAAACTGAGTACTTGTTTTTTTTTTTTGTTTTTTTTTAAACTAGAGAAATAAAGTGTTTCTATACAAAACCAAAAAGCATTTCTCACACGGTCCCTTATTTAGGAGGACTTTAAGTCTAGAAGTTGAGGGGATTCAATGAAATACCCACAGAAACTAGAAACAAGCCATGAGGGCTCCTCTAGGTAGGCTGCCAGACTCCAGTATAAGCATTCCTAGAGCATACACAGAATTTTTTACAGCGTGGAAGTGACTAATCCTTAATTTATGAGGAGCCTATTGATGATACACCTCAACTCTGTCTTCCTAATGCTAATTCTATTTCGAGAGACCTTATCTTGCAGCTTCCTAAATCCACAAGTCAAATGAAAACAAATTCCTTCAAAGTTAGGGATATGAAGAAAATACTCCATTTAGAGTGCCAAGATTAGTCTTACTTTTAAGTCAATATATCAATATTCCAAATGATTATTACCAATTCAAATACTGAGGCATTCTGCATCCCCTTCTTCAAAGCTAATTGAGCATTTTAGGGCTCAGCCAGGTGACAGCTTGGAGCAGTTTAAGAAGTCACCATCCTCAGGTGAAACCCTGTAACCAGTTCTGTGAAAGCACCTGCTCCTTTGAAAGTTGAAGCAAAGTAAGTTATATTGAGCTTCTGCAGAAACATTTAATTGAAATAGATCAAATGCTTGTATAATCCATTAACATGCCTTGCCTAAGGGGATGGCATCTTCCAACTAAACTACTACAAATACTCATCTAACCAAGTTCTAAGAATTGCCTGCTTGTGAATTGCTAAGTAAAGGAGGAAGAATTATCTAGTCTTAAAAGATCATATAAGAATACACTGTTAGAATTGACTTAAGCCTGAGATCTCCTGTGTGTCTCCAAATACACATTCTACTGCAGCTCAGCATTTTACTTAATAATGAAATTACAATAGCAAATGCCATTCCTAAACATATCCAAGCAACTCAAACCCATTACACATAGGCTACAGTAAGGGGATCATTTATCCCTGAATTACACCATCTGGACAAACAAAAGCTAGCACTAATTCTACAAAAAAAGGTTTTTGTTTCTGCTCTGCCCACCAAAATAATTTAAGTAGTCACCATCTTCAGTAATTCATTCTCTGAAAGCACCTACTCCTTTGAAAGTCTAGTTTTTCCACAGACAACTATTGCCTTCCAGTGTGTTCAAATATGAATAGTAGAGCACACAGATGAAAAATCATGTTTAATAATAGTAAATACCTCTTGACCAATTGTGAAATAGCTAACAAACTTCCCGTAATGATAATCTCTTTCATACAGGAGACCTAAACATTTTCAATCTGTAGGAAAACCTCCATAATACAAAACTCCAATATTCACAACACTCATCACTACAGTCTACTTCATATGCTTTATTATATCAGCAATGAAATAGTAGATGATTAACAGACAACTACATAGAACAGAACAAAACAAACACACAACCAGAACAAAGTATTTTGTAGAAGCCATAGCATATGAGCAGGCAGTTGATCCCCTATTTAATATCCTGGCTAATATTATCCACACGAAGCAAATCATGAGCTCCTCATTTTACATCACTCAGAGATCACCAATGCAGATGGGAAATACATGCAACTGGATCATCGTCAAAGTTGAAGACAAAGAAAGGCAAAATGAATACTAAAGCAATTTCAAATCGCCTTCTGAATTCCCAGAGAAGCTGCATTAAAATTCAAAGTTAATAACCCACAATTCCCTCCAGAACATACCTAAACAGTTGTCAGCTCTTGCTGTCTCCAAAGCCTATGCAGTGGATTTGTCCCCACAGCTGTGTTTTAAAACAGCAGGACAGAATGAGAACAACAGATTAGTTCCTTGCAAATATAAATGATATCCTATGAAAGATGGTAACATCAGAAACTGTATATTGGAGAAAAGTAACAGTGTCTTAGAACTTAAGCAAGACATAATTTAACACATAGTGTGTTAAATGCTTACACTTAAAAAGAAAAAAATAATGCCACAGATTTTGGCTAAAATAAACTGTCTACCCCAAATTCTACCAAAACAACACACTCCATCAGGCAAACAAGCTGTAGTACATCTTGAGCTTCACAAAAAGCATTTTTTGCCTTTGGAAGCTTTGCAGTCTGACTCCAATACTTCTCTGACCTCCTGATTGTTTTCAGAATGATATATACTTTCTTCACAGTACCCAAATCCTACTCAAGAGATGAGTCCCTACTCCAAACAAGTAATAATTAAAAAAATAAATCTCAGATTCATTCACCAAGATAACAGGTGAAAATAAGCACTAACCAGTCTCTCTCTTCCATGACTTTTGTCCCCTTTAGAGAAGAACGAGAATGACAGTTCAACAACTACATCTACGCTACTGAAACACAGAGAGACTTCTGGAACACAGCTGTACACAAATCTCACACTGCCCTGCTGCAAGAATTGTCAGGTTCTTCATGGAAGACTTATATAATCTATCTGTCTGATAGTACTGTTAGGATGCTGCAGGTGACAAAACAGTACGTGTTACTGAGGACACAAACATATCAGTAGTATCAACTCAGGCTTTTCAATGTTAGTTTTACTCTGACACCTCCTCAAAGTTCATCAGTAAGAGCAAACTGGCAGTAATTATTATGGGCACAGTGGAGAACAGGATTGCCATTTGGAGGAACCACGACAACCTAGAGGAATGGGCTGACAGAAGCCTCATGAAAAATCAAAGACAGAACTATACAACAGTCCAGGCTGGGGACTGCCTAGGCAGCAGTTCTGCAGAAAAGAATCTAGAGCTCCTGATTGGAAGGAATGTCCTATAAGGAGCAGCTAAGGACCTCACAGGCTTGTCTAGTTTGGAGAAAGGAGGCTGAGGATTCACCTGAATGCTCTCTACAGCTGCCTGAGGAAGAAAAGTGGAGATGGACATGCTGATCTCTTCTCCCTGGTACCCAGTGACAGGATGTGTGGGAATGGTTCAAAACTGTGTGATGGGAAGTTTAGACTGGACATGAGGAAGCATTTCTGTATGAAAAGGGCGGTCAGACACTGGAACAGGCTTCCTAGAGAGGTGGTTGATGCCCCAAGCCTGTCAGTGTTCAAGAGGCATTTGGGAAATGCCCTTAATAACATGTTTTTAACTTCCAGTCAGCCCTGAAGTGGTCAGGCAGTAGGACGAGATGATTGTTACAGGTCCTTTCCAACTGATATAGTCTATTCTATTTTATCTCACCCACCCTTCTATTTACAATGGAATGATTTTCACAGCAAGGTACATCCAGGATGAACAATGAATCCCACCAAGGCACTCCAAAATCAGTTTTTAGACCAGAACCATTCTGGCCTGAAACTTTGACTCCGAAATGTCTGGATTTTGGCACATTGCTCATCAGCCTGCAGCAACTCATGTAAGATTCAGAGGAAAGAGGTACTCTGAGGCTCGGGCTCCTCCCTTCAGGCTCTATGCAAGATCTGCTAAAGAATTTAGTCATGCTGGAAATAACTTTTCATTCTTTTGTTTAGGACATGCCAGATAGTATCCGCAAGAACCTTAAATTGTCACCAGGCTACCCAAAATGAGGTAACTGTTGGAAGAGATTCAAGTATTTAACTTGGATACAAATTCTTAACTACAAAGAAGGTCTAGTTTTTTTTAAAACAGTCTCTGAAGGAAAATCAGGCAGTGAATGTGACAGTAAATGCTGAAAACTGAGCTGAAAGACAAAAGGCACAACTATGCTGGCAGACTGTAATTTTCCTTGGCAAAACTAGATTTGAGTATGCTTAAGAAACACAGCTCTGACCCTATTATGATGCAATGTCCAGTAAAAAATAGTTAAGTGCTGCTTAATTTCTTCTCTTCATGACATTTCCCTTCTTCTGTATTGTCCTGGGTTCAGCAGCAGCAGTCATTTTTTTCTCCTTCTTGGTAGCTGGTGCAGAGCTGTGTTTTTGATTTGGGGCCTGGGAACAGTGCTGATAACACCAGTGTTTTCAGTTACTGCTTGGTGATGTTTAGGCTGGCCAAGGACTTTGTGAGTCTCATGCTCTGCTAGGGAGGAGGGGAAGCCGGGAGGAAGGAGAGACAGGACACCTGATTCAGACTAACCAAAGGGGTATTCCATACCACAGCACATCATGTCCAGGAGGTAGAAACAGAGGACAGAGACCGGGAAGGGTGGTGGAGGTGCACTGTGGGGGTGCACTGCTTGCTCGGGCTTGATATTGGGTGGTGAGCAATTGTATTCTTTTCCCTTGTATTTTCTCTTGTCATTATTATTATTATTGGTGGTAGCAGTAGTGGTTTGTGTTATACCTCAGTTACTAAACTGTTCTTATCTCAACCTGTGGGAGTTGCATTCTTTCGATTCTCCTTCCCATCCCTCCAGGAGCGGAGGGAAGAAAGAGTGGGGAGTGAGTGAGAGAGCGGCTGCATGAGTTTGAGGGGTTTAAACCACGACATGCATCAATTACAAGAATTTCAGTATAAGAATACTACTAAAATTACACTGACTTCTAAAAGGTATCCAAATGGCCTTCACAAGTTGTACAAGCACTCAGAACATTCCTAACAAGAGTGCCCATTGCATTCTTAAATCCTTCCTGAGGTGTCCTCCATAACAAAATAATTACAGAGTCCTGCATGAAACTCTCCAAGGTATTTCTAAGAATTTGGCTCTTGAGTTCTTCATGTAAAAATTATTACCCCTGTCATATAGGTCTACCTGTACCAGAAAACTGGAAAGCACGTTGACAGTATTTTGCTTTGTCTAATTTACTCCAGCATTAACAAAACAAACACCAAAACACGATCATATCCAGTAAAATAGGTAAGAAAAGAATACATGAGCAAACAAGATCCCAAGGCCAATTTTCATCAAGAAATTATCTCAGTTGAAAAAACCAAAACCTTCTTGAAGGGGAGAAAAATATCAAAAGTGAACAGCAATCACTGTAAATATAATTTGAAGTGGTAATATTTAAGTTAAACTTATGATATCTGAAATAATCTAAAAAGTTCCAAAACATCTAAATACAATCAGCAGGAGCTACTCACAGCATCTTAGACCTCACTGTGGACTAACTTACCCCCTCCCTCAGCCTACACTAAGCTCTATGATGCCATGACTATGTTGTTAAGTTAGATTACCCAAAGCCAGCTCAGGTACCTCTGTAATACACTGCCAACTCTGGTTAAATGTTACAGGCCATGCCTATTGCACTGGTATTATACAAGCTTTTCACAGCACAGTTCCTCACAGGTTCACCAAATGATTCTTGTATTTCCTGTGCCAGGGCACATTCAAATAGCAGATTGCATGTCCTGTACAGTTTTCCATAATCATGAATTCATGTATTATTGTGTGTTTATTTATCAGAGTGCCAAGATAATTTTTCCACAACTGTATCTGAACTGCCAAACTGCATTCAGATCAAATAATGCAACAGATCTAAAACCTCACTTGAAAGAATATCTACAATGGAATTGTTCATGTTAAATACAGCTGTCTTACAAAATCTCTGAGTAACACTATATTCAGCATGTATATGCCAGCACTTGCATATTCCAGGAATTTAGAGGGCTTACTCATATGAATAATTCTGTACAATTCATTAAAAATACAATTAAGGTTCCTAAAGTTCGTTCCTGTTTAAGCCATCCCAACATAATGGCGTAAAGTATACTAAAATATTAAAGAATATACATTCATAGGATTCATTTCTTTCAAAATACTTATTAAAATATTTCTTTATGCTTCTAAACAATAAAACATTTAACAGATAAGCCTATTATAAAACAGACTTTTCTTAAAATAAATTTTTAGTGCTCAACGGGAATTAGGGACAGCAACCCTTCCAGCTCTTCTAACAATAAATACCTGCTAAAGCATGTTTGGTTGGTTGGTTGGTTTTAATATTTTATGAGGGTATAAACATTAATAAATTCAAACCGCATCAAGCTGACACTTTAAGTTTTGCTATATTTCACTGAAAAGTATGAAAGCAGAAAATATACACAATGTGAAATTTAAGGGGCAAACAGAATGCTTACTTTCTCGAAATGCTTTACAGTAGCCGAGGAACGACAACAAAAAGAAGAGGGCACACAGTAGGTCTGCTCTGCCAACAATCCCAGCAACCTTAAAAAAGGAGAGAAAAGTTTCAGATAACCAGATTTTATTCTTAGAAAACCTGAGATAAAGGTATACACACATATACAAAGTGAAATGCATAAAAGAATACTGGTACATCACTTTATTTTTCTCTTTTTTTTTTTTTTTTTTTTTTTTTTTAAACTGGTTTACCGGATTAGTGATACACACTTTTGTAAGCCACATCCTAATTTTGATCAGGTACTGCTTAGTATCAACTAGGTGAATGGTTTGGCTTTAACTTAAGAAAAACTGCTGTTTTAAAGAAATAAAGAAGGACCTCACTGGAAAAAATGCCCCATTCCATCTGGGTTTCTTTTGGATCATGTTGCCTTTCAGCAGAATTTTTAGCAAGCATCCTGAACCCCAGTAAAATCGGCAGCTCTGCTGAAATGCAAATCGAGATTGTCCACTTTCAGAAGACAAGCCAGCCTTCAAAGTGCAGTCTGAACATTCAGAATAGATAAATAGCTCCTAGCCTGAAGAATCGGGGAAAAAAATCTCCCCTCTGGCAGTTTTTTGTGTTATATTAATTGATTGCATTAAAGATACCTTCAAATACATCTTGTAACAGAAGCTGTACTAATGCAAAAGAAAATGAGAAGCACATTCTGGGACCTCCATACTCCTGATCTGTGCCAACCTATTTAAATCAAGAGCATTCTCAGGGCCATCACCAAGCTTTGGTTCAAGCCCTTAAACTGTATTCACAGTAACTTGCTGAGACACAGCATGACATATTTTTGGATCTTCATTCCTCAATTACACAAGCATCAGATACATGATGAACTTTTTGTGGAAATCGTAACATGGGGTTGACAAGGCACAGTACAGGCCCTGACGTTGGGACCTCACTAGAACATACACCCAGAGCAAAAATCATGGAAAATGCCCCTTACATTTTAGTCTAGCTCTACTTCCTGGAGTACTGTGTTCCATGTTTCCAGGAGAAGATGCACACAGAGGCCTTTTGGAAGCAGAGCAGAACCCTTACGGGTTGGTTTTTTTTTTTTTTTTTTTTCAATTTCCTTTCTGAGGTGATGTTTCAGGGACAAAAGCACACTTTGTTTTCTGTATAGCACACCAATTGTCCCATTTTCTGAGTAGAACAGTATGAGGAAAGGAAAAGTATAAAGTGTATCTTCATTTGTTTAAAGCTGGTTGCTAACCTCTCTTAGGAGAAGTGCATTTTTTGTACGAGTATGAACTGACAAAACAACTATTACTGAGTAACATCAGAGAGAGAAGCATAGAGGCACAAGAGTAGGACTGAATACACTGAAGAGACTCTTCCCCACTTTACCCTCAGCTGCACTTGATACTGTAAAAGGAGAAACTGTTGGACTCCTAAATGCAGCTCAGAGAAACTTAGTAATTTATCCAAAGCCATGCATCTAACTTCCTTGCTTCTTTTTCTATTTTATAAAGATATTAAGAGAATTAACTCAATGGCTGTGGACTGGTTTAAAAGGTGAAAATAATGACATGTCATTCTGTTTCAGGAGCTACTCTCAGCTAATGAGATAAAAGTAAAGGTGAACTGACACAATTTTGAAAATAAATGCCAACTTGTTACAACAAAGAGATTAAGAGGCTAATAACACACATACGGCCTCAGACGACTCAAACAGTACAATGTTATCTCAAATGCAGGATCAGGTCTGTAGTCCCAGTAACAAGGTAAACAAAAAAAAAACCCCACAGTTTTAAATTAGCATCAAGAATATTCTTATGTCTGTGTTTCATTCAGCATTCCATCACTCAAGTGTTACAAAGAATAACCTTTTTATAGAAGAGAAGACTGCTCCACAAGAGTGTTTACATGTAGGTAGAAAAATGACAGCTGTTTTTCTTACATAGGTACCGAAAGCTTTAAACTTTTCAAGATCTGTTTTATGTGACTGTTTTGTGCTGTATATACCAAAATCCAAAGAAGCAAGCAGGCAGATTCCTCACAATTTTATGTCAAAATATGTCATCTCATTTCAAAACCAGGATGTCATGATACTTAAAACTCACAGACTTTAAATTATAAAGAATGCTTTTCAAGGAGATGCTGCCTGATACACACTCATGCTAGAACCATAGCAGTATGATGACTGCTTCAGTGCAGCAACATTTATTATTCACAACATAAATGATCAGAGGCCTTTGTTTACTCCGGGATCTTAGGAGACATATGGTATATAAGCATCCTACTTTTTTCCTCTTCTTCCAATGTTTGCCCCAAGTATACACAAGTTTTCAAACCTCATATATGCAAGCAAACTACTTCACTTGTAATTTATTTGACATGACCAAGTTCTTACTAACATTTGCCTGCTGATTTAAATATATTTTTAGAGTTAAATCGAATGAAGATAATGATTATGGATAATGATAAAGGAGTCAATAGTAGATTTATTACAAAGTTAAGACTCAAGTGAGATTTCTCTTTACATGTCAGAGCATCAAAAGCACTGAAGACTTGTTTTACTGCACTTTGACATCTAGAACTGGTTTTGGAGGAAAAAATGCAAGGGGCCCTTCTCACATCAGCACAACATGCCCTCAAGAAGAAGTTATTCTGCAGGCAAGCAAACACCAGAGAATGATTGACAGGATGTGTTAGCCACACTGCCAAAAAGACGCCGAATTACTAATACAGAGCTTCGCACCATCTCTAGGTTTCCAATACATGCAGGGTCCCCAGTCAGCTGAGAGGCATAGCTTTCCATAACCTCTTCCCCATCAATCATGTGCAAAGCAAATGAAAAAAAAGCCAAAATCACAGCATATTGTGAATAAATGAAAAATCAGTTCCACATGTATATAAGGTGCACTGAGGATTCAGTGTTCATTACTAGCACAGAGATCAAAGTTAAAGTTAGTACTTTTTCCAGTAGCTTAGTCCTTCCAAACTCTAAGAGAAATGACTCCTGCATTGCAATTTTTTTTACATTTTATTTATTCATTATTACATGATCAAGCAATCAGGGACCACATCCAGCAAGCCCGCTGGCATAAGGCCATAAGACTTGCTTAGCTATGAGTGCAAAAAGAGAGCCTTTTTTTAAAAAAAAAAAACCAAACAATCTATCTTCTCCCCGTTCAGTAGAATTTCCACACAAGGACTTTGATCTCTGCCACACATGTGCCATGTTTTTATTCTGCATCTTTACAGCTTCAACTTCCAGCCACTATTACTCTTTTGTCTGCATTACTAAAGGGCCCACTACTACAAAATCTGTGTTCTTCACATACATAATTACAGACTGTGATAAAAAAAATTAAATCCTTTAATCTTCTCCTTCATATTAAAATATAAACCCATGGAGTTTGATCTCTCATGACATGGGATGATTTCCAGTCCTTTAATCATTTTCATGGCTTTTCCGAGCCCTCTCCATTTTTCCTAATGTTGTCCTTGCAGCATGGATTCAAAACTGGATGCAGTATTCTAATACACTCACATACAGAGTTCATATAATGTCCCTACTCCAATTTTGTATCTCCTTGTTTTTTTATCAAAGCAAATACAAATTAAAAGCAATTAGGGAAAATCAGTAACTAGGGAAACTCTGTAGTTTAGGGCTATCCTTCTTTAGTTACTGTACTTAAATGATTTATCTTCCTCAATCAGGTCCAGCCCTGTGGAATTACAACCTTTTGAACATACTAACCATAACATTTGATGGCTCTCATAAGATATGCGCCAAGAGAAGTACTGAGAATATATAAAAGCAATGTTTAATTCTGACAGTCTTATACTCTAATTAGTCAAGATGGTCAAGAACTTCTAAGATATAAATCGTTGGAGCTCATTATTCAGTACTTACACATTCGGTGTGCACTGGATGTACAGCAAACAGCAAAGCAGCTAGAAGAGATGACTTTGGAGCCAGGTTTAGCCTTCTTCCTTTATTACTGAATTGCAGTCCACCCAATAATATCGAGAATACATCAACCATCAACACTGAGATAGTACAATGCAGTATTATATTGATGACATGAAAACCAACTGGGTAGAAGCCTCCAGCAAAAAGGTAATTAATTCTATACAGAAACAAGAACATTAAGGCTAGGAATTACATCAGTGGTTAGAGATATGCAAACAGAAAAACTAAACAATCCCATAGCAAGATAATATTCAATAGCACAACTCCCCTTTCCCCCACAAAAAAAAAAAGCTGCAAAAAACCCATCAAATCCCAGCATGCATGTTATTACCACTGAGCCAATACAGTCGGCTAGAAACTATGTCCTGATCTTTACTCAAAGGTATTCATATGGGATACCATATGCAGCATAGTATCTATCCTCTCCAAAGATATGTTAATGCTATTATGTTAATCATACCTATGGATACTTAGAAATTACTTTTGATCAGCAACAAAACTTCAATGCTGCAATGCAGGAGTGTCCTTGTTGAAAAAAACCAAATCTACTGGGGGGATACCCCTAGGCTTAAGAGAAACCATGCCCAAAACTAACTGGATGCAATTATTTTAATTAAGTCCACACAAAGAGGAAATTAATACACAACCAAGACTACGATTTCTACTGACATTCTAGCTGAAAAACGTCCTAGCATTTGGACTGGCAATGCAGAAACCATCTGGGTACAATCAGTATATATCCAGAAAGTAGTCAGCTAGCACATCTTAGTAACTGATTTGTGAGGCTGGTTACAGAGAGATTTAATATGAGTATTAGAACCAGAAGGAAGTGTAAGTGAAAATTCAGTCACAAAGCCCTGTTCAAGATCAGAACTCCGATAAAAGGGAGAGGGAGAAGAAAAGGAAGAAACATCTTGTTATTTTCCATACACTTTTATCCATAGGTGAGATATACAGAAACTTAGTGTGAATGGGGAATTTCATATAGTTCATTTGGTCAGTCTGCATCTGGTTTATGTGAAATCCATTAAAAAACTCTAATCTATTATAAATGTGATGCACATAAATTGGAGCTTAGGGAAATTAAGAAAACCAATTTCTTACTTGTGAAAATAGCATTTTATGGACCATCTTCACATGCTCATCTATATTTTCAGATATAGTAATAACTGTATCCCAGTTCACTCTTTAAACTAACCAAGATGTTACTACAGATGGAATATACCAGAGAGATCTTGAAAATAAAGCATGTGCTGTGTAATGCACTGAGAGTTTTAATATGTTTAAGACTCTGACACTTTCTATTCAGTTGCGTATTTTCCTTCATGACAATGTGAAGAAAGCCCAACAGAGAGTGAAACCCAC
Organism: Amazona ochrocephala; assembly: GCA_039720435.1. Taxonomy (NCBI): domain Eukaryota; kingdom Metazoa; phylum Chordata; class Aves; order Psittaciformes; family Psittacidae; genus Amazona; species Amazona ochrocephala. The sequence goes on from CM077877.1 coordinate 57,625,743, forward strand.
AGTGCTAAGTACTTAAAACGCTTGATACTGCATTCAAGAGTCAAAGTTTTTGCCTGAATATGAGGACTAAGAGTGTGAGTGCTTCTGCAATCACTTAGTTCCTGGCCGAGACTGGACACATCTGCAAAACCAGCGCCAGGTCCCCATCCACAAAGCGGAGTTGCATGGGGAAAATAAAGAACCTTAAGATGAGTCCTCAAAGATTCTCTGCATTACCATGCCCAGTTTTTACATGGTTTACTGCTTGCTCAAATCCTTGTGCAAAAAACATGAGCTAAGCATCTACACAACTAATCCTCATAAACATGTAGTTATTTGAGAAAACCAGCAAGTTATATATACAGGCAGACATCTTCCCCACTAGGATTCTCAGGCACAAACACAAAGTATCAGGGAGGGAAGAGGTGGGAAGACTATTCAGTGACCAAGCAGCAAAAGGCAACAGTAGATTGACGCTATTTATAAGAAAACCCCATTTAACAGGTCACCAGAAGGCAGAAAACAGAAACTGCAATAGAAGTATACATGGACAGCATGGCTAAGTGAAGGGAATGTGCACCTCTTAGGCCTCTGATGATGTGACTATACTGCCCCTAGTAGCAGGGTATATAAGAGCAGAAGATGCAACCTCTGAAAACTATAGTGAAATACAGAATGTCAAAATAATGTATACTTGGGAAAAAAAAAATTTGAAAATTAAAACTCAAACTGAGATTAACTAACAAACAGGAAAATCACATCCAGGAAAGGTATGCAATAACCCTTCAGATACTTTGTCGTTCCCCTTTTCTGCTGCCTCCTGCCTATTGTCAATTGAGTGAATACATGTTAAAAAAAAATTCAGACCATGAGCAAAAAGACAAGTCTCACCTGAAAGTTAGGACAGTTAGCGGTCGATATGACTTATGACTGGTATTGCTGCTGAGTTTGCTACCCCAAAAGTCATGATGCCACAGGTCACCAAGTGGGGTTTCTGCCCTGAGGTCCTACAAGGAAACATCATAAATTACCAGATTCTTAACATTTCTGTTTTATTCAAAGCAGCTAAAATACAAACAATTTCTAACTTATACAAGCTCATGCTAACATGGACATAGGAGGTGCTTTCCTGGCTCACTACTGATAGGTCACATCTTGGATGCCTGTCATCATAAAGACCAAGATGCTTGGATTCTGTAAGTAGGCATAACTACATGAAATTTAGTACAGCTATGCATACTCATATCAGTTGATAATCTGGTTAACAGCTGAGATATAAAACACACACAAAAAACCCCTCTACCTTATAGTTTTGTGAAAAGCCTTTGATGTTAGGCCTAGGTTATCTTGCGAAGGAGGCCAACTACAAACCACTGCAAATACCTATGTTTCTACCAGTGTCAGTAGCACAAGTACTAGTGAAAGCAAGGAGATCAAAGACAGAAAACAACAATTAGCTCTTTTTGAAGCCTTACTTGGTACAGAATCCTATTCAAGTATTTTGTTTTTTCTCATGCCTCTCTTAAATTCTTAGCACATGAAACCAAGAATCAGAATATCTACTGTTTTAAAAGATTAACAGCAGAAGACAGAAAAGTAATGAATTCTTTTAAGTTGGGGTGGGGTAGGGGACTATTAAAACAAAACAACACTGCAAAGGAAATCTCTACTCTTTCCTTTTATCTTGAAGCAATGCTGATAATGAAAATATCCAAATAACCTAGACTACTGAATGGAAAATACACCCTTTGAGAGGAAAAAAGAAGGACCTTGGCAACATCTGCCTCTGTTTTCTGAGAGGACAAGCTAAGAAGCTCCAATTAACACAGTCATCTTCTACTTGCCCCACTTATCCTCCTTCCCTGTGGCAATTAAATACAATTTATGCTACAGTAAATGTGCAGGTTAAACACACTCAAGACAGAGCCTAAGAACAAAATTGCACTAGGAAATTAACAGCTTTCATTTGAGTGTTGGTATTACACCTTCAATCAATCACGAGATACTCCAAACCCCACCCACCTTCTTCTCTGAAATTCTCCACAAGACCAACAAACCAAAGCAGATTCTCTTCATCAGCGACTGCAGTAACAGGACAAGGGGCAATGTCTTAAAACTCACAGAGGGGAGATTTAGCTTAGCTATAAGGAAAAAGTCCTTTATTATGAGGGTGCTAAGGCACTGGAACAGGCTGCCCAGAGAAGTGGTGAATGGTCCACCCCTGGCAGTGTTCAAGGCCAGGTTGGACAGAGCCTTGGAAGACATGGTCTAGGGTAAGGCATCCCTGCCCATGGCAGGGGTCTTGTAACTAGATGATATTAAGGTCCTTTCCAACCCAAACCATTCTATGATTCTATGAATAAGTCAATACAAACACAAGCAGACAAACCAGGCTGCTAAACCCATGAAAGATTTTACAAGGCCTGGTGTGCAAAGTCTTATTCCTCCTACGCCTCCATCTACTTACAAGATTTCCACATTACAATACTCCTGGATCACTAACTCCAGTTCTTCTCAAACGTTGCTACCATTTCACTTGCTTCTACAGTATTTTGAGCACCTCTTGCGGTCTCCAGTACCTTCCATCTCATCCTTAGCTGGCATTTTTGGCCTGCCAATAAGGCAAGAGAGAACATATACAACTGCTAGTACAGCCAAATGTCTGGGCCATGATGACTGGCTGCTGCTAAACTGAACTTAAAATAACTCCTTTTTTCCTGCTTCTCTCAACACATTCTGACTTTCATCCATACAAATATAAAAAAAATCCCAAGAACAGATTTATTTCTATCACTTATAGAATCATAGAATCATCTAGGCTGGAAATACCCTTAAGATCATCAGTTTCAACCATTACCCCAGGACTGCCAACTTGATCAAATCTGGACAGTATTCGAACTTGATCAAATCTGGACAGTATTCGACAACTGGATTAAAAAAAATAGGAGGGAGAAGTAGGCTAAAAATCCTACCACATTGTCAAATGAAGTGAAACATTCACTAATAGGTTACTAATCAATACACAGAAAAGAGAGCAGAGCTAACATCGTAGTCATATACTGCAGCTGTTAATTAAGGCATTCTCAGGGAAAACCTTAAGAAAGACTCACAGGGGATCCTATTTGACCTTAAGAATTATCAAGGTGCAAAATTCCTTCACTGTCTCACAGATGTTTCTACTGCCAAGCAATAGCTACAAATTTCTTTCTCCTTCTAGGACTAATTTTGGCCTTAGGCACCTAAATTCCTGTCCCATTCCTTACTGGTATGCATATACCCCCAAAGGTCACAATCCGACTCTCAGAGCCAGAGTGCACTCAACCAGGAGCCCAATAAATCAATACAGCCTGCTTTTCCAAGGGCAAGTTGAGACTAGGCTGTACATCAGCACCTACTGAAGTCTTTGCATTCTGCAGGGGCTGATTGCCAGTGATCACTGTGGCTTCAGACTTCGGGTTTTTCCAACCAACAGCACAGCTCCTTATGTACATTTGCTAAAGAAAGGGACTATGAAAAAGATTTTTTTCTTTTTGTATTAAAATTTTAAAAGTATGTCTTCTATGTAACAGATGGCCTTCAATAACAAGATGTGAAATACACTGGAGATGTGAAAGGCTAGATTTCCCTTTCCGTTAGAATCAGCCTTCTTTTGTCTTCCATAGGAAGCATGCAGGAAGAGCTGAATACACAGAATTCTTAGTGATTAGATTACACTTTCATAGGACCTAAAAAAAATCTTCAGTCATGTATCTTGCTGTTGCATCCAAGTTCTGTGAGAAAAAGTTTATTATGTTAGTTTTCCCACTTAGTAGACTAACCCTAAAACAGGAATGGCTTGCTCTAAGAGACATGGCGATTTAGAAATTACGTATGATTTTCTCTTTAAGAACTGAATGTAGACAGCAAAGAATCTCTAAATATTTGATTAGCAGCAGCTTACACACAGCAAAGTTCCAATACTTGAAGAAAGGTCAGGTTTTCGGTATAAAAGCTTATAATGTGTCTGAAACTCTTCTAATCCAACTGTTTGCCTTGCCAAGCTAGCAAATAAATAAAGACAAAAGTCACTGTTGTGTACCAGTTAAAATGCTGCTTAAAATGACAAGAAAGCATCTGGAAAACAGCCTTGGACCCCAATATAAATCTAATAACTGAATGTTCCACAATACAGTAGGCATGGGGTCAGCTAACCGTATTTTTCACTTAAAAAAAAAATAAATAAAAATTGAATGATTGGGGAGGTGGTGGGAGCTAGTAAATTAACAAAAAAGGTCGCTGTGTAGTACCCAAGAAAATACTGGTATAGTAATGGTCAGTGGATCTACAAAATTACTTCACCTACTGTCTCTTCTATTGAATAGGAATAAAATAGGCGACACTTTTAATAAACTGTGCCTTTGCTAAATGATTTTTCTCACCATTAAGCTGGTAAACTCACTGTCTCTGCATTTTTCTTGTGGGTTTTGCATTTTCATAAATTCATATGACCTCTGTGTTAAAATGATACTGTCACAAAAATATCATTTAATTTCTAGGGAATAATAGAGGATTTTGATGTGAAAAATAGAACAAGCCTCCCAGTTTTTCAGACTAGGTATGAGTTAATCTATGTAAGCAGTTGGCTGAATTTCTCAGCATTGCCAACAGCTATAATCTCAGTGCAGGTTGTTTTGTTGCATAGATAAACTGAAACATTTTGAAAGTAAAGTCTGAAATTGCACCTGAAGAAAACAACCTGCCTGGCTTCAACATCAGTGTTTTGTAAGCTCTTTCAGGAAATTAAAATATTATAATCATGGCCAAAATAAAACTTCGCAGAACAAAACACTGCCAAGAGCTGTGTAATTTAAAATATAATGCTACTTAAAAAGAAAAATAAATAAAAAGTGTCTATAGTATTCTCTTAGAAGCCTTGAGATTTATTTCTAATTTGGCATGATGTATTTTCCTCCCATACATTTGTAACTCAAGGTATGATGACTTAAACAAGCATAATACAAATTTGTCTAAGGAAACAGTGACTCTCTGGGATTCTAAAAGGCACATTGCAGTAAGTTGCCTCTAAATCTTGTGCAAGGAAAAAAAAAAGTGAATGGTAGTCTTCTAATGATATGAGTTTCTAGATTATCCTCCTTGTAAACCCATGGCTTCAGGAAAACGGAACCAACAGATGAGGGTGATTCTTTTTACCCTGTGCTTCTTTTGCCAAGCACTTAACATTCCAGAATAGCATAAGAGCTGCAACACCAAGACCCACTCATGAGCACTAACTGCAACATGTGATTCTAAGAAGTGTCTTAGCAATTGAAGACACTCAACTCCTCACAATCAAAAAAATCTCAGCTAGAGGCCTGTTTGAAATGCACGTTAATTTCAAGGATTGTTCATTGTATGTATGATCAGTTTTAAGACAGACCACAAGAATATTCTGCCTCTATTTCAAAGAAATACTGTTGTCACAGGAACTTTTAAGGGGGGAAGGAGCAAAAGAAAAAAGATGTTTTCCTTGCTCCTATAACTTTTTAATGGTAGAAACCACAGCTGGAGAACCTCTGTACCCTGCAATCACGTAGTGATGCATTATGTACCTTGTAACCAGAGTAAGTTTATTCCCTGGGCTAATTCATCTGAGAAGATACTGAAAAAAATCTCCTATTAACATCAACAGGTGTCAGAAAAGTCCACTCCATACACTCGATGACTTAGAAATGAGCCTAAAATTAGGTCTATAGACAGGCTTGATGTACAGGTGCTCTGTGAATAAGTGTTACTAAACATCACATCCAGATTTGCCATAACCCTAGATAATGCGAGGGAGGTGCTCCTGCCCCTTTACTCTGCTCTCGTGAGACCTCACTTGGAGTATTGCGTGCAGTTCTGGTGTCCTCAACATAAAAAGGACATGGAAGTGTTAGAACAAGTGCAGAGGAGGGCCACGAAGATGATCAGGGGACTGGAGCACCTCTCGTATGAAGATAGGCTGAGAAAATTGGGGCTGTTCAGCCTGGAGAAGAGAAGGCTGCATGGAGACCTCATAGCAGCCTTCCAATACCTGAAGGGGGCCTATAAGGATGCTGGGGAGGGACTCTTCATTAGGGACTGTGGTGAGAGGACAAGGGGTAATGGGTTCAAACTTAAACAGGGGAGGTTTAGATTGGATCTGAGGAAGAAATTCTTTACTGTGAGGGTGGTGGGGCCCTGGAATGGGTTGCCCAGGGAAGTTGTGAATGCTTCATCCCTGGCGGCGTTCAAGGTGGGGTTGGACATAGCCTTGGATGGCATGGTTTAGTGGGAGGTGTCCCTGCCCATGGTGGGGGGGTTGGAACTTGATGATCTTGAGGTCCTTTCCAACCCTTACTATTCTATGATTCTATGATTCTATAATGCTTTCTTAGATGACAAGCAGACAAATTCCTTCCCCTTCAGCTGGTAACACTTGTTAAGCAGAGCATCTCACTTGCAAAAGAATTAAAAGGGGAACATTTAGAGGAGGGAGGAGAAAAAGCTGTTTAATTTGTTCACTATTTTGTTTATGTACTAGAACGCAAGTCATGTTATTCAAATAGCTTTAGGAATAACATTTTGTTAAGCATACTTATGCTTCTAGCTTTTTGTTAGAGCACCGCTGCACACCTTGTTTGGCAACCTTAAATAAAGCTTACTAAAAAAAAAAAAAAACAATACCAGGGACAATAAAACAAAATAGAAAAATGAAGCTCAAAAAAAAAAAAAAAAGGAATATCAGAAGGAAGTCCTCTACTAAGATCTACTGAGATCAACTGTTGTCATTACGTCTTCTCCTAGCACCATTTATGTCAAAAGGCATGGGATGAGGGGGAAGAGAGACAAACCTTATTATTGATGATGGCTTCAGAATCATCAAAGACAAAATCTCCATCATAGCTGTTTGCAAAACAGAGGAAGGAAATTAATGCCACAACCATTTTAGCCCAGTATGACGGAAGGATGAACCATGATACATCATGGTCCAGATTAGGTTCTGTTTGTGCCATTCTGTGAAATGTTTGTTCCAAGCTGGGAGCTTCAGCATTATGTTGGTTGCAAATCTGAAAGAAACAGATACAAATGCACAGTTATAGTTGCATTTAATTAAAAAAATAAAAAAATGGAGAGTGGAGTTGGGAGAGGAGAATGAAATTTCATACAACCTTTTTTCCTCTCAGTGCATTTCATAATTACTGGAACATGGTTGAGGCACAGAGATAAAGTCAAGAAGTTCTTAGATTCTAAGCTAAAACTTTGGCATAGGTAAATTCTAAAACCCTGAGCAAATCACTGTATTTCTGTTTCTTACTATTCTTTTCTAGTATAACAAACAGACATCATGGGCACTGTAGAGCATTATAAAGTTCTTAAGAGAATGAAAAGCACTATAATTTCCTTCTGAGTGTGGAAAAACAAACATCATCAATTTCAAACAATTGCAAAAAGAGCTCAACTCTCTTCTGTTAATTGAATTAAAGGACCTAGTCTTACATACAGCCCATACAGGGAATTCATACAAACATCACAGGTAGACATATACAGACAGCAGTTAATGGACTAGGCCCTAAATCCCAACAATGCAAACAATAAGACAACAAGGCATGTACATTAAGACCAAAGCAGTGTTCACTAGATCAACCTGCATACCACAAGTACAGTATAGGCTAAATTCCACTGCTGTTTTCATGGGCTTATGAGGTTGTTGAGGTAGATGACAAAGGCCATGCAACCCACCAGCACTGAGTGATACATCAGTGTGGCAGTACTAAGGCTAGAGGCTACCCATGAGCCACCTTTCCTTGGAAGGGTCCCTTTCAATGCTCCAAAGCCAGCCCTCTGCCTGGACAGCTATTCTGCCTCTGCTTCTCTGGTGCTCATTATTGCATCAGTATTGTGAGTGGTCTTATTAACAAATGCTGCTATAAATGGCAAGGGGGAGAGGTTACAAATGGAAAACTGCAGTAAAAGGAGGGCAGAATACAAACTGCTTACTTATAAGCCCCAAGAATGACAGGCACATACAGTAGCCCTGCTTCACACTTTCTTCTTACTTACTGGCTTTTAAAAATCAATCATTGCACCCTGAAAACACTGCATTTAATGTCTGCATACAATCTAGGAAAAGGCTCCAGCTGTTTGGCTTCTTGAACAGACCAGACAATTAGAGCTGCTAAAGCAATTGCTTTGTAGCTTTCTGCTTGCAACGCTGAATTCCAGTCTCCACATATTCCCTGTCTCTGTACACACACACGCACAGGGAGGACAGGCAGTACTCCCCATCACACCAGTGTCCCTTCTCGCTTTGGGAACTATGCAGCAGTGCTCCCCCATTAAGATAAAGTCAGTAACATGGAGCTGAGCAACCTGAAAGTGAATGGAGCTCCTCAGCCGAGCGAAACAGACCAGCCGCTTCAAGAGCGAAAGCCTGTCTCAAAGTAACTCGCCCTTGCGCTCTTAGTTTGACGAAAACAAAGAATAAAAGCAAGGCTGCTAAGCAGAAGGAAGGGTACTGCATCGCTCTTAATAGCACAGATACACCACCGATGCCCACTACCCAATCAGAATAGTTAATCTACCCCAAAGTAATTTTGCCCTGAAAGTTTCTCCCATTACGCTCGCTCTATTTAGCTGACGTCCATCTGCTGCCAGTCCTCTCCCCGCAGTCCAGACGAGGAGGCCGGTCTCTGGGGGCCCCCTTAGCACAGCAACGCGTTAACCGCCTAGGCGCACTGATCCCCCCCACGAGGTACCGCGACCCCCTGGTGCCACACACACCCTCTCCCTCCGATCGGCGGCACCAAGGGCTCTCTCGTTGCCGACCGGCTCACATACGACGGCTCCGCCCCCCCTCCAGGGAAAGGCGACCCCGAGTCGGCCTCACAGAGCGCATCCCGACACCGAACCCCCGGGGCGGGAGGCGGGCAACAATGGGGAGCGGGAAGCACAGCTCCAATACCGCGTGTCCCGCTGGACAGGCTCCCACCACAGGTCATAGCGGCCGTGGTGCGCATAGTCCCACAAACTTGAGGCCGTCCCGGAGAAGCAGCCAGCCCGGGAGGGCGGCAGGAGCGAGGCTGTGGGGCGGGTGAGCCCCGCCGCGAGTTCGGCGACGGCCCTGCCCCACTCGTCGCTCGCCTTTTGTCCTGGCGGCAGCCCCGCATGGGGGTGCCCCGTGTGCCGTCCGACGCCGGCCCTCAGTCGTTCTCCCCTTCCGCGCCGCCCGGGCCAGTTCCACCACCGCTCCAGCCAGCAAACGGGGCGAGGGCAAACCCCCTGGGCTGGGCTGGGCTGGGCAGGACAGAGCAGAGGAGAGCAAGACCGAGCTAGGTGCCCTGCACGGTGTTACCTGCAACGAGAAAGAGCCCGCGCCGCATCTGCCACCCGGGCGCTAAACTGTCCCGCCCGGCGAGCCGGCCCCCGCCGAGCGGCCGCGGGGGAGGGGCCGCGGTGGCTTCGCCTCCGGGAAACATCTTCAGAGCCCCATTGGCTGCCTCTCCGCCCCACCCCTCTTTCTCCCCGCCCCTCCGGGGCAACTCCGCTCTCCCATTGGCGGTGGCGGCGGTGACGCGTGACAGGCCGGGCTGAGGAAGCGGAGCGAGGCGATGGCTTGAGGTGGCCGCGGGGCCGGTGCTGGTCGCCCGCGTCTGTGCGCGCCAAGCTCCGCACGCCTCGGTCTTGCACAAAGGCGGGGGACGGGAGGTGTTCCCGGGGGGCGGTCTGTGGGCGCTGTCCGCTGCTTGTGCCGCGTTCCCCGCCGGCCGGCGCTGCCCCTGCCCTTGTGTGGTGGCCGTTGTCCTATGCACCTGGCCGGCAGCGTGGCTGTTACCAGCGGGTGAGCCGGGAGTGTGGGGGGATTTGCGGGGCGCTTTGCGGGGTGCTGCCTGGCCCCGGGGAGCCTGGCGGGTGTGGGAAGGGCGTGTTTCCGAGCCCCACGCTCTTCCCTCAAGGGCGGGCTCCTGCCGTGACGGGCTTACACTGAGCGAAAATCCCCCGTGAAGAGAAGGGTGGTAGTGCGAAATGGGGGGGTGTCCCCCGGCGCCTTGTGCCGGAGCCGTGGATGCCGCGGGCTGCCTGCCTGGGTGAGCTTCTGTTCCTGCCGGGCTTGCAGCGGGCTACTCCCCTCACGGCAGATACCCTAAGGAAACAATAAAAGCGTTTTCAGATGTACTTTATTCATGCGTTTCATTATCGCGGTTTGTCCCGAAAGTGATTAAACGCTGAGCTACACCACCAGGCGTTCGGCGGAAGTTTCCCTAAAATACAGTAAAATCTGATGAGAAATCCTGGCCGTGGGCCATGCAGAGGCATATAATTTGAAATTTTTGAGGAGTTTGCATTATCAAGTGTCAAATTATCAAGGTTATTTTATAGCTCCTTCGAGGCTTTAGCCCTCCAGTAAAAATTCTACTCTGGGAGGGCTTCAGTGGTTGCCACCCACACTTGTCTGCTCAACGCCGGCTCTGAAACATCTGCTGCTGTGACATGGACAGCTCAGCTGCTTGTGAGGCAGCAGCTGAACCAGCACAATTTCCAGGCTAGTGTATTATTCAAGTGTACGTGAAGTTCCTTATTAAAAATGGTAGTCTGTAACTTCACGCTTGTTTAACAGCTTCCACAAAGCATCTGAAGCACTTCTGGGTTGGGGAGCAGTGGAAAGACGTTGGCCTGCTGTCACCAAGCACTCAAAGCTCTGTTCCCTGGTCACAAGCTTCTTGTCACTTTGGTACAAGAGCTAAAATAAATACATCAACACCATGACCTGCAAACTAGTAAATTCTGCCTTGTATTTTAAAATGATCTTATCTGGTCTGGCCTTGTACCCGGGTTAGTGATATAGGTGGGCATCATGAGTAAGCTTTGTATTTCATAATTTCCAGTCATAAAATGGTAGAGTTGAAAAATGTCTTTATGATTCTTTGGTCATTTTCCCTTATAAATGCAAAATAAAATCTGTAATGGCGTACTTTTTAGGTTTCTACTCCTAAAATGCTAAGCGCTGAGAATTGCATCACTTCCTAAAAATGGCTGGTTTGCAATGTGAGTTCATGAGGAGGAAGTACTGGTTGATGGCTGCCACATTGTCTCACTGTGTCAACTTACACCCTCCCCAAATTACCCCCGATAAGTATCACCAAGTCAAATTCTTGTCAGCTATCTTTCCAGTCTTTCCAAATTCAACACTCTTCCTGAGATCACAGTGTTCATAGACATTTTAAATAATTTGTGTTTACTAATGGAAGGGCCCCAACTCAGAAAAGAGGGATGCAATATAGGAGAAAAAAAATAATCCTTAATTAGGAAAGGCAGTCTACTATGTATTTAATCTTCTGAATTCTATACATTCCAACAAAGTAAATGTAAATTTCAATTTACGCTTAAGCGTTCGCATACGTAAGAATTTATTTATTATGTAAGAACATATATTACATTATATTAGGTTTGCCTCACTGGACTGTGGCAGTTGCCAGACTTCTACCAGTTGAGTCACTTTCACTTTTCTGAGTTATGATTTGTTCTGTAGAGGGTTTGACATTATCATGTTTACTGGCATATTTATTTCTACTAAGCCCATTCACATCGGATACTCGTCTTTGTAGCTTCTTTGCTACATCTGCTACATCTTTGATCTGTGCTTTATAACTGGAATTTCATTTGTGCATTGTAAGACTGCTGATATCATCAGTTCTGGTCAAATTTATATATATCCATGCAGCCAGGTGCACAGACGGTCTAAATCACCTCATCACCACTTATGTCAATACAACAATACTGATTAATATATCCTCATGAACTAGAAAATGTGTACGGATGCCCCTCCTAACCATCATTTTCCATTTTTAAATAATCCTATTTCTGAGGGGTTTATTATTTTGCTTTTTTATAACATAGCAGCTTTTACGATGACCTTCTGTTTTAATTCATGTGAAGAACTGCAGAGCAGATACCTGTTCAGGAGAGTTCCCTAGTTCCCTCAAAATCTGATTCAAATCAGCTATAGTTGCATAATTTATCTCCACTCTGCTTCTTCGGAGGGTTATTATAGCTCTTCAATTTAAAACAGTTCCTAAATGCACTTTTTTTCCCCTTAATCTGCAGTTTCTGGCAGGGTGTATGTATGAAGTGAGTACCTCCTGGCTCTCTAGTTTTCTCAGCATGCTAAATTGATCCACCTATGTGGCTATTGCATCCTTATTTTTAGCAGCCTGCTATTGCCGATCTACACAAAGGCCAATCTTTCTTTTGTGAAAAAGGAGTATGCAAAAGACGTCATATACCAAGGGATCAGCATTTGCGAGTATTGCAGACAAAAGAATAAAATGTCGGGGACTATGGCAATGGGGGATTCAACCAAAATGTTTCAGAAGCCTAAAAATACTGCCAGTCTTCACTGTAACTGTTTTTGAAACAGCTGCATTCTCTCTGTGGCCTGGATCTTGCCATTGTGAATGTGGGTCTGGCCACTGAGCACAACCACTTGTAACTGTAGACAACCAGATGGTCACGACCTGTTGCACGGTTGGGGTGTGCACAAGCATTATATATGCAAATGTTTGCATATATAATATGCATATTTTTACTACTATTAGTAGTACTTCAGTGGTCTCTAAGGACCTTGTCTTAGGAATATTTGTTCTGCTACAAGGCATTTTAAGTAGCAGAAGCTCTTAGAAAGCTTGTTTTATATGTCATGTTTTGTTCATACACATGTACATACACAGATATGTATGCAGACCCAGGCAAACTCATATGCTTGTTGCAGTTGCAGTCTTGATGGACCATAATTCATAAAACCAAAATGCAAATGAAACAGGTCAAAATCGAAAAAGATTATTGCAAGAGGAGTGAAATGAATGAGGCCTTGCTTCCCATTTTTTCTGTCTGGTAGACCTGTACCTCCTTGCTTTAGTAACTGCAGTTCCCCTCATGACCTATATGTCATCTTCGTTAAGATCTGTCTATATTCCTCACTTTGCTTTTTGGCTTGCCACCTGTTCCAGCTTTACTTAATTCCATGATTGACCAGAACTATAAATGTATTCCCTGGTGAACAGCCTGGCCAGACTTCTCAGCTACCCAGCTACCGCGTAGAATTAGCGATAGCCGGATCTCTCCATCAAAGTGTCTGCAGGGTTGCAGTGATTTGCACAGCCATTATAATGTTTATGAAACATGTGGGAACTGAACACACTTGAGGCCCCTGTACTTTGATGACTCCGGATTAAGTGAGACAGAAGTTATTGGAAGAAAATTGACAGGTAGAACCCACAACTTTAATTTTATTCAGAATCAAGGCTTCCAGTCAAGTATTGGACCCTTCTGTCCTGCTGCTGTAGACACATCCTTGCTCATTGGTTGGAGAACGACCAGATCCATCAAAAACTTATTGCTGCGCCATATAGTGTTTACAGTAGATTTGAAGGCCCGAAGTCTCAAATTTTGTTAAAGTATATATTTAATCACACACTCTCCTTCCCCCAAATAGGTAGATAAGAAATATCTTTTAAAAATAGTAGCTAATTCTGAAAGTGAGAATTATGCTTTGCTATACAGGTAGTTGTGAAATGTGTTCTTGTCAATATAAAATGAAAATGTTGCAGCAGGTCAAACACCTGTGAATAACAACAATTTTGCTACTCTGTTGTTCTCTGAACTGTAAGAATCCTCATCACTACTCTTCAATACAGTTCTTTAGGCATAGTGCAAGATACACTTTAGCTTTTATAGGAAAAAATAACCGTCTATACATAAGTAATCAACCTAAGCCTGTCAGGGAAAGTACCTATGTAGTTATGCCAGCTCATCAAAAGTTCAGCAGTAACCCTGAACTGCTTCACTCTGTGCATCTGCCTAGATTTTATTATGTTAGAAAAAGTAAAAAAAAAAACAAAACAGTTTTCTCCTGTGTTAAGTTTTTTCCCTCCACCCTCTCTTTGCCAGACATTGAGATGGAAATAACTATCTGTGCTTGACACAAAGAAGCAGAAGTTAAAAAAGAAAATTTAAATGGAAAGTGCAACTCTTAAATGATTTTCAAAGGCATTCAGATTTCCTTCCTAAAATTATTTCAAGCTGTATGAGGAAAAAATTGGAGGCATAGTCAGAATGATCGTACGTGCTAACATTATATGATTTAAGCATATTTCCAAGTTTTATACTTAAAAATTGCGTTTTCCTAATGAAAAGGCTGTCCAAGCATCTCTGTTGTCAGAATCAGTTTTTAATTCATTACTTTTGTCCTCCAATTTAATACTCTTTTATCTACACAGACACAAATATACAAATATAAATAGGTACTTCTGAAGGCTGTTGTGTTTGTCTTAGAGTTAAATTGATTGGAACTTCTTTGCACACTGCATAAAACTGTGTTGGCAATACATTAAAAGATTAGGGAAATTATAATCTACTGGAAAAACCCAACAGCATCTGAAATAGCTTCTTTTGAAAAGCATTTGCAACCGTGGTCAGAGAACCAGGCAAATTACTTGTTTTCCTTGTATTGCATAATATTAGTAAAAGGGACCTTTGTTTTGCACTCAGTCATTTGCCTAAGTCACATATAAGTGCTGAATACAGTAGATCAGTCAGATGTTATTTTGCACTGAGTAATATAAAATGATCATGTGAGGTATAAGAAACAATGAACTGGGGCCTGTACCTTTTTCTGTACAAAGGTTACTTCTCTAGCTATTTTTAGCTTTTCAGCTGCATGTCTAACCTTGTCTTTTGTTCCATTTTTACAGACCTACTTACCTAACAATGGGTTCCATGAAATCCTGAAAGTTCATCCGCAGGTAAAGAACTCTATGACCAAGACCTATATTCAAAAAGTAGGAGGGGAAAAAAGGGATCTTTGAAGCTAACCCTAAAAGAGATAAGAGAACTCTGGGAAAATACATACAATGAAACACTCCATAATATAATGAAAAAAAAAAAAGAGAGGAGCTAAAAGTGCATGATTCATACGAACCCAGTTTATAACTCGTAAATCGAAATTTGTATTGAAAGATCTTAAAACTGGATCAGTGTTTGAGCCAAAGCTGGTGAGTAGCATGATCCAACAGGCAGCCATTAGACAGCATCAGGCTGCAGACCAGGACATCAGGCAGTAACCTTCATAAAATGCACAAATTAATTTAAACTTTTCTTGTTACTGGTATTTGTGAAATTAAATTGTTCTTACTAAAATCATGTTGTTCCATAGACAGGTGTGGCTGTAAGCATGAGGTCATAAGAGTGAGGCTTGCATTTTAGCCTCTACCCAAGAAAGCGCTGAGAAATTTAAAACATATGAGTTACTGTGGGGTATAATTAGAGTGGTTGCTTTTAGATAATTTCCAGCTGTGATTTGTAAATAACATTTTTCTTTCCCTTCTGCCCAGGGATAATTATGGCTGTATGAGGAATTCAAGAAGGAGTAGTTTATCTTTTTTTTTTTTCATCTAGACTGCTTGGCAAAGGAAAGCATCTTGCTTTAGAGGTGGTAAACCTGAGGAATAATGAGATAAAGTTGCTTATCCATGATTGCACAGCAATTCAGTGGCAAGAACACGAAACAGAACCCAACAGAGCTGGTTATAATGTGAAGTTTTCCTTCCTATGAGGAATTTCAAAGTTTTGGGAAAAATTTTGCTGAACTGACAGAAGAAAGGTAAATCCCCAACATTTTCATAGGACACAAACTGCCCCCTCCTTCTCCTGCCCATCCAGGAGAGCTCCATCAGGCTTTTTGTCCCCTAGAAGGGAGAGTTGGTATGACACCTCTGGGCAGGCTTCCACAGTCTCAATTTTGTGTCTCTCTCTATCTCTGTTAACTAGGGTGAAAAAAAGATGGTTCTTTTCTCTCTCTCCACCCTGACTTCAGTTCTGTGGTTCACTTGAAGATATTTGTCCATTATTTTGACTGTTTCCTCTCAGGAAATTATTCATAAAGATTTCACCACCAGGTTTAGAACCCTATTCATGTAGCTTCCAAGCCAGCCCCTTATTCATAAGCTGGCCTGAAAAATATTTTGCCTGTTGAGCACCTGGCTTTGTACAGAGACTCACATTTTTCTTATTCTTCTGTTGCCTACTAGGTTCTTTTTTTTGCCCTGGTAAGCTAGGTTATATGGGTCAGACTTCCATTGTGATAGATACTATACAAAGACACATGAAAGACAGAATTATTTGTGCCACACAGTTTTGCAACATTTAAATAGGTAAAGCGGCATTTGTTTAATAACATTTAGTAGATCTTGTAAGGAGTAAGGCAGGGCCATCCTTTCATTGGCAGTGTTCTTCTGCATGGATACAGGCAACTGTTTATGTGCTCTTCTGTTCTGGTACTGCTACAGAGCTCATTAAATCTCCCTTTTTGCCAGGAAGGCCTGAGGGCTATTAATTACTCAGTTTTTCCATATATAAAATGGGAAGATTGCTACTAATCTGTCGACAAGTCTGCAGGAAGCAGTCCAACTGTGAAATGATACTGAAAATTTAATTTTCTCAGAGACATTGTCATCTCATCACATTTTTTTTTTCTAAATAAGTTAGGAAAGTGCTTATCATTACCATGGAGACTAATATTTTATTGCAAAGATTGTAATTGCAAGCAAGTTTCAAGGTTGCAAGCAGATTTTCCAGAAATCAGGTCAATTGATGAAGTACCTGCACTCAGTGTTGGCTGCTGCACTGCACATCACTTTCATTCTGAGTCTTATTTACATCTCAAGCCCCAGGGCTCAGCTGCTAGCAAATCAATTGTGGAATTGTTGGACTGTGATAGATTCTGCAACAGGATAATAAAGGAAAAATAACTTCACTGAAGGGTAAACTTGCTTTCATCTAACCTGGGGTATGTCAGAGTAGCACGGTGTATGCAGGCAGTGACTGCAAAAGAGTTGATACCCCACAGGATCATATATTGGCTTACCCATAGCAGGTTGTTCTTGTAACCACAGCAAAAGATAGATGGCTCAGTGCATCACAAATCAAGGCTTGCCTAATAATAAGCATCTCTTGCAATTACTCAGTTTTATTTACTGAGAAAGAAAAATATTACTTACCCACACTTATATATTTTAACACATAGAAAAAAAAAAGCTTAATCAATGTCAAAAAAAAAAAAAAAAAGAAAAAAGAAGAAAAGGACAAAAAAAAAAAGAAGAAATGGCTCCAGTCTGCAAGCTGTAAGTAAAAATATTAACAATGTGCTCCAGTCCCACTCCCTGAGGCAAATATATGGAGAGCTTTCAGCAAGTTTGCCTCTTTGAAGTCTTCTGCAGAAACCTTCAGGCAGAATCCAAAGACATTAGAGATTTCTTGACTGCATCTTGATGGAAGGCCATTCCACTCTTGTTTCTCACTTTTGTATTTATTCCCTTCCAAGTGAGCCAGAAACTTCAAGAAATTCTTCCGCAGATGCAGTGGCCTGCATGCTAAGAAATCATCCAACATAGTCCAGACATTGGTTATTTTTGATAGAGGTGTGTCTGTGGCTTTAAATAGCCCTTGATATCCCACATGCATTTGGGACATCTATATGTTTTTTAAGTATCCACTTGACGAGGTGGTTCTGAAAAGTGCCAAGTGCTTTTGTATGTGTTGACTTCAGTAGTAGTAGTTGTATAAAAGCAGATCAACACTTCAGTGAGGAGCATCAGAACCAGGCAGAAGTGGAGCCCTATCTACAGACATTCACATTATCTTCTAAAGCTTCCTTTTCCAAGTGCAATTAGTTTGGAAACCATTTTGCAAGACAGGAGCTGTCTCTGAGCAAGTTTGCTGTGTTTCACAGGACCAAGCATTGGTAATGTCATGTCCCTGAGCCCAAATGCCAACAGTCTGGTGTGACATAAGACGCAGTCCTATAGTCACTTGGCTAAATTATCTTTCAGTTCAACACTAGAGAGAGAAGTCAGAAAATATGCTTGTGTGTCTTTAATGAACAAACATTTCTGAAGGAGCAAATTATTCCAAAAGAACTTTGCTGTTCCTACAAGACTATCATGGTACTCACTAACAACAAAAATAAATGCAGAAAAAGTGCGTAATATAAGACCCCTAAACTTCTTTGATACAAATGATGAGACAGGGTGTGCAGTTCTGGTGTTCTCAACATAAAAAGGACATGGAACTGTTGGAACAAGTCCAGAGGAAGGCCACAAGAATGATCAGGGGATTGGAGCACCTCCCGTACGAAGATAGGATGAGAAAGTTGGGGCTGCTCAGCCTGGAGAAGAGAAGGCTGCATGGAGACCTCATAGCAGCCTTCCAATATCTGAAGGTGGCCTATAGGGATGCTGGGGATGGACTCTTCATTAGGGACTGTTGTGATAGGACAAGGCGTAACAGGTTCAAACTTGAACAAGGGAGGTTTAGATTGGATATAAGGAAGAAGTTCTTTACTGTGAGGGTGGTGAGGCACTGGAATGGGCTGCCCAGGGAAGTTGTGAATGCTCCATCCCTGGTGATGTTCAAAGCCAGGTTGGAGAGAGCACTGGGTAAAATGGCTTAGTGTGAGGTGTCCCTGCCCATGGCAGGGGGGTTGGAACTAGATGATCTTAAGGTCCTTTCCAACCATAACTGTTCTATGATTCTATGATTCTATTGCTACTCTTAAATTCTGGATTTCATGAGAACTGATACTGAAACTTCATATTCTGGAAATGTTTTTTAAAATATATTACTTTGTGTGTTCTGTTAGCATATTGTATTGTCTGAATTACTGGGCAGTAGTCAACAAATGGTATACTGGAACATGAATAAGAGTTGTAACTCCTCTATTTAGCAGAATGAGAGAGAAGTGAAAAAATAGAGCATGAGAAAAAATGAAGACCCAAGGCAATAATAAGAGTAGGTAATAATTCCAGTTATATTATCCCAGAAAGTTTTGTAACATGAATTTTTTAATGTTTGCTTTCATGCAGCTGTGGTCCCCTGAATACATTGCAAAAGAGAAATAGCTTTTGATTGCAATAATAATAAAATTTTTTGTGCAGCTCACTTGTGCTCATGCCATTGCTTTTAGAATTCCTTCAGGAACCATTATTTTATGTTTAAGTTCACAAAGACTTGTTCTGGATTGGTGCATCATAATCTGTATCAAATCCTTGAAGTAGTAAAGTATAGCTGGCTCATACATGATAAAATTTATTTTAAGTATTTGTCCAACTTGGAAATAAGAAATCCAAAAACTTTGAGAAAGAATTTCTAAAATATTTTTTAAAAGGCTGCAGGCTTCTGAATGGTAGATAGAAAAGGATTTGTTAAGATTGTGTAGGTCAAGACATGTTGATATAGTTACAGCAGCAGCTGCCCATGCTGTTGTACGCTCAGTAATTTTGGAAAAGGGATTTCAGCTCCTTGAGCAGTGAAACTTCTGGCACCATTCATGTGCACTGCCTTCAGACATCACTGCATCTACCTTAAAGCTGAGAGATGAGCAATAAACTCCCTAGTTTCAGCTTGATTTTGAACAGTGCAGCATTACCCCTTCCTGCTTATGGTCCTGATTGTCTAAGAAGGAAAGAAAATGGGAGAAGAGGAGGTTTTCCCAGTGGCTAACTTTCCTTCTGCTCTAATTTCCCCTGTGTGGCTCTACTGGCTACAAGTAGAAAATAATTACAGTAACCTTATCAGGCTACTGTCAATTCCCACCACAAAATCAAAACTAATATGCTGAATCCCATGAAACTAACACACCTCTGGGTCATCCTCTTTTTTAATCACCTTTGTTTTGGTTTGTTTTGCTCTTGAAGATGTGTTGAGATCTCACACGAAGCCATCTGTCTAATTCCAAAGGTGTTTCGCATAGAAAGGATCTTTTCAGCATGTGGTCAACTCTATGGCATTATATAATTGGTAGTAATAATATTACTTCTTTATCTTGTTTCCTTGCAATATTGAAATTACGGGATGTCCTGTTTCGGAGCAAGGTAACAGCCCTCAGCTGAGATATGCTGGTGCTGTATAAGTTGCTCTTTGTGCACCCATATCTTGAAAGAGCCAGCTCTCACTGTTAACCTGATAGAAAACCAGGACTAAGAGCTTGGCTGGACATGTTTCATTTGGCAAAGTTAACACTTCCACCAACCAATTTCAATTTTCATGCTAAAAATGTCTGTGAAGATAGGCAAACCTGGAATAAGTTCAGTGCACAAAGCATTTAGCTGTTCTATATATGCAAAAATATTTGCATTTTATAGAACTTGTGGAATTACCAAGTCCTGATTGTTGTTTTCTAATTTTTTTTAACCTTTGGCTTAGATAATTTAACTGCTTAAATAAACAAACTACTCTATAACGTGTACTTCAAGAGCTCTTATACCTATTTCTCTTACAAGCAGCAAAGAAAATGAAACACACATGAATATAATTGTTACCATCTATTTTATAAATCTTTAAACAGAAGCAACAGTAACAGATTGTTTCAAAAACAGCTGCTTGAGCAGCTGCTTTCTGCAGGTAAATCTTGATCTTGTAGGCAGGCATATGTTCCATTTAGGCATTTTAGGTTCTTGCAAGGGTGTGCTGTGGTCGCTTCGCACAAGTTTTGGTTCAAGGGAGATCTAGAGCATCGATAGAACCAACCATATCCTAAACTGGCAGCCATAATCCTGGGCTGCATCAAAAGAAGTGTGACCAGCAGGTCAAGAGAGGTGATTTATTGACTCCTAAAAACTGTACTGACTTACTAATATTTTTAAACATGTAAAAGGCCAATCACTGTGAATTCATTCAGTGTTGTTTGGCAATGTGTGTTGCTATTAATAATTTCATCATATCTTAGCAAGGAAAGTGTTCTCATAAGAGGTCCCCAAGGGACACTTAAGCTGGTGATGGTGTGTACTCACTGGAGAAAGACTATCAAAGTCAATTGGAATTCTTGACGAAATCCTTATCAGTATGAATAATGATGGATATGGAATCCATCCTCAAATTTGGGAGATTTCAGTAGTATTTAAAAATAACATTTTAATTCAGCTTTCCCGTCATTCCTGTATCCCCTAAAATTAATTACCCCTCTGATCTGAGTGTTCCATACAGCAGGATGATAATTACCTTTTTTTTTTTTACATAAGCTTGCTGCTGGAAGAAGCACATCTTAGATTTTATTTTTCATGAATACAGGGATGAAAAAGCAATTGATCATGAAAACAGTGTTCCTATTTCTGAATTTAGCTTGCTGTTTTCTGCACTGGTTTTATTGTTCTGAGTTCAGCCTCATGCTAGTTGAGCAAAATTCCAAACCAGCAAATATTACATACATAAAAATAAGGCTGAGCCCCCCCTCCCCCTCCCCCCCATTATTTTATTGATGTAGAGCTATAGTAATGTATGGCATGAACAAAGCAATCCCTACCTGTACTGCTTCCACAGAGCCAAGAAGGGGAGAAGGCGTAGCTTATCAAAGGGGGACAGTACTTCAGGTGTGTTATTTACAGCAGAATAAGGTACCAAATAGGTAAAGCAGATGATAGCAGATGAAGTGTCTGTAAATGTCGTCATGAGTGCAGACATATTTATGTACAGACTTAAACACACACATACATTTTCACATATTTATAAAGTTGGTGACTACAATGACTGCTCGAAACATCTTCTCTGGAAACCTGCTTGGAGGGGAATAAGAGCAGCTTTTTAACCATTTCATGGAGTCATAGAATCATAGAATAGTTAGGGTTCGAAAGGACCTTAAGATCACCTAGTTCCAACCCTCCTGCCATGAGCAGGGACACCTCCCACTAAACCATGTCACCGAAGGCTCTGTCCAACCTGGCCTTGAACACTTGTCAGGGATGGAGCATTCACAACTTCCTTGGGCAACCTGTGCCAGTGCCTCACCATCCTCACAGTAAAGACTTTCTTCCTTATATCTAAACTAAACTTCTCCTGTTTTAGCTTTAACCCATTACCCCCTCACCCCTTGTCCTATTACTACAGTTCCTGATGAAGAGAATCTGCTTTGGTTTGTTGGTCTCATGAAGAATTTCAGAGGAGAAGGTGGGTGGGGTATGGAGTATCTCATGATTGATTGAAGGTGTAATACCAACACTCAAATGAAAGCTGTTGATTTGCTAGTACAATTTTGTTCTTAGGTTCTGTCTTGAGTGTGTTTAACCTGCACATTTACTATAGCATAAATTGTATTTAATTGCCACAGGGAAGGAGGATAAGAGGAGCAAGTAGAAGATGAATATGTTAGGTGGAATTTTGTAGCTCTTGATAACTTCATTTTTATTTTTGAGCACTGGCCATACTGCTTTTCTTTTCTGTTGTATTCATATAGTACACCGCAATTCTTGTGACTAGGGCATTTTTACATTAGATGTTTTAAGCTTCTTTGCTGCAAGACAGTGGAAGCTTTGTGGCTGTTAGAATGCAATATCTATTACACAAGTGATTGTGATTTTAGAGGATTGGATTTGTATTGGTAGACCCAGCTGAAGATCTGCAGTAGGGATAGCGCTTGTTGGTGTAACAGGAGAACAGGATTGTGGCTGGACAGCAGAGCAAAACACTTAGTTGCACAGTAAACATATTCTTAAGACTGCATACGCTTTTCCTTCTGTCTTGTTAATCTTTCAGTCTAGTAGAAGTCCAGCAGGTGTGCAGGGGAACTTACGCACAAATGTATGAAAAGCCAGAGAACAGTTTTGAGTGTCTGAGGTAAGAAGTGGATTTGAGTAAGGCATTATGGCATGGTTTCTGTTTGTATATACATATACATTTATTTGGTCCATATGCAATATATTTTGTTATAAAAGTATAAGGCAAAGTTGGGGCAATTCCTGCTCCATTTAAAACCAGTGCATATGTTCCTATGGGATTTCAGTGGGCTGAGGTTTTCAAAGACAGCTTTGATAAACTAAATACATAGCAAAGACTTTTCATATTTGAATCTTAGCAGTATACTTATGATGAACACATGTAGTAGATACATTATTGAACCTGCTAGAAGTGAAGATATTTTTGACAAGTACATTTAAGTATGGCACATATGCAAAGTATTTCTGTGGTTTCTTCCGAAAGAAAAGCCAGTAATTTATAGGGATAAACAAATGTCAAACCACCCACTAGATGGTGGCAAGGAGCATAGTTAGGTAAAATTTTGTTTACAGCAACATATGCAGTATCATTTTAGCAGCAGAATCATATGAATCTGCCACCAGATTCTCCCCCATTGGTAGACATTAAAGCCAATCCTGCTGAATAACAGGGAAGTCTTTGTAGCAGTGGTCTAGCATAATAGAGTTGTCTGGTTAGCCATGCTGCAGAGAAGCAAGAAAAAGGAATAGTTTGGGGGGGGGGGGGGGCTGCTAAACGGTACAAACAGTGCTACAGTTGTGATACCCCAGCAACAAAAGTATTTCCCAGTGGTAGCTGTGTTATAGAGCTCCAAAAGTGCACTGATATCTCCAGAAAAACAGAACACACATGGCAACAAACATTTCTTGTTCTTAAGAGAGAAGAGTGATCACAGTGAGTTAGTACACCAAAAGAAAAGCTATGTGACAGCTGGAATGCCTACCTCTGTCTTCCCTCTCACTGACCTGTGCTGCATTTCACTAGTTTGCTTTAGTAGTGGCAGGTGAGGGCCCTCACAGACACAGAGTCACAGCTGTCAGCCATGAATCTGAGCTAACTGCTTGCTAGAAGAGATTATGCATAGCTTATCTGGAGCACCAGGTTCCTCATTTGTTTGTTGCCATAGGGTTAGAGATGTTAAGGGAAGCAGTAAGTAGGAAACAGTCTGTAGCTGATTTCTGAAAAGGTAATGCTAAACACAGAAGGCACTTTTACCCTCTGCATGCCCTGTTATAAAAACAAAACAGCTACCACAAAAGGTTTCTGGTGTTCCATATATGTTTTACATGTATCTGCTACAAAGGGCTAGTTTGCATTCATCACTGATGGATTTGATTGCCTGTTTGAGAGCACAGCTACCGAAGTGCTGAGGGATCAGCAGAATTTAATAGGAGAATTTTGCTTGCACTTATAAATAGAACAATGTCCCCTTCATCAACACGGTATGTGGATCATAAATAACACAGCAGCATACAAAAGCTGCCCAAGAGGCAGGGTATCTGCTACTGCATTTGGTGAGGGTTGGCAGCTACAGCCACTGACAGAAGCTGAAAATAAGCAAAACCAGTCTCTCATTGTTTAAGGGAAAGGATTTGCATTGCT
The DNA here is from genome assembly GCA_039720435.1 of Amazona ochrocephala. Classification (NCBI taxonomy): domain Eukaryota; kingdom Metazoa; phylum Chordata; class Aves; order Psittaciformes; family Psittacidae; genus Amazona; species Amazona ochrocephala. Next base: position 57,649,899 of record CM077877.1, read on the forward strand.
GAAGGTTTTTTTTCCTATAGTCTGCAGGAAGAACAAAACACATTGTAAATGAATACAAGGAAATATATTGTACATTTACAAAATGTGCTCTGCCTTAACCCTAAACAAGATTTTTCTAAGGGTTCCCAGATTTTGTTTCAATAGAAATAACCACAGTAAACTTTTGGATTTCTCTATAGACATCAATCCAAGAAATGTGAAAAAGTAAGCTGTCTGAGAGTGATACTTTCTCACTATCAAATGACTGACGAAATAAGTGAGTTTAATCCTGAAAGAAGGGGAAGCAAATTGGGGAGAGGAAGAGAAGTGGGAGAACATGTTACAAGGAGGATAGGAGTCATCTGATTCCACTTCAGATATCTACAATGCAGTCTGAGTCCTCATCTCTCCAGTGATTAACCAATAGAAAAGCTAGATACTACCCTCTGTCATCCACACAACATATTTTGGCACAAGTGGAGGTGAGAGATCACCACTGAACTCTGTATAGGATGCTGTGTAGAGCACTGTCCTGTTCTTCAATCCCATGTTGCAAGCCACATTTTTAATCTGTATGATAGCTCATCCCCCATATCATCGTGCATCCTGACCTTTTCACAGGTGTAGAAACCCCATATTTCCCCTGGCTTTACAGTGTGGCTCTTTTTACTAGAAAACCCTTCCAACTTTACACAATAACTGCCATGTAAACCTTGCTACACAACAGATTCTAACAGAGTTCCCCTATCTTCTGTTTCAGGCCTTACAGCACATTGCTTACATAGAAACAACCAAGCGGGTCATGTTGCAGCCCAGAAAGCCAGCCGTATCCTGGGCTGCATCAAAAGGAGCATGACCAGCAGGATGAGGGAGGTGATCCTGCCCCTCTACTCTGCTCTTGTGAGACCTCACTTGGAGTATTGTGTACAGTTCTGGTGTCCTCAACATAAAAAGGACATGGAACTGTTGGAACAAGTCCAGAGGAGGGTCACGAGGACAATCAGGGGACTGGAGCACCTCTCGTATGAAGATAGGCTGAGAAAATTGGGGCTGTTCAGCCTGGAGAAGAGAAGGCTGCGTGAAGACCTCATAGCAGCCTTCCAATATCTGAAGGGGGCCTATAAGGATGCTGGGGAGGGACTCTTCATTAGGGACTGTCGTGATAGGACAAGGGGTAATGGGTTCAAACTTAAACAGGGGAAGTTTAGATTGGATATAAGGAAGAAATTCTTTATCATAAGGGTGGTGAGGCCCTGGAATGGGTTGCCCAGGGAAGCTGTGAATGCTCCATCCCTGACAAGTGTTCAAGGCCAGGTTGGAGAGAGCCTTGGATGACATGGTTTAGTGTGAGGTGTCCCTGCCCATGGCAGGAGGGTTGGAACTAGATGATCTTAAGGTCCTTTCCAACCCTAACTATTCTATGATTCTAAGCTTGATTTGTAAAAAAGAATCTTATTTTTCTTTGTAGAGTTTTTAAACCACCAGTGATACACAGAGCAAGCAAATAAAAGTCTCTGTAGATTGCCTCTCTGGACCACATTGTGTTCAAAGGTCTTGTAATGTTTTCTCTAGCACATAGCTCACATTAATAAAGACTGGCACCTGCAATCACACATAATTACGTTAAATAAATACAGCCATGGGATGATGAAGAATGAATTAAGAAGGTCTCTGCTTCCATCACAACGGCTGGTTAAAGTCACAAGGGCTATAAGTAGCTCTCAGTTTCACTCTGCATTAACAGCAATCCAGAAAATGTTGTCCAGGCCCTTTATTGTACTCTAAATTAAAGAGAATGCTTCACCCCCTCCAAAAAAAAAATAAAAAAAAAAAAAAAAAATCAAAAAACCCAACAGAAAACGAAAACAAACTCAAAAAGAACACGAGACAAGTGTTTGTTTGCTCTTACCAGCAATTGAAATGCTGTTTTGACAGTATTGCCCACTGGGGTGCGTGAATAAGGACCATGTTGGACTTTCAACCAGGCTGTGTCATCTGCATGAGCTCTCAAATACATTTCTGTTGCTGATTCTCAAGTATATACTGTGGTGCTAAGCAAGTCACACCACTAAATATTCTTAAAGTTACAGAAGAGACTAAGCTGTTAAGTTTGCTATTGCCCTCTGTCCTAGGTTCAGCAGTAGCAGTCATTTTTCTCCTTCTTAGTAGCTGGTGCAGTGCTGTGTTTTTGACTTTCAGCCTGGGAACAGCACTGATAACACTGATGTTTTTAGCCGCTGCTCAGTAATGTTTACTCTGACCAAGGACTTTCTGAGCCTCGTGCTCTGCCAGGGAGGAGGGGAAGCCGGGAGGAAGCAGAGACAGGACACCTGACCCAAACCGGCCAAAGGTGCATTCCATACCACAGCATGTCATGCCCACTATATAAACTGGAGGCAGTTACCCAGAAGGGTTAGATCACCGCTCAGTTGGCCTGGGTATCCGTCGGCGGGTGATGAGTGATTGTATTCTCTTCCCTTGTTATTTCCCTTATAATTATTATTATTGGTGGTAGCAGCAGTGATTTGTGTTATACCTCAGTTACTGGATTTTTTATCTCAACCCATGGGAGTTAACATTCTTTCGATTCTCCTCCCCATCCCTCCAGGAGCAGGAGGGGAAAGGAGGGGAGTGAGCTAATGACTGTATGGCTGATTTATGGCTAGGCTTAAACCACGACACCCTCCTGTAAGTTTAGATCTGATTTAGATCTAAATCACTGGGTCACAGTTACTTATTCCTACACAACTCCTGAAAATGCTAGGGATTTTCTTTCTTGGGAACACTACCAAGGAGTAACACTTCCAAAAGCCGTTCATTTCCATACCACACCCAAGTATGTCTACATGATGTGTTGAGGGCACACTATCAAGACTAAATCTGAGAGTCATTCAGATGACTCTGTCAGTGTAAACTCAGTGGAAGATACCCTGCAGATCATTCAGAAGCCAACATTTTCTCTCATATTTGCTTGATCAGCATACCTGGGGACACACGGACAAGGGCACCAGGAAGCTATTGTGTATACAGTAAATGAGTGGAAAGCAGAGCATACCATGCTCTCTAGTATTGATCTTACACAGCATATAGACAAAACTGTCTTGTTTAACTACCACAAAACCTCTTTGACAGGTAGTTGCCTGATATTTCTTTCATACCTGTTCTCAAGCTTCAGAGAGTTTTCTGGTTACTGACAGGCTATGTAGAATGAGTGCCTCTTTTAATATGCCTTACCTTTGGCAAAGATTGTACCCCTTTAGGAAGTTCCTGCTTAAAAATGTTATCCCGATAGTCTCAGAATTTACAACTTCTCAAGACAAGCAACGTCACTCTGGAAATGATGGTGCCTTTCAAGCATTGCAAAATCTTGCAGTGCACAAAGTATCCTCTTCATTCCTTTTCCTCTGTGCTGGAACTGCTCCTGAAGATGTGGAGTAGAGTTTTAAATGAAATTTGCATCACCCCTTCTGAGAAGACCATCAGACAATAGAGTGTGTTGAATTTACATCATCTGAAGTAGGGTTCATGTAACTGAACACACGTAGCTCTTTACATCTGAGCTACTCGTTCTGGGCTCCTTTATAATGAACAGGAAGTAAAATAGACATCCCTAGATCCCAAGACATTTCAGATATTTGCATTAATAGAAGCTGAATCCTAATATAATAAATTCTGTCTCCTTTGATACTAGAAACTATGTGTCAGTTCTAAGGCATGAGATCCTCCCAAAGAGAGTTCCAGGAGCCAGCCCCTGACGAAAGTCTCTCAATGCAAAAAATATTTTATTTATTTACTTAAAATATTAAATACATGATACAATGAGCGTATAAAGAATGATGCAATATGATAGTACATTAAAAATTCATATTTTCAGTAATAGGAAACTCATTAGCAATAATTATGACAATAGTAACTAAAGGAGGAAAAACAAATTAAAAGGAGGGAATAAAAGTTTGAATTAAAAATGTATATTTACCCAACATGCCATTATTAGGTAGTTAACATATTGTAGATGAACCTTACCTAATTTGCGTAAGTTTTGTTGTGTATTAACTCCAGCCAGCAGCTAAACCCCACATAGCTGCTTGCTCACTGCTCCCCTGATGGGATGTGGGTGAGAATAAGGAAAGTGTGAAAACTCATAGGTTGAGATAAAGACAGCTTAATAGAGAAAGCAAAAGCCATGTGCACAAGCAAAGCAAAAGAAGGAACTCATTCACCACTTCCCATAGTCAGGCAGGTGCTCAGCCATCTCCAGGACAGCAGGGCTACATCACTGGTAAATGGTTACTAGGAAGACAAACATCACTCCAAACATCCCCCACTTTTTTCTTCCCCCAGCCATATATGCTGACCATGACACCATGTGGTATGGAATGTCCCTTCGTTCAGTTGGGGTCAGCTGCCCTGGCTGCGTCCTCTCCCAACCTCTTGTGCAACCCCACCCTGCTCACTGGTAGGGTGAGAGGCAGAAAAGGCCTTGACTCTGTGCAAGCACTGCTCAGCAACAGCTAAAACATCCCTGTGCTATCAGCACCATTTCCAGCATGAATCCAAAACAGCCCCATACCAGCTACTGTGAAGAAAATCAACTCTATACAAGCCAAAACCAGCACAGTTTAAAGATAAAAACTTCGAAGATGAGCTTGGGAGAGTCTGTAGATGGAAACCACGTCATAAGCACTGATTCAGTAGTGAAGAAGTACTGCTGTAAAGCGTAATTCTTCTTTTGTTAATTAAACTCTCATATAAAATCAGCTTTATGTATATATAATATCATCAATACTAAATGATATTAGCCTATGTGAGGTAGATGAGTGAATCCACTGGTAATACAAAACTGTCTCACTCACATGAGCTGAATGTTAAAAAGCCCATTTGTGAATGAGCTGGTTTCTATTTTTGCCCACAAGAAGCTCTGACACATTTCTTGAGTGTGAACGCTCTCACCCATGTTTTCTGGTCATCCAATTTCCTGTACAGAAATTTTATCCCTGTAGTATTTAAGAGCTACTTATATTACTAACCTAGAGTATTTAATAAACTAAGGTCCGATATATCAATTAAGATTTATGGTGGATCTACAGAAGTCTCCAGATGCCGCACCTCATATCTGCTCTCTCTTTCTGTAATGCTTCTGAATCCACCCACAGAGCCAAAGCCTTGAGGGCTGTTGAGGTGGTTGAATGGGGAAAGAAATACAAAAGAATGCCATATCATATCAAAATTTGCAGTTCAGTCTCTCATTTTAACATCAGTTACATACATGATCTTGAACATTATTTATTTTTCATCTCAGATCTGAACCCCTGTGGATAATTTCAACTACCTTATTCTTGTACTCCAGCACTGGCCCAAAATACATTTGCTTCAGCAGGGGCTTTTCAGCTGACTTTCAAATAAGCTTCAGATCAGGTCCTTAGTAAATATGGGTCAAATACAGGGGAAAACAGTTTTCTAGGACATTCTCTGTCTGAATTCTCCATTTACCATTACACCTTATAATGATAGCCTTTTCAGCTTTTCTCTCAGAAATTGCTTCAGATCAGTTGAAAGATCTTTTTCTCTTGTTAATAAGAACACATTTAAAATATCTCTTACAGTCTGGCCTGCTGCTACCAGCTGCAAAATATGCTATTACATTATGGATGATTCTTGACTGTTCAGAGTATGAAAAAAAAAACCCTACTAGAGTCTATTAATGATATTAATGTCATGCTAAATATTTGTAGTATATTATTTCTGATAAATATGACAATCGAGTGATATTTACACATTCATAATACATGTTGTTAATAAGGATACCTATTTGATATTAATAAAGTCAAACAGAAATTAATTTACTAAGCACCACGGAGATCATTTTGTAGTACATCTGTTTGCAAAGAGATTTGACATTAAAGAGGAGTCAGGTAGTGGAGATTGCTTATGGCTTTGGGATCGTGTGTTACTGAGTAATTTTACATTCTTTCTGTTTCATGTTTACAGATTTTGATAACTGTTGTGATTCACTGAACATGAAATGTATACTTAACTGCTTTTATTACCATTACTAGTTATTTGAATTTTGATTCTAAAGACACACAGCTGAGGAGTTATATATGAACAGCATATCCTTTTGAAACACATTTAGTAATGAATCTCTTGTGTTCCAAACTTGTGGTATTGGTATGGCTTAACTTTCAGAATATTCAGCACTTTACTGGAAAATGTAAAATAGAAGTGTAAAGACAAGAAGATCAGTATCATATAGTATATAATTGTGTGTAAATAAACATAATAATAAATGAAAATTAATACAACACAGATCAGAATGAATGCATAGAAAATGGAAATAACTGCTTTGCAGGTAGAAGCAAAACACATGAGGTTAATTTACTTAGGGTGAAAGTACTGAGCAACAATGGACCTACAAGTGTAACATAACAGTATGCAAGATAAAATTCTGATGTAAAGAATAATTTATGAAATGAAGGTAAAAAAAATGGTAAAAAATGCAATAAGTTTTGCCAAAGAAAGTTTATGCTGGAATAACTGAATTAATTTTTTGGATAACAGATTTTATAAAGCAGAGATATATGAAAGATCTGATTTGTTGAGTAATGACAGGATTCCTCTGACTAAATGCACTTGTCTGCTCTGGAGGCATCAATTTCTAAACCAGTCACCCCCTACTACCTTTCTGCCAATACTAAAAAACTAGTTCTTTTAGGGTATGATTCATCTCATCCTAAAGTAAACATCTAAAATAAGCCAGATGAATCATACCTGCAAGTTCTTATTTCTCTCCATTGATTAGCCAGGAGTGACTAGCTCACCTGTAGATGACAACCCTAAAAACATCTGAAGTTAAATGGGAGTAATCCCATTGAGACAGACTAATTTATGAGTAAAGTATCTGAAATAATGCCTGTAGGAAAGTGAGAGGTTTAGAACTTTAAGATAGTTACGGAGCTGTTTAAAGTGAGGACAAAAATCGGCAGCATTGAGAAAAAGGATGTAATGGGTTGAAGCAAACTACCAGAAGCATTTTTCATGAATCAGCCTTGGAGTAGATCTTACATTTTCTTTAAAGATTTTGGCATGTGAAGTAGGATTGAACTAATGATATCTGATATGGTAGTGGGTCACCCTGTTGGTACAGAACAGAGCTAGGATGTCATGCAGGAAAAATAAAACAGTGGGAATTAGATGAAATTGAATATAGAAATGTACAAATAGTGCAGTAAATGAAAAATCTGAAAATATTGCCTATGTGCCTAAAGTGTATTTTGAAAGAACAAAGTGCCTAATTTTAATAGAAAATTTAAAAAGAAATCTGCTCAATCATCTATGTGCCTAAAAAGCAATAGATCCTCCAGTTTGCTACTGAAAATGAATTATGTGCCTAAACTTCTGCATAGTTAAGAGTACTGCTACTGTGGCTGAACTGAACATTTTGGAACTTAGTTCCTGCTTGTGCTTTTTTTGGAGTTATAGGTCCCTGAAGACTGCAGTCTTTCTAAGCATTTTCTAGCTATACCTAACAAATTAACAGTCAGTATTGCCGTATTTCAGAATCATCAGACAGAACAGACAGCAAAATATACAAGCCTCTTTTCTGGTCAATGATATAGTTGCTTGCATGCCTGAGAGGTATGAAGCCAAATCAATGCGGAACTTAACCATCTGGTTATGAGAAAGGTAGTCTTCATTCTTCAGGGTCAGCAAAGAATGTAGGAGTCAGTGAGGCCAAAAGAGTGTGCTAGGAGCCTCTTGCATGCCAGCACTGTTAGTATTTTTTTTCTGCCAAGAAAACAGAGGACCTAGATCTGGCTTTAGGTTTTGTTGTTTTTTTTTCAATGATGATTTCTTCACTAAGGGAAGTGCTGACAGGAACCCAGACGGCTGTGATTCCATTTCAGTGGTGCTGCTGCTTGGTTACTCCCTGTTACATGCTTCAACAATGGCCCACCTCTACTAAGCGATGAAGGGTTAAAGTTCCCTTCTGCCAATAGGCAATTACAAACCTGAACCCTGGTCGACCTAGCAAAAATGAGACTCAGGTGTCCTATTGATCTGGTGAATGTTCTAGCAATTAATCTGTTCCTGAACTCAGACAAATTGTTACATGGCCATCTTTTCAACCTGAAAAGCCAATGGCAATGAGAGTCATCTGCTGAAATATTGCCCAGAGAGGCTGTGAATGCCCCATCCCTGGAAACATTCAAGGTCAGGGTTGGACAGAACTCAGCAACCTCATCTAGTTGAAGATGTCCCTGCTCATTGCAGGGGGGTTAGACTAGATGACCGTTAAAGGTCCCTTCATACCCAAACAGTTCTATGATTCTATGAATACAAAAGTCTGTTTCTGGATAATTCTCTAGAAACTATGCATAAGAATGCCTAGAATGTGATTTGTGAGTTGTTTCATAGAATCACAGAATAGTTAGGGTTGGAAAGGACCTTAAGACCATCTGGTTCCAACCCCCCTGCATGGGCAGGGACACCTCACACTAAACCATGTCATCCAAGGCTCTCTCCAACCTGGCTTTGAACACTTGTCAGGGATGAAGCATTCACAACTTCCCTGGGCAGCCCATTCCAGTGCCTCACCACCCTTACAGTAAAGAACTTCTTCCTTATATCCAATCTAAACTTCCCCTGTTCAAGTTTGAACCATTACCCCTTGTCCTATCACTACAGTCCCTAATGAAGAGTCCCTCCCCCGCATCCCTATAGGCCCCCTTCAGATATTGGAAGGCTGCTATGAGGTCTCCATGCAGCCTTCTCTTCTCCAGGCTGAACAGCCCCAACTTTCTCATCCTATCTTCATATGGGAGGTGCTTCAGTCCCCTGATCGTCCTCGTGGCCCTCCTCTGCACTTGTTCCAACAGTTCCATGTCCTTCTTAAGTTGAGGACACCAGAACTGCACGCAATACTCCAAGTGAGGTCTCAGGAGAGCAGAGTATAGGGACAGGATCACCTCCCTCGACCTGCTGGTCATGCTCCTTTGATGCAGCCCAGGATACGGTTGGCTTTCTGAGCTGCAAGCTCACACTGCCAGCTCATGTTCATTTTCTCATTTACCAACACCCCCAAGTCCTTCTCTTCAGGGCTGCTCTGAATCTCTTCTCTGCCCAACCTGTAGTTGTGCCTGGGATTGCTCCGACCCAGGTGTAGGACCTTGCACTTGGCATGGTAAAACTTCATGAGGCTGGCATCAGCCCACCTCACAAGCATGTCAAGGTCCCTCTGGATGGCATTCCTTCCCTCCAATGTATCAACCGAACCACACAGATTGGTGTCATCTGCAAACTTGCTAGGGGCACACTCAATCCCACCGTCCATGTCTACCGACAAAGATGTTGAACAAGACCGGTCTCAACACTGATCCCTGAGGGACACCACTCATTACTGGTCTCCAGCTGGACATTGAGCCATTGAGCATTACTCTTTGCGTGCGGCCATCCAGCCAGTTCTTTATCCACCAAGTGGTCCACCTATCAAACTGATGTCTCTCTAATTTAGAGACAAGGATGTCACGCAGGACAGTGCTGAACTCTTTACACAAGTCCAGGTAGATGACATCAACTGCTCTGCCCCTGTCCATCAGTTCTGTAGCCCCATCACAGAAGGCCACCAAATTGGTCAGGCAGGATTTCCCCTTAGTGAAGCCATGCTGGCTGTCACCAAGCACCTTGCTGTTTTTCATATGCCTCAGCATGCCTTCCAGGAGAATCCACTCCAAGATTTTGCCAGGCACAGAGGTGAGACTGACTGATCTGTAACTCCCCAGCTCATCCATTTTCCCCTGCTTGAACATGAGGGTTTTATTTTCCTTTTTCCAGTTATCGGGAACTTCACCTGACTGCCATGATTTTTCAGATATGACAGACAGTGGCTTAACAACGTCATTCGCCATCTCCTTTAGGACCCGTGGATGGATTTCATCAGGTCCCATGGACTTGTGTACATTCAGGTTCCTAAGATGGTCTCGAACCAGATCGTCTCCTACAGTGGGAACAAGGTCTTCATTCTCACTGTACCTGCATCTGCCTTCCAAGACCTGAGTGATGTGGTCAGAGCATTTGCCGGTGAAGATCGAGGCAAAGAAGTCATTAAGAACCTCAGCCTTCTCCAAATCCAGTGTAGCCAGTTCTCCTGATAGCTTCTGGAGGGGGTCTACCTTGTCCCTAGTCTGTCCATTACTTACAATATAAATATAGAATCCCCTCCTGTTATCTTTCATATCCCTAGCCAAGTTTAATTCTATCATTCGTCTCAATGCCTACAGTGCTTAGGTACGTAAAAGCAGACAAATTAATCTTTTTGGTAGTGTTTGTTTCTCTCCTTTCAATAACAATGGAATCTAGCTTTCTCGTCAAGGGGCAGATTTTACATGTAAGACATGATGGGTCTTCATATGTATAACTTAGGTACTTCAATGCAAAAGATGTTTTATAATCTCTGAATCTGTATCGTATCTGATTATATGCCTGCATTCAACACCTAAATTCTACAAAATTCTCCATTCCTCTCACTTGGCACTGCTCGTGGTACAGTTCAGATATCACTCCAGTCCGTGGATTGGCTGTTGCAAAGCTCATATAACCCACATACTTTTTTCTATAGACTGCAGGCAGCTGACTCAGCATATTGGAGCTCATTCTTAAATTTTATGGATAATTTCTACATGATGGAGTGTTGAATATCACACTGCTTAAGACAAATGAGCTATCAGGATGTCCCAGCACTTTTGAAATGCAGGGATCTAGTGACTAGAAATTCAGTCCTGCGGAGAGTTCAGCCAACAGCAGATGGTGAATGCTCTGTATTACTCCAGTGTGGCATCCTACTCTGTACATGGCATAGAGGAAAATGTGCAGACATCCGAATCTCATTTCTTTTGTAAAACTCTCATTCCTGCTACTCAGAAGAGATGAATCCTACTTTAGTTTGCAAATTGTTGACATGAAGTGTCAGCTTCAAATTGGTGAACTAGAGTTCTGTGCCTCAAAAGTTAATTGGGAGGAAGCTAACCTTTTCTTTCTCCACATCAGGGTCTGTTTCCTTAAGCAGAACATTTTAGTGCCCTATTCTTTGTCATAATCTTTTCAGCATCAGAACTCATTTTTTCAGTCACCTGCAGGCAATAGGGGCAATGATTTGGCTGTATAATGATTTATGAGGGTGAACAAAGAATGACTTGTTTTGTATGGCTTGTATTTCAGTAAATTCTGTAGACTGAATGTAACCCAAGAAGTGAACATACAAAAAATGATGGCTCTGGTATTTAAAACAAAACAAAACAAAACAAAATAATCCTTCAGCAAATATAAAAGCTAGTGGAACAAAACCAGCACAGGGAGTATGATAATTTATGTGCCTTTCTGACTGATGATTCATACTCATCCCTGCTGGGTATATATTTTGCAGAAGAATTTAGAATACCTCAAGCTATTTTCCTCCTTTTGCTCACTTCTCATCTGTATCACCAAACATCCCTACTGTGTGTTTTCATTCTGAGGAGGAGAGGATTCTTTAGCTCCGTGTGAAAGCCTTGGATGGTGGCCAGCTATCACTGCAAGGATGGGAATAGATTATACTTAATGCCATTTTCTTGTTCGTTTTAACTCTACATCTCTGCTGATATTGTTACACCAGAGTTCAGAGAAGCTAGCTGCCTTTTGTGGTATGTTACAATAGAAGTCCAGTTAAATTTCTCCTTTTTCTCCACTGTCATTTGCCATTTTCTTTCCTTCTCACAACTCATCAGTTTTTCAGCAAGGCTCAGGTATGAATTTTAATGTACTTTGTTACACCTATCAGGCCTGTTGCAATGCCAGCTATTCCCATGAATTCTGAAAATTTGGACTCTCTCCAGGAGAATGGGCTGAAGCATCGAAGAAGGTCAGCGAAACATCATTTTTCTTTTTACACCAGCACACCGACCACAACTGCTCTGCCCTCACCTTTTCTGTGGTAGTTGCTCTTCACTGCCGTAAGCTGTAGACCTCAAGCTGATAGAAGGAGCTGAACTTTCAGAAGAAGGTGAAGACACAAGCTGCCTGCTGCTACCATCAATTGCAGGGGGGGCTATGTTGTTCCTAGCTGTGGGCAGCAGATGTTAATGAAGTAACTGCCAAAACAGTGTTTGGGGAAATAATACATGTGTTACTTGGCACCAGAGTATTAGGGAAGCTGATAGGTTGCCCCCTTCTTTACTCAACACAGTGGCATACAACGAGGTGGAAGATGAGACTCTGCAGTCCCAAAGTCCAGCAGAGAATAAAGACCTAGGACCGATTTCCCAGACCTGTCAGTTGTGCGTCCTATGCAAAAGATGAATGGAACTTACTACAAGCTAGTGCAGTGCATGTATAATGCATGGAAAAAAACCTCAAAGTGTCAGAACACATATAAGAATTACCATGTGTCCTCTGGTAGAGTGCCCTTTTTTGCCTTCCTTAGGTTGACTGAATAACTTTGTATTCTCAAGAACACTTGACAGTCACAACTGTGTTTTATCCAGGTATCTAGGAAATTGCTCTGGATTTGTTCTTTTATTCACACATGGCATATCAGAATAGAAAGTTGTAACTTGTTTAGTATCTTCTTCTATCAAAATGCTTTTAAAGTGTACTTGGAACTGAAGGGTTCCATTTGACTTCACCTTTTTAACACAACTATTAAACCTAAAACTGGAATAAAAACAAATTGGTTGGGTTGTAATATTTAAAGTACTAGTAAAAGCTAGAAAATTCAGAACTAGGATTTAATGCCCAGGGTGAGTACTGCAGATGTTTCTGAGCTGCAGCTAACCTTATGTAACAACTATGGGGATTTACATTGTCTCCCAAAGAAAAAGAACCTTTTCAGTAAAAGTTGAACAAATAAAATCAAATAAGATTTGAGATCTCCAGTATACTTTGTTAACACCAGAGAAGGTCTTCTGGCTTCCGAGTGACACTAAAGAAAATTCACCACCCGTGTTTTTTCTTCTGTCTCAGTATCTTAAACATCTTCATATCCCTCCTTTTAATACAGCCTTGTGAGGGCATTGGACCCACTTTTTTACTCAGCAGTCAGTTTGGGCTTCAGTCAAAAGATTTTTGTAGCCTTGCCTTTGTAGCATTTGGCCAGGTATAGTCATTATCAGGACAATGGCATCAAAATACATGTCATGCTAGGGAAGACCACATGCCTACTTGACAAACCACAGCCTTTCTGAAGCTGCCATAAGGGGTTTCTTCTAACATACATGCCATGTTTCTTTCAGCTGTGATCACTTAAACTGTATCAGTGCCCCAGCAATTGTTCAGTAGTGTAAAAATGTCTGAATGCTCCTCTAGTAAATGTTTTGTGCTTCATGCATGGTAAAATGAAAAAAATATGTTAAAAAAAAGAAGCATACTTTGATTTTATTTTGAGATGTTGCATTCAAGCAGGGAGAGATGGGGTGCTTGCACTAATTCAGAAGAAAGGTGTAATTTATTTTGCCCAACATAAGCTGTGTAAGCCTGTCAGGATATCTTGTGGACTGGTGGCTCTATGGGTGCTGGGGACTTGGAATCTGAGAAGGGCTCTCCACGGGGCTGGCAGGTCACTGGTCCCACCACCACAGGCAGGGAGTGGAACAGGCGGGGCAGGATGGGGCAGAAGGGTTGGGCTGGGAAATCAATCCACAGCTCAGGGTCCAGGTCTGGACTGGTGGGGCCTGGAGCCAGGCAGGGGCATGGCTGTGATACAGCAGGGGCTGCAGCACAGGCAGGCCCTAGCCTCTAGTTCAAAGCAGCTGTCATGGAGAGAGGGTCAGGCCTGGTTGAGACCTCCCTGCAGGAATATCTGACAGCCTCTCCCACGTGTCATGGGAGGGAAGGGATGCTTTTCCTGGGGAAACCAGCATGACCAAGTGCCCATACTATAAATGTAAGTGACATGGAAAGCAAGGAGGAGGAATTTGAGGACTGTGTGCAATTGCAGGGCTATGACCTCATTTGGATCGTGGAGATATGGTGGTATAGCTCACATGACTGGATGCAATGAATGCAATGGAGGGGGGGATGGAAGCTCTTTAGAAAAGAAAGTCCAGGATGGCAAGGAAAGGGAGATGCCCTTTGAAAGGTGAAAGAGCAGCAGGAGTGCATGGAGCTCTGCCTTGGAACGGGTGGTGAGCCAGATGGAAGGTTATGGTTCAGGATAAGCAGAGGAACACAGCTGATGTTGTGGTGAGTGTCTGTTATACATCAGGACGAATAAGTAGATGAGGCTTTCTTGAGACAATTAGAATACGCCTCACATTCACAAGCCTGGATTCTCACTGGGAACATTAAACACCCTGATACTGGAAGAAAGCAGGTGTCACTCCTGTCTTCAGGAAGGGCAAGAAAGAGAATCTGTGGATCTGCAGGATGGATGGCCTCACCTCAATCCCTAGGAAAGTGTTGGAGCAACTGATCCTGGAAAATGTTTCCTAACATACTCAGGACAAGAAGGTGATTTGGAGTAGATGGCATGGATTTATGAAGGGGAAATCATACATCATAAACCTGACAGCCCTCCATGATGAGTTGACTGGCTCAGTGGACATGGAGAAAGCAGTGGATGTTGTTTATCTTGACTTTAGCAAGGCTTTCAAACCTATCTTCTGTAACACCCTCATAGTCAAAATGATGAAATACAGACTAAATAAGTGAACAATAGCATGGCATGAAACCTGGCTTAAATAGCAATCTCCCAGGGATGTGATCAACAGTGCAGTGTCTGCCTTGAGGCCAGCAGTGATACTGGGGACAATACTGTTTAACATCGTCGTTAATAGCCTGGATGGTGGGACAGAGTGCTGCCATCTGCAGATTTGCAGATGATAAAAAACTTGGAGGACTGGTTACTAGAAGTGATGGTTGCACTACTATTCAGAGGGACCTCAACAGGCAGGAGAAATGGACAAACAAGAATCTCATGAAGTTCAAAAAAGGCAAATGCAAAGTTCCTTGCAGAAAAGGACCTGGGGATCCTGACAGACAATATACTCTTGCAGCAAAGAAAGCCAAAAGCCCCCTGGACAACATTAGGAAAAGCATTGCCAGCATAGCAAAAAAGGTAATCATTATCATCTAGTGAGCTTCTGTAGTGCTGGGTCCAGTTCTGAGCTGTGCAGTACAAGAGACATGGACATACTGGAGTTAGTCCAGCAGAAGGCCTCAAGGATGTTTATGGGATTGGAGCATCTGACACATGAGAAGAAGCTAAGACAACTGGGATGGTTCAGGCTGGAGAAGAGAAGGTTCAAGGGGGAATCTTATCAACATGTATAAATACTTGAAGAGAGGGTGCAAAGAAGAGGGACCCAGGATCTTTTCTGTGGTGTCCAGCGGCAAGACAAGAGACAATGGACACAAACAAAAATAGAGAAAATTCTATATAAATGTAAGAAACCACAAGTTTCCTGTAAAGCTGGTTAGATATAGGGACAGGTTGTCCGGGTAGTTTGTGGGATCTCTATCCTTGCAGACATTCAAAACCTGACTGAACATGTTGGAGGCTGTAGAACTTCTACAAGCCGCCATGTATCATAACTTCTTATTCCACCAGTGCCATCTACTGTATGCGAATTAGAAACAAACACCTCAGGAAAAATGATAATTTGCAGAAGTATGGCATTTTGTGTATTTACTAAATCATCACATTCTGACTGGAGGAATTACAAAGAACAGATGCTAACTGATACAGCAGCTCACACCCTACCGAGAGAATAATGTGGCAGTCCTTGCTCTACTTGCTAAAATATATTTAAATTTAAAATGGCCTTGCATTGTTTCATTTCTCTCTGTTATGATGAACATTCATTTCCCTGAATGATCCAATAGAAAAATTGACTTTAGTTTTTACCCAAATTTCCTGAGGGCTTTAGAACAATAAACTCTTTGGCAACACCTCTTGGCATTTACTGCACAACAGGGATATGCTCCTCCCATTCTGCTACATTGAGGAGGAAGAATATTATCACCTACATATCTCATTGTTACTTCCATTACAATTGCTCTCTTGTGGTGTAATTCAGAAATGAGGCATTTTTCATTAATGTAGTTTACCATGGAAACTCATGCGAGATAATCTACTTCTGCTGCGTCTATTGGTAGTAGGACTTTATTCTCAGATACCACTATGTTTCCTGGCACTATATTCTTCTGTCATGGTCTTGGCTGCAAATAAGGCTAAAGCAATAGCACTCAAGTATGTGCAAGTACGTGTGTGTGCATACAGATTATGTATATGTGGATGTATGTGCTAACATGCATATATACATACACACAAACTCACATGTATGTAGAACTATGTGATCGGGGCTGATTATGCTCACTTGATCCTCCAGCACAGACCTGGTCTGGAACTAAATCACTTCACTGCCCCCTCTTCATGGAGGGAAGAGGTCACACAGACCCTGATGTCATCCGCTACCCCATGAAGGATCAGCAGATCTCCCTCTCTCCAGCCCAGCTAAGAGTGCTGAAGAGTGCAGGTAGGGGCCATTTCTCAGAGGGACAATTCTTTTGCAGGAAAATCACAGATTTGGCTTGATTGAAAGTGATTGTGAAAGGGAGATTCCTTTCGAAAAACAAAAATGCTTTGTTCTGGTGTTCTCAAAGTGATGTTTCAATTGCATATTCTAAAATCATGTTTCACTACTGCATTTAACAAAATGTATTTTTATTAATACTAACAATAACCTTAAATAACATGGTAAAGAATAAATGGAAAGAAAACACCTCGCTTGGGTTTGATGAAAATTTTTTTATTACCTTAGGTGCTTTTTTCACTTCTGACTTTGGTGAGGGAAATGAAAACATAATGCTTAAAATTTACTTGAAACGCTTTTCTCTTCTTTTTCAGAACACACACTGATTTGCCAAGCATTATCATTGGGCTTTTAAAATGTCTACATAAGGTTTAATTCTGTGGGAGGTTGACCTGGATCAGGCTTGGCTAATAGGGCCGTAAAGCAACGTAATGTCGCCTCAACCTTAACTATGTTGTGGTTTACATGTGGGATAAGTTATATGTTTCAATCCAATTGGATCTCATTAATTATATTTCATTTTATGCTAATGTATTTTTCTCCATCTACATGGGGAAAAAGGTGAAATTTAAACCGATTCCTTCACTGATAGACCAGGGAAGCTTGGTCTACCTGCTCACATGACACAGAAAATCAGTGGTGCAGCTGGGAACTTTAACATGGAGTTAGCATAGTTCTTTAATGGAAATTCCACCCATACTATTTAACAATTGGTATCAGAAAATAGCTCAATTTAAAGTAAAAATTAGTTAAAAGAATACCAATATTATATTTCAACAGCTAATGGATGCCAGACAACCTCTGAGTGAACTTTTGAACCTGTCTTTGCTGGTTACAGATAAAGTTGTCCAATAAGTAGATGGACAACTGAAAAATTAGGTCTTTGGTACAGATTTGCACCCTACATCCCTTCCACAGAAGCTTACACATCTCTGCAAGTTCTTGTGCCTACTCCTGTAGGGTATCCTTCATCTCCTTTCCAGTTTCCACATTCACAGTGCTTTAAATTTCCTTGACATCTCCTTTAATGTTCCCTACAGTATTTTACTATCACTAATAAAAGATGTATTAATGAGAATTATGACAAAATGACAATTTGTGATAACAAAAAAGTTCTTAAAAATATGAGCCATCTGTAATCTGAGGCAGGTAAAGACTTGAAATGGTAGCTCAGAAAGGTGAATGCTGCTTGTATCTTGGTGGCTGGCTGAGGGTGAAACCTGAAAGTGACACCTAAAAATGTAAATATACATAAATATAGAATAACTGACTCTTTATATTACATTAATCAGGAAACATGCTTCTTCTGTAACTCATAGAATAAAAAAGCTTAGGGACAATTGAAAATAACACTATTTATTTCAATGGTTTATTCAATCAAATTTCAATTACCAGGACTTAGAGTATTCCCTCTCTCCACTTCTCACATAGAAATTATGATCCTTGCTGTGGATCAGAGGCTCAGGCTTCCACACAATACAGACCCCTTTTCAACACGAGCTCGCCCAACTTGTTTGAAAAATATTTGTTTACTTGTCTCTTCACTTCTTAATTTTGAGGAAAGACTTTCAGTTTTAGTTGGTGGAATGGTTCCTCACAGAGTATTTTCTCTTATTTCTTTGATTCTTCTTTCCTTAAGGAACCTGTAGCTTGCTATGATTCAATTTTGGTATATTTTAGGTTTCCTGTGACCTCACAATGGCCCCTGTGGTGCTTATTACAAACCTTGTGGGTGAGAATTCTTACTGTACAGCTTGGAATAGAGGAGTCACCAGTGGCTGAAGCCTATTCACAGTACATGTGTAGTAAAGTATTTCCTTCATAGCTGTTCTGGTACCCTGCCATCTTTGGCCTCATAAAAGAGGGATGACACTGCAATTGAAAAGAGAGTAGGAGAAGAGGAGAAATCTAAGTTCTCAGATCAAGTAGATTAAAATATATTGTTTCATGTAGCTACAGGACGATGAAAAGAATTAATTTTTCACAAATCACTCTTCCTAATCTCCTTTTGTGGCCTACATCGTATGTACTCTCGTGATTTCTATTAATAAAATTATAATTTAAATGTATGGCTTTGCACTGTTTCACATTTTCCCCCTTTTTGACACACAACACAGGGGCATTCTCTAGAAACAGAAGAAAATGGTTCCCTAATGCTGTTCCCAAGATTACTCCCATTTGCAAGGCAATTTATTAGAGGCATTTATATTCTCTATTCTGATCTATCCTATCTCTGGCTGGCAATGAATGCCCACATCAACTGTAGTTATTGATAAAAAAAGGTTGTAAACAAATGTAAACAATGAGTTTATCAATGCATCTTCTCAGAATAGCAATAATGAAATACATTTGACAAAGCAAATCGTGGTGAAGAGCCTCATATCTGTGTGGCCTCTCTTCTGCATAGGAACCTTGACAGAGATTTATGGGTCAAAACTAAGGCTGTAACATGGACCTAGCTGTTGTGCTTTTTACAAGACAGGCAGGGTCTTTATTAATGCATGCATTTTTTCTCACATAGAAAGGCTGTAATTATTTCTGGCAGCAAAGGGTAAGAAAGACTTCAGGGTAAGCGATATGTAGAGGGTGGCAGGGCAATCTGCTGCCTCTTTTCACACCAGTAGATAAGTCAAAACATGGACATTATGTATACCAATTTTTTTCAGAAAGCCAATAAACATGACGTGTTGAAGTATCATTCCACCCCCTTACAGATAAGAAGGATCATAGGAGGCAGGTAAAATAAAAATCATCTTTGCTTTCTCTACTAAAACCAAACTCTTCCTTCTAGTGTCCATGCTCTGCCTTGGGCCAACCAGTTTTTGTTTAGATCATGGTTCCTTCTAAAACCTTGGTCACCTTTCAAACTACCTATAGCAAGGGTGCTTTCAACTATAAAAAATAGAAGAACATATAAACTGATTGTTGAAAATTAATGGTAGGATTTCCAAAGTTTTCTGTATGTAGATTTTCATTATAGATATAGTATTAAAGGAGGTAAAAAAAGCAAAGCAGCAACTTACACTATCCACTTGTCTCTTACTTATCAGACTTTGCAGGAGCATATGAGCTGTAGTCTGTTTTTAATTTTCATGCCTTACATACATTTCCTGTAACTCTGTTGGCCATTTGGCAAGAAACAGCAGAAAGCTGGAAGCTACCAAGGAAATTTTATTTTCAAAGCCACAACCTCTACGTGACATCAAGCATAGTTCTGGTCAGGTGCACTGATGCACCCATAGGTCCTAATTGCCCTGAACAACCTCTCCTGATATGCCTGCCTATGCACTCTCTTTCCCATGGTTCAGGAGCCCAATTTTGATTCAGCCCTAGGCACCCATCCCTGCTCTGAGCTGCTCTGCAAATGTGCCTTTGCCCAGCCTTGTATTCTGCAACTCCTGATGTGATATCCCAGCTGGAGCTCAGTACTGCCTAATCACTTTCCCTCTCTGTCTATGGACCCTGTTACTGTCCCCTGGTTCTGCCCTCTGTCTGAGACCCTGTAGCATGGTGCTCATTGGGGAGGGCAGGGCAACTTGTGAAATCTGGTCGGTTGCTGGCTCAGTTCCTACCTGTACTGCCCTTCTCAGAAGAGTGGCTTTTGGACTCATCTTCTCATCCTTATTTATGGCATAGATAAAGGGTCTGGGTCTGTTTTCCATTGGTGATGCTGCCTTTAGGAACAAAGACTATTATCTCAGTGAGCACTAATGGGAGGACAGCATACTGCTGGTCAATAAGTAACAGCTTGTGTATATATTCAGGGAATTATGAGCAACTGAGTGAAATGCTTGCCATGTATTTCCTAAATTTCTGGTAGTTGTTGTTGATCTTTGTAAGTTTGTGTCTGTGTCATCGACTGAACATGTAGCATCTAGACTGGTTATAAAGACTTCTTCAAATCAGTACCTTGATTTTCATGGGAATATCTTTTCATCTTCCTAGAGAAAGGGACTCATGATCTTCTCCATTTGAAGCCAGACTATCGGGGTGTTTCTGTGAAGGTGACTGTGTTAACTCCATGCTAATATTTCTTTGATGTAACTGAAGCACAACATGAAAGAGTTTGCCAGACTGTGTTGATTTCTTAGGAACTGTTTATACTAAGCATTACCTTTTTTGTATAATTTTCAATAAAGCATCAAACAGGAGACATACAGCTCAGGGATTAAGCACTCTTAGTGCCTCACTTCATGCACTTGGCTAAATCTAGCTCAGCTGTAACTGAACCCAGGGGTTCTCTACAGAGCAGCACAGCAGAACACATAGGTTGAATGATGGTTCAGATTTTTGAGTGTCGGCATGACAGCAGTGGAGAAAGCAATGAATGTCATTCTCCAAGGGTCATTTCCCTGACTGAAAACAGTCTTTTACTTGAACTACCAAATTTCATTTTATGTCGCTTTGTATGTATGGGAGGCATTGCCTTCCAGACAAATAGTGTTTCGTGGATTTTTATCACTTCAGCCCTACAAGGAGGTAGGCTGATTTTAAGAAAACAACTGCTGCCCATGAAGTTTCACTTTCTTCTCTTTGATTTTCAATATTTTATTGTTTTATCACCTGTAGTGCAAGGAAGTGGCTTTTTTTGCATTTTAACAAATTTGAGTTTTTTCCTTGTGTGCCAAGACTGCATCAAATGTAAGAATGATAGCATCACATAACCAATAAACGTGCCTCTTAAGTTTCTCAGTTATAAAATCAGAGCAGCTTATTTCAAAGAAGGGAAAGAAGGAAGAGAAAGAAGAAGGGAGGGAGGGAGAGAGGAAGGAAGAGAAGGAAAGAGGAGCTGTGATGTGTCCTCTTCTTCCCGCTGCCTGGTGCTCCCATTTTCCATATAAGTAGCCCGGACTCAGGGTGTGATGTTGGGGCACTTGTAGGAAGAGTGCCAGCTATCTTGTCTGCCTAATATGATCAAGGACTGTTTTCACAGGGGAAGGTGGAGTGGGTGGAGGTTAGCATTAAGTAAATACGAATAGACTGAATTTGTCCGGAACGTCACAACTTGTTTGGCAGTGCAGAGACAGGAATTGATTTCTTCTGTTGCAGCTGCTCCAGTTTATGAAATGCACTCAGACCTGAATTCAAGCACTTGCTCCTGTTTATATTTAGAGTATTGCAGAGGACGCTTAGATCCATTATCCTCTTCATCACCTCTTGTAACTAATTTGAATAACATCTAATCCTGTTTGTTTCTTGTTTTCAGGCAGCTTGCTCTTCTATTATTGCTCCTCTGAAAAGCACCCGGACATAGGCAGACTACTGCATTACTGTCATGGTCTTGTGAAATGTGGGTGCTAGAGCATTTCACATTTCAATGTTCTAGTCCCTCTGTAGATTTATTTCCTAAGCCTCTAGTCCTTAGTGCATACGTTTTTAATATAATAGGTGCTGCTTTATGACAAACCTGGATAATGACATGCCTTTGAAAAATGAGTATTACCTGTAATGAATCTTTTCATTTTTCATGATCATTAATTACTTGCTAAATTCTCAAGGGTCTAACTAAGAAAATACTTAACCGACTGGTACTGCAGTGGCCAGCATAAAATTCATTACTGCTTGAACATAACACATCAATCTCCAGGGTATTCTGTGAATAGTGTATGTCTTCAACATGTTTTTCAAAGAGGATACATAATAGATTGGTGAGACAATTAATCGAACATTTATGTTTCATTCCACAACAGAAAGTTTTCATATCATATTTTTTTTTAAATGGGAAGGAATTTAATCTTGAATCTATTGTTAGAATTTAGTGGTCAAAACAAAACAAAAGCTCTACAGCCCCAAACACCTGTCTGTTTCTTTTTATCTTTTATATGCATTAACATCAATGCATCTATACGTATTATGCATAGGTGAATGAATGAATAAATTAGGAAAACATACTGTCTGTTTTTCTGTAGCTCATATTTATTGCAATGATTTATCTGATCTCCATAAAGTGCTGCTTACTGCTGCTGAAAATATTAATTCTTCACAGAATGAAGCATTCAGCTACTAACATAGCTCTGGGCATTTTTTTCCTCATCTGAATGCTAGGAAGATGCACATGATTTATCTTCTGTGTGGGAACACATACTGGAGTCTAGTTTTAAGAATGCTGTTTACACGCTGCTATTTTGGCTTACGTTATAGGTCACATTTTCTGTTGCAATTCTGGCTCCTGCACCAAAGCTCTCTTTCTGTAATTTGTTACTTATCTAATACACTGTTGATTAATTCATGATTTTTCTATTCACAGTACAGATTTTAATTGCCAGTAGTTAGCTGGAAAGGTATCTCAGCGTTCTAAAGAAGTCCTAGGAGTGTAGTTCAATTACCAGGGCTATTGAGCATGTCAGAAATTACAAGGGGAGATGAGAGTTTTATGGTTCTGGATATCAACGTGACAGGTAATAAGGCTGTTTCCGGGACAGTATCACCTCTTGCAGGAAGTCAAGTGTACTTGTATTGTCTAATCACTGTAATGGAGAAACTTTTATTGTCCTTTTCTTTTGCACTGCTCTGAATGTGTAAGCTATTAATTTGCTGATGAATATCCACATACCATCCAGTGTTTGCCCTTCTAAAATATACAGTGCACAGCTGCACAAGGGCATGGAATAACACCCTTTTTTTTTACATTGTATGACGAAAGTGAAAATGCATATAGTAACGTATAGATGCATTACTTCAATTGCTGTGAATATACGCGAAAACGGGGAAAACCTAAGAGAGAATTTATTCAGGATAATGTTGGAACCAAAGTGATATTTCATTAAGGAATTGCTTAGAAGTTCTTCTTATCCATTAAGGAGACATAAATTACATGGCATGAGCTACTACAAGCTGCACCATAATATTATGCAAGGTTTTTGATTGCTTGGAGAAACAACACTCTACACCATATTTAGTTATTTGTGATTTTATGCTAAGCTTTGCAATCTGGTACTGTCTCTTGTGCTAATGCATTAACAGTTTGAACGTTGTGGATGCTTCATCCCTGGCGGCGTTCAAGGTGGGGTTGGACATAGCCTTGGGTGGCATGGTTTAGTGGGAGGTGTCCCTGCCCATGGCAGGGGGTTTGGAACTCGATGATCTTAAGGTCCTTTCCAACCCTAACTATTCTATGATTCTATGATTTATATTGAATCATGCAGCTGCAATTTTTGTATTTTCAGATATGACAAATAAAGCATACTCCTGTAAAACTGCATTAACTGTAAGGTAATAATATTTGTCCACTGCTGGAAATCTACCTTGTACACTGACATTTGATAGGTAACTTAAGAAGCATCCCTCTACTGTATGTAATTTAATAGCTGGCATCAGGTGACTTTCTCTAAGGGGAACAGAGGAACAGAATTAGTGGCTTTTCCAATGAATATGTGGAATAAGCTTTACATATTTAAGGCTTTTTTAACACTGCAGTATCAAGCCAGGGACAGTCATCACCTGGGCACTGTACATAAATAGTGGGTCTCTCTCTGTTTTAGTTTGGATTCCAAGTTTTGCCAAAAGGAGTTGAGGATGACCTTGCACTACTTTTGCACCTGTTTGTTAGACTTTGGTGCTGTCAGGAGCAAGTGCAGCATTAACACAAGCTGGAACTTTGCTAGATATTGCAAGTGATAGCCAGGTCCTTTTTGCAGCCAAGGCTATAGCGTATTGCTTTGGCCATAATGCTTTCCTTACTGCTGTATGCCTCACTGCCAGACCACCCTTCTCTAGAGTGCACAAGTGAGATCTGGACAGAAGTGGTGGACAAAAGGTGCATCACCAATAATAATATAACAATTTCCACTTGCGGAAATAGAGACAGATGTTTTATAGCCCTTTTCTATAACCACATCGTGGGAGCCAGAACATACGCCGTGATTAAGACCATAAGTCTCTGTGGATAATTATCTTTCATCCCTTTGTTTTTCTCTTTGAACTGTGAGCTTTTGTTTGCCTTTCTTTTTATACTGTCTACTGCCTAGCCCATTTGTGTCACCATAAGTATCTTGCTGCAAACAGAAGACACTTCAGGCAAAAAGAAATCTGCTCACTATACTTACAACAGTTCCTCCGAAATTGAAAGGTTTCTCTTTGTTTTGGTCTTAATGCACAGCCTGAAGCTAGCTTGTATGAACATGCCCAAGTGCATACAAATATTTGGGGGCAATGCTTTTCCTGCCCAGGATGCTGTGAAAGTGAATACTGTGTGTCTGTGAAGCACTGCCATCTGGCAGTGTAGCCAATGATATTTGGGATTGCTTGCAGGAGTTAAGAGAGTAGTTTTTGGGATAGCATAAGGCATAGGCCAAGTATCTGCCGTTAACTACCTACCTTCACTTCCCTCCATGGATTATCCTGGAGACAACTGTTCAGTTTTGCTATTTGAAATCTGGGTCATTAGTTTACAATGTGACAGTATTTTTTGTGCTTGTAGCTGTTCATTTTTCGTGTTACTTAATTTCATATTGTGTTGAACCAAGCAATTTCAAACAGAACATGAGACTGAAAAATCTTATTGCTGGCATTTGTAGCTCTGAGCTGGATTGTTGTTTATATGAAGAAAAAGCCTTTCAAAGAGAAGAACCAGGGCGAGTTTTCACACATGGAGCTTCTGATGCATTTTTTCACAGAAATATAGGATGGAGAGAACCTTTGAAGTGCTATTGTGAGATTTGGGGTCCACAAATCCAGCTGTCTGTGAGGTCATCACGGGCTTGAGTTTTCAATGCTGAAACATGGGCATCAGTACTGATTTCCTGACACCTTGCCTTTCTTTCGTGAAACCAAGCCACTCTGCTGTTATCTGTGATCTTTGAGTTGAAAAGTTATTTGTCCCAACCAAATAAGAAAGCATTGAATAAATCAGAGGACTCCTATGGAGATACTGACAGGGTCAGCTAAAGGCAAGAAAAATATAGATTAGATCACTTAGTCTCAAAGTATTCTTCAATCTTATTACTTCCTTATCATCTCTTTTTTTTTTTCCTTTTTTGCCGAAGCAATTGGGTAAGGCCTCAGTACTTGCATGCTACTGAGAATTATAATCTTGGTGGTTTATTTCCATTAAGCTGACTATTGGATGTAAAAATCTTTGAATTAAATTTCTAGTATAGAAGAAGAAAGAACGTTTTATTTCCTGCATTTGTATTTTAGAGAATTAGCCGGTTTTCTTTTAGTTTTATGCAGCCTCTCTTTCCTCTATAAGTTATTGATTTTGTAGACAAATAACTGCTCCACTGCCAGAAGTTAAATGTCTTTGTCTGCCAGGCATGTGAGCTGGCCCTCATCTTGAGCTCTTAGAATCACTCAAGTAGAATTTATGAACAATAGAATTGATAGTCTCTTTTTGCATGAATACTTGCCCATGTGGGTGAAACGCCCAGAGAGCAAATTTTGAAATACATGTGCATGTTGAAACTCCAAAATATAAATCATCCCAGTGCCTTGGCAACTGCCTTTTACTTTACAAGCCCCGCTCCCTGATGGAGGTTCAGCTGCCCCACTTCAGGTTTCCTGGGGAGTGTACAGACCTCCAAGGAGAGCCTGCTCTTCACTATTAGTGTCACAGGTTGAGTAGCAGCACTTTGGAGAAGTGGAAAACCCAGAGGGAAAATGAGAAGCAGGAAATTAGCAGAGTTAGAGTGACAGGTGGACAAAACTACAGTGACTCCACTCATATTGCCCCTGTATTTTGGTAGGATATTGTGCGCACTGCAGCTCTAGGTGTGGGTGAATCTAGGTCAGGCAGAAAGTGCTCTGTTCAGGAAAAGGCTCCTCACTCAAACAGAAGGAAAACAGGATAAAAGCACAGGCTTACTCACACATGGGACAGCTGTGGGTAACTGAGAAGTTTTCTGACAAGACAGTCTTACTTTATAGCTCACCTGTCAAGGTGTATGTGTAGAATGAGTAATGTTAGTTGCAGAGAGCTTTTCAGTACCCTAGAAGTGGTGAAAGCGATGTAGAATAAATCTGGATAGGGACGTACTGCAAATGAAACAGGGAAAGAGAAGAAGAGAAAAGGAAAATCTTTCCTACTTGCAGACTGGGTTGGCTAGCGGCCAAATTTTCAGTGGAATTATAATAATGTTGAGGAGTAGAGGAAGTCATTAAAGTCTGCCTCCAACTTAGGTAAGTTATCATAGAATCATAGAATAGTTAGGGTTGGAAAGGACCTTAAGATCAAGTTCCAACCCCCCTGCCATGGGCAGGGATACCTCACACTAAACCATGCCACCCAAGGCTCTCTCCAACCTGGCTTTGAATACTGTCAGGAATGGAGCATTCACAGATTCCCTGAGCAACTCACTCCAGTGCCTCACCACCCTCACAGTAAAGAATTTCTTCCTCATAACCAATCTAAACTTCCCCTGTTCAAGTTTGAGCCCATTACCCCTTGTCCTATCACTACAGTCCCTAATCAAGAGTCCCTCCCCAGCATCCCTATAGGCTCCCTTCAGATACTGAAAGGCTGCTATGAGGTCTCCATGCAGCCTTCTCTTCTCCAGGCTGAGCAGCCCCAACTTTCTCAGCCTATCTTCATACAGGAGGTGCTCCAGCCCCCTGATCATCCTCGTGGCCCTCCTCTGGACTTGTTCCAACAGTTCCATGTCCTTTTTATGTTGAGGACACCAGAACTGCACACAATACTCCAAATGAGGTCTCACAAGAGCAGAGTAGAGGGGCAGGATCACCTCCCTCGACCTGCTGGTCACGCTCCTTTTGATGCAGCCCACGATATGGTTGGCTTTCTGGGCTGCAAATGCACACTGTGTGCTCATGTTCATTTTCTCATTTACCAACACCCCCAAGTCCTTCTCCGTAGGGCTGCTCTGAATCTCTTTGCCCAACTTGTAGCTCTGCCTGGGATTGCTACGACCTTCCACTTGTCATAGTTAAACTTCACCAGGTTGGCATCAGCCCACCTCACAAGCGTGTCAAGGTCCCTCTGGACCGCATTCTTTCCCTCCAATGTATCAACCGAACCACACAGCTTGGTGTCATTGGCAAACTTGCTGAGGGCGCACTCAATCCCACTGTCCATGTCACCCACAAAGATGTTGAACAAGACCGGCCTCAACACTGATCCCTGAGGGACACCACTCATTACTGTTCTCCAGCTGGACATTGAGCCGTTGAGCATTACTCTTTGCGTGAGGCCATCCATCCAGTTCTTTATCCACTGAGTGGTCCATCTGTCAAATTGATGTCTCTCTGATTTAGGGACAGTGTTGAATGCTTTGCACAAGTCCAGGTAGATGACCTCAACTGCTCTACCCCTGACCATCAGTTCCATAGCCCCATCATAGAAGATCACCTAATTGGTTAGGCAGGATTTCCCCTTAGTGAAGCCATGCTGGCTGTCACCAACCAACTTGCTGTTTTTCATGTGCCTCAGCATGCTGTGGGTGACGGGATAGGAATAGTTAACGAAATGGATTGAGGCGTTATCGCCCTGGTCTGGCTTAAGCCTTGGGAACAGTGAAGAAAACACCAGGTGTTAATGCCCTGGTCCGGCCTAATCCTTGGGAACTGTAAAGACAGCAGTGATGGGTAAAGATCGGTTAGCAAAACAAAGCAGACAGTTTGCAAGATAAAGCAGGGTGTGCAGCTCAAAGACTGACCAAACAATGGGAATACTTGTAACCCTTACATGTAACCTTGTATTACCCTTTTTCCAGTCCGGAACTTCACCTGACTGCCATGATTAAATTAGAGAAGTTTCTAGCTGGTAAAAATTTTCCTTTTAACGAGCAGTTTGCACGTGAGAATTTCCTTCAGCTCATGATCACTTTCAAACTTACAGTTTCATTTGCCCTGCAGCTGCCAGAGACTTGAGCTGAGTATCAGCATATGCTCCAAGGGTCACAAGGATACAAAACCGCTCTTCAGCTTGGAAAGCCTACTGAATCACTGGCTGGTGAGGATAGGAACGCACTTTCTGATTCCACTGGAAATACCATCACTCCAACCTTTGGAGAAAGAACAGGGACTACAGATCTGAATGGGTTTTGGTGCCAGATTTTTGTCATGATGATAAAATGAGCGTGATGGTGACAGAACCATCTGTGATTGTCATCTTGGTGCCATGGGTTAACATTTCCTCCCACTGTGTTACCAGACCCTTTGTCTTCATCCTTGTGGTGCTGCTTGTGACCTTATAGCAGAGAACACTTCTGTTAACTTTATCATCAGGAGGACAATTGCCAGATGACTTTCAACTTGTTCATCAGCTGTTATCATCCACATTCATTCAATGTTGTTTCATATTGTACCCACCTGAAAGCGCACATTTGCTGTCTCATGCTTGATAACGCTTCTCTAGGCAGCTTCCAACATATCCACCCCCTTGACAGTTCTGCTAAACACACTCAGCTGAGTCACCTGCATTCCATTTACTATGTATTGTGGGAGAATTTGAGACTGTGTTTGTTACTGCTCAAGAAAATGGAGTCCAGGAATCAACTCTTAGCAGAGATGAGATTCACCTCATCTAGTGATGACCTCCTAAAATCAGGCATGCAGTCAGACCTAGTTATATGTTGTGTCTTGTGTCTGGCAAGGACTGGCACTAGGTGATTTATGTTATCTACCTTCAGTGACGAACCTATCTCTCTCCATGCTCAAGTTCTTCTAATACATAATGATTTTTTTGCAGTAGTTTTACTGTGAATATGCAAGTACCTCAACTGTCAATTAGTATCTATGTGTTCTAGTAAAAAACTAAAGTGCTCTGGGTTTTCAAAGTGTTTTTCACTTTGAAAGATACAATCTAAACTCCTTATTCAGTGGTTGCCAAAATCTGTGAAAATACAAGGAAATGGCACACAAAAGATCAGAATGTATTGTAAAATGGACATGGCATAGAAAGAAAAAGTACATGAGGAGGCTAAAGGACATGGCTGAAGGAAGGTAAAGGAAGAAAGCAATTTTCCTTCCACTTCTGTCTGTCAAGATTTCAATATTTAATTGAACATCGAGTAGAATAAGATGTAATAACCATATTCAGGGCTGATAAAGTCCTTGGCCTTCAGCCACGGAATCTATTAGTCCAGATTATGCATATTACTTTATAAACAAAAGGTGCCCTCAAGTTACTGTTATGATGAGGTTTTTGAGTTTTTAATTTCCACTGTGGAAAATCTAACAGGAATGTGTTCAGCTAAAACCAAAAGCAGTAAAGTAAATCAGAATAACTAATATGATTAGGGTATTTCAATATGAAAATGTCCAGGTGGATGTTGTGTTTGTGTACATTGCTTTCAGCTGTTCAAAGAAGAGTCAACCAGCTGTTTTCAGAAATACCAAACAATTTTTATTCCAGTCAAAATGTTGAACGAAGAAGTTATGTTTTGTGCTGGCCTATGTCTCTGAAAAATGTTCAGGTACTTTTCTGTGTTTGGATTGGCATAGTGTTAGGGTTTTGGGCTTAGTATTCTGTTTGAATGAAACAGAATGCATGCTTAGATACGCTTTTCTAGTTCCTCTGCTTAGTTTATATATCTCATCACTCAATGTGGGCATGAAAGCATGATAAAATCCCTTGTCATTGCATTTCTTATACATTTCTATGTGCTGTGTTCATATATTAACTACAGTAGTGAGCCCTCCTTAATGACTTGGTGCAGGCTGGCATTTTTCCAGTCATATCTTCTGTAGAACAGATTAATTTTGGTCATACTTTTTTTCAAGTGTATTACGTTTGTGTGGCAAGGTTTTGGTAGTGGGGCCTCTACAGGGGTGGCTTCTGTGAGAAGCTTCAAGAAGCATAGCTTCCTCTACATCTGACAGAGCCAATGCCAGCCAGCTCCAAAGCCAAGCCCATCAGTGATGGTGGTAGCACCTTTAGGATAAAGTATTTAAGAGCAACTCTGCAGGCACAGAAGTCAGTGCAGAATAAAGGGAGAAGGTGCTCCAGATACCGGAGCAGAGGCTCCCCTGCAGCCTGCGATGCAGACCATGGTGGGGCAGCCTCTTCCCCTGCAGCCCATAGAGGTCCACAGTGGAGCAGATACCCACGCGTAGCCCAGGGAGGACCCCACACCAGAGCAGGGGGATGCCTGACAGAGGCTGTGACCCCACAGGAAGCCCACGCTGGATGGGAGGAGGTAGAGGAAATTGGGAGTGAATTTAAGCCAGGGAAGAAGGGAGGGGTGGGGAAAGGTGTTTTAATATTTAGTTTTATTTCTCATTGCCCGACTCTGATTTGGTTGATAATAAATTAAACTAATTTCCCCAAATTGAGTCTGTGTTGCCCGTGATGGTAATTGGTGAGTGACTTCTCCATGTCTTTATCTTGACCCATGAGCCTTTTGTTTTATTTTCTCTTCTCAGTCTAGCTTGGAACGAGGAGAGATAGAGTGGCTTTGGTGGACACCTGGCATCCAGACAGGTCAACCCACCACATTAAGTAGTTTGCAATGTGTTTTCAAATAATAAATCTACATTTAGAGTCCATTACCTACGAAGAATATTGACTTATAACAATTTAGGGTGAACCACTTAATGTGGTGGGTTGAAATTGCTACTCCTGTGCAGTACTATTTGTTTCTAGGCTTAAAAATGAACAGAAGACAGGTAAAAGAGGAATTAGCAAAAAATTCAAGCATAATCAAACCACATTAGAAAGCAATTTCTTCTTTGACTGCACAACAGGATATGGTCTCAGTTCTTTTTGACTCAAGGTTACTACTGTTAACCAGTAGTCCTAGCACTTCAAGATGTACCTTGATTCCTTTCCAAAAGTTAGTCTGAGAATTCTGCAAATCTTACTGGGTACCTACATCCATCATTTACTCAAATATCATTTATACAGTTTGCATCTCGACTCCTAAGGAGAGGATGATAGTGGGGCTGTGTGATTTTAAATCTGAATGTTCCAATGTTTGAGATTGAAACTATACAGATTATTCCTTTACTTCACACATGATATGACACAGTATAGCTGGGGAAAGGCAAATTCTTAAAAGCACCAAACCTCCAATAAACTCCCTAAATAGTGCTTTGGCTGAACAAACAATGAATATTTAAGAAAGATCCCTTAGCTACAATATTTAGATACAGTTCCACTGAGGCAAAGCTTTTGCCAGCATTAAAGTGACTTTGGATATAACCTTCCAGGCATATGAAAGAGGAATGTCCCTCAGCCCAGACTTATCTGAATGTTAACACTTACACATGATATCCTCTGTTTTAGTCTTCAAAACTTTTTCATGCTCACTTATGAGGTGCATTATCCATAATTCTTTCCAGGACTGGTGTCTGCCTCCTGAGGCTGTAGGAACTCTCCTGAATTTTTCACTCCGGTGTGTCAATATCACCAGCTACTCTCACGGTTATTAAATATTGCTTGCTAAATATTGAATATAAAAAGTAAATGTAGCATGAGTAATTTAAATCACTTCTTGCAGTCAAAGGCAGTAAGCTGTACAGATTGTTTTTAACTATTTTCAATAGTAGAAAGAAATCCAGAAAAATATCCCCTTATTTCTCAGTTCTGGGAGCTCACATTAGATTATTCTATGAAATTCTATGAAATTATTCTATTTCAACTAGATTGAAATAGAATATAGAAGAACTTCAAGCAGTAGAATTTTGCTATGAACAATGGAAAGTCAATCCCAACTTCCATTTGAAATTGATTTTTTGGGAAAGCAGTGGTTATAGAAACTTATTTTTATGCAGTCACATTGGTGATTATGATATTTGTTGCCTTCCAAAAGTGGGTTATGTTTAGTCTAAATTTAGAAGTAATAGATGTAGTATGTCATAAGTATCACTGAGCTTAAGTGGATAAAACTGGTTGTAGTATTTACTACTGAGCATGAGGGATGTCTCCAGGATATACAAAGAAGTTTTTATGAAAGCTGAGGTTATGCAGTCTTAAAGAATTTTTTGACATCTGTCAGCTAAAAGATCCTGCAAAATATTACTTTAGCAGGTTGACCCTTCGTGGGGTGGTTGGCATTCCCTGGAGATACAATGGCTACAACTAATCTGTCAGATGACTGAGAAAATTAAGTATTGATTTAAGGATAGGTCTGATGTCACACTGTGTTACTAAATTCAATTCGGTGGTGTTAATTCTATGTTTCACACTTTCTCGGAAGATACACCATTATTTTAGTTTCCCCAGCAACATGAAACTTGGATTCCTTTTACTC
The DNA here is from genome assembly GCA_039720435.1 of Amazona ochrocephala. Lineage (NCBI taxonomy): Eukaryota > Metazoa > Chordata > Aves > Psittaciformes > Psittacidae > Amazona > Amazona ochrocephala. The sequence continues at coordinate 57,682,588 of CM077877.1, forward strand.
GGAAAATCTTGTGAAAAAATAAGAGTAAATAGAACATACATGTGTTTCAAAAAATGTTTTTCTTTTAAAACTGGTCTTGTTAAGGCCCGTCTTTGCTTTGGTTTTCTTATGTCAGATTCACACTGTAATTCTTGACTTACGTCAGCAAAGTCAAAGGTTACGTTCAATCTTCCTTTACAGTTTTACACTGTTCATAGACTATGGTGGAGTTACGTTAAAAAGGAATTATGCTTCTAAACTCATCAAGTAGTTCAGTTTTTAACATAGAATTTATGTTCAAAAGCTGTGCTTAGGTCTGGTTCCTGGCCTGAAACTTCTGACAGCTACTACATGCTATCACACAGTAATGGTGAATCACAGTTTGATTTTGCATCTGCTTGTGCTGCATGCCCTGAATGCCCCAATTCTCTTTTACAGTTATCCAGGTGTACATCAGACCAGCTAAATCATAAATAATATTTTAGCTGACTGCCTTTATTATCTGTCAGGGAGACTGAGTTATCAGTAGTCCACTGAACAACACTCATTTATGGAGCTGCTGTTGGCTTCAGCAGCCATCTCTCCAGAAAAGGGGGCAAAATGAGAGTCCTGAGGCAGAGCTCTGTCTTCTTTCCTTGGCTGTGGCCATGCTGCTGAAGGTGAAAGGGTGACGATCATCCCCATGCCATGCTGCACTTCTGGCTTTCTATCCCAGTGCTATCCCCTAGCAGAGGCATCTGCTTCCTCCCTGTGTTGCACTTGGAGTACTTTGCAGGAATACTTCGGATTTATTATGACTCTCCTGTGACCCTCAAACACAATAATTAGTTGGTCTGCTTTTTCCAATTCAAACGAGCTGAAGTAACACGAGGGCTGAACTACAACTGTTCAGTGTGATATTTTTACAGCATGAAGCTAAGAGTGTATTTTGTCTGCCCTGGGATGTGATATAAAAATCCTAAGGGTGCAAAACCCTCTGGGGTACTGATGGAAGGCAGCATCGAATGGAAGGTGCCAAAACCAGTGTATGTCATCTTCATATCCATGTCACATGGTCCTTGGAGAAAATTATCCCTTGAAATGTGCCTAGGCATTGTCTTGAAGGTAGTGATTGCCCATTGTCCCAAACCAGATTCAGGGAGAGAGGGAGCAGCTGATTGTGCCAATTCTCAGTGCTTGAATTCATTCTCAGCGCTTGAATTCATTCCTTGGAAGAACAGATGTGCTCTCTTTCCTAATAGCAGGCCAAGCAGTAAACTTACACTCTCCCATAGGCATTTTTTTTCCTTCTCATATAGAAACAGAAAAGAATCATCTTTATTGTGAGGAAGACCCTGAAATTATCTCAGGTTTCCAATACTATGTCTATATTGCTTTGAAGTTTTTGCTTCCACCAGTGCAGCAAGATTTATGTGCTTCTGTAATTCCAAAAGGCAATATAAATTCTGAAAATAGATTTCCCAGTCTCTGAAAGCAATTGTTATCTTGGAAGTGGAGACAATCTTGAATGAAATATAAGGGAGGGACAGAGGGAGGCAGAGAGGGTGAACTTCATCTTGCAATTCTGTCTTCTGCTGCTGTGTGACCTGCAGAGATAAGAGTAGGGTGAAAGAAAAAATTGCATTGTTCACGCTAAATTAGTCCCAAGATGCTTCTGAGCAAAGATTACTGGCTGAACCACATGTTTTAGTAGTGATTAGGTAGTATTTTGTTTGACTAATTTTATGTATACTGGGAGCTGAAGTGAGAACATACGTTTTATGTGTTGTAATAACCTCTTAAAATCTAAAGAGTTGGTGTTGGATAAAAATACTCTGCTTAAAGAGAGAGATAAATATTTGAGAGGGACATCTTAAAAGAGACAGACAAATTAAACTAGCAACCATTAGGAAAACTGTTAGAATGTTAAAAGACCCAATTGTACGTCATCTGATCTTTTAAATATGGAATGTCAATAAGTCCAGGCTATTGTAAGAGTACATGTTATTATGAGGGCATCTTGGTATAAACTATTCAGTCATATAAGCAAATATATTCTTAAAAACTACCAGAAACTGCTAGGAAAAAGAATGTTCTATAATAAATCTTTAACACAGTATTCAAATATTTGTCGCTGTTTTTAAAACACTGCTCTCCCTTCACAGCTCTCTGGATTTATGTTCATTAATATTTGGTATTTTCACAGGGTTCCTTCAGAGAACATGAGAAACACATCTTCTCTTAAAGGTTCTGCTTTCCACCATGAATTTCCTTTCACTTGATGCAACTAAATTCGTACTTTTTTACCTGGCCTCATCTGTGTCTATTGCTCATGTGACAAAGCAGTGGGTTTAACATCCTAGCTCAGCTGTATTATGCTGTAGTTCATGTAGCAGAGCGCTGTCAGCATGTCCAGCCACACAGAGCTGTTGTAAGCATTACTCATAGGCTGGCTTCTCTTTCTAGGGCAGCTTCTCAGCTCAGTTTTTTCTGTTTATTTCTATGATATTGATATTTTAGATATTACTTTTCTATAGAAAAAAACCCCACCCCAAATGTAGGTAAAATGGTGGTGACACACAATGTGGCAGCATTCAGGCTATAACTAATCTCCAGGTGGGTGTCTGCCGGGTATCTAGTTTTCATAACTTCTCTACACAAATTTTCTTACAATCTCAATGTCTGTATGGGATAAAGACAAAAAACAGGGAAAATACAAGAGTTTATTTAGTAAGTTTACTATTAACTCAATAGCTTTTGAGGCTGGAGTTTCTATTTGGAAGTATTGGAGGGTGTTGGAATGGAAAGGGCTGGACTTGGCTGTCCCCAGATGGACATTAGTGTTAGAGACAAAATGACATGGGTTATTTATCATATCTACACGGCACTGCTAGATGTGACAAGTAAGACCCAAGGGAGACCTGGGCCCTTTTGGAGGTGCGGATGCAGAACAGTTAGCATATCTTGGAGTGTTTCTAACAGCACTTACTTTGGGCAACTAAATCAGGCCTCAACAGTATTTTCTCCACTCATCCTTGACTGGGAAGCAGCACTAATGAAACAGGGGCTGCTACTTCTTTTCTCTCTCTGTTTCTTTCTCTCCTTGCTAATGGAGACACTAATGGCAGTTTTAGTCCTGCAGTAATTATTACTCTGACCTGAAGCACAAGCTCATTGAGTGGAGTCAACTAGTAATGACTTTCAGTCACAAGTGATTTGAATGATTCTGAACCAGTGACCTAGCTGTTGAGGTGAAAGTTGCTATAATTATTCCTCTGGGTGATTTTCTGTCCTCTGCATTTGCTTTACTATTCTCACAGTTTCATAAAAGGAATAAGAGTTGTATGTCTGAAGGCAAGAGTAAATTGATATTTAATCTTTCCACCTGTGTCTACACATGGAGATGCTTGAGCTAATGGAGATCTGAGGTAGTGAATTCATCAGCACTATGTATAGTTGAATGTATCCCAATACTGACATGCTAGTGAACGTGTGTCCAGATCTGCTCTGTTAAAGTCTGCAAGGAGTTCAGTTGCAATGCTATCTTTTGCTCTCACAGGTCTTTTCTAGTTCAGGTGTTTCTTCACTATGCTCTATTTCACTTTGTTGATGTATTGCCTGTAATTTGTCCTGTGCAATCCTATGTCATGAGTCCTGCCCTACTTTCGAGCCCATTTATCATATTAATGTATCAGGTCCTGCTGCGCATGATGTAGACTTCTCATGTTGCCTGAAACCAGCTCTGATAGCCTGGTGTTACCTCATGTTTGGCCAGTTTGGATTGACAAGTTGATATGTCAGCCTGACAGTGGCAATGGTGTGTATGTTTGTGGATTTCTGTGGTGCTAGTTTTCAAACACAGGGAACTGCAAACTCAAACTTCCCCTGAGCTACCTGTTTTCCAAAGGTGGATAAGACTAGAATTCTAAAGCTGCAGGATTTTCTTCTAGAAAGGTTTAGGCAAGATATTAACCTCCACAAGGTTTCTGTTTTGTTTTGTTTTGGTTTTCCCTTGCCCTTCAACACCTCCTAAACCAGAGGATACCATGCACGGACATTACTGCAGAAAGTACTAGCAAAGGGGTACAGGTTGAAAATTTTGTAGACATTAGGAATTTACATGCACAGGCATTGTTCTTTCCTAGCGACAAACCCTCAGCTTCCATCAACATTACCTTCCATTTGGAAGGTGTAGCTTCTTTCTGGCCTATGAAATTCTTTTTGACTTATTCTTTCTGGTTTGTGAAGCTGTACTACCATTTGAAATTCATTGTACTGGCTTCCAGAGGAGTTTTTTCATTGTTTGTTTCCATTAGGTTTTAAACCATTATGGTCAGGAGCTGTCAGAGCTTTTAACGTTTGGTAAGTCTCTCAGGTTTTGCAGGTAAAGCACTGACATCTCAAATGTAGATTTAATTTTAATTTTCTTTCTGGATAGTTGGAGATGGTGTGAAATGACACTCATTGTATTGCTTTGCTTTTTATTAATTTCAATAATATCTTTTGGTATAGCTTTGGCTCTTCATTTCTTTACAGTTGGTTGAGCAGACTAATAAATTTAACAAAAAGTGAACTTTAACCACTTGCCAACACGAACAATGAGGGTGTTAATGAGGCCAGATCTGCCTACAGTAAAGCAATGGAAGCCCAACAATGCTGGGTAAACAAAGCCGAAGCAGTGAACCAGTTTTGTAGTTGGCATAAAGAAACACTGAACCGCACAAATAAACCAGTATGTGAAACAGAAATTGGAGACCAGGGTTCTTCCAGTTGGACAGAGAATCATGCTCCCTTTTCCACTCTCCTTTTCCTGCTTAATTTGAGTTTTTTCTACCACTGAAACACTTCCAGTGGTAGAAATGAGGAACTTTTACTGCATATTTCATCAACTCAAAACAATCTGTAGTACTTTGGATGGAGCCTGAGGGACAAGACATATGGAGTTCCTCTAGTCAAGACATATGGAGTTCCTCTAGTCAAGAAGAGGATGGATGTGAGCCTAAGTGTTTCATATGCTAAATCAGTGCCCAGAAAAGCCAGACAGTTTGAAAATTAATACCATAGACTAACTTTGAAGTACTTTTTATCTTATCTTGCTTTTTTTAAATTATTGTATGGGACTAAAAAGATGTTTTTCATTCAATCTGCTGCCTCTTGGTACTGCACTTGGTATCTTTTCAAATATAATAACTTTAAACATGTACCTACCTGTTTATGTATAGCACTTTAAGAATGGCTTTCCTAGATATCAGCTTTGCACAGAATACTGTTGTCTTCTGCATTACCCCAACTGTTAAAGATGTGGTGTCTTAAATAATTCAACAAACATGAACAGATTTTTGATGCAAGTGAGAACCATGCACTTGTGTCGGGCAACTGAAAGAGGTAACTCGCTGAAATATTATATATGAAAATTGCTGCCTACAGAGGATTTAATCAAAATGTGTATGGTTTTAGGATTCTGTTTGAATATCATGTTGTGAAGGACTCTTGACATCTATCCACATCATTTCCAGGATGAAGGATGGTTTGAAGTGAAAAACATCAAATGCCATAGATTTGGCAAAGCTTGCTCCTATTGCATGTCATGCCATGCAGTCTATGATAGTCTTAGAGTCTATGAAGTCTATGAATGTAGTTTATGAAATTTATTACATCCCAGAAGTCTATAAGTGATCCATGTAAAAAAAAAAAAAAAAAGAAAAACGAAAAAAAAATGGCAGTTTGAGATTACTGAATCTTCATTTATTCAACAAATTCCTCATGTTTTTACACACAGAATATTCATTTGAGCAACTTGGACTGTGCTCATTTTTCGGGTAAATTGTGTGGTCCAAAGAACTTTCTTTGTGTAGCAAGAAAAGCAGATGTTGACTTTTGTAAATAGTCATTAACATCAGGAACATTTTAGGTTTTCATTTCTTTCTTTCCAGTAGAGGTATTTGAAACACCCTGTGCCAAAGCAGCATAGGTGACATTTCAGGTCCCACAAAGTTTTTGATTCAATTTCCTGGCTTTGAAATTCTCAGTTCATATACACGTATTTGTGCCTGTGTACATTTGCATGCTAGTTCATGCAGACTAGAATTAGTATATTTCATTAATTTAGATTATTTTTCCTCATGTCACCAATAGCTGGGAAAAAAATCATATTTGCTTACTTTACTTCATCATCATAGCAAAGATGTGGATGTTATAGGGAAGCATGCAGGTCATCACTGGAAGGGTGGAAGAGAGGAGGAGAACAGAAGTGGTAGCAGAATTGGACCAAGGAAATTTGAAAGGCAGGGAAAGGGTTGGAGGAGGCAGTAGCAGTGATGTTCACAATAACTTTGCATAATTTCATTTCTTTTATAAAGCTATGTACTGATTTCTGAAACTGTTTTAAATTTATACTACAATCATACTTTGGGACTTTTTCAGGTCTTGTAATCATCTAACTTAAAAAAACACCAATGTTTATTATTTTGAAGAAAATATGTCAGAAATAATTTATTCAATGAATTCTCCACGTAAAGTTATTTTACAATGAAATTGTCTCCATGCATCTGAATTAAATAGGCCAAATTCTCCACAGAGGGAATTTTTATTGTGAATCTGACCATCTAATCCATTTAAAATTGGCAGTTTATAGCTGATACTTCATTAAATTGCAACTTCTGCATACTGCTAGACTTTGTGCTTCAAGTTGGTTAGTCAGGACCTTATCCCATAACTTTACGCCTGCAAGCAGTATTATTAATGTATAATCCTTCATTGCTTATGTGAGGTCTCCAGCTATACAGAATAGTGTATTTTGGCTAGTTCAATTACTATCTGTAAATGTTGCTGCTCTTTCATTGTGTGTGGTTCTGCTTCTGGATTTAGCTGTAATTCTGCATATGTATTAGTCCTTCATTAACAGTCACAATAAATTGTGCAGCTGGAGTGTGATAATTGCATATGTGGTGCATAGCAAAATGCAAGATAGATATGCCAATTCCCTGAGGTTATTATTAGTCTATAGGAACCATTGTCCCTTGAGTCTTCTTTTGTTATTAAGTCCTTATTGTAGGAAAGGCTCAGCACAATGGAAAAATCATACTTGCAGTTCTAAAACTTTCTTAAAGTTAGGTGAGAAGGGGGGGGACAAAATAATTTAACGCCTTACATGCCACACTTCCTTGTAATGGAAAATACAACAAAGGGGTAATTGTTCTAATAAAACATCTACTGACTTCTGCTAAGGATGCTATGCGACTCTGAATGTGCCTATCCAGCTTTGAGAGTCTTGCCACTCATGTTCCTCCATCTGCAAATGGGACTTTCTCACAGGCAATTATAGAAGAACGGTAGTAATTACCATTTAGTGTTACTGGAAATGCACAGAGGGAAGTCAGATCTCTTCAGAGTGGTTTCTGAGTTTAGACATATTTCTTATTACAATGGGATAGACTGTGACCCTCATGGGTATAGTTTTTATGCCACTGATCCTGGTAGATTTCCAAATGATTTACACTGATGTGTCTGCCAGTGATGATTTACAATGGTACACAAGTTCAAGCTGATCTACCAGATTGCATAGAAAGATAATATGAAGATACTTTCATCAATTCACTTGTTGTTTTTGATTTTGCAACTGTAATGGAGATAAACTTGCAATTAGTTCAGGAGGACAAAAGAACTGGCTGAGATCTTGCCATCACTACACAATCAAAACAGAGGTTTTTGCTGGAATAAAGGTAGAATATCACAGAATACCTTAAGTAAGAAGGGACCCATGAGGATCATCAAGTTCAACTCCGACTCCAGACAGGACAACCTAGAAATGAAACCATATATCTAAGAGTGTTGTTCAATCACTTCTTGAACACTGACAGGCTTGAGGCCATGACCACTTCCCTGTAGACCTTATTTCAATGCTTGACTACCCTCTCAGTGAAGAACTTTTTGCCAGTATTCGATCTGAGCTTTCCCAATGCAGTTTTAAGTTGTTCCCTCACATCCTATCACTAGACACAAGAGGGAAGAGCCCAAAACTGCACACAGTACTCAAGGTGAGACCACACCAATGTTGAGTGTAGTGGAACGACCACTTCTTTTAACTGGTTAGCTTAATAGCTAACACTGTGCTTGATGGATATGGTTGGTCCTTTTGGCCAACCAGGGCAAACTGTTGACTCATATAGAGCTTGCCATCAAACAAAACTATAACCATAACAGTAATAAACTGTCCATAGTCTTCTATAGTAATTGGCACCCATCCTTAAAAAGTGTGAAGCAAGATTAAGTGTAAATTTAAAACTGACAGCAGAAATCACTCAGCAATGCATCAACAGTCACAGAACTTGATAATCACTCAGACTACGGGGCTTTATTCAGGGTCATTAATGATATTGATGACAGGGAACTAGAACAGAGGATGGCTCCATTTTGATCAAATTATCAACTATGTGTGCTCTGTCTATGGCAGCTGGGGAAATGTATAACCTGATCAGATACAACAGCTCAGATAGACAGATGCTTTTTTGCAGCTGTGTAAAGAGTAAAAACACTGAAACCCAAGAATAAGCAAGGTTGTGAGGTTTGCCCTTGTAGTTAAAGTAAACAGAGGTCTGCAGTAGGATATTTTCTTTGTGATTTGCTGACTGTGCTGGGGTATTTACCAAAGCTAATGTTTTGTTGAGAGATATGGAAGACTTTTAATTAAATGTTCCGGCGCCAAAAGGTTAGGGTAGCATTGTTCTTTCTGTTTTTGCAAGGAAAACTCAGAAGGATCCTGTTAAAATTACAGGAGGAGTGAACACTTCAGGAAACATCACCCAGCAAATATAATAATTCCTGAGAGGACAAAAGGTATGTGAATCTTTGGAAAGGCTCTTCATTAATAGGGGAATTTTTGTTGGCAGAATACTTGGAACCATGTATGTAGCAGCCCTATGCTTTAGGACTCAGGGAAGTCACGAGTCAATAAAAATTTTAGTTTATTTAATCCTTTTAAAGCTCCATAAGTGTCAGATTTATGAAAATTACTGATTTTTTTACAGTCTGTTGAAGGATTGATTTCACTTTTCCCTGTCTTAGGAAGAATGTCTCACCCAAAAGTTATATTTGTCCATATCCAGGGGATGAAATATCTGGTAACAAACAGAAGCACTGTTTATACTTGACAATGTGTGCAGGGGAACTGAATTTGATAGGTCTTCAGCTGTAGCAATTTTTTATAACCTTCATGACGTTATTGTGTTTTTTTGTTTCTTTGCAACATATATAAAAACAGCTCTAAAAAACACACTTGCAAACATGAAGTTTCCCTCTTGGCTTCCATGCTGACTTGTATGAAAGCTAACCTTTTGAACTCACGCTTCATTACCTTAGATGTGCATGAAGGCAAATCTCTGGATGTTAAGGCAGGCACGAGATTATTCCAGTATTTCTCTCTTTCTCATAAACTTCTCATACAATGCACAAATACTCCCAGAACTGCACAAAAGGTTCAAGTCAGCTGGAGCAGTTCGTCTCACACTCAGGGGTGTGAGGCGTCAACAAAATATTTGATTATATTTCTTCATCTGTGGATGGATTCAGTCTCAACTTTTTTTCACTGGAATCTCAAAAAAGTATTGTATTCTTTTCTTCCAAAACATCTACTGCTTCACTGCTGAGGAAATTTGTTATAGTGTCTGGGCTTCTTTTTATGCCTGTCTTCCTGTTGACATTATATACCAATCTCACTTATGCTTCATACGAAACTACTTTACGAACTTAGTCTTTCGATTTTTCACACATGATTTCACGAAAGCACAGCATAGATTTTTACTTATCTCAGCATAAATGTTAATTCTACATGTTTATCTTACTAAAACAAGCAGTTGCAGTTGAGGAAATAGGGAAACAGAGGGATAGTATAATAACATCTTCACAAATGGCTCGATACTGCATGGTACTCACCACAGCACTTTTAACACAGAGCTTTCTTCTCTACTGATGGCTTGCTCTGGGATCAGGCTGGTGATTCAGCTTTGGATAAAAGTTCTCACTTCCCAGTGGAAAACAAAACAAAATCAATTTTGTACTTTGCCTGTACCTCCACAGGCCTGTACGGTATTTGTTTGCCTGCCTGTTAGCTGGCTAATGAAGTTGCTAAGCCCCTGTCCGTCATATTTGAAAAATCATGGCAATCAGATGAAGTTCCCGATGACTGGAAAAAGGGAAATATAACCCCCATTTTCAAGAAGGGGAAAATGGATGACCCAGGGAACTACAGACCAGTCAGTCTCACCTCTGTGCCTGGCAAAATCTTGGAGCGGATTCTCCTGGAAGGCATGCTAAGGCACATGAAAACCAACAAGGTGCTTGGTGACAGCCAGCATGGCTTCACTAAGGGGAAATCCTGCCTAACCAATCTGGTGACCTTCTATGAAGGGGCTACGGAACTAATGGACAGGGGCAGAGCAGTTGATGTCATCTACCTGGACTTGTGCAAAGCGTTTGACACTGTCTCACATGACATCCTTCTCTCTAAGTTGGAGAGACACCAATTAGATAGGTGGACCACTCGGTGGATAAAGAACTGGCTGGATGGCCGCACGCAAAGAGTAATGCTCAATGGCTCAGTGTCCAGCTGGAGACCAGTAATGAGTGGTGTCCCTCAGGGATCGGTGTTGGCACCGGTCTTGTTCAACATCTTTGTTGATGGCATGGACTGTGGGATTGAGTGCGCCCTCAGCAAGTTTGCCAATGACACCAAGCTGTGTGGTTCGGTTGATACACTGGAGGGAAAGAATGCGATCCAGAGGGACCTTGACACGCTTGTGAGGTGGGCTGATGCCATCCTGATGAAGTTTTACCATGTCAAGTGCAAGGTCCTCCACCTGGGTCGGAGCAATCCCAGGCATAGCTACAGGTTGGGCAGAGAAGAGATTCATAGCAGCCCTGCGGAGAAGGACTTCGGGGTGTTGGTCGATGAGAAAATGAACGTGAGCCAGCAGTGTGCACTTGCAGCCCAGAAAGCCAACCGTATCCTGGGCTGCATCAAAAGGAGCATGACCAGCAGGTTGAGGGAGGTGCTCCTGCCCCTCTACTCTGTTCTCCTGAGACCTCACTTGGAGTATTGTGTGCAATTCTGGTGTCCTCAACACAAAAAGGACATAGAACTGTTGGAACAAGTCCAGAAGAGGGCCATGAGGATGATCAGGGGACTGGAGCACCTCCCATATGAAGATAGGCTGAGAAAACTGGGGCCGTTCAGCCTGGAGAAGAGAAGGCTGTGTAGAAATCTCATCGCAGCCTTCCAATATGTGAAGGGGGCCGATAGGGATGCTGGGGAGGGACTCTTCATTAGGGACTGTAGTGATAGGAAAAGGGGTAACGGGTTCAGACTTAAACAGGGGAAGTTTAGATTGGATATAAGGAAGAAAGTCTTTACTGTGATGGTGGTGAGGCCCTGGAATGGGTTGCCCAGGGAAGCTGTGAATGCTCCATTCCTGGCAGTATTCAAAGCCAGGTTGGACAGAGTCTTGGGTGACATGGTTTAGTGTGAGATGTCCCTGCCCATGGCAGGGGGGTTGGAACTCGATGATCTTAAGGTCCTTTCCAACCCTAACTATTCTATGATTCTATGATTCTATTTTTCTGTCTATTGATAAAATGTGTTCTCTTTGAAACAGATCTAGAGGCAAGACTCTCTACTACACACTTTGAAAGTAGGTTCCTAAATCTGTAAATGATTCTTTTCCAGATTCTAAGATAGTTTGGTGTCAGAGTTTGCCACGATGTTTCTTACAATGTTTGTTCATCTTGAGGTTGTCTGTTCTTTTTTCTTGTCTTCTGCAGAATTTTCCTTGCTCACCACTGATACTGACTAGCTTTATCAGTGTAGAAAACTCTACCAGTATGGGCAAGAGAGACAAAATCTGTCCTGCAATAAAGAACAAATTATCCAGAAGAAAAAAAAGGGTTGGTCAAACCAACCAGGCATTAATGACTGGGTGCCGCAAGTACCAACAATTGAGCATTCAGGAATGAATTATTTATCTCAGGTTCATGCATAATACTCAGGTACATGCTGTACAAAAATAGAAATTGTATTATCAGTCCAAATTTTAAGCACTGTATATAATGCCCACAATAGCTGAACAATCTCTTGGCAATTCATAGAACAGTTGAGCATTTGTTTGGAAAATGAAAAGCTTGTTAAAAACCTCAGAAAAAATAATGCAAAGCTTTTGTTATGCACTTTATAGTCATGATGGTTAACAAATTAGTTAACATGTTAATATGCTCATAATTCCTATCTGAATAGATCTGGCTCAGTAACTATTGCAAGACATCATTCATTTGTACTGCTTCAGAGAGCATACACTGTCTGAATTCTACTAGTGTTCATTAATTCCTTTCCACTTCACACATAAATATAGTACTTGACATGCTGTCCTTGGTGATGTATAATAGCAATTTGCTTCTGACCTCAAGGTCACTTTCTTTTTTGTGTGGGCTTACAAGCTGAGATTTCAGGAAGCCTGTATGAACGCTTATGGTTGAACTGGTGCTCTATAATAACCCCTGTTGTTATGTGATAAACAGTTAATTACTTCTAAGACTACCTTGTATTCTAATGATACAGACCTTTAGAAGTATATTTGCTGAGCTACATGTATGCCAAACATTATTTCATGGACTGGAAGGAGATACCTATCTACTTCCTCATATACCAAAGCACTTTATACCGCAGTTCAGGCTACTGTTTGCAGATTTAGAAATTTATAATACTGGTTGCAGCTTAATTCCAAGGACTGAGTTTCACAAGTGAGTAGGCACAGATTAAGGACCTGTCCAAGAGAGATTGGCTGGAAGGTAACTGAAAACCCTCCATTGGGAAGACAGAAGTGTTTATCTTTAAAAAGGGTTTATTGTAACCACTGTAATTAAAAATGAGACTGAAATAGCATTTAATCCTCATACTCACAATTCAGTAAATGCTGCAAAGCTCCTGCATGAATTTTTAAGCTAGAGAGTTGTGAGTACAATAGAGATGAGAAACAAACTTGTATGGCCTGGAGTGATGGCTGGCTGCCCAATCGCAAAGGGTGCTCTAGATACAGTGAAGGAGGAGGTTAAAGGCACTTTTTCCCTTCTCAAAGGCTGGTCAATACATGTACTGGTTTCAATTTCTATCTATGCAGAAGAAAACAGAAGCAAGCAACACAGCTGTCTGGCAGGAAAACTTGAAGAGCTAGGAACAGTGGGTTCTGCTACAAATTATTTGACCCTACTAACAAAAAATGCTAAGAAGCAAGAGAAGATACTTTTTTCTGAGAATTGTGCACATTGATGCCTGTTAACTTCATAACAGACAGAGATGAAGTTATAGACATTATTTCAAAGAGTTGTCAAAGGAAAAAATAATAACTGAATGAGAAGTCCATAACAACCACCTTCAAATACCTCCTGCAAAGTAAGTTAGAGCTTTCTGGTTTAGGTCACTATGCCCTGTTAATTAACTCTGTATTTGCCTTCAGTTTTGCAACTACTCTCTGCCCTCCACTCCCAACATGCACAAATGACCCCTCCTTAGCTCTTCTGGTGGGTTTCCAGAGGGATTTTCAATTATGCTACAGAGCTGATTGTTTTATCTAGATTTCAGAAGAGGGGTGATTGAACTCTTCTGTCATCTGAAAAAGGCTTCCTAAGGATCATCCTCAAAATGCATTGCCCAGGACCCAGAGAAATAGTGCCACAAACTAAGATGAGCGAGTTCAGCAGGCATGCATCAGACTTCTAGCTCTGAAGACCTTGCAATTTTCTTTAGAGAGGTACTAATTCTAATTTATGTGATTTTAAAGGTTTTAAGCTATGAAATCCTCTTTGTCATATGCATTTCAAGCCTTTTGTGTTTTCAGGTATTTTCTACACTATCTGACCATCTCAAGTTTCTTCAGTGAGACTGGAAGCCCACCTGCGTGGAATCGAGATGAAAATATTTTGTCCCCGATTTTTCTAGATATATTTTTAAAAATGGTGATTATCATAATTCCAGTGTATTGATAGTCCAGTAGTGCGCAGTTAGGATTATAATGCCAGACTTGGGTATGCTTCAGTCTGTGAACATAAAGTCTTTTGTGATTGTGGAAGCTAAAAGACATTAGTTAGTGATATTGTTAATTTTTCTGTATTTCTCCAAAATGAGGTAAAATTGAGCTTCCTGGAGGAAGCTGCATGCTGCTGCTTTCTCCTCGGTGGTTGCCCTAGGAATGGTATAGGTGGAGAATTCTAAGAGTGAAGAGATGAAAATTGACCCAAAGAAGAGGTCAAAATCACTCCTTGAAGACCAGACCTTTGTCACTAGAATGACTCCACATTTCTTGCTGTTGCAGATTAGTTTGCATTGTTATGGGTATAGCCCAACACCTTTTCTTTGTGTCCTATGACTTCTTCTCTACTGAGCTCTAGGCTTCCTTTTTTTCTTGGAGGGTTTTATTCTCAGTCTTTGCATGTTTCCTAGACTGTTTATGATTTTGAGCTCATGTTTATGAGCTATTCCTTGACTTTGTGAGATTAATGTACTATGGAGGGAAGAGGTTACACACCTGCCTGAAATTAAGGCTAAACACCTGAAATGGAAAATCATGACTGTTAGACTCCAAGAGTGGAAGACTTCATTCAAGATGTTTAATTTCAACTTTTATAAAATGAGGGTCAAGATGCAATCTCTGGAACGGATGATGCATGCAGCCTGTAGCCTTTTTCTAATGATGGACATCAGAAGAAAAAAGATGTCTTCAGGAATTTGAAAGAATGGTAGGAAAAAACCCAGAAAAGCAGAATTAGGGGCAAAGGTCCATTCCTGCCTTCTGCTTTTATTTTCCTGATTTACCTGCTCAACAGATATATATTTTGTGCTTATTTTAGGAATCTCTAAAATAAGAAGATAATAGAGATTCAGAATCAGGTAAAGGTGTGAAACACAAGACAGCAGGGCAGAAACAGGATGGTGGTAAGAAAGACAGTGGTACGGCTTCATCAAACTACTTGTTCACTAGTCAGGCATGCAGATAAAGAGGCTAGAGAAGGATATTCTATTCTGCCTTTTTATTCTTGTTCTTTCTTTCGCTCCTGATTTATATCTCTCTTGACACTTAAAACCAAAACTATCCAGCAAAATCAATCCAAATTCAATGGTGAATTTCCCTACACAAAAAAAAAAAAAGATTTTTTTGTCTTTTTTTTTAGCAAAATTGGTTGAAGAGAGATAAAAAATTCCCATGCTGTAGCTCTTAACTGTGCCGCAACAGAGGAACAGGAGAGTATATGTAATTGGTTGTGCATTATTTATGGAAGCATAGAATCATAGAATAGTTAGGGTGAGAAAGGACCTTAAGATCATGAAGTTCCAAGCCCCCTGCCATGGGCAGGGACACCTCCCACTAAACCATGTCACCCAAGGCTCTGTCTAACCCAGCCTTGAACACCCTCAGCAATGGAGCATTCACAACTTCCTTGGGCAACCTATTACAGTGCCTCACCACCATCACAGTAAAGAACTTCTTCCTTGCATCCAATCTAAACTTCCCCTAAGTTTAAACCTGTTACCCCTTGTCCTCTCACTACAGTCCCTAATGAAGAGTCCCTCCCCAGCACCCCTGTAGGCCCCCTTCACATATTGGAAGGCTGCTATGAGGTCTCCACACAGCCTTTTCTTCTCCAGGCTGAACAACCTCAACTTTCTCAACCGGTATTCATATGGGAGGAGTATGATGTGATATGTATGATTGATGTATGATGTGAATCTGTATTGCATGCAACCACAGGAGCAGACACCATAATTGAAACAAATATGTTTTTGCTCATTTTGTGTACTCTTAGGCAAGTATGGATAATATTTAGATGTGGAAGAGATTAGGCAGGTATAGATGATATTTAGATGTGAAAGAGAAAGAACTATGTTTGTTTTCAATCATTTCCTACCACGCTGAGAAAAACCCACTTCCCTCTTTTGTCCCAAGTTGGTTTTTATAAACTAGAATGTGCAGTGTAAATCTGCAATAAGAGCAATTACAATTTCATGTTGTTTTTTATGTTCTCAAGTGCTATGGTCTAATATTTCATTCTGCCATCAGCTTTCAGATTAAGGAAGGTGTTGAGAAGAGAGATTTCTCCAGTAGTAATATTCAAGATGTCTTTGCAGGGAACATGAGCATTATTTAGAAGGACTGTTATGGCAGAAAAGGGGAGGTAGCATAACAATATTGTTTCCCCTGTTCTTGTTTACATTTTTGGTGCTCAGCTCCTGAGACAACAGAAATCAAAGCAAGTCTTTCTGAATTAATCATGTATTTCTGCCAGTCAGAGGGAATGGTTTTTCCAGAAAGGATTTGTTGGCAGCTCTTGAGAGACAACTATTTTTTGGTTGCCCATAGATTTCCTTGTAACTTTCCTTAAGGAAGATTGTGGACTTCTGAGATATCCCTTGATCGGGTCTAAAAAGTTAAATAATCTTTCCAGGTGCTGCTCAACATGGAGAGATAGAAAATGATCAGGCTGGTGAGGAACAAAATTCCTAGGATTGTGTATGTGCTATAAATTTTGGGGTATAGCTTATTGTAGAAACAGAACCAAAACAAGCAAAAAAAACCCAAACCCTTCCAATAAAAATCTCGTAAGGTACTAGTACTTTCCCTGGGGCTGGAAATTATGGTCATGTAGAATACTGGAAATCACTCAAGTCCTTCAAGGTTTTCAAATGAAGGTGGTTTGCTGTGTTTTCTCCCTTCCAGTTTTGAGAGAACCCTCCATTTGATCATCTTTCTAAGTTGTGGTGCAGTAGGGCACTTTGGGAAATCTCACAGCACTCTGTGGAGAAATGAAGCCTCTTCTAACCCTCTGAGCATGGTACTGGTGCTGTTGGGTCCCAAAATCATAGTCCTGAGGTGAGCATGGTGAAAGATATTATCCTTATTTACAGAGAGTTAAACCAAGGTGCTTGCACAGGGTTTCCTTGCAAGTTGCTTATAGCTGTCTTACCTGCATTCCTGACTGTCATTTGAAGTCCACCCCAAAAAGTCTTTACAGTCTTTGTGAAGGCCTATGAAACAAAAGGACTGATCAAGCAAGTATTCCAGGATGAATATCAGTGGACAATTACCATACAGTTTACTGCCAATTGAGAATTGAAACTTAGGAGAATGAATAATAAAGGACCACAATGGGCCATGTGTTCCTTTTTATCATTCCTCTTCTGCACCAGTTTCAGAGAAGCAGCCTGCTGGCCTCATGAGGCCTGCTTAGCCATTCTGTCTTTTCTAAAGGGAGTTACTCTTAATGACCTGAGCACCTGGGAAGTCAGAAATAAACACCTGGAATGATTTATTTTTTCCTTCATCCGTTGATACGTGAAATATAACAGCCTGAAAGTGTGAGACTCTGCAGTCTTGGGAGACTGGAGGAGCTAACAAGTATTTGCATTCTTCAGAATCATGGCATGAATGGCCAAGTCAACCTACTTTGGTCACATCAGGACTCTCTGCTCCTGCACTTTCAGCAGCAGTAAGACCATGCTAGTGAGGCATTCGCCTTCTACTAGGAATTTATCTTTCACAGTCATAGCTCTGAGCAAATATATAAATATTTTAAATGCAGTGCATCATTTTTTGTGCCACTCCTGTGAAATACACCATAGGGAAGGGCTTCATCAATTTTACAGAGTGGTCACAGCACTGGCAAATCACTGACAGAAGGAAAACGGTTTTTAATTTGGCAAAATGTAGACTTTAGTAAGTATTTCTACTGATGAAGAGGCTTTGAAAAGTCATGGTCTTGTGAGCACTGCAGCCAGAGTGAGTCTATTCCAGTCGTGTAGAATGCAAACAACTTCAAATCCACCTACAATCAAGCAAAGTAATATTAACCTCTTATCTAAACCGTTCTTCACTTTCATTCTCCTGAGTTTCATCTGCTTATACTATGGGGCGTCTGAAGCTCCCAAGGTGACTTTGGTTGGGCAACTCATTAAACATCTGTGTCTCAGTTTTCCCATCACTACAAGTTGTGATGATCACATTAACCTACTGCACTGTAAGGCTTAATTAGATAATATTTCCAAAACATTTTGAAAATGCTGTAAGATCTTCAACTGCCGAATATTATGGAATTAAGACATGGGTGATATGTCTGGCATGAGCTGTGTGATGAAAGAAAATGTTTAACTTTTGAGTTGGATAACAATATGTCAAGTTGCATCAGGCACATCTGTGAATGGTACCAGGTTTGCATATGATGCCATATACTTATGTATCTTGTGATCCTAAATAGAAATGCCATCCTTAGTGTATTATGGATTACACGCTTAAGGCTTGATATTAATTTCGTGCTGATTTCATGCTACTGTAATTCCATCAATTTCAGCAACACCTCATTTATAGCAAAAAGAGTAGAGGCTGCACAAACTCCATATATGGTTTGCATTCAACCTTATAGGATTAATTTTTGTTTTTATGGAAGCTAGTCTTTCTGTATTTATTTATTCTGCTCAGGGTCAGCATGCATAGGTGTGTTTGGTTGGTACTATGGCAGAAGGCAATTGTCATTATTGGTGTTTGTTTCTGGGGTATCTGTCAAAAAGGCAAATGGAAAAGCCAAGCTCTGGAAAGATGAAATGACTGAATTGATCTTCTAAAGCATGCTTTCAGCACTCCACAAAATCAGATTTTGCTTCAGTTTTTATTCTTCTTGCACAGACATACACACACTTCGACTAATCCCTTTAATCTTTAGCAATACTTACTAAAACCATCACTCTGTGCTGCGTTTTCCATCAGCAGAGAAGGCTGAAACCCTGGCAATCTTCACAAATTCCACACTGTCTTTGTCCTTGCTCTTGCAGTTCGTAAGGATTCTGGCAATGACCCCAAAAGCTGTTGAAAACACTTTTTCACTTGGATTATTAAAACTATTAAGGATCTCTCTAAATATACCTTGGAGCTCTGTCTTCTGCAAAACCAGACATGTTAAAAAGGCTGAAATAACTATTATTTGCTATAAACCGGATGGAGAGAAAAATGATTAGAAAATGCCAGTCCAATTGTTCATGCATTCAGCCATCTGCTACAGGGACAGCAAGCTTTGGAGGCAGGAAACGATGGTTAATTTCCTATTCACATTTGTGGCCTGCCATAGTGTCAGTGCACAATGTTCTGATCCTGCTGTAGCCTTTCTTATTGTGCCTTTTCTGAGAGAAATGTGGGGGTTTTCTGGTTCTAGTATATTCCCTGAATTCATTTATGATCTTCAAGGATGCAAAGCCATGACTGAACAAAGCAGGTGCAGTCAGCATTTCCAACTCTGAGAAGACCAGCTAAGCTAATAGTAGGATTTAGGTCAAGTATCCATTTCTTCAAGTGGCCCAGGATGTGCTCATCTTTTAATACTTTCTAAGTGCATTCAGTGCAGAACAACTAAAACAAAATGAAGAGATTGGTGGGAGATGTTTCCTGACATTTGCCATTGAACTTCTCAGTTGTCTTGCAACTAAGATGATCAGCACATGCGAAGTCTACTTTCCTCTGGGTATGAACATCATTCTTGCTCAGTGCCTTAACCTTTTAAATGCTAAGGGTCTTCTATTTGCAGCACTGTAGTCTGACTTTTTTCATTGTAGTTCTCATGCTGTTGCTGTGCTCTTATTCTCACCATCTTCTACTTGCAAACCAAAGTATTATCATTATGTCAGGCTTCTAATGTGAAGCAATTGTCATCTGCATGGAAGTGGCTCTGTTACCCACTTTTTCCTAGTCCTTATTTTGAAGCTTTTAGTTTACAAGGTAAGCAAGATAAAACAAGACTTGGTGAATAACGATGTAGATAGCAGTAATTTAAATACCCAGAAAGTATTATTTAATAATGTGTATGCACAAAGATTGACAACAGATGACTGGGAAGCACCTACATCTTGTCAAAACACTCTCCAGTCTGTGCTAATAGTGGGAACAGTTATGAGAGGTCCTGATGAAAAGTATCCAGGATTATGGGAAAAGCCTGGTGAAAAATCATCACCATCATTTTTTTCTTTTTATGGCAACCTTGAAGTCAGTGCATGCAACTAGCCAAAGAACCCACAAATGAAACAGCGCTTGTAAGTCTATCTCAACATCGTTCTATGACACCATGCCAATTATGTGCTAAGGTGGGATTCAAGCCCAGGATGATTTAGTTGTTGTCGTAAGTCATAGAATCATAGAATCATAGAATAGTAAGGGTTGGAAAGGACCTCAAGATCATCGAGTTCCAACCCCCCCGCCATGGGCAGGGACACCTCCCACTAAACCATGCCATCCAAGGCTATGTCCAACCCCACCTTGAACGCCGCCAGGGATGAAGCATTCACAACTTCCCTGGGCAACCCATTCCAGGGCCCCACCACCCTCACAGTAAAGAATTTCTTCCTCAGATCCAATCTAAACCTCCCTGTTTAAGTTTAAACCCATTACCCCTTGTCCTCTCACCACAGTCCCTAATGAAGAGTCCCTCCCCAGCATCCCTATAGGCCCCCTTCAGGTATTGGAAGGCTGCTATGAGGTCTCCATGCAGCCTTCTCTTCTCCAGGCTCAACAGCCCCAATTTTCTCAGCCTATCTTCATAGGAGAGGTGCTCCAGTCCCCTGATCATCCTCGTGGCCCTCCTCTGCACTTGTTCCAACAGTTCCATGTCCTTTTTATGTTGAGGACACCAGAACTGCACACAATACTCCAAGTGAGGTCTCACGAGAGCAGAGTAAAGGGGCAGGAGCACCTCCCTCGACCTGCTGGTCACACTCCTTTTGATGCAGCCCAGAATACGGTTGGCCTTCTGGGCTGCAAGCGCACACTGCCGGCTCATGTTCATTTTTTCATCAACCCACACCCCCAAGTCCTTCTCCTCAGGGCTACTCTGAATCTCCTCCCCGCCCAATCTGTAGCTGTGCCTGGCATTGCTCCGACCCAGGTGGAGGACTTTGCATTTAGCATGGTTAAACTTCATCAGGTTGGCATCAGCCCACCTCACAAGCGTGTCAAGGTCCCTCTGGATGGCATTCCTTCCCTCCAATGTATCAACCGAACCACACAGCCTGGTGTCATCGGCAAACTTGCTGAGGGCGCACTCAATCCCACTGTCCATGTCAGCCACAAAGATGTTGAACAAGACCGGTCCCAACACCGATCCCTGGAGGACACCACTTGTTACTGGTCTCCAGCTGGACACTCAGCCACTGAGCACTACTCTTTGCGTGCGGCCATCCAGCCAGTTCTTTATCCATTGAGTGGTCCACCTATCAAATTGATGTCTCTCCAACTTAGAGACAAGGATGTCATGGGAGACAGTGTCAAAGGCTTTACACAAGTCCAGGTAGATGACATCAACTGCTCTGCCCCTGTCCATTAGTTCCGTAGCCCCTTCATAGAAGGTCACCAGATTGGTCAGGCAGGATTTCCCCTTAGTGAAGCCATGCTGGCTGTCACCAAGCACCTTGTTGGTTTTCATGTGCCTTATCATGCCTTCCAGGAGAATCCGCTCCAAGATTTTGCCAGGCACAGAGGTGAGACTGACTGGTCTATAATTCCCTGGGTCATCCATTTTTCCCTTCTTAAAAATGAGGGTTATATTTCCCTTTTCCCAGTCATCGGGAACTTCACCTGACTGCCATGATTTTTCAAATATGATGGACAGTGGCTTAGCAACTTCATTTGCCAGCTCCTTCAGGACCCGTGGATGGATTTCATCCGGTCCCATGGACTTGTATACATTCAGGTTCCTAAGGTGGTCCCGAACAAGATCCTCCCCCACAGTGGGCCCAGGGTCCCCACCCTCACCGTCCCCGCGTCTGCCTTCCAAGACTTGGGTGGTGTGGTCAGAGCATTTGCCCGTAAAGACTGAGGCAAAGAAGTCATTAAGAACCTCAGCCTTCTCCAAATCCAGGGTAGCCAGTTCTCCCGATAGTCATTGTTTTGTTGAGAAAAACCGACAGCATTAAGCTTCAGATATCTCTAATTCTCCAAGACAGGAAGGATGCTCATCCCAGACATGAAGGTTATCACAGTCAGCTCTCCCTCTGGGGCAAGAGGGTTACTACTTTGGTAAAAATGGAAAAATTGAGTCTGTGCTAGTGCTTGACAGTGATCTGTAGGATAAATAGGATTGATCTTACTGTTAGTGAAGGAATAATCCAAGGGAGGATGCATTACAGAGCTAGTAAATTGTGTAGTCCAACCACATGAATTCAGAAAGTTTTCCCCTTACCCAGCTAGAGGAAGACCACCTTCCAGGTAATTCTCTGGCACTGACAAACATTTCAACATGGCTGATAGATTTAATCAAGGAGGATTTATCCTTCTTGATGTTAGCTTTTAAGGTGTCAGGTACACAGCTGGATTCAGTACAAAAGATGAACTAACTGGTAGTCAGCTGGCAGGCCCTCACAGGTAGACCAAAGCACACAGTAAAATAATTAAAGCTCCACTGCAATTTCAAATGTACATTCCACTCTGTCTTTGTAAATTTAATAAGGATTGAATTCTAGTTTTTCTGTCAATGTCTGGTAGTGTACTAGGCAGAATGGAATTGTGGAATTTCTGTTGATTAGATCTATCCAAATGCTTACCAAATTACTTCGTGATAAAGGGCTAGCTGTCTTGGAAACAGAAAAGTATATACACCTGAATGTCCACAGCTACTGAGACAAGAGGGGTAGGTGATTTTGGCACTATGAATTCTGGTACTGTATGCTGCTTACATGTGACCAATAGAATGAGCATAGCTGCTGTTTCTATTTCCATGTTGGCACAATCAGTATTTTTTCTGCTGATACCTAACATGTACAGTAGGTTTTTCAGTCCTATTTGTCTAATGATACTAGAAGACATGCCTTGCAATATCCTAGTATAGAATATGACTGGAGTTCCTCACTGAAATTTCAGTTTACTTCAGATCTGACCTTACCTTGAACCACCATGCTATGGCTAGGAAGGCCATTAATTTCTCCCATTTCTTTTCTGCTTCAGAGCAGACATGTCAGCGATTAGCTGCCCCTTATTTAAGTAAGTCAGGAAAAAGGATCAGTGTTACTTTTAGAGTAATTTGTGTTTAATTCAATTTAAATGTCTCTTCTTCCCCCAGAATAGAAAACAGGTACACAAACAAGCAAGCAAAGACACTGAGTTGCCAGCTGAGTATCTCTGAAGGTTTTGTTTTTCTCATCTTCTGGTAAGCACAATTGTAAATAACATTTGCTACAAGTCTCAGTGAAGTAAGCCTTTGTGCTTGGATTAGCCCAAGCCTGATTTACCATGATAATGACATGCCATTATTGCAACACCTCACGCCTGTTACATGTTTTTATTTATATAATATTAAATTTTAGTACACGGATTCTTCTACCAGAAAAACAGGCAGATAAGACAGCAAAATACAAACTCTGAAAGTAGGATAAGTGGGAGATTTGGCAATAGCAGAGATGTTTCCAATATGCAGATACGTTGGGCTTTTGTTTGCATTTGAAGAACTAGGAAACTAGCCATTTCTCATCTTATTTGTCAAAGAACTTTCTACTAATAGGTTCTCTGTTGCATTCACAAGTGTTATTCAGTGCCACTCATCTTCATGCAAATACTTCCAGAGGATTCTCCTGCGTGAAAATTTTGCAAACCAGCTGTCCTAAAAGCCTCTCTCAGAACTTCCTCACTCAACTTATTTTTAAAGTCTATCTCAAATTCTCATCTATGAACAGTCTTCTTTTATAGCTTGTAAAAATAGGATTGTTCAGCCTGGAGAAGAGAAGGCTGCGTGGAGACCTCATAGCAGCCTTCCAGTATCTGAAGGGGGCTTGCAAGGATGTTAGAGTATCTCCATCAGGTACTGTTGCAACAGGATGAGGGGTAATGGGCTGAAACTTAAACAGGAGAAATTCAGGTTAGATATAAGGAAGAAGTTCTTTAATGTGAGGGTGGTCAGGCACTGGAATGGGTTGCCCAAAGAAGTGATAAATGCTCCATCCCTGGCGGTGTTCAAGGCCAGGTTGGACAGAGCCTTGGGTGACATAGTTTAGTGGGGGGCATCCCTGGACATGGCAGGGGGTTTGGAACTAGATGATCTTAAGGTCCTTTCTAATCCAAAACATTGTATGACTCTATGATTATCCATTACTTTAACATTTAATTACCTCACAAAACTGGATGCTTTGAATTCGTCCTCTGGGCCATACATAACATCTGGGAGACTCAGTAATTAAAGAGTCTGAAGGGCCAGGAAGATTAATACAGGAACATAAAAGCACCCATAGGCACTTTGCTTTCCCTATTATGGAATATTATAAACAGGAACTTTAGTGCCTGGGAAAAAAAAATAACATGAATATAATCTGTTGTCTTTCTGTCTTTGCAATAAATACACTTTGCTATTCTACCAAGCTACAGCAAATGATGCATTATTGTCACTCAAGCTGACAGCAGAGGGATGCTGTCACCAGTAATCATGATTGCCACTGGCCAGGTAGCAATGACACAGGCATTACCCTCCGCTGCTGTAACTATATGAGGATAGATGGCTTGAGGTTTCTTGATTAAATTTCAGGCTTAAAGATAACTATGATGATTGATTTTTATTTTTTTTTCCATAGGAAGGAAATAATGCACCCATTAGAAAGGTTTTGTTGGTTTTGTTTTTTTTTTTTTGTTTGTTTGTTTTTTTTTTTTCCCCTGAGGAAAACAATGCCAGGAGGAAAAAAGGAAATTATTTTTTGCCTACCTGTAAAACTAGTAGCCTAAGTAAAGACTGAGGCCGAGCAGCAAAAGATGAAGCTGTGATAGGACCGACAAGAAAGTAAAGAACTCCCCTGAACCATATATCTCTACAAGCTCTGGCATACAGATCTGTGTTTGTCATAGCAGCATGATCCATTCCTCGGTTTTCTGAGCGCATTGATTTTTTTCAGCTAAAGATCTTAAATGCCCCTCTCTTTTAAGGTGAATAGAAGCTTGAAACACAAAAATTATCAGATAATGAAAGCAAAGGTCAAACTGATTGCTCCTGTTTGATTTTTTTTTCCCTTTAAAATCATGCCTAAATTCAGTAATATTGAAATAAAAAAGTATCTGTCTGCACACAGTCTGCAGCCACTCCGGACTCAGGTTTTCTGCCTGTGTCTCTAATGAATTCCTGTTTTTCATCTGCTAGGAAACAAAGGATTCAGAAATTTTACCCAACCACTTTTACTTGGGTATATAAATGCAAGCAGCTATTCTTTCAGAGTTTCTCTATTTAAGGGTCACTTTGCCTTAAACACCTATTACTAGAAGCCAATATCAAAAACCCAACAAAAGCTTTCTTGAAGAGATTTCACACTGCCAGCTTACTGTGGCAATGGTGGAACTCCCCATCCCAAACCCTTCTGAGAGACCCTCATGAGCTTTCTCATGCTCTCTCCCTTTCCTCATAGTTCTGAAGTGATTCCAACCTAGTTTGATTTACAGTGGTCACATGTAATCCACAGATAACCCTTCAGGCATGTACCAAAAGCCTTTGATTATAAAAAGAGGCAGCACTGTGTCCTAAGCCTGCCTGCATACCCCCAACAGGTAGCAGAGAGAAACGAACCTCAAAGCTATGACTTAATTCACAGCTTTTAAATTTGTTTTTTTCTTTTTATCACTTCAAGGAGCTCTGCAAGAAATTGGAGGATGACATTGTTTTTGGCTCTGCCAGTTAAGCTGAATGGCTGTAAACTGAAGAAAACATACTGATTGTATTAGGTGTTACCAAACATCTTGCCTGCGGAAGCAAGGTCAAGAGCAGTTATGTGAAAGCGTGGAGAGACTGGACTTTCAGCTATCTACTTCCACCCTTTGCCCTACAGAACGAGCCTCAAGCCAGAATCACTGCGAAGTTAGGAGGATTGCCTCAACCTCCTGTAGACATTTGCTCTTTCTTAGACTGTTTAGTTAGCACATAAACTGGTCTCTGGCATACTATGCATTGTATGATAAACCACATTTCTCCATCTGGTCAGTCTGGAGTTGTAGAATCTGGTTTAAGACCTGCAAATCCACATATACTCTTATTTTGGAAATACGTCTTCTTACCTATCACAGGGAGGGAATGTCTCAGGTGGGCTGAAAGCATCTCCTGGGTGCTTTTCAGCTAGTAAGCATGCAGCTTCTGTGGCTGCCTGCCTGGCAATGACTTTTTGTGCATAATGAAGGTGGAAATAAATGATATCCATGAACTATGTCATCTGGAAGAAAATAAAACTAATTTAATTTATGTTTCTCCTGTAGATTAATTCCTTTTCCTGGTGTATGTCTTTAAAAAGGTGAAGGTCAGCTTCTGATTGGGATTGATTCACAGCTCTGCAAAAGATTCCTTTGCCAAATAACAAACAACACAGCTTCAGAAGAGAGAAAAGCTGAAGGCTTTGCTTTTCAAGGTGATGCGTGCCTCTGCTACATTGCTTAACAGTCTCAACAGAAGCTGAGAGAGCTGAGGATTTTGCAAAATGAGATCATGACCCAAGCACAAACGGGTGGACATGAGTTGGTTTAGTAATCTAGGTATGTTCCTACTGTAAACACTGGGCTTCTGATTATTCCTGACCTCTTCTGACAGTATATACAATGCGAGGTGTTTAATTCCGATTATGGTCTAACAGGGACACTAATTCATATCTAAAATATCTGTATGCGAAAACCTGAAATGAGGTATTTTCAGAGGCACATTCTCTCTGTTTTCTGCTACTTTCTAAGACTGAACATGTGAAAATATTATGAATACGTGCTTTAGTTTATTATTTTTTGTGTACTTCTGTCTCTGTCCATCAGCATCTGAACAGTGGAAAGCTGTGGGAAATACATGAAAACCAACAAAAGATGAATAAAATTTAATCAGTTCCTAAAAGGGCTTTGTTTACATGTGCGCAATCAGTTTGTTGATGCCAGCTTTTGAACCAACATGACAATGTTGTTTTCTGTTTTTTCAGACTGTTTACTCTTATACAAACAGATCATAAATCCTCCTAGCTGCCCTGGGGAGGAACTGCTAATTGACTCCATGTCTTGGAATGTGGGAGGATTGCAGCTCCTTGCACTTGTGTGCCACTGCCTGGCTCTCTTTAGCAGGGTAAAGCTTTTTAAAGAAGTCTGAGGATGAGGAGAAGCAATGGGTTCACTCCAAAGCTTTGCCTCTGCCTGACGTGGCACTGCTGAGGATGGGGACACACACCTTGTTTCACCAACGTTACTTGAGAGATTGTCATTCCTGGAAGGTGGAGAGCTCCTGATCAACAACCTCCAGCCAGGTGGAGGATCCCTGGATCCAATTTGAATCTGCCCACTGCACTCCTCACATAGTCAGTTCCTGATTCATCCTAGGTGCTATGAGGCAGACAGCTTAAGGAAATTAATTGTTGTGTGCTTGCTAGCTGGTCTCATATTTTCACAGGGAGCAGACTGGCTCAGCTGGCTACCTGATCAGCACATTGTCCTCTGTACAGGAGTAGTGATGAACAACTGAGTATGAGCAAGGGAGGGTGAGCTCTTCACTCGGCGCAGCTGGGACCTGCTAAGGATGTGCCCACAGGAAAATGCAGGCTCCTCTAGTGGCACAGGAAAATATTTCCAGTGTTCCAGAATGAAGATTTCTATCCCTGGGGGTAAAAAAACCCAATCAAACAAAACAACACAAGAATCATTTAGGAATAATAGAGAAGGAAGTCCCAGAATTAGGGAAGTCTGTCTGCTCCAAAATTTTCCATATAATTCCTATTGTTCCTCAGATCCTTCAGGATCAAAGTCAGCATTCCTGAAGCTGCTTGGGCATGAGCTCTGGCTGTCTCTCAGGCTAGCCACAGATACAGGGATCCAGCTTGCAACTGTGGGCAGTAGGGTGGATTTTTCAGGGGTCTGAAACAGGTCAGAAAAAACCTGTTTATGACATTAATGCACTGAAAAGATAAGGGAGGTAACACAGCAGTATAGCCGAAGTTTCAGTTTGGAAGCTCTGGGGCTAGATTAATAACTTTTCACAGCAGGTTTCCAAATCTTTCTTATCACAGTTTATAAACTAAGTTGAACCATATGACATCTGCAAAAGGAATACAAGGAACGTGTAGGATGAGTCTGAGTGGGAGAATAAACTTACAAGACCTGGCAAAAGCCAACAAATACCTTCAAGAATAGCTATAAGGAGGCAAAGCCACACAAGGAAAGAGAGTATGTATACATTAAAAGGCAGAGAGAGAGTTAGCCTTTATTAAGAAACAAGTTTTACGTACACTGGGAATAAATCTACAGCATACAGAGAGAAGGGCGAGACCATAAACATGCCAAGGAAAGCCAGTATCCAACAGAGAATTAGAATGAGAAAAGCAGAAGGTTGTGATTTCCACAGTCAGGAGAAAGTCCATTGTGCAAGCGTGACATAAGCTGCTTGTTTACTCTGAAAATAGAGGCAACATTGTCTAGCTTTGGGGAGCAGTTTGCTGGGTTTTTGGATCTCATTCATGATACTTCTAGATGAAGTTCTTCCCTTGCTTAATTGTGTTGCATTGTGTGTGTCCCCATGGCCAGCATGAGAAAAATCCAGATACCCACATGGATGCTGTGGATACTGAGCATCTCTGGAAAAGCAGGAGAACAAAAAACGCCACGACAGGTCTGACTTGCAATCTACCTAACTCACTGTGGTACCTTTGTCTATTGTCAGCGCTGGGTGCTTCACAAGGGGACTTTAGACGTGGGAAGCTGACAGGCAGCAGGTAATCTCTCCTTCGCAATATCTGTGAAGGATGACATTTTTGTCTTTCCCTTACCAGCAGTAGGAGATTCTAAAGCATCATTTTATTGAAATATGGCATGACTTGGGTCATTCACATTTTAGATGCAGGAATGAATCTCTTAGTATTTCCCAAAAGGGACAATAATCCTCAGTGACCTTTCAGGTGAATTGCAATACTGACTAAGCAATGTAGGTAAGCAGTACACCAAAATTTTGCTATTTATCGATTAACATCTACATTTAGAAGAGCAGTCACCAGCATGGGGCTGAGGACAGACATCACTGGTGGTTGAGGAAAAGAGGGTAAGGGACATGAATATGTCAGATGTACCATTCTTACCTGGGTAACTGCAGGACTGTAAGGTGCTCTCTCTGGCCCTGGATCTTCAGAAACTAAGCTCAGCACGGTGAAAGTATCCCAGCAGAGGGCCAGATAAAAGTCAAATTTCACTTTCATTTTTATTTGCACTGGAAATACTGAAAACATTGTTATTTAGCTGTAGAGAATTAAGCAGGCTCTTGGGATGAGTGGATGAATCTGAGTGGTCTGAGGCATGGTTAAATATTTGTGTAATTATTTTGCCCTCCCTTCCCTTGCCGGCCTTTGGTAGATGTCCTACTGAAGAGCAGAGAAGCCAGAAGAAAATTATAACAAGAAAGCAAAACTAGGATATTTAACTCTTGAAGGCTGTGTTGTCATCCTCTGAGATGAACAGCAGCCAGCTGCAGATGTGAGCATCTCAAAACATATCCTGTAAACTCAAAGAGCTAAATCTAAGAACTGGGAACTTAATAATTTACAAAGAGAGCTCATGAATAATTGAAAGGTTGCAAGAGAGCCATTCCTTGGCCTGAAATTAGTTAGCCTGGTTGCCGCCGTGTACTTCTCAGGCTGGCAGCTCTTCCAGGGAGGGGGGTTGGCTGTTTTCTGCGCTTGTTCAGCACCCAGTGGAGCATAAATGTTGGGAAGAAATAATAACAGCAATACTAAATCAGTGGGACAAGCAACTAACAAATAGCAACCCCAAAATATAAAGGAGACCACTTCTTGCTGATTCAGGACAGTGTAAGTCTGCCCGAACAATCCAGGCAAAACAAGATTTCTCCACTCATTACATGGCCAAATATGGGGCAGTTTTCAGAAAGCATGAATGCCACATTATTCCCAAAGAGATGATTTCTCTGATCATACCAAACCCACTTGCAAGGTATGGAGTGCTTAAGACCCTCAGTGCCACAACCACATGGATTAGTTAAAATAAGAAGTTGGAGGTGATGTCATCCTTTCTGTCTACCTGGCTCTTGAGACAGATGGGTGTGATGGGCACTCTGTGTGGCATAATGGTATGTCAACAAGGGCAGTACCACACAGCAAAAAAGCCAGCCCCAAAAGTTTGACACTGGCAAAGTTTTAAGCAACCAAATAGTAGGGAAAGATAAATTATCAGGAAGTCTTAACTTCGCTACCAGTATTGTCTGTAGCCCCATTTCTTTTTCCTTAGAACATCAGGGGTAATTTTTCTCATAACTAAACATGCTTTCTTTTTCCTCACAGTTACAGGAGCACTGTAGCTCCTCAGTTACTCATCAGACCCAGCCGTCTTTCTTCCCTTCCCTCGGTCCCAGCAGTTACTGCATCATAAACCACAAGTTTTTGCCTTTCTCATGAGGCGTATCTACCTCTAAGTCAGCAGTGGAAAGGTATCCCAGCATGAGAAGAGCAAGCGTTCTTTTGTATAAAATGTCATATTTCAAATAAAAAATCAAAGTATAAACAGGTGAGCTTGGTACAGAAGCACAAGTACATTGTTAGGAATGCTTGGTTTTGCCTGATTTCAGTAGTTACACTTTGCCTTGGTTCCACAGTTTTGTGCAAGGCAGACAAATCTTTGTGTGTGAACCCATCTGGGTTGCCTGTTTTCCCTATTAATTATTTCTGGAAACCTGTGACAACTTCACTCACTTTGCAAAAGGATACACATCCCAAAGGTTATTGCATTTCTTTGAACTTCATGAGGGTGGTGGGAGAAGTCCTGTTGAGGCCCTGACAGTGTGACATTGTCCTTTGCTGACACCATCAAAATGTAACAGGAGAGCTGAACTATAAATGTCCCAGTTCTGACAATAGTTTCAGTGGTGCTTGCAGCTTCTTAGGGACTAAAGTCATCCAGTTACAATATTCAAATCTGACAGTAATCAGACTTTATTAGCATCTTGCAGAACCACTTGGTCCTTCTTAACTTCTCCTGAAATTGGAGCCTGAACTATTTTCCAGTTGCTGTCCTGAGTATTTATATGCTGCTGCTGCCCATGTGTGTGTTCAAATAATCTCTGTAAAAAATGGCTGCTCTAGTATGTAGATAAAAAAGACATCTTTATCACATACCTAAAAACATAATGTGTTTTTTGTGTGTGTTTTTTTTTAATGTCACACAAGGTCAATATAATTAAGGGAAAGATGAATAATACATGTAGAACTTGTTCATCAGCTGTTGGCAATAAAAGTCAGAGTAGGTGGACGTGAAATAGTACACTCAGATGCTGACTTCTTGACAAATATTGGGATTGTAATTTCACCTCCAGAAATCAGCTCTAAAAATACAGTGAGACAAAAGAAAATGAGATGAGAATAAGAATTTATAATAGTGGTTTTTATAATGTCTCCTTCATTAACATCCATCTGGACAGAACTCATTAAGTCTCTCAGCACACGTCACTAGGTAGGAGAGACAAAGATAAAAGGATATTCAACAGCAGACAACTAAAAGGATATTCAACAGCAGACAACCAAGAAGTTGTTCCATCAGTAGAATGAACACATAAACACTGATAACCTGCATCCTGCACCACATTTCCCCTACTTCAAACTCATGCTGTGACACATGTCATTCAAAAATATGCTGTTTTCAGCCCAGCCTTATCTTGCCTGCAATTCCCCTTGCTGTGTAATGAACACACTCAGAGGGCAATGCACAGCCTCATCAAAGACTCTATCCAGACAGAAGGGCCAAAGTTGACAGAGGCACTTCTAAAGGACCAGGGGGAAATGCATTCTGTGCAGACAATTAATTAGAAAAAGCAGAGGTAGGATTCAGGCTGCTGTAGTGAGCTGAAAAACAAAACAGCACAGGATGGATTTTTCAGGTAGCAGGCAATTCATTATCAAACCAACATGTTTCTATAGAAAAGATTTACTATCCATAATAATCTTTCAGGATTAATGGTTTTAATTAGCAGAGAAATAGCAGATTCAAATTTGAATTATTCTACAAAGATAACCCGCACTCTTTGTTAATGCAGGCGTTAATAACTTTGAAAAGAAGTCAAGCATGGGAATATTTCTTTCTTTGACTTACAAAATCTTTCCCTAATATATCAAAATAAAGATCAAGTCAAAAACTTGTGCAGATTGTGCGTGCTGAGTTATATAGGCTTAGTGTGAAGCCAGATAGATAATTTGTCAGGCTTTTATTAGGAAGCACCAGGAGAGTCACTGTAGAGTTATCTAAACCAGAGGAATTTTCTATATTTTTAGCTTTACTTTCTAAAAAACCGAGGTCTATGTAAACTGTCTGTGGCTGAACCCAACCCAGTATGAAGCATGGAAGACTCAAAAATAGTAAAGTTCCTGAGTCTTCTCTTAAAGAAAGGTTTAGCATAATTTCTTACTGGGTATCTGAGGCACCACCTGGGAGAGATGTCTGTTAAGACCCCTAAGAGAGGGAAAAGATTTGCTTAGAGCTTACACTTTCTCAGAGTGCATACAAAAGAGAAACCCTACCTATGAGGAGGCATCTGTCTGTGTCCTGTGAAGAGTATCTGCAAAGCTATACAGGGAAAAGTGATTTTGAAGATCAATGGTAAGGCTACCAAGTGCTTGGGGATTGCTGACCAAGAGGGGGATGGTACAGGAGCCCTTTACCATTTCCTTTTGGGATAGAGAGCATGTTACTAAGCATGGCTGATTTCCAGGGCTTCTGCTGCTGGTGGCCAAGCTGAGCCAGAAGGTTTTGAAGTCTATCTCTGCCTCACCAGCAACTGCTGTGAAGGGTTTTATTACTTGGGGCAGTGTAGGCAGAGTTCAGCTGCAAATAGCTGATCCTGTTTTGGGAACAACTCCTGGCTGACCCTAGACATCTCCACTACGCCTTCCCTTCCTTAGCCTTGACAGCATTCCCTGTTGGAGTGAAGCTGGCTTGCTCCCATCTCTTCTCACTCAGGATGTGGACTGTGCTAAAACCCACTGTTTTCCTGAATACTTGTGTCTTGATTTCCCATGGAAACAAGCCTGGGATTATCCCTTCTTCATCCTTTGGGTCTCTCTCCTCGCTCTTAATAACTCTTGAACTCAGTAGCTGTTTCCAGCCAGTTTTGACAGAGGCAGAGGTCTCAAAAGTAATTATGTTTTTACCAGTTTTATAAGAACAGGCAGTTGGGCAGATGAGAAATGGGAGTACGAACACTTGCAAATTCACCCTTGGCTTATGTCTGATCCCTCTGGCTTATTGGCATTGCTGGATGTGCCAGCCCAAGGATCACTGCCAATATATTCTGTGGGAAGACATCTCATATATTTGTGCTGTTAATGGAAAGTTGTGTGTAATTTGGCCAACAAAAATAATATCAGAGGACACAAATGGCTGGAAATGGAGTCTTTGTCACATCTGATGCTCACGGAATTACTTATTCTGCATGACTGAAAGACCACTTTGCAGCCAGCGTTTGAAAATGTGTATGTATTCATCAGTTTGTTTCTTGTCCATGAAGCTGTTAATCAAATTGTAAGCCAAGGGAGAGGTTTCTTAGCAGAAGTGTTATACCAGTAACACAATCTGATCAGTGCTAAAATGCTAGGCAGGCCAAAATTGAAGTGAAGTGAAAAGTAAAGGGCCTCCGCGTTGCTAGCAATGGATTTAAAAACAAGGGAGAACAACTGGTATGTCCTGAACTGGGAAGAGTCACTATTCCATTGCTCCTACAGCTGCTGTATATAATTATAAGGATTGATGCTCTAATGATACATTTTACAGATGGGTTTTTTATGACACCATACATCAGGGGAATGAAACCCTTCAGACAAACTCACTGTAAATATCTCCCAAGCAGCGGTGTTCTGCTGATACTTATTATTACAACATTTGATTGTGCTGAGGACGGGGACCGGACATTTCTGTGAGCAATGAGTAGTATGAAGCTATCCTTTTTTTTTTACAGAGACCCAAAATTGCTTAGAGAGAGTTCCGTAAGAAGCAGCCCCTCTGTTTTCCTCACAGTGAGGCATGTAGGCAAAATCGTGTTATTGTATAGGGAGTTATTTATGTTTATAATTCAAAAGCAAGGTCCCTTAGCTTCCCTAAATGAGCTCTGAACCTGTTTAAATGGTGGCTACTAGCTCGAAAGTTGAGTTTTTTGGCCTACAGTTCTTATCAAAAATGTCTGCTCTGAAATACAGGTCTCCTGTCTTTCCCTTGTTTCCTTACAAATCTCCAAGGCTGTGAAACCAAGAAAGTTGGAAGAAGAATGCTTTATAGCATCTTGAATTTGCTGACATAAATACTTACTAATCAGAGTGATTAATTTCTTTCTGAGCCAAGCAGCAAAATAAAATAAAAAGGACATATGTGTGCAGCAGATATAAAAACCCCTTGAGATGTGCTCCTCTGTCAGTCTTCATAAATACTGGATCTGTCATCCTAACTCAGCTGCAGCACTACAGACAAGACAGTAGAAAAGTATTTATTTGATATGATTATGATATAAGCTTCATGTCTGATTCTTTTCTCCCTCATAAAGTGGAATATTAGATTAGATGTTGTCACATGCGCATTGTAATCTGCCTTCTTTTTACTGACTTCTTTTTGATTGATGGGAGAACAATTTTGCTTATTTTACTTGAGCCAAGGAAAAGCTAATTATATTAGTTTCTGAAAATGTGGTGTTATTAAAATTGAGAGCAATGGTTCCAAATAAAATACAGAATTTGGAAAAATGATAATTTCTGTCATTAGCAACAAGGCACATTCTCTCTGTTATAATTGTGGAGATACTTGAAATGATCTGTCTCTGTGTCACCATTGTGGAAGGCAAACAGAAAGCGAAAAGTACCAAATAACGGCACCGAAGAGAGATGCACCATGTCTTTGTCAGCACTACAACCCATATGTCAGCTACTCCACTGTAGGTAGTTTGGGAGGGAAATACTCAGAAAGAGGAGACAGACAGTTAAAAGGCCTTTCCCCACATTCACCTCCTTTTATCTCTTCTCTTGTGTCTCTTTTTATCTCCCCCATCCTTTGGCAGTAGGGTGGCATGCTAATGGGCAAATACCTGCTGAGGCAGGGACCATCACTGGGGAATAATTAATGCTGGTGCCAAATGCCTGTTCTGTGGTTTATCTGACAGTGTGTGGTTGAGTGTGAGTACATAGGAACTCATATATATGTGAGGATCAAGAAAAGTAACTAAAGATACTTCTATTTCCTATGCTCTGTAATGAGACAGTAAACATCTGACATACTCATGTTGCTACAGATCAGCCCTTTATCCCTTCCAAAGAGTTGTTATTATGCTATGGCTCTTATCAGTACTTCTTCGCGTGTGTTTCTACTGAATATAATTTCATATTTGCAGTGGGTCTGCATGTCAGTCAAGCATTTTTTGTTCTGCTCTCTTTCTAGTTTTTTTGAATGTGTTCTTCTGGAGAAAGGCAGTGGCATTATACTGAAGCAAACACTCAAAGATATTTTAATTGGCTTCTAGATGAATGCAAGCAAATGTCAAGGTGACAGCTTGCTGATGTGTACAGTTTCATCTTCATATATTGAACTGTGCATTTAATGTATTTATTATGTGCTCCCGTGACAGTTTTTAATTTACTACTAGAAGGCAAATGGTGCTTTCTGAAATACGTAGGCAATATACATCCTCTTGAACAGCAAACTGAAGCTAGAGGAACAACAAGAAAATAGTTGCATCTGTGTAAGAAGTAGATGCTAGAGACCAAAAGACAAGGCAAATGTTTACTCAGGGGAAAACCGGCAACATTATATTGAATGTGAAAATTGTAGAGAGCATATGTGATTTACACCACAGTTTTCCTGTAAGTAGGAAAGTCCCCTCTAAAACTGTGGTGTATTCTACACCTTCAATCTACTTTGCAAGGTTGCTCTGCTGTCACTAAGAAATTTTCTTAAGAAAAATCTCAGAAAATACAATCTGAATGATATAAATCCCTATTTGTTAAAATGAGTGTTTGGCTTTATATAATCAAAATGTGATTTGTTTAATAAATTGCCCTGATTTCACTTTCTAGAAGTGGCGTAAGACCTCCAAGCAGAAAGAATATTTTTTACTTCGGTCAACTGAACTTTAAAAATCACATTTTTTTTCAGCAAAATTTATTTTTATTGGCTAAAAATATTTTGAAAGTGGTTACTTGAAAATATGTACTCGCAAGTTCCTTTATACCATTTTGTATAATGGTATTTCTGCTCATATTCTCTACAAAAATATCTGTAGTGGAAACGAGGTCCATGTACTGTGATGCCTTTGTACAATGAAGAGCATGCAGTGGCAATAGGTGCAATCGGGACATGTCACAGCTAGAACAGCACATTTTAATTATAAAGATCCCATTTACATAAATCAAAATTACATGTGTCCTAATACAGTATAGTTATTGTATATTATATAAGTAAAACTTTATTCAAATATGTTTAAGGACAAATATGCATGACAGACTCCCACAGCTGAATACCTAAAAATGACTAAGTACTGAATTACCATACTTTTACTGGCTATAATCTAGTGCTCATTAAAGACATTTTAAAAAGTAAAGAAACAACAAAAAGATTCTGGGCTTTGCTGAAGGATGATTAATATACACATCACACAGGGCACAACATACTCTCTACAATAAGTGCAAGATTTCCATTAGTGAATTGATGTTAGTGGGCACAGCCACAGTACACCCTGATTGAAATATTTATTGGGTGTTAGGAGTTTGTCAGAGTAGTCGAGTCAACCATTGGCACAGGTTTGGATGTATTTAAAAGCGATCCTGCTGACTGGGTGTAGAAAAGGGGAAAGACAAACTGAACGGTGTGGTAATAGTCAGAAATGCAGATGCCCAGGCAAGGGGGTGGGAAAAGAAGGACCTATTGGATTTTGAACACATAGGGTACACAGGAGAACAGGGGCTATGCTGCTTGGCACTCTTGCCTTCCTACCAGGGTTCAAATGGAGGAAGTCCTTACAAGGATAAAAGAAAATCAAAACGGAAGGATTAAACTGAGACAACTGTGCTTTCTTTCCTGTGTAAAATGGGCACCATCATGTCTTACAGTCAAATCACAGTTTAAATGAATGCATTAAGAAGAAATACTTGAAGCAGGTTACAAGAGGGTCAGAAGCACCTCCCTTTTCCACTTTTGGATGAAAGCTGTGTGGAGGCAGAGCACAGGTGCAAGCCTACACATCAGGAAGGGAAAGTTAGTGAGTGATGCCAATTCAGTGCTTTAGAGGAATTAATTATGGTCAGAAGGAGATGGGCATCTGCAGCTGTGGCAGGGCTTGCTGGCATGTCCAGCAGTGCTGATGCTGCAGTGATGCTCCTCAGACCAGGGCCAGCAGATGCCTGAAGCCTCCTGGCCTGCACTCTGCCCACTGGTTCCTGAGCAAGCCTGCTGGTGCCACCTTCTGCCTCTATCCCAGCTCCAACTGCTCTGCTGCAGGGCAATGTGGCTCATCCTGGAGTGCTGGAACCCAGACATCTCACTTTTTAAATTTGTCAGCCTCTGAGCTGGTATTGCAATGCCTGTGCACAGGGCCACTGGCGAAGAAACTGTAAATGCAACATGGGATAGACAAATGGACACTGAGGTTGAGAGAGTGTTCCAAGAGCAGCTGACCCAGTGGCCAAGGTGATCCTCAGGAGAGGGCTCACAGCTGACCCTTGCAAACACCCAATCTGGCATCCCAGCACTCGGGCTTTCTGGGATGTTTTGTCTCACTGCCTCACAAGTGTCCTCACAAAGACATACCTGTGAATTTTCAGGAGCTATGCTTCGTCTGACCTGGCCTTGGACTGAACTCCTGGCTCAGCCAGTGACCGTTGCCTGGGACCTCCCACTGTTTTGGTGTATCAGAGGTACTGTCTTGGGTTCTGCTCTACTTCCCAGATGGTTTAGCTTCCTCCCTCCCCAGATGACAGACCTGTAAAAATCCCTTGTTTGGGGGCTCCACTCCCCCAGATGCTTTCGGAGACAGAGAAGGCAGAATGGTGCATCTCACTCTGGGGTGGAGGATTGCAGAAGGGCTGGTGCAGATTTGAGAGCTGGTTTCATCTGCCCCAAACCCCACGCTTCAGCCCATTGTGAAAACCCAGCCACAGTGGGTCTCTCAGGTGAGACATCTTTTGTTTCCTTATGTGATGCTCTAATCCCTTGCCAGAAAGGCAGAAACTTTTGAGTGAGGGACCAGCTAATTCTTCTAATAACAGATTTCTGACCCCTGAAGCACCATGCTGCCAGCTGAATCAGGAATGTTGCAGGACTCTTTAACTCAGGAGAGAGCGAGCTAGCCTTCCCTCACTTTGTTATATTTCAACCCCTGCTGGGTGGAAGGAGATAAAGAAGACAAAAATTCAAATATTTCCTCCTTCCCTGCCTTTAGTGGTAAAATAAATGGAATAATAAATTCTTGATAAGTAAGCAGAGCTCCAAACGGCTCTAGCAAGTCATTATAGTATGTAGATTTGTTTTCTTTATATGCAAAACCAGAATCGAAATCCTATATAAGCTTCTTTTGGCAGTATCTGAAATTGCATGCATGATCTTTTTATGCAGCAGTCCCTCACTGAAATGCTCCTGCAATTTAAATGCTGTGTGAAGCATTTACTGTTCATACGCTATGTAAAGGTCTAAGGGAGGAAACAGGAATTTATCTTATTGCAGTCACTAATATGACTGTCTTCGGCTAAGCAGAATAATACAGTGTTCCTGGTTATACAGCGGCCTCAAACTGTACTTTTTTATGGTCACATATAAAGTAGCCCATAATTGTGTATCAATAAACTTCAATTACACTCAGGAATATACTAAAAGCAAAGCTCAAATGAAGCACAATAAAGTCTACAGGCATATTAGAGCTATGTGGAATAGTGACATCCATCTGGTATTTTTCAGTGACTTCTAGTAAATTATTACATTTCATCACATGTAATCCTCTTTTATTTTATGTTCCTGCTGCTACAGTAATTCTCAGTTTGCTATATCTGTGGCTTTACCGTGCATTTTTATCACCTATGAATAATGAGTAAGTGGATCTTTTTTAATTTTTGCTTTTATTTTTCACTCGCAGTTGTGCTGTACCTGCTAGGGGAAAGAAAAAAACAAACCCCCAAAAACAACCCAAGGAAAAAGAAAGATTTAATTGCAAGAGAAGTGAAACAGAAACCTAAAGACTGCAAGGTAAGGATGTAAATTGAAACTATTCAGATTTGGGCAGATGATAATAAGCATGGCAAAGGTAACTTTCCTATCAGAACATGAATTGTTGAAAACATGGTGTAGGTTGAAGTGTCTGGAGTGACATGTATTTTTAACAATCTCCTAAAGGTTTAAGCATATCCATGACAACCCATTAAAAAGAGCATTCTAAAATAAGTCATAATTGTATTTTTCTTGGAGAAGGAAGCTTTGGCTGTCATGTCCTTGCGATGAACATTAAATCCAGGGATATGTTCTCTCTGTATGCTGAAAAATACAAGGTTAAAACCTGCAGCAGAAGAGTTGGTTTTACAGTGTTAGTCCTCCGCGCTAGTCTAATCACATGCTAAAGAGTACAAAGGCTCCCACTGATTAGTGTGCAGATGGAGAGGGTGCACGGAAAAACCTGCTCATTTCTCAGCCTTATGCAAATTACAAGTATCATGTAAACCTTTATACTGGGAGAAGCAGAGGGACTGTTCTCTTGAGGCTTCAGACAGGGAAGTCTGGCTTGGTGTAAAGGATGAGATTCTCTATGGGAATATTGTCTAATGCCTGGAGCCATCTTCAGTTACCCCAAATTCAGGGGATGCTTCTAGGTAGGTAATGTGCTGAAAGAGTGAAAATGAGAATAGCCACAGAGGAAAAGGTTAGAAGGAGTAGGGAGAAATGTATGGTATGGGCCTGCACCCTGGCTCTCCTGCACTCCTGCAAGCACCCAATTTCATGATGTTTTAAGGTGAATTGACACCCTTCCCACAGAGATACAACTGGAAATGTCACCCTTGTAGCATGATCTCTTTCTAGAAAGATGTCTTTCCTTCCCAGGTACAAATTCCCAAGGGGCATGGAGGAGAACTGCTTGGCTGGTCCTTGTTTGAAAGTGTTTTTTGCTAAAGATGAAATAAAGAAGAAACTAGGGCTCAGCTTGTTTAGCCAAGTGAAACAGAGACTGATTGCTCCCTCAAAGTTCCTCAGGGAAACAGGACTCTAAAGCAGAAGACAAGGCAGGGAGCAGAACCAAATAATATAAACAGGCTAGCGCTATACATCATCTGCAAATTAACAGGTTTCTAAGCAGAGGAAGACTAAGGCTCTGGAGCTTCCCAGTAGGAACAGTGGCTGCAAGTGACCTGAGTAGATTCAAGATAAAGCATGATCAGCTGAAGAAAGATTAACTGGAATGATTGAAAGAGGCAGCAGGAAACTGGATTTGATGGTGTAGGAATTGTATTTCTATGGAAAATGTGAGGTGTTGCTTTAAAACCAAACAAAACCAGGTGAACTATTTGACCTTGTCTACTTTCTTCAGTTTGAACGAAAATATCTAGATAACATCAGGGAAAACTGTGAACGAGAAATGGCTTAAAATGCACATATACTTGAAAACATTAATTTATTTTATAACTCTTTCCAATTCCAGGGAGGTGCATTCAAGCCTTCTCTTCTTTCCCCATACCAGACAACAGTGGTAAGCGGATGCTGCAGCCCCAAGGACAGTGGTACAACAGTAATTTTGGTGTATTCATGGCTGTTAAAGCTCTGGATAACTCCTGCACACCTAGGAACCCCTCTGAAGAGGCAAATCTATGCCTCTGATGCAATTTGCTTGGGGCTGGAAGCAAACATCACCCCTGTGTAGTGGATCAGATGTTAGAACCAGGAGCTGTCAGGAAGGATGGCATAGCTCCCCAGACCGGCTAGCTGCCTGCATGCATGCATTCAGATGTCACTCAGTTCCCCGAGTAAGCAAATACGCAATCACGAGAGAACTGTTAGATTCTTTAAGTCCTGGTTAAAAAAACTTGTTATGTATTATTTACTCAACACTGACAGCTTGCTCTGTGCTGCACACACAAATCAGTGTGCTCTCTGCCTGTGGGAGCTTTTGATCTTGCGGATTGAAAATCAGACACAGTCTGAAGGTTTAGGCGACACAATCTGAATCTGGATTAATGTCTAGGTGCACCCAACATCCTGGCCTGCTGCTGTTTGGACTGTGTATTTCCTTTCCAGTTGCATAGCTGCTAATTTCCTTTTTGTGGAAACCAAGATACATCAAGGCTCTTCACTTTTCTGGAGTTGAGATGCTGCTGTGACATGTACATGAGGACCAGGAAATGCTCCAGCATCTTAATCTACATAGTCTTAAGCAGCTTTATATCCAGCAAAGGAAGAAATTCCTGGAACAACCAAATTGGTCATTCAGCATTTGCATATAACTTTTTAAACA
Source organism: Amazona ochrocephala (assembly GCA_039720435.1). NCBI lineage: Eukaryota > Metazoa > Chordata > Aves > Psittaciformes > Psittacidae > Amazona > Amazona ochrocephala. The sequence goes on from CM077877.1 coordinate 57,724,039, forward strand.
CAGTGTTCCTGTGTATTTTTTTTCTCAGCAGGGCTAGTTACCCAAGAAGGGAATTACAGTGATGCACACTTAAAATAACTGACTCAAAGATTGCTCAGGTGCCTTCTTGACATGATATCATGCCAATTGAACACATTCAAGTTCAGCGTCTCCAAAGGGCATCAAAACTGGTACAGAGAGAAGGGAGCACCTAGAGTTAACTGACAAATGCTAAGAGCAGGGATATCTAAATCCCATCATCCTTCAAAATCTTAGCTGCTACTTTTTTTCTGGTATGGCACTTCTTTTTAGTACACAAGCACTTGTCAGTGCTTAACCTGGCTTAAAGGTGCTCCTCAACCAGGGGAATGCCAGACTTACATCATTCTGCAGGCAAAACAAGGACCTCAGCACTGTAGTAATGCTCTCTCCAGTGGTCTGTGATGGGGTACATTGTTATGTTGCAGATACCAGGCAGCCCTGATAATTTCTAAAGACTGTGACAGGAGTCAGGATGCAGGGGCTGAAGGAGGATGGCTATTCTGTTTACAGTGATTGGTGGATACAAGATGTGGAAAGGAGGATGGAGAGAAGTTGAAACAACTGATGGAGCATGCGGACCACAGGACAGAGAGTAAAAAAGAAAGTGGAAGGAGATGCAAGCAGCTTCATGAGCATACTGAACCTGAAGAGCCCTAGCAAAAGTGAGAAAAAGCCAGTGAACACTGATCCATTATTTGGTGTGTGTTTTGAGCACGATAGATGAAAGTTACTGCATCAGGATGGGATTTATCTCAATGATAAACCCAAATTCAGGTGTCTGTGTGTCAGTCTCTACATGTGAGCTGTGAGTAGAAGCTTTTGCCTAACCCATGCACGTGATGCTGTGAATGGCTGTCTGGACATCGCTGCCTCAGTTGAAGATAATCTCAATCCATTGCACAAATCTAAACATCCCCATTACCTTGGGGGACCCCTCCTGACAACCCTGGTGATAACTCAGAAGGCTGTTTCATGCCTCTCCCTCCGCTGGTTTCTCCCCAAGTTCTGGCTACAGAGCAATCTTCAGGTCTGGCTGCTTTCACCAGTGTCAGGTGATATTTCCAATAATTAAGCAGTTGTAACCCTCTGCCGTACAACACAATCAATCTTTATGAAGTTGTAGTTCCACTGAAATGGAAAGCTCACTCACATCCATTATCAGCTGCTGATTGATGTAATTCTCTTTATTTTGGCTACCCTTGAGCTTTAATTATGCAATTCGAGGTTGTTCAAAATGCCGCAATCAATCAGCCCACTGTTCCAGGTTTAAGTGACGAAATGCTCCCTGGCCTTCACTTTCTAAGCTGTCTTCCCAACCAGTGTCAGGGCAGGTGAGATGAACAGGGGTATAAAGCAGTACAACTTTGTACTCTGATTTCACAGTTCTTGCTATATTATTTTGGGCTCTCATTCTTCCTTGTAACAGATTAGGGACCAGAGACACAAAACAAGAAAACTCAGCTACCTTTTTAAAGTTAACTCATCTTCAGTGAAGACCCCCATTCTCCTGTCCTTTTCCACACTTGATGTCCATACACTGGATTTTACTTTTCTTCTAGGAAGCAGAGCTGGATGCGGTTCTAGCTGAAGAAGAAACTTCCCATTTTATCAAAGGGTTCAATAAAGGAGGAATTACAAGCAAATGTCTTGAGTCCTCTACTGAAATTAAACCTTTGGAGACCTTATTGTAAGAAGTGTGGGGTGACCATTGGCTACGAGTGAAAGCTAATGGCAGTGGGTGGGAATAAAAGGCATCTAAGTTGCAGAGTCCAAGCTTACTTCTAGCACCCTTTTTCAGTCTCTTAGACACAATGCAGCAGCCAGACTCTGATGACTAGCTCTGATTTCGCAAAACCTTTTGATGCAGCTTTTGCAAAACCAAGCCAGAATAGTATGAACTTGGCTTTGCATTTGCCAAGATAGCATTGTGTGGGTCAGGAAGGAAGAGGAGTGCTTGGAAAGAAAAAGCTAATGTTTTTCTTGTTGATCTCCACACTAAACCTCACAAACATGAATGAACTTTCTGATGCTCCTGCCTGATATTCAGACTATTCACAAAGCCGAGCACCTTGTTATCCTCAGTTTTGCGTTTAATAAAACTTGTGTACATCTGTTAGCATTCTTGAGTCAGTCAAACTTGAACATATGGGTAAGCACAGTCAATGAAACTGTTTGCAGGCTTACAGTTAAGCAGGTGGTTGAGAACTTTGCTGAGTCAGCGCCATATTGACTCACAAGACAAGGTAGTGTATAGATTGATATTTAGTCATCAGAAGCAGAAATAATTGCCTGGTTCTTTCTGAATTTTTCTTTTCTTTTTTTTTTTTTTTTTTCTTTTAATGCATCTCTTTCATTGGCAATGTGCAAAACTATGCTATAAACATAAATAAAACAAAAAGAGAGAGAGAAATCCTGGCAAGTCACACTAAAAGATGAATAAAACCCAGGTAAATTTTATCTACAACTTTACTGAGCTGTATTTGCTCTCAGTTTCCTCTGAAAGTCAGCTTTCCACATCAAACCTTCCAGAGTGTGGCAATCAAAAAGGTGATGTCTTACAATACATGTAATAAGAGATCTTTTTTAAGTTTACACAATGTGTGCATATTGAATGGGTGCAGTGTGGCTGACTCGGCATAAATCAACAGCCATTTGGTTGTTGTTTTCATAACTCATTGTGGACATGAAAACACAAATATTTACTCTCACAGACTTAAGGAGCTGTGAAGAAAGCGTATAAAAAAGGAGAGAGAAGCAAAGATTAAACAACGGGTCAATTTTGAAGTGAGCATATTGGGATAAAACTGTTAGCTCAGCTAAAATAAAGAAAACAGGAGGGGAGAAAGTGGTAGCAGAGAGTTGAGGCTGGGAGCCTTCAGATGTCCCTGTGACAGCATTTTGGTCAGAGCAGGAGTTGCTGCAGGAGTGTAAAGTAGAGAGTCTTTGAAGTACAGGCATGAAACCATGACAATAGGGTACTGATTGTCTCTATAGCTCCTAAGGCTGTTCAAGGTGCAAGAATCCTCCCTCAAATATTTTAGCTGCTAACCCAATCACATCAGCCATCTCAGGGGGATTATTCATAATTATGGAGCAGTGTCACCATGCTGTGCCACTGCTATTCCTCTCGGCATCAAAGCAGTTGCATGGCAGGAGAAGCGCAGCATTGGCACCTTGCTGGGGAGAAGTCTCTGCTCCTCCCTGTTATGGTTCCTGTCACAGCTTTTATCTCCTCTCCTCAACTCTTAGCCTGACCGGGAAGCCTCACCCACTGAGGAAACAAGGGAGAAAGCAAGCTGTCATACCCAAGGGGTACTGCAGCAGCAAGTCCTGATTGAAGCATTTTGTTTGCTGGGCCTTTTATATATTTGTGTGCATGCTGAATCATGACAGAAAGCAGGAAAAGGAGTAAAATTTTCTAATGAAAAGCATTTTAAGTTTTTTTGGCCGGTCTCATTGGTTAGCAAACTGAACATAAGCTCCCACTGAGATGTGCTGGCTGAAAGCCAAGGAAGTGTAAACAGAGGGGCATCAGGCAGGAGTGGGATGTTGGATTCCCCCCCCCCCCCCCCCCAGCACTGGCAGGATCATTTGCAGAATGCTGTGCACCATGTTAGTGCCAGGGTTAAAAGAGGGGAAAAAGCCCCAACAGAGATTGCAAAAAGCGGAGAGATTTTACTAAGGATGATTTAAGAAATCTGAAGAGATTTTAGAAGGGAAAAACAATGACCGCAAGGATAGAAAATATACTCTGCCGTAAGGGTCTTGTGGAAGCACCCCCTTCAGCCTGTCAGAAAAAACAAAGGAGAAGATCCTAAGCTGAGCTGAGAGCAGCCTTTGAACACCCCCAGAGAGGGAGGGAGTATCTGACACTACAGAAGTCATTAACCCTGTGGAAGAAGCAAGAGCTCATGGATGTGTTTGGACTACCAACTGAAGCTTGACATTTCAAGGGGAGTTTGTGGTTTTAAATAGCAAAGGTAATTAATCATTGCAGCCATTTGTCAAGGGATGTATCGTTAATTCAGAACTGAATTTGCTCAAAAATATATTATTTAATTCAGCCAGGAATTAACCTATTCTTTTGTAGGAATTTAACCCATATGATGACAGTAGCCCCTATGATCTTAAAATCTATTAAACCTTTATTTTTTTAAATCAATCCAGGTTACCTTTCCTCAAATATTTTAACTGCTAACCCAATCACATCTGCCATCTTATGGGGATTATTCATAATTACGGAGCAGTCATCTCAAGGGAAGAAAAGCAAAGGCAGTGCTTTTTTCCCATTGTTTAAATAAGTCTGAGCTCTAGTAGAGGTTAATGTATAATAAATGGCAGCAGTGTTCAGTGGGGTCAGTATAAAAAGAGGCATGGCATAGCAGCAGCTTTAGGGAAACTAAAATTAAAGTCAGAGGAGACTCTAGGTTAATAGAGCTTGTTTTAGAGAAAGGGCAGAAAGACCACTTGTCGCCCTCACCAAAATGCATGTTATATTTTCTGACTTAAAAAATTGAAAGCAACAAAACAAAACACATCAGTTCTAAACAAAACAAAACGAAACTGTTCCTTCATGCTTTAAGGATAACAGATGCTATGGAAAAATATGAAAAAGATGTGACAGTCATGACAAAAATTGCACACTTTACAGATATGAATTCACAAAGTCATTTAGGTCATAGAACTTACAGTTCAAAATAAATGAGTTATTTCTGAAGTGGATATAAGCAATGAGAAAAATCTCAGCCCGTGAACTCTGCATTTGCAGTTACAGAGTAGGGATTAGTGTAATGTGAATAATTAAGTTACGACAGACACTTGTGGAAGTAGGGGGAAAGATGACAGGTTTCTTTAGATGAGAGTCTGATTTTGACTGACCTTTTAACAGCATTCACAAAACCTACCATTTTCATGGCATGTTTAACATTCCATGTCTGGAGTTTTCTCTAGATATCTGAGATTAATATTAACGATAATATGCATATGAACTGGAGGAATGAGACAATCTGAAGATCACATCTACTTGGCATTTACTTGTCTTATGATCACTTGAGTCCAGCTTCCTGCACTTAGACCCTTGTTTACCAGTCCCAACAAGTTCATATTTTCTGTTTGAATCATACAAATCTCTTAGGAAAAAACAAACCAAAGCAAACCCTTCTCCCCCACCTCAGCCAGCTGTAAGGCAAGGGTCCCAGGTGATTCAACCCATTCCTTCTGTAAAGTAACACAAAGCCTCTGCATTACTTTGCATTGCATCTGCAAAGTAATACTAATTTATCTGGGAAGTCATGTAGCTTATTGGTGCTGTGAGTTGCACTCACACAGTTAGTCATTTTGGTATCAGGGAGATTCCCTGAATGGATAATATCTACTCAGTGGGACTAAGGCCTCCAGAATGGGACTTGGAGAATATAAATGGGTTGTGCCCTAAAGCAATAGTCGCAGTGCCCTGGTGTGGATTTACAAAGTGTGACAGAGACTCCAAATGAGGGACACAAAAAAATTAATTATGCAGACAACTGAAATTGCTGTGGATTCCTTCCTTTAGGGCACATCGTTCTTTCTGCTACCACCAGCTCATGACTATTTGTTTCGGCTCATAATTTGCCATCACAAAAGTGTGGAGACAAAAATCTGTGCCAAAGGGAGATGGCTTTTGATTTAGAATTGGAAGCATCCTCAAAGGGCGGGGGACATGCGCTTAAAATGTGACTGGAGGGACAAAGACTGAGGAGAGTGCTTGGGGGATCAAGTTTGGTTCCTCTGGGTGTGGAAGGAATGCTGAACAAACTCTGGATATGTTTAAGCAGCAGTGCAAGGGATGAGCTGCAGCATGCCCTGTTTCCCCAGTCACTCACACTGGGAAAGCTGCATGTGACCCTTTCTATTTTCAGGGGGGCAGCTTTCCTTCCTGTAGAAACCAAGCACAGGGACAGGAGACATGGTGTTTACTCAGGTTTTGATTGCAACCTGCAGTGTGGAGCACACCTTCAGCAGGGTATTGAAATGTGCTTCCTCATCCCAAGAGGAAGATGAAGCAGTCAGCTTCATCATAGGTGCAGGGTCTGGAATGGTCTGCAGAATGCTACATGCCCAAAGCATTCAAATTTCCACATCAAAGATATACATACACAAAATGAAGAGGCGCCTCACACAAACATTACATTATACATATACACAAGCTTAATTTGCTTGTGCAGTGTTCAAACTGAGAATCCAAAGGATGCTATCAGAAAGGGTGTAATATTTCAAGAACTAGGGAGAAAAGAGCACACAGGAGGAGTAAGGCTATATATGGATTCAGTGGTAGTGTGAACATTACATAATTCTCTGAATTGGAGCATAAATTGCACTAATTCTTTGATTTAGGTTCTACTTTGAAACAGAAAAGGCTTGCTTGTAGTTCATTCGCGCTGTGAATGGAGGTGGAAGCTTTTTGCAGATAGTTTTGGCCTGCCTGAATATGTTATCAGTTTTATTCATATAACTGAGACCATTTTGACAGAACCGGTAATACTCTGTCTTCTGTGTTCAGAAAGATCAATCTGGCTTAGCAAGAGTTGCTTTCCCTGCCTCCCATGAAAGAGGTGAAGCCTTTCTGTCCCATTCATAGAGGTGGAAAACTAAAATTATTCTCATCCTGGGATTCACCCCCCTTCACCCTTTGCTGGGTGAATTTGTGCAAAACCTGAAGAAAACTAGATGACGGCTTTTCACGAGTGCTTTAAAGCCTGAAGCAGGAGCTGAAAGGGAAGTGTTGGAGAGCAGGTACATGTGCATCAGCTCTCATCTTTGCTCTCAACATCCAGGTAGCAGGATCAGCTTTAGATACCCGTTCTTACAGATCGTGGTTTGGCTATAAATACTCCTGTGAGAAACAGAGCTAGGGCTGATGTGTCACAGCTTTGATCTTACCTGGGTGAGCTAAAGAAGGCAGCTGGACCTTGCACCTGGGCACTGACCTGCTGGAGACACACTTTGCTGGTGTGTGTGCTAGGTAGGAAAGCATATGCACAGCCCCAGGCCTGCATGAGCAAAACCCACATAGTCAAACTGCCAAGATTTCAGAGTACAAAAGAACAAACAAACAAAACAAAACCCCGAACAAACAAAAAAAGCCCCCAAACAGCCAATATATAAATAATTTTCTGAACACAAATTGAAGAAATATTGATCTTTACGAAGAATTGCAAAGAATTGTTCTAGGCTTGACAAGTCTCTGTTGGACCCTCTTGCTATACATTTGAAGAGCTGGACTTCAAAAGAAGCAAGACCTTCCATAGCCAATGTACTGGTGAAAACTATTATTTCTTCTCATTCACAGTGTTATTGCATTGGTATTTAAGGAAGCATTACAAAAGATTTTCCCTTTCCCCAGTGAAATGGTGATGTCAAGAGACAGAATAACCACAGAGCTTGAGAGAAGGCAGAAGCAGGGAGGATGACGTGAGTGGCACAAGGCTACATAGCAGGTCAGCGACAGAGGGGCTCAGATCTCTGCTGCCAGACCCTGACTGCGCTTCCTCCCGGACTCTCATCCTCACACCGCCAAGAGACTTTCTATCCTCAGCGTTAGGTCTTAAAATAAACAACATGATAGCATCCCATATGTGGTCCCTGTATTAGTGCAGGATGGAAACCAGTTTTACAATCTCTTACATTGTTTCCCTGCTGCTGCTGTCACTTTTCAGCAAGATACCCCAGACAGCAGTCAGGCTCAGCAATGACAATTTCAATTAAAAACATTTGTTTTCACATTCTCTTAACAGTTTCCACATGGTGAGAAGTGCCTCCTCTCCCTGTGTGAATTTTGGGCGTAGGATAGTGAACAAAGCATGTATGCTTCTCTCTATATGGGGAAAATTCCATCATGGCTTCGTTTGGAGTCATGCTGTAGCAGAGCCAGGGTGCTGCACTGTTGTGTATCTCACAGTGTTAAAGGGGTTTTATTAGAGAAGATTAGCCTTTTTCCAACTTGGAAACAAAAGCAACTAACGTACAAACAATAAAGGAACTTGAGTGGAAAGGAAGAAGTCTGTTTGCTATGATATCTAGCTTCTAACTACGGTGTTATTAGCTTGCAGAGCATATTTCTACAACATCTGGGGTTAAGCACACGTTATGTTAGTGCACACAGATTTAAATAAGTTGAAGAATTCCATAATTTAATGTCCTGATATTGCAAAGTAAACACATTTTTCCAGCTATTCAAAAGAGTGTTTTCACATCAGTATGCTGGGGTTAAGGAAACATTTGTGATATGCTGCAAAGTGGCCATTGACCAGCCTTGGGCTGGGGCGGAGCATTTAGGAAACTTATATTTTCTGTCTATGGGCAACACATTCTTTCGTGCTCCAAAACGCCTATTTCGCCCTCAGTACCTGGTTTTCACCATGTTTCATGAAAGTCACAGCAATCAGCAAATAGTCAAGTGGTCAGGACCTGCCCTGTGTTTGAAAATGATATGCAGATATGTTCATGTTGGATGTGAGAGGCAAGCATGAATAAAACTCTATCCTTCGACCTTGGAGAAAACAATACTCACCAGCAGTGATTGAAACCTATTCTAGGGTGGGACAGAAACCTGCTTCCCTCACTTTGCAGTTGGCACTATCTTATGTATCTCCGCTCTCTAGATACCACCTTACTTAACTTGAAATCCCCTCTGGTGCTTGTTATTAATTGCCTGAGAACAGTCACTGTGAAATTCCTAGTTTTTGGGATATGGGTGCCTACTTTTTCCCTAAAGCTACATAGCTTCTAGTTTTGGGGCAGGTTCTTGCTTAAATGCCTGGAGAATAACAAAAAGCTGGATACATTCATGTCTAGCTTAATCTGTGTCAGAATATCTCTCACCTTGTGCAGAGTAATCTAGCAGCAGAGTGCTCATCCAGAGTGGGAGAAACTCTGAAAGGATGATCAGAAAGCCCAAGGCAAGCAAAGCTGAGGGCATGCCCTTTTCCAGGCATCACTGTGGCAGACAGAGAAGACTGATGAGGAGGCATCTTGCTGCTGATATCGTCCTGGTTCCCCATCTAGCTCTGTGTCTCCAGCATCCCTGGCTGTAAAATGGCCAACCACTGCTGAGAGCATTCCAGGGCAGTACTGGTAGGTGCTTTTTCTCAGGAGGGGGACAAATAAACACAGTCGTGACCTGATAGAGAAGCCCAATATTCTTGTTGTTTTCCTGAACTCTCAATGGAAGCATTAAATATTGACCAGAAATGGATTTAAAGTGCTTTATTTCCTTACATGAGAAATGCATGAGAGGTGCTTTCCAAGTGTTTTGACAGCTATGTTTAGGTAGAAAGAGCATCCCCTCTCACTGAACACAAGGAGCCTCAGCTACTCTCACATGTACTTAGTCAGGCACCAAAACCAAGAAGACTGTAGAAAATCATGATGGTTTTCCCTATGCACCAACAAGGATCACAGGCATTATGTTGCCTGTCCGTGTGAGTGTGGCAATCGTTGTGGGACTGAAGTCGGACACTCCCTGAGTAACATGCAGAGACCATATTGTTCCATAAGGATCCATTTTTTTTTCTGCCCAGGGAAAACACATAGGGAAAGTGATAGAGAGGGGGGGAGAGTTGACTCTAAGTTGAACTAGACACTTATTTTTTAGATTTTACAGCCATAATACCAGATTGCCTTCCAGTTTCAGGTGGAGACTGGGCTTTCAGCAAAGACAGAGTGTAGTTTGTGGTTTGGAAAGGGAAAAAAAAGAGAGTGAATGGGATGAGCAAGTAGGATAGAGAACATTGTAGAGGCTGGCTATACTTCAAGGAAGTCTGATGAGCAAAACCCCGATTGAAGAAAGTGGTAGATTTAAAAAAGAGATTAAGAGATTTCCTCAAAATAGAACTCTAAGCAACCAGAAAAGTGAATGCAGAAGCACAAGGAGGCAAAATGGATACTTACATTATATGAAATTTAAAACAATAATAAAATTTTAGAAAAATCACTTACCCTACAGACTGTCATAAAAAATCCAGCAAATGCAGTGGAGTTTGCTAGTCTCCAAGGGACTATCATACTGAGGAAATGCTGAACCCTGAGTAAGTTCAGATTTCATGGCATATGCAAAAGTAAAGGATTTTTTCCAAGCAGGAAAATGAAATAAAATAAATTACAAAGTTTTTCTTCAATTATTTTTCAAGTCCAATAAACAGTTCTGGAGTTTTCATGCCCAAATTTAGCACCTGAACACATGTACGCTACAGACCTGTGGTATTAGTTACTGTGCTGTTATTCGATAGAAACATAGAATGGTCAGGGTTTGATGGGACCTTAAGATGACCTACTTCCAACCCCCCTGCCATGAGCAGGGACACCTCACATTAAACCATGTCACCCAAGGCTCTGTCCAACCTGGACTTGAACGCTACCAGGGATGGAGCATTTACCACTTCCTTGGGCAACCCATTCCAGTGCCTCACCACCCTCACAGTAAAGCACTTCTTACTTATATCCGACCTGAACTTCCCCTCTTGAAGTTTAAAGCCATTACTCCTTGTCCTATCAGTACAATCCCTAATCAAGAGTCCCTCCCCAGCATGCCTATAGGCCCCCTTCAGATATTGGAAGGCTGCTATGAGGTCTCCACACAGACTTCTCTTCTCCAGGCTGAACAGCCTCAGCTTTCTCAGCCTGTCTCATACGGGAGGTGCTCCAGTTCCCTGGTCATCCTCGTGGACCTCCTCTGGACTTCTTCCGACAGTTCCATGTCCTTTTTATGTTGAGGACACCAGAACTGCACACAATACTCCAAGTGAGGTCTCACAAGAGCAGAGTAAAGTGGCAGGATCACCTCCGTCGACCTGCTGGTCACACTCCTTTTGACGCAGCCCAGGATACGGTTGGCTTTCTGGGCTGCAAGTGCACATTGCTGGCTCATGTTCATTTTCTCACCAGCCAGCACCCTCGAGTCCTTCTCCGCAGGGCTGCTCTGAATCTCTTCTTCACCCAACCCATGGAATTAATTTGAATCCTTATGGAATAATATGGTCTCTGCATGTTACTCAGGGAGTGTTCGACTTCAGTCCCACGATTACCACACTCACACAGACAGGCAACATAATGCCTGTGATCCTTGTTGGTGCATAGGGAAAACCATCATGATTTTCTACAGTCTTCTTGGTTTTGGTGCCTGACTCTAGGTACATGTGAGAGTAGCTGAGGCTCCTTGTGCTCAGTGAGAGGGGATGCTCTTTCTACCCAAACATAGCTGTCAAAACACTTGGAAAGCACCTCTCATGCATTTCTCATGTAAGGAAATAAAGCACTTTAAATCCATTTCTGGTCAATATTTAATGCTTCCATTGAGAGTTCAGGAAAACAACAAGAATATTGGGCTTCTCTATCAGGTCACGACTGTGTTTACCTGTGCCACTCCTGAGAAAAGTCTCAAGCTGCGCCTGAGATTGCCCCGACCAAGGTGTAGGGCCCTGCACTTGGCTTGGTTGAGCTTAATGAGGTTTGCATTGGTTATTTCTCTTTTCCATTTGATAGCACGAAGTTAAAGCGAGAATTAGCCATTTTATAGAACTGACCCTAAATGAGAGACTCCTAGAATCAAGAATAGACATAAAAATCTTTTTGATCAGCTAAATAGTATCTTCTGCATTCATCAGCAGTAGAATTAGGGTGTGGTTAAACTAAGACTCTATGTGTGACTGAAGTTTTACACTGGAGAATGTAGGTCACAGCTGTGCAAGACTTGATGCAAGGCTAATGATTTGACTTTTCATTGACTTCAGTGGCCCCTTGTGAACAGATTAAAACAAGAGGTCTCTAGAAGCAAATACTAGAGAAGCCTGTTGCAGTGTATTGATATTACTGCAACTTAATCCTGGCATAAGAACAAATATGTCTACCAACTGTGAGTAAATAAATGGCTTGCTAGAACTGTTGTTAATTTAATGGTGTTGGGGTCATGCTAAAATCACCTTGTCTGTCCAAGGATAGGTGTGGATTGAACCAGTTGTCTGTAGTTTCTGGAGAGAGATGGACACTTCCAGAATTGTATTCATCTCAGGTAAGAGAGTTACTGAAAATGTCTGTGATAAGTGAAACGGCCTGGCCATTGAAGATGCCTGTCCCCTCTACTGATTAGATGGTTTTCCCATTCTAGATATGTAAGCAGTAGACTATTAAAACTAAATCATGAATTTCGCCACTATCATTGCTGTTATCCAAACTTCAAGAGGTGGAGGAGAGATACGTATCACCCATGACTGAGAGAACCTAGCTCCTGCTTATATGGGCAGCAGACAGAAATAATTATGAACTTAACACGAATCAACAACTTCAAATATTCTACAGGCATCAGAACTACTTGTCTTCACCTGAGGAACTGACATTGATAGCCATGAATGCTTTTCCACCTGAGTTGCTCATTGGTCTCTTGAGATTACATATACCAGCTGCAAGTATGATTAGTTCAAGCATCTGTAGCAAGCAGCATGAAAAGAGTCCTTAGTATCAGTATTCATAAAGTAGGTTTTGGATGCCAAAAGACTTCCTGTGAATGACATCTCTTCTGGTCATCACAGCGCTACTCTGTGTTTGTAGAGAGAAACCTGATCTGACAAAGGACCAAGAAAGATGTTACCTTGTTCAAGGCTGAGGTCTCTGTTTTCTTTCTAAATGGGGAATGCCCATCACTGAAGTTGGTAATCTATAAAATTTAGATTGATTTGAGTCTTAGAGACCTGTGTAGCTATCTTTGAATGTTGATCAGGTTTTGTGGTAGGGAAAATAATCCTTTGGAGAGTGGTGGTGTTAAGAAGTGGGGCTTTTTCAGGGTGTTAATACTAACTTCTTTTTTATGTTAACCAAGAGCTCTTTATACTGTTAGCACTGAAGAACTAAAGAAAGCATGTGAGCGGGAGCTCGTATTCCCCAGGCATGTCCATCTTCAACAGAATAATTAATTTCCAGTATCACCTGCTGTACTGCTGTGGCTGCACAAGTTAGAAAAAGGCTGGCTTGTCTGGCAAGATGTGAATGGAGTTCTAATAGTGAGCAAAATCAGCATTAGTGCTCTTGTGTTGACAGAGAAATGTGGAAACCAATATTATAGTTTCTTTCAGAAAAGTCACTAGCACAGGCAGGAAAGGGGAACAACTGTGAATGTACTCTAGATCCATAAGAAACTAGACTTACCCTCATAGCATGCCGCAGAACTAATGATCTTTACTTTTAAGAGTGATTCAGGGTGGAAAAGCCGGAAAATAAGATAGTCTAATATTTTACGAGGATTGCCTCCTTACCACTCTCTGGTACATAATGGTATTTTCTGTTGTTTTTTCCTTTATGGTTTGATTTGTGGGGCTCTTTAAATGTCAAAACACAGTTCACCCACTTTTTATATACTCATAAATCCAAATAAATAACAAAATAAAAATTGGGCCATTTATTCAGTCAGGTTTTGGTGTACAGCGTCCTTTTAAAAATACAGGCTTAGCTGCAGGGTAAGCAATCTTTCAGCATTATGTCTCCAATCTGTCAATCTGATCTGAGCTTAAAGGACTCATATTCTGTTTTTTCCATAGAAACACAACACTTATTCGATAGTAAGTATAGCTTAAGCTGCCTTATAGAAAATATGCAGCTCTTACTTCTCCATTCTCATTACCTTTGAAAATTGGCCAGCTGTTAGCTGAATTAAACTTATACCAGGCACTTTGAAGGTCATTGAGTAGCTCCATACAGAGAATTTGCCAAAATAAACATTGACAGACTGGAGAAAATATGTGTCAGGGATTAAACTCGTTCTACCTTTGTGATCATGAAAATCATCACAAATTTTGTTGATCTGTTAATCAAAGATTATATACTTTCAATTACGACTTATGCCTTGCCCCTTCTTTACAAGGCCCCTTTTCAATGCTAAAGCAGATCAATAAATTTAAATGTCCTCACTTTACCTTTGAGGCTGAGACAGCTTTTCCCTGTTCTACTTTTTGGATTTCATCACAGTATTCTCAAAACCAGCTACGTTGATGCTCTCTTCATTCTCCTTTTGCTATCACAGTTTTTATAACAAACCTCTAAGAGGAAAAACTTGCTGGCTTCAATTCCTTGAGCACTGTTTGCACCTTGATTGCAAGGTTTTAAGTTGACAATATTAGAAATGTATTATAGACTATCTCTAGTACATTGAGCTCTATAAGGTAGCAGACTCTACTGAGTTGCTTTCTGACCACCAAACCAAAGTCTCCCTTTTCAAATCATACCAGGTGAACCAAACCTAAAAACCCTGTAAATATTCAAGCTGCCTATTTAATTTTTCAGTTTTTTAGTATTTTCTTTAGTTTCTTTCTCTCTTTTTTTTTTTTATTTTTTTTTTTTTTTAGGAAACAGAAAAAAAAAAATAATAATCTTTTGAAGGTTAAAACTGCATGCAGAAATTTCAACAGAAAGGTCCAGAGCAAGTATTTGCCTTATTAGTTCTAAGTCGGATGCCTGGAGACTGGAGAAATAAATATCCTAGCAGTATTCCTAAAAGTAAAGAAATGCTGGAATTTGTTTATTTTCTGAGTTTGGTTTAAGTGATCCATCTGTTATTTCTGGGTGGTCAAGAAGTTTATACTGAAAAGATTATACTATAACCCAAAACAAAGCCAAACCACAAATATTTAAACAGCTATGAAGATTTTATTGTAAGAGCCACTGGAAAAACTCTGGAAAAGTCCCCCAGTGAAGGGGACAGATTAAAAAGTTCTGAATATTCCTTCAGAAAGAGTTTAAACAACGACAATAGGAAGCTGTCTACTATCTAATGTATTCAAGGTAACTCATTTACTCATCTGTAAATGCTGAGTTAAAAATGTTGATTGTAGTTTTATGAGTTTACAATTTTATCTTAAACATATTTTTCCTAATATAGTAATGAATTCTGGACGTGCGCATATTGCTTTTTCCACCAAAGACCCTTTCTAATGACTGAGATTTCCCCTTGAACACTTACTTGTTAGTGAAGCCTACGAGGAAACATAATCCTGCTGTTCTTATGCTGAGTAATACCTAGTAGCACCCAGTACATCTAAGCGGGAAATAGCAGAAATTGGCTTAAAACCAGGAATGCATTTGAACATCTAACAGCATATTTGCACAGCTCGCTGTGGTGTGGTGAATAAACCCTGCAGCTGAGCTAGCTCCATATCCCAGCACTGCTATGGCCAAGAGGCACAGTGCTAGCTGGGCCTGGCTGCGCATCCTTCTTGGGACCTAAGTGATATTGGTGCTGTATTGTCATACCAATATAATAGTCTGCCCAGAGCTTGACTGAAGACCTCTGTGTTCCATCCCAGAGCAGAGACATACCCTTGCCCTCCACAGGACGACAGCATCTGTGGTGACCACAGCTATGATACAAATTTTCTGCTATGTCCTCAACAGCCTCCAGAAGCAGGACCAACTTAATGCAGACCAAGATACCTATAAGTGAATATGAAAGTCCAAAACAATGTAGATAGAAGTCTCTAGACATATTTGCTGGCTTGATTTTCAGGAAGTTAGATTAAATTCAAACTTTGCTGATTTCAGGGGAAGCAACACTCTCATATATTTCAGTTGAGAACATACTCTGGAAACAAGGCTTCACATAGCAGTGATTAAGTGTGACCTCGATATGGTTTTATGTATAGCAATTTTTTCAAGAAAACTATAAAAAAGACAAAAAGAAACAACTTATGATCTGCTGGATCTGTAAATAGGAAAGCTAACACATAAGAAACTAACAGAAACTTCAATAAATACCAATCCATGACACATGTTTACATTTGAGCAACTAAGCTTACAGTATGTTATTTCAAATATCCCTAGGACTGCTGATAAAAAAAAAAAGTCTAAATTTTCTATTAAAATACTTCTATTTTCCAAAGAAAAAAAAAAAAAGAAAGGAAGTCATATGTCTGCTAAGAGTTAACCCTTTAGACACATGCTGTAGCCAGCACAGGACCTTCCGGAGGACTCCATATTCCCCATGTCATAGTACCTACCTTTACACAGAATAAACTTCTGTCTGAAAGTTTTTGTTTCTTTGGCTGGAAGAAAGACTTAAATAATTTGGGTGCATTTGAAGCCTACTTTTTACCAGTTATAGACAGACAAAATAAAACCAGAAAAAAAACCAAACAACCAAAAAAAAAACCCTCGGAAAATATAGAAAGTAGCACAAAAACACAAGACAGACAACACAAACCCTATGTAAAGGTCTTTGTAGAAATGCAGCTCTTAACTATACTTAAGTTTAAGAATGAAACTGAGAAATAGTAATGGAACTACTGAAAAAGAACTGCTGTTAGAGTATCCATTCAGCAAAGAACCTTATGTTTAAGCATTCCACTGATCTCTCCTGTAATGATTTATATTTATATGAAGAAATAAATAGCCAACAAATGTTAACTATGACTTTGGATTATGGCTTTGTTTTGGGCTTTTGTTTGTTTGTTTGTTTTTGTAGACCCTGAATCAGTAATTACACAGCACAGACAAACTTAAAGTAATCTGCAGCTGGATCTAAGCAGCATTGTTTCACAGTGGTATTTTCACAACAACCAAAAAGCTTTCCTATACTTTGGGAGAAAGGATCTGGAACTATCCAACACCACCAAAGCATTCAAACCACCCACTAAGATACTCTCTTTTGCGGATCAGTCAAAATGCTCTAACATAATCACTGTGACTTGCCCTTCCACAGATAATATACACAATCATTCACTTAGGGATGCAGTGACTTTAAATATTTGCATGGCATCTTGGTCTTCTCTTGGTAAAAAAGTGCCCTGGCTCCTCATGTGCAATATGGTTTGACTAGATAGCAAGAAAAAAATAATTTCTCCATAGCCTGTAACACTGTCTACCTCTGCCTTCTGCGGATCTAAAAAGTGATCCTTTTTGCATATCCTGTAGAAATAAGATAAAATCAAACTAGGTGACAGTCAAGCTCTTACAGCACCTGTACAAGAAATGGTGGTTTTTCTTTTTGCAATAAATCAAAGACATGGAAGCCATATTGACTTTTAAAGAAGAATTTCATATAAATATATGAATGCTAGGTTGTCATACCCTGAAAAGCTTGTGTTTAAGAATGTGCTGTAAAGAAAAACATCTAAAGGCTCCTGAACAGTACATGGATTCTAGCTAACTGTAAATAACCATGAACAAAGAATATCTCAGTAGCCAATATTTTTCTCTGCTGGTATCAAATGAAATTCATTTGGTATCAGCTGGAGTTTTTATAGTGCTAATGGAAGTTATTTTCAGTTCTCACTTCAGCCCATAAGTACACAAAGGCAGCAATTTTGCTAGTAATCTGGAGATCAGTTTGTATGTAGGGGGTATACTTTAGACTGTTTCTGCAGTGCAAGCTTTTATCTTAATAAATGTGGTGAATCATAAATAAAAAGGAGATGATAAAAAAGGAACATTCAGCTGAGGCTATAAGGTTGGGTTTGGAAACATTTCATACTGTGAAAGTCTGAACTCTAAAACATGATGTCCAGTAAGCCCTGTGCTCAGTGGGGAACCAGTGTATCTGAGAATTAAATATGACTGATATTTTTCTCACAATAATTCCTCTGATATTACTTTCACATATGACATGAGATATAAACTAGTCATGTTCTGCTGGGCTGCACAGCATACATATAATTGCAGTCCTTTTTAATAAACTCATGCATTTGAGCATATATCAGACTGCCAAAGGATTAAGTAGCCCAATAAATAAGGAAGAGTTTAACTCTGCTCTTTCAAGCTCTCCAAATCCTATCAGCAATGCCAGTCTCTAATTGTGGCAAGTTGATTAGTGTTTCAACACAGTTTGGTAACAGGCAAAATCGCTCTCCAAAGTTGCCCTCCTAGAAGAACTTTCATGTGGCAAAACTGTTACTCATTTTCTCTAATGACAAATTTAACATCAGCTAGTTAAAATTTATCTAGCATAATGCATGCATAGTGCTTAGGAGTTATGCAACATGGTGCGTTACAGCATGCATAGGCAATTTGGCTGTGCAAGGGAGTGGGGCCTGGCTCTCAAAGGCAATGCAGCTGAGTTTTCTCATAGTGCTTAAAAAGGTCAGTGACTGTTAGTGATAATAGCCCTTAGAGATGAACTGAGCTTTTTATCATTCTCATCAGTCGTTAGAGCTATGTGAGATGCAGATTGCTGTACTGCAGTGTTCCCTGGCATCCTGGTGCCCCAGTTGTCAGACTGGGAGTCTATCAGGGTACACAGCAGTTCCATCGCTGCTTGACCACTAAAATGCCTTTCCACTGAAAACAGAGTGAAGTGTGGAGGTACATGATACAGACCCAAGTTTAATCTTCTTGCATGGTAGGGACCCAATTAGACTTTCATCAGACTTGGAAGTGGTCCCATATCCCACCCTCTGGCTGGACTCCTGTGATGCTTACTGCGTCAGCTACATGCTTGTTTCTTATACTTCCAGAAAGGAGCTGTATTTTAACTTACTATACAATTAGGCACAATATTTCTACATTAGGATTCCTCCTATTAACACCGATAATGTAACACAGCCTGTCAAACTGTGTATTGACCTTCCTCATTTCAGGGAAGTCATGATTAGCTAATGAGATAAAAGCAACTGGCTGAATTTAGAACATATTGCTACATTTTTTAAGAGAGTTTAACTCCAACATTTACCACTTCTGGAAAAATGTGAGTTAGATCAAAGGCACACCCTCTTATTTTGTAAAGAAATAAAAGGCCAAAGTAATATAATGGTTCAAATGTTTTCTTTATTCAGTCAATAAAACTCACTATAGTTTAAAGCTGAAATGCAGCTAAATAAATATTGGAGAATCCTGAACTGCCACAGATTTTCAGTCCTTTAGGATCTGAATTTGCAGTAATGAATCTGCTTTTAAGCAGTCTTCACAAGAGTTACAGGGACAGACTGAAAACAGCACTAAGTTCATAATTTTCCATTTAGGTAACAAAGCATTGTGATTCAGTTGTTTGGTTATACTTTCTTAATGGGAATTTTCTTTGCCTGTGCAAATAGTTAAACATCAGCGTACATTCTTTTTCCTATTCTAGTAAAACAATTGAGTCATGAAACCTACCTGAAGTGACAGGCAAAGGCAAACTTACAACTGCTTTAGCAAGAGGTAAAAACTGTTTTTTCCAGCACTACTGAGATCTGGATCTTCATTGCCTTTCCCTTTGTGCAGCCGGATCCACTTTAGCAAAGGCTGTTCAAAGGCTTTTTAAAAACCAGTGTCACCATGACATCCATACTCACTTTGCATTTGTGACTGTAAGGCAGTACAGAATTGGGATTTTTCTGCTGAGTATAGGTGCCCTCATTTTCACAGTAAAGATCAAGGAGGTAAAGATCAATATTTGCATTGATATTAAGGAAAAGCCATTCAAGTGACATTCTGTGCTACTATAGCTACCAAGTTCCTTGGCTAGAGGATGGTAATTTCTTTTCCCTTCCCTTCCCTTCCCTTCCCTTCCCTTCCCTTCCCTTCCCTTCCCTTCCCTTCCCTTCCCTTCCCTTCCCTTCCCTTCCCTTCCCTTCCCTTCCCTTCCCTTCCCTTCCCTTCCCTTCCCTTCCCTTCCCTTCCCTTCCCTTCCCTTCCCTTCCCTTCCCTTCCCTTCCCTTCCCTTCCCTTCCTTTCCCTTCCCTTCCCTTCCTCTCTGTTCCACTTGTTCTATTCTTTATACATATTCTTCACTACCAGAAAGGTCCAGCAGTTTTTCAGGACTGTACTGAGCAGCATACTTAACATCTATCATACTGAGATAATATTTTCTTGCATTTTCTCTCTGGGAAAAGAATAATGTGCAGTGGTATGTTTTCGTTGGATTGGACACTTCTAGAGACTTTCTCCTGTTGTGCAAGTCAGCCTCTATTTGCATTAAAGAAAGAGACATCCAAGCAGCAGAAGGTGCTGAGTTTTCTGACAGTCCTTGCTTTCCATGTGAGTTCAGTCTGTAGTCCTGCATCATCTGGTTCCTTGAAAGAGCTGCTTTTCTGAAACAGGAAAGCTATGCACTTATAATAAAAAAGCACATCCTCTGTAGATGTGAATCTCTCCCTGTAAACTCTTCAGAATGTTCTCCTGTGCTTTGCTATCAACTTAATTGTTTAGTTAGTAGTTGTAAGTAAATGTTGAACATGAAAAGAGTAAAAGTAAGCATTGGGAGACATCAAAAAGAGATGTGGAATCTCATTTTACTATTCCACAGGGCAGATGTAAACTGTTCTAGCAAACTTCTTGAGCCCTACTTTCAGCTGACACCACTACAGCTCATACTTGAGACTGCCAAATGCTGCAGAGAGATCCCAGCAGATGGAAACAGTATTGATAGCAGCCTATCAATCATAGGTAGTGCTGTAGCTGTTCCCATTATACCTTGTAGCCTACATCCACAAGTTAACTGTTTTCAGGTTGTAACTCACACTGAGTGTGTAGTTAGCCTTTGCCTCATTTCTGTTTCTGCTTGCTTAGGACTGAAAACATGAATGTTGGGCTGACAGCAGGTTGAATCAATACCAACTTCTTTAAGGATCAGCAGACAATTGGAAGTGTCAAATAAAAAGATGAGGTTCCTCTCCAAAATGAGTGCTTTGGTCTGAGACAGCACAGGCTGATTGTGGCTGCCTTCCAGCGGCCAAGAGACAGCTCAGGGATGCTCCGTGAAACTTCTGTTTCAGCCCAGAGTTGTTTTCTGAGTGAATATGCTGAGCACTGGCAATGCAAGCAGGCTTATGGCTGTGGTGCTGCGTGTGCTGGATCCTTAATAAGTAAGAGTATTGTGAGGAAAAGAAGTCAGCTGCATGATGCTCACTAACCTTTCTCATCTATAAAACTACAAAAATCCATTAAATTGTTTCTTCACACGATGCTCCCATGTAAAAGTTTACTGTAGTCAAATCAGGGCTGTTATGTGATCACCACTGAGTAAAAAAGGCAGGCAGTGCACAAAAATAATAATGGACAGTCACGCTAGCCTCATTGATAACAGCAACGTCAGCTTTTTGAGCTGTATTCCAAATATTAATGGACCACGTACAATGTAACACCATGCTGAAAAACAGGATAGATCTTTCAAATAAGCATGTCTTTCAAAGAAAGCTTCATTTACAGAAATGCTTTTCTTTTCTGTGAAACTCTATTTGACATAAAATTGGTAAGAAATGCACATATGATTTGGAAATGATTGAGGAACTCCTTCTTGTCCCCAGTTTTTCTCATGTGACTGACCTGAATTTCTTTAAAGTCATTAGGAAGATTGCTATGATGCCGCTGAGTATCCTGTAAATCCTACTTGTCAATTCCACTGAGATTACTTGCAGATGTTAAGCCTGAGTAGGCATTTGCAGATTTGATCTGATATTTATCAAATGTGAAACTGCAGTTATGATAGAAGAAATTAAAAAAAATTGTGATTGTTTCTTCTGCTAATGAGAAAGAAAAATAATAATTTTTATAGGTGATGTAACAGCTTCCAGTGCTCAAAGTAAAAAAATACACCAAAGCCATGATAAAGATGTTAAGCATGCTCTAAACCTGTTAAAACAAGAAGAGTAAGCCACCAAATCATGAATATTGTAATCAAATTTAGCTCAATAATAAAATCTGAATATTTACAGTGTTACTATGCAGAAAAGCCAGTTTCCATTATTAGGAAATTGTCTTATTTTTCTAAGGAAATACATTTCTGCCTCCAACAAATTCTATATTCAAAGCCGCAGGAATTAAGTAACAGGAGAGGAAAACCCAAATCTTTTCTTGACAAAGGTTTTCTGTGATTTGGCAGTAGCCATCTGTCATGGTTGAGTGTTGTTAAGACTGAAAAAGGCATTATATCCACCATACCCAGAAATCAGACTTCTATAAATACTGACTGATTAAAGCTTGGTAAGAACATGAATTTATGAGGTTTCCAAAATGAGATTCAGGTTTCCTGTCCTACCATGTCCCCTCATTTGGAAGCTCAAACTCACTTGCTGTTATCTTATTTAGTTATTCTTTTACATTATCTGTGTCAACAGCCTTTTCTGTCTTCTGGATTAGTTAATTTTTTAATTTGTATTTTCATAGAAACAGAATAGTTGGGGTTGGAGAGGACCTTAAGATCATCTAGACCCAAACCCCTTGCCATAGGCAGGGATGCCTCACATCAGACCATGTCATAAATCATAGAATAGTTAGGGTTGGAAAGGACCTTAAGATCATCTAGTTCCAAACCCCCTGCCATGGGCAGGAACACCTCCCACTAAACCATGTCACCCAAGGCTCTGTCCAACCTGGCCTTGAACACCGCCAACGATGGAGCATTCACAACTTCCCTGGGCAACCCATTCCAGTGACTCACCACCCTTACAGTAAAGAATCTCTCCCTTATATCCAATCTAAACCTCCCCTGTTTAAGTTTGAACCCATTACCCCTTGTCCTATCAGTATAATCCCCAATGAAGAGTCCCTCCCCAGCGTCCTTATAGGCCCCCTTCAGATACAGGAAGGCTGCTATGAGGTCTCCATGCAGCCTTCTCGCCCAAGGCTCTGTCCAACATGACCTTGAACACTGCCAGGGATGGAGCATTTACCACTTCTTTGAGATAGTGTCAGCGCTTCACCACCCTCACAGTAGAGAACTTCTTCCTTATATCTAACCTGAACTTCTCCTGTTTTACTTTGAGCCCATTACTCCTCGTCTTATCGCTACAGCTGCTGATGAAGAGTCCATCTCCGTCGTGCAAAAAACAGCATTTTATCTAATATTCGTATTTTCCTAGTAACAGTTGGCAAAGGGTCAAGTTTCACTGATATATCAGAGTTGACTTCTTTTCTTTTCCTTTCCTTAATAAAGGGACCATTGTGTTCATAGCATTTGGAAAATTACCTTTTCTTTAAGCATAATTCATGCCCTTCTCCATTCTACAAGTTGCTACTTAAAAACAAACAGATTGAAATGCACCATGATAAAATAACGATACTCAGTGTCATTATATCATGAAGAAGGAAAGACTGTCTTTCCTATTAGGCTGAACTGGCACCAAGGGTGCCCCTCCACTGGAAGTCAACAGGCATATATCAGGGTCCTGTATTGTAATTTTTAAACAGCGACTCAGCGCTGCCAATCCTGCCATAAAAATGCAGAGAACATTTGAACTTTTTCCTTTTTTTTTTTTTTTTTAAACATTTCCTCCTTTTAAAAAAGAAGAAAGAAAGAACCGACACATGAAAAGAATGCTTTGACATTTGAATGTTTGGTATACAGAAAACAAACTCCATGATCTTTTCTTTGAAGTTAATTTCTGTGCATTCTGGAGCAAGTGACTGTTTCATTCTGCATTCTAGAAGGAATGTTTATAATGGCTTACTCCGAAAAGCTTTTTCCAGACTATTTCAGAAGGAAACTCGCTACAGCTCAGTTAAAAACACAGTAGATCAATACACGACCAATGGTGTTTTGTCTATTGGTTGTCAGTTAGTGTTTCTTGATTGAATTAATGTAACCAACCGCCTCTCTATAATTGCTTTCTTTAACTTCTTGGTAACGTTTGACACAGTGAGGATATAGGTTTCTAACGCATAGACACAAAATTTTAAGACTGGAGTTTTTATTCACCTCTTCAGATAAGAAGCTGGACTTAAGGAGTCTAAAAGGGATTCTTGCTGCCTCTCTTTGGCTCCCTTCCAAAAATGAGACATCCTATTAAAATTAGTCCTAAGAGACTTTACCAAGTTGTAAAGGGAAAGAGAGAGCTCCAGCAGGTGATTTTTCTTGTTCTTGGGTAAGTATCACATTGGTAGAACGTGCTGCCCTGGAAAGGAACTTCTTTCTGTCCATTGCCCAATGTTTGCGAGGAAGCGCTTGTACCATCTTAGTGGAACCATTCCAGAAAAAAAAAGGCAGATGCATATTTCAGCATAGGATATTTCCCTGAAAAATGTTTTTGTTGCTGTCAGATTAGCTCAACAATGGCAAAAGTACCAGCTTAAAGAAACCTCTTAAAATGCTTCTGTAGATCTGCTGTGTTAATTGCCAGTTACAAAACAAGCAAAAGAAAAATAAAAAGGAAAGGTTGACATAAACACTGTACATATTTGTATATTTTTATTAGAGTCATTCTGATGTTTTTTCCAAGTGAGAGATCCAGAAGTCAAGGAAAGTATAGGTGTCAAAAAGCTACTTTTTCAGCAACAAAAAGGAGATTACCTTGCCTTTCTTTTGGGAGACAGAATAAAATCGTTAGTAATGCTTTGATGCATGCCCATAATTTTTCTTGAAACCAGAAGACCTCTGTGACTATCCTTCAGATTGCTATTTCAAACTAATGCCACTAACTCCAGACCTTTTTTGACCACTGCAAATACAGTGTATTCCCAGGTGGTTATTCTGTACTCTCAGGCACCAACAGGATATCTGGTTATCTCACTGAAATCAATGCAGTCTTTAAGATTATATTTCGTAATAGACACTAGCTTATTCATCATGACATCAGTTTAAATCAATTTTCATAAAGTTTTTAGTTCACGTTTATGGCACTGCATGGAGGCAGAAAACTTCCTGGAGATTTAGAGTTTGTCCCTTGATCACACCGTAAAAATGTCAAACTATTAATAATAAAAAAGTCTATGTCTCCTGCTGTTAATATTGGTTGTGTTTTACAGAGCATAACTGGTTTTAAAGGAACTCAGGGCTCAGTCTTCACTACAGTCCTCCGAGACAGGAGGGACATGAAATAGTCACTTCCTGTGTTTGATAGTTACTACAGATGGCTCATGGGTCTTTAAATTCATTAATCATGCCTTCACTTAAATCTCTTCTGAAATGCAGACAGCAAAGTCCTGATTATTTACTTTTGTATATGGAGGCAGAACATGTTCTGTGATTTATTCATTGAATGCTTTATAAATGCAATTGCAGAAAAGTGTGGGTAGGCTGTCTTCAAGCAATGCTCACAGTCTTGAACAACCACATTGTTTACTCCATCATGAACAGTAAGCTTGAGACAAAAATTCAAAACATCAAGCCATTTCTAATGTATACATCTTTTGCATAGAGAAGAACTGATGTTTAAGGAAGTATCAGCAGAAAAGGTGAAGATATGTGCAAAAAGGAGATTTAAAAATCTACATAGATGTTTCTGCATCACAGAGAGACAGTGAACTCTTTCTACCTGCTTGAGCAATCCAGTGCCAGCATCTCTCTTAACTTATGAGAGATGAGTCAACAATATTTTTAGGTCTTGATCTTGCACACTAAAGATAAATGCATGTAGCTTTCTGCAGACAGAGAATTGCCATGCTTTCTCCTGGGAATCATTCAGAAGTAGGTGTGTTATCTTTGCATATAACACATCCATTTTTCTGTTACACTTTTCATAAACTAACAGCATTTCACCTTGAAATGTAAGTTAGCCTTTTGAAAATGAATCTTCCCTTATGGAAAGAAAGAGCAGATTTTTGCAGTGAGTTCAAAATATTATTCCTTCTTCAGCCTGCAGTAGATTACAGAGATTTGGTTATCATTACAGATCTATGAAGTGCAAACCTTTTATTGCCCAAGAGGTTACACAAGAGAGGAAAAACTGTATTAAATTTTAATTATAGCTTTTGTTTTATTATGAGTTATTTTATTGGAGGAGAAAAATCACAGTAAAGATTTTTCCTCTAAAATAATGTCTTAGATGATTAGGCCTCCTAATGCCATCTGATGATTCACAGTGATAGTTCTCATTTATGGCCAATTGACACCAAATGGCAAGAACAGACCTGAGGGCAGACTAAGCAGATTATTTTTTTATAGCTGAACTCAGCCAGCACACCATCTGTATAATTCTACCATCCATTATTACTTTCAAGGCAAATGTGAATGTTATTTCACTCAAGGAACGTAATGCAGCACTATCAGGATTTTGGACCTTGGCCTCTGAACCAAGCTTTTATGGAGCTTTTAATAACTAGGGTACCTATAAACAGGAGAACCCTCCATACGGGCCTTTGTACTATAGAAGTAACTGATCTCACAGCTTTCTTTAGTTTTCTGTGATTGAACGCTAAAAATAATTTGACTAAAATGGAAATTTTCAGGCCAAAGCATTAAAAAAAATAATCTGTTGATCAAGAAAACTATCCTCAATTAGGAATTGGTGTTTTCTGTTTGATCAGTAATGCCAGTAACAGTCTTATCACCTCTGAAAGATTTTCTTCAGTATAATTTGGAGTGCTGCATCCCTAGGGTCAGATTTCACTCCAGCCATGCATGCATGAAGATAACCATCGTGCATTTGCGGAGGTGGCCATCCAGCCATCTACCTTTCTCTTCACAGGCCACAGATGCTTCATTAGCCACTTTTTAATAACTTCTTATTCAGAGTGGTGACCATGAATTCCCCGTCATCTTGCACTTCACTCACACTTACTCCCCAGACAAAACTCACTAACTCATTCCTTCCCCAACCCCTGGCAGACTTGTCACCGCAGTCATTCAATAGCGTTTGTTTTCAGCTCAGGGACTGTTACTCCTTTCCAGGCTTATTCTCAGGGCTTCAGAGCTTCCTACAGTGTAACAAATATGTTATTGATTTAGGACCTAATTTCAGAGGGATCATTCACAGGATTAAAATGACCATGTGCTAAAGTGTCTACATCATCAACACCCTCCTCCCTCTCTCCAAGTAATTTTCCATGGCAATCTGGAGTTACAGACTCCCTCTGTGAGAATATAGCCACCACACTGGTATGTGCACTACTACTTCCACACAGTTCTGTGCAGCTATCTGTCCTACCTCTGACTGTCTAAAACTGTATTTCCAGGTAGAGTATAGGAACAAGACAGTACTCTCCTGAACACTCTACCATTCTCTGACTTTTAGCAGTGAAGAATTTGAGTGTGTTATGGTCACTCTGAATTTAGTAATTGTAAGTGGATCTCCCTTCCATGAGCTTAAACAGTGTCCTCCTGGTCTTTTAGTAAGTGCACCATGGCGGGGCAATGAGTCCAACAGCTCAGTAAGGACTTCTCTTCTGTATTTGCTCTACATTACTGCTGTTCATGACATTTTCTGTAATATAAAAGTATTCAAAGCTTTTACTAACTTCTAGAAGTTATGTAAAGATGATGTATGTACAACATCATAATTATGCTATAAATACATTGTACTGTATTATTATACTTTTAGAATTGTTGATATCATATCATATCATATTACAATAGAATCATAGAATGGTTTGGGTTGAAAGGGACCTTAAAGATCATCTAATTCCATCCCCCTGCCATGGACAGAGACACCTTCCACTAGACCAGGTTGCTCAAAGCCACAGCTAATCTGGCCTTCCAGACTTCCAGGGATGGAGCAGCCACAACTTCTCTGGGCAACCTCTTCCAGTGTCTCACCACCGTCACAGTAAAGAACTTCTTAATCTCTAATCGTAATCTACCCTCCTTCACTTTAAAGCCACTCCCCCTTGTCCTATCACTACTGGCCCTTCTACTACATTTCATTGCTTTGCATTGTACTGCATATCTGGGGAGTTTATAACCTAAACAGCTGCATGAAAATGAGTAAAGTCAATTAATTCCCAGATAGACAGTGTGCAGTGTGGCCCAAGATGGAATCAAGGACCACAACTGTCTTTCTGAGGTCCCTCATGCACATCTGCATCAAATTAACAATTTACGGTGCTTCAGGGCTCCACATTTTACTGCATAAGCTATTTTACCACTGAAAGTTACGAGAAATTTGTCACAGGCTTCCATAAGAGCAGTACCGAGCCATATATGAACTACTCAAGGTCACACAGCTAGAAAGTATCAGGTCCAGGAAATGAACCTTTATCTCCTGACTCCTTATGCATTGCTTTAACCTCAAGGTTTGTTCCTTTGTTTTCCTTTAAAAAATATTTTGACCAAAACATTGTTTTCTCCATGATATTACATGAATAATTCCTTTTATAGTATGTCTTGGTTACATTTCTCTTTCATTTTTGATCTGGGAAGAATGGTGACATGTTGTATCTTCCAGATAAGGAAGTTCCCTGCTGAAAAATTAATGGAACAGTTTTATGCTTCCTATTGATCAGATCTTCCAAATAGGCTTGTATACATAAATCTAGTCTATCTCAGAGGAATCAAAACTTAAAGTCTCATTACATGCTTGCCTCATTTTTGGACACCTTTGAATAAGATAACAGTAAAGTGAGGACTTCTCCAGGGTCCAGAGGTGTTGAACACAAGCAGAAAACCCATCAGATAGATAGTTTCCTGGGAAGTTGTGAATGCTCCATCCCTGGTGGTGTTTGAGGCCAGGTTGGACAGAGCCTTGGGTGGCATGGTTTAGTGGGAGGTGTCCCTGCCCATGGCAGGGGGGCTGGAACTGGATGATGTTAAGGTCCTTTCCAACCCTAACTATTCTGTGATTCCATGTTCTATGACCAAGACTTCTGAATCAGTTATATGCCCTAGGACATGTGGAAAGACGTGATTGCATCTATGAACTCTGTTCATTTTATGGTAAAGATGTTGATGAAGCATAAGCAAATGAGTTGTGAAAAGTGTGCTGTAGTACTTAAATACTTCAAAAATCCACCCTCCACCAACACTTCCCAAAAAAACCTCAGCCTTTTAGAAAGTTTTTTCCCACACTTTTTATATCGAGGACCATAAGGGACAGCCATCCAGAAATGTGGAAGTCTTATAAGGGCAGTAATATTATTTACTAATGGAATTCTCCTATGCTGCCAAAGCGACTAGATGCTATAGCAAAAGAAAAACAACTTGAAAACAGAAAAGCACTAATCCCCATCATGATGTTTGTCTCTAAACATTCTCGGAAGGCATTTAATGAACCCATTTGCAAGAAATGAATTTATAACAGATATGGTCTTATGAGGGGAAAAAACAGCATAAGCTGCTATTTTTGTTCTCTGACCTCAGAAATGATACCAGGTTGACTGTCAGTCTCTGTACAGTGAATCAACAACAGCCCCTGACATCAGGGATTTATTCCTTCATTTGTGTCATTTGGTTCCCAGAGATAGCTGTGGAATTACTGCTGTTTGCTGACAGGCAGAACTGTGGCTATCAAGTCAGAAAAATCAAGAAAATATGACAGGGACTTGTTTCAATTAAAAGAGAAAAGCAAAGGGGAATTACAAGTTCCATCGAGGAGGGATGCTTGCTAATTATCTGACACATGTGGGAGAGGTAAGCTACTACAATCAGCACTTGGGAGAGATGAGATGTTGCATAGGGTTTCCCTCACTAGCCGAGGCAGTTCCCAGGTTTCAGCTGTCCCAGGACTGACAGCATAGGTCTGGCACTTCTCTTTTTTGCTGCCTTTGCTCTTTGCTGTGGTACAGGTAGAAAGGGAAGAGCAGGGAAAGGAAGTGTATTTGTCCTGTTGCATCCGGTACAGGGTGAAACATGTTTTGTAGGAGGCTTCTTTGTAGTCTTGCATGAAACAAACCTTTTTATGTTCCATCATTTGCTCTGAATGCACTATGCTAACACGGAATGTTAAAATATTATGGGTTTGCATTTTGTTCATGTTTCAATTAGACTGGCTACTGTCTGTATAGCTAAAATTATGATAACAGCCTTAATTTCTACTAGAAATCAGCAAAATGCATGCAAAATGTGAAAAGATCTCAGAAAACTAAACAGGGAAGTAAAAAATGTTAGCAAGTCAGCTGCCAGTCTTCTAGCACGTATGGTTTATCTCTTTGTGATCTGTTTGATGTTGCCTGGTCTATGACCCATGTACCTCTGTTTCTAGAATTTCAAAGAAGACCTCATGCATGAAAGGCTTATTGAATGTACAGCTTGCAACAGCAAATAAAGGCACTTGGCATCTCAGAAGTGGCTTGGCCATAAGATTTTCCAAATTCTTTATCTATACAAAACCTCCTTAACCTGAGGGAAATTATTCATACAGTACAAATTTCATTTTATACCTCTGCAGGAATAATTTATAGGATCTACATACCAAATGTGGAAGTGGCGAATAGCTCCAAGAAAGGAGCCAGTGTTTCAGGTACCAAATTTCTTGGCAGAAATGGAATAATGTTACTAAAAAATGAAAAAAGTTTTATTTGTTCTTGTGTTTGGGTTTTTTTCCCCCCTCAAGAATTAATCTTCTGAATAATCTGCTCTGTATTTTCATAAGTAACCTTGACAAAAAAGGTTAGCATTTCACAGATGAATTTCTTAGTGCTGATGCCATAAAGCTGGTTGGTACTCTCAATATCAAAGTGAATATGAGTATTCTGTACAAAGTAGATGACCCTGAAGGTTAGGGGGTTAGAGCTGTGATGAAATTTAATAGCAAAAAAAAGAAGTGAAATTTCAGGGATTTAAGGATGAATAACAAGTATTGCTGTAGTAATTACTGCTGTGGGTTCAGAAATGGAGCAGGAGGAGGAGAAACAGCTGGGTACGGAGACAGGTTATGGGTTGGTCTTGTAAAATCTGTATGGGTCAAGGCTGTATGACCAAGGCTGTGGTTAGAACACGACTGGGGGACTGGACAGTGTCGCAGCCACTCACGGTGAGTTGTCACTGTCTTATATTGGTTTAGCCATGTGGTGTGAACAGCCAGGTGTCTGCCAGCTGACCTATACATGGAAAAATTAATGTGAGAGATCCTCTTCCTGTTGGCCTTATAGTGGTGACTCACTTTAACATACTACTGTTTCAGTTTGAAATGAGGCCTGTCGAAGGGCCACATGGACTCCAGGTTCCACTGCCACTTGCAGAAGCGCCAAGCACCTCCCGCATCAGCTCCTGGTCTCCACTCCTTCCTGACTGCCTCACAGAACCTACCATGGAGACAAGTGATGTGATTCTGGATCATAAACCACCCTGCATTTACACAGTGGTTATAGGAATTCACTTTTTCTCTCCTTTTAACTTCAGCATCTAGTAGTCAGATGAAACTCCAAACTTGATGTCAAAAAAGTCCCCTGGAAGCAGGGACTGCCCTATAACTGATTGCTGTCAAATTCAAAGCAGTTTGAATTAGATTTTTTTAACTCTTAAAATAACTTTGAACCAGCTTTCACACCACTTCCACAAACAGGCAAGATTATTGCTGTATAGAATGTAAAAAACTGCTCTTGAAATCAGTTTTTCAGGGCATTCAACCTGAAACAGAAAGATGGTAGTCTGTTATCTAGTACATCAAATTTAATGAACAACATTGAAACACTGATTATAACTGTTGATTTTCAATGGAAAAAAAACATTGAATCCTGCCAAAACTTCATCACTAATAACTGTATTTTGGTAATATGCTAATAATGTTAATAATTGCAAGTTAATATGCTAATAATTATGTGTTATTGTCCTCCCTGGACGTAGCTGTACCTTAAAGAGTTGGCAGAATAAATCTTCTTGATTCCCTGCTTGTAAATGTCTTGACTATTTGTGAAGCTTTGCTAACGATGCTATAGATTATTATAGTACTTTCACTTTGTTTCTTTTTCAGTACTGTCAGTCCATGTCTCCAGACTTTCATAAATGATTTTTCTTCTTAAAAACACAAAAGATGTCTGAAAACTGAACATTTCTAATGTCTATGCTTCTACCCTTTGAAAAATTTTCCTGCTGTTTTTTAACAAATTCACTCTGACTCCATTTTTTAGGCTTTTGACTAGAAGTTTTGTCCTAGCTCTATGTCATCTTAATGATTTATGATCTCATAGTTCAGTGAACTTCTGTATTGTCTTGATTTTACTTCCAAGCCTTGAATCCTGATCTGAGGCTGTCTCCTCTGCTCTGGCTTTCTAATTGCCTTTTTCTTTAATCCTCATTATACTCTACTTGGGAACTCCGCAAGCCTACCAAGACGGTATCTCTAACACTAGAGACTTAGCTTTGTTATTGCTTCCCAAAGAATGCTGAGCCAGGTTCACATGCTCAAAGACTTCTTAGCGGGATCCATAGCTGCTAACATACATTGACCGCAATTGTGAAAGTTACACTGGGGGAAAAATAGAAGAGAGAGCAGGCAAAATAAAAAGCTGAAAGGCTTTTTCCAGGGCCAGACAGGGGAAGCGATGAGGGCCACCAGTCAAACATCCTCCCCAGGTGCCTTCTCCAGTGCAGCAGAGTCCTGTCCCCCACCCAAATTTTTCCTGTGGTAATTACATACTCTGTCAGGACCTGCTCAAACCTTGTCTTGCTCTTCATGCTTATGGTACTATTAGCACTGATAGGAGCATGCTTTGATGAGAGGTAGATGCTGCTCTTGGTTGTTAGGCTCAGTGCACGCATATTACTGGCTACCATAATGTAAATCAAAAGCTGTAACCAAGGATAGAAAAAAGTGGGGAAAGAAAGTGGGATTCTCATGCCAATGGCAAAAAGGAACATTTGCTACACTAGCAGGGTTTGTAGGTGCAAGGCCATGAGAATAACACCGTGAGAGCAACAGTACGAGAGCAACAGGGTTACAATACAGCCCTGGAAGCTCTGGAAAATGCTGCCTTGGCAGCCTGAGTGAGAGGGTTCAGAGCTGGCAGTGAGAGGCAGGATGTGGAGCTGGGGCTGCAGGACCCCCAGCAATGCAAAAGGTATCTCAGACACTGAAAAACATTATGAAGTCCAAGAATTTCCCTCACTTTTTCACCTCTTATATGAAAATATATTTAAAGTTGTATTCTTAATAGGATTATAATATAGTTCAAATTTCCTTAATACACCCTTAGAATTGCCTTGCTCTTCCTCACTTAAATGCAAAGTGCTAAACAAAACTTGAACCTCTGCCAGGCAATATTAAATAGTTTCTGAAGCAGGAAGTAAAGATGGGTTCTTTTCTGTTCTTTATGTGCTCTGAAAAGTTAATTAAGAAATAAATGAAGGAAATGGTTGTGAAGGCAGGAGGAGACCTCGTATTCTCTTCTAGTAGCATCAACTAAGTCTAACAGATCCCATTCACACCAGAATGATTGATTTTCTAATAAGCCAAGCCAGGAGGTAGCCTGGTTTTATGTTTCCCATCTTTCTTTGAATATTTCGCCTGGAGCCCCAGAGAGGAACTGGCTTTTATATAAATGAAGTCTAAGTAATCTTCAACATCTCAAAAACGACAAGCCTATGTGTGTACTCTGCATGGTTTCTTGATGTCCAACGAGGAAAAGAAAAACCTGTGTCATTTCTAGTTTGACTGCTATGGCTCATTTCATGCAAAATACCACATCCTTTTTGTAAGGAAGTTTCTTTCTCTGTCAAACCCTCCCAGTCTTGATTCTGTAGCTTTGAGAAGACCCTCAGGTCTATCTCCCCTCTTCATTATCCCTACCTTCTTGATGCACAGGGAAGAAATTCCCTTCTGTGGGTTCTGTACCCAGTCATTATGAAATCTGGCCAGTTGCAGATTAGGCTGTTGCCTCCCTCAGGGAAAAGGACATTTGACAGACTTTTGTTGACATCTCAGAGATATAATAGAAATAAGCCATTGGGTGTGACATGTCATGGGGTCTAAGAATCTCCAAACAAGTGTCGCAGACTACTGTAACACCAAGGTACCACCTTGCTTCCTTATAATGGCCATGTGGTACAGGCCTCAAAAGTGCCTGAGCTTATTTCCCCACTGGCATGAGGACAGAGAGCACCCTGGGCAGAGGAAGCTGTTCTACCACCTGGTTGTGCTTCCAGGGTGAATATATGAATATACAGAGAAGGCAATTTTAAAGGAAATAGTAGAGAAGACAACTTAAAAGGAAAGGTATCCAGGAATGAGAAGTTCAGTCCCTAGTTTTGAGTCCAAGTGGAGACACATATGTTGGTCATGATTGTCCCTTGAGGGTGGTGGATCTCACAGTACCAATGGGCCCTGTGTCACACACAACCACTTCTTCCACCTAATCATTGCCACCAAGACTGTGAAACGTTAGGGTTAGAACAGGTGAGGAGCTGCAAAAGTACCCAGTTCTCCTCAAACCACATGGATAAAGTTGTCTTGTCTCTATTCTCATCAGTGGGGTTGAACACCATTAAAATTCATCAGGAGGGAAGGACTATTTAGACGTCAGAGGTGAACTATTTACTTGTGCTTTGCTGCTTAGTATAGCTGCAATACACAGGGGTAACAAGATATTGTTGCTAATAAACCAGAGATGTGCTTCCACAATACTTCATATAACTAGGCAGACAGAAAGCTGGCCTGCCCCAGGAGGCTGAGGATGACATTCCAAAACAGAAGGAGATTATGTACACCTCTTCTGTGTCCACTGTGCAATAAACTCTCATGATGATGCCCACTTTTGAGGATATTTAAATTAGATCACTTTGTTTATATAATCCAAAAATTGTCCTAGAGATGCCTTGGTCAGGACATCTGTTTTGTTGATGAGCCCAGTGCAGTGTCTCTCCTAAATTTCATAATGATGTATGTGTGACTAGTAGCCTAAATAATGGATGGCCTTTACAACAGCAAAGACTGGCATGGATTTACTGATGTCACAGTGATACACGTGACTGATACATGTGTGGCCTGATGAGCATCCAAGGGTCATTGCTCTTTCTCTTGGGGGCCCAAAACACATTTCGTTCAGGCCAGGGTGGTGGACATTGCTGTCATTGAAGGGAACAAGGAAAATAGCCTTGATCAGCCTAAGAATATTGGCTGGGCAGAATGCAAAGGTAATGTTGTGAAGTTCAACAGCCTGTGATATGTATGTAGCTTGGGAGAACATGATCTAGCAGTTCCTGTGGCCCTGTTATGTATGAAAATGATGGGCCTCTCAGTTAGTCTTAACAGTTGTCAAAGCCAGCTCGCTTAACACCTAACAGTCACCTAAGAGCAGACAATCTGTGGCGTCTTTGGGTGCAGCTTGGAGACAATTTGAAAATTCTACCTGGGAGAGCAAAAAAATACAGAAACCATCTGACAATGGTTAAATTTTCTGCTGATGCAACCTACATAATAAGAATTGATGTCAGAGGAAAAAATTAGTACCTAGCTTGTTAGGTAAGTGTTGTAGCAGGTTTCAGTTGAGGTAAGTTTATGGGGCACAAAGCCGCTATGCACCTGTACATCAAGAGGAAAACTGAAGAGTTGAAAAAGGAGTGTGATAGCAATGAACACAACCATAACTTTTTTCAAAAGTTGAGCCATTGCCAGTATCTTCTAATATCTTTTTCATTAGCTTGGTGGATGGACTGAAAATTCACAAGTGAGGAAATAGTAGCAGTGTCTCCTGCTGCAAAATATTAAGGTTGATGTAGTACAGTCTACTCATAGCAATGTACCTGAAAGAAAGCCAACAACACTCTCATCTGTAGCTCTGGCTTGTACTCTGAGCAGTGTCTGTCTGTGAGCAGAATACGCTTTTCACCTAAAATCGAACATCTATGAACAGGTTCATATTCATCAAAAGTAGAGTTGCAAAAAGTTACAGGAAGAAAACAAAGAGATAGTGAGATCCTTGCTGTGAAGAGGTTTTGGTCTAAGATAATAGCTGCCTTTTCTACAGAACACAGAACACTGCAGATGACTCCTATAAGCCCTCTCCTTTACCACTCTGTACAAATCATACTGCTGAGACTGGTGAATATAAACTATTATTATTATACCATGGACCATTTATTTTGGCAGAGGTGGTTTGTTGTTTTTTTTTTTTGGCTAACTTGGTACATAAGTAAATGTCAGTTTCCAGATATAGCTTAGCCAATGGAAGAAGATACAACCCTTGGATGTACACTATCCCATTCTGCTGGAGGTTACTGACTTACTAGAGCTGTTATGCCTAATTACAAGTTCAGATTTACCACTTTAGCTTCAGCAGAGCCCAAACTGCATATCTGTCAAAGCTGAGATTCATTTAATGGAAGTACACAATACCTGAGCAATCAATATAAAAATTGCACAAATATTGACCTTAAGATTTTAGCTTATACTTCGTCAGTTATGGGCCCTTGTTGTATAGCTGGATGAATGCATGAGTCCCCTCTAGCTATGGACTTGATGATCCCTGCACCTGATTTTGGAGGCTGTTAAATGTATGTGTGGAAACCTGACCGAGCCCAACTTTCTCAGTCTTCCTTCCCTCTTAGGCCTGGCCAAGGACTTTCTGTGCCTCACCAGGTCCCTCAGTCTTTCTGGGAAGGTAAAGGCTCCTAGCTCTCTGCTGTCTGAGTCCCTCTGCCATCCCTGCAGCCTCAAGAACATTCTTCCCATTTAATTTGCTTCATTCATCAAAGAGCACAGCAAATAACTGAGAATACAGAAATAAATACCATATGTTAATTAAAAATTAGCATAAACAGTGGCAATCTAAATATGCAACTGAAATAATAGGAACACCCACTTATTATTCAATGATTTATTTCGCATTCTAACAGATGAAAGCAGACACTTCCATTGTGCATGTGTATGTGTGTGTGTGTCTATATATATAAACTATCTGGCAGGCTTTTTCAACCTCAGATATTGAACAGCTAAGGCAGGCATTTTTGTTAGTAACAGCAAGGTTTGGGCCTATATACCTGCAAAGTGACACAGGAGTATGCTTCCTAATTTGCTATAGGCAAAATAAGTCAGGTAATCTTTGACCAAAGATTTAAACTGCCTCAGAAAATCAGTCTGAGTTTGCCTGAGAAGAATTAAGTCTTTGTTCTACTGTCAGAGCGGGCAATGGTTTCTGACAAAGGGCAGCCAACATCTCTAGATCTGGATGGGGAAAAGTAAAACATCTCTGTGGCCTGAAAATGATCCATGGTTCAGCCTTTGGGAGGTAGTGTCACTTCCAGGTATACCATCTGAAATTTATTTGTAACTGATGACTAGAAAAACAGAAATAAAGCACCCATTTTTAAGAAGGGGAAAATGGATGAGCTGGGGAACTACAGACCAGTCAGCCTCACCTCTGTGCCTGGCAAAATCCTGGAGCAGATTCTCCTGGAAGGCATGCTGAGGCACATGAAAAAACAACCAGGTGGTTGGTGACAGCCAGCATGGCTTCACTAAGAGGAAATCCTGCCTGACCAATCTGGTTGGCCTTCTATGATGGAGCTACGGAACTGATGGACAGGGGTAGAGCAGTTGGCGTCATCTACCTGGACCTGTGCAAAGTGTTTGACACTGTCCCACATGACATCCTTGTCTCTAAACCAGAGAGACATTGATTTGATAGATGGACCACTCAGTGGATAAAGAACTGGATGGATGGCCTCACACAAAGAGTTGTGGCCAATGGCTCAATGTCCAGACAGAGAACAGTAACAAGTGTTGTCCCTCAGGGATTGGTCTTGTTCAGCATCTTTGTGTGTGACATGGACAGTGGGATTGAGTGCGCCCTCAGCAAGTTTGCCAATGACACCAAGCTGTGTGGTTTGGTTGATACACTGGAGGGAAGGAATGCCATCCAGAGGGACCTTGACATGCTTGTGAGGTGGGCTGATGCCAACCTGATGAAGTTTAACAATGACAAGTGCAAGGTCCTATGCCTGGGTTGGAGCAATCCCAGGCATAGCTACAGGTTGGGCAGAGAAGAGATTCCGAGCAGCCTTGCGGAGAAGGACTTGGGGGTGTTGGTCGATGAAAAATGAACATGAGCAGGCAGTGTGCGCTTGCAGCATGACCAGCAGGTCGAGGGAGGTGGTCCTGCCCCTCTACTCCGCTCTTGTGAGACCTCACTTGGAGTATTGTGTGCAGTTCTGGTGTCCTCAACTTAAGAAAGGCATGGAACTGTTGGAACAAGTCCAGAGGAGGACCGCGAGATTCTAAGGGGGCTGGAGCACCTCCTGTATGAAGATAGGCTAAGAAATTTGGGGCTGTTCAGCCTGGAGAAGAGAAGGCTGCGTGGAGACATCACCGCAGCCTTCTAGCATCTGAAGGTGCCTGCAAGGATGTCAGAGCGGGACTCTTCCTCGAGGCCTGTCGTGATTTGACAAGGCATAACAGCTTTAAACTTCAAGAGGAGAAGTTCATGTTAGATATAAGGAAGAAGTTCTTTACTGTGAGGGTGGTGAGGCACTGGAACAGGTTGCCCAAGGAAGTGGTAAATGCTTCACCCCTGGCAGTGCTCAAGGCCAGGTTGGACAGAGCCCTGGGCAACATGGTCTAGTGGGAAGCATCCCTGCCTATGGCACAGGATTTGGATCTAGATGGCTTTAAGGTTCTTTCCAACGAAAACCATTCTAATATTTTTCTGTAATTCTTCCTAGACTTTGGCTGTTGCAAAAAGGGGAAATGCTGGTGGGAAAAAGTACAGATTTCATGGGGTTATATTTAGTGTGTGTCTTGGCTTGTTTGCACTCAGCTCACCAGTAGACCTAAGACACTAAAGGGATTCAGTAAGACAGCTTTTAGCATTGTTAAAAATTTCCCCTGAGACTTGGTGCGTGAGGCCTTATTGTCCTCAATGGGCCTCACCTGGAATGACCCACCCAGGACTCTGGGCCCCGTTTTGGCTCAGCCATGCCCCATCTCAGCTCTGGCAATGCCATGGAATTGTCTATGCTCAGTCCTGTCTCTGTTCTGCCTCTGGCTGGGCTGGGGCCCCAGCATGTTGCTTCCTAAAAGAGCAAGTATCAAGCCCCCTAAAAGGGGCTCTTTGTGGCCCAGTTATTGGCCCTAACTCTGCCCATAACACATGTGCCTGAGGTCCCTGACGACCCCACAGCACTCCACAGCTCCCCAACCTCAAAGAAGCAGCTGGCCAGTGCTGATTTTTGAATTTATAATGGTTCTTATATAAAATAACCATATCTGCCTGCA
Organism: Amazona ochrocephala; assembly: GCA_039720435.1. Classification (NCBI taxonomy): domain Eukaryota; kingdom Metazoa; phylum Chordata; class Aves; order Psittaciformes; family Psittacidae; genus Amazona; species Amazona ochrocephala. Next base: position 57,762,783 of record CM077877.1, read on the forward strand.
CCAGCTATTAGGTCTGAAGGAAGTTTTGCAAATCAGCAGTGTGTGCTGTGCACTGCCTGTGCTGACTCTTTGACATCTTACCTGCTCTGCCATCCTTGGTATGAGTCTCACACTTTCTCCTCTTTAAGTAGGAGGGCACTTTCCTTCAGCGATTGCCTCTGATCTTTGCCCTGGCACTGTCTTCCTCTTACAGCTGCAGTCTTGATCTCTTTAGCAGTATAATAGTGACAGACTACTTGTAAATCCTTAGCCTAGCTGGAGAGTTGAAAGCAAACAAGCAAGCAAGCTACTATTCAATCCTCAAACCAGCAAACCTTGCCCTGTGAAAAGTTAAAATATCTCATGGTTTTTAAACGAAAGGTGTTATTCTCATTGATTTTTGATTATACATATGTGAGTTTGAACACCTCAGAAAAACACCAAATAAAGTCAAATTTTCAATGACTTTGTGGGAGCTGGCACTACAATTACATACGAATGTCCTGTGTTATTTGTAAAATAAAGTCCTAATCCAGCTGCCAATTACAATGCAGGCATCCCTTAGACCATTAGCGCTAGTAAGGAATTCAGTCTTTCTTTCAACACTGATTGTCCATCAAGGTAACACAAGACAACTGTCATAAGAACAACCTTAGGAATGTCAATCCCGTGCTTTTCTGTACAAGCTCCCTTTCTGTAATAAACACACTTTTTATCTCCTTGTTTAGACATCAGCACAAAGATGTGCTTTTGCATTTCAGTAGGTGTATGCAATTTCATTAACAGTAAGATAGATTGGAATGTGCAGAGAAGCTATATCCTAAGGCATTAATCTCTCATCTCTGCTGGAGAACTGCACTGTGTTTATCTAAGAGTGCAGAAATTTCATCCTAGTCTCTTTCTGTAAATTCTGTATAAACCAGTAACTAACATGTACCTTTTTTCTCAGAGATATTTTTATGATAATTCTCTCTGTTTTTCAGCTGTGGGATACCAACAGGTCATAGATTAACAAATGTCTCTCTGTAATCCCTAAAGCATTTATTACGTATGAGATAAAGAGAAGAAAAACACATGATTATGACAGAAAGGATATTTTGTCTCCTTCACAGATGCAAGATTTGATGGGAAATCACCTAGGTTCCACTTTACCTGAGTACGCTTAAAAGTGCTTTATGCTGCAAAGTGTAAAAACTCAACAAAACTACAAAGAGAAAACATTGCTGTTAAAAAGAGCAAATGTATTTTATATCTGTGCATTTCCACCAAAGTTTTGAAATTTGAAAGCCAGCCTAAAGCCCAGACTGTAACCAAATGAAGGCTTCAATACTTGGATCTGCTTTTCAAAAGCAATTTCTACATACACAGTTTCAAAGTCTGTGGATTTTAAGCAAATGTATCACCTCCTCTTATGAAGAGTTAAAAAAAATTACCATTATCTCTCTTTTCATGTTCATAATCTATGAATGAAATTTCTCAGGAAATATTGTTGGTCAACTCTTTATTCTACTAGGAGAGATTAGAGAAAATGAGAAACTGAAGTGGGGCTGCCGTTGAGCAGGGCTGGTAATTTGTCACTGCTGTGGGACTGGAAGAGCAGGGGGAATGATTCTGAGGGTGAAATGCTGAAGAATGTCTTCAGAGTGAAATTAGCAGCCTATTTGATGGAAATGAATTTTCCTCCTTTATTCAGTTTTTTTGTGTTAGAAATTGGAAAGTGCGATGACCTAATTACTTCTTTGTTGTAGTGGCATGGCTTCAAATGACTGCTATTTCATACTGATTCTGACTGAGGATTATATTTGCTAACTACGTTGCTGTAGAAATTGCACACGCTCTTTCTCTTTGATTTGAAAGTGTCAGATTCAATGAAAATAGTCACTCTCTGCTAAGAGTTGCAGCTCAGAAGTTTGTCCCCTGGGTTTTCCATTATATTAAAGCAGTAAGATCCAGGGGAAAAAAGAAAGAATGAAGATTTAGAAAAAAACTATATTCTGGTCCTATCTTTGAGACTCAAACACTGGAAGACCTTGTTCAAGTCAGCTGTGCTCTTTATGCGTCCTCAAAAGGAAGTAATTCTCCCTTCATTTCTCAAGTGAAGCCACGTAGGGTTCAGAATGTTTCAACTGGCAAGAATGACCTTGATGCTGTCTAGAGAATCAGGGATGGTGAATATGAGCAACAAAAGTGCTTGTCCTTAAAGGTCTTAAAGGAAGTACATCTTGTATCGTCACCTCACTGTCTTTTTTATTATGTGCTAGGAACATTGCAGTCTATGGGATTTCCTAAAGCACCAATTCAGCTGTGAAGTAAAATGTAATAGTTTATCAGCCTGTCACTTTATCATACTACCCATGTATCATTGAAAGACCGCTGGGGATAGTAGAACTTGCATTAACTTCTATATTCATTGGCTACACAGATCTAAACCCCTCTGTACTTCTGCTATAAGAGAATTCACATATGTGTTTAATTAATGCAAGGGTTTAGTGATACTCATTATAATTTACTGTGTTATTATGGTTTATTGTAGACACTGAATTGGAAAGCAGATGACAAATTCATGTCTGGAAGAGATGGCATTTTTTAATTTTGCAAGATATTAAAAGTATAGGCCAAATTCTGTCCCTAGATTTCACTGAATTCCTCTGAGACAGAATATGCCCTTAGTTTACAAAGAACTTGTGCAAAGCTGCGAAGAAAGCTCATTTGCACAGTGTTGATAGGGCAATGTTCTACAGGGTATATAAAACAGCTCAGCTTGTCTTTAACTGCTAGAGAACTCATGTAGGTTCAAGCTAATTACTTTTTGGCACAGAGAGACCTGAAGTCTTAGTTGCTTGCTCTTAGCTGTCACTTATAAATTAACTGTCAAAATCCCCCAAACCTATGTGAGTTTAGTGGCTTATTACTTCAGCTGAAGGTAGCATATAAGCTTTATATATCAATTTATAAAATACACTGGGTTAGCCACTTGAACTCTTAGTAACACCATTACTTGTCTTGATTTAAGTTCATTTTATCGACTTACATATTTTAAAGATTAGGTACACAGCTGCCTAAGCCTAGGCAACTAGTGAAAAGAACTCCATAGGTATACATCTTATATGAATTAGAAATAGCTTAACTGAGACAATATAACAACTTCTGTCTAAAGAAGCACATCTCCCATTGAAATAAGAAAGATTAAGATTAAATCTTCCGTGAATATTATTTGAGTTCTTAGGGACCATTTTCTCTATACTTTTCTGAACTGTGTTTTCTATGTTAGGAAGGGCTTGCCTGCAAAAATAGTGTAGACCAAGATCATATTTTACTTGAATCTTCATATGAAATGTTTTATGTTACATCCTAGTATGCCATAAATTAAAAGTATTTAATTTTGTAGTCTGTTTTTCATTTCTCTTGTTGATTTCAGTCCAAATGTTAATCTTTTAATCTACATGTAGACTAAAAGGGAGGGAAAGTCTCAGAACTGAGTGGCTGGCACTGGTTTCAGAAGATTGAACACAGCCAAATTTGAATATATTGTCCTGAAAGACCGTGTACTCTGGAAGATTTATCACCTAATATCTCTTTGAATCCTGTTCATGCTTTATAGCAAACAGTGATATTGACCTGTGTATGGAATTTTTTAAGTTTTATTTTGTGCGTGTGTGTCTTTGGGGATTTTCTGAACTGGTTAGAAACTGAAAATATTCCTGTGTCATCTCATATATAAAGCACCATAACTGTCCCACGACTCAATATTATTTGGAATGCTACCAAATGAATTATTAGTGGCAATTGTTCATTTGATGACTGATGTCTCAACCTTCAGAAATGGTGGGAGAGAGCCAGTAATCATTAAAGTTGCAACAGGTATTTCACAGGGCTATATATGCAGCCTCACAGGAAAATGTTCACTCTTTTTCTTTTCTGCTTTAGATCCATGTCTGCTTTTCTTTTATCTGCAAGGAGAAAATTGAAAGCAGTTTCTTTATTTTACTCTCTATTATTCCAGGGCTTTACTACTTGATCTGGTGCCAGCAGCTATGCAACTACTAGTCAAACTTGTCTGTAAAGATAAATATCTTTCGCAGAAAACTCAAACCAAACATGAATGAGGCTTTCCCCCCTTACTTTCTTTCTTCCCCACCCAGGTTCTGAGTGCAACTGGCAGCAGATACTGCAAAACTCTGATTTGGCAAAATTTCAGCAGCTTGTTGTGCACACACACAAGGCTGTCTCCCCATACCCACCATGTAAGATCATGTGGGACAGAGTATAGCTAAGAGATTAAGATGTTTGAACTAATAGTTTATATGCTTCTCTCAACATTTGTGCTTCTAACCTAATCAAACTGCTTTGTGTTCTAATTCTGTTTGTTCATTTCCTTGGTTTCCTTTTTCTCAGTATAAGATGATCATATTTAACAGTCAATAAATGTCATTTGTGATATGGTAATTGAATGGTTGAATGCTGTAGCTGAGAAGGATCCACACAAGAATTCCCCTTCTTCCCCCACCCCAAATAAATTAATGTTTCATGTTTTTCCTCTAGATTTCACTTACCCTGGTGTGATCAAGAAATGAACAATTCAAGTTGAGAAAGCAGTGTAAGTGAGGTGAGAATCATAGAATCATAGAATCATAGAATAGTATCTGAAAGGTTTGAGCAAGGCGCTTCAGAGATTTTCCATGTGCATATATTATTATTTCATTGTTTCCAGATTTCTTATGAAGGACCTAGATATAGATCTGATTTGCTTCCATGACAGAATGCTAGCTAAAGTTTATGGAAATGCAATGCATTCTTTCTGCTGTCTGCATGCACAAATCAAATGCTACAAAATGCCTTATGTAGTTGTAACTAGTGCTGGCTGAAGGAAATTTTGGGTATAATCAGAGTATAGTCTGGAAACAAAAAAGAAATTTTGTAGTCAGTGGGCAGATTTTACTGGCAAGATTTTGGTGTGTGTGCAACCCAGGAGTATAAGGTTAGACAGTTAACTAGGAATTCCTATTTGACCTGAAGAGCTGAATACCACTGGATACCCTCTCCAAATGTTGTTGCTGAGAAAAGCACTGCAAATTCCCATCATAAAAAAAAGAAAAGAAAAAGCTAAATCTGTACAGCAAGTAAACAGATGTTTACTTGGCCCATCCCTGTGGAAAGCAGAACTTCCCTGGTAAAGCATGCTGAGAACACTGGTGGTTTCTCTCATGGTATCTGCATTCTGATTAAGTCTGGATGCAATTTCTTCAACTAATCTTTGCCATTTATAGGTTAAATGCATAAATCTAAACTCCCTTTGCAGTCAGTAGAGGAAAAGAGGCCCTGAAGAGGACAACTCATCCCCTCTTTGGACTGTGGTTTGAAAGTGCAATGTCATGATCAGCCGTAGTCTGTGTGAGAAATGATGCTGTTGAAATGACTGGCCCCACACTCCTTCCATTCTCATTTGAGCATTTGTGCTGCCTTCTCTGTGATGGGTCTAGCAATCTGAAAATTTACTGAGGTGGCTCTCTGTTCTTTTCTTTTGCTCTTATAATAAAATAAAATAAAAATAAAATAAAATATATAAAATAAAATTAAAAAAATAAAATAAAAATAAAAAATAAAATAAAAAATAAAATAAAATAAAAAAAATTAAAATAAATCAAATCCAGTGCTCACCAAGCTGATGTGATTCAATTTTTGATCAGCATTACCAACACTGGAGACCTGGCTGGGGCTGAGTGTGGCTTAGGGAGGATTGCAACAGCACAACAGCTTTGGACTGGTAAAAGGCAATTATGAAACTTCAACCTCCCATAGTGAGGATGAATGTAAGTTTGGGTTTTCCTACCTCTTTCCTGTAGTTATAAGAAGCACAGAGAGCTAATGCTTAGAGGGTTGAAGTTGAGTGAGGTGAATCTACTCCTTTGACTAAGAAAGTAAAAATAACATACTATGGAACTACTGCAACATTTGGCTTAGTTTTTTGACAGAAATGCATGAAAACTGTAGTCATTTGCTGCCAGAAATGGCTAATAGTCATAGAGGATTTTTGGGAAGCTATGGCTAGCTGCTCTGCATTGCTGGGAATTTATCCAATATTTATTTCCAAATGTAAATAGGTTTTCCCAGAAGTAAAGTAAATATTCTTTTACATTAGTTTTGTCTCTGTCTTCTAGTCTTCACTCTTTCATTCACTTCGCATTCTTTGCTTTCATTTTCTAGCAAATAACACTTTGCAAGATTTTGAATAACAGTGTTATCTCCAGGTAAGCATATCCAGGTAACCTGAGACCCCCGTGGCTGAACCATCCTTTACTGACAGTTTTCCTGACAGAGAGAAAAACAAGAACTTCTTTTCTAATGAGAATTGATGCAACTAGTGAGAAGATCTAGTTTGCTTATGTTAGAGATCAAGCTGGTTCTTAAAATTTAGTGAAGTAATGGGACAGTACATCTGAGGTAAATGCATCAGGTTGACAAATAATCAATGAAAACTTATTTAGGTGCATGGTATCCTGCTCTCTAATCATTTGAAAGCATCTTCCACTCTCCATTACTTGTACAGAGAAGGCAGATGATAGTTTTAAGAGACGAGGAAGGAATTCATCATGCCAAATGAATATCTAAGTTAATGATCCTAAAATCCTTTATTATCCATTGATAGGGATACATCGAGGTTGCAAATCTCAGCCTTCTTTAGACATCTAAAACGGGCTAGATGAGCAGCACCCTGAATGTCTTTATTTTTCTCCATGTTGGACGGAGCCTTGGGTGACATGGGTTAGCGTGAGGTGTCCCCGCCCATGGCAGGGGGGTCGGAACTAGATGATCTTAAGGTCCTTTCCAACCCTAGATATTCTATGATTCTATGAAAAAGGGAGTCTCAGGTGATTAGTTCAAGTGCAGATACCTATATTATAAAGATACAGCTTCCACAGCTAAGCTGACTCTCACCTTAGTTATTGAAAATTTATATCCATGACAGATGCCTAGTTTAGGGGACTAGCTGCCCCTGCCCACCTAGGACTTTTGCCAGATCATGTCTGTGTGCTTCTTTGAGGTCTCCAAATGGAGGAACTTTAGAAGTGGCCTTTCCTTGGTTTGTATACTTGCAGTATCTGTCTTCTTTTCTAAGTTGAATTATTTCACAGAAATTACAGGCAACTATAAGTCAGATATGTATCTAAGGATACCTAGAGATAAACATCTGCATTGTAGATGTCTGAAGTTAGGTAGGTTGAATCTCATCCAGACTGGTTATGCAAGACTGCTTCCATAGAAAACCAAGATGAAATGGGCCAGGAATTTAAAATAATTGCTTCTCCCTACATTAGTCTAAATGAGCACTTACAGTAATGTTGGAGTTAACTCTACAGCAACACAAATTACATCTGCTGTGTGAGGGGAATACACATTTAAAAATTTCAATTAGACTTCATTGAGGGGTACCAAGGGTGCAATATGAATTGAAGCCTAATATTGCAACTGGGCCTTCCTCTAAAATTCAGAGCACAGGATTAAGTCAATAGTGAAGAGACTGTTATCAATTAGCATGTACAATAAGTGACTCTTCCACTTAATTAGCTACAGCACTATCCTAGTCGTAAGAGATGTTAGCAGTACATTTACAGTACACTCTCGTCTCCTAAACAGATTATTCATTTGCTCCAAAATACCATTGAAACTGAGGTTAAAATACCTTTGTGACACTTTTTCATGGCTCAGCAAACTTGGTATCAAACATAAACTTAGCTCCCATTTCACCAGTCTGAATGACGCTGAATGATCAAGAATGTCAAGTCACCTCTTCAAACAGAAACAGAACAGGCTGTATTTGTCTGCTCCTGACGAGACACGACCAATTTATCTGTGACTAACAAAAACCCATGTTGGTAAAAACACACTATAATTAAAAAGGTAGGTTCTCTTTTGTTCAGTTCTTCCAGCATAGTTATTAATACACATCCATTTCTCATTCCTTTCTGAGAACAGAACAGCAGTTTAAACAACAGTAGCTTCATTGTATTTCTGCATTGCTTTGCTTTGCCTTTATTCTGTGCTTGTGACAAGTTTGCTTGGAGGTTAAGGCAGTCTTACTGCATTAACTATGAGCTCTAACACTAAGGAGTGCTTGGATGCCATGATTTTTCTGGTGATAAGTCTGAGCAAAGAAGTTACTACCTCCTCTCAAACCCAGCCACATATGCTCATCCTCTGGAGGCAAGCCAGTCCCCCCCCTTCTGAATCTTGCTCATGAAGCTGAGATGTATATATGCTCTAAATTGGATCAAGAAAGTGATCCAGATGCTGACAAATTGTTCAAAAATGTGGGGTTATTTTTAACTTTCAATAATTCTATGTTTAAAGTCAAATAAGGAATGCGCATGTTCAGATCAACACCAACAAATTAAAGACCACATACATTCAATTAAATAAAAAACAAGATAAAAGGCTATAGAAGCTATAAAAAAAAACAAGATCAAGCTTGATCTACTTTTGTTTTTTATTAGCTAGTCCAGCCCTTTCATTCATTCTCTTTTTAAAGAAAGCATTAATGAGATCTCCCAACATAAAAAGCTATCATTTTTCCCATTTACTCATTACCAGTATGGAAGATGTTGTGAGTTACATCTCTTTAATGCCTCTGTATCTTCCTGTTTGATGCTGAGAATCAGACAACCTTTTGACAGCTGCTTGCAGAGAATCTGCTTGGATTAGCAACCCAGTAGAGATGAGGTACTTATATCAGTTAATAAAAAAAGGAACAAAATTGTGTGGTCTTTTCAGAACAGTTAGTTTGGTCTTTTCAGAACATTTAGCTTCATTTGTGTTGTTGGATATGCAACACAGTGGTGAGGGTATGCTTTGTTTTAACTCCAGCCAGCGACTAAGCAACACACAACCGCTTGCTCACTCCCGCACCGTGGGATGGGAGAGAGAATCAGAAGAGTAAAAGTGAGAAAACTCGTGGGTTGGGATAAAGAAAATTTAATAAGTAAAGCAAAAGCTGCATGCACAGGAAAAGCAAAGAGCTTCAAAATTCCTCAGCACCCTCAAAGTAGCTTCAGGAGCAGTGAACTTCTGCTTGCTTTTCATCCAGGTTCTGTCTATGTAAGGGTGCTGTGATGGTTGCAGCAGTACCTTGCACTGAGACTGGAAAGCAGGACACATACAATAGCATTCCTGCACATAGGTATTTGCTTTATCTAACGGTTGAATGGCCCCTGTTTTTGCCATTCTTCAGACACATTTTCAGGCACCTGCAGCTATGAACAAAATATCAGCACATATTTCTTGTAGATGAGGTGTTTGATTAGAAAAATCTTGTGTAAGGAGAAGAAGCATTTTCTATAGGACAACAGTGTCCTGTTTATTGTTGGTATTTGTGGTTTTGTTTTGTTTTTATTTTTTTTTTTTTTATTATTTTTTTTTCTCCTAGGGTGAATAGAAATGACAATGCTCAGTATTTCAAAACAAAGAGGTTTTTATTCCATCTACGTACCTATCCACTCAAGTTAAATTAATTTGAATTATGTAGCAGGAAAGATAGACAGAAAATGGCTCAGATCTGCAGCCGATGTAAACCATGGTGGCCCAGAGGCTTCATGGACACAAGGCCACAGACTTGGCCCAACCAGAATCTTCTCCCTTTGGAAGAGCTTCAGTTAGTTTTATCTTCCACCTGTAGTAATGTGCTACACAAGATTCCCAAACCCATATAGACCTTCAGGAGAAAGATGGAACTTATCAGTTCACCTACTTTGTTTATAATGAAACAAATTTATGTTTCTTGCCTTCTTTTAATAACATTTAAGATGCGATCTTTGTCAAGAATCATTAGAAAATGCTATACATAACCTCCTTCAGTACCTGCTATTGTTCAACTCCCAGTCAAACTGGGAATATTAACTTGCATTTCAATTTAGCTTTAAATCAAAAGTGAAATTTTAACCTGCTTTTGTTAACAAGTAAATTAGCTAACTGGGTCCACAGTCACAGGAATCTGAAGCAAGACATGATTCCACAAGTTTCCTTCCCCTGTTATGCTGATTAAGCTTAATCATAACCCAAAAGGTCTGTGTCCAGTAACGAAAAGAGATTCCAACCTCAGTTCTATTCAGTTCCTGGAATGTCTGTTAGTCTAACAAGAGGCCATAAGGTAGCTGTAAGTCTTAATTTCTTGCCATTAGAGAGGAATATTTTTCAGTAGAAATTAGCCTTAATACAAGTATTTTGCATTCTAATCAGCATGATCAGACTGTTCCTCCCCACCAGGCTGCAGAGCAAAGTATCTCTTGGAAGTAAAAAGCTATTAAGAAATTAAGAATAGTAGTTCTTACGCTGTATGACTCATACTTTTCATATATTCTCTAACTCTCTTCCTACAGTTTGAACATTGATTTGCCCAAGCACTACATTGGCAAACTTCATTTAAACAATCCCTGGTTGAACGAGCTTAAGTTTTTCTCAACTAAAGACTGCATTCCCTGACTTGCTGTTCTGCCTGAAAAATAATGAATAGCTAATTATGCTTAATTATGGCCTAGATAAGGTCTAGAAAGTTATGGCACAGACAGCACAGTCTTGATCTATCTATAGTATAACTCTTGGACAAAGAATTAGACAAAATCAGTGCGATGTGTGATGGGGCATGGATCATTTATTTTTCTGATCTTCAAAAATAGTCTAATGCAATGAAGGCTTACAACAGGATTTGCACACATCAGGATGACATTTTCCTGCAGTCTTCATTTCAAATCTTTCATAGTTTTGTCATTCATTTTAATTCAACATCATAACAGAAGTAAGTCGAGTTTTTCTGGCTTTCAACACACCTTTATTTTGAAGAAGTCAAGCTTGTAATAATAATTATAGTCATAGATTAGCAGTGCACAATAACATCTGAATCTCCCAGGGCAAGTAATTGTCTTTCACAAAAGGTGTATTGATTTATCTTCATTAAGGTATAGAAACCAACCACTACAGATCACACTAAAGAATTTACTTCTGTATCTCCCAGTTTACATCTCTGGGTCCTTTCAACAATTAAAAGAGAGCTGTTGATCCCTTTTGTTAAAGTTGCTGAAGACTTTTGATTGTGTCCTTAATTTTTAGTTACTGATAATTTTTAAATACTTCTATTTCTATAAATGTGCATTGAGGACTCGGTGGACCATTGCTACAGACTTATGCGAGTGCTGTTCTACAGAAGCAGATAAGTAAAATGTTAAAAGGAGTCAAATATTTCTTTTCTGCCTTAAGAGGGTGGAAAGAGAAAGGAAAAATTGATGAGGCATTTTTGAGTTCAGGAAGATTCAAAAAGGGCCCATGTTTTAAGCAGATGTATATGAAATTATATAAGATGAGTGAAAAGGCTTGGGGCTGTAAGTGGAATTTGGCAGGGAAACAGCATTTGCTGAAAAGAAGCATCTATGCTTGTTGTGCAGGGAATTGGTTTTATTTGACTAAGGTATAAGCCTTGCCAAATTATGAGCTGTAGCTGTAAACTATGCAGCTTTAAAAAATGTACACTGCGCACATATGCCTGGGAAAGTTAGCTACGTAATGAAAAATCTAGGCAGGTAAATTGCTGCAATTCAGGGAAGGCTTCTTGAAAAAGGTATCTAGCAAGCCTCGTCAGGCGCTAAATGACTGCTTGTGCAAAAGTGGGTTCCTGCTGACTTGGTAAGAGACATTATGCTGCACTTACACCTCTGAGGGCTGCCTCGCTTGCTGGCCATTATCAGCGACAAGACAATGGATGAAACAGTATTTTGGTCATTCTGTGTGGCAATTCCTATATTTCTAAGAACCTAAATTTTACCTAAAATTGAAAAGCTAGTATCCAAACCTGGGATCCTCTAGGCAAAGCTCATTGCATTACAAAATGCAAATCACACTTGGTGTGTCTGGTTTCATTAGATTATGCTGTGAGCATTGTGCCATGCCACAAGGAAGTCAGCCAAGATTACTGTTCATTTTCCTATCAGTCAGCACAAAGGGACATTTTCCTTTGCAGGCCACATTCCCAGTGGAAGGTTCAAGGATGCCCTTTTGTGTCTCTGTATTCCGAGTCTATGGAAGAAGTTGCCCATACAGCTGCTCAATATTGCTGCTGACTACCATTGTGCATCAGTTTCCACATCAATTGCGTAGTGATTTTGACATCATTCTGCAAATCCCATCAGAAACAACAGACTAGGCTATATTCATATGGCACAACCAACTTTTGTTTAAAAAGAATGACAGTCTATACCAGATGAAAGAAACAAAGCTCTACAGGAGCTGTCTTAGGAACAGGGGGCTTGTCATCAAAGGTATTTGAGAGGCCGGTTCCAATTTTGATGATACCTTAATATCACAAAATCCTATAAATATTATCTGGGGAATAAAAGAATAAGCTTTGCATTAATTACTTTTGTGACCACTCAGCTACTTTTGCTTTTGCTTCTTATTTAAAATAATTAAGTGCAGTCTACTTTCTGTTACATATGCTTTCTCTTCAATATCCCTTGTTTGCCATCAGATCATGTTCAAATTCTAGCCAAAACATCTGCAGAAGGTTCATATTCCTGAGAACACTTATCTAAATATTTACTTAGTTATGCACTCATACTAGGTATGCCCATCTAATGCAATAGACAATGTTTGCTGATTCATGACTCTTCAGTTTCAGCTAGGGCCAATAAAAAATAAGGTTAAATGTGCCCTTGAAAAAGCATTCTGGTTTACAAGAAAGCTTTGAGCTGAATTATAGATGTCTACTGAAAATTACCTGCTTGGTTCAGTACTGGTGCAAGCTTCTCCTCTAGGGAGCTGCTGAGTTTCTTGCAGAGAATTCTTGAAGCCCATTTAGGAAAGGGTTGCCCCAGGGATCCCCCTGCACCCACGGCATTATGCAGGGAGTTTGGTTAAGCTTTTCCTGAACCCAAACGTCTAACCCCTCCCTCCAAAAAAAACCAACCCAACCAAAACCGAACAGCACAGGACAGCTGGTCCTGCATGGAAGGTACCTGTTCAGGTAAGAACCAGCACCAAAGGCTCCTATCATATTTAGAAAGCTGCTCATTTAAAAAAGAAAATCTTTAAAGAATTAGTCCTCTGAGCCCCTGTGTATTTCAGATCTGCAAAGCAAGCAGGGCACCATGCTGGATTTCCCTCTCCCTGGGACTTGTTTTAGGCAGCTGATTCCAGAAAAGCTGTCAGCCAGCTGTGCTTCTTAGCACTGGTGCTGAAGTGTTCACCCAGGAAAGGAGGTAGGAGGCATTTAAATCACTGTCTTGGGCTGCCAGGATCAGAGCAGAAGTTGCACTTTAAAATTGTAATGTGGCAGAACATCTAATAGCTGTAGTGCAGCAGCACAGTCAGTATTTGGAGCGCAACACACGAGTGGCCTTTGCCCAGGACATGGCTGGTGGCACCAGCAGCAGCTGCCTTACCTCAGTGGGAGAGAAAGTGGGGAGAGTCCCAGAGCCTACTTTCAGGGCCAGAGCAGGAAAATGAGACTGGCACTGGGCTGGGGAAAATAAGTCAAAGAAGGGGAAGAGAAACATCCGTAAGTCACTCTAAGTATCTGGAGAAGGAGGCCAGGCTTGATGTGGTTCTGGGCAACCCAATCTAGTTGAAGATGTGTCCCTGCTCATTGCAGGGAGTTGGACTAGATGACCTTGAGAGATCCCTTCCAACCCAAACTGTTCTATAATTCAATGATTCTATGATCCTAAGGAGCAGGTGACACTGGCTTTTGACTTTTTACAGTGCCATTAGCCATTTAAGGACCCATGTCCATAAACTCAGTAATCAGAGGGCAAAAGAAGAGACTTGGTATGGTGCCCACTCTTAACTCTGTCATTACAAAATTCAACTGATTGAAATTGCTTCTGACACAGATGAGAAAACAGGGTAATTAGGCAGCCATGTCACTATTGTTTAATTTGCATTACCTAAGCAGTTAGAAACAGGAGGCACTTATGTGTCACTGTGTGTTACACAAATACAGAACACAAGACAGTCCCTCTCCTCACAACCTGCAATTTTAATATCCACAGACAAGACACCTTAAAGAAACGAATGTTGAGATGTGTGAGAGGTAGAAGGCCATGGATGTCCCCAGTGCTGAGGGAGGGAGGAAAAAGAGGAAGGCTGCCAAGGAGGAAGGCAAACATGGCCTTTGCTTGACACAGCAAACCCACTGAAAGGATATGCAGATAGGGTGAGCGGGTTAAGCCACTGATTTAGGGAGAAAACTCTTGCAGTGATATTCTGGCTGTATGTCAACAGCACAAGGTGGCATTCGTCATTGCTACAGCAAAAGCTGTTGCATTGGCTGAGAGGTGGGACTGCAATTCTTGGAGCAAGTCGGCAAAACACCCCGGACGTGTTCAGGTGCATCCCAGGCAGTCCGCGTCAACTCCAAGGAGCAGAAACCCTGGTTATAAGAAATGACAACTTACTGTCACTGGGGCTAGGCAGTCAATTGTAGCCATAAGTGTTTGCTTAAAAAAAAAGACACTTTCCTGCCCCAGGATTTAGAGCTTGTCAAAGGTGTCAGTCTGACAGTCCTGGAGCGTGATGTCCTCTCATTATCCACAGAAGAGGTGCAGTATGGGAGGCAGCAGGACAGGATTCTCAGCACTGATCTGACAAGCCAGTTTTCTGTGACAGATAAATTGTTGATTCCCCTATGGAGGCTGCAATTTGTGGTGGTAGGAGCAGTGGGGTTCAGAAAGCGATTGCACTCTCATTGCGAGCTGAGTCGAGGCAAACCACCTGCTTTGGGTAACTTGAGTGAGAAGTCAGTCACTAGTAGTGCATTACTGTCAAGACCTATCAGTGTAATTTAAACCAGGACCTCACAGACAAAAAATTAGGGCCCCACTTTAGCACTTCAGCATTCTCTCACCAAAGTTGTGTGTGCTGGCTTTCAGACCTTTGAATCATTCAATACCTTACAAATCACTCTCTTGGATCTTGCCCTCCTTCTTGACCTGGCTCAATAACCAGGGGTGTGAAGACTTTGGGAAAACCCCATGCACAAGCCACGTTTGATGTAGAAATGGCAGAACCATCTCACACAGGTGCTGCACCTAACCATATGTACTTCTGATTGGAAGCTGGTTTTCATTCACTATCATATGGTAAAGTGCACAAGCAGCTCAACCTCTCTGGACCTGCTGTTCCTGATAGCCTGGAAGCCAAGTAAATGGCCTGGATGAAAAACCTTGCAAATTCAGGAGGAACGAGATCTCCCATTTCCTGGTTCCTGCAGAAGTGTCCTAACCTACGGATTAGTTTAACCAAAACTGCAGCACATGTGGGCAACTTGGAAAACACTGGTCAAGCAAAAAACACTCATGCCTTAGGTATGTGTGATAGGTAGGTACCTAAAGTCTTTTCTCAGTTTTTATCTTGAATAATTTTTGTATCTCCCTCTCAGTCTTCAATTTCTTATTTGCAGATTCCATGGTTAGCCACAGTTTAATCTGGGGCTTTAGTTTAGTTTCTTTCTTATTTGTGTGAAGCAAACTTGCGCTCCTTTAATACTTGGAATTACACTGGTTGTGATCAGGAGTTTCACTAGCCTGTACGAGACCTTTGAAGTAAATCAGTGTTTTTCAGGATAGCAGTATACCTTTTTGACCTGCATTTGGATACTCTGTCACTGCAAGATGTCACTATTTTTCAGTGTCTCTTCAAAATTAAGCATGCAGTTTCAGAAAGTTCCTCACTTCCTTCCTTTTCAGATAAAGACTATCACCCTACCTCCCCACTGCTCTTTTTGATGACAGTACTAACTTTCTCCAGCAGCACAAAAAAAAGGTCGACACATTTTCTTGCCTGATTTAAAATAGAGAATAGGTATATATATTGAATAATTTTATACCATTACTTCCCATTTTGCCATCTGCACCTACTTTTTTTAAAGGGAGGCTCATTTTCTTATGAAGATGTTTTGAGTGGCTTTTAGCTTCTTTATAGATATAGATATAGATTGTCTGTTTTCCTTATCCATATTTTTCAGCATTCCCTTTCATCCACTCTTCTTGCATCCAATCTTTATGCATTGACATGTTTCAAATTTCCATTAAACAGTAATTCTTAATCCTTTATTTAAACAATGCACTTTTTGCCAATCAGATTCATGCAAACTTTGATTTTACAGTATTCTTGAATCACATTTAAGACTATTGGGCTATACCAACAATCGTTTCAATTTTTAGAAAACTGGTGGTTTAAAATTCATGAGTTTATGCATCATGTGTAGGTACCATGTCTGTTTGTACAACACAAATATGATCAGATCATAACCACTGCTACCAAGGCAATGGTCACCTTTTAGGTCCTCTTGTACTAGTGATTGGCCTGTAGGATACTGCATCCCCTGGAAGCACGCATCTATTGTTTTCTAGGGGAAAAAACTCTGCCCTAAACAGCAGCTATTTACTGTCAAATGTGTAGATGTCTTTTTTGAGCAATTGCTGTAATGTCAGTTAAAAATGTGGAATGCTTTTAAGTGATGTTTAAAATTTGATGACACAATGACATGGACAATACAATTACTTGGACAAGTTACTCATCCAAGAAAGGCTCATAACTTCAGAAGCAGATGATCAGCCCTCCAGAGTGGGAAGATGGTGTTGCATTAAAGGCGGGGGGGGGAAACTACTGGCAGCTATCAGCCCGGGCAGCGTTTGCTATTTCGAACCTCACTGGATCCGGTCTCACTGATAGTGCACCACCCTGCCCAATACAATCAATGGCAACTATCAGCCCGGGCAGCGTTCGCTATTTCGAACCTCACTGGGTCCGGTCTCACTGACAGTGCACCACGCTGTCAGTCGAATCGTGCTCCTGAGCTCTCACGGCCACGCTGAGAGATGGGGTCGCGTTCAGCGAGAGAATTACGATCAATTACAGAAACAGTGCAGTTTATTAATGCAACAGATACAGGTTCTTATGGATTGCCGGTGATAGATACTGTCTGCAAAAGCAAGTGCGAATAATGATTACATGAATACAAGCGCTTGATAAAGTTAACACAGTATAACTATAAAATATAGAGATGACAGTAAAAGTAACTCTATAGAGATTCTAAGTTTTCCCAGGGAAGCACCGAATACAGTGCAAGTCTTACCCACAGGCATCCCTATGGCGGGGGAAGAGAGGTCCAGCCCGTCGACCAGTTCCAGGAGTCGGTTGATGTCATCTTCCTTGACTCATCCACGATGGTATCTTCCCCTAATATCCCCCTCTTTCTTGTGTCTTTTTATATTATTTTTTATCTTTAAGGTGGAGCTTGAGTGACTCTAGTCATACGTACTATTATTATTACTCAGAGAGGGGTGATCTCATTTTGGAGGGGGGGTCGCATTGGAGATGGGTGAGTAATTGCGTTATAATGACATTACAATGAAGCAAAGTCCACACTGAGGACGGCATTCTGTCAAAAGAAGACAGGCTGCTGGCCCAGGGTAAGAAGTGTGCAGCTTATCGGCTTTTGCAAGGTCTCTACCTCACTCTACTATGCAGCTTATCAGCTTCTTGCACCATCTCGTTCCGGTCAGTGTTGCCAGTTACACAGCTTATCAGTTTCTTGTACCATCTCGTTCCTGTCTTTGTGCTGAAGTTAGGACAAAGCGTAACTGCGAGATCTTCACCTCGCTCCACCCTTCGTCCGCGCTGCCACGGGAATCGCTGTGGAGTGCACATTCCTGACATACCAGGTGCAGCTGCATCTCGCGCTGAGAGGCCTTGAAAGTCCGTTTTTCCCTTATGTGTGGACAATGCTACATTTGAAATATAAGTTTAATTCCTAATTATCCCATATTTCCTAATTATTCCACAGATGGGTACCATACATCAGTTCATAATTGCTTGTTTTGTGAGGGAATCAGCCCATTTGGTCTCTATACACCCTAGGGGAGACCCATGGTTTCCATACCAGGTGTCATGCCTGTACTGGCAGCTTCAAGGCATGCACTTCTCCCTCCTCTCTGAAAGTGCAGCATTACCAGATGTGACTAGAAACAAGCTTGAGACTCTGGAATGAGCTGGTTGAACCAGCATTGCTTGGACTTCATGGACAATTGCTCTGGTCCTGTCTGACAATTCTTCTGTTGCTTAAGGAGGAAAGAAATGAGTGAGCATGATGGCTTCATCTTCTATGAGCCTCTGGCATTACAGCTTGGAGGCTCAGCCCAGCTGCTAAGTCATTTTTTGCACTCTGCTGGCTAAACTGATGCCCATCCAACTGCTTGTGCAGTCACAAAGGCTGTGTTAAGCCCTTGCAGGAACATTAATGCTATTCAAAGTGGCAGAGTCCCCTTCTGATGTTCTGTACTCAGTGACTGGAACATCTCCCTCCACCTCCTTCCCAGATGGGAAGCATTAGTTCAGATTATACTGCCTTTTATTCAAGAGAGGAAAGTTGCACTTTGCATATTAATAGATTGAAATTTTACATCCATTTTCAGCATTAAATAGGGGAAAACCTGCCCAAAGAAGCTGTGGATGCCCCATCCCTGAAAGCGTTCAAGGCCAGGTGGGATGGGGCTTTGAACAACCTCACCTAGTGAAAGGTGCCCCTGCCCACGGCAGAGGGTTGAAACTAGATAATCTTTAAGGTCCCTTCCAAACCAAACTATTCTGTGATTCTATGATTCTATGAAACTGTCAGGAGATATTTATAGTAAGCTCCCAACCTTACAGTAAATTTTTATATTTGAAACATAACCACTCAGATTTTTTAAGTCATTGCCATAGGAGGAAATGGAAACATTTACACGCAGTGAAGGAGAACTAAAATCTTGCAAGGTATAGTTCTGCATTAACCCAGGTACTTCAGTGTCAATGGGGAATTGGGCATGGAAGATATCCAAGTGCTCAACTTTTTACCACCAGAAATGTTGCCTCTAATGTTTTTTCTCTTTGAGGAAAAATCATAGAATAGTTAGGGTTGGAAAGGACCTTAAGATCATCTAGTTCCAACCCCCCTGCCATGGGCAGGGACACCTCACACTAAAACATGTCACCCAAACACTCCATCCAACCTGGCCTTGAACACCACCAGCGATGGAGCATCCACAACTTCCCTGGGCAACCCATTCCAGTGCCTCACCACCATCACAGTAAAGCACTTCTTACTAATATCCAATCTAAACTTCCCCTGTTTAAGTTTGAACCCATTTCCCCTTCTCCTGTCGCTACAGTCCCTGATGAAGAGTCCCTCCCCAGCATCCCTATAGGCCCCCTTCAGATACTGGAAGGCTGCTATGAGGTCTCCACGCAGCCTTCTCTTCTCCAGGCTGAACAGCCCCAACTTTCTCAGCCTATCTTCATACAGGAGGTGCCCCAGTCCCCTGATCATCCTCGTGGCCCTCCTCTGCACTTGTTCCAACAGTTCCATGTCCTTTTTATGTTGAGGACACCAGAACTGCACACAATACTCCAAGTGAGGTCTCACGAGAGCAGAGTAGAGGGGCAGGATCACCTCCCTCATCCTGCTGGTCATGCTCCTTTTGATGCAGCCCAGGATACGGTTGGCTTTCTGGGCTGCAATCACACACTGCCAGCTCATGTTCATTTTCTCATTTACCAACACACCCAAGTCCTTCTCCACAAGGGCTGCTCTCGATCTCTTCTCTGCCCAACCTGTAGCTTTGCCTGGGATTGCCCTGATCCAGGCATAGGACCTTGCACTTGTTATGGTTAAACTTCATCAGGTTGGCATCAGCCCACCTCACAAGCATGTCAAGGTCCCTCTGGATGGCATTCCTTCCCTCCAGTGTATCAACCGAACCACACAGCTTGGTGTCATCGGCAAACTTGCTGAGGGCACACTCAATCCCACTGTCCATGTCACCAACAAAGATGTTGAACAGGACTGGTCCCAACAATGACCCCTGAGGGACACCACTCATTATTGCTCTCCAATTGGACATTGAGCCGTTGACCACAACTCTCTACATGTGGCCATCCAGCCAGTTTGTTATCCATCAGGTGGCCCATCCATCAAATTGATGTCTCTCCAGTTTAGAGTAAGGATTTGGTGCAGGACAGTATCAAACACTTTGCACAAGTGTTGTGGTTTAAGCCCAGCTGGTAAGTCAGAACCATGCAGCTGCTCATTCACTCCCCTCTTTCTTCCCCCACCCCACTCCCAAAGGGATGGGGAGGAGAATCGAAAGAACGTAACTCCCACAGGTTGAGATAAGAACAGTCCAGTAACTAAGGTATAACACAAACCACTGCTGCTACCACCAATAATAATAATAATAATAAGGGAAATAACAAGGGGAGAGAATACAGTTGTTCACCACCTGCCATCCGATACCCAGCGTGACCCAAGTAACAATCTGGGCCTTCCAGGTAACTGCCCCCAGTTTATATAGTGGGCATGATGTGCTGTGGTATGGAATGCGCCTTTGGTTAGTTTGGGTCAGGTGTCCTGCCCCTGCTTCCTTCTGGCTTCCTGTGCTCCTCCTCACTGGCAGAGGAAAAGTCCTTGATCAGAGTAAACATCGCTTAGCAACAACTAAAAACATCAGTGCGTTATCAGCATTGTTCCCAGGCTAAAGTCGAAAACACAGCGCTGCACCAGCTACTAAGAAAAATGACTGCTACTGCTGAACCCAATTGAACAAGTCCAGGTAGATGATGTCAGCTGCTTTTCCCTGTCCATCAGTTCTGTAGCCCATCATACAAGGCCACCAAACTGGCCAGGCAGGATTTCCCCTTAGTGAAGCCATGCTGGCTGTACCCAACCACCTTGTTGTTTTTCATGTGCCTTAGCATGCTTTCCAGGGGAATCTGCTCCAAGATTTCGCCTGGCACAGAGAAGACTGTCTGGTCTGTAGTACCCTTGGTTTCCCATATTCCCCTTATTAGGAATATGGAATTAGGCAACAGTCAGTGAAGTATTGCATCCAAGTAGTAATACAAGAGGTAAACCCCCAAACTGGACACATGAATGAATGTTAATAAACAAAGCAAGTATCTAAACGTCCTGTGTAACAAATGCAGAAGAGATTTGTTCAATTCTTCTTCTAAGAAGAAGACTTCACCATAAGAGCGTAGCAGCAAATGGCACTTGGTGTATTGATAAGGAATGGTGAGGAAATCCTGTATGCTCTCCAAGCTTTTGCAAAGTTCATGCAGAGGGAGCCAAAACCTCTTTCTTTCACCTCTGGGATCGCCACAGTCAAATGACCATATGTGGCATAAAAGCCTTTATTGATACAGTCTGAATATACAGATTAATTTGCAGGGACACCCTGCAGCGGTGCCCAGTGTGTGGCCGCCATGGGCAGACACATCTCCCTAGGCCTCCTGGGCACAGGCACTGCCTCAGAGCCAGCACCCCAAAGGCCTTTCTCCAAGGGATGCTGGGTAAAGGGGCAGCAGCAGCAGGGCTGCAGTGGGCAGGGCTGTGGACGCCCCGTCACCCCCGTGTCATAGTGCCACCACCCACCAACACAGCAGCACAATGCTCTGGGGCAGTATAAGGCAGCATTCTCCCGTGTCCCACTGCCAGAGTGCCCGGCGCTGCCACCAGGACAGAGCTCGCAGCCTGAAGGCACCCAAGAGGAATTCCTTGAGGCACCCGTGGAATTACTTGGAGGGGCAGAGGGAGGAAGACTGCCCGAAGCTGCTGGAGGTTCTCTGCTGCAATTCCAGGCCCTGGAGGGGCCATGCTCGCAGCTCATCGGATGGATGGAAATCCTGCTTCAGCCTGTGGGGAGATCGCTGTCCACATCTTATGGGGAGATAGGAGCAGCAGCCATAAGAAATAGGGTCCACAGGTGGCCCAGTGCCCTCTGCCAGTGCTTTATAGCTGCCACTGCCAGGCACAGGAAGGATTCTTGCCCCCAAGGTTGATCAGGGCAGGGTCATTTTGCTGTTGTTGGAAGCCCCTGAGAAGGCTCCAGGTGGAGGCAGAAAAGGCAGTGCCAGTGTCCCCCAAGAGCCATAACCAGCCCGTGGACCAGGAGCAGGTCTTGCTCACGTGCTCAGGGAGCAGCCGATCACCAGCACTGGGGTCAGGAAGGAATTTTCCCTCGGGGCAGATTGGCACAGGTCCCCGGGGGTTTTTTGCCTTCCTCTGAGCACTGAGCATGACCACTTGTCAGGGCTCCTCACTCCATTCCGGCTTGGTTATCGCCTGGTGCTCATGCTCCACGAAGGTGGCCCTCGTGTCCTGCAGCTGGGGGGGGAAGAGCTTTTTTCCCCCCAGGTGGACTAGCAAGTGTCCCCGGGGTTTTTGCCTTCCCCTGCAGCCGAGCACAGCCCCTTCATGGGGCTCCTTTGGGTTATTGCAGCCCAAAGGCAGTGGCTCGTGCTCCACGCAGCTGGCCCTCGTGCCCCGCATCCGGGGGGAGGCAGCGTTCTGGACTCCCAGGCTGGCCCCAGTGCGGCCCCGGGATTGTTGCCTGTCCTCTGTAGCATTGAGCACCACCCCTTGTCAGGTCTTCCCTGGCCCATTCTGGCTGGGTTCTTGCACTGCTCTCGCACCACCACAGCACTGCTCTGAAAGACTTAGGAAAAGAAAATATCATCTAAACTAAACTAAACTGGGCTAAAATTAACTAAACTAAGCTAAACCTAGCTTTTCCTATAAATAAATAAAATAGTCTTTCCACCTGTAACCTTTCTGATTTGTGTCTTTGAAAGTGTTTTTGGTGCTGAAAACCCGTTGCCATTTCCACTAAATAATGGTCTCACACACTGCACCATGTATCTGTACATCTCACTGCTGGACGCCACCATTCCTCCTTTTTTTTTTTTGTTTGTTTTTTTGTTTGTTTGGTTTTTTCCTTTGTTTGCTTGGTTTTTGTCACTAGCTCCCAGCTCCCTGGTTTAATGCCCTTCTCCTTTTCCGTATGAGCACAGTAGACGCTCGCGGTCCCAGCACAGTCCGCGCCTGGAGCAACCAGCCCACCGCCCTCTCAGCTCCCCCCGGGGCGGGGTTTCCCGCTCAGGGCGGGGCCGTCCCTCCTGCCCCGCCCCCTGTGAGTCCTCGCTAGCCTCAGCGGAGCTGCCGGCTCTTGGGCGAGGCCTGGCGGGGGCTGGGGGCTACTTCGGTAGCTGTCGCCGCTCAGAGCTGAGGCTCCTGCGCGCGGGGTTGGAGGCTGCTCTCTGGAGCTGCTGCCCTCGATAAGTGACCCTGTTCATCAGATATGAACCTGAAGATGCGTTATACTGTTCTGGTCATCGTCCATTACTGTTGATCCATATGTGTTTTAATACAGCTGACTCCAAATGTTCAGAATTCATAAATCAAGCTCCCATAAGTAATATTGAAGCATAAGTCACAGCTTTTTAAGGAAAAACAAGCTTAAATACTAATTAGCTTTTTTCTTTCCTCATCTTTTTCGAGCTGTTAGTGTGCATGCGTCATCGTAAGGATTCCTTTTTGAAAGTTAGGTCTAGGTATTCCTTCTTGCCTTTCACCTTCCCTTCCCTTTATCTTCTCTTCCCCATTTCCCTTTTCCATTTTCCTTTACCTTTTGTCCTCTCCTGTTTCTGATTTTTTTTTTAAGCATGCTGAGATTCTCATAAGTCGCGTGGACTCTGAAGAAAAACTCTCGTATCGCAAGCCTGCTGATAAAAGCCAAAGCATTAACACTACTGGGACTTGCTCTTGTGGATGGGATTCCTAGGCTGCTCTTTAGCTGGCTTTTTCAACATGTTTTTGGAGGAATGATGCTTGTTTTCTCTCTTTCAGGTCAAGAGAAGCTGTGAGTAAAAAGGTGTCCTGCTCCATTTTATCTGTCTTGGCTTTTTGGACAGTGAGGGGAAAGATTATCATGTTTCTCTTCACCTTTCTAAAGGAGGGAGGATAACTTCGTGTGTAAAGCATAGAAAGTCTGTGGGATAATTTTTCTGTCTCTGTGCACCATGGTTTGAAAATATGGCTAAATCTGGTATATATATATATTTTTAATTATCAAAAAAAGATCCTTGACAATTTAACATGACCTGTAAAAATGTTAATTTACCTTTTTTGGAGGGCTGACCATGGAGGTGGGATTCAGTTACTTGAAGTGTCTGCACTTATGTGTCTGCTTATGAACTGGGTGTCAAGCATCTGCTACAAGCAGATTTCTGGAGGAACTGACTCAGCTAACATAGGGTACAGACTCATTTTATGCCAGTCAGTCTCCAGAGTGTGTTTCAGAAAGATGTCTCCCATAGGTTTGTGTCATGCCTGCTTACCCTGTGTAGGTATATGGGATGCTTCTGAGCATCTCTACGAGTACCAGACCCCTGTGGAAGCCCACCACCTCGTCATCTGAAATTGCTCAGCTGAGTTGATGTGTGGATGTCTGCTCTGGAGGGATTTGAATCGCTGTCCACACATGACATAAGTAATGGTCTATTAAGCTATTCTAAATGCAGGTATCTCATGTATCTCTGATGCCCTAAAGCATCTGAGACTGAGATCTGCACTGGGCTGACAGAGCTGATATGATGCTCATGCCTTGAGGGCATGCTGTGGAGTGGCAGCTGGAGGTAGGGTGAGGTGACCCAGAACATCTCATGTGGGACTACAGACCAGAGCATGAACAAATTAACTGATTTCTGTTTTACTGCCTAGATTTCCATGGAGTATATTGGGAGGTAAGCCACCCAGCTCACAAAACACCTTGAACTGAAGAGAATGTTCCTTTTGTTATTATAAGGTGCAAACATGTACAATTTTAAACACATAGATATTTCATCCAGTGGTATTTGTACTGCCAGTTTTTCCCCATCTGCAAAACCAAAGGTGAGACATTCTCCTTTGTCTAAATAAAAATCAAAGGCAATGATTGCATATATGACGTTTTGGGGTTTTTTGCTCAGTTTCCAAATTATTACTTTTCGTCTTTTTATGTCTTTCTTTTTAATTCAGTAATGTATTTTGAAATTTCTATTGCACGCTTTCTAAATTCCCAAATGAATTATTAGAAAAGCACAGCAAATTATGGATTTTCAATGGCAAGACGCATATCTGCCTCTTTGCATATGCATTTTATGTAAAAAGATGAGCATGCTTCTAATTTGCTCACTATTCTGTGACCTTTGTATTACGGTTTTGCTATGAGAGTTTCAAAAATTGTTTCAGACCAGTGGATCGTGTCTGAAGGAACAAAACAGTAAATATATTGTTGCTTTTTATTAAGGATAATACATGCTAATAAATGCTAATGCCATTTTTGAAAGTACCAACTAGAGATATCAGACTCCAGTATAAGAATCAGTGGATTAGTCTCAGGTAGGCAAGAGATGGATAAACCACCAAGCTCAAAGATCACACATTAAAAGGAAAAGTAGAAAATTCAGGAGAGAAAGGGTGAATTTTAAAACACTTCAGTCAGATTGCTTGTTGTCACTCCGGGTCCCTGTCCAGATCTTCCCTGTTCTTTCCAAGGGCTCACATTTCTATAGGTCTTGTGCTTCTGACAGCCCCATGGGGCTGCCTCTGGTTCCCAGTGGCATCTGAAATAGTGATAGATGCTTGTGTGTAGGCAACTGAACCAAGCAGGCGAAGGCTTGAGGTTTTGCTGTTTGCTGAGATCATTAGGACACATTTGGCCTGGCTGTGCTGCTTTTCCTCAGCAGACAGGTATCTGGTGTCTTCCTTGTGCTGTCTGAACATCTCCTTCTGCTACAGAAGGATTTCTCTCCTCTGGGGAGTCCTGGGATACTGTATTAAGGCTAGTTCAAATCTTTCTAGTGCCACTGAAAGCAGAGGCGTTATGTGATCCCAGGTGAGGCTCTGAAGGTCACAGTATCTCATGTAAGGAATGTTCTAGTCTAGTTTTCCCAGAATACATACAGAGAGGGTGTTCTCTGCCTTGTAAGGATAAAACAGAGCTGTCGTCTGACTAAACTGGAATCCCAGAAGTTAGGGATACCTGTGAAAAAAGCAAAAGATTGGAGGGATACTCCTAGTGTGAAGTCAGCCATGAAAAAATATTGCAAAGGAAAGGGAAAAATTAATGGCAAGGATTGTGTTGTTATAGATTCTTTTTATGTAAAAAATAAAAAAGAACAAAATGCCAGATATTTTTCTAGGGGCTAGGAGCACTTTCTACCATATTTTAGATGAAAAACAAATTTGTGTCATTTTCACATGTTGTTTTCTTCTGTTTAAGACAGACACCCAGTTATCGCAAGACCTCCTATTTATTATGCCCCAGGTGAGAAGTGAATGATGCATAAATGTAATTCTTTCTTTCTGCTGTAATTCTGAGACCTGCCCCAGCAGGCTGTGATAACAGCTGCCCACCCACAAACACAGAGCTGCACAGTAAGGTGGTTGTGGAAAAAGAGTGTTTAATGGGATTAATTGTACAATCACAGAGACTGTCAGGAATAGTCCCAGGGAAACAGAAATCTCGTAACAGGCGAGAATGATTTTCTTATCTGTCACTTCAACAGAGAATAGATTTCCACTGCAGGCTTTTGTGGTTTAGTGGGGTTTTTTTCCCGCTCAGAAATCAGTTTGTCTAGAGAGCTGATGTCTTGGATGAACGTGGTGAGCCCCGCCCAAGCTTTCAAAAGCAAGCCTTTTGGTGTCCGAGGCTGGTACCATGGCTGCAGAAAACACTTGTGGTGCAGCTCACACAAACGCTGCAAAATCTAGAAGTGAAGGTCGTTAAAACATAAGCAATGGAACCATCACTGTCTTTGTTTCTCGTTTTATCATTTGTAAGGTATTTGGAAGAAGACAGTTGCTGTAAGCATTTTTCAGGCCCTTCTCAGCCTACTATTTTTCTGTTCACTTTTAACCAGAGTACCATAGCAGCAAAATTGCCAAGAAATGGGATATTTCTGTTTCTTGAAATCAGAGGCTTACTGTGCCCTGCTAAATTTGCTACCCATTAGCCAGAAGGAAAGCTGATGTTTTTGCTTGTCTGGTACATTGAAAAACGCCCATCCAAGGAATTAAAGAAAGAAAATAGTGACTGAGCATACAAAATAGACAGTGAGATGACATCTGGATGATGGCAATAATATATAATCTTGAGAATGAATTTTGTCCATTAATCCTGCAGGGATCCCACACTCAGCTTCTGTAAAACAAGGTCTTTAAAAATTGCACATAAAGACTAAAATGGCCATAATATTTCCTTTTGTAAGTGATGAAGGAATCACTTAAAAACATGAACTACAGCTTTGCAGCGTGACTTGGGTCTGTGTGTGACAAGGACCTAAAGACAGGGTCTTTCAAACATGGTTGTCATTGAGAAGCTCTGGAGTAAAGCTATGAGAATAAGAGAAGTTGTATTTCTGTTTAAACAATACAGATAAGCAGTTGCAGTTTGGTGTCTGCTGTTACTAGCTGCATTCTGTATGCCATCCACATTTTAAAATCCTATCATGAGCTGCCCTTCTTCCCTTTTACTGTGTTTCCATTTCTGAAGTGATACTCTGGACCCACTGAAATCTGCAGAAGTCTTTACATGTCTGTTGGCAAACAGTCATATTTGGTTCACCTCAGCAGCCCAAAGAAAAAGCTTTTTTATATATCCAAGCTGATTTCTTGTCACATAACCCTTCCTCCTTCCTTGCTGTCTTGCTGAAAAAGTACGCTCTCATTCTTCCATCTTCACCAGTGGCGCTGGCAGAAGGTGCAAGCAGATGCTCAAGGAGCCCAGTTAGTACAGATATTATTAGCTCTATTATTGGCACTATTAGCAGTTTTGTACTTAGGGTTTATGTATATTTTGGATTATGATGGACCTAAATAGCCATGTTTGTAAGCAGATAGAAATGGCTTGATCGGTCTATACATTCACTTCCTTTTTTATATTAAAATGACTTCTGTCAATAAACTGTATAAACACACTGAGTGAATCAGTCATTTGTTAAGTTGCTGGAGCATCATTTTATTCATATAAGGTATCTCTGCACAAATCAACAAAAGCTAGTCACAAAAATAGTTATCTTTAATCCACACTGGCAGTATTTAGAGGCTGTTTTGTAAATGTGTGCAGTAAGGAAAGCCAAGCTTCAAAGAAAATGGGTAACTATTTTCACTACACAGAGAGTTGTTAATAAATAGACTGGGAGAAAGTAAGACAAGTTAAATGGTATGGACAAAAATCATCCGAGCCTATGTAAACTCATCAATTAAACGTTGGAGAGTCTGGTGGGGCAGTCTGCATGGGAGCTGTGACCTCTGCTGTTACTGACTGAGACCAGGCTTTTGTGATTAATGTGACTCTCCAGGGACCACTGAATTGGTGATGAGTTTTGTGCAGGTACCTGATCACCATTGTAAATAGAAGCCCAGAAGTTCAGATTGCAAGTGCTTCACTATGTGCTGCTGAGACGTATTTTATCCCTGCGTGCAAAACTGGAGTCCTACAGAAGAGTTGCTGAGGCACTGCTCTGAAAAGTCAGTCCACACAAATCAGCTTCTTCTTTGTTCTTGTCATTCTGCCTTACTGACACTGGGTGTGACCTTCAATATATATGATTTTATTTAAGCGATAAATTGCATACTCCATAAAAGTATATTTTGTCCTGATTTCCAGTAGTATTTAAATACGCCAGAGGTTTGTGCTTTGTGCACTTCTGTTAGGAGGTTGTTCCATATTGACACTGTGCCTCAACAGCAGAGAGGAATGTCTTGTTAAAATTTATGGTTTCTTCTACATGACCTTTTCAAAAAGCATTTTACATTTTACTTAAGATTCCCAAGTAGTTGAAAGCCTGCTATTCAGATTATATTTCTGTCCCATTTAATTTCCTCACTCCCCTTCTGTCTTGAAACAATTAGAAACCAGACAGGCTATATTCTAGCTTGGAAGAACAGACTACTTCTTAACAGAATGCAAACAGGTCCTTCTCAGAAACAACATTATATCCTAACAGATGGAGATACCGGAGATCAGTGACTAAATAATTAGCCTGGGCTGCCTCTCCACTGGGAAAATTAAGGCTCATGTCAGACCCTAGGCACTGAGATGTACATATGATTCTAGGGAGCTGTTACAACAGTGCCTGGCGTGTCTTTGGACCATGCCAGGCCACTGCCAGACCATGCCAGACAGTACCAGTTTCAACCGCACAGGCTGACTCCAGGCTTCACATGGGATCATAGCATGATTGGGTTTGAAGGGACCTTAAAGG
Source organism: Amazona ochrocephala (assembly GCA_039720435.1). Classification (NCBI taxonomy): domain Eukaryota; kingdom Metazoa; phylum Chordata; class Aves; order Psittaciformes; family Psittacidae; genus Amazona; species Amazona ochrocephala. The sequence continues at coordinate 57,791,868 of CM077877.1, forward strand.
TCATCTAGTTCCAAACCCCCTGCCATGGGGGTGGATGAGACTTGCCTGTAGTTCACCAGTTCTTCCTTTTTCCCTTTTCAAAAATAGGGGTTAGGTTTCCCCTTTTTTATTTATCCAAATATGATGGATAATGGCTTAACAACTTCATCAACTAATTCCCTGAGGAGCTGTGGATGCACCTCATAAGGTTCTGTGGACCTGTGCACCTTCAGGTTCCTTAGATGGTGTTAAACCTGATCTTCTCCTACAGTGGGTGGTTCTTCACTCATCTAGTCAATCACAGAATCACAGAATCACAGAATAGTAAGGGCTGGAAAGGACCTCAAGATCATCGAGTTCCAACCCCCCCGCCATGGGCAGGGACACCTCCCACTAAACCATGCCATCTAAGGCTATGTCCAACCCCACCTTGAACGCCGCCAGGGATGAAGCATTCACAACTTCCCTGGGCAACCCATTCCAGGGCCCCACCACCCTCACAGTATAGAACTTCTTCCTCAGATCCAATCTAAACCTCCCCTGTTTAAGTTTAAACCCATTACCCCTTGTCCTCTCACCACAGTCCCTAATGAAGAGTCCCTCCCCAGCATCCCTATAGGCCCCCTTCAGGTATTGGAAGTGCCTTTGCCTTTTGTGACTTTGGCATTTCTGTGGCTGGAGCACTTTCCGGTGCAGACTGAGGCAAGAATGTCATTGAGAACCTCAGCCTTCTCCATATTCTGGGTAGCCAGTTCTCCTGTTTCCTTCCGGAGAGGGCCCACATTTTCCCTAGTCTTCCTCCTATCATCAGTGTACCTATAGAAGCTTTTCTTGTTGCCCTTGATATCCCTAGCCAAATTTAATTCTATCAGGGCTTTAGGTTTCCTAACCTGATCCCTGGATGCCCAGACAATACCTCTGTATTCCTCCCAGGCTACCTGTTCGTGTTTCCACACTCTGTGGGCTTTCTTTTTGTGTTTGAGTTTGTGCAGGAGCTCCTTGTTCATCAGCTCAGGCCTTTCTCTTGTCTTTGTGCACTGCTTCCGAGTTTGGAAGAGATGATCCTTGAATACTAACCAGTTAATTAACCCAGATAATTGAATATTATTAACCAGTTAATTAACCAGATAATTGAATATTAACCAGTTCTCTTGGGCCACTCTTTCCTCTGGGGCTTTATCCCATGGTACTCTACCAAGCAGATCCCTGAAGAGGCTAAAGGAATAAGGAGGAAGTTCTTTACTGTGAGTGGTGAGGCACTGGAATGGGTTGCCCAAGGAAAATGTGAATGCTCCATCCCTGGCAGTGTTCTAGGCCAGGTTGGACAGAGCCTTGGGTGACATGGTTTAGTGTGTGGTGTCCCTGCCCATGGCAGGGTGTTGGAACTAGATCTTAAGGTCCTTTCCAACCCTAATTATTCTATGATTCTATGATGTCTGCTCTCCTGACTTCCTGAGCTCCTCCCCTTGAGCTTCACATTTGCCACCAGCCCTTCCTTGTTGGTGAGAACAAGGTTCAGCATAGCATCTCTCCTTGTTGGCTCCTCTGTCACTTGGAGAAGGGAGTTATCATCAACATATTCCAGGAAACTCCTGGATTACTTACGCACTTCTCTGTTGTCCTTCCAACAGATATTGGAGGGGTTGAAGTTCTCCATGACAACCAGGGCTAGTGAACACGAGGCTATAGAGGGCCTTGTCTGCTCAGTCTTCCTGGTCAGGTGGACAACAACAGCAGACCTGCACTATAATGTCACCTGTCCCTGGCCTCCCTTTAATCCTGACCCATAAGCTTATGGTTGGCTCCTCATCCATCCCCACGCAGAGGTCTGTGCACTCCACCTGATCACTGACATAGAGGGTGACACCCCTCCGCTTCTCCCCAGCCTGTCATTCCTAAAGAGCCTGTATTTTTCCATTCCAACACACCAGTCATAGGAGCCATGCCACCATGTCTCTGTGATGAAAATAATATCATAACCCTGCAGGTTTTTGCACATCTCTAACTCTTAACATTCTCCTAAGCAGATTGCCAAATACATTTGTCACAATTATGTGTCTTAAGCAAGTTTCAAATACCTCTTGGATAAAGTCACAGTTCAGGAACCTCTAATCTAAGAAAGCTATGCAGAAGAGAAAAAAAAGGTGTGGAAGAAACAGATGTAAAGCTGGAAGTAGTTTTGGCTTTGCTATGGTAAGATGAGTCAGAGATGTGAGGGATGCCCTACAACAGCTAGATGAAAGGCCACAGGGAGAGAGCTACAGAAGGGCTGCAGAGACGACCCAGGGTTTCAGTGGCTGAAGAAGCCAAAGGGAAGGAAATGGAAAAAAAAAAAAAAAAAAAAAAAAAAAAAAAAAAAAGGAGAAAAATAAAAAAAAAAAAGGATGAGTCCAAAAGCTGTGGTGGTGTGAGGAGCCAGTTGCAATGTTGAGTCTTCAGGAGTCTCACTGAATTAGTCCGGGATGAGAGATGGAGGTCCTCAGCAGCCAGGTCACGCTTTTCGATGCAATTTTGCCAACATAATTTAAAACACACCCTGGTGGTTGCCTCCACAGTGGCATTACCCCCATTTTCTGAGGAGAGGAATGTGTGGGCTAAAGGTAAAGAACAGTGACCCAAGGGTTAACATCCCTGGGGACTTGATTTTAATGTTTCTTTCTCAGAAGCACATTTGTGATGCCATGCTGGGTTGCTAACAGATGAAGCATGTCTGGCTCCATGTCCCTGAATATTTCAACCTTTTATCTCTTGGTCCAGTGACAAAGTGGTACAGAACTGAAACGCCACCCATACTGTGACAATTCAATTGTTGGTTTATATTTTAAAAATATCCTGTTGTTCATGGAAATATGACACCACCAGAAACTCAATAGGAACTAGCTGGAATTATTTACTTGCCTTAAACACCAGCTTTTCATCTGCAAACATATCCATGTTTCCTTTGTAAATATCTGCTAGTGATGGGGCCAGTTGGATTAAAATAACTGGGGAGCTGAAGTACCAACCCAGGGATTAAAGTTAATTCTAAGTGGCACAAGGACAAAGGGAAGCCATCCAAATATGTTGTTATCGTTCCTTAACTTTTTGTTCTGTCTTAGAACAAAATTGTTCTAATGTAAAACTGACATAAACTAATCCAAACAGCTTATGTCCTTACATTTTTAAAGGATATCAGTGACATATTTTGCTCTTTTGTCACAATTTAGGACTTCCGCATTTCCATCTCAGCATTTAAAATACGTTTGCTGGAAGTGGAAAGGATGATGGCAAAACATATTGAACTTGAACTAGATATTTCTTGTTGGCAGCATAAAGCTGGGTACTGCTGCACCTCGGCCAGAGTTGGTTGATCAAGAGCTTCTAAGCGTGAGGGTAAGCAATAGTGGGTGACAAAATAGGTGCATGCACGTGCACATACAATGCTAAACCCTTGTGTAGAATTCAAGAAATACATAGTTTTATGTCCTGCACATTTGTGTAAGCCACTTGTGTCCATCTGATACAGACAACAACTAATAACAGGACGCTACAATCCCCCCCAAAAAAAGTCAGGAAGAGGCAAACAAACTGCTGTTACAAGAATAATTCTGTATCCTTTTCTACACAATACACTACATATAGTTGTATATCACCTATGCAAGCAAGGAAAAAAGCTTTTTTTATAAAATTGCTGCTTTTGAAATTGCAGAGAAGGTAAGAACCCTGCCTGTTTTGAAAGAAATTTGTAATTTCACTGTTCTTCTCAATAAATAGGGACTGATACTTACTTAAATAGGCTTTTATTTCTAGAGTTGCTAAATCCTTTACTGCTACATTGCAAAAAGAGAAAGCCAAGTTATTATTGAAGTATGCTCTAATTAATAATTTTCCTTTTTTTCCAGATCTGTGTTAGCACAGTCATTGCTCCTATTATAATAACAGAAAAATAGGTATGATTTAAAAACTGTTGCTTACTGTAACACGGGTGGGGGTGCAGGCAAAATCAAGCAGATAAGTAGAGATGAAATTATTAACGATTTGCTCAAAAAACACCATTGATTTAATAATTTGGGGCTGGATGAGCTGTATTTTGGAAAGACCAATTAGCTGATGGCTAGGAGGAGATAACTGTGTGTGGAGTGTCCTTGCTGAGTGTGTAAAGACAGCAGTATCCAAAGGTTAAAAACAGATGCATGAGAACCTGCTAGGAAACGATTCAGTGCTGAACGTGCATGAGGTCAGGTGTGAAAAATGTTTCCTGCTTATTCCATTTTTTATCTCCAAGCAGAGAAGAAATCAATAAACCCATATAGTGCACACTTCTGAATAAGAACTAACCACCCCATTCTGAGTAGCCCATTCACATGAGCTCCATGCTTTGCTAATAAAAAGAAGAAATAAAGGATCTTTTATTCTGCATTGCCACAAGTTAGAAACAGTATTTTACTCCTTCCCCTTGGTGTTGCTTTAAATACAGGTTAGCTCATGGTCACTGCAGACCTGAGAGGTACACAGAAGGCAACATACAGCTATTTGGCTAGAAAATGAAAACATCCTACGAACTGCTTTGACTTCAGAAGACTCTTCAGGGAAAGCTGAAACATCCCAGAATGGGAGGAGTGTCTACTCTAATTCACGAAACAGAATTGTACCTTTCTCCTCTCTCTCTTTCTTTCTCTCTTTAAACAGAGGCAATTGCCTACGGGAGCTGAGGCAGGGACTCACAAACCCCATTCCATCAGTCCCTTTCAGTGCAGATGATTTTCTTTTCTCCATTAGCAAACATTGATTTTCTTAAGTTTTGTTTCTTTCGAGCTTTACTCTCTAAGGCACTGCTTTGCTCTCATTGTGCTGCTGCAGATCGTCAATAACAACAAGAAAAACTCTGACAATAATGTGGGCTACTTACCTGCTGCTTTTGAGCCAACAGAGAAAACACAAAAGCACAAAAGGAAGCAGAAGGAAGATGCTCTGGTGGTTAATCCCTTCTTAAAACCCTTCTCTATTGTGATGCCAGCAGCAAAACTTGACAGTGGCCAGACTGCAGCTGAGCAGACAGAGACCTCTGTCTAACACTGCAGCTGGGCAGACAGAGACCTCTGCCTAAGACTGCAGCTGGCAGCATTACTTCAGCTTGCTGGTCTCTTGTGTGTCCCCATCCCATTTACCCATCTCTTGTAAACTCATTTAGGTAGTGACCATCTTTTCAGCTGCTGTGTCACATGGAAGTACCCCACTTTCCATGCTGTTTGAACCCAACCTACATCAAATAACTACTTATTATTGACATGTAAGTAACGAGCAACCACCTCAGCATACAATCAAGACAAATACAACAGGTAAACCACTGTGTTAGATATTGAAAAAACCTTCATGAACACCTACAGATTTCTGAAGACCCTTCTGTACTGAAACCAAGCATATTTTAATCCTGTGCCATCACACACTCCCCTTGGCAGTGGGGGTGCCCCAGGTGTGCACTCCTCTGAGATGATGCCCCATGGGTAGCACTGCTGATCCCCCCAGCCTGCTGAACCACAAAAGGAGCCCCTGGGAGTCCTGGCATTTACAGATAGCCATCTCCATGCCTCCTGCTTGACAGGTTTAGCCTAACTTAACCCCTGTCTCTTATTTAAAACATCAGGTTGTGCTCGTCATGCTTGTGTCCCATGCCCCGCAGCAGTGAGGCGTAAACTGTTTGCTATTTGCAGTGTGCCACTAGTCACTGCTGAGCAGTGAGGAGAGGCTGATGTGCCTGTGTTAATGCTTTAGCTTGCCAACACAGGAGTTGAAAAAGCTAGTTTGTTTTCCATGCAGAACATAAGGTGCTTGAACTTTTTATGTTTAATTGAAGCATCTCAGGATTTAGCTACCACTGCTACAACAAAAAGCTTTTCCAGAACCATCGTCTTCAAAGGCTTAGAAATACTTGTCTAATTTCCATCCTAAATGTATTCATGGACACTTTGTACCCACCAGTGCTTGCACTAGCAATGTTCATTAGTTTGAATAACAGCTATTTCACAGGCTGCAGCACTGAAAGCCTGGTGGGAAGCCCCTACAACTGGGCAGGCTTGTAGGCATCCTAAATCCATTTTTCAAGGAATTCTTCAAGGCTGGGGGAACAGCTTGGTGAGAGAGCTGTGTGGAAGCCAGAGTCTCAGCTGGGTGGGGGAATGCTAGCAACAGTAGGAAAGATTTCTGGATGAAAACCAATAAATGCACTATTATACAGGATTTTACATGCAGTGGGACACAGTTAGCTTCACTTGAGAGTGGAAGCCAAATTTTCCTTGGACATTATCCTATTGTTGGAGTGTTTCTTGTTGAGAGTGAACATGTGAGCAATCCAGCCTTTGACTTAGCCTCACTCGAGTAGTGAGCGGAGGGCTTCATAGGCTACTGAAAGGGTTAACAAAGGATGCCTACCTGCTGACATGAGGAGGAGGTTGCCTTGGGGAGGCACTGAGCAGGCTTACCACAAAGGCACTGAGCACCCGCAATCAGGTTACCACAAAGGCACTGAGCACCCGCATTCAGGTTGCCACAAAGGCACTGAGCAGGATGTCGGCGCTGGATCAGGTTACCACAAAGCAAACCTTGCTTGCAAGGCAGGAGCCTGTCGCTATGGACGTTTCATAAGTTAACCAATCAGATAACGACTGTTCCAGTACTTTGTAACTTTTCTATAAAAAGTGGTGCTTGCGTTTAATAAATTGTCAGTGTTTGATCACATTGGTCGTTGCTGCGTTGTCCATGTTCTCCCGCTGCATCCTATCTCCCACATGTGATGCAAGAAAGAAACTCTCCAGAAGAAAGTTGAATCTTCAAGTGGAGATTAGGTGACACTAACTTCGACGTTATTAAACGAAAGGAAAAGAAGATTATTGCTTTAGCTTGCATGAAAGAGTGCTTAACTCAGCATGTAAGTAACACTGTCAGCATCAACGCGTTGTCCCAGGACAGCCTCTGTGACAGTTCCTGGAACCGTAAGAAGTGAAGATGTGATTTGTAGCTTTGTATCCGTGAACTGGTTGTGCTCATTTACAGTGTGCATGGGTTACAGCAAGAGTTGGTAGTGGTCTCTACATCAGAACACAACCTGCATCCTATTGTGTTGCCTTCTGACCAGGGGCTCCTGAGAAGCTTTCAGCTTCCAGAATCTCAAGATGGGCAACAAAACTCCCATGCAGGTATGTCATCAGCTCTCTAATTCGTATGCTCATTGGTTATCAGAAGATGAAAATATATCTTTTCCACTCATGGCCAGAATACAATTTTCAACTTCTGTTGGGCTATTTTTTTCCATTTCATGTATAAGTAAAACAAATCATAAAAGTCTTCTCTGGCACAAACTGTTGAAACGAGCACCAGCACAAGCTCTGATTTGATTGCCCCAGACTAGGGATGCTACCTTGGCAGGTATCTCAAAAATTAGTGTAAGATGTCAAAATTACACCACAATTTGTTGTTGCCACTCCTAGAGAAGCTCTGGAGCTGCTGCTGCTGCCTCTTCTACATCAACACAAGCCTGGAGGTGCCTCCACAGAGATGCCCTTCTCCATATTGGATTCACTTTGAGTTTTTAAATGTCTTGGATTTCTGCTTATAGCACCCAGTTTTCTTTGTGTTTGCCTAACAAGGAGGCACTCTTCAACAGCTTTCCTACCTAAGGCTAGTGAGTCACCTCACTCTCTCTGAGGAGGAGAAAACTGTTTCCTTAGTTTTCATATCATCAGCTTTCCAAACCACATCAAGAAACTATTTTGAGGATTTTTTTTTACTATATTTGTATAAAAGTGCAAACATTTGCTGTTAACTTTGGTTTTAAATATTGCCTTCTCAGAGTTCACTGATGACTTTCAGATAGTTGGGAACATGTTATGCCTCTGGCAGACATCCTGGGAAATTTATGAGTGCAACAAGCCTCCAGTTCTTTGGGAGCCTTTGAATAAACTTACATGCCAGCATAATGAGAAGGAGAAGCAAGCTGCTGTTGGTAGTCAGTGACCTTATAAGACTGCCCAGGGACAGGAGGTTCTGGAAACTAATAACCTTTATACTTCAAGTTCTGCTTTTAAAATGTAGATGAAAGCAGTTATCTGTGGATGCAAAACCAGATCAGAAAGAATGAGCTGAATTCTGGAAATAGATTTACATGTGTGGGTCATTTATTAGCTTGGACCAGGTGAGTGAACTGGCTGATGGATAGTTTTACTTAAGTGCATACAGCAAAATCAGGAGATGTTTCTGCTGAAGGCTGACTTCTACCATTTTAGATTCAGATGGCAGGACATGTAGCACCAGGGCTTTGTCTTTGAGTAATGGACCACTTGAACTGGAAGTATGGTTTTAAGTTCAGGACAGATTTCATGCATAGACGCAGAGCAATTTTCTTTCTGGAGTCTGTGGAATAATTAGGAAATATGGGATAATTAGGAATTAAACTTACATTTGAAATGTAGCATTGTCCACACATAAGGGAAAAACGAACTTTCAAGGCCTCTCAGGGCGAGATGCAGCTGCACCGGGTATGCCAGTAATGTGCACTCCACCGCAGTTCCCGTGGCAACATGAAGATGAAGACGAAGGGTAGGGTGAGGTGGAAATCTCGCAGTTACGCTTTGTCCTAACTTCAGCACAAAGACGGGAACGAGATGGTGCAAGAAGCTGATAAGCTGCGTGGTAGAGTGAGGTAGAGACCTTGCAAAAGCCGATAAGCTGCACACTTCCTACCCTGGGCCAGCAGCCTGTCTTCTTTTGACGGAATGCCGTCCTCAGTGTGGACTTTGCTTCATTGTAATGTCATTATAACGCAATTACTCACCCATCTCCAATGCGACCCCCCCCTCCAAAATGAGATCACCCCTCTCTGAGTAATAATAATAGTACGTATGACTAGAGTCACTCAAGCTCCACCTTAAAGATAAAAAATAATATAAAAAGACACAAGAAAGAGGGGGATATTGGGGAAGATACCATCGTGAACGAGTCGAGGAAGATAACATCAACCGACTCTGGGACTGGTCGACGGGCTGGACCTCTCTCCCCCCCCATAGGGACGCCTGTGGGTAAGACTTGCACTGTATTCGGTGCTTCCCTGGGAAACTTAGAATCTCTATAGAGTTACTTTTACTGGCATCTGTATATTTTATAGCTATACTGTGTTAACTTTATCAAGCGCTTGTATTCATGTGATCATTATTCGCACTTGCTTTTGCAGACAGTCTCTATCACCGGCAATCCATAAGAACCTGTGTCTATTGTGTCAATAAACTAATTTTCTCACTGAATACAACCCCATTTCTCGTTGTGGTGCCCTATCGGTGAATCCGGATCAGTAAGGTTCGAAATAGCGAACGCGGCCGGACTGATAGTTGCAGCTGATTGGACTGGACAGTGTGGTACACTATTGGTGAATCTGGATCAGTAAGGTTCGAAATAGCGAACGCGGCCGGACTGATAGTTGCAGCTGATTGGACTGGGCAGTGTGGTACACTATCGGTGAATCCAGATCAGTAAGGTTCGAAATAGCAAACGCGGCCGGACTGGTAGTTGCATATTGGAGCCATTTCCTGTCCTTCCTCTAATAAAGCAAGGGGTTTGTTTACCACTATCAGTGAATCCAGATCAGTAAGGTTCGAAATAGCGAACGCGGCCGGACTGGTAGTTACATATTGGAGAACAAAACAAGGGGTTTATTTTCCCCCTTTTAACGTAACAGAGTCCATGAGCTAACTAAGCTGTCATGTTTCAGGACACTGATGGACATGTTGCAGGACAACTTATGTCTAGCATATGGCTGGACTTGCACAGAGGATTCCATATGTAATCCTATGATGAAGGTCTGCCTTTGGGCTGTTACTTCATGGGGAAGCCTACTGTTGAGAGAGTCTGGGTCCAAGCTGAGATTCTTCTGAGTGTGGGATTGTGCCAAAGACACCAGTAATTTCTGTGTGGGGGACCACATAGAAGGATAGGGCTAAAAATACTCAGTTTGAGTACTGAGGCTCTCCATGTCACAACAGTGTGGCCCCAGGCTTTTCTCCACATGACCATAAAGATTCTGGACCTTAAAGTCCTTTGGGGAAAGACTGCTTCTTTCTTCATATTTTTAGAGCATCAAGGAGACCTGAGCTTAGCAGGAGCTGTCAAACCGAAAGGATTGTTTTTGTGTGGCTCCTAGGTAAAAAGAAGAAAAAGGACCATTCTTGGCAAGGAGGGCTTTCTCTGGAAACAAGAAGACGCTAAAATAATGATTATTTGAAGCCTGAAAGGCTTGACTTTGCAAAGTCAGAGTAATTTTAAAGTAAACCTACTTTAAAGTTTAACAGGATTTTTTTCAACATTTATTTCAGGAAAAGAACAGGTGGTCAGGGCTTTCATGCTTGGCAGCTCATATTGAATCTATGCTTACATGTCCTTCAGTGCCCCACATCAGTAGGAAAAAGCACTGTAAAATAATAAAGAAGAAATTAAAATCTGCTTTTATATTATAGTTTTGTCTGTGACTACTAACAGAGATTCACAGGAGAAGAGTAGCAATTAAAAAGCTGCTGGAGTAACTTCAGGTCATTTTTAAGTATTTGTGACACTAGGAATGAAATGCTAATTGCAAGTCAATGGAGCAAAGGCTTACCACTACTGCAGGAACTCCTGCCAGAGAAGCTCCAGCCATCTTATCACTGAGATCACATACTTTGCTACTTCTGGGAAACATCACACCAAGGAGACATAATCAATGAACGAGTGCCTCAAGATGAGCCCATGTGTCAAAGGAGAGAAGGATTGGGATCCTAAAGCTAGAGGAAGAATTTAGTCCAGAGGGAGCCAGCCACATGTGCTTGGATAAGCCCTAAGACACACCAGGCATGAAGACTTTTGGGAGGGATGGACAAGGGTCCACTTGTATTGGCAGTTGCCTAGAGGGACCTGCTGTATCTAATGGACAGGAAGCATGTGAGACCTCCATAGCCCAACCAAATGTAAGGAGAAACTTGTTACTGCTCCTCTGCTTGCCCAACAATGGGACACTGGCACCGCAAATCACCAAACTGGCTTCATGGCAGTTGGCTTTTAAAACTTGCGAAGTAAGGTGAATAAAGGGATGGGAAAGCATGTTTCTGAACTCAGGAGACCACACATTCAGTCCCTGAACAGACCCTGTCAAGGTTCCCTGGACACAGTGCAGGTTTTTTAGGCCTTCTGTTTTATTTTTAGATCAGACAGATTTCTATGGGCTCAACCTGTTCTTTAATCCATCTCATCAAAGGGCAAAAGCTTTCCCAGTATGTGCCACACAACGTAAGAGCCATTGTTCACCACACTACCCCTAACTGTACCAGAAAAGGCTTGTCTTATACTTTATGTAATATTTCAATATGCATAATGTTACTTATATGAAACATTATTATAATATAATGGAAATACAAAGCAAACACTGCTAGTGGAACCGTGCAGATCAATACTGAATCAGTATTCAACAATACCCGTCTCCCTTAAATTACTTAACACTCCAGGAGCCAGAAAAAAGGGCATGAATGCTATTAAAGGATCTTTTCCATTCAAGTATTTTAAAGCTTTTCTTGAAGCTGCAATTGCAGACCTAACCATAGAACCAGAAGACTGGCTGCGCTGAGCCAAGCTAAGGATCCAATATCCTGTCTTTGGCAGAGAGTAATAACAGACGCTCAGAAAAAGAATGCAAGAAATAGCACATTTATAGAGTGATCTTTCCCCTGGTATGCACTCGCTCTTTCCAGCAATAACCATTTTAAGAGCTCCCCGTGCCAGCCGCAGCATCCAGGCCATCACGCTTAATGAGGGACTCCTCTCGCTGGGCTGTCACCAGGTTGTTGTAATTAGGTCCTGAGTAATTCTGTGCCAGCTGGAGCTGGGCAGGGTCCAGACAGCTCCTGAAAAAGGGCACTGAGGTGCAGTCCTGGGGGCAGACCTCCTGTGGCAAGCAGAGCTGCCACTCATCTGCTCCCCGGGTTCAGGTGGCTGTGTGCACTGAGTCCCTGGCCACCAGCACGGCCGCCCTCAAAGCCGAGCTGGCACAGGTGCTCTGGTCTGCGATGCTGTTCCCTGGGGAGAAGTGACAATTCAAGACAAAAAGAAAACCCAAGAAAGAAAGGAATATGAAACACAAGCCTTTCCAGGAGCCTTCCTGGAGACTTTTAATTGCTGGAAATCTGTAATTTTCCATGTTTCAGGATAGGGAGGTAAAGTCTATATAGTCTTCCTTATGGTTTATGGATATAGTTTTCCAGAATCTAATCATCCTTCATTACAAATGTGTTAAGTGACTGAATGACTGCTTCTTCCCTTAAGCCTAGGACATTACTTTCTGGAATACATTAGATAAATCCAATTTTGGTAAGCTTGTGTTTTTCTTCCCTCCCGTTATTCTTCCCTTTGTGCTCAGACCTTCTAACACCTTCCCTATACCCCCATGTGAGAGGCCTCGCTATGCATTTGAGGTGTTACAGGTCCATGTAACCACTCAAGCACCAGGTACCTGCATGGGGCATGTAGCAGCTATGGTCTGAAAGGGGTCAGACTTCTGCCTGAGTGTGCTTGGACTATGCATTTGCCCAGGGCCCCAGGAGGCAAAAGAGCCCCAAAAGCAGAGAAAAAAATAAAAAACCTCAAACAATTTACAGATGTTTATATTCTGGAGGCATGGACAAGCTGTACTTCACCTAAGTGGCCCATGGTCAAAACCTGAGAAAGCACAGCTGGGCTCAGCTTCCTCCCAGGTCCTGCTTCAGCCCCAAGGCTGCCTATTAGAAATGTGTTTCTTTTTTGTGTTGACTCCTTCATCTGGACAATGCAGCAATGTAATTCTACCTGTGTGGTGCGGGATTTGTGAACTTGACCGCGTAAGGATTGATTTGGGATACAACTGGAACAATGGACAGTGCTGCAGTCAATTAGCAAACCGAAGCTTAGCTATTGGAGAGTTAGAGGCCTTAGGGTGCTGCACTGCAGTGAAAAATACATCCCTATACCCACGGATGGGCCCAGTCCTTATAAACTCAATTTTTGGGAATGTCTAATTGATTCAAGTTCAAGAACCAAATGACCTGTTTGCTTCAAGGCAGACAAAGCGTTTGAAACCCGACCAGGTGCTCACATCCCAGGTACTGGACATCCTGCTGGGTCAGCCTAAAGACCATAGCTTCCAAAGTGCAACAAGGCTCGTTTTGATGAAGGGTTCGGTGATGTAAAACATGTCCCAGCGACCCCAGGTGAGTTACTCTGCTGGATGCCGAGGTGAGCAGCCCCAGGGAGGAGCCTTCCACCCAGGAAAGTTCAGCAGCCTCAGTCCCGGGCGGCGACCGTTCCGGAAAGCGCCCCGGGCCCTCGCCCAGGAGCCGGCAGCTCCGATAAGGAGAGCGGGGACTCACAGGGGGCGGGGCCAGGAGGGACGGCCCCGCCCTGAGCGGGAAACCCCGCCCCGGGGAGCGCGGGAACAGCGCGGGGCGCGGCAGTTAGGGCGTGGGGCGGCGGTTGGCACCGGCAGCGCGAGGAGGCAGCGGGGGGAGGGGGAGCGGTCGGCTCAGGGCCCGGGCCGGGTTGGGGAGCTCTGCTCTGGCTGCCCCGGCGGTGACAGTCTCGGCCCCAGGCAGAGCCGATGAGAGGGGAGGGTGCAGCGCAGAGCTCGGGCTGCAGAAAGTGCCTGCACGGGTCTCGTGGGGCGAGGGTGCACAAGGGGCAGGGCTGTGCTCCTGCAGCAGGGGCTGAGCTGCGGGAAGCTGTCAGTTGATATAAGGAAAGCAAGTGCCTGGAAAACATAGGGTTAAAACACTTTTAATTTAACTTAGGTCTAAGATAGAGAATAAGGTTTGTGTTACAAGTCTGTGGGTGATAACAGAATTTAGCAGTCTAACTAACAAGAGTGAATTATTTCTTTTCATCCTTCTAATGAGTGAATTCTTTCTTACCATCCTTCTAATTTATCAGTTAGTTTGGAGACAGTGACTCCCGAACATCTGCTAGCTTAGGATGGTCTTTGTCTGCCCATCCTGTCCTGCTTGCAATAAATGTTGTACGGAGGTCACACTGCTCTAAATCTTTGCCAGCTCTCAGAAACTTGCAGATACGGCTGGCTTCAGCTAATTGCGATTACGGGGGCATCCAACTGTGCCGAAGGTGAAAAGTGCACCCTGAGGAAGACTGCTTACTTCATCTTGAAGACCCCTGCCCACATGAGGAAGACTATTTACTTCCTCTTGAAGACCCCTGCCCACGACCATCAGAGGGCAGCACGCAGGCGCCAAAAGGGAGGAGACTTATGATAATGAGTGCCTAAGCTAGTTGTAATATCCCCGCTGCTCTCTCGGGAACCTAATGAATATGCATGTTTGTGTGTAATAAATATCTGCTTGCTTGACCCCTCGGTGTACAAGTTAGGAGGAGTGATCCCCCTTGCACCCGGCGCTGCAATAAACATGCCTGCTTTGCAACTCTCCTTGGGTTGAGAGTCTGATTCTGCGCTTCGCAGTAGCTGAAAGATGTCAGGGGAGCTGAGAGGGAGGTGGGCAGCTTGCTCCAGGCCCAAACTGTGCAGGTGCCACAAGGGTCCACCATAGTGCATACAGAAAAGGAGAAGGGCATTAATCCAGGGAGCTGGGAGCTAGTGACAAAAAAATAAGAGAACAATTAAGGGGCTTCCTCTAAAATCTGACATCCCCACCCAGAGCCACTTCACAGTTCTGCAGGGGGCTAAAGAGGAAACGCACACATCGCCTAAAGAGCAATTGCCCTGCAGAGAAGGACTTGGGGTGTTGGCTGATGAGAAACTTAACATGAGCCAGAAGTGTGAGCTCTCAGCCCAGAAAGCCAACCGTCTCCTGGGCTGCATCAAAAGGAGTGTGACCAGCAGGTTGAGGGAGGTGATCCTGCCCCTCTACTCTGCTCTCATGAGACCTCACTTGGAGTATTGTGTGCAGTTATGGTGTCCTCAGCATAAAAAGGACATGGATCTGTTGGAGCAAGTCCAGAGGAGGGCCACGAGGATGATCAGGGGACTGGAGCACCTCCTGTATGAAGATAGGCTGAGAAAGTTGGGGCTGTTCAGCCTGGAGAAGAGAAGGCTGCGTGGAGACCTCATAGCAGCCTTCCAGTGTCTGAAGGGGGCCTATAGGGATGCTGGGGATGAACTCTTCATTAGGGATTATAGTGATAGGACAAGGGGTAATGGGTTCAAATTTAAACAGGGGAAGTTTAGATTGGGTATAAGGAAGAAGTTCTTTACTGTGAAGGTGGTGAGGCACTGGAATGGGTTGCCCAGGGAAGTTGTGAATGCTCCATCCCTGGCGGTGTTCATGGCTGGGTTGGACAGAGCCTTGGGTGCCACAGTTTAGTGTGAGATGTCTCTGCCCATGGCAGGGGGGTTGGAACTAGATGATCTTAAGGTCCTTTCCAACCCTAACCTATGATTCTATGCTGGTTTGTCACAAAAGTGGAGCAGCCCTGGGGGTTATCCAGCACCTGAAAAGCAGAGCATTCAGAAACATGATTTACCTGGAAACACATGGTTAGTGTCATCCATGAATGCTTGCAAAAAGCAGATTATGGAAAAGTGAAGGATTTGGAAGGTCCGTTGTGGCCACATTGTGAGGGCTGAACAGGGAAAAGGATGGGAGGAAGCATGTATGGCACCTGTGAAAGAAAGCAGTAAGCTCTTTCAGTTAGGAGCCTATCGTGGTAGAATTACTGCTTATTTTTTAACATCTCCTTTCACCCATTGCTCTGTAACAGAAAACCTCATCAGAGACAAACCTCACTCACTTTTCCACTATCTCAACACATCCCAGATTTCTTTCCAGTGGGACTGGTGTATTGCTCCTTCTCACCTGACTAACCATGCCAACAAGCTTGAATAGCTTCAGCCAGGTTTCTTTGAGGGAGAGCACTTCTACTGAAGAGGTTCACAACTGAATGTAAGAAAGGTGTCATGGTTCTGGCACTTGGTTTCACTAATGCCCTTGGCTTTGGAGCAGCCTGAGATATCTGATACAGCATCATCTACAAAAGGAGATGTTTTTTCTTTGTGCTTTAAGGAATTCATTGTCCCTCTGACTATTAGTTTTGCAGTGTACTATACACTGACTTGCAGGTGTTAGTAAAGATAATTAAAGCTCTGAGTTGGCACAGAGACCATATAGCTTTGCAAGTTGCTTTTCTCCTGTGTGGAGAACATATGTTTCCCTCTTACTTCTGCGCCTCAGCTTTGGGGACAGCATGGTGCTAAACAGTGGCATGACCTCCCTTCCTGAGCTGCTCCGTACCATTTGAAACAGGAGCTAGTGGAGACACATATGAGACACCCATTGTCCCTGATTACCCAGCCTTGCACTGTTGATGTGGTGAACTCGCCCTTTCTGCCACGTGTGACAGTGGCCCCAGTATGGTCCCATGTGTTTTGCAAATAATTCCTAAAGCTCCCCTGGCCACTGTAAGGCCCCTTGCATTGGACTCCCTCTTTGCAGCTGCACCTACCACTATCATGACACTGCTGGCACCCCTTGGACTGTCCCCACACCATATACCTAGCAGTCAGTGGTGACATTGGGAGAGGAGAGTCCTGCAAGGCCTCACTGACTTGCTTCTTTAAATGGAAAAAACCTAATGTCTGTAGGGTATCTCTGTAAAGATTTCATGAAAAATGATTTTATGCATCTTACATTCTCTCTTTGCTGCTGGCCATCGCATGGCTTTAGCAGGACTCGCAGCCATTACAGGCTCTGCCAGCGATCAATGCCCAGGAAAACGCATCCAGATCTTTCTCGCCTGTAGCTTTCTCTCTCTTTTTCCTCTGTGCCCTTGCTGCCCCAATCATTTGCTGGCTGCATTACTCCACCTTTGCAGCTGCCTATTTATCGATAGGATGATCGTAGGTGCTTCAAGGAATTTCCTCCATGTCTGCTGACCCTTAGCTCCTCCCCACCAGCTAAATGATGGGGGAGATGGAAAAGAACAATGGAAGGTTTTTACTCCGATTCAGGCTTTAGGTTATCTGCTGCTGGTAGGCATCCTACTGCACACAGGAAAGAAAAAACTGTCTTAGCACACAGAAGCTGAGCAATACCGGTGGTGTTTAAGCCTAATGCTAAACGCAACAGGCCATCACAACAGCAAACACACCCTCGCTGCAAGACAGCATTACCTGGGTGTCCGCAGGTCCTGCACACCACCGAGCAGTGCATTGCAGCAAATTTCAGATGCAGATGTGCACTGAAGTTTTTAAATGAAATTCATCTGCAGTTCAAATCGACAAACCCCTCAGTGAGACAGTTTACTCAGTAAATATTTTGATATGGCACAAAGTCTTGTGGTTCATGTTAGGTGAACGCTTGAAGGGGGAAGCCCAAACTACCTAGCTTAATGGGTAATGTTAAGCAAAGATGTGGGCATGTAACTGAATGTGAGTGAAACGCAACTGGACAAGTCACTGCACACAGCTGGGTATGGCACACATTGTGGGCATGTGAAATGGAAATTAACCACATTAACTTAAAGTGCCTGTTAAGGAAGGACACCATGTGCTCACTACATCCAAAGGGAAACTTAATGCTGCTCTCAATGGACATCATGCACCATCCTGTGCTTTTTTTCTCTCTACTTCTTACTGTAAAAATTGTTCTGAAAAAAATAATGCTAAGCACTCCCTGCTAAGGCACAGAAAGCAAGATGTACTTTCAAATATTTCTCTAAATGATTAACTCTCATCAACAAATATCATCTGTAACAGTATTTCTCATCTAACTAAAGCTTGTAAGTGAACATATGGAGATGCTTACAGTCAGGCAAAGAAAAATCCAGGAAAGGAAAACAAAAACATCATAAAAAGTAGGTGTCGCAGTTCAAATCAGCGAGTATAATTTATGTTTCCAAGAAATGAAATATGCTTTTATTTTTTGGCATAAGATTTCTGACATCTCCTTAGTTGTTTTTTTATTCAGTTTTAGGAGCTAGATTTTGAAAGTAGTGTCACTCCTGAATTTTCTTGGGAATTGAAATGCAAATACAAGCTGCATTCCAGCTGACATGTAAATACCACAATCACTGGAGACAGAGAAAATGAAACGATGTTGCTAACTCAATCTTCTATTACAACTGTGCACATCATATGAAAGTAGGAATGCAAATGTCATTAGTTTCCTCAAAAGTCATGCTTCCACAAAATAAATAAAGCAGCTTTTTCCCATAAGTATGACAAGGTTAATGAAAGGTACCTTGTAATAGAACACTAGAAATTTCTTGACTCTGTGGTATCTAAATACAAAGTGAAAAGAAAAACCCCACCAGCTTCTACCACAAAGATAATCAACCTACTAATCTTGTGTGTGTGTGTGTATGCAGACGGCCAATGTAAAGCAACACTAGCCTTCCAGTGCTGAAAGAGTTTAAATTTGTCATAGTTCTGTGATAGCTTGGTTGGAAAATTGTCGAAATGACCTCTCTGTGACATTTCTGACCGTCCGGCTCAGGGGGGATACAATCTTTGATTACAACGGTGGATGTCTGAATATATATCAAAAGAAATCTCTGTAGTTAGATTGGCTCAGGAAAAAAGTTTTACAGATCATATCAAGGCCTTTTCCTCTTGAAAAGCACTGATGTACTTGAAAGAAGAAAGGTTTCTTGAAAGCAGTCCAAGCCTAAGATGACTGTTTATATCTGTAAGTGAAGGAAGAGAGAATTGGGTGTCCTTGGCTCTTAGGATGCATGGCAGGAGCTGTATGAGCACACTGCACGGGGCAAGACCCTCTGCAGAAGCCCTGTAATACTCGCAGCACATACCTTGGGCCCCATCTGATGTTTATGTGGGCCTGCTAAATAACTGTCATAGTGTTTTGCGTATTTTCTTCAGCTCAGTCATCTGGAATAAAGCAAGGAATGTATCTCACCAGCCATAGTGTGAAATTGAGAGGATGTCCTGCATGCGCTGGGGCATGACAGGGGGCTTGTAGCGATACTTGCAGCTACAAAGCTGCTCACATCATAGCTGAGAACTGCACAAGGTGGAAAGAGCCATACCTGGCACAGTCTCATCCACAGTCTTTCCTGGTATAAATTACCCCAAACTGCCCAACAGTGTCTTGGGACAAAGTGGGTGGAGTGGCACGTGGCAGAGCAGGGGCTGTGCTAGCACTGGGTGGTGTGGTTGCTTGGGGAGCAGGGTGCAAGCTGCTGCTGAGGTACCTTTTACTTAGCACCTCAGCTGCTTTCAGAGATCAGAAGGCCTCCTTCATGCAAAGGAGTTACAACCATATAATTAAAGGTGCGGTTTTAAAACCAATTAAGACGGTTGATGTGTAGACCTGTGGGAGCACTCTTGCCATTAGAATGAAAGCAAGGTTATTTGGGTTTTAACACAGATCAATGCAAGAAAAAAAAATCTTTAAACTGAAATAAGCATTTCCACAGGTATTCAAACTGATTTAGAGAAATCAATTTGCAACAACAGATTAAATTTAAGCTGGTGCAACTTCCTCAGGTAGATAAGCCTTTACGGATACATGCTGAATTGATGAATGCACATAGAGTTGAAAAACATCTATAGGTCAAGGTCAGAGAAGTATTTTTGCTGTTGCTGATCCAATTAAGATGAAGGTTTTAATACCCAGATTTTAAAATCTGGAGTATTTTACAGAGCTCAGACAAAGAAGCAACTGGTTGCTTACACCAGCCAAGTTCAGGGCATTGTACTTTCCCATGGAAGAGCTGGATCTGGCTATGAGCAAATGCATTTGAGACCTTCTTACCCACAGCAGCTAAACCATATTCTCGGGAGTCTCCGCAGTGCAGAAGTGGACAAATTGCACACCTAATGTCACTGAACTGACAGTTTTGGCAAAAAGCATAAGCAAGCCTTGCTGAGCCCATCAGCTGCTGTCAGCTGCCCAAACACCACAGTGCTAAAGGTGTCCCTTTCCTGGGGGGAGCAGCCCGAAGAGGTCCTCCATCTGCTTAGCCTCTGCTGACCTTGGTAGAGCTTTTAAGTCGCCTCCACAGTGGGTGAGAGGGAAAAGCCAGGTCTTGTCGTGGAGGACAGAGGCGCAGGCACCTATTTGCATCTGCCAGCTTTGATGAGGAAGCGGTTGTCTCCAGCAGCAGGATAGCCAGCCGTGCCTTCAGGGGCACTGTGGAACTTGCCACCCTCTATGTGTCTGGTCACACTGGAGAAATTAACAGCAGCTAAGGAGGAACTGGGGAAAGTTACTCGTTTTTCTCCTTGGTGGTGGAAGCATCAGCACCAGACAGAGTGATGAGAGAAGGGTGCAGCGCAGAGCTCAGGGTGCAGAAAGTGCCTGCACTGGTCTTGTGAGGCGAGGGTGCACAATGGGAGAGGTCCTCCTGCAGCAGGGGCTGAGCTGCGGGACACTGTCAGTAGCTGAAAGATGTCAGGGGAGCTGAGAGGGAGCTGGGCTGCTTGCGCCAGGCCTAAACTGTGCAGGGGCCACAAGCGTCCACCATAGCACATACAGAAAAGGAGGTGGCACTAGCTTCCCTTATATCAGAGGAGGGCATTAATCCAGGAAGCTGGGAGCTAGTAACAAAAACAAACAAACAAACAAAAACAAACAAGAAAACCAAGCCCAACAAAAACAACAAAACAAATGAGGAAGAGGACAATTAAAATCAAGGGGCTTCCTCTAAAATCTGAGTTCCCAGCCAGAACTGCTTCGCAGCTCTGCAAGGGGCTAATGAGGGCACACTCACTGCACTGAATGAACAGCCTGCTGATGCACCAGTAAAGAGGATCGCTACTGGTGTCTCCAGGAAAAAGTGGCGGGCCGTAGTAGTAGGGGGCTCTACTCTGAAAGGAACAGAGGCACCCATCTGTCGGCCTGACCCAGGCTCAAGGGAGGTGTGTTGCCTACCAGGGGCTCGGATCAGTGATGTTGCAGAGAGGCTGCCTGCTCTAGTAAGTCCCACTGACTATTACCCACTTCTAGTGATCCATGTGGGTGCTACTGATATAGATAGCAGTAGCCCGGAGAACATAAAGAAGGACTACAGAGCTCTGGGAGAGGTAGTTAGGGGCTCTGGAGCTCAGATAGTTTTTTCATTGATCCTCCAAGTCAAAGGGGAGGACCTTAAAAAGGCTAGGAGGATTGGCCAGGTTAATACATGGTTAGAAGGGTGGTGCCATAGTCAGGGGTTTGGGTATCTTGAACATGGGACTCAGTTTAGGAGGCCAGGTCTACTGGAGGCTGGTGGAGCTGATCTGACAAAGAAGGGGAAAAGCAGTTTTGGTAGGAGGCTTGCCAGACTGGTCAAGGATGCTTTAAACTAGATGTGTTGGGGAAGAAGGGCATCATTTCATCCCAACACACCCAGTCAGTTGCCAGCTATAATAATAAAAGTTGGAGCAATGTAGAGATATTCCAGCTGCTCCAGCCAATGAGCTGGCTTCAATTGGAGCTCAGCTCAGATGCCTCTACAAATAGCTGTAGTATGGGGAATAAACAAGAGGAATTGGAGATGTGTGCACGTCTACGGGGGTATGATATCATAGACATCACAGAAACATGGTGGGATGGCTCCTATGACTGGTGTGTTGGAATGGAAGTTAACAGGCTCTTTAGGAAAGACAGACCCGGTAGGCGGGGAGGGGGAGTTGCTATTTATGTTCAGGATAGACGGGAGAGCATGGAACTCTGTCTGGGGACAGGTGAGCAGTCGACAGAGAGTTTGTGGGTCAGGGTTAAAGGGAGAACAGCGATGGGAGACATTATTGTGGGGATCTGTTACAGACCGCCTGACCAAGGGGAGTTGGTGGATGAAGCGCTCTATAGACAGATAGGAGCAGCCTCATGCTCGCAGGCCCTCATTCTCATGGGGGACTTCAACCACCCTCATATCCATTGGAGGGATGGTACGGCCCGGCACAAGCAATCCATGAAGTTCCTCGATTGTGTGGAAGACAACTTCCTTCTGCAAGCAATAGAGGAGCCAACAAGGAGAGGTGCCATGCTTGACCTCGTCCTCACCAACAGGGAGGGCCTGTTTGGGAATGTGATGATCCTGGGCAGCCTTGGTTGTAGCGATCATGAGATGGTCGAATTCGAGATCCTCAGGACAGTGAGAAGAGCGTGCAGCAAGCTCACTGCCCTGGACTTCAAGAGAGCAGACTTTGGCCTCTTCAGGAACCTGCTCAGTAAGGTTCCATGGGATACAGCCCTAGAGGGCAGGGGGGCACAAGACTGTTGGCTGATATTCAAGGATCACCAGCTGCAAGCTCAGGAGCGATGCATCCCAACTAGAAGGAAGTTTAGCAGGAGGGCCAGGAGACCTCCTTGGATGGATAAGGACCAGCTGGGGAAACTTAGAGTGGAAAAAAAAAGGATATAATAGGTAGAAGCAAGGACAGGCAGCCTGAGAATAATACAGGGATGAAGTCCTGGAAGCTAGGGACCAGGTCAGGAAAGCTAAGGCCCAGTTAGAATTAAATCAGGCAAGGGATGTGAAAGATAACAGGAAGGGCTTCTATAAATATGTAGCAAACAACAGACAGACTAGGAATAATGTGGGCCCTCTGTAAGGTAACAGGAGAACTGGCTACCCTGGATTTGGAGAAGGCTGAGGTTCTCAATGACTTCTTTGCCTTGGTCTTCACCGGCAAATGCTCTGACCACACCACCCAAGTCTTGGAAGGCAGATGCAGGGACTGTGAGAATGAAGACCCTGGGCCCACTGTAGGAGAGGATGTGGTTCGAGACCATCTTAGGAACCCGAACATATACAAGTCCATGGGACCGGATGAAATCCATCCACGGGTCCTGAAGGAGCTGGCAAATGAAGTTGCTAAGCCACTGTCCATCATATTTGAAAAATCACGGCAGTCAGGTGAAGTTCCCGATGACTGGAAAAAGGGAAATATAACCCCCATTTTCAAGAAGGGGAAAATGGATGAGCCGGGGAACTACAGACCAGTCAGTCTCACCTCTGTGCCTGGCAAAATCTTGGAGTGGATTCTCCTGGAAGGCATGCTAAGGCACATGAAAAACAACAAGGTGCTTGGTGACAGCCAGCATGGCTTCACTAAGGGGAAATCCTGCCTGACCAATCTGGTGGCCTTCTATGATGGGGCTACAGAACTGATGGACAGGGGTAGAGCAGTTGATGTCATCTACCTGGACTTGTGCAAAGCGTTTGACACTGTCTCACATGACATCCTTGTCTCTAAGTTGAAGAGACATCAATTTGATAGGTGGACCACTCGGTGGATGAAGAACTGACTGGATGGCCGCACGCAGAGTTGTGCTCAATGTCTCAACATCCAACTAGAGACTGCTAACGTGTGGTGTCCCTCAGGGATCGGTGCTGGGACCGGTCTTGTTCGACATCTTTTTTTGTGATATGGACAGTGGGATTGAGTGCACCCTCAGCAAGTTTGCCGATGACACAAAGCTGTGTGGTTGGCTTGATACACCGGAGGGAAGGAATGCCATCCAGAGGGACCTTGACACACTTGTGAGGTGGCCAGTGCCAGCTTCATGAAGTGCAACCAAGCCAAGTGCAAGGTCCTGCACCTGGGTCAGGGCAATCCCAGGCACAGCTACAGGTTGGGTGGAGAGATCCAGAGCAGCCCTTGTGGAGAAGGACTTGGGGGTGTTGGTTGATGAGAAGATGAACATGAGCCGGCAGTGTGCGCTTGCAGCCCAGAAAGCCAACCATATCCTGGGCTGCATCAAAAGGAGTATGACCAACAGGTTGAAGGAGCTGATCCTGCCCCTCTGCTCTTGTGAGACCTCATTTGGAGTACTGTGTGCAGTTCTGGTGTCCTCAACATAAAAAGGACATGGAACTGTTGGAACAAGTCCAGAGGGGGTCATGAGGATGATCAGGGGACTGAAGCACCTCCCGTATGAAGATAGGCTGAGAAAGTTGGGGCTGTTCAGCCTGGAGAAGAGAAGGCTGCGTGGAGACCTCATAGCAGCCTTCCAGTATCTGAAGTGGATGTATAAGCATTCTAGGACTCTTCATCAGGGACTGTAGTGATAGGACAAGGGGTAACAGGTTCGAACTTATACAGGGGAAGTTTAGGTTAGATAAAAGGAAGAAGGTCTTTACAGTGAGGGTGCAACAGGTTGCCCAAGGAAGTTGTGAATGCTCCACCTCTGGCAGTGTTCAAGGACAGGTTAGACGGAGTCTTGGGTGGCATGGTTTACTGGGATATGTACCTGCCCATGGCAGGGGGGTTGGAACTAGATGCTCTTAAGGTCCTTTCCAACCCTAACTATTCCGTGGTTCTCTTACATTTGAGGTAAATGTATTCACAAACACTAATCCCACTTGAGTGGCCTCTATCACGTGGATGATCTAATTAAAACTTGTCTGCCCAAGTCTCTAGGAGTCACTTATGTCTATCTGGCATAAACCAGTTTGTTTCCAACCTAGCAATATCCACTAATACACTCAAGGTTTGCGCCACTGGTGGCTGCTGCTTGAATTCAGGAGGAAGAAACAGCTCTTCAGGCTGGTTGAATGGGTTTTTTTATCCTTTTCTACCTGTACTTAAGCCATTTGTTGTGTTTCCAGGGAGCTGCCATTTTACAAAACATGCTTTTGTAGTTGCCCAAGTAATTTACCTAAATCCCACAGTGCAGATACACAAGTCAGGTAAGAAATATGAAACCACTGAGGTACTAGAATAAGTATCTGAAACAGGAACCTGTGGAAGGGGGACAAATTGCCACTGCTGTCGCTCACTGATGGGTTAATAATTTGGTGCTTAGAGGTTCTTCATTGAGAACAATGGACAACAGCTGATAATGTGGTCGGACACTAGCACCCTTGGGATGAAGAGGAAGGCTAATTGAATTCTAGAGAGGCTCCTTTTGTGATTCAGAGCAATGGAACAAACCAGGGCAGCCAATTTCCCACTATCAGCCTATGCATTGTGGCAAGTTCATCTGTGGTGTGACTGAACTGCCTTCAACAGCAGAAATTAATTTAGCCTCCTGAAGTTAAATTCAGGGAGACTGAGATAATCACGTTGGTAATTTTGACTGACAGCCCAGGGCAGTGTTTGTTTTCACTTGTGTAAATGTTGCAGGAGAAGGTGTGTGTATTCTTGTACACATCTTGCTTGCTTCAGCTCCAAATGTGCTGTTGCAACAGTGTGAACTCTTCTGTGTCAGTTATTCATGGATATCCATATCTGCACAGTTACAGGAGATGTGGGCATGTTGTGAATAAAAGAACAAAAACAAGTATCGTCACAAAGTCAATCACTTGTTTTTGGCATCTTAATCTTCTTTGGCTTCTTTGAAGCTATGATACTTGTCTGTGAATGTAATGTTATTTTGAAGATCTTCAAGCCTGATCAGCTCTCATTAGTTAAAACAATGATGGTATTTTCAGCTTGCCAGATAAAAGTGTACTTTGTGTTTCTGGCTCTTAATTCAATTGGATATCTTCCAGTAGCAAATGGTTTCAGATTATTAACTTCTTCATTTCAAAAGTGATTGTCTGAAATCTGACCTGACTTTGGAATGGTATTGAGATGCATCTTTGCTGCATGTTCTCAGACTTCCCATAAGTTGGTTTTGACTCGAGCGGTGACGACATGCAGTACACTTTTTGCCCACCCAAGCCAAGAAGACTTTTACAACTTGCTTCCTATGCAACATAGGGAGCCTAAACATCCCTGGAAGTTTTCAAGGCCATGCTGGACGGGGCTTTGAGCAATCTGGTCTAGTGGAATGTGTCCCTGCCCATGGCAGAGGGGTTGGAACTAAATGATCTTAAGGGCCTTTCCAACCCAAACCATTCTATGATTCTGTGATTCTGTGATTCTTTTCATTTGTGCAGAATAACTCTGGATTTAATTCTAGGAGCCAAGACCACTGTAGGTACTAATATTCCCCTGGCAATTTTTTTGTTTACTTCTGTCTAGGATCTGTTCTTGTTTCAACTTTTCTCTCAAGCTGTCTAGACTGAATGATTTTCTGACACACTACTTCCTCTTTGTGTCTCTCCATTGTTTGCAGAGGCTTTTGGAACTTCAGCCATTCTTAACTCTCCTCTCTGCTTCTTCACCTTCATGTGCAAGTGTGCTCTGGTTGCTCTGCTGCAGAGCAGGTTCTCACCTTCTTTAGTTATGTTGGAGGTGCCATACTAAGGCTGTTTTCACTTTAACCTAATCACCTCTAGTATACATCATTTTCATATTTTTGTAACTCCACTTCACTTCCTATATCTGCAAAAGTAAAATGGGGAAATAAACACGTGAGTATTGCTTTCTCAGAGCTAGTGGGCCAATTAAATCAGCTGGTCCAGGGATATCCAGAGTTTTGGAAGATACTGGAACCCAGCTTATGAAACCATCACAGTATTTCCACCACAAATTTCCGCTTTACACACGCACACATATTCACATCCAGGCTTTAAAGCAAACAAAGTGGGTTAAATAAAAACAGATACTGAACAGTTCTATTTAGTCCCATTTTTTGACTGGGACCTCTCGTGGAAGTACTGATGAGGGTGGTTGCTGGACTTCTCACCAAAAAACACAAAGGCCCCCAATTAGAAGAGTTTGCAAATCATCTCTTTAAATAATCCTGTACAAACCAGACACCCAGCCACTATGCAGCATAATCACAGATGATACAGTTAACGCAGTTAGAATGAAAACCAGAGGGCGGAATATTGCTTAAAGCAACTCACTTTTATTGACAGAGTACTATAAGGCAAGGAAAAAATGTTTGCCAGATTTTTTAAAAAGAAGATTTGCAGCAAGAATGATTCAGAAGGATCTGCAGTTCAATATCCTATTGAACTTTCAAAGATACTATATTTTATAAATCCAATATTTACCTTTTTGTCATATATACAAAAGCTCATCTTACGCACAAAACAGAACACAAAGGAATGGATTTGCATATGAGGTTTTGTTGATGGTTATTAATTTAGTAAACAAGAGAATGCACACATTTATTACTATAGAGTTACAGTTGACTAGATTTCAACTTAAATATATCCCGAAACACACAAAGAAACCACGAAATACAGATGTGTTCAATATGACTATTTAAAAGACCAAAAAAATCTAAACCATGTTCAACTATACACAGGGAACAAAACACTGATAGATGCCAAGAAAACTGTATTTTATGGCCAGAACTGATTTTGCATTTATGGTGAAGGCATCTGTGAAAACAGTGCTGTATTCTGACCACTCTACATTATATTTTGGCCAGAAAACATCACAGAGCACTGGCTTTTGTCTGCTTTTTAAAGGACATATATTTTAAATGGTGATGTACATTAACTGTGAGCCTCTTACAAGATCTCACATCAGGCCATATTAGAGCAACCTATCATTTCCATAGGAAACAATGGTAACAGAAAGGTCCCAGCTATGCTAAAATACCCAGATGGTGCCGACATAAAAAATCTGCAACCTCTTAGTTCTTCCCTGATGGAAGGGCACATTTTTGTCCTACATTTTTAGAGAGCCTTAAATTCTGAAACTAATGAACTCTTCTGTGTTTCGTGGCTTTTATTCTCCACCTCCGTATCTGTATAGCCTTGGCCTTTCACTGGAAAAACTGGTATGAAAGGATAGTTGCTTTTTCCACCAGTGATAATGCAGCACTATCGATGCTTCATAACATAAAAGAAGGCTAACATGTCAAAATGTGATGCACCGGGATAAAAGTGACAAAGGTACTTAACCACAGTAGTGTCATGCCTTAGCTTTGCAGGGCTGTAGCATGAGTAGTAACATAGGTAAGTAACATTCACTTCTGCAGTATAACATAACTGAACTGTGTTTTAAAAGCCATACAATACTGTTCTGTAATTAGAACCCCAAACGTTAATTTTGATCACACAGACAAGAAGAAAGTTATCTTATGACTACACAAGGAAATGGGACCCAGTTAACAGGAGAGTAATGACACCATACATATGTATAACCAGTATATTCGGAAAATGAAGCATAAACCGTGTTTTTCACAGGGAGGTCTTTTGTTGGATGCTTAGAGACACAGTTTTCATGTCTTTTTTTTCTTCTTCCCCCCCCCCCCCGTTTTCTCTATGAAAATGAAGCTCTGCATAATTAACCAAACCCCAAAGATATTTACATTTTAAAAGCCAATCCTTCACCTTCTGATTTTAAAATTAGTTATGCCGTATTTTGTATATTTTTACAAAAGGTTCAGAAAAAGCTTAGAATTGTAATTCAGAATCTGCACTTCGTAAAAACACTTTCCTTGAACATGAAGTCAGTGCTGACCTCTTCAGGTGATTTGTGAATAATAAAATCTTTCTAAAGAAATGCTACTAAATAAGAACTGAGGGAAAACACAAAAAGAAGAAATGCATTACCCCTGTATTGTAAAGTGCTGCCACATTAAAGTATGGTATAGGTTGAAGAAAAACACAGGTGTGTGTATATCAAAACACATTTTCATTGTGCAGCTACAGAACATAGGAAATATTTCAACGCTCTGCCTGCTAAAGGCAATGTAGTCTCTCTGGCTTTGTTAATACTGCCGTTGTATACAGGTTTCTTAAAGTACAGTTAGTACCTATAGAGGTGAGTTCTAACATGTAAGTGTGTGCTATGCTTCATATGGCAGAAGGATGAGCATTTGATTAAATTTATGACATTGATTTTAAAGAAATTGTACATCACACACGTCTTCAATTCTAACCATGGAAAAAGATTGTACTTGAAGTGGTTGTTGTTGCAGTATGACTTAAATTTTTCTCAGATATCAAGAAGGTCCTCTCCACTTTCATCACTCTCCACAGTTAATTGTCTTGTCCACCATTTCTTGACTTCTGATCCACAAGAAGCAGCATCAGACATGGGATTCATTTTGCATGCAACAGATTTCATAGTTGAACGTCCACCGAAACGGAGGTTGACTGAAGACACTGAATGGCTTATTGGTTTGGGGGCTATGAAATGAAACAGAAAGTTGTATTAGAGAAGATCTGCTTGAACAGTTTTGTGTAGAATTCAGGCATACAGCACTAGCTTAACTGGGGCACCTTTAAACTGATTTAATGCAGAAAGAGTAAGGCTCTGTTCTAATGTAGGGTGGTTGTTTCTTTTTTCCAGCTCCAGCTGTTCACACTGCTCCCACTAATCTGCTGGTAGAGCAGTTTAACTGAGCAGTGTTTCATTTCCTTCTGCTGGGACAGCTGATGGAGTTGATCTCTTCTTACCTGGCCAATTGCAACCTGAATGGTTTAGGCAGTACTTATTTGACCTGACCTGCTGGCAAAATGGTGAAAGTGGTAACTGCCAAAAAATAGAATGGAAAAGTGCATTTAGGGCACCAGCTACACCTAGGAAGTGATTTTACTGTGGCCTAAGGGTGGAAGCTGGTATGGCTCTAGGAAAGCACTAAACCACATGTGTAAGTATATAAAACCCACAGTTGATATTAATCATGCTATTCATGATCTTAAATATATGCCTTGTTGGATTGAAGGCAGAGTATTTACCATCTGCTGGGCTGCCTCATGCATGGAGGTGACCCTCCTTTTCTGAGACCATCCACTAAGGAACATTTAGGATTGACATGGCCAAGATTAGTGCTAATAAAGGAAATCCTGAACTCTTCATTCTCACTTGAAAAACCTATCCAGTTGGCTACAATAGTATGATTCCACCTTTTCATGCTCCCTCTCTTACTCTCTGTCCCCAAAAAAAATGATCTTTGCTGCTCAGTTATGTTTAAGTGGAAAACATGTATTGCAAGTTCTCTATTAAGCTGTCCTGTTTCTTGTGCAAGTACTCTGGTCACAATAGCAGGTTTGATGGTACTCACAGCATGATCATCTTTTCTACTTCCACTTAGATATGATTAGGGTCTGAACAGCGGCAGCCTTTGAAGGCAGTGCTCTGACTTGGAATAGGACTAACTGATGATAGCTGAAAGCAGGCTGATGTGCACACACCTAACCTACTAGTCATGAGTGTGCAGTCAGAGGAAGTCATTATGCACTTTAAAAGAGACTATTTCAGGTGGCAGAGGGTGGTGGAGAGTGCTCTTGAGATAAAGATTTCATAATGTGTCAGGCTATACCCATGCACCTCTCCCACCCTCCTACAAGGCATAGTCTAGCCTTTTTTTTAAAGCAGACTACAGTTACTAGAATAACTTGAGTATGAGAAAATAAATCAGAAATTGATTGCACACCTGGCCAATTCCTGGCTGAAGTGAAGATATAATAACATATTATTATAGTGTAAGGTATAAACCATGTGCCTGGTATGCTTAGACAAGACAAGGCACTCAGAAGTTACTACTGCTGTTAGGAAAAACTTCTTTAGCACTGTGCTTTATATGATAAAAGAGAACTCTAAATGCACAATATTCTGTCCAAACAGACGTGACAGTACAGCCCCCAATCCAAAGATCCCCAGTAAATGCTTGAAAAAGTAAAAAATCCCAACCATCTGCATATGGTAATGTTGAGCCAATCTTCCAAACTTTCAGAATTGGAAGGAAGAGGAAAGGCTGCTGTATTTTATCATGCATGAATGTAGAAAAATCCTGATGTGGGTCCAAGCAGCAGGCTTGCTGCTTGGATAGAACTGTGAATCATGAAGCCTCTCATGGTTTGTTATTGTACAGCAGTGATTTGGCATGTGGAAACTATACTGATAAACATTGTTCACTTACCTGATGGCAAACGCCACTGTCCAAATTTCCGCTGAGGTTTTCCAGCATCTCCAGAGTCTTGTCGGTAGCCACCTCTGTCAGAAAGTGTTGGGCTTAGGAGCTGCTGCTGGCTACTTGTCTGGATAGAGGAAGAAAGAATCTTAGTCATAGTTCCTTACTGCATGGGGATGATCCTAAAAAGTGTTGTCTTTCTACTCTATTTCCAAGCTTTATACATGAATACAAACAAAATATATTGCCATTTGTTAAGGCAGTATGTCTTCCATTTACTGCCCCAGACAACTACTGGTAATAGGAAAAAAATAATCACCCCCTCCACCCTCCCCACACCCCATTTGGGCTCAATCCCTTAGACAGTTCCACTGAAGGGTACAAACTTGTTCTCATCCTTCTACAGTGGACTCCTTGTGTTGTACCTTCTTCATTCCTTACCCTGGAAAATTCCAGGACTCCTACACAAAGGACCCAGCACCGCCCAATGTTATCACTCTCTGTAAACATTCAGAATGCTTGGACAGGAAAGCTTCACATCCCTGAGCCTGTAAACAACTCATGCTAGAGATGAAAGTTGCTGCTGCCAGAATTGTACAGTTGAGTTTGCCTTTTATGGTGCTAGCAAAACAGCTAACTATGCTGGGGAATTACTGCCTTAGACCATCTTGCCTCTGCATCTGAAGGCAAAGACTGAAACAGAACAAGATACTGCTTTCAACTTTTCCAGTTAAAATGACATTTAAAAAGGAACAAATAAGAAATATGGAAGCTTTCTGAATATGTTCCAAGTAGGTGATAGTCTTATGGTGAACATACCTCTGGCTGTGTGCTGTTATCCTGATTAATAGCATTCATATCTTCACTTGGCTGTGTTGTCTCAATGCTGGGAGGATTCAGAAATCGGCTCAGTTCCTGCTGTTGACTCTCTCGTAGACTATGGATAATGCTGCAGGACTGCTGTTGTTTCTATTAAGGTACAATATGTGACAACAAAAATGTTCTCATTGGTGTACCACAGTGTTTTATTTTTTTAAAGCTTTCTAAATATTTAACCAAATAGTAAGCACCAGATGTGCATACCAGATGCATCGATAAAACTACATATATCAGATGGTCACTATTAAATATAGTGACTTCAGCATATGTCTAACCTGTATGTAGGAAATAGAGGATTAAACTTATAAACTCTATTAAGTGGAAGGCAAGTTGCTCAATTATTGGTATAAACCTAGAGTTTAAAAACACATAAAGTTTTAAACTTATGAGTAAAAAATTCTTGCAGAGAAAAAGAAAAATTAATTGGTAGAGATTCACTACAAATTACATGAAGGCAGTGAAAAAAATCCTGATTTCTGTCAGGAACTTTGGAACACGCTGTCAGTAATACTGAATAAAATAGCAGTGGAAACCTTGGGACTGAGTATAGATTTACAATACAAATAGAAAAACAAATCCACTACCATTATGATCTTACAATCTAATTTGCTTTTAAATTAAAATAAACAGCCCTTAGGAAGGGTTTCACTTTCCTGGGTAGTTTTCACATGCTCCCTCTAGAGAGACTTAGAGACTAACATCAGAATTTGAAAATATCTATTAACTTCCATAATTACATTCAGTTTATAAAAGGTTCATATAATGTGAAATGATCTGAACCATATTATTAGAGTGAAATGAATAGCATATTTACTTTAACATAGCGTAATTCAATATCATAATGAAATGAACAACAGAGTTGAACAAACCTGGAATTGAGAGCTGAGATTAAATTTACTGCCATTATTATAACAGAGATCAGATCAAAATGAAACTATCTATCCGAATATGCCTTGAAAATTGACATTTCATCTGGAATGTACATTATATTCAAATTGTCCAGTTATGGTTTTTTATAAATTTACAAACACAAAAAAATCCCATGGCCACAGATCTCTATGGAAAACCTCCATTCACAAGAAATAAGCTTTTATAAAAATGAAAAATATATGGATCAAAACCTGGACTCAGCCTTACAGTAACTGAAAAATCAGTCATCAATGCAACCAGATTGTGACTTCTTGTATAAAGGAAGAGTTACTTTTTGAAGAATAACTTCAAAACCTAATCCAAATTTTCTGGGGTTTTGTTTGTTTGTTTGTTTTTTAATATAAATTTTGTCCAAGACAAACTTTGACAAGCATATATTGTAGCTACCCCAAGAAAAGGCAAAAATGTTTCTGATGACCAGAAGCACTGCAAAACCAGAAGTACTGGCTAGGTGTATAACAGTAAATTAAACAGACTGGGATTTCCAGCAGGGCTGAAGCTAAGTGCCAGGCCAGGACTTGCCTAATCTTCCCTCTACCACACAAGACAGTTTCGAGCTTCAGCCACTGCATACTGGGAGCAGCCTCTACCCTGATCCATGCCTGGAGGGCAGTGATGCTCCTATGTCAGTGGTCTGGGAGAGTATGAATACACATGGGCCGAAACTGTGCTGAGGAACATGCTAACAAGAATGGGTGACCCCATTCCAGTCATAAGCCAATGCCTTGGCCATGTCTGATTTGCTGGCATAGACACAGCTACTGTGTGCCATGGTTCATATACCCGATGTGCATGTACACACTGCTCATTTGCAAACACAGTTACTGTAATGGCTCACTCAAATGATGCATCTTGATACGGGTTCCATTTGAAGAGTCACCTGCTGGTGACTGATCATGGTATCTTCTGCCAGCAGCGGCAAGAAATTTATACAATTACATTCTGTAAGGAAGGATTAGACCTATGAGGTTTCATCAAATTACACTGTTTTTAATGTATTTCTTTGACGTCGGTCTCCGCATATGTATCTTCCTGCTGTATTGAAAAGACAGATACATTTTTGGCAGGAACACAGTTTTTGCTTTCAAGGTGCTTATTTTTATAGCACTTTCAGTTGAGCTGTAACATACTTTTTTTTTTTTTTGCTGAGTTAGCAACTGCTACATACCTCTTCACATCAATATTATTGTGACTCCAGAGTAAATGAAGCATAGTGACAGCAAATTCCAGCATTGTTGAGCAGTACAATTTCTGCAACCATTTAGAGACTAGTTTAGCTTGACTTACTGCTCTGATTCGCTTCAAACACTTCTTCAGCCACATGCGTATGGTCTGTTTGGCCACCTCCTCTTCTATGGTATATTCCAGTTGCTCCCTAGCAAGCAGCTCTTCCAGTTGCAGACTCTTCCTGATATCAACAGACCTATACGAAAGCATGCTGGAAGAAACACAGTTTTTTAATTTTTATTTTAAATACTGGTGACCTTACATTTTAGTTTTGAAAATCAAAGCTCATACTTAAGACCTCAGTGCAGAAATACGTAATTCAGATGTATGCAATAAATTCACATTTGAGGCTTCCAGATTCCAGAAGAGACTTGTGGTGCTCAAAACAAATGAAGACCTTATCAACTACAGCTAGTTATCCAATACAGGTGGGGTATTGAACTGTACGCAACTAGGGCATTTGTGGTGGTTTCCTTCTTCTTTTCCCCTAAGTGTTTATGCTCGGGTAATGTTCCCATTTCTATTTTATTTCTAGTCAGATTCATTGTCGTGTTGCTACACATGCAAGAACAATATTTCATTACTTGGGATACAAGGACAACACGTGAGTGCTGCTGTTTATGACAAACTGTCTCCAATGAAAATGTTAAAATTGCTTAGAGCTAATTCCCCATACTTGTGTTTTCCATCACTAATATTTGCAGGAAAATGAGGGAAATATAATTTTTGTATTACACTTAAAATGGCACTGCCTCCCAAGCCTAATGAATGCCGGTTGGCCTGGAGACAAGCAGGCCATCATACATGTTCTACAGATTTAGAGAGAAATCTCCACGTACCTGAGCACGTCATGGAAAGTGACATCACCACCATTATGGAGCCGCTCCATTTCATAGCACATGTGCTTGAACAGCAGCTTGTCCTTGTCGAGATCCACCTCCAGCCTGCCCCGTAGAAGCCTCAGTAGAAATTTCACTCGGAAGGTAGGGATTACTCCCTGGGTAAAATTGCATAATAGATGGTAAATTATTCCTATGACCTAACAACCAGCTCAGACATTCAGGTTGATCAGTGAGAGAAACACTCTTTCTGCACAGACTGCATCAAATCCTGGCATATTTAAGACACTGTGAATACATTACTGAAAAATACACATATGCAGCCAGCTCTTCAGCACATTCACAGAAGTCTTTGCTGTTATTTGACTGATATACAATGAGAATCTGTGCTGTTAATTTTGCCAGAAATTTTCAGAATTGCTCAGGGATTTAGTTTCCCCATTTGCACTAATCTATAATGAGAATCATATGCCCAAAGACCTGCCTTCAAAGGCAAACACCTTCAAACCTGAAATTAAACTACATTTTAAACATCCATGGCCAGGCCTATACCTGGTTGAAAATCTGTCCCCCCTTCTCTCTGCAACTTTTCAGAGGAGAATGTTGGGAGTTTACTAGCTTTTCAAAGGTTTTCTGCTCTAAGAGTCAACCAGCATGTGTTGCTTTTCTTGTGACAATTTTGATCTGCTGTTAAAAAATAAGGACTGACAGTGTTTTCCTCTGAAACTGTGGTATCCATACTCTTAAAATACTTTGTTCTGTTAAATGAGCCTGCCTGGAACTATTTCTTGCTGTAATGTGTTGTTCTACATCAGAGAGATATCATCAATGCTGGGCATGATGGATGTAGAACTTTCCACCTCCATCAGTACAGATTGCAGATTCCACTGTTGCAGAGTTTCTTGTTGTGAGCAATCCAGCCTCTGACTTAGCCTCACTCGAGTAGTGAGCTGAGGGCTTCACAGGCTACTGAAAGGGTCAACACAGGATGCCTACCTGCCGACATGAAGAGGACGTTGCCTTGGGGGGGCACTGAGCAGGCTTACCACAAAGGCACTGAGCACCGCAATCAGGCACTGAGCACCTGCATTCAGGTTTCCACAAAGGCACTGAGCACCCGATTCAGGTTGCCACAAAGGCACTGAGCAGGATGTCGGCGCCAGATCAGATTACCACGGAGCAGGCCTTGCTTGCAAGGCAGGAGCCTGTCGCTATGGTCGTTTCACAAGTTAACCAATCAGATAACGACTGTTCCAGTACTTTGTAACTTTTCTATAAAAGCTGATGCTTGCGTTTAATAAATTGTCAACGTTCGATCACATTGGTCGTTGCTGCGTTGTCCATGTTCTCCCGCCGCAAGTGGCTCCCGAACAGGGACCCTCTTGTCGTCGCTTTCCGGAGCTTTGAAGACGGCTGGAATAGGAGGGGAGCGGGAAAGCCGGCCGGAGATCCTTGCTGCCCCGGCAAGAAGAAGAAGCAGTAAGAAGTGAATTCCTTGCTGCCCCGGCAAGAAGTGGAGTCTTGCTGAGCTGAAAGAGGCTGGAGGCGCGCTGTGACGGAATCTCACCCTGATCAGGTGAGCGGTCGGAGAGGAGATGGGGTCTACACTCTCAAAGGAAGAAGAGGCAGTAGTTAAGCTCCTCAAACATATCCTTTCTAAGAGAGGGATTAAATATGAAGAGGACACCCTGAGGGTGTTGTTAAAATGGAGTAAAGATGAAGGGTTACTAGATGGTGTAGGCACTGCTCTTGAACTCTATACTTGGGAGGCCAAAGGGGTGCAGCTATGGGACACTGTTAGCGATGGCGGCAAGGCTGGAGAGGAAGCACAGAAGTGTTCCACATTATGGAAGCTTATTCGTGAGACTTTACGGACAATGAAATCAGAGCGAGCTGCAGTAGCATCTGCCGCAAGTGCTCTTTCCTCTCCTATACCCCAGCGGGAAAATGAGCCTTTAGCGCTGCCTGCCGTTGCTGCCGCGAATCCCTTTGGGCACCGTCTTGCTGCCCCGGGGCCTCAGAAATTAACTAAAACTGCAAAGAGTGCCTTTCACAACCCACCGCAAGACAAAGGAAAGAATGAAAAGAGGAGTAAAGATGTTATCGGAGCTATCAGTAGTAACGCTGAAAAAGAACTGGCTAGCCCACAGGACGCAGATTGCTGCCAGCCAAGGGAACCTGTTTGTTTTTCGTTTTCATCGTCTGAGTCCTCCCTTAAAACTTCTGTTGCAACCACCCCGGGGGGAAAAACCCCCAGAGAGCCCAAGGAGGAGGATCGGACGAGGGTATTGTTACAGGAGGTGACTGAGAGGCTGGGTGCTTTTGGGCCAAGAGAGGGATCTGGTCCAGGTTGTACTTTGTCTATGGAAACAGGCGGCGGGGCGCGGGGTAAGTCCCGACGCAGGGGCCGACAGGACCGGCCAGAGCCGGCGGCGGCCCCGGCCCGGTTAAGGCCGGCGCGGGCGAAACGCGGCCCCGCGGCGGCGGCTGCCCCCGGCACCTGCCCCCCGCCGCCGCTCGCCGCGCGCGGGGCCGCCGGGAGCCGCCAGCCCGGCGGTCGGGGCGCTTCCACCCTCCCCCGGAGGGGGGGCACCGGAGGAGCGGGTGGAGGAGCCGGCCAGGCGCACAGGCGCAGGGCGGCGCGGCTCCTCAAGGTGTTGGCTGCGCGGGCTGGCTCCGGGGGGGAGCTTGCTGCGTGTGCGCGGACCCCAAGGGCCGAGATGGCGGCGCCCGGGCTGCAGCTGTGCGCGGCCCCCGCGCTGCTCCTGCTGCTCCTCCTGTGCCTGCCGCTGCGCGCCCGCACCGACGAACACGAGCACACGTACCAAGATAAAGAGGAAGATATGGGAACTTTGCAACCTGGTCTGCCCTCACCTGTCATGTTGCCTGAAAACTGGGAAATTCTAATTATTGATTTAAAGGACTGTTTCTTTACAATTGCATTGCATCCAGAGGATATGGAAAAGTTTGCCTTTTCTGTTCCCTCAATCAATAAGTCTGAGCCAGCAAAACGATATCATTGGGTTGTGTTGCCACAAGGCATGAAAAACTCACCAACGATATGTCAACAGTTTGTTGCTTGGGCCTTGAAACCTTTTCGGCAAAAGTTTCCACAGTTGATTATTTATCATTATATGGATGATATATTAATTTGTGGAGAAACACTAGAAAAGCATAAGATTTTGACCATCTTAAAATCTGACTTAGAATCAAGAGGTCTGAGAATTGCCCCTGAAAAAATTCAGGATTCTACACCATGGAAATATCTGGGTTGGGTTATTACCCACAGTGCAATTCAACCTCAGAAGATAAAAATTACCTCCACAGTTAGAACACTTAATGATGTGCAAAAACTGGTCGGGGATATTCAATGGGTCAGAAATATTTCTGGCATTACTAATGATGATTTGAAACCTTTGATACAATTGTTAGGAACCTCTACAAAAGCTGATGAGTCCCAGTCTTTAGGCCCTGAACAACAAAAGGCGCTTGACATTATCAGTGAGAAAATTTGTCATAATCATGCTCAGCGAATTGTGTTATCACTTCCCATAATTCTAATGATTATTAATATTGACAATCAGCGCACATATCCTTTTGCACTTATTATGCAATGGGATAGTAGCGTTGCCTGTAGCCTTAGAATATTAGAATGGATATTTACTCCTGTCACACCAAAGAAAACCATCACCACAAAACCGGAAATTTTGTCTCAGTTAATTATGAAAGGACGTAGTCGAGCATTGGAAATATCTAGGAAAAATCCTCAAAAAATTGTTATCCCTGTTGTTCAAGAATATTTAGAGTGGTTGTTACACACTTCTCTGTCCCTACAAAGTGCTTTAGCAGACTTTGAAGGTGAAATAAGCAATGTCTATTCTTCATATAAACTGTTGCCAATGTTGAGTAATCAGAAGTTTGAAACATTTCCAAAGCATTCAGAAACACCTGTGTCAGGTACTACTGTTTTTACAGACACTGGCAAGCGTTCTAAATTAGCTGCTTGTGTTTGGCAAAACAACCAGCAGTGGGAGAGACATTTGATTAATGGTACTATTGATGACTCCTTGCAGACGTGGTTATTTGGGCCTTTGAAAACTGGAATGATACACCACTTAACATTGTCTCTGATTCATTGTACGTTGTTGGAGTTGTACACAGAATTGAAGGATCACTTCTAAAAGAAGTCAAAAACAACTGGTTATATCAATTGTTACTAATGTTGTTGCGTTTATTGCAAAATCGTGTATTTCCCTATTTTATTACCCATCTTCGCAGCCACCAATCAAACTATGGATTAGCCATAGGTAATAATAAGGCTGATGTATTAGTTTCTCCTGCTTGGGCTGGACCGCCCATTAATAGTTTTGCACAGGCCCGCGAATCACATTCCTTTTGCATCAATCTGCAAAAATGCTTGCACGGCAGTTTGCCATTTGTCTAAGTGATGCACAAGGCATTGTAAAATCTTGTCCATCCTGTCAAAAAATTGGATTTGGTCTAGGAATTGGAGTTAATCCTAGAGGCTTGCAACCACTGCAACTGTGGCAAATGGATGTTACCCATTTTCCAGAATTCGGTCGACTTAAATATGTTCATGTTTGTATTGATACCTTTTCTATGGCACTGTGGGCAACTGCTCAGACAGGTGAAACAGTTAAACACGTACAACGCCATCTTTATATGTCTTTTGCAGTGCTTGGAGTTCCACAAAGTATTAAAACAGATAATGGTCCTGCTTATACATCACGACGATTTCTACAGCTTTGCACAACATGGGGAATTAAACATATTACAGGCATTGCTCATTCCCCTACTGGACAAGCTATAGTGGAACGGGCACACCAAACCCTAAAATCTCTTCTTTTAAAACAAAAAGGGGGAGAGGTACTCCCACCTGCACAGAGACTGGCCAAAGCATTGTATGTATTGAATTTTTTGCGATTAACAGGGGATAGGAATGAACCGCCTATGGTCATTCATGGACTAGCCATGCAGTCAGGAGTAACAGATAATAAAACTGAGAAAATCCTAGTTCAGTACAAAGATTTAAATACAGGACAACGGAAAGGTCCTGCAGAGGTTAAATTAGCAGGCAGAGGATATATGTGTTTACTTACAGATAATGGGATTCGTTGGGTACCTGACTGTGGAAGATGCCACCCACTGTGGACGCTGTAATGGATCATGACGAGTCTGACTAAGTTTGTTGTAGTAGAAATTGACTCTGATGTAATTGTCTGTGCACTCAGCAGCACACCAGCATTGCCACCAGCACTGCCATCAAACTGTGGAGATTCATATGTAATAGTTTTAGTTTCTGTCTGAACAGTTGGAACTTCTTTAGTGGAGATTTCAGTTCTCTGCGTAGCATCTGAAATGGTTACCATCTCTGTTTTCACTACTGGAGGCTCAGAACAACAAATTATTTGTGGTGCAACATCAATGTCAACATGAGACATATCTCCATTGAGTTTGAGCTGTTCTTCCTCTCTTTTTTCACCTAAATCTTGCTGAATTTCCTCGGACAAAATCTTCTCCTCTGTAGCTATGGCAACTGCATTTTCCTGGACCAAATCTTCAGCTGTAACTTGTGTATGCTCTACTGGTACATGCAGTTTACTGCTTTCTGGTGTGGCTTCCACATGCTGTATTTTTTCTTCATGTTCTTTCCTCTTCATGTCTTCCTCTTCTTCCTGTTCTTCCCTGACGACTTCCTCAATTGCCCTGTGATGTGGCTGGTATTCTCCCACCTCTTCATCCTCACTCTCACTACTACTGCTGCTGCTGCTGCAAAGTTCCCATATTTTCCATAACATTATTAATAGCTCTTAAATCGTGTAGAATTACAATTTTTATACCAGTTTTGTTTTCTAGGAGCTCGGCATTGAGCTTGGAAGTGTCCCCCCTTTCCACAATTATAACAACGTTTACTTTTTTCTTTCACTGGTTGTTTTAAAAAGGGAGACACAGCTTCCTTTAATGCAGCAGCAACAAAGGCTGCACCCTCCTTCTGTGTTTCTCGTTGGGCAGCACGATTGGTCAATTCAATCATATCTGCTACCTCTGACCCATACTCATCACCTAGATCTCTGTCCATATCATCCATTTCTTCCTTTTTATCTGCAACTCGCTCTACTTTTGTTTCTTTACCATCTTCTTTGGCAGGCTGTGTTTCAGCACTACTAACAGAGTGATTTTCTTCTTTGTTGTCTGCTTTAGGATTTTGCTGACTTTCAGCTACTAATATTTCTAAGCTCTTTTTTGGCTGAGACACCCCCTCTGGTGTCTGGCATTCACATTCTTCAGCTATTTGCTCCCCTGTCCTCTTCTTGGTCTCATCTTTGGGCTCTGCCAAGGTGTAAGATTTTTGTTTCTTAAGCCAGGGGGGAAGGAAACGAGAAATGCCCTTGCTTTCAGGTGAAGTTTTTTCCTTCTTCTGGCTACCTGGACTACTTTGGCTAGTTGGTGCTGGGACAGAGGAAGAATCTTTAGCTTCTTCAGAGGATGCTTCCTTGGACTTTTGATTTTCTGGAGTGTCTGATGCTTCTTCAGGCTTGTCCTTGGCTTTGTCTGGTCCCAGCTGATCAGAATCTTTCTTTTCTTCAGCACAGCCATGTGCCAACTACAGACAACCAAGTTCTTTCATGTTGCTCATATTAAAATCTTAAGTGATGTCATGAATCATTCAGATGATGATTTAACTTGCGTGGGCATCTGAACGGCTCAGTGCCCCAGATGTTCTTCTCCTCCCAGAATCACAGAATGGTTGAAGTTGGAAGGGACCTCTGGAGGTCACCTGGTCTGACCCCCCTCTGCTTAAGCAGGGCCTCCTAAAGCCAGTTTTCAGGATCGTGTCCAGATGGCTTTTGAGTATCTCCAAGGATGGAGACTCCACAATCTCTCTGGGCAACCTGTGCCAGTGCTTTGTAACACTCACGGTGAAAAAATTCTTTCCTGATGTTCAGAAGAAACATCCTGTGTTTCAGCTTGTACCCATTTGCCTCTGGTCCTGTTGCTGGGCACCACTGAGCAGAACCTGGCTGTGCCATCTTTGCACTCTCCCTTCAGGCATTTATATACATTGGTAAGATCCCCCCTGAACCTTCCCTTCTCCAGGCTGAACAGCCCCAGATCTCTCAGCCCTTCTTCATAGGAAACATGCTCCGGTCCCTTCATCATCTTTGTGTCCCTTTGCTGCCAAGCTGCTCTCCAGCTGGTCAGTCCCCAGCATGTCTCTGGATGTTGAACATGACTGGACGCAGTATTGACTCCTGAGGTATAAGACTAGTTACTGGTGTCCAGCTAGAATCTGTGTTGCTGATCATCACCCCCTGGGCCTGGACATTTAGACAGTTATTAATTCACTTCATCATCTTTTCATCCAGCCCATGCTTCATCAGCTTCTCTAGGAGGATATTATGGGACACAATGCCAAAATCTCAGCAAAGCCCTTTTGAAGATCAGACACATAAATGGACGTGAGTCTACAGACCTCTTGGGGAACAACTCTCAGGGAGCTGGGAGGAAAGATGCTTTTGTATTGATTCTATGAATAGCTAGCTACATTTGATTTTAAATCTGCTATTGTAAGTACTTCACAGTAGTAAAGAATAGAGGTCAGTATCTGAAGAGCCATGAACAATGTTAGGTCATGCTCACTGAACTTTCAGAACTTGAAGAGTAACTGCTCATTGAGTTCTGTCAACACACTTTGGTTTCCCATATACTTTTTCAAGGAAAAATGAAAATTTACTGAATTTCTGTGCACATTGTTAAGTTTCTTACCTCTCTTTTGTCATCAACCATGTTCCATATAATTTGAAAATGCCTAAGATCATTATAACTTAAAAGTTGGTCTTCTTCAGTTGAGTAAAACAAGGAGAAATTCTCCACAATGATAGCTGGAAACCACAAAACCAAAATAAAGCCTGTAATTAAATTCTGACTGGGTAACTTCTATAAGCAACAATGAATTTCAGCAGAATATTAATTCTGTTGTGCAAACTTCACATTAATAAATGCCTTCAGCTGTATGTTCAGCTGAGAATTCTGAATGGGTAATATACTGTTGTGCTACATCAGTATTCATTGTGCTCACTTTTTAAAAGGTATATCTTAAATGCTGGTGGGATGCCTAATCTAACATCTTCACCTACATGATACTGGAAGATGTTAGATTATCAACTAGGTGAATTCCAGTGTTGTTGGAAAAATGTTAACTGGATGAAGGAAAAGCTCAGAAAATATTACTTCTTAGGGGAACTACACAAATACAACATATCTCTTTGTTTAAAAACTTTCATCCCCAAACATCCTGAGTTTTAGCATACACCAGAGAAGTATCAAAACCAACATATGCATATAAGGTAACACTGAATTCATAACTGAATAGCACAACAGACTTGTATCTAACATACTACGTGCCAAGATGGACCTTTTTGTTATTAATGTGTCTTTTCACTTACCAACAAGCAAATTGAGCATGATGTATGCAATGATGACATAAAATGAACAGAAATACATAAGAGCACCAGCATAATTTCCACAGTCTGTTTTCCAGTAGGTGCTGTTATCTGGCGTACAAAATGGAGGCTGGACCTTCAAAACAAAAGAAAACAAAGTCAAGCAATCATAAAAAGAGATTTTTAGTTTCTCTGCAATAAATACTTTTGACTATAATTTCTCTAAAGCTTCCCAATTAGTGAATAAGCCAAAATGTAGGCATTCAAGACAAAGTTAATCTGAAAAGTCACTGTGCCCCAGTCAAAGCAAACAGTGGAAAAAATGAGTTACTGCACCTCTGATTTTTAAAACATCTTTTTATTTTTGTTTTTAAATCGTGTAATAGCCTAGCCCCATGAAACTGTACACTGTGAGTGTGTGACTGGAACTGCAATTTGTGTGTCATGTTCTGAGGTTCAGCGAACGTTATTCTTTCTTGAAGAAATAAAGGCAATCACAACATTCCTTGTACAAAGCTAAAATACTGGAAACACTTTGAGATGCAAGGATGTCTCCAGTTTCTTGTCTACTTTATTTCTGGCAGTATTGTATTTACCATGCAGTCATGCATAATTTTGTTCCAGTCTTCTCCAGTAACTATTCGGAAGAGTACAGTAATAGCCTTGCCAGCTGATGAAAAATTTGCATGTCTGTTTTAAAGAGAGAGAGAGAGAGATCATTTCACATCCCAGAACTAAAACATTGGCAAGAATAAATGCAAATAATTTCCATTTTCTATTGCTCAACTATTTTAGTCTAAAAAATAGTTACAGAATTATTTGAATGAGCTCACTGAATTATTTATTCCATGACTCAAGATACAATAGCTGAACTCTAGCTCAGACGCAGGTCGCAGCATTTTGTCTCATTTTATCAAAGATCTAACACAGGCCAGATCCTACCTCCTGTCTCCATTCTCTTCCTGAAGCCTGATGATGCTGTTGATTGGGAAATCTTCAGTTAACATCCAGTTCACAGAACTGTCACCTCTCTGTATCAGGCTGATATATAGATTAGGTGGTTCTGATAAGGTCTAGTAGGTACAGTGTGTTTCAGCAGCTTGTGGCTAGTGCAGTGCTGCTTTGAAGCATATTCCGGTTGGCATAATGAACAATAGCTCTAGGTCTGCTCTGGTCTGGATTGGGTGTCATTTGGTCTGAGGCACAAGGCCTGGAAAGATGGTTCCATATCTCCTACCTAAAATTCTGTTTGGAGCATTTCAGCTAGACCTGGGGACTTGCCTGTTTTTTACCACAGATAAACTTCTCTAGCAGAATGGATTTTTTTCAGGCTGTTTAAAGAACATCCCCACGAGGTAGTAAGTACGTACTGTACCTGTTAATGTTCTCTCCATATTTCACTGTACCAAATAAAACTACACCAGCAAAAGCATAACAAAGAAGCAGTAAGAACATTCCCACTATGATGAAGAAACTCTTGTACATGCTGACAACCACAGTCAGGAGTAGCATTTTTAGTGTCACCTGGAAGGACAGAGAAGAAGCAGTCCATGATGCCATTCAGGAAAGCAGAGATAAAAGGGGAGAGTGTTACTGCAGCTGCCATTTTGACAAGGAATTCTTTACATGTATATACTACGGGATAAACTCAGTGAAATAAGACATTACGAATCTGATTGGAATTGAACATTTTGTGTCCTCCTCTGAAATGTAGTGGGCTCTTTACTTGTTAAAGAGAAATGCATATCTGCCTAATTTGCAAGGTCCAGATGTTGCTCCTCAAAGAATATATATAGGATAATAGTGTAGGATAACACAGCAATAATACAGCATAAGCTTAACTATAATATTCCAGGATCAGTGTACTCCAGAAGTATCAAAATTAGCATTGCATGAACAGAGCAGTATACTACTTTGGGCTTATCTGAAAGTGATGCTAACTATTACGTGGAAACCA
This sequence comes from Amazona ochrocephala, assembly GCA_039720435.1. Classification (NCBI taxonomy): domain Eukaryota; kingdom Metazoa; phylum Chordata; class Aves; order Psittaciformes; family Psittacidae; genus Amazona; species Amazona ochrocephala. The sequence continues at coordinate 57,836,785 of CM077877.1, forward strand.
CAGATACTGCACCCTACCTAAAAGAATGGATTGATGTATAGGGAAAGGGATATTCTTAAGATCAGCACAGCTTAATTAAACTAGTAATTTCTCACACAAGTTGGCCAAAGAGCTTGAGAAGAGAGCATTATTTTGGAAATTACATAGGCTGTAGGCCTAGGTAATAGATATTACTTTCCCATACATACATATTGTACATTTTACTCTTATTATTGTCTTAATCACTTAACCACTTTGGATGCTATGGAAAATTCTTTTTAATGGGACTGAGGGTAGCAGTTTTCTTTAGAAATATGCCAAATTGATAACTCATGCTGGCTTTCAGTCATCACATTACATCACAATAGATAAATTAGTGAAACTGATACAGCTCCTAACATGAAAGCACAAGTGCCTAGGTTATAACCTTAAAAAAACTGCAGAATCAATCAGAAGGCTTTGAAGGCAATCACTTGGTCTGACTGCATAGAAGAAGCAAAGATTTTTTATTTCACTTCCAAGGCTCTACAGGCTCTGTGTAGTTTGATTGAAAGAAAACTTTTTATCTTTACTGAACAAACCCTCTGACTTACTGTTCTTAACCCTGGCAACCTAGTACAGCAGTCTTTTCATCACATTCACTTTAATATGTCAGACTTCACAGAAAATGTTTGGCTAGTCTAAGAAGTTTTTCAGCAAGAGCACGCAGAGTGTCACCACTTGTTAAACAAATGTGTTTGTTCTCTGCCAATGCTTATTCTGCCAACCTACTCTCAATTACACCAGAGCAAATCCAAACACAAAAGAAATACAGACTTCAGAAGTGACTTGCTTTGTCGCCATGGCAGTGTTTCCAGAGGAGTATCTTGGCCCACGTTTTCTTTTCTAATTGAATGTAAGTTCTTTGCTGTGATAAGACATACATTGTAGAGACACAAGACACAAACCTGCACTCTGGAGGAAGAAACTTCTAAAAGCGAGCACTACCATAATGACAGCCACCACTCAACTGGTCTTACAGAGAAAATAAGCAAATAACATGCACATCACACCAGCAGCAAGGACTGAAAGTTGCACAATATTTGTTCAGTTTTAGAGTGGTTTTAAAATCTGTATGGCATTGCAGTGGCACTTTTTTGCATTTCTGCAAAAAACCGCACCTTTTCCAGTAACTGTAACGTAGTGCTATTATATAATATACCTAAAATCCTGACATTTTAAAGACAGCATGTAAAATTGGAGGCTGCTGCTTGAAGTCTCATTTTTTTTGGCATATAAAATGCCTTACAGAATGTGCATAGAGACACATAGCATCTAGTCCTCTAACTATACATGAGCACTACAATGGATGTAGTTCCTAATTTATACTTACATGCTTCCCACAAATTGAGAAGAACCTGAAGACAATTACACATGCCCCCATCATGTATGTGTACGCATTCTGGAACAGAAACACAGAAGACTTAATAGATGTACCCCAGGGATCTCATGAAAAGATCATGATATCTGGTCTTTTAATAACGTAGGGCAGTTGCCATACAAAGCAAGAGAAGTTATTAACCACGAACACTAATATTTCAATAACACTAGAGCAGTAAGAAAGTAGCAGAAGATGCTCTACCACCTCAAAAACACTAACCCAAACTCCTCATACATGAAACCAAAAAGCTTTCAATCCTCTATTAGCTAGGCTGTAATTATGTCCAACAGCCCCAGTCTACTTGTCTAGGCAGCTGCTGCCAGAAACTCTTCAAGCCTTCCAAGCCACTCAGTAGCAGAGAGCAAACTGTGAATGTCAGGGCAAAATGACTAGTCACAGAAGACAGGTTTTCATCCGAACAGAGCTAGGGAGCAGACAGGAGAGAAGCCTGCAGGCGTTATAGGGTTGTGAATTTGACAACTTGCAATTGATGACAAGTATCAACTACCCCTTCTCCTTCCCTTGTTAAATAAGAGAACCAGGGTGTAGCCAAACTTTAAAAACCAGAGTGGGACAAAGGGAGAGCTGACTTCCTTCGCTTTCCTCCATGCTTTTCTGGATTAAACATTGACCCTTAACTAAAACCAGTGGTCCAGAATCACTGCTGGGTTTGAGACAGATTGTATTGTTCAGCAATTTTGAACATATGCCTTCCTCCTGTCCTTTGTTGCTGTGTGGATTCTGTACACTGCTTCTTTCTTCCTTGATGCTCCCAAGGCTGCTGTTAGCAAGAGCTCTCAGCCTCTTCATATTCTTTCCTTCCCTCACTCACATCCCTCCTAAAGACTTCAGTTTTCTACCATATTTGCTGACTTTACCTCGTATCAGTAAGACAACTTTTGTACTTCATCATTGCCAAAGACAATGATTCCTTCTTCTTAGCATAAGTCTCAGCCATATTTCAGACTTATAAACCTCCCAAGGATTTATCTGGATGAACAGCAGTGATCCTACTGCTGGTGCTTAACAAATAAAATCAAGCTTAATCATGGAAACTGTTTTGTAGATCTTACCAGTAAGGCAAAGTGAAGTATCACCCATATAACTCCAAGAGATGTCACCAAGAGATCGTACCGGTTTCTTCTGCTTTGCCAGAAGCCAGCAGGTGACATGGCAATAATCTTCATTGTGACCTATGGATAAAATCAATTTCTTAATTGCACTAAAGAAATTATTTCTTGCTATAAGAACCTTTTCCATTCTCTAAAACGTTTGATTGAGCTTGTCTTACGAAATAGTTTCAAACAGACAAGGGCAGGTTTCATGTCAGCTAGCTGTTCCCATGTGGACAAGTCAGGCTGCTAGATGGAGGAAAACTGGTACTTGTGGAAGACTACAGATGACCAAAAGCAGGAGATGCACGGTATTCTGGAAGTCTCTCTCTCTCTCTGTCCATCAAGTATCGAAGGAAGGAGTGCAGCTGACCACCTTAGACTGAATGCTTAATGTACAGATTGCTGAGGTGAATCTGGGCTTAAGCTTACTTATAGTTAAGCAAGTAATGAAATTGGAAAATTATTATGTCAATAATACGTAGCTAAAAGGGGTATAGTATGCTACCTAGCTAGTTGTCCGTAAGTAGGCTAAAATCACATACGCACATGGTGTTCTGTAGCACCCGTAGTTCAAATTATTTAAAAAGCTTTCCCATATTGCAAATATTTCTTGCCATAAAGAATACTCTATACTCAGCACCATCTGTATTCAGCAGACGTACGAGAAGAAAGCAAAGAACTGTAAAGACAGTACATTTTACAATGTACCTGGTAAAAGCAGCCAAAGTGCTTGACATTTCCAATACGGGTAATAGGAGTGTAGAGTGGAAGCTTAAGAATAGATACTGATCAGAAATAGTTACAACAGCTAACAGATATTGAGGTAGGATAATGGAAGGAACACAGGAGAGTTTCTCATACATAGTTTGTATTAAACTTAAAAGCAAGTAAGTCAAGTGTTACTATATAAAGGCTATAAATGTCAGACATTCATTACATGATTTTTTTTCCATCCCACCTTCCAGCATTGCCATTTAGCAGTATTCTTTACATTTCTGAAACCGAAGTCACATATAAAAGGATATTAGTTTGATGTAAAAGGTTGATTTTCCATTTGTTTTTTTTGCCATGTAATGTTTTCTGAAACCTGACTACAAGATGAAGAATATGGTCTCTGAATCCCTAATTTTCACTTCAGGTACCTGAAGGTATCTTGCCTTCTACCAAGTCAGCGGAGATGCCCTAGAATACTGGAGACAGATGTGTGGGGCTGGTAGAGATGACAGAAGACCTGCAAACATCCTTGCCCTTTTGCAGCAGCTAGTGCAGGCAAGGAGAGATCAGCTAGAGTACCCCAAAAAGCTCTTGATGCCTTTAGTTATTTAGGCAACTGAATCCCACCCTACAACTCCCTTGTTCACAGTGACAGCTTAAATACCTATCTCTCATGAAGAATTTAAACACCTAAATTCAGGTGTCTGTAATCTCGAACTGAGTACCACACTGTGCAAATAAAAAAAATCATATCCCATTTTATTCTGTGATCATCAGTGTGGTAACAGAAGTGAGACCTCTGAATTCTTTCTTGTTTTTCTATACCACATATACTGATGTGAGCAGTAAGGTTTTAAGACTGAATCAGGAGTCCTTAGACTGGACACAGGGCCGTTAGCTATGCAGAAATCTTTGGCCTTCCTCATCGACCATGGCTGCCAGTGATAGCAGACCATATATATAACAGACTGTAACCAGACTATGCTGCATTAGGAAAGATCCTGGGCAGGAAGCTGCTTCCTCTCTCCATAAACTGTGTGCACTCAGAGTGTGATAGCTTGCCTGTTGAGACAGTCAACACATTTTTCTTGGCTCTGACAAAATTCCTTTGAAAATCTAGAAGAGCATTTGTTTCCCCTGGCAGCATAAGAGGAAAAAGTATTTCTAAAGACAAAGTTACTAGGTAAATTAAAACCTGTCTGTGTATGATACAAATCAAATTTTTCTGTGTTTACTCAGTCTCTCAAGAGACACTGTTTTCTCCTGGGTAGGAAAAAAGAAGCAACAACATGGAAATACTCTAGCTACAAGGTATTCACATCATTGTTTATTCATCTCTGCTGGCAAAACCTATCACTGGAACATAGGAACTGTCATATTGGATTAGAGCAGTGGGAAACGTAGTCTCTGACAGTGGTCAGTATCAGCTATTCAGAGGGAACTGAAAAGAAAAATACTGAACCACAAACTTACAGAAGAACTATGTACTAACCTAACAACAGAGGAAGGATCTTCTTTAACCTCATAAATGTGTGCTTTGTTACACTATAGATAGCCATATACATAAAAGCACTTTTAAAAATGTGTTTAAGTCCTTAGATTCCAGTCTTGTGAAAACAGGCTAAGTACACCTTGCACTGTTGGTTGTAGTTACAATTTTCTCATAGATACAGAACTGTTACCACACAGGATCCAGATACATGCAACAACAGACACAGCATTGGAATTTGACATAGCTTATTAAAAGGACTTAAATGGAGATATGATACTTAAAAAAAAACCCAACAACAAAAAAACTGAGAGAGGTTTGATGTTGTCCCAGCTACAGAACAGTGGGTATTAATGCACCAGGCAAACTATAAATGGATCAAGGAGAACTTCCATGATACATCACAAACCCTGTGTTGTACAGACTGAATTTAGTCTGAAATGTTCTGCATGAAAAGAGTTTGCTGAGCTCACTAAAACACATGGTGAAATGGTCAAATATATACAAAAGGACACAAAGCTCAAGGTGGTGGTGAAGTATGACTATAACAAATTAAAAGTTTATTCCTGCAGTACATATTTAAAGGCAAGTGACATGAAAAGTCCCAAATATACATGTTTAGAAATAAAAACCATAGCAAAGAATGAGAGGACATCCCTAAAGACAAAATAAAATACATACATACCAGTCTTAATCTCAAGAAGTCATGAAATATATTACTTTACCTCAAGGACAAAAATGAAGGTGAAAACAACAGACATTGTTGCTAAAGGCACAGTCACTGGATCTGCAGCATCCCACTGAAATGCAAATAAAATCCGTTCACAGAAGAGTAGCTGTTAAACAGAACTAAATTGCCTTAAACTTCATTGCCTTAACTTTTTCTATAGGTTTTGTTAATGAATAGATTTCACTTTAAAATACACTCTGACAGGAATGGCATCTTGGTATATTCTTCTCTCATAGATTCATAGCTTAACCAGAAATTAAAACTGGGGACCAGACTACAAAAAGGCAGAAATTGACACAGCTACACAAGTTATAATTAATTGACAGTGATCTGTGCCAACTGAGATTGCTGTATCTAAAAATCATGTTTCTGTGCATTCATCACATTAAGGGCTCAACTGATCGCTAATTGGTGTTAGGAAATGCACAACACATACTATCCTACTATAATGAAAGGCTTCAAGGAAACACAATTACCTTAACTGATAACAACACGGACTGGGCCAGAACAAGTACAGCAATAGTTCTCTTAAAAAATGGATGCTGAGTTATGTCATACATCTTAGCTCTAAAGCCATCGTTATCTGAAAAAGAAAGTTTGAGGAGGAAAGTTAAATACATACTGGTGTTTTTCTACTATTTCTTGACATCTTTTCCATGTTCATTAGTGGCAAAATAATCCTTTACTAGTTTCAAAATACATTTCTAATTTTCTGCTATAATTTTCCATATCAAATAGGGTGTCTGAACATATAATTTCAAATCCTGAATACAGTGTTGCATGAAGGCTTTGGTACTTGTGGGGCAAGTGCATCATTCAGCTGCTGTCAGGTTCATACATTCCATTCATATCAACAGCCAACTGCAAATATTTTACACCTAGAAAGTAATTTTTTCATTAAGGTTTATCCTAAAAGCATCGAAACACAACCTTTTTTGGAGTAAATTTTAATAGCCTTATTCAGACATCTGTAGTTGGAGCCCGTTTCCACACTAACTTATGCACAACCTCCTAGTGGCCTCATGATTACAATTTTAATTTGAATCACAGATTCCTGGGGAATTATGAACACTAAGGCACAACATGAATAAAGCCAAAATATCTTTGATACCCGGACGAGGTGGGAGATGAAGAGGTTGTGCTATCTTCAGTCTGCTTTTCAGATCTTCCCATCGTCTCTGATCTACAGTCAGTAAAGCTGTCCCCTTAATAAACAAAGAGAAGCATATAAAGCTTTTATCATATAAAAGCCGTAACACTCAATGCTGTAAACATGAAAACAACATTCACTTTGGTGGCTGGAATAAAGTTACATATGCAACTCTGCTTAAATAATACACAGTTTGGGTAAAGGAGTCTAAAGTATCCGCTGTTACTCAGGAGGATTTCTGGATGCATTAGCTCTGAATTTCTGGGACTCAACTCAGCAGGCTGAGTTGTGGCTCTTTGTAGCAGCAGCCCAGTGTGGGCAGTGAAACACAGCAGGACGTCTTCCATTTGACTGAACATCATTTGCCAAGAAGCACTGTTTTAAAGAGTGGCCAATTTTGTCTGGACTTTGCTACAGAAAATCCTGTGGCTCATCAGTACCACTACAGTTTCTGGGGGAATGAGCCCTCCAGGAGACTGCTGAGTCTCCCCCCAGCTCTTCTGCTTGGGGTGGAATTGAAATAAAATAATAATATGCTATGAATCGACAAAAGCCCTCCATACAGGAAGCACAAGGAGAGGTGGAAATAAACCCTTGGGGTGGGCAATGGTAGACGATAATGTGTGTGTTTTCATAACATAGGAATAAATAAGCAAACCCCAAACAGAATTCAGTGTTATTTAAAATGACCTTGAAAACAGAATGAGGTCCTCATGACTTCAGAGAACTGTAAAACCTCGCGGAAGGAATCTGGAGTTATAAAAACAAGGGAGGCCTTTTCAGGGTAAATGTCACAAGCCTCTCTACCAGAGGCTTGGTGGCTGCCCCGGTCAGCATGAAGCCTCACAGAGGGCTGGTCTGATCTCTGGGACTCGCCTGGACATTGGCTTGTGTAGATACTGCAACTGCAGCTGGTTGTGCAACTGATAAGGTCAGGATTCCTCCCTCTCAGTGGACATAATCTCTTTATAGAGCTGTGTCCCCATACCACACACTGGGAGTAAGTGCTTTCCAACACAATCCAGACCAAGCGATAGACATGAGGATACCTATTGCTTGTGTCAGGCCCAAACCATACCATTTGGAAACACCTAAATTAAAAGGCAACTCATTCACCCTAGTGAGTGTGTCTGACTTATATTCTTGGAGAGCTTTCACTGCAAACAAGACAAAAGGTGGCAAAAAAAAGTGGACCTTTGTAAAATTCAGAAAAGGTGATGCCCAGTTGTTCTGTTGCTCAGAAACTACCACTTCCACCAGAGGGATGATTATAAGGGGACCACAGAACACAGTCCCACGAGTGGGTCTGCTGTTGGAGGAGCTCCATTTGCATCTGGACTTCAACTCAAAACTGGCAGATGATATTTGAGCCGATCGCATCTTCAGTGCTGATTGAACATGTGGCACTTGGGAGCTGTGACAAATGATGGGCAAGGGTTGTGAAATGGGTGGTGATGGAACACTTTTGGCTTGTGCCCTGCTGCTGGGGCAGTGGAGGACCTAGCCCAGACCCCCCATGTATCAGCCACTAAAGCTGAAGTCTACTTAAATCACCTACTGCTTGGCCAAGTAACTAGTTTTAAGAAGAAGCAACTTAACGTCATACAGTGGAATGTTTGGCTCTCTTCTTTTTGGACTAGATGCCAGCCATCTCTCTATCTTACTTCACATTTCTTTCAGTTCCTAGAAATTTCTTCATTCTCCTTGAATATTGATTGGGCTGAGACTTCCCCCCATTGCATTATTAACTAACATATTAATCTTTTCAATTCAAATCAGAAGTTTTCTTTTCCTTATAATAAATGCATAAAAAGTAACAAGTATTCAAGAAAAAGAAAACCAAACATTACATGCCACAGCAGTTACCTGAGGTTACCAAGAAACAACTGAAGAAGCTGAACCAGATGAGAAACAATTTATACTGACTGTATTTTTATTATCATGTAAATTCAACCGAAATACTGCATGACATGGCTGTTGAATGTAATTTACAGGGAACTGTCATTAGTGAGTAGCTTTTCTGATGTTCAGACAAATGCATTCCCTGTATTCAGATGCAGAATTAAGGGAGGAGAACATTCGTAACTAAAAAGGCAGCCATAGTTTGAGGAAAACTTACAAGCAGAGAAATCCACCTCAAAAGGGTAAATGTAAAAATTTGATAATTTTCTGAAAATAATGGGAACCCTAATTCAGGCCCTACAACTCAGACTTCCACATTTACACAGGCAGCTCATGCAGGGGTTGTCTGGGCTAGGATTACTTGCTTAGTTATCCCCTGTGGTCACAATCCTTATAAGCCTCATGTTTGCACCTTCCTGTTCCTTCTCACTTTGAATCACAGTGCACATAAGCAAACTATTACTTTTCACATTAATTTGAGCTGTCCTGTGTCTTTAAAGCTGCATATCTAGGAGGAGGGAGTAAAATAAGAATCTGCTATAAAGTCACATATAATTAGGAACATTTTTCCCCTGTCCATGTTTCAAACTTCAAAAAACTGATGAAAGATTTACACTGATATTGTGGGTAAATCACTTCAAAAGTAACCTGTGTTCTGATCACCTTATTCCGTAGTCAAGAGTTGACTACACAGATGAATGGTGAGTTTTGACTTCATGATATCTCACTAATTTGTGAACGAGATCTCACAGGCTGCTTTTGCAGGAGCCAGGTTGACACAGTAAATTTGATCTTGCGAGTGACTTCTATGGAAAGTGTGGGAACTAAGAGCAAAACCAATGTCTAGAAGATTGACAGCATGTATCAAGATTTGGCTTACTGTCACAAAAGCGTAATAGAAGTCATGCTTGTAAGGGCAAAGATCCAGCTCCTCTAGTACCTTTTCTCTATGACAGTGGAAAAAAGTGGATCATAGAATCATAGAATAGTTAGGGTTGGAAAGGACCTTAAGATCATCTAGTTCCAACACCCCTGCAATGGGCAGGGACACCTTCCACTAAACCATGCCACCCAAGGCTCTGTCCAACCTGGCCTTGAACACTGCCAGGAATGGAGCATTCACAACTTCCCTGGGCAACCCATTCCAGTGCCTCACCACCCTTACAGTAAAGAATTTCTTCCTCACATCCAATCTAAACTTCCCCTGTTTAAGTTTGAACCTGTTACTCCTTGTCCTCTCACTACAGTCCCTAATGAAGAGTCCCTCCCCAGCATCCCTATAGGCCCCCTTCAGATACTGGAAGGCTGCTACAATGCCTGTAGGTGTAGCAAAGGAACCCAAAGCAGCAAGTGGCTCCTGATGATTCTCAACTGCCTGCAGAGCTGGCTCAGAATTCACAACAGACACACTCAAGACTATTCAAAACTAAAGGGGAAATGCCCAACTTCCTCACTTCTTGACACTGTGTGCACCACACCTCAAACAGGGTTTGAACAGCCATGATCATAAACTATAAAACAGCAGACTTTTTAACATGATATTTCTTCTTCTCTCCTACACTCATGCCTATGAACAGGTTTTTGAGGAAACTGGCCTATGTAGAAAGTGTAGATGCAAATGAAAAACAATTTATAGTGCTCAGCTCACATCTCAATAGAGCTTCATGAACTACGATGTGCATGACAGAAACATAGCTGAATACATCATAGCTATAGAAGAACAACATTAAAATAATTTAATAATTTCAAATAATGCTTTAGCTTACCTGTAATTTAAATAAATTACCTTTTTTTTCCCCCAAGACTTGCTGAAAAATATTTTTGATTCATCAGTATAAGGCTGACATATTTGAAGAAGTAATATTACACTGCTGAACAGGAAGGGGCAAAAACATCTATAGAAATCCAGAAGAATTCTCATACTGGTGAAAGTTCATATTTTTTAACTCACTAGTCAACATTTAGTGAATAAAAAAATAAATGAATAGCACATTGCTCCTTGTTCTGTAGAACAGATGTATTTAACAAGAATGACTGTACTTCATCCCACCAAAACTACACTGGAGTCACGCAAACATAAAAATACCTTCTGAACAGCAGAGGTTTTAAGCTATTTATTTGACTTGCAATCTGCTTGACTTCATTTCACGATGCCTCGCTTGCTCACATTGGTTGCACAGTAATGTGCTGCTCACCCCCTTTCCAGAAGGAGCCATGTAGGTTCCTTGGTGGGCAAACTCAACAGCTGCATTTGCCACAGAGTTTGGGTCAGGGCCATAGTAGGACCATGGCCAGCACCCAGTCTCCAGCGCCAGCAGACTGGGTTATCTTGCATCTCCAAGCCCCAGAGCACACAGTCATCCTTTTCCTTCAATGCCACAGTGATAAAAATATCACTCTAGATAACTGCAAACACCTAATTATATTTTGGATTTTGAACTGAAAGATGAAAAAACGAATAATTATATGTTAGTGCCACAGGGGCACCAGGTGTGGGTCTTAAAAAATATCAGATTAAGGCATGTGCAGTGTGTATGCAGCAGTCCCACCCAGAGAATGCTATCTTTAACAAGTGTAGACATGAGCTGCTCTCTAACAATTCACCTGGGGACAGGTTTTTCTACTTTCCAGGGTAACCCTCAAGGCCCACGTAAGCTGCAGTTCCTAGAACACTAGCCACATTTTTGTTTGAGTGACAGACAACTAATTTTACAATTACTCTGCTGTTTGCCAGAAAAAAGCCATACAGCTTTACTTTGGATCTGATATACTCCAATCCCTATTGAGACCCCTTAGTTGTAACACATACAAGCATGTCTTTTTACCTGACACCTACATCAAACTAAAACAGCAGAATGTGGAGCGTCTGTAAATACATGGTGCTTTAGGTTCAGTTTCCATCTGGCAACTTGGCTGCACTGTAAATAAACTCAGACAACTTTGAAAAAGTGCGTGATGGATTGCTGTCATCCCAGGCTTGAGTATTGTGGTAAATATGGATCAGGTCTGTCTGAAACCATACTTGCAGTCTTACGGAATGTAAGATTGGTAAGTCAGTCTTAAAGGCAGTCTTACCAGATAACATAACAGTATAATACCAGTTTCAGGTTTCTTACAGAACCAGTTCAACACACAATAAACCACCCTACTCAGTACCTTGTTTTCATTGAAATTAGCGATGACAACTCCAACGAAAAGGGTCAGTCCAATCATGCAGCCAAGGAATACAAAAACATGAATGTAGATTCCATGGATCTGAAAAGATAAAAATAAGATTAATACTTAAATCAAAGTATGTGTTGTAGAATTCGAAACCACTGATGTATTTACTTACCGGCCCAACACGATGAATAATAACATCTCTGACTTCCACCCAGCCTTTTAATGAAAGAACTTCAAATAGTGCCAGCATTGCATTCCCCACATTGTCAAAATTAAAATTCCGAGGATTTGCCCTGAAATACATAACACAGATAGCACACATTCAGCAATAAAGTTGTTCTATTGCTTACCTTGATCCTTCACAGTCTAACATTTAAATACCTTGCAAAGTTGGTGTGAAAGCCCCTGAAATATATAGTTCAAAGTTCTGTCTCAAGAATAAAAGAACAATAGCAACAGCAATAAACACGTATAGCATCATTTCTTTGATCCCTATGTATGTTTTATTTTCTTACTCAGAATCCAATTCATGAAATAAAGCTTGTAACAAGTTGCTGCATTTTAGTGTTTTTGTCAATGATAATAGAAAATATACAATATTTGTGAAAAACTGGATCCAATGGCACTGACCGGATTCTAAAATAAACTTACCTGAAGAAGACCAATCTCAAGCCCACATAAATGATTCAGACTCCAAAGTCAGTGAGATCATTTAGGAAATGCTGTTCCTTATTTATTATCAATGGGAACTGATGGTCTAAAGCAAAAATGACTGACAGCACAGCACATCTTCTTGGCTTTCCTATATCATACCTCTGACCTTTTGTATCAGCTGAGATTCAAGAGGATGTTTCCAGCTGAAAATTAAAAGTACCCTCTTTGGGCTAGGTTAGCACATTGCTCTGTCTCTATAATCCAAGACAGACAAGCCAATAATAAGTCCCATTAATTTTCAACAGTTTATAAGGTAAATAGAATCACAGAATAGTTAGGGTTGGAAAGGACCTTAAGATCACCTAGTTCCAACCCCCCTCCCCCCCGCCATGGGCAGGGACACCACACACTATGTGTGAAATCATGTCACCCAAGACTGTCCAATCTGGCCTTGAACTCTTCCAGGGATGAAGCATTCACAACTTCCTTGGGCAACCCATACCAGTGCCTCATCACCCTTACAGTAAAGAACTTCTTCCTTAGATCTAACCTAAACTTCCCCTGTTTAAATTTGAGCTCGTCACCAAATAGTTGTATTTGAGAAGAATGATTATCTCATGCTTGTGAAAATCCAACCATTCAATGAAAAGAGCCCTCAGCATGACCAGCAGGTTGAGGGAGGTGATCCTGCCCCACTACTCTGCTCCTGTGAGACCTCACTTTTGAGTATTGTGTGCAGTTTTGGTGTCCTCAACATAGAAAGGATATGGAACTGTTGGAACAAGTCCAGAGGAGGGCCATGAGGATGATGAGGGGACTGAAGCACTTCCCTTATGAAGATAGAATGAGAAAGTTGGGGCTGTTGAGCCTGGAGAAGAGAAGGCTGTGTGGAGACCTCATAGCAGCCTTCCGGTATCTGAAGGGGGCCTATAGGGATGCTGGGGAGGGACTCTTCATTAGGGACTGTAGTGAGAGGACAAAGGGTAATGGGTTCAAACTTAAACAGGGGAAGTTTAGATTGGATGTGAGGAAGAAATTCTTTACTGTAAGGGTGGTGAGGCACTGGAATGGGTTGCCCAGGGAAGTTGTGAATGCTCCATTCCTGGCAGTGTTCAAGGCCAGGTTGGACAGAGCCTTGGGTGGCATGGTTTAGTGGGAGGTGTCCCTGCCCATGGCAGAGGGGTTGGAACTAGATGATCTTAAGGTCCTTTCCAACCCCAACTATTCTATGATTCTATGTAGATATATCTTTTAAATGCGGCCCTTACACTGACACATGGCTCTTGAAAACCTGGCCTGACACAGCCAACAGGTGGTATAAATGTCTTTGCAGTAGAACATTTTTCTGCAGTAACAAAACATTCCCCAGAGCTTAGAGTTATGCTGATTAAGACAGTTTTTGCTTATTTCTGGATCAATCTGAAGAGGATTGAGTTTGCTTACTTGAGGAAGAATTTGTGTGAAGCATACAGAAACAAAGACTTCTGCAGATGTCAGAGTTTCACTGCCTATTCAAATCACAGCATATTATTTCATTAGTGTAGGATGGCTCTGAATCTACCACTGCTGGTACATTCTGTATTCACACATAGTCAGTTAAAATAATTGTGGCTGTTAAGCTGATTTTGCAAAATGTCAACAAACTTAAAAATATAAATTAAAAAGAGGGTTTTTTTGCTTGTTCAGGTGTTGGGAAATATTAAATGGACTTTATCAGAATACTAATCATAAACATAATGTTAGCACTTAAATATTTTTTACCACACTCCTGCACCAGATAGACCACAAAGACTCCCTACATTGCAAACTGCTAGAAAGAAGCTGCTAGCTGGCATGGTTGATGGCCACAGAAGAGAAAGACTGGTTTTAGGCACGACTTGCTCATTGGTTTTTATGGGTAGCTGTAGGCAGTTGATTTTAATTTCTTTTTCTTCTTTCTTTTAATATTTATTCTTGGGTCTTGATGATGTATAGATCTCATGATGTCTTCATGATAGTACTAAAGAACAATTAAGTGATAATCTTGGTTGAAGACAATAATTCCCACTGTAATAAAAATCACATCTGATTCCCATTTAGGTTCAGTACCTATGGGTATTTTCCTCCTTTCTGCTTTGTGAGTAGAAGAGCAGCTTAAATCTGGAAAAGTTTCATATATCTGCCTTTTTACTAAATGCACCAGAAGTTTTACCCATAATATCGTTTGGCTTACAATAAAACCCCTCCATCAGTAATTTAACGCTATGAGATCTGAACCATTTTCTACATCATCAGTTTCCTTTTTGAAGAAAAATAGGCCAATCTGTAGCAACTCACCAGACTCGTGGCACCCAAAATCCAGGCTTTTTCTCTCCAGGTCTTAACTTTAAATTGAGATTTTTGGAAACACTTACATTTATTCTGAAGATGCCATGACAATCTTCCTAGAGTGAAATAAAACACAGCCTCAGGTTAAATAATGGCTTGTAAAATCTGCCAAAATGCCAGTATAGACAGCACACTTGCCATGATGTGGAAGCAATGCAAACAGAAATGAAGGGTTATTTACAGGTCTGGGATTAACAGTCATGGATCTTTACCTAAATGAGTAAAATCCACCTTAGGAAGGATTCAAAAACCCTTTCTCATTCCGGGACAGAGAGTGCCTTTCCTTTTGCAAGACTGCCTAGCCTTTCATCTCTTTCCTACAGACAGTGATCCTTTAGGTGATGATGATATTTCTTCAAATTGAGTAAGAAACACAGCTAATGTTCTCCTTGTAGCTTACATAGCATTTTCAGTGATTTTGACCTCTAGAAGCCTAATCTGCTTTTTAGCTGCTGAACTAGGAATACAAAGTGTCATTTTCCATGGATGATTCCATGTGACATCTTCATCATCCTGCTTTGAACAATAAAGTGTCCAAGATTTCCATCTCTCATACGATAGCATACTATTATTTTGAAGCAGAAAAGCAGCTCTTACCCTAGAGATGATGTGAGGATCATTGCATTTAGCCAGTTTTCCAGCAAACAGCTGCACTCCAAAGCTTGCAAAAACAAGCATTAATGTCAGCAGAAGAATAGAAACCTGTAAACATGAAGTTAGACTTGTCAGGCTCTCCTCCTAAAGACGTGGAAAAGGGGGTCAGCACCTTCAGTGAACTGCAGGGAGGATCTATTTGTTGGATAAACCTGGAGATATGGATTTCGTGACAGACACGTTACTTTAGGTTCTAATCCAGTATCCAGGTACTGTGTTATAATTAGTAGCAACATAACATCTAAGAATTGCAGATGAGGATCAAAGCTTTCTTCTACTCAGTGTACCACCTTGCTTAATTCTTTAAGCGTAAGAATTGCTATTCACTTTAAAGAGAACTCTTCAAGTACTTAAATACATGCTGCTTCTGTTTTTAATTAATCTGAGTGAGCCATTGTTAGATATTTAATTCCACGATAGCTACAGTAAAGAAATGCATGAGCAATTATAATGTAAATATCTTTAACAGAATACAGAACCTATGAAATGCTAACTAGCTATATACTTTTTTTGTCCTTGCTTTATTACTGTCTGCAAATATTTTGTAGCTTAGTTTTTTGTAACAACCTGACGCAATACAGCATTCTGTTAAGGAGCAAAATGTCTGTTGTTTAGGCTGACAAATATCACATATATTCCTCAGGCAATAGATTAGGTTCTGATCAAGCAAAGACTCCGTTATTGTTATTATTACTATAAGTGCCTAATCATGATCATAATAATAACACCAATGAAATAACAATGAGGTCCAGATCTGTGATGAACAACTATATTGCTTCTGGCTGCCTCTCAAAAAACTTGGAGGTAGACCTTCAGCACAGAAACCAGGTTTACTTTTTCTCCTGTTGAGCTGTCATACGCTACTTCTCATCTTTCTTACCCAATCAGAACTGCAAATACGGGGTAGATTTTATTTCATAATCCTCATCCTATGTAATTATGCAAAAAGATATGTTGAATGGATAATATGATTTACAGAAGAATTGTAGCAGCTTTATTCAGTATAAATGTAAACGAGTTACTTATATTCCTAATCTTTAACCTGTTGTGTGGTCATCTGCAGTGGTAGCTACAACGAAAAATCAACAAGCAACAATGGAGAAAAGATTAGAAAACATAAGCATTATAGGAAAATGGCATCTTATTACTCCTCAATATCTTCTTTTTAGCAACAAAAACAAAATAATGGGCACTTACCAAAAAGATTTCCTTAAAGCCACTAAACAGCTCTCGCACCACCTTCCGCATCTGAGGAACCAGTTTGAAAATTCTAAGAGGTCGGAGGCAGCGAAGTACCATTAAGAGCTGAGCTCCAGATTTGGCAGGGACGTTCTGGGGCATCCAGCACAGGAATATCAAACTCACCTTGAGGGAACGGGGCAGGAGAAGACAAAGAAGGATTGGGCTACAATGTCTTACCTGACATAGACACAGCATAGAAGGTCGATAAACACTTCCTTAAAATTAAAGGGAAGAATAAGGCAAAAAAAACCAAAAAAACAGCCTAATTTAGAAAAAGGACTGCATCTCCTGTGCCTGGGCTGACTGTCCTAACTAATGGACGTCGGCTTCATCCTCTGTCTTCTCCTTTGACTCACAATCTATTTTATACTTTTCAGCAGATTGAACAGATCCAAAAGAAGAAATTAAATTGGCTGGTTCAGAGAAGGGACAAAACTATATTCTTGGAGCAGGAAGCATCATCTCTTTCCCCCCCTTTTCAATTCAAACAGAGCTTTTAGCCTGACACTGAGATATCTTCACCTGGAAAGTCTGTTAACAGTTTCCTCGCCAGTTTTTCTTACCGCTTTGTTACAGGCATTAGTTTTGTGACTGTGCGGCTTTATTAAACAAATATTATGCATTCAAAAGTGTTTTCAAACAGCATAGTTGTGTCCTGCAGTCTGAACAATCTCTAACAGATTGTTACTGATTATAAACTCTGTTAATTACTTCTTATTTTTTAAAAAGTATTTATGAAGCCGATGTCATTATAAGGGGATAGAGGTGAGAATGTTGCAAAGAGGCAAATAAACGAAAAATATGGAGGATGAAGCTGATACTACCAATATGTTTTAAAACAGAGCAATTTGTTAGAAACAACAGTGGTAAAAGACAGCCACCCTATCAAACCAAAAAGATTTGCCACTGCTTCTGACTGCCTTTGATACTAAGACCACCACAGGCACATTTGGAATATCCAAGGTACACCATCTAAATCTCCTTTCACACAAGCAGAGGGATTCAGAGAGATTTTAAGAAACTAATGCACATACTGATTATGCATACTACAGTAGGAGTTTTGCATAAGCATGCATATTTTTATTTATGCTAACAATGGAATCTGCGATACAAATTGATCATGACAGATTTTATGCAGCACATCTGTCTGGCAGATTAATCTCTTCAAGATTTAATCTAAATCCATCACAGACAGTTTGCTTACTGATTTCTTCAGTTAGAAAATATTCTGTATTGTACTGAGCACTGTTTTTGATGCATTCTGTAGTGTTTATTGTCATATGTGAAGAGGAAACAGATCCCCTTCTCTTGTAGTTGAATGCAAGAAATTTCTGGTGGACAAAGAAAGCAGAACATTTTTTACTAAGAACTGCTATTGATAGGTATGTGATATAGAAAGATGCTGCTTTAGCTGCTTTACTTTCTTCCTGCTATAGCAATGTTAGCAACAAGGATGTGCCTTTCTGTCAAATGGTAAAGGCTTTTGAAATACCTTCTATCAAGCAGGAGAACTGTCAAGAAAGGAGGAAGCAATGAATGGCTAAGAAATAGACAAAATAAAGATTGTCCTGCATAAACATACTGAAGCAAGGTCATGGATCCTGAGCTTACTTGGAGTGAAATTGGGTTTGATACTTAAAACATACCAACAAATAAACAATTAAAAGAGGCCAATTAAAATGGCCCTTCAGTAAACTGTCAGGTGCTTATCACATCAGTGTCCTTTTAGATGTCTAAATATGTATTTGTACAGATAAATGACAGGAATGCACATGAAAACAGTGGTGTTTGTACACAAATTGCACTACTGCATTAGCACCAGGGCGCACAGCCAGATTTTTTAATGTTACCAAACATTTGTATCTCCAAAGATATCAAAATTAAGAACACTACAGAACCCCCCCATGAATATAAAAACTTACAAGATATATAAATATGTCCATAACTCCTCCAAAGTCCCTAATGACAGCTGTTGGTGTAAAAAACAAGCCATCTGCCATAATCTTCAGATTAAGCTCAATGCTCATAAATATTACAAAAACATATTCAGCAATCTGAAAATCAAAGCAGAAAAGAGTTTTAATTTAAGAACAGTGTGGAGAAAACCAGAGGACTGTGCTTCATTACATGTAAAATGACAGTACCTGGAGTGTTGGAGCATGCATAACTCTTCTAAAGGGGGATTCAAACATCATGGAAATGCAGGAGCATATAGTAACAATGATCATGACCCAGTCCAGGTAAGTAACCAAACCCAGCAAGTCACTGTGAACAATACATAAGGATAACATTAAAGAAATGCCAGAAGTGCTGTGTCCCTTGTATTGTGTCTATACCACACTCAAGTGTTTTCCTATGAAAAATAAATTAAGCTGAGGAGTGTCAAAGATTTCAGTATTTCAGAAATGGATTGTGAAACAAGGCAAGTCACATGCAAGTGAAGAAGAAAAGCGTGATAAAAAAATCATCTTCCTATTCATCCTCCTCCCCAAATAACTCCATTGAAAGAAAAACCTTTTTGGGAAAAAAAGAAGAAATACACATGTGCATACACAGACACACATACGTGCATGTGTGCGCTCACACACATATACTGCAGGCTTATGTGACAAAGCAAAGTTACTTTTGCAGTGCTTACTAAAGCTGATGGTATTTGGTATTTTTCACAGCTCCAGTAACAGGATCTGTTTTAGAACTATAAAAAGAAGAAAAGATACAGTCATTTACATTTTATTTCAGTCAGTGTTATAATTATCCCACGCATTCATCCCTCAAAGTAATTTATAACCCAAATCAAGGCTACATTTTATTTTGTTTTAATTTTAAATGCCTGCATAAGTTTAATTTAATTCTATGCAATTTCAGCCATATTATCAGCAGAGCTACTATCACTTTAATTTATGGCTTACCTGCAATTCCTCTAATGATTTGCTGAACTGATAGTTTTTTTGATCTTGCTTTTGTAAGTAAGGATTTCCTTTTGTATTTTGCTAGGGCATGGCGGGGATAACCTGCTGCTGAATTTCACATCCCAAAGTGCTATCCCAAGGAGTTCTTTCCTTTTACTTCAAAACCGCTTGGACCTTATCCTCTGTAGACTCAAAAAATCCTTCCACAAACCCTATTTCTGTTATTACTTCCATTATTTTCCGATTAATATTTCTAGATTCTCCATATCTGAATTGTCCTATGAAATTTCAGCACTTCACCTACCATATCCAGACACCCATTAGGCAGCCAGAGAGAGTGAGAACCACTCTATAACTGGTAAGCGCATATCTAGGTGACACAAGCTAAGTTCTTGCTCTAGCAGTTATTTAGACCTTTTATACAAAGCCAAATGGCTTCAGCAGAAGCTACAATAATCCTATCCAAGAATCCTCCCCTGTCCCAGTGTTTAGGGTGGCTTTTCACTTGTATTTCAAATCTTTGTAGCATATCATGCCAAGACAAGATCTGCACTGAGGTATTCTATATTCCATTTGAGGGCTTTAGCTACTGGGATGGAAATTTGCCAACACTTCTTCATTGAAGTTAAAGTGAAAAATGGACTGACCTGAATTGAGGCATTGCCACCAGAAGAGATTTCACGGTTATAAATTACAAGAACACACAATGCACACAAGGAAAACAAGAGGCATCTTCCATGTGCTAGGTTCACTCATTTACACCAGTCCATAAACAGAAAATACTGGTTTTGGTGCCTTCCCACTGAACCCACTGACTTTTGTGTCTTCTTAAGCTTGCATCTCTTCCCCACATTGTACACAGTGGCATTCCTCAGCCTTTTTTTACAAGATGAAAATACGATTCATACCAGTTTGAAAAAGATATCCAGAATATCTTACTTGGCAAGCTGGTGGGACAATGAATAAAGTAAGCAGGATTGAAATAAAAAAAAACTCTTTACCAAAACCAGTGTACTCTTGTAATCACACACGTTTTAATTAAACTGTTGATAATCTAAATATCCTGTTACCCTTAGGCACTCCACAATGCTAAGAGGCACTGACATGTATTTGAATGCATGTTTGCGCGTTTTGTTTTGCTCTTTCAATCTGCAACTGCTTCATGGGCCAGCAAATCACAATCTAGTTAGCAGTTGCATAGAAAAGTAGGCATCTAACTCAAGGACATGTTTCTACGTAGAACGCTTGAATATGGTCACTGTAAAACTGAGTATCTAACCTTCCTCTTGCTCTACCTAGAAGTAATCTGTTGAAGGACACATAGAAAATCAGTAATAAAGTAGGTGCTGAAACCAGGTTTGCCAAGTGCCAAGCTCATAGCCTTGAGCTATCTTCTGTCTTACGTTGTCTGTTTGCAAGATAACATGTATTACCCTCCAAAATTAGGGTCTCAGTCACAGAGAGAGGTTTAAAAGAAGAGTTATGCTTTTATATCAAGCTTCTTGTACATAGACCTGTATCTGCCACACTTGCACACACCTCGAGTTTATTTACTGAGTCTTACCTTTCATGTGGCCTCAGCTTTACCCCTTTTATCTCCCATAGCTGAGCACCTCCCTGTGCCACTTTGGGTCTCTAATTATGGGCTAAGGAGTCTTCAGGTGAGCATAACTGGGATTCATTTCACCTTTTCTACTCCTTGAGTAACTGTTGGTGTATAAAGACTTTCTGCCTTATGATGAGGAATGGGAAGGGAACAGCAAGCTGATTCCCCAAGATCTAAAAATGGGGATGTAAAACATGAGCCTTTCCTTTGAGTTCACACCTCTGGTTTCCCCACAGTCTGGCTACATCTCAGTATCACAGACTGCTCAAACATATCTGCCCTTACACAGGATTTCATTGCTTCCTTTCTTCCAACAATAAGACTATACCATTAGTAACTGACTGCCAGCTCATGTGGTGACCACAGTACACACAGTTTTCCTTTCAAAGTACAAGGTAGACCTAAATCCCTACAATGAAAGTAAACACTTACTGGAACCAATTGTTGCTATGGAATAAACTTACGCATTAAAGCGAGCTCGTACCACCACTCGGCAGAAATTCCTGAATCTGTGCTCACGACCAACTATGAAAAGTGGTTTATCAAAATAAGGATGATTCTCTCGCAGTTCCTCTTCCTGGACTTTCCTTTTGAAAGACAGAATTATTAAGTAATATGCATAATAGACAGCAAAAATA
Organism: Amazona ochrocephala; assembly: GCA_039720435.1. NCBI lineage: Eukaryota > Metazoa > Chordata > Aves > Psittaciformes > Psittacidae > Amazona > Amazona ochrocephala. Next base: position 57,858,516 of record CM077877.1, read on the forward strand.
CCCCTTACACTTAGTTCTTTTTCATTATGACTCTCAATACTTATACTTCATACAGAGAATTCTTAATATGGAAAAGTGTGCACCCAGACTTTAGATTTTTAAGTACCTTTTCATTTCAGCTTGTTCTTTTTTTTCTTGGATCATCTTTATCTCACTGTCTTCTCTCTGTGCATTTCTGTATCTCACTGTGTTGGAGTGCTAGAAGCAAAAAATTCCTTTCAAATGAGGTCTGTGGGTTGTTTTTTAATGTTTCAGATGAAAGCAAGATACGGTATTTTACATAGAAAGAATCAAATGAAAAATCTTTATTTCTAAATGCACTGCACATTAATTCAGTCAAGCATATTGTACAGCATTTTCTATCTACAGCACAAGACTGCTTATTTTCATCAAGGTTAATTTCAGTTTTAATTTCATGCTTGAAGTCCCATCCAATGCAACTTTTAACTTTAAAAGCAAAGGTCCTGTAAGCTCAGCTAATCTCTCTGAACTGGAATGAATACCATCAAAGTTACTAATGGCAAATGCTGGGAAAGAAAAAGCTTTAGACACCATCTTGGCTTCTCAAGCCTGCTGCATGTGCTGCCAGGCAGTGAGCTATGCAGAACTTATAGGTGGCGACTGTGAGTGCAGAGAGAGGGGAGAGGCAGGGAGGACATCATCTGAGCTCGTTCTGTGGTGGATATGATCACTACTACTATTCAAAGTGAGTCTTTGGAGCATTCCTGGAGCAGCAGTGCTGAGCTTTGCCCTTAGTACTGCACACAAGCAAAGCCGCATCTGCTTTGAAAAATTAATTACCTATGGTTTCTTTTTACTACCATGCAGGGTAATTAATTAGTTACTTCTTATGCAGTTGCTTTTAGGTATGAAGCACATCTAGAAAATGACTGTCATTATTTGGAAATAGAAGGACTAACATTGCTCCTTGAATTATCACAGTCACAGAGATCCACAAAATATCATTATGAATTAGCAGAAGTGAAAATGCACTTAACTGCATGAAACTATACCACAGCGAAATCCATGATTACTATTCTCCCTTTTAGTCTTTGTTCGTTTGTTTGACAGTCCCGGTGTTTGAAAAATATTGTTAAATGTCCATTAAAATTTTTGAAGTGCCGCTTTGCCTGTCTGAGTGATTTGTGTAATTCAAGAGTAAGGTTTTTTAAGGTGTCCTGGGTAGCAATTGTTGTGTTCCTAATGTAGTACATACAGCTTCGGTGAATCTATCTCAGTAAGTCTATCAGTGAAATAAGCATGTCAATTATTTTGAGGATAATTCTAATACAGTTATGGCATTTATGTTATGATTTCCTGTCAAGATTTCAAAAGACAAACTGTAAACAAGATCATATATAGACATTAGTCTTACACAAGCATTTATTATAGAGTACACGTTCTTATTTCTTATATTCTCAAATTCACACTATCATTTCTATGGGGACTTACATCTTGAGTCAACGTTTCAAGAGATTTTCCTCTGCTGATTCGCTGGCTGTTGGAACCATGTCTCAGTGACCTGAAATAATCATAATCAATTTAACGATACATCTCAAGATGAAATTTTGACCTTTATAAGATGGCCATTATAAAGCACTGCTCTTCAGCCACACAATATCTCAAATTCTTATAATTTTTCTCTCACTAACATCAGAAGCTCATATGTTCTTCAATTGTTTTCAATCCGCTCTAACATAAGCCAATTTCTTTCTTTCTGATCTTAAAATTGATAGCTTTGTAGTTGGCGAGGGAAATGACATTTGAAATAAAACGGCACTTTTTTCTTTTATGCAGTACAATGAATTTCATTACGGTTACAATGAAGAATGTAGAATTCACTTCTTTGGACAAGTAAGTAATTTCAGTTTTTCACACGTTAGGTATTGCTCAAAGTTAACTCTTTTTGTTGCCTTTGTTTTAACAGTATTTTAAAACCATACTTTCTGTCCACGTTTACCTGCGTTCTTGTCGTATATGATGCTGGACACTAAGGATTGACCTTTCTTTTGCAGGCTGCCCCTCAAAGGATCCGCTCAGCATGCGTTGTCTAGTGCAGGCCCTAGGAAGAAATATAATGATGCTGACATAGAGTTTTCAGTATAAATGGTAGTTTCTGAGGTCGTGTGTTCAGACAAGTCAGCTTGGCTTTCCGGGAAGCAAGTGCACAGCTTAAAAGACAATAACAACGAACAGCAACGTACTTACCATGAAAACATATTTCCAAGGCAATGGGCCCCACTCTGTAACATAAGCAGTCATCTGATGAACCTTCTCCATGGCTTAGCAAGGGCCATCTATGAGGTTTTTTCCAGTCTGCTGTAGAATTGATGGTTCCTCAAGACTTCACAAAGTGTGAAAATGGTCAAGCAAAGCACCAACTATCAGTAAAACCAGCTTCTCGGCAATAAAGGGAATACTACAAGTACAGATGTCATTTAGGGCAGCTCCCTTTCACATCTGTATGTGGTGAAATGTTTATGTACACACTCATGGCTTACAGCGTATCTTTGAGTGTTCTTCTACATGACTGAGACCATATGTGGTTTGAAATGAAAAGCCACACATTGCTGATACCCTGTAACATGAAATGTCTGCTCTCTAGGAATGCATTGAACTTGTAACATTTTGTTATGTGAGTTTTTTCGCTTGTTTGCTCATTTGTTTAATTTTGCTTCTGCTGAATTTTGGCAAACACTTTTTCTTTTTTTTCTTGTCAGAAGTATTTGTTGGTTAGCAAGTGTGCTACAGCTAAATAGAGCATGCACATCTCTGTTTTGATGGCTACAATGAAATGGATTTGCTCAAGAACAAGAGAGGATTCCCCTAAAAGAGCTCACGCAAACTCTCTGATGGCTGAAAAATGAAATTTCACCATTATAAATATATTTTAACTTTCCAGGAATGTTGAATTTTTAAAGTTTAAACAGTGCATACCTTATTGCTCTTTTTGTATAATGCAATCATTCAGAGAAACACAAGACCCACTGGTAATATTTCGCACTTTTTAATGAACTTAATATCCTTCTTTTAAAAAAAAAAAACACAAAAAGAACTCCATGAACTGGAGTAACCACTCTATTCACCATTCTACTCTCTTAAATGCTATCCTTGACAGCATGAGATGATCATGCTGGATAGCAAAAGGTGTTCCAGGCATATTCTGTCACCACTGTGATTTTGTTTTTCACTCTTCTCCACTATTTCTCCTTCTTTTACATGGAAACATGTAAATGATGTGAGTGAGGATCTAAAGCGAGATCTGGAAAAAAAAAGAGAAGCTTGTCAGTGTCATCATTGCCAATCATACTAACATGCCAGAAAAACACATTGTGCTTCACTTGTTATAGAAGGCATTACGTTACACTACACTGAACTGAAGCATCATGCCATTTAAGAAAATTACTGTATGTCTTATAAAACACAGCTCATCTTAGCTAAATCATGTACATTTTTATACTGATAGATTTTAAGCATTATATATATATAGTAATACTACATGACACTGCCAGAACAACAGCAATATTATTTGAGTACCTGTCCAATTTTCTTAAAAGAGAAAAAAACACCCCATAACATCCAAAATCAAACAGATGAAAATTATTTCCTATCTAAGCCCATTAAAATGGCAATCAAGCTTTTCCTAGCAGAGACAACTGGAAAATTCTGGGGTCTAACTTCTGTAGATAGGCTTCTTCTTGTGACAAAGGGGGTATCTTATCTTCTTTTTTTTCCTGTAAATATAAATTATTGTGCTCTGCTTTTAACAACTACAAATTATTTTCTTGACATCAAAAAGTGACTTTGTCATAAATTTTTCATGTGCATGTACAGGTTACTTGAATACCAAGTTACATAAACTCTTAGTGTCCGTAAGAAAAGAGAATATTAAATGCACAAACAATAAATTCTTGACCTGACTAACGAACAAGATGGTTTATTTGATTATTAATGGCATAATAAAATACACTTAGCAGTGTACCATATAGAATAGTTATGCATAAAGGGTAACACCAGTAGAAAGACAGAATTGTCTATGATCTCTGCCTCCATTACTAAATCTTTACGTAGCATTTATATCCATTGCCTCATTTCATTTCTGGAAGCCCTGCAACTCCTACTGAAGTCAACAGAGAAATAATGAAACACCGGGTGTATAGCACGGAGATCAGAAATTTTTATTAAGTAACTGCAAAGAAACTTTCTGTATTTTCAGAAAAAAAAGATAAAAAGATGCTATGCTGAAAAGCAGGCAGATCCCAGCATTCTCCACTTCATGGGAGGTAGTTAGTGCCTTAATCTTTCTTGTATTCATAGCAAAAGCCATGCTTTGTTATCCTTCTGACTCAGCATATGTTTCAGCTATTTAGACACCCAGTGTCACAGATCTTTGAGGACTCTTGAAAGAGAAGGCAGGTGCCATGAAGTTTTCATAATTGCATAGTTGTCAGTTTCAAAGTCGACAAGAAGATTTGTTTTCTTACTGTAGACACCTACACTTACATGCTAATCCTCAGTGCCTACATGTGATCCATGTGTCCAGGCTTCCCTAATAATCAGTGGAGAATTAAAATGGTTGTACAGAAGGGGCCAGTGCCACCTGCCATGTCTTGCAGTATATTTTGCTTTGCTTCCAGCTGCTGCTCCAGCAGGGTATACAGGTGCTCTACAAATTTCTGTATTACCTACCATACTCAAAAGGATGTTTTGGACATCCTCTACCACCTCATACATTACTAGATGTCCATATGTGGACAACTTCATTGAATGCCTGTTCAATTAATTTAATTCATGCTGTTTGGAAGATATTCAAGTAACCATAAAGTGGGCATCTAAAGACAAAGCAGTCAGCTAAAGATCTCACTGGGCTCAACTGCCTGTACTGTCTAGATCTCTGTCAGCTAGAAGATAGAAGTCATTACTTAGCTTACAGACAGACCTGGTAGTCTGGAGATGAATGTCACACCTGGGATAATCACTGTGCCACAGCATTAAAATTTAGCTGCATGTGGCTTGCAAATCGGAGTTAAGAAAAAATGTTTTCTCGACTTGATACATACTTAGGTAACTGCAGCTGGTCAGAATCTTTTGACTTTTCTTCGAACAATGCAGGCAAAACTACCTTTTCTAAGCCAAAACTGTCCTTTCCATCTCCATATATAATTTCTGCAAATATATGTTCACTTGTGGAGGAATGTGATGAAATAAAGGAGAAGAGATAGGAAATACATCAAGCTTCTGGACTTCCTACTCACCTTGCAGAATCCTGAATGCAGTCCAGCACATGCTCCAAATTTGCCTTGAAAAGCACAAATACAGTAAAATATCCTAAAAAAGAAAATGCAGTCTGGTAGGTTATCAGAAAGCCAGGCTACAGGTGAAGACCATGAAGAACAATATGATACTGGGATACCACATTGTTTGTACTACCTGTGAGCAATTATGATATCTGAACTTCTGAAGTCCTTCAGACTAGTTCATGCTTTGGAACCCCTGAAAAATAAGGAGTGAATAGTGTTCAAGTAACATTCTTCGAGCTAATGTAAAATGTTAAATGCTTTGATCAATACTTCAAAATACTATACCTTTAATGAATATTCTGAAGTCTCTCCTTCATTCTGAGGTACGCATATCACTCTCCTTTTAGGGAGGCATCCTTTCTGCAACAAGCGTTTACTCATCTTCTTGTATTCCAGTAGAACACCAATTTACTGTTTTTCTGTATTATCTTAATGAGTGAATACTTCTGCAGTAACTACACAACTGCATATGTTATGAGGTACTTCTGTTATTGCTCTCCCTGAAATGTGCTCACACTGAAGTCTCAGGTGTCTGGAACACCTCAGCAAAACACTCAATTATCAGCCTCTTTCAGTGTTGTTTTCACTATGACTCTATCTTTACTATTTTTTTCTATGTTCTCGTTTTACTTCCATCTAACTTGGAATACATGGTTAAATGTGACAGCCTAAAATTCATACTGAATCCACCTGATACGCATTCTAGTGTTTCCTTCTTTCATTTTATAAATGTAATTCAGTAAGGCACTGTCTGAACAGCAAGCAAAATGCATCCTCTTCATCCAGATCATTGACATAGATTGTCCTTAGTCATGCTTTTGTTGCAAATGTATTTACAGAAACATTTTTTAGTCTTTTATGGCAGCTGGATTAGGTTCTAGTTGGGCTTTGGCCCCTCTCATTTTCTCCCTGCATAACCTCCCTTTTTTTCCATGACTTCGAGACAAAGCTCTCTGTTCAGCCAAGCTGGTCTTCTTCCCCACTTTTATCCTTGAATAATGTCCAGCTTTTCTGTAGTCCTTTGCCCTTCAGGAACTGCCTTCCAAGGGACTTTGTCAAGCAGAATCCTAAACAAGCCAATGTTTGCCCTCTGGAAGTCCAACGTGGCAGTTCTGATGACCGCCCTCCTTACTCCTCTGAGAATTGAAAACTCTATCGTTTCCTGATCACTTTGTCCAAGGCAGTCTCCAGCTGCCACATCACCCACAAGTCCTTCTCTGTTCCCAAACAAAAGGTCCAGGGGGTGCCTTCCCTAGTTGGCTCTCTCATCAGATGTGTCAGGAAGTCATATTCCACTTGCTTCTTGAACCTCCTAGGCTGTTTCCTCTTGTCTGTATTGTATTTCCAATGGACATCTGCAAAGTCCCCCATGAGAATAAGGGCCAGCAATTGTGAAACTTCTCCCAGCTACTTACAGAATATTTCATCTGCCTCTTCATCCTAGTTGGATGGTCTGTAAAACAGGCTGCCACCACAGTATCTTCCATGATGGCCTTCCCCCTGATTCTTATACATAAACACTCAACCCTATCATCATCAAGATGAAGTGACTGGCTATGTGGGCAAGCTAAAAGCAGTGCTTGACACACTGAATGGTAGAGCATTAAACCAGAAGGACCCTGATAAATTTGAGGACTGAGTCAGCAAAAGCTTTAGGAAGTTGGACAAGGAAATGTGCAAAGTTTCACATCTGGTGCAGAATAGCTCCATGTGTCCATGCAGGTTATGGAGTGGCTGGCTGAGGGAAAAGATGTCACATTGTGCACTATGTCTGGATCTGGATGATAACTGGATAAATGTGTTCCTGTCATCAAGGAGGCAAACTGACTACTATATTAAAGAGGCATGTAGCCAGCAGATCAAGGGAAGTTCTCCTTCCTCTACTCATGAGCTGGAGAGGCTGCACCTGAGACACACTTTTTGGTACTTCAGAAGGGATGTTAAAACACAGGAGCAGGTACAAACAGTCAGTGGCCTGCAACACATGACCTCCAGGGAGACTTGGGAGAGGTGGGCTTGTTTACTTTGGTGAAGAGAAGGTTAAAGCATGGGGCTAAACTCCTGTTACTGTGACATGACCAGAGCAGTGACCAATGGCCAGAAACAGTGGCTTCAAAGGTTCAGACTGGGAATCGGGAAAATGCTCTCCCAAATGCAGGGTAATGCAGTGCTTGAACCAGAACAGTAGAAGATGAAAAGCTGTTCTGATCCAGGGTTAGCAGTAGTCCTACTTGAAGCAGCAGTTGGCTAACATGGGCTCCAAAGTTCATTTCTGACCAATATATCTATGGTCCTGCAATAAACAAACTGATGAAAAGGGCTGCTCATTCTTTTATGACAGGTGCTGTATTATACTACCATATTAGTGTCCAAAGGAAATTTATTCAGGGATTAATAACTTTCCTAGAAGCACAGAGAATTTTGTTTCTTGCTCATTCTAATATTCAGAAAAGAATCACTGTATTTTGCAGAAACACTTGTATGAACCCAGCCTGAATTATCTTCTGGCATATTAGCAAATTACTACTTTCAAAATACTTGAAAGGTACTTTCTTGTGTGGGTTTTTTTTTTCCCCCATCTCTTTTTTGCTGTTTGGGTTTTTTTTTTTTTTTTCCACTCCAAGATGCACACATGGCAATTCAGTTTCAAACATAAGATAAATGCACTTCACTAGATTCACTATTCATGAAACTGAAAGTTCCTTTTAAGCACGAGCTATGGTATTCCCTTAGGCCTAGTACATGCACCAGACAAATCTTGACTAGAACAGTGAAAATTCTGTTCCATGCCTCTAGCATTAGTTTGCGCTTTGACTACAGCATCAGCTGTAATGAAAAGCACATAAAAAGATGACCATTTTAAACGTGTTTGTTTAAAAAACTGTCATATTTTATGATAAATTAATTTTCGTGATTTTGGCAAGTTTGATTTTCTTATCAACACATCAGAGAACTTAAGTTATTCTTTGTATTTTGTAAGATAAGGGTGTAAACCCTTATGTGAGGGTGACTGAGCACTGGTGCGGGTTGCCCAGAAATGCTGTGGAGTCTCCATCCTTGGAAACACTGAAAAGTTGTCTGGACATGGTCCTGGGAAACTGGTCCTGGGTGGCCCTGCTTGAGCAAAGAGGTTGGACTAGATGACCTCCAGAGGTTTCTTTCAATCCCAACCATTCTCTGATTCTGTGAAGCACGGTTTAATACACAGCAGAATCAGGTCCTGCACTACTGATACTTTGATTATAATTTGAACTACTTATAGTTTTCTCAGTTTCCCCACCATTTTCTGCTGTTTACAACTTAACCTCAACTCTGGAGAGAATGGACTGCTTTATCCACAACATTTTGACTAGACCTTCTCTACCCTTGCTACTTCAGAAAGCCAACGGGACTCACAAAGGTCTAGAAACCCATTCTTAGATACTGACCCCACAAGAAATGAGGGTCAGAAGAACTACAGGCACAAAACTTGCTTTTAAGATTAAAAGCAGTGCTCACAGCAAGATAGAGCCAGAAGTGGGAAATGCTGAAGGTATGTATGCAGGAGGAATTATATTTGCTAAAAGCAGCTATTGCTGCTGAGGGAAATGCATCATAATTTTCAGAAAGAAATGGAACTCTTTGTAACTCAGAGGCATTACTAAATGCGACTGTGTTTTGAAATAGTTGTTCTGTCTGTAATTCACTGTTACCTTGTTTTATTTCCCTTAGAAGGGTCAATTCCCCACCTCAGAATGAACTTATGTGGAGAGTTAAGTCTCCCTGTGCTCACACTGGCAGGGGTCATGCAAATCACTGGTCTGAGTCAAAGTACCCAGGACAGTAGTTGTTACATCCTTGATTTTATTCCTAGGACTAACTGCACTGAGACCTCAAGGGGCAACGTGAAGGCTGGTTTCCAAGCAAGGACTTTCAGAAAATAGATAGCTCTCCTGAAGTGCAGTAAGAAAGGTGAAGGAAAATGAAGAGACCTGAGACCTACATATTGATGCATAATGTAACATGAGACAAGTAGGCAAGACAACTAGGACTGAATGTATTACCCGTCTCTCTGGGTGGTTAAGGGCTTCTTATGCCCTCCTTTCACCTCTTGGGGAAAAGATGTCAACCTGCAGCTCCGTATATAAAGGGAAAAACAAGGTTTAGATGGAGGAAGATGCACAAAAGGGACATAAAGGTACCCGTGTGTAATGTAGGACTAGATGATCTCCAACGGCCCTTTCCAACCCTAACGATTCTGTGATTCTCTGATGTTGATTCTGTTGAAACATTTAGAATTTGACTGAAATATAATTTTTTGAGATTTAAAAAGTGTGTGTGTGTGTGTGTGTGTAAGGTAAGAGGTGGACTTCAGCTAGAACAGACTTAAAACTCATTTTTCAGTATGGCAATTTGATGAAGTTGTAGTTGCCTATGGACAGCTTTACTGTGTAGAGGCAATGATTTAGATAAGTGCTCCTTAATTCAGGTAGACAAAATTCAAAAAGATTCTAGAAGGAATCTTTTCAGAAGAGACATCTTGAGTTATCTCTTATTGTTCTTGGCATAAATGCCATTTTCTCTTTTGTCAGATACTCTGAATAGCTGAGATTCAGCTACTTAAGGAATATACAGCATTTACTATTAAAGTAAAAATAAGAAAAAGAATATTTTATGTCTTGTGGGTTTGAGTTTTCCTGTGTTCCCTGAGCTGAATCCAAAGTTTCAGCTGTAAATTTCATCCTTTCTCCCACTTCTCTGTTTCTACAATTCCCCCATATCAACACTGGTGATGCTGGCAACAACATGGAAACACTGGCTCAGGCCCATCAGGCCCATCCCTGGCAATGCTCTCCAGCAGCATGCCCACCATGACACAATACCATGAACACAATTTTCTTGTGCTGGAACAGATGCATTGGAGATGTCACAGTCCAGCACTTGTTTAACAACTTTGAGCCAATAACAAGAAAGAATAAACAGTATTTGTTACTTTTTGTCAGGAGGAGCATAAGACTGCCTTTTGCAAATGACTTAAAAGCATCCTCAGAAGGCATCAGAGGACATATGATTCCATATTTTTCTTACTTGATAGAGGTTCCCTCCTTTTCTCTGTCTTCCTCAGAAGTTCATTGCTGATGACCCAGGAAGTAGATGGAAAAGCACAGTAAATGCAGATTAAATTAACAGAAAACTTTCCTCTCCCTCTGAAATCTGTCTTCAGAGGAACTCAGGTGAATTGATGAGAAGTCTTCCTATATACAAAACTTCGGCAGAAGTCATGCTCTGAAGGACCAAGTGTAAGTCAGGGGACTGAAATTGGAATGACTGGTTTCTGATTCTGTCCTGGTACCTCTGAGAACCCAGTGAAGTCCAAATACCTGTTTGCTTGGATTCTTGTCCCACTCTTCTTCAGACTTCTCCTGAAAGGAGAAAGTGCTATGCTGATGGAAGAATTAATTAGAATTCTGATTTTCAATTTGCAGGACTTAATTTTTTCTTCTATGTAAGAAAGAATGGAGCCCCTACAGATGTCACAGGTCTTATTTATTTATTTTTTTTAATATAAAAAAAGTAGGGTATTCTCTTTGTCTGCATGTTCTCTCTGTGGTGTGGTATCAGAAACATGCCAAACAAATTGACATTTATGTAATCCTAGAGGTGTCAATAACATTTTGCAGTTGCAATATAACACAGAATTTAATTACAAATGTTTTACTGAAACATTGCCATGAAGCCTGCATCTAAAAATGCATTTTTAGAAGTGTTTTTTTCAGGACAAAGCGACTTGTATTTACCTATCTGTAACCGTAATCATAGAATCATAGAATAGTTAGGGTTGGAAAGGACCTTAAGATCATCTAGTTCCAACTCCCCTGCCATGGGCAGGGACACTTCCCACTAAACCATGCCATCTAAGGCTACGTCCAACCCTGCTTTGCACACCGCCAGTGATGGAGCATTCGCAACTTCACTGGGCAACCCATTCCAGTGCCTCACCACCCTTACAGTAAAGAATTTCTTCCTCATATCCAATCTAAACTTCCCCTGTTTAAGTCTGAACCCATTACCCCTTGTCCTCTCACTACAGTCCCTCATGAAGAGTCCCTCCCCAGCATCCCTATAGGCCCCCTTCAGGTATTGGAAGGCTGCTATGAGGTCTCCACGCAGCCTTCTCTTCTCCAGGCTGAACAGCCCCAACTTTCTCAGCCTGTCTTCTGTAAAATCAAGGTACTTTCATGTATGGGAAATAAATGCTTAAAATAGAGCCCAAAGGTTTTTTGTTTTGTTTTGTGATTTTTTTTTCTTTTAAATAGAGTATTTATGTAATTACATAATTATGTATATTTTATTTATAATTGTAATTGCATTTCTAAATAACATTTTACCATTAGAATTAGAAATTGTTCATGTTTTTGTTACCATGGTGTTAAAGACAGATAAAGTTTCACATTAATTTCTACAGTTTTCCCTGCACTGTATTCTTATAGAGTATTAAGAAGTGGAGCTGTAATATTTATCAAACAGCATGTAATCATTAGGCAATTTTCAAGAAATTTCATAATTCAGGAATCACTCTGAATTTCTAGTGCACTGCTCTCCACAAAACTGCCATATTTGATCTAATCCCACAGGTGTACTGCTCAGATCAGTTATTCCTGTTTATACCGTGTGTTTACCTGGGACCACTCACACATAATATTCTAGAGACACATCTGCTATTGTGAGAGCGTAAATATGAAAGAAAGAATGATATATAAATTGCTGGGATTGCTAATGCCAATGATAGTCATTCTAAGGTAGAACCAATAGTGGCATGAGAAACTGCAGCATGCTGTTACCCATATGATAACTTCAGACATGCATCTTGGAGACTTAGGCTTGCACTATTTACTTACAGTGCTGCGTACTTACTTGATATGGAATACCAAAATGAGTGATCATTATTAAAACATTCAGGAAATCCTTCTAAAGAAATCACAGTTCTCAAATCTTAATTGTACATTTCCTGCTTGAAATATGATTACCTGTAGCCTCTGCTTTCTGGTGTACAACTTCTATTACGTTCATATTTATGCAAGAACTAGGCTAGAATTCTTTAGGCAACATACGAAGAGACATTTTTTCTTGTTAATTTGGAAGGAAAAAGTGAAAAGTGCTGAAACATGATCTTTGCATGTGACACAGAACTGAAATACATACTGAAGAAGATCAATCTTTCCCTTGTTGCTGTTTATGTATATGATACAGCCAGAGAAAAGAGCAATTTATCATTATCAATGAAGGCAATAGATGTACTACAAAGGGATATACTATAATAAATATTATACATACAGTAACACACATGAAAAACAAGGTTATGAGACATCAGATGACAGTCAAACCAATATCAAACCACTGCTGACTCTTACCTTAGAATTTTATTGATTGCTGTCTCTTTTTCCAGAAGGTTTCTTGCTCTGATGCTGAAAACAGATTTACGGAGCTATAAAATGAAGAAAAAGACAGTGTACTTTCAAATTGACATAAAATATAGCATGTGTATGTGACAGACCAATGAAACATTATGTTGCTGAGTGTATACAAAGTTAAATACATAGTGTTCTCTATCATAAAGCTTTTTTCAGAGTCTGTGGCATGGGTGTCTTTTTCCAGGAAAAGGATGGTGGGAAAGATCAAAATGGTCACATTTGAGTGCAAATTCCTTGAGGAACGTATCAGAACCCAGCCTTAATCCTGCAGGTCTTCCAAACCCAATCCCTATCTCGTTCATCGTAGAAAGAAACAGATAGTTTTGTTGACTAGAACAAGTAATATTCCTTTTATCACAGATCTCTTTTTTTCTCCTGTTAGCCAAGTCACACTTTGTCTTAAATCTTTGCTACCACTCCTCCACTCTGGATTTTGACTAGGCTGGATCATACCCTGGAGATGCCTCAACTATATAGCAGAGCCACTTAACAAAGCTTAGATGTATCATTTCGGTGCCTAGAGGAGGTGAGATGAAAGTAGGTCCCTTTCCCCCACACAATGTAGAAAAAAAATGCGGTAAGCAAAATGTGCATGTGTTTGTCTCTGGTTATGAACAGTGTTTTAGGCATATTCTTGTGAACAGGACTTCCTGAACATTAAATGAAAGGATTAATACATAAAACCAAGCACTTAATGCCTAAGCAAGTTGTCAGCAAACATGGCAAATCCAGGAACAAATAACAGATGAAGAATTTAGCTGAGGAACTGCACCTGTGATGAACAGAAAGCCTCTGGCACCTTGTAAGACTGTGGACTGTTTGGAGATCGTTATCTTGAAGCAAACAGTTGAGAGAGATTTGGGAGCTCCTAGCAATGTGTGCCCTGTTTCTGATCAATCTGAAATGGAATCTTTAAGCATGTTTCTTCAAAACCATTTCTTAGAAGTATCAGACTGGTTTAACTGATCTGTGTCTGACGTAAGGATGTAAGTCACTGCCTCAAATCAAGGGTAGTTGGACAAATAATTTAGCTAGAACTCTTAAAACACAGATTGACTCTGATTCATAGTAAGAAGTCTTGGAGAAAAACAGAAGCCTAGAAAATACCTTACAACTTGTTAATTATACTGGTTGCCCTTAATAGAATGATTACTGCTTTTTAAGCCACACCTGTAGTAGCAAGCTACAATCACTATCCTAACCTTTGCCTTTTTGAGTGCGGCCTCTTCGACCTTTCTCAAGTCCTAACCTATCTCTGTACTGCCTGTGGAAGTTAGAACATAGACGATTTGAAAACATTACTATTTTAAGATTATGTTGGGTCCTTAAAACACCAGCAACTTGGAAACTGAAATAAAGTATGCAACACTTCAGAATGTAGTTTGGAAAATAAGGTACCGGAATTTCAGTTGAGATTTAAAGAAATAGTAATAGAATTGTTGAATTCTGTTCAGAACTGTTGAATTCTGAACGGAAATTCGAATACAAAGCAAAAAAATGGTTCCATTGACTGGATATGGTTCACATCAAAATAAACGGGAAATCACAGTATGAGATATGCCATTATATTAAATATCGTGTAGGGGTAAATAATTCATGTAAACATACTTATGTAGGTTTTACAACATTTGCAGTATCTCAGGACAGGTTTAGTGGATTTATCAGCATGGTACCTTACTATGGATTTAGATATAGCTGCTGATGAGAACAATGACAACAACTCTTTCACATCTTTTTTCTTCTGATGTCAGTGAAATTAATGTTAGTGGATTCCCAGATAACTGATTTCTCCCCTTATCGGAACAAAAACCCAACCTCCAAACCAAAGGAATATCCATTCTCTTGTAAGGTGTTAGTTAATACTTTTTTTTTAGGTCTCAACTAGGAACATCAAACTTACGCGAATAATGAAGGTAGAAAAACAACTTGTTTGAGGGTTTTTTTCCTGTTTTAAATAATTGGTTTAGAATTATTGCAATTACATCAAACATCAGGAGAAAAAAGAGTGCTGCCTGCTAATGCATTATGTCAATTTATTTCTAATAAAAATTCTTTGCTTGTTAACATCTTGGAAAGATTTCAAACACAGGAAGCATTAATTTCCTTCCAAATTTCCAGTTATTGCTTATCTGATTTGAGAAAAAATCTAAGGCAAATAAGTTTTCTTGGAATTGTCTAAAGCTCAGTATCTGGCATAGACCACTTTTGGTGTTTAAAACGGGTGTCAAAACACTTTGGCATCAACCGTATGTCCCAAGCAGGGAAATTCACCCGGTTCTTCAACAAGGACACATGCCCTGGCAAAGTGGGGATGAGGAGTCTACTTCTTTTCAAAGACTTCACAGGGAGGCTGGGTGCTTGTAACGACACATTTAGTCCTCCAGGCCAAGTGTTAAAACCATCCTAGTGGCAGCAAGGAAGAAGAACATCTCAAGAAAATCTGCCAGCAGGTCTAGGCCAATGGCTACTTGTATCTGGCACATTTGTCCATCAGGGACTGCTGAGTCCTGCCTCTAGGTAGCAAGACTAACAAAGAAGGAGGCAATGTATGTTTGGAATAAAAGCATACTGCTAAATCCCTGGCACACCTCATCTGGAAAAGGTTTGCTCCCCTGGTTTTGATGCCTTCAATGAACACTCCAGTTATCTGCTGGAGGTTTGCAAAGACAGCTCTGCATGCTGGTATTTGGCACTGCACAGCCAGAGGGGAAACATCCACAGAGCCAGAGAGATGAAGAGAAACAGCAGGAAGGAGCCCATGCCTGGACCCACTGAGATGCTGGAGAAAAGACTGGTTTCTAGTTCCTACTCCCAAAGCTGCTCATGAATTTTACTGTTATGCCTAAACGCGTAAATGCCTACGAAGTCGTGGGAATGGGGAAAGGGCCTAGAACCACGGGTGTTGCACCAGGTTGTTTTTGCAAAGAGTGCATATATTGTTCCTGCACTTTTTTCAGAAGGACTTGCTGTAAAACACACCTGAAGCAGTACACCCGTGGGCGCTGACTGCGGTCTAAGCATACCCAATGGACTGAGTCTCAGGTGAAGTCTTGAAGGTTTGTTACCATTCTGTCTGCCTCTGCACTATGACACAATTTAGGTTGGAGCCAGGTATCCAGTCGTTTAACCCAGGAACACATGAGCATGCGCAAGATCCTATACTTTGGTGCCTAGTTATCTCAGTGGTTCAAAATGGAACTGACAATACAACCCAAGCACTTCCAAGGATTACAGCTTTTCAAGATTAGGAGTCCATCCTTCAGCAGAACCCTAGTGAAAGTATCTCAAGTTTAAAATATCCAGAAAAAGCAATACAAAATACTACTTTTAGATACGCTCAAGTGATCCATTTCTCATAGTTAAAGGAGGCAGGAGTCAGTCAAATAGCAACATGCATACGCCAATAAGCATGCTGAAGAAAATCAAACATTACTATAGATTTTAAAAATATATATCCTTATTTCTATATTAGATAAATAAACCAAACTGCTTCTCATTTAATTTTCCAAATTTTCATAGCACACCAGGCAAATGCAATGGAACTGTACAAACAGAAAATGGGGGAGATGATCAGTATTTTGTTTAATAATGTCTAGATGCCACACGCTGGTATAAAATGAGTCTGGCAATTAAAACTTGTGATACCTGCCGAGTTCTTGAATGTTGCAGAAGAAATTATTAGCAGTGCTAATGTACAAAAGACATTACTTGATCAGATGATGTGGAATTAAATAAGTACAGTATACTCTACTGAGGTTATTTTAGGGTATATCTGCTTAGCCTGCTGGGTTTTTTATTACAGATTGTAATGTAGTGTGAGGACACCCTCAGTGTACCTTTATTACCCGTTATTTATTTATTTACTTCTTTATGCTACCTATAAGTATACTCGGTGCTGAAATAACAGTGCCATATAGCTTTCTGCTATAGTGCATTATTTTTTTGGCATAAGACACTGTCCTGAAATCACCTACCAGCATCTGATTACTGTTAAATATGTTTTCAACAGTACACCTTAAAGAACTCCTGCAGGTTACTTTAATCTACAAGGAACAGCTGTGACAGGTCACCAAATTACCAATAGTATTTCCTTGATAAAAAGGTTTTAGAAGGAAAGCATGTGCTCCTATGAAACCATGATTAAAGCTCATGCCTTGCTTTCCACATTTGTTTGAGGTTATTTACACAGATGTGACCGTAGACACAGAATTAGGAAATCCACAGCTACTGCTTCTCCAACAAGTGCTGGCACCCTTCAGGGCTGCTGTTGGCAGGACAGACTTTAGGCAGACCAAATGACTCATTTCAGCTAGCGTGAACTCGACCTGAATGTTACATCCTATGAGATACCATTTGTTCAAAACGACAAGGATAAAGCAATAAACCATCGTAACTGCTGTAAAAGAAACTATATCACATCACATTGTTGCTCTGCAAGTGCCACCCGCTGCTTTGAAAAGGTACTGCAGACATTTTAAATGAGTATTTATTTAGTAATATATTTCAAAAATCCAGGCTTTCTACTCTGGAAAAACAAAAGCCTTGGAATAAGATTAAAAGCAAAGCAACACAGGACAATACCTTTGCTAGGTGACAGCTAATGAGTGTGGACCAGTCTGACAGCCTAGGTGTACTGGCTCAGATCTGCTGACTTCAAGGGAAACTGTGGCAATTTATAACAGCCAAGATATGGCTCAGTGGCTTTACATTTCGAGAAATGCTATTCATTGTCAAGGTTTGGATAGATTTGGCTAGTGATGTGTGCAGTGCACAAACCCCAGCAAGGACTGCATAAAGTAGCTGTTTTCAACTTGAATTTGACAGAGAATTGTATGCTATCAACAGGTAAAAACTGTGGTGATGTAGTGTATTGTTCTTGTATCGGACCACTGCAGAGTTGGCAGAAGAGACAAGCGCTGGTGGGTGTTCTGCAACATAATGTGAGACAAGGTCATAAGCAAATTCTAATATAAATATCTGAAATGTTTGGTTGACAATGGGAAAAAAAAGTGCATGCAATATATTTTTCTGATTTTTGTTTTTAGTGTTATTTGAAAATAAGAAATTTTAGCTTAGTGTTGCTTTTTTATGGGCAACTGCAGGGCCATATGGGAATAGTCTTCTGTATCAAGCCAGAAATTACAAGAAAAAAGAAATCATCCAGAGCTTCTGTTTCAGTTTGGTATTTGTTGGATTTCAATTGATGGTTTATGTAGAGTTGCAGATTGAACAGATTGTGAGGTATTATATTGTTATTTAAACAAGCTTCTTGGGGAAATATGAAGAGTCCACACAATAAGCAATATATAAGAGCGATTTTTAAGAAACAGTGAGAAAATACTTGGGCAGAATCTGCTTGAGCATTCTATTAAATATAGGATATTTTTGGCCCACAAGAGTTTGCTGTGTAGCCTCTCAAATGTAAATATTATTTGTTCAACAACATTCTGCCTATGTATCTTTGGCTTGAAGAGATCAGACACCATGAAAATGAATGTGACAAAAAACTGAAGAGTGACATAAGGCAAATTATTTGTAGGTACCCAACAAAATGTTCAAAAGAATTTAAGAAGGTTAAGTGACTAAATCCTGTAGAAATCAGTGGGGAACTTCTTAAGCCCTTTTGAAAACTTTTCTTAATGCCTACAGAATCATAAAGGGCACGATTACAAGGAACCTCTAGAGATCACCTAATCCGTTTCGCTCCCTCCAAGTAGAACTAACTATTTTAATTTGGACTTTAAAAATCTAGCCCTTGGCGAGGTTGTCCTAAATGAGAAACAGGCTAACTAAACAGTGAAGAAAGTCGTCTAGCATTAGATAAGTGCCACAAGGAGTCAAAGGCTGTCCCTTCTGATCAGATGTCTAGAATGAGAAGCAGGCATAATCTCCTTAACTCTTGGGAGTCATTGACTTGAAATAGCCTTAATTCATTTTGTAGCCCTTGATCGCTGCCTCTCTCTTAAGGAAAGCCATGTTCTTCTAATTAGATGACTAGTGGTTTGGAAAATCTACATGTCCTTTCATAACCAAAGACCTTTTTGAATTAAGTTTGAGAATGTGGACAAAGTTAATATTAGCATACTCATAAACCCCTCAAAGACTTAAAGGGGATGATAGTCCATCTCAGGCACATGGGGGAACAACTCCAGGGAGGGAGAATCCCTCTCTCTTATGTCTTATCATACTATAGTTGGGTTTTTCCCTTTGACATATCTGAGTTTTTCACTTTCAGTGTTTTAATGGATAGGTTTGCCATAGAATCACAGAATAGTCTGGGTTGGTAGGGACCTTTAAAGGTCATCTAGCTCCAAGCCCCCTGCAATGAGCAGGGCCATCTTCAACTACATCAGGTTGCACAGAGTCCCATACAGGCTGGCCCTGAATGTTTTCAGGGATGTCACATCTACTAGGCAACTTGTTTAAGTGTTTCACCACCTCGTGGTAAAAAATGTTTTCTTTCTATTCAGTCTGAATCTCCCCTCCTTTAGTTTAAAACCACCACATCTTGTACTATTGCTACAGGACCTATTAAAAAGTCTGTCCCCATCTTTCTTGTAAGCTCCATTAAAGTACTGAAAGGCCACAATAAGGTCTCCCTGGAACCCTCTCTTCTTCAGAGCGAACAAGCCCAACTCTCTCAGCCTGTCTTCATATGACAGGTGCTCCAGCCCTCTGATCATTTGGGCAACCTCAAATAGGTTTGTTTTCTTTTGTTCTCTTTTGTTTTCCATCCTTACTCAAGGCAGGAGCCAGGGAGACCTTGGGAAAAGCTAGTAAAGAGGGCTGGGTAGATTACTCATGACAGTCAACAACAAGGTGGATGTAAGGACTCCTGGCCAAGATGATATGGGGTTGTAATACATTCTGCTGGGTGCACAGTGATGGAGGAGAAGGCTCCACTCCAAACCTTGAGATGGTGATCATTAGGCTGCAGAGAACGGACTGCCATGCTGGGCTAGATGGAAAAGAACTGAGAGCGACTGAGAGTTTCAAGTGGGAAGTAACTTGGGTTAGAGGAACAAGAAATAACATTACTCCTGGTTCTATAAGCACATGCATATAATTGCCTTCACTAGAGCAAGGCGATCATGACTATATTCAATCAGCTCTTGCGAATGAGTCCTGTGAGTGGCTGAGGGAGACCTAAGGCCTTGGAGAAAGAGATGTGGATTCCTCAGTAGGAGCAGGAAAGGGGGAGTACAAGGCACAAATAGAAGGACTTTCCTGTAACCCAGCCCCTCACTGTCTCTCCCCTTACTCCAAACTAATGCATGTTCTTTTCTGTTAGACTACAACATCCTTAAAAACTTTGGCATGACTGCATTTTATTTGCTTGAAGAACAGGAAGAGTATGATCAGCCCTTTGTGTTTGAATGCATATTCACAGCCTTCGTATCAAACCCTTGACATCTTTTAGTGCAAAACTGATGAAATAGACAGCTAATGACAGAAAGAAGTGCTGAATTATGGTAGTTTTTGGAAATGACAAAGTATCCGGTTACCAGCCTACTTTCTGTCAGAATTTAATTGAAAATTGGTCTTTTTCAGGCAGAGTTTTGATCATACTATGTGAAGGCATGAGTGACAAAGCAAGTTCAAATCATCGGAAGCCAGGGACAAACCATAACAAGAACAGAATCTTGTTACTATTGCAGTTCTGTCTTCTCTGCTCTGAAAGCAAACATGGTCAGAAAAGTTAAACATTACCAGCTGAAATGTGCACATGGTAAAATACTTAATGAGAAAGTGTCTTTTTCTATAAATTGATTATTTAGACACAGAGACACAGGGACATTGTTACATATGTATTTTATCTCAAAATAAACAAGACCTTTAAAAAATGCAAATAGACAAAGAGGTCTCCTGTTTAGTTTTCAGAAAACCAGAAATACATCACCGCATTTACATATATTCATTAGAAAGACATGATGAGAACAGACACAGGGCAAAAATAATCTTTGAGAATCAAGACTGTAATGAGCAGTAAAATGCTGCATCCACAGTCATTCTCATTCCAGCAGATAGATTGTTTTAATGACTTCCCTGAATGCTATAGCTAGACAGATTTTGTCAACACCTGTGAATGACATAAATAGGTAAGACTGATGCACTTGGCTGTGTTTAATTAACAAGCGGTACGTGGAATCTGAATTTGTATGACAGAGTTCTACTCCGATAGTAAAGGGTGATTGAGATATAAATGAATTATTTTTGTTGATACTTATGCACCAAGTTCCTCAAGAATTATTTCAGAAAAAAAAATGCAGTATATGTTATCATTTAAAAATAAATAATCTTTTCTACTTGGAATTCATATGCAATTACACTTTACTAGTTTCTGATATATTCAAAATTAATGTAACAAAATTACTTTTTCAAATTACTTGGAGAAAAGAATAATCATGAACACAACAGAATGATATTGTGCTTTTTATGCCAAAATTCTGCTTTGCACATTAGAATGCCCAAAATAAAGTTCAGAAGGGGCTGATTAGAATGACATAATCATAGAATAGTTAGGGTTGGAAAGGACCTTAAGATCATCGAGTTCCAACTCCTCTGTCATGGGCAGGGACACCTCACACTAAACTGTGGCACCCAAGGCTCTGTCCAACCTGGGCTTGAACACTGCCAGCGATGGAGCATTCACAACTTCCCTGGGCAACCCATTCCAGTGCCTCACCACCCTTACAGTAAAGAACTTCCTCCTTATATCCAATCTAAACATTCCCTGTGTAAGTTTTAAGCCATTACCCTACCACTACAGTCCTTAATGAAGATTAATTTGGGACATAAGTTTATTACAATAAAACCCAGAAATTCTGCAAGTGGTAATTTATGAATAAATATTTTACTCTTGGTTCTTTTTAAAGAAGAAAAAAAATACAAATAAAGTTTATGAGTATGTCTTCATGCCTGAAAGATATCTTACGACACCCTGTCTTCGGTTACTGAAAGCTAAGCCTTATAAAAGCTGAACGGCTATTTCAGCTTTTAAAATTAGAAATACTTTCTGCAAGGAAAAGTAATTTCAGAATACTCTCAGAATATATGTGGTTCTTTTTGTTAGGAACTATGGAGTGAATGGAAGAAGCTGAGCGTATATCAGAAAAAGACATGCCAGAAGAAATTGCCAGATTAAACAACAACATCTTATCAAGAATAGATGTTGTGTCTCAGCAGCTCACAAATGAAGTATCTATGATGTTAACAAAACATGCATTCAAAGTTGTGGGCAATCTCATGTGTTGAATTTGTGTGTGAAATTGTAAACAGATAAAATCATAAACTTTCCTTCGGGTGTTGACAATGGTTTCTACATAAAACAAAGGGTGCTGATGAGTACTCAGGCCTTTCCAAGATGAAGCTTGTAACTGCAAGGTTAACACAGGTCCTCATGAACACATCAGCTCGTTGCCTTGACTCCCCAAAGAACGCAGAATCCAGCATGAGGTCTGCTGCTTAATATTCACAGTCCTCCGAAGTAATGGATCTGGCTACCTCTGAGATCAGTTCTCACTTTCTGACCATCACCTCCAATCATACAGGTACATTCTACTGCAAGCAGGAAATCAGTGAGAGAGGCATATGGCATGGGAGGTCAAACTTCTACAGGAGCTAGACCTTAATGATGTATCTTGCTTGCTAAGATTAGGCTGATAATTTCACTGCTTGAAGAACTAAAACCAAAACTCACACATGTGAAAGGAAACAGGAAACAGGCTGATAAGACAGAAAAGAAACAAAGTATGTTTGTTACTATCCAGTTAATCTTACCAATACAGAAATAAAGGAACTGGTTTGCTTATATTCCTTCAATTAAAAGGGAGATTCTCAATAAAATACATGGATATATTAAATGCTCTTTTGCTTTGTTTTGTAATACACTCCTGCTGTGCCACCGATGTAAACACGCACATGGTTATATGTATGTATTGAGCCATAGGCGTTTTCAAAGTTTGTCTTATGAGCCTGCCCGTTTTGGACTTTAACAGCACTGTGCTGTTGTGTGGCCAAAGATAAGTACAGGAGTGTCCTCACAAGAACTTTCCACAGGGCTGCTAAAGGATGAATATCTCTTAGGAAGGCACTCTGAGATGTTCCTCTGATTCCAGCCCTGAAGTTAAGAAGTCAAGGCCAATGCTCTGCAGGCAACTCAGCTGTATTTTACTGGGCACCGGTTTTATTGCAAATCTTAAAGCTCATTTAGATCTTTGTCCCCCAGAACTTGCTGAGACTACCCGTCATGCTTTTGTGAGAGCCACCACTGTGAGATGTCCTCAATTTTTGTGCCAATTTCCTTTCTTCTCATCCACCCACTCACACAAAAATTATGTTTTCCTATTTTATCCACTTTTCCTGTCCAAGAATTTACTACATATTGGTTAGCTAAGGAAATTCCCAGCATACTGTGAATAATTTTCATATAAATGTGGAAGTATAAAAGAACACTTTCCTGTCTCTGAAACTCCAATTCTCCCACATCTACAATGTTAATTTAATACCATAACTCCCTCTTTTAATTTTTAAACCCTTTTCTTAGACATTTTTTATTAACATAAGTTTTATAAAGGCACTGTCTCATTATACTTGCACTTTTTCTGATCAGACTTCTTTTTGTCACCAGAAAGTATCTTCACGGTACTTTCTACTACAAAGGGGTATCATAGAATCATAGAACAGTGTCAAAGGCTTTACACAAGTCCAGGTAGATGACATCAACTGCTCTACCCCTGTCCATCAGTTCCGTTGCCCCTTCATAGAAGGCCACCAGATTGGTCAGGCAGGATTTCCCCTTAGTGAAGCCACGCTGGCTGTCACCAACTTGGACAGTCCTGGTTTCTCTAATTAGAACCAGAGCTCTTCAACTCATGGCCTGCAGCCTGTATCAGGATAGACTAACTCAGCACACAATGGAGCAAGTCTGTGGAAAGATCAATGGGTTTAAGAAAATTTGCTCTGCAGGACATCAAGCAGAGAGCACAACCCAACCATTCTGCATTTCGAGCAGTGTTAAGTTCAGAGAACCCCAGAGAATCCCATTTTTACACACAAAGTTACAGATAATCATAAACAGCTCAATTAAAGCATCATGCTAAGCTGCCTACCAAGCATCCGTGACTGAGATAGTTCAGGAGTTTCTGGCATTGGATGTAGAAGAATAAGCATGGCAGTTAGTCTCCACACACCCAGTCAGACCCCACACATTGAGAGAGAACTCTTAGGGGACATAACAATGGTAAAGGCATCTAAAAGCAATTTTTTGTATTACTGTTTGGTCAGTTTATTACTTTGATAATAATTTTGAAATTTGGAAGAGTTAGAAAAACTTCTGGAACTCACAGACTTGGCTAGAAAAGAATTATAGACAGAGAAATCTGTTTTCCAAAAGCTGTTCTGTTCATTTGGCATAGACGAAAATAACTTCAAACCGATTGCTGTCATGATTATGAGTAGATATATCATAGAATCATAGAATCATAGAATAGTCAGGGTTGGAAAGGACCTTAAGATCATCTAGCTCCAACCCCCCTGCCATGGGCAGGGACACCTCACGCTAAACCATGCCACCCACGGCTATGTCCAACCCCACCTTGAACGCCGCCAGGGATGAAGCATTCACAACTTCCCTGGGCAACCCATTCCAGTGCCTCACCACCCTTACAGTAAATAATTTCTTCCTCATATCCAATCTAAACTTCCCCTGTTTAAGTTTGAACCCGTTACCCCTTGTCCTCTCACTACAGTCCCTAATGAAGAGTCCCTCCCCAGCATCCCTATAGGCCCCCTTCAGGTATTGAAAGGCTGCTGTGTTTTCAATTCTCTTGAGAAGGCAAAATACCTTAAAAAAAGAAATAAGGCAATGAAAATCTACTTCTTTTTTGCAACTTAGAACATCTTTTCAAGGAAGTAACTGTAATAATGAAAAGACTTACTAAACTAATCATACAAGAGAATAAAACCTGATTTGCTCTACCAATCTGAGGAAGAAATTCTTTACTGTGAGGGTGGTGGGGCCCTGGAATGGGTTGCCCAGGGAGGTTGTGAATGCTTCATCCCTGGCAGCGTTCAAGGTGGGGTTGGACATAGCCTTGGATGGCAGGGTTTAGTGGGAGGTGTCCCTGCCCGTGGGAGGTGTCCCTGCCCATGGCAGGGGGTTTGGAACTCGATGATCTTGAGGTCCTTTCCAACCATTACTATTCTATGATTCTATGATTCTAATCATCACAAGTTATGGGTCAGACTGATTGCGAAGGCAAAACCAACACCATATATATAGTGGTATATTTTTGTAGAAAGAAAAAAATTGTGGCTGAAGTGGAAATAAGGGAATGTATGTATTAAGTACTTCCTATCACTTCAAGAGGTGTGGAGTGCAGAAGTACTGATACAAGTCCAGAAGAAACTGGAGGAACTATCCACAGCTAAGGCACTGCAAAGAAAAGAGTCAAATCTGCCAGCAGAATCTCATCTTTGATTCCACCCTGTTTTTTCATCAACTACAATGCGAAAAAGATGCGAAAAGTTTCTGAAGCTATGGCACTGCTATCAGGAGCAGTAGGAATGCATCCTGATAGGCACTGGGGATTAGTAGTTAGGTCAGGTTCCTTTTTTACAAAGAAAATAAAGTATGCATGTAAGGTTTGTATTTAAGTGCAACCAGTCATTCCAAGCTTGTTTTAAGGATATTTTTATGAAGATGTTTTTCATATAAAAGTGAGGTTGCCTTGGCAACTGTAACTATAGAAAGCCAGAGTAATTACTTCCACAAAATGCTTCCTAGTGTTTTCCCTCTTAACAGGAATGTGTAACTGCCTTGTTGTAAGCTGCATTTATCAGAACGTTACCCATCATTGGTTCGACCCTTGAGGAATGGGAATCCAAAAGTATGTGCTTAAAGGAGGTTGAATAGTGCAAAACCAATCTGCAAACACTTTTTTCAATTAAAAAATGAAAGTCAGATCATACGTAGTTGCTCTTGGAGGGAAGTGAAAATTTGAGAAGACTGCAGCAGTCTGTGTGCATATTGCAAGATCTCAGTGAATACACTGTGCCAGGTATTCATCTATCTTCAAACACAATAACTATTCACTTTTGTGAACAGCAGGCAGAAGGAATTAACATTGCAACTTAATATACCTAACTATATTCATGTAGACAGATCTACTGAATCATTGCACAGCTCTGCAATGCATATTGTGGACTTTTCTGTCGCTGGGACAAGTTTAAGGTCTCTGTTCATCTCTTCATACATGGTGGAAATGTACTTTGATTTCCCCTGCACAGCTGGTTTTATATCCATTTTTTTCATTGCTTCTTGACTGATATTTAGTATTAATACCCTAAAGTAATTGGCTCTCTTCCTGTCTTCTGGCTGTGCGGCCTGAGGGATTTTTTTTTGTGTGTGTGGTGTGTGCGTGCACTGTATTTAATGTATGCATTTGAGCTTTATGGGAAACTCCTTCTTGTCATAGCGAAAAAAGTCCACAAACAATCTGATTTCGAAATATAACAGTCAAGTTTCAAATTCAGAATACAAGACATAGAACCTGATTTTTCAATATTTTCTCAGAGATTATAGTTTGTATGGTAAAAACTGGAGACAAAAGAATGTGTGTTTGATGTGGAAAGTGTCTCATGGAACAATCCCAGGCACAGCTACAGGTTGGGCAGAGAAGAGATTGAGAGCAGCCCTGCGGAGAAGGACTTGGGGGTGTTGGTCAAGGAAAAACTGAACATGAGCCAGCAGTGTGCGCTTGCAGCCCAGAAGGCCAACCGTATCCT
Organism: Amazona ochrocephala; assembly: GCA_039720435.1. Taxonomy (NCBI): domain Eukaryota; kingdom Metazoa; phylum Chordata; class Aves; order Psittaciformes; family Psittacidae; genus Amazona; species Amazona ochrocephala. The sequence goes on from CM077877.1 coordinate 57,885,055, forward strand.
GGGCTGCATCAAAAGGAGTGTGACCAGCAGGTCGAGGGAGGTGATCCTGCCCCTCTACTCTGCTCTCGTGAGACCTCACTTGGAGTATTGTGTACAGTTTTGGTGTCCTCAACATAAAAAGGATATGGAACTGTTGGAGCAAGTCCAGAGGAGGGCCCCGAGGATGATCAGGGGACTGGAGCACCTCCCGTATGAGACAGGCTGAGAAAGTTGGGGCTGTTCAGCCTGGAGAAGAGAAGGCTGCGTGGAGACCTCATAGCAGCCTTCCAGTATCTGAAGGGGGCCTATAGGGATGCTGGGGAGGGACTCTTCATAAGGGACTGTAGTGATAGGACAAAGGGTAACAGGTTCAAACTTAAACAGGGGAAGTTTAGATTGGATATAAGGAAGAAACTCTTTACTGTAAGGGAGGTGAGGCACTGGAATGGGTTGCCCAGGGAAATTGTGAATGCTCCATCGCTGGTGGTGTTTAAGGCAGGGTTGGACAGAGCCTTAGTTGGCATGTTTTAGTGTGAGGTGTCCCTGCTCATGGCAGGGGGTTTGGAACTAGATGATCTTAAGGTCCTTTCCAACCCTAACTATTCTATGATTCTATGATTCTATGATATTTGGCATAGGTCTGCTGACCCCTAGGCTTGTCATTTAATACCCAGTTTTTCTGCTTTGCTTGTTAGAGTAGATGATGTCCATTTAGGCTTGATTCCTTCCTATGCCCTTCCTTGTCTGATAAATATTATTTTACCACACACCTTCCTCTAAGGCCATACTGTTCAGCTTTGGCTTATTAATATCTCAGAGCACACTGGCCACAGGGATGGGTTCTTGCACCGAAACAGGGATGGAAATTAACAGTAGTTTGCAAATTGTCTCTTTTGCAGATTTGCAAATTTATTCATTATCAGAAGAGTATAGTTTTCCCCAACTCTGCTTCCTGCCTGTACAAATTCTGTCTGCGTTACAGATACAAACCACACACTAGGAAAGACGAGTTATACTGTGTAACTACAGTACATACCCTCTTTCTAACTTAAGAAGTATTTACAAACTCATGATGTTAATATTCAAAGGCATTTGGGTGCCCTGTTATGAATACTGAAAGAGTTTTTCTTTTATCTGCTGAAATGTCACTAATAAGTTACATGATATTACAAGTGATTAAGAAGTGGTATCAGCGTAGACGCCACTAGAAATCTCAGAAGCCAGTATCCTCCATGATGCACATGAAGACTTTTTCTGCTCCTGCAGTTTTGCAAGGTGCCAGAAGTCACACGTTTACTGATGCTACTGCATCATCATCATCATAATTTCAAACAGTCCTGATATTTTTCAATTCCAACCATCCACGCCAGTCTGGCTGGGAAACTAGCAGCGTTTAACACAATGGGCATCAAATATATGTGTTCAGCATCTGTTTTCTAATGATTCCCAAGGTTACAGAGAGGTTAATATCCTTGAAATAACTAGAATATTTCTTACATTTTTACTCATCTCCAATGATTACACAGAGACCTTGCTTCAGTGAAGTGTGTTTTCAACACTGTAACAGTATCAAGGCATTTAAAAATTCAATGTGATATTCACAAGCTTTAATTTTCCATGAGCTTCTCAGTGAGTAACAGCAAGACTACTTAAAAAAATAGCTTCATAAGATGGATGCATTGAACAAAATTATGTATCAAATCCTGCATTTTGAAGTCAGAGACATGAAGATTTAAATAAAACGAGGATTTGCTGTGCTGTCTGTTTTAGGTGAAATTAAATACAGCCTTTGAGCCTGGGTTTAGTCATTCTAGCTTCTGTTCATTTTTATATAGTTTGTCAGACTGAAAAATCTCCCGTTTTTTCCCACAATATGCAAGGAAAGACATATACTGCCCTGTACTCTTAATTTACCTTTTGATCAATATATTTGTTTTCTTCAATTGCTGATCTTTTAGAGTGGTCACATGAGGAAGAAGATGCTGAAGGAAGTCTTCGCAGCAAACAGCTGGTATCTTGTTGCTGGCGATCAATAAACTGCTTCATGAAACTTTCCCTTGTGAACAAATAGAAGACACTGATGGATTAGAACTCCAGGAAGAGCTAATATTTGGTTTTCTTTAGGACATGTCACAGCCCACTAGCGCTAAAATGAATAAACTCCAAGAAGTTCTACTGAGCTATAGATGTCTAAATGGATGGAATGCCAAAACAACTGATAAATTCATTTATTAAAGAAATCCATACCTGAATTCAGAGCTGGGCGGCTTGTATGCAGTTTCTACAAAAATAACTTTATTCCTTTCAATAATTGTTTATTTATTCATTTACCGGTTAAAGTGCTAAAAATCTGAAGAGCCTTTCGCAGTTTTCAGCTCTTTTGAGCTCATCAAACAGCAAGCTGTTACTTCAGTGTACATCAAACGCTGATATAATCCAAAGGAAACATACTCTCTGCAAGAAATTTGTTCTTGAAGATGTCAAACAACATCTGTTCAGAGAACTGCTTTGAATGCCAGTATTAAGGCACTTCAGCAATTCTGTCCCTCATATATACCATGTTTAAAATGTAGAAGCATTTCTGTTTACAACAAATGTACATTCATCCTGCTGTATTTTAAGTTTACTAGAGTTGCCCTAATTTCAGTGTAAACTGACTATGTCAAAACCAATAGTTATCTGAGAGTTCTACAGAGTACGATAGCTTCAGATTTAAAGACAGGATTCACTAGTGATAGTTTGAAGTCTCTTTCAGTAGTTAGCAGGTCATGTATTAGCCTACATATTCTCCCTGCTGGGAAAAACACAGCTAGAAAGAAATATACCAAAAAAGACTAAGATTAGGAATAGAATGGCCTCAATGTATAACCAAACAGTATTTTGATACTAAAAGCAAAACATCTATGACTGCTTCCCTGAGGTATGGAAAGCTGTTTTTCTTGACCAGCATTACGCCTTTCATTCAGCTAATATTATGCAAACAGGTCAAAACAGCTGCCTTAGCATCCTTGTGAGTTTAATAAAAAGAAATATAACTTCAGGAGACCCAGAACAATGACACCTATCTTTCACACCATCCTCTCTCCTAGCATGTGCTCGGTAGAGATACTGGAACGGGCATGGCCAGAAGACCTGTTTGGCCAGCTGCAGAGCAGCCCCTGGATTTCTGTAAGCTTTTCTGGGACCACACAAGAGTAACTGAACTGTAACTGATGACCTAGTAGACAACAGAGGGTCAGATCCTTTATTAAGGTGACTTTTACAGGAAAATGGTTAATTATGCAAATACAGAGAGTGGACAAGGTCATCAGAGAGTAACTGGTACTGGATGGCCTGTGTTACCCCTCTAATGATTTGCTGCCAGTTGACCTTATCGTTAAAAAGCTACATGAGAATCAATTAGACTGGTAGTTGTCTATGTCAGCCAAGAATCGAAAATCCAAATGTGAGTGGAGTAACAACAACACACTTTTCAATCATAGAATCATAGAATCATAGAATAGTTAGGGTTGGAAAGGACCTCAAGATCATCGAGTTCCAACCCCCCTGCCATGGGCAGGGACACCTCCCACTAAACCATGCCATCCAAGGCTATGTCCAACCCCACCTTGAACGCCACCAGGGATGAAGCATCCACAACCTCCCTGGGCAACCCATTCCAGGGCCTCACCACCCTCATATTGTACTTGTGCTGGTTACAGTCAATCCAGTTGCTTTCATGAATACACAGTAAGAAATTTCAGGATGATTTTTTTTTTCTTCCCATGTGAGAATGAGGTAAAACCAAAATGTTACATTCTTCTGATGCCAACATTAATTCTGTTTCATTTCTGATTTTCTGAACTAACTGCTGAACCCACAAGTAAACCAGTTAAATATCTTGGATGCTACATGGCACCAGACAAGTTTATGGCATACCAGTAAAGGAAATATTTCAATACCTTATTTTTGGAACTGTGAAATCTGAAGGAAGCTTGGAGATTTTCACCATTTGTGGCCTGTTAGGAAATTTTTCAAAGATGCGTAGACGCAACGGAAGCTTCTCCTTTGTATCTGCATTTGCTTCGCTTTGCTTTAGCTGAAAACAAGGAAATGAATCAAAATGACACAAAGGGAAATTTTGCTCTGTAATATCACAGCCTTGTTCTCCAGAATCCAAATAATAACAGCAATAAGTTAAAGAAACAGAAGATGGCAGCAAAGAACTACAGAGGGCAAATTTGATATGAGTTATTGGCATGCTTCTGCCAGAAGCTGACAAATACCTAACAATACCATGCCTTTAACTGAAAGTCAGAAAATGTAAGGATTGATAATGACTTTAATTTTAAAATATGAAGTGTATGAGTGTCCCATTCAATATGCTTATTTCTGTGTTTTCTTCACAGCTCCCTTACACTTTATCAAGCAAATAAACACCCATGATCTTTTCTTACTAGGCACATCTTGTATATGCTGACAGCTCTTCAATATTCAGATATGACATGGCATTTTAAAAGGGAGCAATTTTAAAGGAATCTAGCTCTCAGAACATGAAAGTAACTGGAAAATTACATTTAGATGAGTATTAAAAGTAATAACAAAGGACTTAAAAGAATCCATCGACATCAGCAGTTCTGATACTGAGCTTCAGCAAATCACATAATCATGCTGCATTTATAAATATGCACAGTTATCCCACAGAATATCACATATTTAAGTAAAGGCAGATACATCTATCTATGTAGACAAATGATGGCTAAATCTAATGATATATGATAAGAAAGATATGATACGGAGATAGGATTCCTAAATTCTTACTACCTTATGTAGCAATTCACTTGTGCCATTGCAACAAAATACCAAGTCAAAAGAATCAGTGAAATTAATTTTTACATTTATTTTAAATGGCATGTGTATTGCATGTGTTTCAACAAGCATGCATCTCTATGAGATTATTGAAGCTCTTTTTCTCTCACCTGCTTGTGAACACAGGCTTAGAAGCTTACATTTTAAAACACATTTTCACCATCAGCACCTGCAGGGAATACTGCTGACAGAGATCAGCTAGAGACTCTTACAAGCCCAGGAAGTCAAACAGAATTTTAACTTTCATTTGCACTGCCTAGTGAAATACTTGTTCCTGCAGCATGCTATAGAAGGACAACTGCTCAGCTTCACTGTCATGCTATCAGCAACATCACCACTTCCAACCACAGGATAGCTTAAACAGAAAATTAGTTCTTACTCGGCTGGATATAAGTTGTCATATGCACTGAAAACTGTTTGAAGAGCTACGAAGACTAATGATTAATGGTAAAGCAGTGAGTCAGAATAGAAGGGGGACTATTGCATAAATCTGTATTATGTCCTGTCTTATTTGCTTTATTAATGATCCTTAAAAGGAAGAAATTATAACATTAATGAAATCCTCAATATTAAAATGTGAAGAGTTGCAAATACTACATTGGAAGAGGAAAAGGACAGATTTAGAAAAAAGGGCAGGCATGCTGAGGCACATGAAAACCAACAAGGTGCTTGGTGACAGTCAGCATGGCTTCACTAAGGGGAAATCCTGCCTGACCAATCTGGTGGCCTTCTATGAAGGGGCCATGGAACTGATGGACAGGGGTAGAGCAGTTGATGTCATCTACCTGGACTTATGCAAAGCCTTTGACACTGTCTCGCATGACATCCTTCTCTCTAAGTTGGAGAGACATCAATTTGATAGGTGGACCACTCGGTAGATAAAGAACTGGCTGGATGGCCGCACACAAAGAGTAGTGCTCAGTGGCTCAATGTCCAGCTGGAGACCAGTAACGAGTGGTGTCCCCCAGGGATCGGTGTTGGGGCCGGTCCTGTTCAACATCTTTGTGGGTGACATGGACAGTGGGATTGAGTGCGCCCTCAGCAAGTTTGCCGATGCCACCAAGCTGTGTGGTTCGGTTGATACATTGGAGGGACTATCCAGAGGGACCTTGACACACTTGTGAGGTGGGCTGATGCCAACCTGATGAAGTTGAACCATGACAAGTGCAAGGTCCTACACCTGGGTTGGAGCAATGCCAGGCACAGCTACAGGTTAGGCAGGGAAGAGATTCAGAGCAGCCCTTGTGGAGAAGGACTTGGGGGTGTTGGTCGATGAGAAAATGAACATGAGCCGGCAGTGTGCACTTGCAGCCCAGAAAGCCAACCGTATCCTGGGCTGCATCAAAAAGAGTGTGACCAGCAGGTCGAGGGAGGTGATCCTGCCCCTCTACTCTGCTCTCGTGAGACCTTACTTGGAGTATTGTGTGCAGTTCTGGTGTCCTCAACATAAAAAGGACATGGAACTGCTAGAACAAGTGCAGAGGAGGGCCACGAGGATGATCAGGGGACTGGAGCACCTCTCGTATGAAGATAGGCTGAGAAAATTGGGGCTGTTCAGCCTCGAGAAGAGCAGGCTGCGTGGCGACCTCATAGCAGCCTTCCAGTATCTGAAGGGGGCCTATAGGGATGCTGGGGAGGGACTCTTCATGAGGGACTGTAGTGACAGGACAAGGGGTAAGAGGTTCACACTTAAACAGGGGAAGTTTAGATTGGATATGAGGAAGAAATTCTTTACTGTAAGGGTGGTGAGGCCCTGGAATAGGTTGCCCAGGGAAGTTGTGAATGCTTCATTCCTGGCGGCGTTCAAGGTGGGGTTGGACATAGCCTTGGATGGCATGGTTTAGTGTGAGGTGTCCCTGCCCATGGCAGGGGGTTTGGAACTCGATGATCTTAAGGTCCTTTCCAACCCTTACTATTCTATGATTCTATGATTCTATGAAATAACAGACTGAAAGAAATCAATAGCAATAGTAAGAGCAGAAACTAATCAAGAACTTGTACTTCAATATTGCATCAAAAGGCCAATTTGGTCATCAATTACACTCCCTGCTAAAGGCTATGCTCACAAGCAATCTCCGTTGTCTAGATGTTATATAGGTTTAGAAAACGGTACAGAAGTCCACAGCTCCAGTATGTTGTGCTTTGAAGAGACTATACCGCAGCATGCATTCATTTCTAAATACCTTTCAGCAGTTTTATACTATCAAGCCAAAACAGTGCAGAAGATGAAACCAGGGGAGAGCTACATAAACCAACTGGTGAAAGGGAATAAAATGGAGAGAAAGACTAAAAGGGACCAATACTTATTCTACATCTACCATAAATAATAATAAAGTAAGGTGAAGGGTGATGATGTAGATTTATGTAAGAAATATTTGAAAATAAATTATTTTAAGAATATAATAGAGTACCCCAAATATAGGAATAAGAGGATGAAATTAAGAGAAGGAATTTCTAGAATGAGAATAAAGATTACTATCATCACAGGGAAGTCTCTGAGCATTCAGAAGTCTCTGAGCGTTCAGAAGTCTCTGGAGGGAAGTGCCTCATCATTTCTAATTCAGGCTAGACAGAACCCTTGAAACACCAGAGTACTGCAGAAAGAAATCACTCACTGACAAGGAAATGATTTGGATAATCTAACAGGGCTTTTCTGCAGTATTGTACTGTGGAAAAGCTTTGGGAAAGGATGTTTTTTAGAGGAAAAAAGGTTTGCAAGTTTCTGTCATTTGCTTTTTAGTAAGAAATAATTGCATAAATATGCAGATTTTGGCATGGAGAATGTCTCTATGCTATGAACTCCTGTTTGCAGACGTCAGTGTATACAGATTAGAGCATATGATAAATTGCAGACTGGATTGGGGAGAGCTTGGAAGCAGGAAACTGTACAGATCAACAGGTAAGCAAGGGGACAGCAATATCCCCAGTCTAAGCCAGGGGACAGCAATATCCCCAGTCTAAACACAAGAATGATTCAAGATAGGCTTTAAAATAACGTGAAGTCTAAGCAGTCAAAGCAGTTCCAAAGAATACCTCCAATTACTCATGCTGTGATACTATTACATATTGGGAAGTGTAAGGCATTTGGCTTCACCGCATTCTTCTCTATGCACTTAGGGTGTAATTGTTGCTCTACATGCCATACATCCTACTTTGTATTGCTGCTTAAAACCTTTACACTTCAACTTTCTTTAACCCATATCAAACACAAATTTTTAAAGGTATAGGGTTAAGTTTAAATGTGGTAACGGTGGTGCAGACTGTTTCATGTAACAGCCTGGAACGTGGAAGTACTCTAGGGTCTGGTAATATAAACAAGACCACTTAAACAGTTCAAAGGGCTAACGAGGGAGAGCATCTCTTAGTATCACCCATTTTCATTTAGAGACAGGAACATTTTTGAATGTAATGTTCTTTGCAAAGTAAACTGAAAGCTCAAATTTAACACAGTCATTGAGACATTGATTCTTTGGTGAGAACATATCAAACAAGAAACAGAGTTAACCATAGACAAAGGGAGAAGACCTACTCTTCCTAACCTTTTGTTTTGTTCCCTATTTATTAAATTCTGATCATGGAAGAAGATCCAGTAATGTGCAAAACACAAAGAGTGAAAAACCCCATTTTCATGAGGTCTGTGAGGCAAGCATATGCGAAAATCACTTAAACACTGTAAATACTTCAATGAAATTAAATGATCATGAAAAGTGTACTGTAATGCTCTAACTCTTTCATTTTAGTTGACAGTTTTCATAACAGGCTGAGATCAATCATGTACAAAACTAACAGCTTTGCTACTGATGTACACACAGTTATTTAGGAACTGGCCAGCTGCCCAGAATAATTTCACGGTGACTGAAAGTTCAAACCTCTCGAGAAAGTCCAGGGAGTCTCACTATAGGATAGTTTCAAATGAATATTGTTTGGTACATTATAGTGCACTGCTAAATAACAACGTTTTTCACTGCAAATCTCCTTTAGGGGCTGTATTTGAAGAATAAAATGACTATACAATACCCGTATCACACTCTTAGCAGGAAATGCTGTGTACTCCAACACCCAAACACTTTGAGCATGGAAGTGCGTGGGTATGAAAGACATGACAAACCGATACCAGCACCCACTCAGGAGTTTTCCAGAACTTTTTACTTATCCAAATTCTCACGTTTACCATCACCTTTGGCTTGTCAAAAAGGGCTTTGAATGAAATCCAAATAATTAGCACTAAATCAGGTGTAAATTAAACAACTAAAAAGGCATATTGAATGAGCTATTTTTTTTTTTCCTTTCTTCTACTATCCTGTAATTGTATAGATCTGGTAAATTTCTGGACATGAATGAGCTGTACTAAAAGAAAATATGTGTATGGGTAACTGTATTAACACTTTTGTACCTGCATTTGATTTAGAGTTCAACCCAAATCAGCTGTTCAGCTACTATTGTTTACACATGCAATTCTATTAATAACAAAGAAAAAGCTCAATTTACTGGTGCAAACTGCACTGTGAAAAAAGAAGGCAAAAAATAATTTGAAAATTAAGATATAAAAAAAACCAAACAAACAAAAACCAAACTGAACTTCAGAAAAGTAACACCTGCAATTTTAAAAAGCAGTATTTGTGACGTGTAGATCGTATTAACATGTCTATAGAGCTATAAAGTGCGTTCCAGAGAGGACTCCTTCAACCCCAGAGCGATGGAAACCTTTGTGTTTCCACAGGCCTCAGCGCCTGGGACCAGCCCCTGTGAGGGCCCGCACTGCAGACAGCCCCTCAGACCTATGTCAGAGCTTGTCATGCAGAACTGTATGCCTGAGATATCATAGCTGTCCTGTTCTGTTCCACGCCTTTCCATTCCATTCCATTCCATTCCATTCCATTCCATTCCATTCCATTCCATTCCATTCCATTCCATTCCACTCCCTGCACTCACAGTGAGTTGCATAATGATGAGACCATTATTTACCGGAAATGCCAAGGGGTTTTCAGCACCAAAAACACTTTCAAAGACACAAATCAGAAAGGTTACAGATGGAAAGACTATTTTATTTATTTATAAGTAAAGTTAGGTTTAGCTTAGTTTAGTTGATTTTAGCCTAGTTTAATTTAGATGATATTATCTTTTCCCAAATCTTACAGAGCAGTGCTGTGGTGGTGCGAGAGCAGTGCAAGAACCCAGCCAGAATGGGCCAGGGAAGACCTGACAAGGGGTGGTGCTCAATGCTACAGAGGACAGGCAACAATCCCGGGGCCACGCTGGGGCCAGCCAGGGAGTCCAGAACGCTGCCTCCCCCCGGATGCGGGGCACGAGGGCCAGCTGCGTGGAGCACGAGCCGCTGCCTTTGGGCTACAATGACCCAAAGGAGCCCCATGAAGGGGCTGTGCTCGGCTGCAGGGGAAGGCAAAAACCCCGGGGACACTTGCTAGTCCACCTGGGGAAAAAAAGCTCTTCCCCCCCCAGCTGCAGGACACGAGGGCCACCTTCGTGGAGCATGAGCACCAGGCGATAACCAAGCCAGAATGGACCGAGGAGCCCTGACAAGTGGTCATGCTCAGTGCTCAGAGGAAGGCAAAAAACCCCCGGGGACCTGTGCCAATCTGCCCCGGGGGAAAATTCCTTCCTGACCCCAGTGCTGGTGATCGGCTACTCCCTGAGCACGTGAGCAAGACCTGCTCCTGGTCCACGGGCTGGTTATGGCTCTTGGGGGACACTGGCACTGCCTTTTCTGCCTCCACCTGGAGCCTTCTCAGGGGCTTCCAACAACAGCAAAATGACCCTGGCCTGACCAACCCTGGGGGCAAGAATCCTTCCTGTGCCTGGCAGTGGGAGCTATAGAGCACTGGCAGAGGGCACTGGGCCACCTGTGGACCCTATTTCTTATGGCTGCTGCTCCTATCTCCCCATAAGATGTGGACGGTGATCTCCCCACAGGCTGAAGCAGGATTTCCATCTATCCAATGAGCAGCGAGCATGGCCCCTCCAGGGCCTGGAATTGCAGCAGAGAACCTCCAGTAGTTTCGGGCAGTCTTCCTCCCTCTGCCCCTCCAAGTAATTCCACGGGTGCCTCAAGGAATTCCTCTTGGGTGCCTTCAGGCTGCGAGCTCTGTCCTGATGGCAGCGCCGGGCACTCTGGCAGTGGGACACGGGAGAATGCTGCCTTATACTGCCCCAGAGCATTGTGCTGCTGCGTTGGTGGGTGGTGGCACTATGACACGGGGGTGACGGGGCGTCCACAGCCCTGTCCACAGCAGCCCTGCTGCTGCTGCCCCTTTGCCCAGCATCCCTTGGAGAAAGGCCTTTGGGGTGCTGGCTCTGAGGCAGTGCCTGTGCCCAGGAGGCCTAGGGAGATGTGTCTGCCCATGGCAGCCACACACTGGGCACCGCTGCAGGGTGTCCCTGCAAATTAATCTGTATATTCAGACTGTATCAATAAAGGTTTTTATGCCACATATGGTCATTTGACTGTGGCGATCCCAGAGGTGAAAGAAAGAGGTTTTGGCTCCCTCTGCATGAACTTTGCAAAAGCTTGGAGAGCATACAGGATTTCCTCACCATTCCTTATCAATACACCAAGTGCCATTTGCTGCTACGCTCTTATGGTGAGATTGAACAGATCTCTCCTGCATTTGTTACACAGGACGTTTAGATACTTGCTTTGTTTATTAACATTCATTCATGTGTCCAGTTTGGGGGTTTACCTCTTGTATTACTACTTGGATGCAATACTTCACTGACTGTTGCCTAATTCCATATTCCTAATAAGGGGAATATGGGAAACCAAGGGTACTACAGACCAGACAGTCTTCTCTGTGCCAGGCAAAATCTTGGAGCAGATTCCCCTGGAAAGCATGCTAAGGCACATGAAAAACAACAAGGTGGTTGGGTACAGCCAGCATGGCTTCACTAAGGGGAAATCCTGCCTGGCCAGTTTGGTGGCCTTGTATGATGGGCTACAGAACTGATGGACAGGGAAAAGCAGCTGACATCATCTGCCTGGACTTGTTCAATTGGGTTCAGCAGTAGCAGTCATTTTTCTTAGTAGCTGGTGCAGCGCTGTGTTTTCAACTTTAGCCTGGGAACAATGCTGATAACGCACTGATGTTTTTAGTTGTTGCTAAGCGATGTTTACTCTGATCAAGGACTTTTCCTCTGCCAGCGAGGAGGAGCACAGGAAGCCAGAAGGAAGCAGGGGCAGGACACCTCACCCAAACTAACCAAAGGGGTATTCCATACCACAGCACATCATGCCCACTGTATAAACTGGGGGCAGTTACCTGGAAGGCCCAGGTTGTTACTTGGGTCAGGCTGGGTATCGGACGGCAGGTGGTGAACAACTGTATTCTCTCCCCTTGTTATTTCCCTTATTATTATTATTATTATTGGTGGTAGCAGCAGTGGTTTGTGTTATACCTTAGTTACTGGACTGTTCTTATCTCAACCTGTGGGAGTTACGTTCTTTCGATTCTCCTCCCCATCCCTTTGGGAATGGGGTGGGGGAAGAAAGAGGGGAGTGAATGAGCAGCTGCATGGTTCTGACTTACCAGCTGGGCTTAAACCACAACACTTGTGCAAAGTGTTTGATACTGTCCTGCACCAAATCCTTACTCTAAACTGGAGAGACATCAATTTGATGGATGGGCCACCTGATGGATAACAAACTGGCTGGATGGATGGCCACATGTAGAGAGTTGTGGTCAACAGCTCAATGTCCAATTGGAGAGCAATAACGAGTGGTGTCCCTCAGGGGTCATTGTTGGGACCAATCCTGTTCAACATCTTTGTCGGTGACATGGACAGTGTGATTGAGTGCGCCCTCAGCAAGTTTGCCGATGACACCAAGCTGTGTGGTTCAATTGATACACTGGAGGGAAGGAATGCCATCCAGAGGGACCTTGACAAACTTGTGAGGTGGGCTGATGCCAACCTGATGAAGTTGAACCATGACAAGTGCAAGGTCCTACACCTGGGTCAGGACAATCCCAGGCACAGCTACAGGTTGGGCAGAGAAGAGATTGCGAGCAGCCCTGCGGAGAAGGACTTGGGGGTGTTGGTAAATGAGAAAATGAACATGAGCCGGCAGTGTGCGCTTGCAGCCCAGAAAGCCAACTGTATCCTGGGCTGCATCAAAAGGAGTGTGACCAGCAGGTCGAGGGAGGTGATCCTGCCCCTCTACTCTGCTCTCGTGAGACCTCACTTGGAGTATTGTGTGCAGTTCTGGTGTCCTCAACATAAAAAGGACATGGAACTGTTGGAGCAAGTCCAGAGGAGGGCCCCGAGGATGATCAGGGGACTGGAGCACCTCCCATATGAGACAGGCTGAGAAAGTTGGGGCTGTTCAGCCTGGAGAAGAGAAGGCTGCGTGGAGACCTCATAGCAGCCTTCCAGTATCTGAAGGGGGCCTATAGGGATGCTGGGGAGGGACTCTTCATTAGGGACTTTAGCAACAGGACAGGGAGGAATGGGTTTAAACTTACACAGGGAAAGTTTAGGTTAGATACAAGGAAGAAGTTCTTTATTGTGAGGGTGGTGAGGCACTGGAATGGGTTGCCCAGAGAAGCTGTGGCTGCCCCATCCCTGGCAGTGCTCAAGGCCAGGATGGACAGGGCTTTGAGCAACCTGGTCTAGTGTGAGGTGTCCCTATCCATGGCATGGTGTTGGAACTGGATGAGCTTTAATGTCCCTTCCAACCCAAACCCTTCTGTGATTCTATGATTATATATATAGGACTTCAGAGGGCCTAACCCATTTTCTAAGGTCAGGCATTCCCCCCTGACTTCAAGCCATAATGTTTAGCTCTTGGTTCTTCTAGGCCCTGTTTGGTGGCCCTGAGACATAATTACCACAGTTATTTTCCTACAGGTTTTCTAATGTTTCAGGGCATCTCTAACATCATGAAAGCTTTTATGTGCAATTCCCCTGAGCAGCGCTTCTGTAGGATGACATTTGGGCTGTGTATTGCCTGCTTTGAGAGCGAGTAGAGTTTGTGTGTGTGGCTGAAGGTGGGACAGCATTACAGGACTGTGTGGCTTACAGTCCCACCTAGTGGAGGCTTGCCTGTGCTTTTTTGAAAGAGGTCCCTGATTAAAATACTCCTTGAACTACATCAAAGTATTGTCTTCGAGAAAGTAGCTGCAGCTACAGGACACAGTCAGCAGTGAGTGAAGAGTTAGGTGGTGTGCACAAACAAGGAGTTGATCTTGCTCTCTCATCCTTTTAGCTGACTGCCTAGATATACCAGTTGTGAATTTTGCCCTTTAGGCTCACTTAAACAAATGGGGACATTGCAAGTAATAAAAAAATTCCTCCATGTAGGGACTGTAAAACAGAACCTAAATCGATTTTAACCACATTCTGTGCTGCCTTGGGGAATTTCCAGTGAAATGTACCAAAACCCATGATTACAGTGGTGCTGGCACTCACAGTAGCGACTGCACTGTTGATAACTTAAGGGTAAAATAAACTGGAAAACCTCCTGGCAGATGGGAGCAACATAATTACACATATGTTTCTCACATGCACAAGATAATTTTTTTTAATAATCAGCATTTCTGTGTTACAGGGTTTATACGCTGTGTGTAGTACAACTTGGTGCTGTGACTGCTGTTCCCCTATTGTTCACTGAAATAACTTTTTCTTCAATTTTGCATGAAGTCTTCTAAATTAATACAATAGAGCAAGGTTTCACAAATGTGGGTATTTAAATAACTTACTTCCAGTATTTGTAGCTCCTATCAGTACTTCAGGAGCAAATGCTGCTGACAAGATACGATTGCAATTCAAATGGTACAAAATTCCTCTAGGAAAATGTGGCTAAGAGTTAGTCCATCTATCTAGTAGAGGACAGGAATCTAGTGTGTCACAGAGTTTCCCTTTGATCAAGTGAGATAAAGAAGATGAATTTTTTAGAGCTATTACTTCATACTGTCTACAGACCCAGGCAAATACTGTTACATTGATTACACTTCAGCCATATTTCCAAATCTTTTTTCCCCTCTGCAGTGGCCACAATAATACTATCTAAAAAAACAGGAGATCAGAGATTCTGCGCAATCAGTGTCTTTAATCAGGGCCACAGGAATGTGTGTTCCAGACCAGACTCAACCTTCTTGCCATTAGACTGAGGTACTTACCTAAGTTATGGTTGCTTTAGTCTCTTTTTACAGCCAAAAGTGACAGAGGCACTTGAGGAGGAAGTCAGTTCATATCTTGGGCTGGCTATAGCTTTCAGACATGATTATCTTCCATTGACTAAGGGGGGAACTTGAATCCAGTATGTTGTTTAAATCAGAGGTGTGATTCCCAGTGTGAGGCAGGATTAATCTAGGCCATAGCATCTATGATGCTATTCATCTCCGTTAATTATAGCTGCTCAAATGTGATGTGCATCATATAATGACCTAGGCACTTCTTGCATTTAACTGGAAAAGGTACCTCCAGATATTGGCTCATTCCATACTAATGCATAAGTAAGACAAGCAAGATGGAACATCACCTCACAGTAACTTCTTCATTGAATGCAGAGACAGTATAAGACTACATTCTACACTAGCAATGTACTGGGGTATGGGCCTAAGAACTGGATTAAGATTGTCCATTGGGTTACAATGTTAGCAAGGCCACCTGCACAGTTTTGGCCTTGGCAAGCTAATGCTCTCCTTGATCGTGCCTGAGCACAGTATGGAGCTTATCCCAGCTGAGGCCATCCTAAGCAGGCAGTATGGACATGTCCTGTTTTAATGGTAGGTTGTTTTGGAAAGGGAAAATAACTTAGGTGTGTGTACAAGCCAGTCATCTTACAGAAGACGCTCTAGTTTACATCTTGGATAACCCTACCCTTACTTTAAAATAGTTCAGGGGTAGGTACATTTTCAGATGGGTAGTTTAAAATACATAATGTAGATGAAACATAAATCTAATGCTAGCACGAATAGCTATTCTTGTAGTAGCTTTTTCACATATAAATGCAGCTTTACCATTTTCATATTAATTATTTTTTTTTTGGGATAAGTAACAGAAACATTTTCATTTTCATATAAAGGTTACTGAGTCACAAAAGAATATCCATTACAATAAAAAATGCATTACATGCTCTATTTCATCAGAGGAAACTGCTTGAGACTTCACTTAAACTAGGCATCATTATTTGTTATGACTTGCATATTTGATGAGCAATAAGCAACTAAAATATTTTCAGGTGAATGAAAGCACAAGACGTATGAGTTCTGCTCTTGTACAAACATAATTATTCAATATTGACTAGTTACAATGTGCTCACCTTCAGGACTCAGGCTAAAATCCATTACAATCTGAAAGTGTGTTTCTGTGCAGGAAGCAAAGGAAGTACCAGTGCAGGACAGTTCAGAATCTTAATATTTGCTTATCTGTTCCAGACCCTGCACAAAGGAAGATTCCTGGAGGTAGCTCTGTAAATGATGCTTACCTACACATAACTGAGACACAAAACTACATCTGCCCTGCAGGGTTTGCAGAAAAATAGAGCCAATCTGGGAAATTATAATTGCGCACAGACTTTCAAAGGTTCTCACCACAGGCAGCTCCCATTTACTTAAAAAAGAAAGAGCTGAAGACACTCAGAGAACCAGGCTGTGATTGAATGAGGCAGTCATCATCTTCACTTCCTATCAGGCAACAGACAGTGAGAGGTATATAAAATACTGAAGAGCAGTGAGGTCACAGGGATAAAAGACTCAATCTGCAGAGAATCCATGTGTCCCTGATCATAGTTGAACAAAGCAATATAACTTTGACGTAGGCTCTCTTAATACCAAAGTACAGGAAGATTGGAATTTGAGCCATACATGCGAAACCTTTTTCATGTGATTTGTATAGGCTGCTCCATGTATTGTCTGGGGCATTACATGGGAGAGATCACCACTAAAGTGGTGTAGACACAAAGCTTATTCAACTTGACTTACTACTTAGTTTCATCTGCAAGGGAGGAAACATGTCTACGTTACTTGAACCTAATTCCATGTTCCAAAGCCAACATATGTGTTCCCTATGAATTTGTGAGTGCTGCTTGGGGTGTGTCCTGGGTTCAGCTGCATAACAGTTATTTTTCTCCTTCCTAGTAGCTGGTGCAGTGCTGTGTTTTGGCCATAGTCTGGGAACAGGGACCAGCTAAGCAAACCTCAACCACAGTGCACAGTAATTTTTTGTTTTGTTTCCCATGTTTTTATTATAGACATTATTGTCATGTGGGTTTGTTTTGTTCAATGTATTCAGCTAAACATATATGAGTATGTACACTTGATCTGATCTCCATGTAACCGATTTGTTTGGGACTGGAAAATTGGAAAGGATCTGCGGAGGGGCACGGAGATCTTCTCTATAAAGTAATTCCAGAGAATATAAAGGCAAATTTCACAATGAGACTTGTTTACAGGGCAGAAGGCAAACAGCACCATTTGTTTCGTAAAAAAAATAATCTGTCTAGGTAGCACAAAGCAGTCCTTCACTATGAAGACAATTATGTGAATAAGCTTCCCAGAGAAGCCGTGGAATTACTATCACTGGAGGTACACAAGACTTGGCCTCATAGGGCTCTGGGTAACATCATGTACTGGCCTTCTTTCAACATCAGTTTGGACCAGATGGTCTCTAGAAGTCCCTTCCAACCTAGATTTTTCTATGATTTGGTGATACCTATGAACTGCAAGAGAATAGATGATTATGCTCTTCAGTTTCACTGTTATGTATATGCATTTGCCATCTCTTGATAAATTCAAACCATTACTGGACTCTGCTAGATGGCAGAATACACTTAACACTGAGAAAATGTAACTGAAGTTAAGAAAAAATTCATAGCTGTAGTGAAGTCCAGAATCCAGTATAATTTTTTTAACAGGAGAGACTTTGTCTTGCACAATTTAGCTGCCACTTGCTTCTTCGTGGTCTGTTTGTTAAGTTTGTTTTGTACCAGAGGCAGAACATCTAATTTGACACTGGGGGCCTGAGTTGTAGATGCATTGCAGTTTTACAGTATTCCTCCAGTACAAAAATTCATACAAAAGTTAATTTAACAAAAGGACATGCTACAGCAAACCTATAAGAGTGGTAATTGGGAAGACAGAGAGGCTGACCCACATTACTTCAGAAACCTCCTTGGTTGGGTTAGACAAAAACAGAAATAGTTCGGTATTACTGGGTGCCCTTTCTCCCACCCAAGTTTGCTGACAAGTTTTAGCCACGGCTTGATTCCTGCATTCTTTTATTGCCTTTTGTAAGAGGTGGGGATGGTTCTGTTTGCGTTCTTGTGGTGATGAACTTCTTCTTTTGAGGAGATTTGAGTAAGAACTCTCCCTTAACTGTGAAATAGCATTGCCACTCATTGGATATAATGCAGGAAAACTGCAGGTTTCCTCATCTTCTGTCATGTTTTGAAAAGTGCCTAATCCATTCTTGGTGTAAAGAGAAGTCCTCTGAACTCTAAGTGGAAAATAAGTGACTTACAATCAGGTACCTAAAATCTCAGTGACAATATAATACATTCACCTTTCTAAGCAGCTAGCTCTTTTTAATGACTGCAAAAGGAATTAAATCTCATGCAAAGGCCAGGACTCTACTTTTTGTAAGCATCCAAAGGTACAGTATGTTCACAAGCTCATAGATCCACAAGCTCCTACGGGCCTAAAATATAGTTCAGAAAAGGCAACACAGACCTGTGTGACACAGAAGGACCCAAAGGCAAACACAGCATGGATTTTCAAGGATCCAGTTCCCATCAACATAATAAGTAACGCTACACAACCCCTTTCCTTCTTTCCAAAGAGCTACAGGGTTGTCCCTTATTCCAGAAGGCTGAGCATCTAGAATCACCAATGTGTGTTGAGAAGCACTTGCATTTTTCTTAGGTTTCAACCAAGCAAAATAAAAAATAAAGACCAGATGAGCTCCTGGTGATACAAAAGCTAGGTAAGCGTTTTCTTCCCTGGTGATATAAATGAAGCAGCAGCAGCTTACATTTATATTTTCGCTACTGCTATTCACACATTCATAGCAAATCTGACTAGAATCTCTCCTCCTTGAAAAGTGCGTGCTTGGAATATGATCTTTGACTAGAATTTTTAAAGATCCCTATTTTACACAATAAAACCTTGCTCCAAGAGAACCCCTCTTGAATTTAATGTGTTTTCTTGATAAATAATACTGTATTGCATATACAAGGGGTTGGCAACTTCTGAATTAATATTTAAGTGTTTATTTCACCACTGGGCATCAAATACATAAGCCAGAATTTGTGATCCATTGATCCTGCTTTTAAAAAGGGTGACAAATGACATAAAGAGGTAGAAAAAACCTCAGTGATGGAAGCTACGGCCTTCAGAAGACTTTCAAAACTTCCTTAAGATACTAAAAAAGGAGAGCCTGGCATAAGTAGTTTTCCAGATGACCATGTTTTCCAGTCTTGAAAGGACAGATTGTCTTCTAGAAATGGAAATAGTCTCTGTAAAGTTTACTACTTTTGAAATAGAGCTACTTTAAATGCTCTGCATATGTCCCCATAATTGAGAAACAACTTGAATTTTGTGAACTTTCTACTATCTTCCCTCTATGATGAAAAGAAAGATTTCATGCATTTTAGTTGTATTTAAAATTCACTTTGGAACCATTACTGTACTTTTCATTTGTTAATAAAATGTGTTCAATGCTTATCTTTCCTGCCACTTGTTAAAAATCCATTTACATGGTATCAGATATAATGAAAAGGTAATTTTTCATTTTTATTCTATTCTGCAGCTATTTTCAATTTGGAATCACCTCAAGAACTGTCCTCAGAATAAAAATACTCTGGAGGCAAGTAAATCTAACTAGGTTTTAAATAGCTACTTGATTTTCACACCACATTCATACATATATATAAATATATATATAAATTTTATGCCTAGTGTGTTTAAATTAGATTCACCAATTATAACACCTTGTTTGCACAGTATGTTCATGAAAAATCCCCATTCTGAAACTCCCACTTTAATGTTGAAACCTCAGCACAAAAATTTGGAAGTGATGCTACTGCTGAAATTGTCACTGGCATCTTCCTAGATCTGCTGAATGCCTGGAGGTGCTGGGTGAAAGGCACAGGGCTCCAACAGTGTGTTCTGACCAAATGTATTCAAGCATCCCAGAACAGGGTGCAGCAAGGCAGTGAGGACCAGTTAAGGTTTCGGCTTTGTAGCTCTTCACTATCATCCTAATGGGTACCATCAAGATTAAAAAAAAACCCAAGAAACAAAAAAATAAAACAGAAAACATTTAGAAAGGAAAGAAATACCTACATGGTTCTTAATGCTTAATGCCTGTACCAAAGGCTTTGATTTTTCACTGCTCTGTTCCTACTTTACAAGGTGCTTCTATGAAGCTCCTCAGGTCTGACAGGTAGAAAGCCTCAAAATCCTATCTTTTTCATCTCCTCCTCTACTGGCAGACAAAATGTCTCTTCCAAGATATCACTCAACATAGCTTTTGGAGGCAGGTGCCCAAAAAATCAATTACCAGGGTTTGACCCGTCACTGTCCTGGTCTCCATTAAATGCAGCAGTGAGTGATGTGCTTCAGTTCTACTTATCGAGAATTGGGGCAGGGGAAGAGGGAAAAACTCCACAATAAAAAGAACAACTAGGTCATAAAGTGTGAGTATAGTTTTGTTGCTCATTGAATAAAGGAGTCGTTAATAGATCTGCCAAAATGATGCATGCTTTGCCAGGACAGTGAGACTCCTTAGTATTAACAGGAATACAGTCAAAACTATCTTCTGAGTGAATAATGACTGTATCTGAATGGCCTGGAACTTCCCCTAGACACAGTTTGCTTTCAAATACTAAGCTGATTCACCAGGAAAGAGATCTGAGGAAAGCAAATTGAGACACAGAGAAAGAAAAAAGATGAAATCCCTGAAAAAATAGTATCAGTAAAGCATCAGCAAGCTAGCTGCATGCAGGCAGACAGGACTTCTGATTATTTCAGACTGCTTTCCTCATGTTTATTTGATTACGGACTAGATATTTTGAATTCTTGTTAAAAAAAGAAAGTAAGTCCCAGGAAATAATGTTAAAGAAATTCTACCCTAGCATGCTGATTTGTTTACTGAGAAAAAGACTGAGAGGGTTTGTAAAGGGTATTAAACATGACTTCTTCCAAGATGCATTAGTTAAACTGCCAAATTTGCTTGCAAATGCAGGACACTTCAGATAGACTTACCCAGTGAAGAGAAACTTTGGTCACATTCTAAAGCTGCGTGTACAGGTGCACAAAGACAGTATACAATGGAAATAATAACAGGCACGGTAGGAAGGGCAGAGCACTGGGGAAGCATTTAATTGGAATGACTGTACAACATGGGCTAAGGGGCATCAAATGAAATAATCACATGCAGATTCATAACTGGAAAAAAATATTTTTTCACATAGTGCGTCATTAAATTTATCTTTGCTACCGCCAGCAGTAAATGCTAAATATACACTGATTTGAAAATAGATTTAACAAACGCATGCAAGAAATAAATCCACTGAGAACTACTAGACAAAGTAACACCATTGGAACTTCCCAAATAACCTGGAGAGTGACTACCATTCAGGTATGAAATATCACTGGTTACAAGAAACTGCCAAGTGACTGTCAGTGCTTTGGTTCTACTTTCAGGTGACCGAAGGTGATACTGATCGAATTGGAATTAGAGCTATAAGAAAATCATGGGTCACCAGAAGCTACCTGAGGTTTCTGCGTGTAAGGGCTGCAGAAGGTTTTCCTCTGATGTCAGGGATCACCATGGAATCACAGAATCATAGAATAGTTAGGGTTGGAAAGGACCTTAAGATCATCTAGTTCCAAACCCCCTGCCATGGGCAGGGGACACCTCACACTAAACAATGCCACCCAAGGCTATGTCCAACCTGGCCTTGAACACTGCCAGGGATGGAACATTCACAGCTTCCATGGGCAGCCTGTTCCAGTGCCTCACCGTCCTTACAGTAAAGAACTTCTTCCTTATATCCAATCTAAACTTCCCCTGTTTAAGTTTTAACCCATTACCCCTTGTCCTATCACTATAGTTCCTAATGAAGAGTCCCTCCCCAGTATCTTTATAGGCCCCCTTCAGCACCATCACACTTAAAAGAGCAGTAATTTTAGGGTAGAGGAACAAAACGACTGCATTTGACAAAGACTGCATCCTTGTCTCTAGGTTGGAGAGACATCAATTTGAGAGATGGAACAATTAGTGGCTTAAGAACTGGATGGATGGCCACATGTAGAGAGTTGTGGTCAATGGCTCAGTGTCCAGCTGGAGACCAGTAATGAGTGGTGTCCCTCAGGGATCGGTGCTGGGACCGGTCTTGTTCAACATCTTTGTTGGTGACATGGACAGTGGGATTGAGTGCGCCCTCAGCAAGTTTGCCGATGACACCAAGCTGTGTGGTTCGGTTGATACATTGGAGGGAAGGAATGCCATCCAGAGGGACCTTGACACGCTTGTGAGGTGCGCTGATGCAACCTGGTGAAGTTTAACCATGACAAGTGCAAGGTCCTACACATGGGTCAGTGCGACCGTGGGGGAAGCAAGCGGACGAACCAATATGGTTGATAAAGCAAGCTTCTATTTTATTAGCAAAAATCATCGCTTTATATATGTTTTACTCTGATTAAAATACACGTCGTATACATTGATTGGATGCATGTTGCAGCGTGTTATAACATGATTGGTTGTTGAATACATCATTGCTTTCTTATGATTGGTTATATTTTTATACAGTTCTTTTCCTGGTTATTGTTCTTATTTCTGCTTCTTACTTCCTCCTTGGGAGTTTCGGTGGTTCCCCTTCAGCTCAAGGTTACGATGTCCTTGCATGTGATAGGCTCCTGCAGCTCCGTCATGGTGCTTTGCCAACATCTTTTGACAAACCTTAGCAACAGGCCTTGGTTACACTGTTACCTGCTCAAAGCAGAGTTGCTGCAATGAGCCATTTCCTTGATCAGAGAGCCATTCTCCAACAATTCCCCCTTTTTCTTTTTGTGCTAATAGCACATTATTCATGGCCTTCATGGCCATAGTTTTCACACAAGATATAAGACATCCAATAATCAATAATCCTATTATAAGCACAATTAAAATAATAAATCCTTGCTTGACTAACTCTCTTAACCATCCTGATAGACCCCATCCATTTAATAATGTGTCTAGTGGGCTCTGCCATTCTTGCAATTTTTTCATATTATCATTCAACTGTCTGATCTTGTCATGAATGGACTGGGATTTATCAGTAAGGTTAAAACAACACATTCCATCAAATTCTTCACAGCCATGACCATGAGCAAGCAATAAAAAATCAATAGCGGCGCGATTTTGCAAGGTAGCTTTCCTTATACTATCAGCTTCTGCAGCAAGATCATACAAAATTTTAGAAGTTATATTGATTTGTTTTCCTGCCCAACAAGTTAGGGCTTTAATCACTACAGCATTGTGTATTGAGCTAAGAGATGGCAAAAATATAGCAGATGCAACTGTTGCTGCAGTGTCCCATAAGGTTACTGTATCAGAGCAATTATCATCCAAAACTTGCAATGCTCTTTTTGATTGATGTTGTTCTTGATTCAACTGAGAAAGTTGCAACAGTTGATGTTTCTTTGGTGTTATCAATGTTAACTTTCCTATATAACATGGTCCACCGAAAGGTTTGCATGGAATACCTGGCCAGGCCCTATCTCCACATATCAAAAAATATCCTGGAGGTAGTGCCTTGGCCCTGGTTTCTGGATATTTAATTTCTTGCATTGGGCAATAAGATTGGTTATTATATTTTACGTTTAAAGGCGATACACTAGTTTCAACTGGTCCTTTTCCATTGGATGTAGGACTAAACTTAACACATCCTTCTGCTGGTTCTGAACTCAACAAACTTAATTCTTGTGGAGGTAAGATTACCTTTGTTGAGTTTCTGATTAATAAAGCATTCAAAGTAGACATAAAATTCCAAGAGGTAAGGTTAGCGGCTTGTCTAATAACCGTAGCATTTAAAGGGATTGACAACTTTACCCATTTATCTGTAAAATCAGAGAGATTAACAACAGGGCTTCCTATCAGACAAGTTTTAAATGGATTACCAACTTGATGCAAAGATAAACAGAAGTCGCTTACCCCTGCTTTGTGAACCCTCTTTGTCCAGACATTCCCATATAATGACTATCAGTCAGTTCCTTTGGGAGATGTTGACTCAAAGATGTCTGTAGAGTGAGTGCCGTCAGGAGCAGGAGCAGGTTTGGTCCGTTTCGATGGTATCCATTAGGGACCTGTAGGTGTAAGTACACGCATATATCCTCGCCCTAAATATTTAACTTCTGCTGGGCCTTTCCAAATACCCATGGCTGGATCTTTATATTGTACAAAAAAGGGTACTTCTCGTGATTGTTGAATCTTTTCTGGTGCAATTATTAGGCCTTTGTTTGACAGTGTAACTGCGAGATGTTGTTCTTGCTGACTTGTGAAGGCAGATTTTTGTGCCAACAAAATATCATCCATATAGTGATATATAATTGTGTGAGGCCATTGTTGGCGAATTGGTAATAAGGCATTGTCCACAAAGAGTTGACACAGTGATGGACTATTTTTCATGCCTTGTGGTAAAACTGTCCATTCAAAGCATTGTGCAGGAGCATCTCGATTGATTGCAGGTAGGGTAAAGGCAAAACGTTGAGTATTTTTAGGGTGTAACTTAATAGCGAAAAAGCAGTCTTTCAAGTCAATTATCAGTAAATGCCAGTCTTGTGGTAACATTGCCGGGTTGGGAAGTCCAGGTTGAAGCGCTCCCATTGTTTGCATTTGAGCATTTACAGCTCTTAAATCATGTAGTAGGCAAAAGTTTCCTGATTTTTTCTTGATGACAAAAATTGGAGTATTCCATGGACTTGTAGATGGTTGTACATGTCTTTGTTGTAACTGTTCCATGACTAACAAATGAGCTTGTTCTAGACTTTCCTTTTTCAACGGCTACTGCTCGATCCACACGGGATCTTGAACAGTCCATGTGAGTTGGATCGGGAAAGTCCATTTTGCAGTGACCGTAATTAAAAAGGTTTATCTGTTAAAATCAAGCCCAAACAGTTCAAAACGTCTCGACCAATAAGCATATTTACATTTGCAGGTAGTGACATTACTGTAATATGGGTGAACGCAGTTCGTTGATCTAACACAATCTGAACTCTGTTTAGACTGCGTTGGACTGAGGCCGTGCCACCAACGCCTTCTACACCTTTCATCATAGCTCGCAATGGCCAGTGAGATGGCCACTGTGTGCTAGAGAGAATGGTGATGTCTGCTCCAGTGTCTAACAGAGCCAGCAGTTGCAATTGTTCACCTTCATGTATAATTGTCACAGAAACAATTGGTCGTTGATTCATTGACATAGTTAACAAAGCTATGTCTCCTGTGGATCCAAATCCAGAATTACCCCGAAAAGGAGTAGTTTCTGCAGTCATAGATGCTGTTAGTTGTGACAAGGGTATTAATTGAGCAATTTTGCTTCCCTTTTTCACAACCATTGGTGGAAAATGCATTTGAACTATTATTTGTATTTCTCCGGTATAGTCACTATCAATCAGTCCTGGTAATACAAATAGTCCTTTTATGCTAGCCGAAGAACGTCCTAATAATAGAGTTCCATGAGGTTGGTTGTTAATAATAAGTGGACCCTTGACACCGGTAGGAATTTTTCGAGGATGATTATCGGTTAAAATAATTTCTACTGCGGTTGCCAAGTCCAAACTGAGGCACCCTCTGGTCGCTGGGTGCAGGTCGCTGGCTGGTTGCAGGGTATTTCCCCTGTCATTGTCAGCATGGGAATTTGTTTTAACATCATCTAATTTTTCTTGTGCTACAGCAGCTATACGTTGTTCTTTCTTATATTTCTTTAAACAGTTAATAACTTCCCTCCAAGTTTTCATTAACTTTTTCGCAGATTTATCATCGTCTATTACCATGTCCCGCAGGCAATCACTGTACGCTCTCCATTCAGTGATTTCAAACAATAGGTCTGACTGTTTAAAAAATTCCTTTGATATTTCTAGGTCGACTAGACCCAATAATTCTTTTAAACTAATATCCTTAGGACATACCCCCCGCTTTTCTAAAAAGCGTTATAACAAAGATATTGCTACCTCTTTCTCCATTGCGCGCGACTTATTGATTGCAGCCTTCTCACTTGGGTAGCAACAGTATCGGCGTGGCGAGCCTCCTTTATTTTGTTTCGGCCTTATCCTTATTATCTTTTGGCCTTATCCTTATTATCTTCTTCTCTTGGGCTCAGGCACGGACGGCACATATCCAGCATGTGCAGTCTTTTGCCCCCCGACCGCTGCTGTCGGTGCCTTTCCGATCCCACGGTCCGGTGGAAACAGGGATTGGGGGTCCCTGTTCGGGCGCCACTTGCGACCGTGGGGGAAGCAAGCGGACGAACCAATATGGTTGATAAAGCAAGCTTCTATTTTATTAGCAAAAATCATCGCTTTATATATGTTTTACTCTGATTAAAATACACGTCGTATACATTGATTGGATGCATGTTGCAGCGTGTTATAACATGATTGGTTGTTGAATACATCATTGCTTTCTTATGATTGGTTATATTTTTATACAGTTCTTTTCCTGGTTATTGTTCTTATTTCTGCTTCTTACTTCCTCCTTGGGAGTTTCGGTGGTTCCCCTTCAGCTCAAGGTTACGATGTCCTTGCATGTGATAGGCTCCTGCAGCTCCGTCATGGTGCTTTGCCAACATCTTTTGACAAACCTTAGCAACAGGCCTTGGTTACACTGTTACCTGCTCAAAGCAGAGTTGCTGCAATGAGCCATTTCCTTGATCAGAGAGCCATTCTCCAACAGGTCAGGGCAATCCCAGGCACAGCTACAGGTTGGGCGGGGAAGAGATTGAGAGCAGCCCTGCGGAGAAGGACTTGGGGGTGTTGGTTGATGGGAAAATGAACATGAGCCAGCAGTGTGCGCTTGCAGCCCAGAAAGCCAACTGTATCCTGGGCTGCATCAAAAGGAGTGTGACCAGCAGGTCGAGGGAGGTGATCCTGCCCCTCTACTCTGCCCTCGTGAGACCTCACTTGGAGTATTGTGTGCAGTTCTGGTGTCCTCAACATAAAAAGGACATGGAACTGTTAGAACAAGTGCAGAGGAGGGCCACGAGGATGATCAGGGGACTGGAGCACCTCCCGTATGAAGATAGGCTGAGAAAGTTGGGGCTGTTCAGCCTGGAGAAGAGAAGGCTGTGTGGAGACCTCCTAGCAACCTTCCAGTATCTGAAGGGGGCCTACAAGGATACTGGGGAGGGACTCTTAATTAGGAACTGTAGTGATAGTACAAGGGGTAATGGGTTAAAACTTGAACAGGGGAAGTTTAGATTGGATATAATGTAAGGGTGGTGAGGCCCTCGAATGGGCTGCCCAGGGAAGTTGTGAATGCTCCATCGCTGGTGGTGTTCAAGGCTGGGCTGGACAGAGGCTTGGGTGACATAGTTTACTGGGAGATGTCCCTGCCCATGGCAGTGGGGTTGGAACTAGATGATCTTAAGGTCCTTTCCAACCCTAACTATTCTATGATTCTATGAACACAGTACACTAGGGACACCAAAGCAAAAGTCTCTGGTAGGACTTGCTGTCATAGGACTGCTGTTACAAACAAGATGTACACGTCCTCCACTGACAATGGATAAAACACTGTGGTGGAATTAAGACATTCCCAATAGAGAAAAACAAAACAAAACAAAACAAACAAACAAGAAAATAAGAACTAAACACAAGACAGCCCATTGCAGGCATTGTTGAGGCATTGTTGCAGTTGTTAAGGACTTTTTAAAATGAACAATATTCTTATCAGGCATGCCCAGAGATTTGCAAGCTTCGGGAATATATTCAGCACTTAGGTAAAATTGGCCTGATTTTAAAAGGGGTCTGTTGTTGTTCTGCAACGTGTCAAAATCAGGGCACTTTGAAAAACTCTGTCTATTTGACAAGTTTGTTGTGTGTGGGAGTGTGTGTACACCTACATTCACATATGCGTACTTAACAAAGGTATTTGCAGGTCCTGAAATGGAGGAAAATGATAGATTCTGAAACTGTTTGCACATATATGTTTGTCTGTGTAGATTCAAAAACACACAGGCTGCTGGTAGTGGAAGGCAAAAAAAATATACAGTATGTTTTCATGGCTGGGCTGGAAAGCAGACACAGAGTATACATTTAGGATGACAGACAACCTTTAAAGCCCCTTCCAATCCAAACCATTCTGTGATTCTACGATATGATAATCAGACGCCTAGGACAGAAAAATATGCATCTGCAAGTACACTCAGGTCTTCATATCCTTTACTCTTTTCAAATAACATAAAAACAACTGCAAAAAGAAGAGCTTGTCCTGACATTTTGATCAGTGCTTTTTTGCCCTGAACATAATTGCTTATACTATTGCCTAGAGGGTACCTCATCCTCCCGGAACACACATGTTATTTTTAGTGCAGAATGGAATATAGCACATTGAAAGCTTTCTAACTACCTGTCCTGGGTTCAGCAGCAGCAGTCATTTTTTTCCTTCTTGGTAGCTGGTGCAGCACTGTTTTTGACTTTGGGCCTGGGAACAATGCTGATAACACCAGTGTTTTCAGTTGCTGCTTGGTAATATTTTGGTCTGACCAAGGACTTTCTGAGCCTCATGCTCTGCCAGGGAGGAGGCGAAGCCGGCAGGAAGGAGAGACAGGGCACCTGACCCAAACTAACCAAAAAGGTTATTCCATACCACAGCATGTCATGCCCAGGATGTAAAAACGCAGGACAGAGACCCGGAAGGGTGGGGGTGCACGGTGGGGGGTGCACTGTTTGGTCAGGCTGGGGACTGGTGGTGAGCAGTTGTATTCTTTTCCCTTGTATTTTCTCTTGTCATTATTATTATTGGTGGTAGCAGTAGTGGTTTGTGTTATACCTTAGTTACTAAACTGTTCATATCTCAGCCTATGTGAGTTGCATTCTTTTGATTCTCCTCCCCATCCCCTGGGACTGGGGGAAGAAAGAGTGAGGAGTGAGTGAGAGAGTGACTGCATGAGTTTATAGAGGCTTAAATCACGACACTACCTCAAGGCACTGGCTATATAACCAAAAAATCTGATTCAGAGTCTTTTTTTGTATATCTTAAAAGGTAAAGATTCTTTTTTTTTTTTCTCTTTTTAAAAAACAAACAACCCCAAAACCTGTGTGAAATCTTTTAAACATGACTGAAGTGCACACTTCTTTTCAGAAGGATGTGGCCAATGCAAATGAAAAATAGCCTCTTCATTTTTTGGTAGGAGTTGAATTACAGCTTTTCTACAATCTCCTTGTATAAATCTGTGCTCCCCCATCAGAGTTTTTAAGCTGATATCTGGAATACTCTGGTCTATAAAGAAATAATTGATATTGGCTTGAATATTTGATAGCTGCATTCTATATTCTAATAGAATATAGAATATTCTATATAGAATATAGAATATTCTATATTCTATTATCTGACGGCTTCCACACATAGAAGTATAATAAGAACCTAATGTGACTTTCATTTTTTAATATCTTTACCTATAAAAGTTACACTTTTCTGGTTCACCAATAATTACTTCCCATGAAAGAGAAGAAAACCCACTTGTGTTCTTTTCTGTTATTCCTGCAGTGAAAATCTGTAAGTACTGTTTTGTCTCATTTCATAGACTCATAGAACGGTTTGGATTGGAAGAGACCTTAAAGATCATTCAGTTCCAATGCCCTGCCATGGGCAGGGACACATTCCACTAGACCAGGTTGCTCCAAGCCCCATCCAGCCTGGCCTCGAACACTGCAAAGGATGGAGCAGCCACAGCTTCTCTGGGCAACCTGTGCCAGGGCCTCACCACCCTCATAGTGAAAACCTCACAGTTTTGTAGAAAATACATCACTGCTGCATGGTGATGGCCAACACATGCCAAGTATTGCCATGGCTATGTAACACGCTAGATTTTACACCTCCTCTGGTAGATTGCAAGCTCCATTTTGAAGTGTATTCACTTCAGCTGCCCACAGGGAACCCTAAACTAACAGACTGGATATCTACACAGAGTGATACTGGGCAGAGATTATGATCATTATGTAGTTTGTACTGCAGTTCACCTTAGCTTTCTGCAACTTAATTCTGTTGAAGTTAATGCTGAAGCTCCTGACAACTTCACTTGCACCAATGCCGTGATTTAACCCTACCTGGCAGCTAAGTACCATGCACCTGCTCAATCACAACAACTCCCCCAGGGATGGTGAGGAGAATTGGAAAAAGGTAAAACCCGTGGGTTGACATAAGAACAATTTATAAATGAAGTAAAATGTAACATCAATAACAAAAGTAACGATAATACTGTTTTTAAAGAAAAAATAGAAAAGAGGAATAAAATCCAAGAAACACAAGCAATTCTTGTGTTTCTTTTTCTACAATTGCCCCCACATGACAGCTGACTCCCAGCCAGTCCCCAGCCAGCAACTGGTGCATTCCCAGCCAACTCCTCCCAGTTTATATAGTGAGCATGATGTGCTGTGGTACGGAATACCCCTTTGGCTAGTTCAGGTCAGCTGTCCTGGATGTACTCCCTCCCCATCTTGTGCTCCTCCTCACTGGCAGAATACGGGCAACTGAAAAGTCCTTGATTTAGAGTAAGCGCTACTTATTGAAAACTAAAACACTGGTGTGTTCTCTTACTAAAGCCAAAACACAGCACTGTATCAGATGCTAGAATGGCTTTATTCTAAGCCTATGATATCTTTACAGGATGTGGTAAAATGGATAAGACCTGACATCAGAAAGTCTATCCAGAGAAGCTTTATGCAGATCTGTTGATATCACAATGCAAAGATTAAAAATGACAGCCAGCATGAACAGCTTTAGTTCCTAGAGTAGCTCTGTCAAGTCTTAAAATCAGCTGAAGCTAATGCAAACAGCTTGTTTTCTTTAAGCTCATCTAAATCTTTTCATGAATCCAGGGCTAGTTGATATACATCAGGAATTTGAGAAACAGAGTGAATCAGTGGAAGCATTACATTTTCCTATTCTGTTAGCCACATGACCACCCAGACAGAAAGGCATATACTTAGCATAAGGAGCATTCTGAAACAATAGGCTACTCAATAAAGTTACATTGTTCAATACAAACATTTTTTTTAAGGGTTGGTAAAAGTGAGAACTGCTTGCAACTTCAGTATTGCAGATGTTCTGATTTCAGAATAATGCAGGCGCGTTCACTTCAAATATCAAATCACAGATGGTTTGGGCTGCAGATAGCTGTGCAACTGCTTACCCTGAAACCTGAATTGTTCATGGTTTGGTTTCACAACAGGGAGAAAAGGAGGATCAAGGACTTTCCAATACATTCTTTTCCTTTCACTAGCACAGTCCTCTGTACAATGGTTTGATTTGCAGTTAATTTCCCTCCCAAAAGGACAGTACTCTGTTTTTAAAAAGTCATGCATGACAGTGTGACGAGCAGTTCACAGACCACTGGCTAGCCACCATGTGAACATGTTCTGTGAGAAACCAGGGTTCTGCATAGGGAAAAAAAAGCCATGTAGAGCATTAGCTAGCTTCTGAGTTGTCATTTTAACAGAGATGAAAACAATTGCTTTTTTGAGCTTCTTACAATGTGTAACTGCATTTTCTCAATTCCCAAATCCACATTAAGGAAAAACTTTTACTTTTGTACTGTTTCAGGCACCCCGTGTCAATTAACCTTCATACCAGACAATCTAAACTTCCTTCTCTTACTGGAACCAGGCTTAGGTAGAACTTCTGGGCCTCACTTATGGTACTAGAACACATGGTCTTCAGTGTGGCTGACAGATTTTGACTTTTATTCTCCCTGCGACCAGTTCTACTGAATAAATCACTTTGCTAGCCCTCACCTCTGCAAAGTTCTCACAGGGGTTCAATTATTTATTGACCAAAACAAAGATAAGGATCAATGCAGAAATATAAATTCTTAGAAGTTTACAGTAAAAAGTTAACAAAAAATAAGCAAGACCCTTAGTTCAGGTTGCTTTCTTCAGTTGTTTTGCAGACAACAATACAGAAAGACAGCAGCAGGACTGTCTAGCAGAAGCTATAAAAATAGCACTTATTTTCACTAGCTAGAAACCCAGCGAGCTCCTTCAGTTGCTGGAACTGCTTTATATGAAGATGTGATGAATTTCTGGAGGGCAAGAGTGTAAGGAAGCCAAATTTCGCAGCTTAGTATCAAGAAACAGTTAAAAAGGCAAACAAAAACTGGAGAAGTATAAATAGACTGCTTCAGCAAACATCATCAATATATACTCAAGAGGTCACTAGCAAAACCTTTTCTTCTTTTTCATCTGATTTCAACAGAATGACAACAAAAAAACCCTAAACCAGAAAATGTGTTGAAATTTGTAACCACCCCCAGCACTGAAAGTAGAAATGTGCTTTGTGTGAGAGAGACAGAAGAACTAACGGAAGGTAGACCTGATTCCTGAATTTAGTTCTGGAAAAGGTAAGTGTACTGCACATTTTTATCTCTTTGCCAGTGTAGCTTCCATATTGGAAACCTAGTCGGAAAGAAAGCTTTCTCTCATATCACAAATTTCAGCAATAAGCATATGCCCTGGACACAGAAACACTGATAATCAATTATTAGGAGGATGTTTCAGTCCAGAAGATAGTAGTGATCATTCACAAAGTAAGAACCAACTTGAAAGGAGACATACCTTGAAAGGTTTCAAGCAAATGAGTGCTGCATCCATGAAATTCTGGCTCTTTTAATAAATAGATGGTTTTGCAAATTTCCAGCAATGGGAGGATGGGTAAATTCCTTTGACAATGATCATGGAGTAGTGACTACAGGCAGTAACAAATGTATGATCTAATGCAAACAAAAGACTGCTCTGTGTGAAAAAGAATCAGCAGTTGCATCTTTGCCTTTCAAGACCAAACATTACAAAAACTTAGGAGAATACATTAAAATGTGTGAGATAGACATTAGTGACATATTTCCATAGCAAACGGTGAATGTCTGGTTTCACACAGACCACACTCCGTTTTCCTCTGAGCACACCTTTTGCTCTACAGGTGAGCCATTTCCTTCTCAGCCAGTGTAGGTGAAAGTTGGGAACTTCTACAAAGATCCTGTTGGATTTGCACCACATACCTTTACAAAACTAAACGAAGTGCCAATGCCAGTGACCTGCTACTTTATGAACCTAAATTCACAAACAAGGAATTCGTTCTCTGCTGTGAGTGAAGAGAGATGAACAGCCTTGAATGTTTACTTTTATCCTTTCTTGCCATCATTATCTAAATCCCTGACCTAAATAAAGATCCCAACCTAGGGTATTAAGATGCCTAGTGTTACACACTGCAATTACGTTACTGGCCTCAGTAATGTAAAAGCACCCATAGGAATAAATGCCGATGAAGTACGAGTTCCTAATTCATTAAAGTTGGAGATTCATGTAATTTACCTTTATCATTGAAAATCGGGCATTTTGCCTAATTAGCTGTCTAGACTCCCCCTGTAAGAAAAAAGAGAACACCCAACTTGGATGTGGTGAATCATTCCATGGAGGGTAACTATGACTAACAGGCTAGCACAGATGACAACTTTAGACTACATATATAACTTATTGTATAGTGAACAAGATGACATGAATTCTGCCCTTTGAGGCTTTGGAAAATGCCAACCTTTACCTAAAAGAATTTTTTCTGTATATATAATTGTTCTGAAACTTGAGAATAGTTGCTTTTAAACTCCTAAATGTTGGTTTAATCACAAAAGCGTTAAAACTTTCGTTATGCTGTTTACTGCATAAACACACAGAATTCTCACAATTTATTTTTTTCCAGTGTATGTCAGAAGATACTTTCACGTCTTTCTTAAAAATAACTGCATTTTTTGCAGTGCACGAAGTTTTTTATTCTTGGTAGATTTACACGGATTAAAAATGTGAATCTCTGAGTTAGATATGAAAAGCACAGACACAAGAAACATTTTTTAACTGCATCAAAGTAGTAATTGCATAATCAACAATTGATTGCACATGAATTTAAGATCAAAGGTACAAATTGCGCTGCTTCTCTCAGCTTACAGACAAACGAACCTGAATATTACAGCAATCACAAAAAGGGTATTTTATGTTTGCTCTAGGGATGTTAAGTTTGAATTGTATGGCATGTGAATACTGGTTTAGTTTAATAAAAATTCCAACTCTATGAGCAACTGAGAATCTGTGACCCTCCTAAAACCCCCAGGATGCTGTGGTGATCAGGGTCCTTTAACACTGAAAAAAAATTTTATTCTACTTAAAATGTCTGATTTGAATCTTTTATTAAAATTAATTCTACTTTAGAGAAAAATGTAAAAGGACTCATCACTAACTCTTTATAGACTGACTTGCTTTGTCTTGACTGACATTAACCAAAATCTCATATACGTATTCTTGCATGAAAGGGGAGCAGTGTCAAGCTCGTATTTAGAGTATTTGTTCCAGAATTATCTTGAATACTCCTCAAAACCCACCACTTCTTCCTTTAGATAGCAGGAGGCCTAAAGCTTCATTATAAATCAAGGATTTTCTAACTGAAGTACTGAAAAAGCGAAAGTAACCGCTTCGTGAAAAAGAAGGCGTCAATTGCTCTGTTTCCCTGACAACAACTCCAGAAAAAAACAGGGTAGATTTTTAAGACAAGAGGGATTAACACCTAAAAATTAATATTTATTTATTTATTTATTTATTTATACATCTTCATTTATTTAGTTGCTTGTTTGAAATTCTTTTAAAGGACCTCTGTAACCTGCTGCTGGAGTTCTGGGCAATTAGGTGGTAGTGGACCCCAGTATAGACCTCCCCATAACCACCACCAAAAAAGAGTATTACAGAACCAGATCTTATGGTAGTGGAATCTATGCTATTTTTGATGGCACCCAACTCCTAATTAACTTTCTTCTATTGCAATTGCTCCTTCTATCAGCCAGATTGCCACCTAATAGTTTCATGCTTTTGCTGTGAAAGTCCTGTTAAGACCACTAACTTGAACTGCTGCTTTTTTGCAAAGCTTCCAAGCATTTCAAAATGTGACTCTGAACCACTGGCATCAAACTGAGCTCTTCAAATGCCAATCATTGTTGAAAACACAAATCTATCTCAACAGAGAAAACCAGCAAAGAAGCTACTGCTATGGCAAGCTTCTTTGTTTATGAAAGTTCCTGTTTTCAACATCAAACAGTTGAAAGTTAGATTTTGAAAAAGATGAAACGAACACGGTTAAAGTACAGAGGTAAAATAATATAGTTCTAGATACAGGACTTCTAAAATATATATACTATAAGTAGATCCATATACATGTGCAGCCTCCTGCATTTGCTGCTTTGATATGGATTTAGGGGGAAAAATTCTTTATTTCATGGTGAGGAGTAGAACTGGAGGGAAAGGAGCATGTACATCTGACATGTATCTTCTGAACCACTGGTGAGAGTGAGAATTTAATTAAACTAGAAGATTAATGTCTCTACTGTTTATTCTTGCAAAATTTGCTGTTGCTAGGTAGTAAGAAATTAGGAATGCATTGGGAAAATATTTTTAGTAATGAATGCCATCTGTCCTCATGTTGTGAGTGTATACTATGAGCACTGACAGCATACATGTGATATGACAGGAATCTGATATTGCTTAAGGGAATATTCCTTTGAAGCAGCAAAATTACGCTTATGTGAGATTTCAACAATTTAAAGTGGATGGCTGTTCCTTATGATTGACTTGAGGGGTCTGTTTCATTCCTCACTGTCCTGGGAATGTATGTATGACTCTAGAGATTTCATTTCTTCAGCTTTGGTTCTTCAGCAGTAAAATAGGGTAACAATAATCTTGGCTGATATAAACTGTAAGATAAACCCTCCAAAGTTAGTGAGGTATGCTGGGGTTGTTATAAGCCTAAGTCAGATCAAGAACATTTTGTATTTTAACACTCTTAAAAATATACATAATTAAACAGTGTAATTCCAGGAAGTAGTATTACAGAAGTAAGGTTACATGGCCAAAGAAGTTAGGCCACTGCTTACGCTCAGAGATGCTTGAGATGCTTGCTCTTTCTCTTGTGGAAACACAACTCAGTAAAGTGTCAGGGCATATGGTTTTAGCCACCAATGGGTGCATCCCTATGCTATTTGCAAATAGCTTCTGAAATCCCATTCAGATTATAGAACATTAGGGGCGTAAGAATGACTGCACTGGGTTAGATCAAAGGTGCATCTCACCAGTACCATGCCCCAGGTGAGGACCAGCGGAAGATGTCTGAAATGTAAGAACTGATCAAATACAGAATAATTTTACTTTCGGTGTGCTTTCCTGGCTTCAACAACCTCTGGGACTGAATCCCCTAACAGGATTTTTATTCCATTAATTTGTCTTAAAATCAAACCAATTTGATTTGATAGAGTGCCCTTTCATTTTCTTACAGTAGAAGTAAAATATTCTTCTACTCAACTTCTCACACCTTCTGTGATTTCATCTAACTCTGCCGTAGCCTCCTTCTCAGTCACCTCATTTACAAGCTTAAGATTATACTCATGATCCTTGTCTATACCTTTTATAGGTTTGTTATCTCTTATTTTTAAAAAGATGGTGTGATCTTACCTGCATGCAGTATTCAAGACATGGAAGCATCTTGGACGTATATGGCAGAATCATAAAGTTTTCACTTCTGCTGAACAATCTTTAATTGTTTTTAGAAATGTGCTTGTCTTCTTTTTTGGTAAGCACTGAACTGACATGATAGTCAATATATATGATGATTCAAAAATCTTCTTGGACTGGTGATAGCTTAATTAAAGCCTGCATTCAGGTATCTAGTAGGTTGCTTCTCTGTGTGCATTTACTGACATTACATTTATCTGTAATTTTACTTCTCTGCCATAAAATATGAATATCTCACAGTCAGCTTTAATTTTGCATGCCTTTGCTTCCTTTGCAACGTTAGTAAACTCTGTCACCTCACTAGTCACCCCATTTTCTAGATAACTTATGAATACTGATCAGCACAGGTCCCAGGCAAGATGACAATGGACCTCATACTAGTACCATTTCTCTGTTACGAAAACTAATCATTTATCCCTACCTTTTGTTTTCTTTTTGTCATTATTCCACAAATATTTATTCTTAAATTTTGTAGGCTTAGAAGGGATCAACATTGTATTGTACAAGGGAAGCTTGGATACACACTTGAGAATAGTGTCATACAAGTGTCACTGGTGTTAACTACAAACTAGGCTGCAGGGGAAGGAAATATGATTCATACAGCTAGAGTTGCCTGAGGATAATTGCACGGTTGGATTCAAAGTTGCTTGTAGCCACCCTACAAACAAAATGTATATCTTTAAAAACTGCCCCCCAAAAGTATGTCTACTCTTCAAGGACTAGAGAAGGAAACCTGTATGAATATTTCAAACTGCATAAACAACTTTGTAATGTATTAGTGAAGTGGGATGAATTCTACCCAGGTGTTTAAAACTCTGTACCATTTTTTAATTAACTTCATTGGCTGCAAAAGCTATTTCAGGGAGCAGGTACTAAAACAGTAAAGTACACCCAAAATAGAATAATCAGCAAGGTAAAAGTGAGTTTCTCTGTGCAGAATGAGGCTATAGGAATCCTAAAAGTTTACAAGATTCTGATAGGAAACAGAAAAATGTAAGAAATGAAGCCTTCTAAAGGAGGGGACATAAAACTAGGCAAGAACAACACATATACAGGCGTTTATACTAACAGTAGGTCCCCAAAAATAACATAATTGAACTAGAATTCCTGTTATTAAAAAATCCACAGTGTTGACACAAAATACATCTCAGAAACTTGGTTGAAGTTCACAAGCAGTAGGATCATACAGGATCAGAATATGCAGAATCAGGCAACATATTTGATTTTCCCTGCTTATTGCAGGGGGTTGGACTACATGACCTTTGAAGGTCCCTTCCAACCCAAGCTGTTCTATGATTCTATGATATTATCCAGGCTTACAGTACACTGCAATAGTGTTAGTAGTTACAGAAAATCTACAGTCAATAAAATGAATTAGGCAAATGCATATAAAACCAGCATAGGAACCCTCTGCAATGAACCTGCATGACTAACTGGGAGAAATATTCTATATACATGCAAATGAGGATTAGAAAGTAATTTCAATATGCAAAGTAGTATTAAAGGCCTGAAGACAAGAGTAAGAATAGTGGGAAGCCTTGTTTACCCTCATGTATGATTAGGGAAGGTAGAACAAAGAGATTAACTTTTACTCAGAAGTGAGTCCTCAGTGAAACATACAGTCAGAGAATACGTAAGTGAAGAAGCATCTCACAGTTTAGTACTGAGCAAGTCCTAGTTCATGACATAAATACCAAAAAGCTGCTCTGTAACAGTCATAAAAATGCTCTTAAATTCAGATTTTTTCCTACAAGTAGAAGGTTAAAGCCATCTACTACATTGAATTTAAGTTACAAATGAATTACATAAAATCAAAAAGCTTTTGAAAAGAAATTTAAAGGAACAGCCAAATGACAGAAACTGGGAGGGGGCTGTATGGTCTTATTACATATCCAGATTTAGACGCACAGAATACATCTACCACCTACAGAAAAACTTCAAGAAGGTAAAGAAAGCCAGGAAGGTCAATGAGTGCAAAGAAGGCTTTCAAAAGTAAATGGATATGTTTCAGAAAGGGAAGCCATATGCTAGACCAAAGAATAAAGGAAAAAAAGCATCCATTCTGACAATTTCAAAAATAAAACTAATGCAGCAGATCATTAACGTTTTTTAAGGGACTACTTTCTACAGAAATAAGATCTAGTAAGGAAGTTTTGAAGAACACAGAGAAAGCAGCGTAATCTGCAGAGTCTAAAAGAACATCAGTCTATTAATCAAGAGTGTTCAGGAAAATAAAACCAAAGCAAGAAAGCAAAATGAATAGCATTGACCACAGAGGAGGTCAAAGAGGAACCTAAACTGTGCCAAAGACTAATCAACAAAAATGTCAGGAGAAAAGCTTTTGGAAGATAACTGACACAAGGTCAATTTGTTTCTCTCCAGACCTGATAACACTTGCTCAGGAATTCTAAAGGATCTCAGAGATAACAGTGCTGACATACTAGTGGTGTTGAATAACTTGTCACTTAAATAAATTTGGTAGCAAGAGAAAGTGGTAAATGTGACTAACTTCAAAAAAGGTCTTCAGGAAACAGTGTGGGAAGTGAGAAACTAATCAGTCCGACTTCCTATCTAGGCAGATTGATAGAAATGTAGTAACAATAGAATAAGTAAGTATGTGGAAAATATAAAGGGAAAAGTTAACACAGCCTCTGTAAAGGAAAGCCACGCTTTACAATCTGTTAAGTGTTGAATTTCTAAAATTCAAAGAAACCAAAATAATGTTTCCAGTTTCTTTTGAACTTTGGGGAAACAGTTTATGGGGACAGTGACAAAGAGAGGAATAAAAGGGAAGGAACTTAAGACTATAGCTGATATATTTCCTGTGTCTCAGATCAGTATCATCTGCATAACTGATGCACCAAACACCACAGGAAGGGGCCTCATGGGAACATGGACAAGATCAACCCAATACCTGGAGGTTAGGGAGCCTGTTAGGGTCAGCTTGGATTGCTGCAGAGAATCAAGTTTTTTGCACAGATAGATGGTGGCTATGAGCTACAATCCTTTTTCACTTGACTTCAGCTATCATGACAAACACAGATGAAAGGATGACCTGTGGCAGAGGATGGGAGATACATTGCGAAAGAACATAACTCTAAGACTACAAATAATAATTCTGGTCTTAAAACAGCTGAGTGGTGTCTTGGAAAACCAGATAGTATTCCTTTGTGTGCCTGTGGCACCAAGTAAATCACTTAAGTTAATCTTTTACATGTTTTATGCTTGTTTAGATACTTATGAGAGGTACCATAAAAAAGTCAGGATGGAGAGTAATAGTTCTGTCTTCATAGCAAAGCTTGAATACTGTGCAATAAATAATACACAGGGATCACACACTGTAAAGAGAAAAGAGATTGACTA
This sequence comes from Amazona ochrocephala, assembly GCA_039720435.1. Taxonomy (NCBI): domain Eukaryota; kingdom Metazoa; phylum Chordata; class Aves; order Psittaciformes; family Psittacidae; genus Amazona; species Amazona ochrocephala. Next base: position 57,924,990 of record CM077877.1, read on the forward strand.
GTGGGTTATTAAAATGAGTTCTATTTACTCTTCGCACTAAGTGAGTCCAGACTTTTGGAAAGAATAATGATGTAATTAAAAACTGAATCATGATGTATATCCTTAACTAAATTTGCACTGGTAAATTTAATTCTAAAAGTTTACTAGCTTTTAAATACATTATATTACACTATTACATATAATCTCCTAGCCATTTAATATATTTTTGCTTTGATTTATTAATATTTAAACACATTTACTGAACCAACATTAATCAAGTGTTTACATATCATTTTACATTTTAGAGTCCATTGCAAATATTAACCAATTAGACCTTTCCCAATAATCTGAAAGATAAGTAACAATATATTTCTTACCAAGTTCCAAAAAAGAAATTAAGTCATAATTAAGAAAGACACATCCCAAAAGGGATTATTAGGTAGATGTGATTTCTGGCCTAAATATATTCTCTCTTCCTTGAAAACCATTCAGTATTTCATCATCTGAAAATGCCCTGGGCCTCAAGCTTTTCAGCCATTGAAGGCAGAGAAAAAATGCAAACATAAAGATAGAAACACTTTTGAGAGCATTGCAGTTTCACCATTTTCAACCAATCAATGTCTCTAATATTAACAATCTGAATTATTTGATTCCTCCCTTAGAACATTATTCAGCTTTTAATTATAGATGCCAAAAATTTTCCTGCGCAGCAATACAGATCTATTTCTTTATAGAAATGGTCTTGATTAAAACATAAAGATCAGCTCACAATCTTCCCTCTTCTTACAGTCATTTTTCTCTTTTTTTTCAGTGGAGAATTCAAAATATCATTGAATTGAAAACTCCTTCTGCTACATTTCCTGAGATAAGACAACCAATATTTCAGTATAATAGTGCAGTCACTATCAGCACTGAGTCTGCGATGCCATCGCATTTACCCCATAGAAAACTTTTTCTATGGTACTTTTCTAGATACTTCATCAGTTGTACAATCATTCCACTAATTCCATATGATTTAGCTCCAAGAATGAACCTCTTGCCTCCTTTTACCTTAGGCATTTTAAAAATTTGTAACACTTCCTATAATATTAATTTGGATAAAATACCAGAAGGGAATATATTCACTAGTACTAATAGTCTTTGAAGAGAGGCTGCTGCTTAAAGCAACATTTGAAAAGCATCAGTACAAGTGAATCAGTGTCAGCCACACAGGGGAAGTTTATATTGGATATAAGGAGGAAATTCTTTACTGTGAGGGTGGTGAGGCACTGGAATGGGTTGCCCAGGGAAGTTGTGAATGCTCCATCGCTGGCGGTGTTCAAGGCCGGGTTGGACAGAGCTTTGGGTGGCATGGTTTAGTGGGAGGTGTCCCTGCCCATGGCAGGGGGGTTGGAACTAGATGATCTTAAGGTCCTTTCCAACCCTAACTATTCTACGATTCTATGGCTCTATAATGGCATATAATGCACACGCAACTATGCTGATCAAACAAACTGGTATGTCCAATGGCAGTGTTGTGCCCTGGTTTAAAAACCGACTTGGGTCATGGAAACAGACTGTCAGTGTCATCATAGTGCCACACACACAGGAGGGTAATTAGAAGGTCTGGTCAATTAAACAGAGGTTTTACTCTGGCCCAGCACCACACTCATGGAGTTACACTGCTGCCAGTCTCAAAGCTAAGAAGTTGAGGGACTCTGTTAAAATTGTTTATATCTTTTACTTGAGTGTGCTCTACTGCTGTTATGGAGACAGGTTTCCTACCAGGCTGACAAGATGTCAGGCTGACACAGTGGCAAGCACTGCAAGTAGTGGCCTCTCACTGTTGCACTTTGTTCACCGTTTCAGGGTGGACTGCTAAAACACAAAGCCATGTTGTGGCCATTTTGTAAGCAAAGCCGTAGACTATTAAAGTGGTTTATGAACTGAAGATATTAAGTTTCACAGAAAAGCCACAGGATTTAATATCTTAAGCTCTTCACATCAGAAAGTTGATTTGTCTCCTAACTCACGCAGACATCACGAAAATTTTCTGTAAAATTATCAGTATGGTATAACATTGCTTACCACACATTTGAGCCATTTTCACTTCAGATAACTTTACCTCTTGAGACTGGTAAGTAGAAAAGTGAATAAACTTGACTGGTCTACTCAGTTTGCATACTCAAGACTGTCTGGCCATCCCAAGATCATCTATAAGAGCTCTCATTTCACTTATGTGAGCTGATTAATTGAAATCCAGTATTTATATATCTTTATGGCAGAAAATACCTGTCCTTTTAACTTACTTAAATTTGCAATACATACTGATATTTAACGCTGCAACAACAAAAGCAAAATTGATTTCTGTATTGAATTCTCTACTGATGAATTCAAAGTAACAATACAATATTCTTATTTCTCAGTGCCTTGAAGTAAAATAGAAGACTGGGGAGCATTATTAGCTTGACTTCTACATGTTCAGTGAGTATATGTGAAACAGTCTTTAAATCACAAATGAGAAATATGTAGAAAATGAAAACAAATACAAAAAAATAAATGAGTAAACACATCACTTTAGTTTTAAAACTAGAAGAAAAATAATTACAAGGAAAAAAGAGAACGGTTATTTGGCACATTAGTTTCAATGTAACAGTTCAATATAAAATAACTAAATTGTCTGTGATTATTTTTCAAGAATTGAAAGAATATAATTCTACAACAATTGCTGATGCACCTGAACGAAGATCAAAACCAGCAAATCATAGGTGAAAGAAGGCTATAACCCAAATATACAAAAGAGGTTCCCACATATTATGCTTTTAATTTTCTATTTCATGCATGAAATAGGCAAATGTTGATGATTTTGCTCCCCTTTGCACAGATTAAAGCCAGCTATGTGTTTATGTAAAAGCTACAAATACCCTGTGGTTTGTGCACAAGGTCAGAATGGCCAGCATGAACTCCTAGGTAAATTTGGTTTATGTGATTGTCATTTAGGGTTTCAAGTCTGAGAGAATGGCTTCTTGGTAATCTTAGCCCCCAAATCTGAGGAATCAAGCAAGCAAGCTAACTTCGCAAGTGTTTTTAGCACTTATCTAACACATTCAACCTAGTGCCCTCTACTGCTTCCTGTGTGGACTCTTGCTGGTACTCCCTCCTGCAATGGTTCCATGGTGTGCTCATGAAGCTATAGAATCATGGAATGGTTTGCTAGGAAGGGACCTTTAAAGATATCTGATCCAACCTCTCTCTCCCCTGCCACCTATTTCACTAGATTATAAGCAAAAAGATGAGCTAGCTATGATTTGAAAATTATTTTAATTACATGAGTATCTAAACTAACTTTCATCTAATATTTAAACTAATTTCTAAATCTCTTTTACATCTTAATTTCTCTCTCACATGGTGTGCTGGCCAACTAGCTAACAAAATTCTGCTATTCCCTTCAGCATCTACTCTTTTGTTCATTTTGATTAAGAATTTTCCCATCTTTAACCCTAAAACCACCAGTAAAGTAATATTTCATTGAAATTACTTCCAAGCACAACAAAAACATGTTCTTACTTGTTTAAGTTTCTTCAGATCTTCATCAAGTTCCAAGTTGTCCAAAATAACAGCAACAAACAAGCTGAGTAGAATCTACAAAACAATTGCAAATTACTTGTTAAAGTTTGTTTTATTTTTCTTAAGAAGTACTATGAAATGACATGGAAAAATGAGGGCTCTACTGTTGTAAATGAGAGTCTTGCCTTTGACATCTGTTTAACCAGTATCACCTGCTACTATATGCCTGCTAGCCATTTTGGAAGTAGTAAATCCTTTTTTCCTTATCATAAAATTATTATATGAATTTTAAAATTTTGAATTCCAGGTTTGATGACCAATGCATTATGTGTGCTTAACAACATACCCCTTAGAATGTGTTTCACATGAAAATAAAATTAAATTAATAAGAAATACTAAAAAAAAACCCACCACAAAGCAGAATCCTGAAACAGCTTGTAAAGCTAAGGTGCTTTTCAATTAAGGCGTGAATTTTTAGCACAGAGGCCAGCTACCACTGATTTATTTTACTACTAGTAACTTGCTTAATGCTTGGAGTGCCTTTGTGCAAAGTAGCTAACTCCAGAGGAAAAGTAAGCTGCTTCATTATTTTCAGTCCTCGGGAGCCACAGTATAGCACACTCATACATGTTCATGAAGAATCCCAGGGGAAAGAAAGTGTCTATCAGATTATTACATTTCCCTTGTGTAGAGGCCAAAGAAGCTGAAAATGTGACACAGCTGAGGAGAAGAGAGAACTAGGAGAGCAAAGACTAGGTGAAGGAGGATACTACGGTTCAGCATATATCCTCAGACAACTTACACCCCAAGGCAGTCAATGTGTACTTACGTAGCTTTACAGCTGTCAGCAACTACCAAGGTTTTAGTCTCTGAGGTTCAAGGCAAATATCCTCAAACATACTGAGCCCCTACAGCAAGCACCAGTTTCCTAGAGATATCAGAATGAATCCAAGCTTTTTTTTAAGAGTTACAGGCCTAAAAAATTTCTGTGGTCTTGGAACACTGAGTGAGAAGCAGAGCAGACATTTTCATCCACCACTGTTGTAAATAAAGTCTAAGTTTAACTGTTGTTCAATGACACTGGAAAATTGTTCCCTACCTATATAAAAGATTAAATTTAAGTAGCTTAGTATACCAGACAAGGCATCTGGACCTCAAACTGCATCTGAGCTTGGTGTCTAGAACTAAGAACAAGATTTCCTTTCCCTCCACGAAATATAAAGGTACAGAAGACACAGGAAGGACCCACCCATAAATTTATAAATGTCAATATTCAGAAAAAGAAATGTTCTTTTAATAGGAAACTGGCTTTAGCAATATGTAGAATTTCCAGCAGCTGTTTGAAAAGACAAATTCTATGTGCCATATACTAAAGAGTACCTCATGCAGTTTTCTATGATCTGACTACTATAAACAGTAGATGGACCGGAAGAAAGGCAAAGCAAGACAGAATCTGATAAAACAGGTAAACCCCAGCACAAAATATTTTGATCCCTAATTGCTGATGAACACTTTTGCTATCATTCTGTCAGGGTTTTACAGTATGGTGTTTTTCTTCTGCAGATACTTTATACAGTCTATGATACTACAGTACCTGCAGCTCAGAGCATACTAGTGAAGGAAGTACAGCTCCACACTAAAAAGTATAGCACTCACTAAATAGGTCACCACTTACAGTCTTGCTGCTTCATGCACAGATATGTATTTAGGCATCAAGACATCCATTAACTCCCTTTTTAATTCAACAAACATCAAAGATGGTGTACCACAAAAGTTAAACGCATATTGTTATTTGTTTAACTTCCTCCACTGTATTCCCAACTCATAACAGTCCTCACTTCCAAAAGAGGTTTTGGTTTTTGAGTGTCAACTTTTCTTTGCTTTCGAACGTGAAACCTATTAATTTCTTTCCAAGGCTCTACAGTCTTCTTTGCCAAATGCCTGGAGTTATTACTTCTCAGTTCTAATCCTCCCCCTCTTCTGGCTGGTGAAAGCAATTTCTTCATTTGACTTCACTCTTGTTACTCACTGACAGCTGTTTATTCTTAGAGCTCTTTTCTGGTTTTAGTAGCAGGTCATGCTCCTTTACCAATGCCACATTATTTTGTTTCTTTAAGCTTCTTTTGCTTCCAAACAACTCTGTCCTACATAGCTTTTCTTATTCAGGGCCTGAGGAAACTCTCATAATTGAAACTAATGACTTTGTAAGGCCAGGTAATTCTGCAAAGTTGTCTTAGCAGAGTTTCTTAATCCACGTAAAATTTGCATAGGTGAATGAGAAGAAATGTGTACACAAAAGCAAAGCAAGGACCACGTACTTAAATGCAAATTCCCTGTAAAAGGACTGAAGATAGTGTACTGAAGAGTGCACAGCAAAATAAGTGTGCTGAGTAAACAAACTGAGGTCCCAGATGACTTTTTCAAAACATGAAACATAAAGCAGAACACTAAACTTGCTCTTACAGCTAAGTCATTTCTCAATTAAGGTATGAATTTTTAGTACAGAAGCTGCCTGAAACCAATTTACTTTATGGACTTGCTTAATGCTCATCTAAGAGAAAAATGAATTCTGGTTCAGTCAGTGTTTTGGTGAAGAATCAGAAAAACAGCAAATACGATTCTCTAACCAGAAACCACTTTCAAATCCATGACCAAAACTCACTTCCCCTTTCTCTTTCTATCCCCACTTCCCCAAGAGTTTTCAAAGATCAGTTCAGTATGAGAAGTTGCATTTCCAGACCCCAAGGAATCTGACCCTTGCAAGCCAATTACATGTCCTATATATCTGCTGGTACTTACATTTGTTTGGCTTATACTTCAATTTGGTTAAGCAGCTCTAAGAGCATCAAATGTACTTTACTGCTATTTATAAAGTGGTCAAGATTTCAATCCATATGAAGGAACCTGCAGCACCCGCAGTTACAGTCTGATTATTCAGTCTTTAGAAATGAAACAGGACATACAGTAAAGTGAAAGAAGTAGATGGGAGCTAATGGAGATTGTATAAATACAGTTAGTACCTTATGTAAGTAGACAACTGAGCAAAGACTGAAAATGGAATGATGAAAATGAAAATAAGAAGGGCATCAAAAACTGCAGTGAATGCCAATACGAAATGAACAAAAGTAGGAGTGGTTATTCCCCTTAATGTGGTAGTTTCTTTGAGTTGGTATTCAAAGTACAGTACCAAGCCCTTATTGGTACAGGATATCCAAAAAGCTGTTGTCCTTATCGTTTTCTCTATAAAAAAACATAATCATCCTATTTGAAATGCATACACACAAGAGTTTTTTAAATGTAATTCCTATTTCAGTACATATTCAGGAACTGCTGTATTAGTTCTTATCCTTTTATTGCTTGATATACTGTATCATATATTTTCTATGCATTGATTTTGCATCAGGCAACAGGAAAGCAGAAATTTCTAGTAGAGTTTATACCCTGAGGCTTTACATTTCTCACTTTAATTACTGATGCAATGAGAATGCAGTGGAAGCTGAGGAAACCATTATTACATTATAAATAAAAGCACTCAGTTAACTCTGCAATCATTAGAACTGTGAAGCTACAAGACAATTAATGATTACATTGTTAGTCTAGCATTGCGATTTGAATCTTACGAAGAACATCATCTCACATCAGAACAAAGGCCACTGCTTTCTACCACATGAAACTACTAGTTCTAAAGCCCTCTACGCTGCAAATAAGCATCATATTTACTTTTAGGTAGCTGAGAAAAATAAGTAATACCAGAGCTGTGAGAATAATTCAATGATTCTACGATTGCTCCAATCCAGGTGCAGGATCTTGCACTTGGCATGGTTAAACGTCATAAGGTTGACATCTGCCCACCTCACAAGCATGTCAAAGTCCCTCTGAATGGCATTCCTTCCCTCCAGCATATCAAAGGCTGAGGTTCTTAATGACTTCTTTGCCTTGGTCTTCACTAGCAAATGCTCTGACCACACCACCCAAGTCTTGGAAGGCAGAAGCAGGGACTGTGAGAATGAAGACTGTAGGCCCACTATAGGAGAGGATCTGGTTTGAGACCATCTTAGGAACCTGAACGTGAGGGTGGTGAGGCACTGGAATGGGTTGCCCAGGGAAGTTGTGAATGCTCCATCCCTGGCGGTGTTCAAGGCTAGGTTGGACATAGCCTTGGGTGGCATGGTTTACTGGGAGGTGTCCCTGCCCATGGCAGGGGGGTTGGAACTTGATGATCTTAAGGTCCTTTCCAACCCTAACTATTCTATGATTTTATGATTCGATGAAGACTTACCAGAGTAGCAAAAAGATGATACAGTATAAAATAAATAGCAACTACAGGTGCCCACATATGTCCTACAGCATTCAGTGTCTGGTCCATGACATCCACCCATCCTTCCTGTGTGAGAATCTGAAACATTGACATGAATGCCTGCAACGAAGAGCATTATAAACATATTAAGAATTCACAAATTATATTAATATGTTTTTATTGACACATTCCTCGAGTTGATTTAACAGAGCAGAACACCTACCTTAATAAACAAATGTATTTCAATTTTTGAAGTCAGGTGAAACACTATTCCACATCAAAAGGAGAAATAAATAGCTTGATTTTTGAATGAATTGCAATATGCGACTCGTAAACATAGTCCTAGCTCCATTAGCCCATTTGAAGAGCTTTTTGGTTTCCTCCAGGGCTGACAAAATGGGAGAAATATGCTGCGCATCAGCGATTATTGTTTTGAATGTTATACCATATTGTGTTGGTTTTTTTAATTATGCTTATTCTTCTCTGTTACCTCTCTATAAATGTACCTATGTACCTGCAATAAAGTGCTATAATTAAATGTGACCATACATTTATGTTATCTTAATAACAGAAGCATTCCAGGCACCCAACAGACAAGACTAACCAATACAAGGCAAGGTCCCAGTACTTCCACTCGTTTCAGTCAAATTCTTCCCCTATATGTTTTGTGAACAGCATTATTTATGGAACTGTTCCTGTAACATTTTCAAACCTCTTCAAACCAGGGGTACATATCAAAAATAGAGGGAATAATGGAAATATTTCAACAAACTGCCTTTGGTGATTGAAGTATATGAATCCAGATAAGCCTACAACCCACGTGTCTTATGACCTTTGAAACCCCAGCTTGAGCCTAAAGCACAAATCAGAATCTAACTCAGTATGAACAACGCGAGCATGATATTGTATATTTTACATTGTGAACAGACACTGAAGACTGTGCTCTCCCTCAGCCATACAAGTCTGACTGTGGTATCACAGTGTGGATCTTCAGTCTTAAATCTCTCAATGAGGCCAAACTACCACACATATTGCTTTTGCTTTTGCCTGACATCAAAAGTACTTTCTTTCCAGACAGAGAGGATCAAGCTGATATCTTACTGAAGGTTAATACACAACAAAAAAGTGTTAGAAACTGAAGATATTAACAATGCAGCTTCCAGATAAAGGGAATCTTCAAATTCAGGATGTTCACAAAGTGATATATTAGGTCTATGCTTAGTGTGCCTGACACCCTCAGGAACAGCACATTAACACAATAATGTACTTGGCACAAAAAAACAAGACTTTGTGGCATAGTTTGCCACACGCTGTTTCTGTATTAAGAAATCAAGGGTGTTATCGAGCTCTGCAAAATACCTCCCCATGAAAAAACTGTGGAGAAGGAAACATTTGGGGTCTTTACCTAGGAGAGGCCTGCTGTAGTCACTAAGCATGTCGAAAGAAAGCAGAAAATTAAGGCTCCTCTATAGCTGCCAGTGGGGCTTGAGGATGAATAAGACAACCACCCCATCAGTGCTCCGAACTGCTTCTCAGCTTCCCTTCCTGGTGGGGAGGTGAAGCTCAACCAGGGAGTCACTCTTTCCCTGCATTCCGAGCATCTCTGAAGCCAGTGACTGGTGTAACATTCCTTGCTGACATATAAGGTGGGTACTACATTAAGTAATACACCACACTTCTGGCTTTAAAAATACCTTAGGGACTGGATAATTGAACCAGTGCAGTATCCTTTCTTCCGAATTATACTGAAGTACCACAGTTTATTGCTTTTTTTAGGAAAAAAAAAATTAATTCTTGAAGGTGTAAAGATACTTCCAATACTATGCTGTGGACTTCTCATTAATACAAGCAACAGACTAAAATGGAAAAGACATACTTTTAACATCATAAAAATCTAATCATCCATGCAAAACAGCTGTCCTTAAAGCATATAATTACATAAAATGGTCTTTCAATATAATTAAAACATTTTTTATAACATGAAAGTGCAGTACATGACAAAACATTACTTTTAAGAAAACAAGGTGGTACACAAGAAGTATATGCTTCACATTAAGCAATCTCTTTTGGAGCAAGTTATTTTTAGCTGAAAGGTATACTTCCCACTGTTTATTTTAAAATTAATTTGAAATGCAACTAGCTGACAGAATCAACATCTGCGAAGATGGGATTTAAAAGATTTATGCAAATGGTGATTTCCTAAATTAATTCATAATATAGAAAAGACTGTCAATTTCTTTGAGTATTTATGCCCTATTACTAAATTAGCTGCTTTGATGATAGAAGTCGAACTACCTTTTTATTTATAGTGGAAGACCAGCAAAGATTTGGTGGAATATATGAACTGAAGTGCCACTTCTGATATCTTGTCCAACTATTACACGGATGGTGCCACACAATTACTACTTACAATTATAATGTATTTGACTGGTAACAGCTGCTTGTCCACAAAACATCATGGGCCCAACCCCAATGGCTTTATTCATGGCAGCAGTCCTACAATCAGTGGGATTACTTCTCCAAATTAAGCTAACAGGATTTAGGCCAGTGCTGTGAATTGTTTGCAATCTGTTCTACCTGTGTAAAGTTACCTTCTTCTCCAAACACAGTCACGAGTGCTCAGTAACACCCTGAGAGAAGAGCAGCCATTCCGTGGCAGTGGCACCGGGATTCTAACTGGATCAGAGAATTAAGACCATGTTGTTGAATTTCTTTAATGGAAGTTGAACTAACATCTAACAGCTTGAGCTTTCTCCAAGCTCAAAGCTAGGAGCAAAGCCCTGGTTTTGCTGAAGACTAGGAGATTTTTGCTGCTGAGATCAGCTGGGCTTGGCTTTCACCTTGTGTTGACCCACTTAAAAGAAGAACAGCATTCCCAGCTATGTAACTTGAGACACCGAGTAGCCAGCACATGGCCCCAAGCCCCAAGAGTTTTCCATGGAAGTCAGAGACACTAGCAATGTGCTTTGTTTTCCATACAGGGAAGTTGAAAATTTCTTAGTGGCCATCTTACACTGATGCATTTGAACAGTCTCTCCCCTCCCATTCCATCTTCAGGGTTGCAGCCGCTGCCTGCCCTTCTCATGGCTCAATACGCGCAGCCCAAGAAGATGCGTGAGAATAGAGATGGTGGATTGCTTAAAAACATTATAGAAAACATCTATATTTTTACACTTGCATTAGACAGAAAGCCAGTCCATTTGGGAAGCTGCAGTGGCCAAAAGAAGGGTGAAATTTGTAGCCATAGCAACACTGAGCTTGTGCCTATTGACTGTTGTCAGGAAACTGTGTGAAAACATGCAATTTAGAGGCATTAGCAAAAGAAGGAGGTCTACTTGTTCCAAAACCCATACTGTGCCTTCCCATAAAGCACTTACAGTTTCAAGATGATTTTAGGTTTTGTCTGTTTCAGTGTAAAAAGCACTTTAATGTAAACCCTCAAAATTTAGCCTCTAGTGTCACCATTTTTGTTAGTGTGCTTGTTCTCTCTGTATTTGTAAATGAAGAAGCCCACAGCAATAATCCTGGCCAATTTAGGTTTGCTCTTCTTTGGGGATGAGGTCCGAAAAATTAATCTCGGTAAATTCTGCTATTGCAGGCCCCATATCATCTCCTATGTCATACAGTAATGCAAGTATGTCTTCAGTCACGTTTTAAAAACAATGCATTCCAGGCAAAAGCAAAATTACATACTTTATAATTGTCTTATTGTAAACTGATTCAGGGGTGTTTATTAAGAGCAGACAACATGAGTGGGAATCCCCCAGCCTTTGCTGTGAAGACACACTCCTGCAGAGGGACACCATCACTCACCCCATCAATCACAATGTTTGAGTACAAATTTTTCTCTGACTCTATTAACTTATTAACAGATGTGTCACTAAAAAGCTGCAAAGAGAAACCACATCCTGTAAATTATACTTCTGAAACATTCAAAACAAGGTGAATATTTAAACATATTCAATATAAACATTCATATATTCATACAAACAAACAATAACTAAGAAAATAAGGTGAGACTCTTCCTTCTATCATACAAAAAGTATTAAAAGCGTTACAATTCAGTATTGTACAAAACAGTACTTTATTATTGCTAACCTTCCATTTCTCCAAAACTTATGTCAGAAAATAGAAAAAAAGTTTAGATATTTTCTCTTTGTAAAAAAGTGTATAATTTGCTGCTGAAAATATCTTCTCACTCTTCAAATGTGTTTAGTATATCAATCTGTTGAAATTTTATTGAAGCTTAAATGGCCTCAGATTTAAATGCTTGAAACAATTTAAAACTTCACTAACATCTTGATATATCTTGGCAATGTTTTACTGCAAGTGGATCATTCTCAGATACATGTATCTATTTATCTAGTTAAAATGTGCAGATGGCTGTGAATCTGTATTATTTAGAATCATAGAATCATAGAATAATTTAAATTATACTGCAGCAATTCTTTCAGTACTTTCATTGTTATTTTGCTTAAATAATAAAAATCATTCCAAAACAAAATTCCATGATGATTTCAAACTTCAGTTGGAAGTTTTTTTCAGAAGTTATACATGGGAATTGGGCACACCATATAGTGGTAATATCATCCAATTTAGAGACACAGCTTTGACTTGATTAGAAAGCTTAAGTTTTATTGTTTGGTGTTTTTTATTTTTGCTTTCTTCAGCATTTAAAAAAACCTAATTATAACGAATTCTTACTGATCCTACTGGCTGCTTTTCTAAGCACATTTTCCAAAATAGAAAGCATGGTGTTACATTATTCTCTGTGGGTAGATAGTTTGTGTCTTACATTTGATGGCTAGCTTCCCGTACATCAAGTCCAGGCTGATAATTACAAATTGTTGCCTAGCTATTTTGTTTGCTAAATGCCTGACCTTTGAGGCTCCCTTATTCATTGTTATTTAATTGTTCTAACCAATGCACTTTCACTAAAATAGATACACTGGATAACCAAGCTGGAATGACAGAAACAAATAAATTGTCACTGGAACCAATCCATGTACACTCAGTCTAATCCGTTATTAAAGAGATGGCAGTATTTTCATTCAGAACAGTGTGCTTCAGTAAATACATTAGCTCCAATTTTCACTGATTTTCAATATTCTGTTCCGAATTAACGCAATGCCCATAAATATCTATTATTTATACCCCAAAGGCAAACATTTATTTTGTCAGCGCAGACAGATTTTATAGCCCTGTGTAAAACAAGCATTCCTGTACAAATCAAGAACAATCGCTTTCATAATATGAAGATATGAATCATGTGTAGACATGTTTTATGTATATTTTGTGGCTAATATTGGAGATTATGCACATGAATCCTCTTTCTGTAACATGCTAAGGCACCATATGCTTTGCTGAAGTCACTATCAGGGTGCATGTGTGAAATTTCTCTATGTTCCCTTAACAGCAGAAACAAAATACCTAACACAAAGAAAGATAAACTTCACTACTGAACGACTGCAGGATGGCTGTTACATCCAGAAAATACAATTGCTTTATCTACACATATGGAGATAAAATGCTCCATGGCTCTCAGAAGGAAAGACCACTAATATAATAACAAACTGTAGAATCTGACCTGGTTTCAGCTGGGATAGAGTTAATATTCTTCCTTGTAGCTGCTTCAGTGTTGTGTTTTGGATTTGGGATGAGGATAATGTTGATAACACACTGATGTATTAGTTGTTGCTGAACAGTGTTATACACTGATTCAAGGACTTTTCAGCTTCTCACACCACCCCACCAGTGAGGAGGCTGGGAGAGTGCGGCTGCAAGAAGCTGGGAGGAGGCACAGCTGACCCAAACTGGCCGAAAGGATATTCCATACCATATGATGGCATGCTCAGTATATACACTAGGGGGAAAGCTGGATGGGGTCATTGCTCAGGAACTGGCTGGGCAATGGTTGGCAGGTGCATTGTGCATCCCTTATTTTGTATATTCTTATTCACCAGGGCTGTGTGGTATGTAGTTAACTGCCAGGTTAAACCACAACAGACTCATAGGATTATTTAGGCTGGAAAACACCTTTAAGATCATTAAGTCCACCCATTAACCTAACACCAACACCACCACCAATGGTAAGAAAATATCTTGTTAATGATAAGAAAATAATTACAAGCAACAAGTAATCAATGGTTTTGATACTTGCCCGTGGAAAGGTTGTAAATCTATCCAGTTCTTCCACAAAGCAAAACATCTGTAAACTGATTGCTGACATTACGATTAAAAGGCTGGCAGTAAATACCACCAAACTCCCAAGTTTTTTTCCTGGTCCAAAAATCTTGTACACAAAATCCTCCAAAGCAGGAGAAATCTTTATAAGCCGAACTACTCTAAGAACCTGCAAAGAAAGAGAAAATACAACTGTATTCATTTATTATCACATTAATCAACAACTTTTCACAGGATCAGAAACTTCAAGGCTAAAAAGGGACTTGCAGCTTTGTAGCCCAGTAAATATCAGGTTGCCTCCACTTGTAATACATCACAAGCTATGTGTTAGGTTAAGAGCACAAGCCCTGGAACCTGTCAGGTTTTGCCTGTACTTATCTTGGCCTGCCTGGACATATTTTTTAACTAGCAACAGCAGTTACCCGTGACCAGGTAACTTTTAACCTACTTTGTCTTTTGCTTAGCTTTTTATGATTGTGTGGTGTAATGCTTATTGTCACACAACTCTTTATTTCTAACATACAGTAATAATAAGCTGTAATTTTGCATTGAATTAGCTACCTGTGAACCTTGCATAAAATGTGGCATCGAGGCATACAGACACAGGATAACAGCATCTTGTTCAAATTGAGAGTACAGGCACAGGAAGATACTCAAGGGCCCCAGCTCACCAGCCACAAAGAGGCATCACAGAAATGCAATTGGGTAAAGCTGTTTTGGGGTAACAAAGGGAACAAGATCATAGGAAAAACACACCACAGATAGTAAATCTGATTTTAATGTGGAATTACAGACCAATGAAGGTCACCAGTGTTAAAAATTCATACTTATTCTAAAGGGACAGGCTCCTGAACAATCTCTGAAGAAGGCTCAGCTTTGAGAAGAAGGCTAGATGACATGACTTTGAAAGGCTGATTTAAACCTACATTTTACTGTAATTCTATGTTATTTGTTAAACCAGGTTATACATACACACAAAGAACTGATAACTCTTGTACAGGTCATCTTTCTGTTTCAGTGACCCAAGGTAAAATTATTTGGCATTGTGTACCATATAACCTAGCAAGTCTGATAATGAACATATTTTGCTATTTCATGCTATATACAAGGGAAATTGTGCCACTGATGTATTTGACATCCCTCAGCATTAGTAGCAGCAGCAGAACTGTGATTGTGTGTGGAACTCCTTACCCATTCGCTGCTGAGTCTACCTCGAAAAACCTGTTGATTCTAGCTCTGATTCTCCCATTTATGCCACTGACGGTGACACAGACAGTGACATGAACATTAGCATCAACAAGAGGGAGTGACATCAACAGTAGTTGCTGGAAACAGCAGACAGCAGGATATGGGGCAAATCAGATTCTCCTGCTCTTACACAGAAAAAGACCCACTAGACCAAGGTACCACCTGTATTTCCAGAAGAATCATTGAAACTGAAAGGTAGGAATTACAGTGCAATGTAGGTTGACCTTATGTACAGGTCAAATAAAATTACTGTGCTGCTTTTGGAGAGAAAATAAGTTTGACAGAGGTTGTTCACAGAAAGAGCTCACTGAGCCTTGTAGCTTGCTAATAATGTACACCTTTGCCTTCTGCATTAAACTCTTCTCTATACCTAGCCATCAGGTATGCAGAATATTCTAGTCATTTAGGCTTTATTGCCAAAGGGGAGAGACAGAGACAGCCACTTCAAGTGAACAACTTATTACAAATATACCAGACCCCTTCTGTGAGATTAACTTTCACAATAT
Organism: Amazona ochrocephala; assembly: GCA_039720435.1. NCBI lineage: Eukaryota > Metazoa > Chordata > Aves > Psittaciformes > Psittacidae > Amazona > Amazona ochrocephala. The sequence goes on from CM077877.1 coordinate 57,940,749, forward strand.
TAGAGTAAGGTGAGGTAAAGTCCTTTCTTTCATATTGGTCCTGTGATCATATTACATATAATCTGAGTACATGAAACTGGTTACCAAGGCAATGACAGACAGTGAGACAAGCGAGATTTCCAAGTACTATGAACATGTAAATATGGTGCCTTCTTATAAGATCTACTCACAGTGTAAATGTTAGCTCTGTTTCCACCAGTATTAATTCAGATACAGACCCCAGTGGAGTGAAGGTCTCATGCTAGCTGATATTGAGTTGTATTTTAGATAAACTGCATTATCTGCCTTATTTCCTGCTCACTCCTTCCTTTGGGGAACTTTAATTGACCTTTAAGCAACACACTAATCTTATTGATACTATTTGGTTTTGTTTTTTTCATTTATTTTCATTAGATGACAAATTGAATCTAGCAAAAGTACACTCTAATGAACATTTATGCATTCTTTGTAATTGGACTGCAAATTGTATTAGATTTAAGAGCTGCAGAAGTTGCACTATTTGGAATGAATATAAAAATATGTTAAAAAAACAAATCAAAACCAAAAAACACAGAAGAGGAACCACAGCTTTGTTACAAAGAATGGCTGCATCTCCTAAAAGTGATGATAGGTATACAGAAAATGACTCAGCAATATTTTCCCCAAGCACATCTCTTCAGACCAGCATAGGTCAAATTCTGTTTATATCTCTCCCTTTTATGCCAGTTCACTACAGAACTCTACAATAATATGCAAAGTCTGTCATTTCTTGACTGATTTTGTGCTCTATAGATTATAGACGTGGAATGGTGGTTTGCTGTAGTCTTTCACAGAGGGTTTTGCAGTGTTTTGAATCCATGTACAGCAAATGCATGAAAGATAGGTGGGAGGGTGGATAGTAGCCAATGTGGTGAAGGGTGAACGATGTGTTGGCAAAAGGTAATGATAAAGACCATGATAAATGATAAAATGAATAATGCAGGCTGAAATACATGCTAAGGAAGGCTACATAAGCCAAACATTTCTGCTTGCTAGAATGTGTCAAGACTTCTGTTTTCAGTAATCTGCTTTATTGGCTGACAAGAAACACATTTAACCTGCCATCATTAATACCTAAAGGCCTAGAAACCTGCCTAACATCAAGACATATCCATGTGAAAAAGACTTTTTGACCTTGGCTGCTTTGAAAATGTGTTCTCTAGCTTGCTTAGAAGCTTAATTGCGGGGCAATACAGTGCATATCCCCCTTACACACTGACATCAAAGGTAACATATTTTCCAACCTCACTGTCATTTGCCGCTTCGGGGATTTGCATTGCAAACCACTACCCAAATCTTTCAGTGTAGCAGGTGTTTCTGCTTGCAAAATCTGTGTCTCTCATGTATTTGAGAAAAAAAAGCACATCCTGGCATTTTCTGTCATAAAAACAAGCACTTCAAAACAAAACAAAACAAAACAAAGCAAAACAAAACAAAACAAAACAAAACAACATGAAAACACACTACCACCCCTGTTCCATGAAACTTATTAAATCCATTAAAAAGAGAAGACTTATCATTTTTTAATCAACATGTGGCTACATTTTCATTATACTTTCAACCCGATGAGTTAATGGTGTTACCCATTTAATGCAACATCATCACAATTTATTTTTAAAATTCTTAGAAAGAAATCATCAGATGCAAGTGGATTCTGCCCTAATAAATATGGATCAACTATTAACTACGTAACAATTTTAATTGATCGCTCCCAGTTAGGTTTCCTGTGTGCTTTTGACACAAGAGTACAATGGCATACTCATGCTAGATTATGATTTTTTGCAGGTTAGAAATATAATGCTACACTGAATAACAACATTTTACACATTTGGACTGCAAAATAAAAGCTAAAATCATCTAAAAACTTTCAAATGAGACCAGGTAAAAGTAAAATAGAATTTGTCATCCTGAAAGCTTTCTTGAGCAGGCTTGCAGAATCATTTAGAAAAAGACCATTATATGTCAACCTACACTTGGGGAGACTGCTCCCCCCATATTGTACTTGTTCATTTGTGTCACTGTAGCTAACCACATTTATTGACAGGACTCTGGTGATTTATTATTTGCATTTATTATTAATTATTCACTATGCCAATCCATTGCTGAATAATGGACAAATACGAATCCTTTAATATGATATTTTTTAAATCTCTTTCTTTAGCACTGTAGAATATAACACATTATAATGCATCTCAGCGCTTTCTCCCACAACTGCAGCAACTCTAAGCACTTCAAGGAGGATGAATGGGGAATTGGTGGGGCTGATAGACAGAGAAAGAATCAGAAGTTAATAAGTCTTTCTTTGTCTCCACTTTGTGTTCTTCCCCAAAGTGAAAATGTAGGAAGATGCTCAATAAACACATTTTCCCTCTAGATAATAAACAGTTGGAAAGATGTAAAAAACAACTCTAAGATGGTTTAAGATGGTTCTGGAGAAATGACTTCAGAAGATCCACAATAACTGGTGTGGAGACTCTTAGGTATGTGACTGGCACAGAGAGGAAGATTTGGGGAAGAAATAGCAAATGTACGAAGGCTTCATGGAAGAAGCCAGGAAGCAGCGGTAGACACTACAGGAAGGTGGTGATATCAACAGCTGTGTGCGAGGACAAGGCTCAGTGAAGGACAGTGAATAAAGTAATCCAGAACTTGCTGAACAGTGTAGCTCAGATAAGAAATGGGAGCTACTGAAAACTGAAAGGACTTCTCAGCAAAGCTAGAAGGAATCCTATTTGTTATTTTAAAGATATTCGTAAAGTAAGCCAAAATTGTGTGTACTTCAGTAGTCTGAGAATGGAAGCAAATGAAATTGAAATATTGATGGGTAATGTTTTTATTGGTATATACAGTAAAATGTGAAAGTATCTGATCATACCTGAAAATATGTAAACTGAGAGTGATAGAGGTCTGGATAAATATGAAGAGTGGTTCCAACTACAAGCAGCAACTCAAACTTGTGAAGAGATGAGCTGATGTATCCTGTGAAACCCAAACACCAGATCTTCAGGAGAGCTTCTAAATCAAACAGAACTGTAAAAGCAACCTAGATGAATACATAAAACAAGAAAGATGCATTCAAAACACTGAGTTAAATTACAAGTTTCTATGACAGCATGTCTATTAAGGTTTTCTATGGCAAAAATAAAGATCTCCATAATATTTAACAAAACCACTCATGCTCTAAACAGAATAAATGACCAAGAATAGATTTCCTCATATTGTCTCATATTCTTCCTTCAAATATACACTTCATGAAATTTTATGAAGTGTCAGACATGTAGATTTCACAGTTTGGAAAGCATGAAGTAATGAATCCATCCAGCTTGACCTTTCACTGTGTACACTGATAAAATGGGAACAATTATGAGATGTCTTTTTCAAAATGTGAAGCAGACCATGTGAACTATCTGAAGAATTTTAAGAGATCTAAGGACCAAACCCAAGTTTAAAGGTCTCCTGGTGGAAGATTGCTACTCCCAATTTTCTAAACCTTCCACAGTAATATGGCAACCAAAACAAGTAGAAAAGGGATGATGGGACTTAAACATTAGAACAACTTAAAAAAACAGGAAATTCAAACTCATTCCAGAATTGGTAAACTTTCACAATTTTAAAAAGAGACAGTGTTAAAGAAGTTAAGCAAAGAGAGTAAGGCTAGAAGTTATAGGGGAAGAAATCTACTTGTAACCATCGAATGATTGTAGGATTCTTACAGAGGCTTTTTGAAATATTTATACACTAAACCCCATGATGTTCAGCTGGAAAAAAGTGACACAGTTTTGCACAGGTTTACATCTTCAATATTTGTTTCCTCTTACTTCTGCCATTTCCAAAAATCCTTCTGGCTAGACACACTTATTTTTAACCTGCCTTCTTATTTTACTGCTGTATATACTCTGAGATACGCTCTCCCTTGCTTCCCAATAGCCAGGAAACCCAATGGAAAAGATGTTTTTCCTTGACTCAGCAATTTTCCCATCTGACACTTTATACACTTGGGACTTAAAAGAGATACTGAAATAAAATTAAGTGGCATCTATACATACAACTAATACTTTCAAAGTGCTTGCAAACATTAACGAAATACAGCTCAAGCCTCCTTTGAGGAAAAGCATTATTAGTCTTTCAAGATAGAGAGATTAATTGACTGTGGTCCATAAAGTTTACTAGAATTGGCAGAGGATAACGAAGTTAGAGGCTAAGATTTTAATCCTGAATCTGACAGTGACAATCTCTGGGACGCTGCCTTAAGTACTCATATTACTAAAAATTTAAACTCTCCAGTCCATCAAAAATACATTTATAAACATGAAGAGTGGTTTTGTGAGTTAGCTAAATAAAGTTTTACATAGTTTATGAGGACAGAACTGTCCCAAAGCAGGTGTAGAGAATTAAACACTGAAGTTTATGTCCTATGTTTATTCCCCTTGTCCACACAGCTATTTATGAGCAGTGCTAGAAGCTATATTATATAGCTCCTCAAGGAATGCAAAGTAGTTATTAGGTGTCAAATGTCCTCTGAATGGCTAAATCAAGGAAGAATGCTTCATAGTGCTTCAAAACCTTCTTCACATTAGGAAAGAAATACTACCAAGAAATATTTGCATGATTTCAGTCATACACAGTGTAGGGAGACGTTCATGCTCATGTTCTCAAATGTATCTGGCCAGTTTTTCAGACCTTCTTCTGGTAGCTCAAAGAGCTCGCGGAGAACAATGAGCTGAGTTTGAACACACTATCTCTTTACATGAAAATCTCTATCTAGACCACAAGGACAACATTTTATCAAAAAATATTAAAATGAAAGCTCACTTTTAATGAAAATACATCTAATTGAGTCCTAAAAGAAGAAGGTGGTCAAATCAGGAAAAATGGAGCAGTAGGGAGAAAGCAGCTGGAGTTCAGCTACAGAGCAGGTGGAATAACAATGCCATTTAAATACACAAATACATACTTCAGAGCACATAGGCTTCCTATTAGGACAAGACTAACAAATATGATGTTAAGTGTATTTTAATTTATTCTAAAAATGTGTGGGTGGGATCATTTGCATTTTACATGCTTGTCAAACGAATTCAAACCCCTAGCACTTAAAAATGTATCAAATGGTTTGCATAACATCTGACTACATTTATACACCTGTCTTCCTGCTGACAGACTTGTACTTTTTTGCCTTCCTTGTAATTAATTACAGAAGAAGATTTGGAATATCTGACTAGAACTTTTTGTTAGGTGTGAAATGTAATGCAATCTTACAGCCTCTTTTCTTTTTTTTAAGCTGAAATTACTCCTTTCATTGGTGTAGAGACAGGGGAAAAGCAAATTCTCATAAGAGGCCAGAGCAGACCCACACAAAAAAAGCAGATGCAAAGCATGAGCAGCCACCCTCTACCAGGTTGCCAGTTTTGCTCTGGGGAGGACAAAGAGGAGCTATCAGAAATGGGCTGCTTCTCTGAGGGCTACCTCCCGTTCAGTCACCGGCAGCTTTATGGTATCAATGCCTCCTTCAGCAACATCTTGTTTTACCAGTAGCCCCTTAACATCTTTCTTTTTGCAGAGGCAGAGCTCGGTATCAGCCAGTGTCCAACAGTGACAGACTCTTTGTACCTGGCTTACGAGCCAGTATTGCACCCTGCTTCAATTAGTCTCCCTCACCAAGGAAACAAGCCAGCCACTGTGGAATAATCTGCATTGTTTGAGCATTCAGTCTCCTGAAGGGTCTTAAAAACAATTTCTTTGTATGTCCTGTGCTGCAAAGAACAAGTTTCACAATAACCAAGTAGCAAATGGCAACAGCTTATTAATTTCTCCTCTCTCCCAGAATTTTTCTGGTCTCCTGCTGTTCAGATACTGTATTTTATACCTCATTCTATAAGATACATGGGGTTTGCTCTTGATTTTTATTGCGTCTCCAGTAAAAGCATCAAGGGTTAAAAATAATAACAAACCTCAACAAATGGACATCAAATAAGTGTGCCTTACAAATAAACATAATACCTTTCACTATTCCAGACTAATTAACTTGTATACTTAGAAATGTAAACATGTAAACAAATGAGTTTTATGACAACCTCCCCACTTATATACCAATAATCTAAGCTATACCGAAACAGAAAAATATATCTTTAAAGAAAATCGGATGTTACTTTTGGGCCAGAATAATCCTCTAGTCTAATGACATGTTCATCTTGAATTACTAAACCTTGTCAAATATTTCTGTTGGAAGAAAAAAAAAAAAAACACTTGAAATGTACACTTGACGTTGAAGAGAGTGTTTCTAGCACTGATTAATAAAAGCATAATTATACTATATATTCAGTGCCAAAATAGGAATAGCACAGGCAGCGTTTCCTATTTTGAGTATAAATAGAATTAATGTTATTTTGTTAAGAATCCAGGCTCCACTTGCTGTATCCTGGGAATAAACAGCGAGAAGTTCACAGACTCATGCTTTAATGCTGACTTCATTATTTGTTTCCGGCCTAGTTGGCTGGGCTAGCACTAATTTTCTTCATCAGTTTGTATGGTGTTGTTTCGGATTTGTGATGAAAATGGTGTTGATAGCACAGGGATGTTTTAGCTGTTGCTGAGCAGTGCTTGCACAGAATCAAGGCCTTTTCTGCCTCTCACCCCACCCCACCAGCAGCAGGCTGGGGGTGCACAACAGGCTGGGAGGGGACACAGCCAGGACAGCTGGCGCCAACTGGACCAAGGGACATTCCATACCATATGGTGTCAAGGTCAGCATATACAGCTGGAGAAGAAGAAGGAAGGGAGAGACACTCGGGGTGATGGTGTTTGTCTTCCCAAGCAATGGTTAACACATCATGTGGCCCTGCTTTCCTGGAGATGGTTGAACACCTGCCTGACCATGGGAAGTGGTGACTGAATTTCTTGTTTTGCTTTGCTTGCGTGCATAGCTTTTGCTTTCCCTATTAAACTGTCTTTATCTCACCCCATGAGTCATCTTACTTTCGCCCTGCCAATTCTCTCCCCATCCCACTGGGGGAGAGTGAGTTTGTGACTCTCACTGGGGTACAGTGAGTGAGTGGCAGGCTAAGCTGCCTGCCAGTTTTAAAGCAGAACAGAGATTAAAATGAGTTTCCCTGTCCTCACTTCTATCCTCAAATCTGTGTCATAAGAAAATCCAGCATTTGTTGGTTTTATTCTGATGCCTTATTCCCAGGATCACCCTCTTTCAAGTTCATGTTGTTTTTTGAATATGCTTAGAAGTTGAGAGAAAATAAAGATAACACATTTCACAATTACTCTAAACTACAGCTATCTCCTGCTATATCATGTTTGATACAAATTCTACAACTAAGATAAATTAAAAAATGGGTATCAACTCAACCTCCCTTAGAAAAGGGAGATTTGTAAAGTATCATAATGTTATGAACTAGGGGTTTAGAGTTGGCATTTGAGTCTGACTCTCAAATGTATTTAAGACATTTAAAACCACAAGAGCAGAAATCACTGAACTTCTTGACTTGCGATTCCTCTGGCATTGGTGTATTTGTTGCCAACAACGAAAGGCAAATACCAATGGCAAAGGAATCACAAGGACTATACCGCTATCATGCACTTTAGCCTAAGAATGTCCCCTTTGGCCCCAAGGAAGGACTCCGTAATTATCGAAATCAGGGAAACCGTAACGTGCCCAATCAAGGAAACCATGATCAACACTTTCAGAGAAAAAATCTTGGTGAATTTCAGCACTGGTGGATTTATACTCAGATAAAGTCACAATGCACAGAGCCCATCTAAGTACATATTTTTAATAAAGAATGCTACAATACTAATTTTACACTTGATTCAGGAAAAACAAGCATCTATTCTAAGCTATGGCTGCACATTAGTAACAAAGACTTAAATTCTTTATTTATTTACTTATTTTTCAAACTGAATTAAATAGTACTAGAAACACATGTAGAGAAGGTTCTAGGATCTCCAGTGCATGCTCTACAGTAAAATCCTTGGCGAGCCAACGACTGAAGCAGGCTCCCTGCCAGAATGCCATTTGTAATGAAACTTTTTTCTTGTTCAGGAGCATAGCCTCCTTATCCACCAAATTCATGACTGGGTAAGTATTTTTGTGTGTGCTCTTGAGGCTGCTGAAGCCAGGCTATTTTCAAGACTATTTCGGTTATGCTTAAGGACCTTCTTGCAGCTACATATATGGTGCATAAAGATGACCTAGGAAAATGTACTATATTATTATTCTTTAAAGACAGTGTTTTGTCATTTTTTTGGAGTTGAATTCTTCTGGATGTTACACTCCTGCAAGAGAACAACAGCAACTCAGCAGCCATGCACTGCCTGCAGATGATATAGTTAAGCCTCAGCTCATTACTACTGACATTTTGTTTGAGGAAATTACCTTTCAAAAGGTTCTAAGACAGAGCTGTCAGCCATTGTCACCCAGAGGAACTTGAACAAGGTAGCAAAGAATTCTCAGAATGCTTAAGGGAATAAAAAAAATGCGTACTAAAATATACTTGACATTCACATTTTATACTTTAGCTTATCCTGAAAAAAACCCAGATATTTCAGCACACTCACCTCAGCTAGGTAAAATTCATCATATTGTCTTTTGAAATTTTCTCCTTTGTAGTAGTTACTAGCAGCAACAATCACATCCACAGCCACCATGCTTAGTATGAACATATGAAACACGGATGACCTCATCATTTTCTGCAAAAGAAAAAGGAAACTTTACCATCATTTAGTTTGTATTTACTATTTATTTTGCCAATGACACCATGCTGTGTGGTTCGGTTGATACGCTGGAGGGAAGGAATGCCATCCCGAGGGACCCTGACATGCTTGTGAGGTGGGCTGATGCCAACCTGATGAAGTTTAACCATGACAAGTGCAAGGTCCTACACCTGGGTCAGAGCAATCCCAGGCACAGGTACAGGTTGGGCAGAGAAGATATTTAGATCAGTCCTGCAGTGAAGGACTTGGGGGTGTTGGTCAATGAGAAACTGAACATGAGCCGGCAGTGTGTGCTCATAGCCCAGAAAGGCAACCGTATCCTGGGCTGCATCAAAAGGAGTGTGACCAGCAGGTCGACGGAGGTGATCCTGCCCCTCTACTCTGCTCTCGTGAGACCTCACTTGGAGTACTGTGTGCAGTTCTGGTGTCCTCAACATAAAAAGGACATGGAACTGTTGGAACAAGTCCAGAGGAGGGTCATGAGGGTGATCAGGGAACTGGAGCACCTCCCATATGAAGATAGGATGAGAAAGTTTGGGCTGTTCAGCCTGGAGAAGTCTGTGTGGAGACCTGATAGCAGCCTTCCAATATCTGAAGGGGGACTATAGGGATGCTGGGATGCTCTTCACTAAGGACTGTAGTGAGAGGACAAGGGGTAACGGGTTCAAACTTAAACAAGGGAAGTTTAGATTGGATATAAGGAAGAAATTCTTAACTGTGAGGGTGGTGAGGCACTGGAATGGGTTTTCGAAGGAAGCTGCGAATGCTCCATCGCTGGCGGTGTTTAAGGCCAGACTGGACAGAGCCTTGGATGGCATGGTTTAGTGTGAGGTGTCCCTGCTCATGGCAGGGGTGTTGGAACTAAATGATCTTGAGGTCCTTTCCAACCGTAACTATTCTATGATTTTATGATTCTATCAAAATGAGTCAAACATATGCATTGTAAAGTTTTATTACACTGTCAAAACTTAACTACAATAATGTGTTTTCGTAAAGCTTCTTTACATGATTCCAATAATTATTCTTTAAAATATGTCCTAATATATTGCTTAAACTGGTTTATATGTGTAACTTGGGTTTTTTTTACTGAAAAGTTTTTTATTTGCCAGTTGACTTCTTACTGAAGATTTATAATTTGATATGATATATATTACTTTAGTATGTTTATAAAGCATTAACTGTACTTCTATCTATTCAGTTGCCCTTGGTTAACACTCCTTCATCACAATTTATTCAGGCAGATCTCAATGACTTAATTGTTCAGGAACAAGTAACATTAATTCTTGGGCACTGCTTTTGCTCAAGAAAGACAAGTAACATGGGATTTATCTGATTTCAAACTATTGCCTTAGAGGGTAAAACATATCTATATGTAGTAGATATGCACACCCAGGCCAATGAACTGTGAAGTACCTCATGGATATTTCATTTCCATTTATCTGTGCACTTAATGCTGTGTGTCATTGCTGCTTCCATCTCATGGGAGAAAAGAGAAACGGACTCATGCAGCTCCAGCCAGGAAGTTCACATCCATGAGCTGCACAAACAGTAGTGAAGAACTTCTAGGCCTCCACCACACAGAATGTGGTCTTATGATTTACCCTGAAAACCACTACCCTCACTGGGTCAGCCGCAACTGCTCCAGTAGAATCTATAGTCAGACAGGCAGAATGTTGGCAAAATGTTATTTTACATTAAACCATCTTTGAATGGTCACTAATATTGATATTTTTTACAGTCTTTAACAAATAATAGTTTATGTCTTTAATACTTATTTGCAAACACAATGTAAGCTACACATCATTATGGTTCCTTGTGTTTGTGTGTAAATTTAATTTGTGCTCACACTGAAAAGGGCCATTTTCATTTGTTCCTGAGTTAACATGTACGAGTATCTGACAAGATTTCAGGAAAAATAAAATTCAAAATGTAGAAGAATTCTGCCCCTTCCAAACTTCTTCCTAAAGACTCTGCGTGCCTTTACTGGTTTATATTCACAGAATAACATAGTTATTTAGGCTTGAAGGGATCCCTTGGGATTGTCTAGTCTGCTTCTGCCTGCTCAAGCAGTCAGCTATAGCAGGTATTCCAGGAGACTCAGAGATCTGAGATTGCAAATGGGCCTCTTACAATCATCTAGTCTACCCCCCGTGCTCAAAGCAGCATCACATTAGAGAAGATTGCTCAGGACCACATCCAGTCACGTTTTGAGTATCTCCGAGGATGGAAACTACCACCTGCTTGGGCAACCTTGTACTGTGCTTTAAATCACTCAGTTCTTCTCAACCATCTTATCTCTATGACTGTATTTCATGGGATTCTTCAAAGCAGACACTGAACATGAAAAGTCTTCTCTCCTGAACACCAGGGTTGTGGTCTTGTCTTTTGGCTTTTTTCCCCTCCTTGTAGGATGCTGAACTCCACAACTCTATGGTCATTGCAACCAAGACTGCTCATGAACCTCACAACCGGACCAGTTCCTCCATGCTTGTAAGTATGAGGTCCAGCCAGAACACCTGCCCCTGTCAGCTCACATGTGTTAGGAAGTTACCATCACTGCAATCCAGAAAGCTGGATTATTTCCTGTGCTGCCCTTCTAGCAGATATCAAAGTGGCTAAATTACCCCAAGAGAACAGGGGATGTGAATGTGAAGGTATTACAGAAGAATGCAAAAATCAAGTATCACACATTGCATTTTGTAAACGTATATTAACGTGTTAGAAAATTCACACACACAGTTGTAAAATACTGTCTCAGTCTTTAGTAAGCTGAGGTTGTTACCCTGATAAACAATTGTCAATATTTACATTTTATGTTAAACCCCACCTGGAGCTCAGGGTCTTGACCAAGCTACTCTTCATACTACTAGGGTTTAATGAGATCAAGTTAGAACATAAAATGGTATATATGGGAGGATGCAAGGACCAGTACTTGTTCAGGCTTTTGGTGAAGACTTGTACCTGCCTACAGAAGAATTAAACCCCTGTTGAATTCCACTGGTGTTTTAAGACAGTTTGGTTCAACTAAAGCTGAGTGAAGCCTAAGCATGTACTTAAAAGCATTCAGCCTCATGTCTCATCACCAAAAGCACTGCAGACAGAAGAGAGCTCAACCTTTCTCATGCAGGCTGGCTTGCTTTTGACACTGGTGGCATAAAATGTTTATATATTCCAATCTAGAACGGGAGGCTTAGGAGATAAAGCCTGACAGTCAGAAATGTGCAGAACAAGCCTGGGTTAACAACAATGCCTAAAGCACAGCAAAGCCACCAAAACAGAGGGGCTAAATGAGGCTTTGCTTTTACTTTTAATCCACAAGGCAAGCTATACAAACACAATAATTTAAGACAGGCCTACTGGCACCAGTCATACCTTTTTGCCAGCGATGTGATTCAAAACAGATAGTATCATGTCTTTTACATTTCCATTTCACACAAGTTCTAAACAGTTTCTCTGTATATTTTACACTGTATTTTTGATAGTGTCAAAATTTCCTTTGCTGTAATGAAGTATTCTGCCTCAATTGTTAAAAGACTTGCTAAAAGAAACTAGAAAGTGAGGCTGTAAAATGCACTTTTCTTTCCCTTCATAATCTGGTGACCTTCTATGAAGGGGCTACAGAACTGATGGACAGGGGTAGAGCAGTTGATGTCATCTACCTGGACTTGTGTAAAGCCTTGACACTGTCTCACATGACATCCTTCTCTCTAAGTTGGAGAGACATCAATTTGATAGGTGGACCACTCGGTGGATAAAGAACTGGCTGGATGGCCATACGCAAAGAGTTGTGCTCAATGGCTCAATGTCCAGCTGGGGACCAGTAATGAGTGGTGTCCCCCAGGGATCGGTGTTGGGACCGGTCTTGTTCAACATCTTTGTGAGTGATATGGACAGTGGGATTGAGTGCGCCCGCAGCAAGTTTGCCGATGACACCAAGCTGTGTGGTTCGGTTGATACCTTGGAGGGAAGGAATGCCATCCAGAGGGACCTTGACATGCTGGCGAGGTGAGCTGATGCCAACCTGATGAAGTTTAACCATGCTAAGGGCAAGGTCCTCCACCTGGGTCGAAGCAATCCCAGGCACAGAAACAGGTTGGGCAGGGAGGAGATTCAGAGCAGCCCTGCGGAGAAGGACTTGGGGGTGTGGGTTGATGAAAAAATGAACATGAGCCAGCAGTGTGCGCTTGCAGCCCAGAGGGCCAACCGTATCCTGGGCTGCATCAAAAGGAGTGTGACCAGCAGGTCGAGGGAGGTGCTCCTGCCCCTTTACTCTGCTCTCGTGAGACCTCACTTGGAGTATTGTGTGCAGTTCTGGTGTCCTCAACATAAAAAGGACATGGAACTGTTAGAACAAGTGCAGAGGAGGGCCATGAGGACGATCAGGGGACTGGAGCACCTCCCGTATGAAGATAGGATGAGAAAATTGGGGCTCTTCAGCTTGGAGAAGAGAAGGCTGCGTGGAGACCTCATAGCAGCCTTCCAATACCTGAAGGGGGCCTACAGGGATGCTGGGGAGGGACTCTTCATTAGGGACTGTGGTGAGAGGACAAGGGGTAATGGGTTTAAACTTAAACAGGGGAGGTTTAGATTGGATATGAAGAAGAAATTCTTTACTGTAAGGGTGGTGAGGCCCTGGAATGGGTTGCCCAAGGAAGTTGTGAATGCTTCATCCCCGGCGGCGTTCAAGGTGGGGTTGGAGAGAGCCTTGGATGACATGGTTTAGTGGGAGGTGTCCCTGCCCATGGGAGGGGGTTTGGAACTCAATGATCTTGAGGTCCTTTCCAACCCTAACTGTTCTATGATTCTATGATTCTATAAGTAAAATGGTAATACAGGAAGAACAAAAATGCGTAAACTGCCTTGGTATGCACGCACATACATGTATAACACTCTCATACAGTCTACAATTTTGGACATTCACAAAAAGATTTTCCAGTGGTATATTTAATGATGGAAAATAAATCCAAATACCACAAATAATATCCTAGTCATAGTATGCTTCAGTAAAATTCAGTAAAGCTTCTTGTCAGTTACTAAAGGTTGCCTTCCCAAATGAACTGAGACTATTTAGCTAATAGAGTATTATGTTGGCATACCACAATTCAGCACCAAAATAAGGAAGGAGGCTCAGACAGGATGTAGGTGATGGACAGGCTGTGTAAAGGCACTAAAGCCAGGAACATCTGGCTGAAGCAGCAAATTAGGAGATGACTGGGGCAGGCAGTATGAAAAGCACCCAGTTACTGGCACACAGAGAGCTCATGAGGCCAGCAAGGTGGAGGTATCTGAGCAAACACACATGCACAGCAAAAACACTATGCTGAGGAGACCCAAAAAAGAAATTCATTACTTTCAAACCTCAGGACAGGCCTGCTTACAGGGGCCAGATTGGCATCTGTGTTTCTTCATTTTTTCTACAGCATGTCAGAATCCAGCTGAACACTTGTTACAAATGCTATGCATGATAAGCAGCTTTCCTGTTGGACTCTCAGACAGACTGCAATATCCTTAGGACATCAATCACAGTGCTCTAGCTCTTTTCCTCTACTTTAATCTGTCTTAGTTTGTTCTTTCTGCATCACAGAATTTTAATTTGTGTGAACCCTTGAAACGGTTCAGCTGCACCTCTGCTGTAATGTCTGACCACAAGATTTCACCGTCGCTTTACACATTTCTGTATTTGGAAAGAGGTCTAAGAGAAAGCTGAATTTAGCCCACAGCACTTGCCCAAGCCTTAAAAACCATTTTGGATCACCAGATCAGCAGTGTGATTACATTTAGATTACAGCCCTTTTGAGAGCACACAGCCATGGAAAATTCTCCGTGCAAACTTGAAAGAAGAGACATAATACCAGTTTTTGTTCTTGTTTAATTTAATTAGCTTTTTCAGCCCTTGGATGTGTGTTTCTTAAACTGTGCAGGAATAAGATGAAAGAAATGTCCTGATGTTCCTGTCAGCCAGCTGCATGATGGGAAGATTGTGTCTAATATTAAATTGGACTTAAGATTAGCTGTGTTGAAGCAGTCTCAAGTGAAATGCCCTGTTGCTGCCATCAATCAACTACAACAGGGAAGAATTTCTTACATTTCCAATGAATCACTTCTAACGCTGCCATTTGGCTTCATGAAGCATAACAATTCTCTGTGTCCAGAACACTATGAAGAATGTGGATGGCATAGTGCATTAAAGACACAATGGTCGTGAAAACCAATACAGGACAAACCATTAACAATCAAAAAGAGCTGAGGATTTGCTTTGTGCCTAGATGTGAAATTCATGAAGGCAGAAAAGATGCCTACAATACTGCTTATTTATTTAACATTAGGGATGTGCTTGGTACAGCTGAAGAATTCTATATGAAAAATTATACGCAATATCCCAGATTCACCCAAAAGCTGAAGTAAGCAATGAACTGCAATTGCTGACAGGTGGAGATTACCAGGGTCACTTGCTGGTACAGAACATCACCATTTATGGCCTAAAGCAGTCTTTTGTCACTCCAGGAGTATCAGAATGGGACCCATTGCTTTAATACTCCTTCCATCTTCCTGCATGGTAGAGGGAGGATGAGTGACATTAATTTGCCTTTGCCAGCTCTCCACCCTGGAGAAAATCCACAGCAGCTGCCACCTCACACAGCCAGAGCCACACAGACCCTGGCTCCAGAAAGCAGTGGTCCACACAAAATGCAGTTGCTAAGCAAACTAGAATAACTGAAGATGAAACTACATATTCCTAATGCTAAAACCCTTCCTGGGGCTTGGCATGTACCCCCATCCTTTAGGTGGGATTTTTATTTCAAGCCCATAATACATATTGCTTGCTAAGCAAGACAGTAAGGGTTGCAAACTTCTAGGGTCTGACTAAATAATAAAGGTACACATGGGCCATGCTACCCTGGTATTACCTAGCTCAAAACTGACCAGGATGGTAATGCTCCAAATTATCACGTGAAACCTTGAAAAAGGTGTCTTCAAAGGGCTCAATGGCTTCAGTTTAGCCCTACAGAAATTCAGACTGCATTTGACAATACTTAACACTATTGGTGATAGCCCTCAAGCTTACTAGTACTGAGCAAGATATGGTGAGGATTTGATATGCAGAAAACCTCTACTTACTTTGGCCATTTAGTGTGTGAAAAGCCTAAGCTAAGTGCATAATTGTCCAACTGGCAGGGTAGCACTCAAAAGCACCAAAGCAATTTATATACAGTGTAAATGTCATTTAACTAAAAGGCTTTGATAATCACTGTATGGATAAGCAGCTTTTCTCCAGTTTTGATACTCTTGAATTGTGTATGCAGCAACAGAAAAAACACAGTTGCACCTGTCCCTCTTTATGTTAGATATACTTTAACACTTCATAAAACACTGACACTTCTCCTCTATATTGTAACAGGATAGCTCCAGCAAGTTGCTTATTCCCTTTTCATCTTCGTTAGCTTTTGCTGTTTGCCCAATGAAGCTAGAATATTCAAGCCAAGGTTCCAGCTATGGCTGATTAAAGATCTTATAGTGGCTACAGATTATTGTGGTTAATTTTATACCTATCATAGAATTTCTGTAATGATGTTTTAGGTTATTTGTACTCATGCCTACGCATGCCTACTGGATAACCATTATCTCTAGTAGCTAGAATAGATTTTGATTTCTTAAAGTTGTTTAGTTGTGTACAAAAGAGTTGGGTGAGATTTTAAAATAGTTACCACAACTGAAAAGGTTACATCTGTGCTACTCCAGTCTTTCTTTCTTACAGGCCTGTTGCAGCCTAGATCCTAGCACTGCAGTGGCATGAAGGTAAATATGACTCCAGCTCATTTCTGTGCACAGCACCACCATGACTTGTGGTAGTGGTACATTCTGTAATCCAAGTCTTATGGTACCCGATGATTTCTTAAAGCCCCACTAGTTGGAGTCATGTCAGTATCACAGAATACAGAAGAACTCTTGTTCAGAAGGGCTAACAAAGCACAACTCAAGTTCATTGCAGAAGCACAGAAAACAGTAAGCCAAATACAAAATGAAAATGCATTATGAAAATTCTCATTATTTTCAGCCATTTTTTCAGAGCTTGGCCCACAAACTTCTAAATACACATAAAGAGATTATGGGTTTTATACAGGGGGGCCAGTTTAAGTTGTGTGCATAGGATTTGTGTCACTAAGAAAGTAATATGAGAAACAGTTCCTCTTGATTTGGCGATGAAAGCAGGAGACATCACATGCCTCACCAATTACCACAAGGTACTGGTCCTGGCACAGGATTAGAAATAGGAAAGAAAACTTCACTTTTGGGATTTTATGAGACATGATATCTAAGAGTCACTGAGCAAAGATTAAATCTAAAGGAAAGAACATGTTTTTTTTATCCTATACACATTTAGTATACTCATGCTGTTTATTTCATTTTGGGGTTTTTTTTGGTTGTTTTTTCGGTTGGGTTTTTCTTTTTTTTTTTTTTCACAAAGTGCTTGAAGATACCTTGACTATGAAAGGAGCTTTAGAAAATCACATTCTATACACTGCTAATCATAGATAATTCATAGCATGAATAGGATAA
Source organism: Amazona ochrocephala (assembly GCA_039720435.1). Taxonomy (NCBI): domain Eukaryota; kingdom Metazoa; phylum Chordata; class Aves; order Psittaciformes; family Psittacidae; genus Amazona; species Amazona ochrocephala. Next base: position 57,958,044 of record CM077877.1, read on the forward strand.
ATTTGATTTTCATCTTGTTGGTTAATGGCCATCTGAGCAAGTACAAAATTGTGAAATTGCAGGAAATTTTCCCTTTTGTTTGCTGAACATTGTAAAGCATTTTACAAGCTGTGTAACTAATTTTCTATAAACCATTTTCCTTTCAACTTATATTATGACTGCCTAACAAAGATATGCTTGTAAGGAGAATTTAGCAAATGATTCTTATGCTCTGCAGTCTGAACATTTCTGAAAATTATTATGCATTAACCACAAATTTCAAGGGAACAAGCTTTTTAATATCTTATATTGATGCAGTTATATATCAGCATGGGACATGAAAAAAATAAGAGAGAAATCTCAGATATCATCTGCTGCATTTGAGAGGAACTTTCAAATGCTAGAGAAATAAATTCAAGTAATGCAACTTAAGTGAGGGAACAAAGTGAAGGGTGAGTTTTAAAGATGCTGAAATGGGTGGCTTTTAGACACTGCAAAGAAAATAAGTCAGCATCACAGATGAGCTGTTACGCTGGTGACAACAGGGAGCCAGTCCTGGCTTTCCAATACATGAGAGCAGGGTGATTCCTCACAAATTTAGGCTATACAGACTTGCTTTAACATGTTTTATGACGTCAGAGGAACTTCTTAGGGTGCTGATGTAATAGAGGTGAATGTAAAGATCCATAGTAAAATGAAAAAAATCCCTCGGAAACTAGTTACTTTATGATTACCTTAGCATAGAGAATCATTGTTACCAGTTGCAGGAAATAATAAGGAAAGTATGGTGATATTCAAGGAAGCACAACTGTCCCCAGAAAACAATCATCATAAAACTCTTCCAAGTTTTAGAACATGCAACTGGAAACCTTTATATAAATGTTATCTGGCTGCAGCAGAGGTAACACTGGCCTGGCAGAAAGAGCGGCAAATACACTAAACTGTCCTGGCTTGAAAACAATCACTGTATTTCACTTTTCTGTGCTTCTCTTTCCACTTTCTACATCCGACCATACCTGAGGTAGGTATGTAAAACTCTACCTCTGAGTTTTACATACTCCTACCTTGAGTACGTAAGATTCAAGGTAAGGACTGTATCTAACTATGTGTTTTTTTCCAGGGTCCCATACTATGCAGCCTCAAATAAGCTGGAAATGGGACTATAAATGAATAATGACAACAGTCCAGGACATGGAAATACATGTCCCGATATGTAAAGCAAGGTGCCGCTTTTTGTGCAATCACAATATGTTTTTTTAAAGCAACGAATATAATTTTCAGATTATTTATAGCTAAAATCATACGAAACTCAGCAGTTGCCAAGAATTGTCTTCCAGCAGTCTTAATGTCTCTGTAATATTTGAAAATATAAGCTATTAATGAACTTGTCAGACTATACCAGACTCCTGCCTTTTGGCAGAGCAAGTTTTGATTTAAAAATTAAAAACTACTTTAAAAAGACAAACTGAGCTCTGATGAAAGGAATGAAGTACGCTCAATAGCACAGGAAGAATGCAAAAATAAATGTTGAGGAAGAAAATGAACGGAAATAACAATAAAAGCTTACTACAACAAAAGCTTATAATAACAAAAAAAGCTTACTGAATAGAAATGAAAAACTGTAAGATATGACTTTTCCAAGTAACAAAACTTTAAAGGCTAAAGTTTCAGACAGAAATTAGATACCTTCTCCCCTACATCCTACAATTGATAGCATACGTTGCTATAGGGCAAGGAAAAAGTGTTGTATGTGCCTCCTTCAGGCTACCTGCATCCTGTTAATTCATACCCTGCAATAACAGAATAAAGCAGTCGTACAGATACATTCTTGTACGCCTCTTACTAACAGCAATCACTTTTCTCCTCCCACAAACTTCTAGAACAGCCAAAAAGAAAATGGTGACTCTTCTGCTCTAAAAATCCATGAAATAATGGCTTATTTGACACTAAATGAACCTCCTCCTCACCAGTTTATAAACCAACTAGCACAGATATGTCATTTTATTTGCAAGAAGATAGAGAGGAAGTAAGCAGCCTTTCAGTGACTGCAACCTGACTTAAATGGAGAGTAGCAGCTGCAACATAAAAGAAACCTAAAAATACTACTTAAATTGTTTATGATAACAATAATGCATAGAGATTGTTACCTACCCCTCAGATTTTAGAACTGCTAATAAGTATATCATCACCTCAACAGTAATTTTCTTAAAGCTACATACATATAAAATATAGCAATATAGAACCCAAATTATATGAATATAGATTTAACTCTTTTTCCTAACCATTGCAGCACAATTCTATTCAGAAAATAAACTAGTCAAAATAATAATTGTATAAAACCTTAAATGCAATTGTCCGAATTAATTTTTGGTTTATATCTAGCAACTTCATTAAGCTTAGGGTTGAAGTTTCAAATCACAATGGTAAATGCACGCAACCTCAGGCACAGGAAGAGGTATAGACCCAAACACTCCCACCTGGTCATATCATGGATTCACACACCATATATACATAAATGTATGAAAAATGTGTATGCCTGTATGCACCTGTGTGGGAAGAAATAACTGCCCAAACACATGTATGTATGCTCACACTCATAGGGCAGGCCAATTTATAACTGATTTATGATGCTGTTCTCTGTCAGTCACCTTATAATGGATGCATTTGACATTCTTACTGTACATTTTCTAAGTTTTTCTCTGAAAACTTCAGCTGATTCAGTATCTGCATTAAAACACTGACTGCATATTTACATATTATTGCTGAACCCTCTAGATTAAATCTTCTATGTACATCAACAATGTTGACATTTTCTATGTTTGCCTATTTTTATTTTGAAAATATGTTAACCACAACAGCAAAAAAAACAGTCCTGTCATGCTTACTGTGCAGCTGGTCAGCTCCATATCTAATACTAAATCTATGCTGCTACTAAAAAGCTGTACCATGTATGAGTTGTGGTATATAAAATTGCTCACTTGTTCAGAAACACACTAAACACAATTTTGACAAGTAATTGATTATTACATGTGTTTCAACTTGCATGTTTCCCAACTTGCAAATTCCCCAAATTACAGGGAAGGTGAGTGAGGAGGGAAAGAATGTGGAACCTATGTGTGCTGTAATCTTTTCCATGCCTTCAAAATATCTATAACTTTTGCATTTTCCAACTCAAGGAACCTCAATTCCAACAATATGCTGTTAATACTCCTTGATATAATTTAATTTCATTTAATTCAAATTTAATTTAATAATTCCTTGAATTATATGCCTTTGAAGACCTCACCTGTGAAGCAGCCATTTTCACTGCCTCTGTTTTCTTTGGTCTTTTATTTCTTGATTAATTAAGAGTGTGTTCTTTCTATTTACATGTTACTGCAATAGCATAGATCGTAGATCTACTTGTTGCTTTATAAATGTGAAGGAAAACATTGTTCTTATTATGGGTAGCTCATGAGCTGAAAGGGCAATAGACTATAACATAAGTATTGCACCACATTCTTCAACAGATACTCAGGATCATCTTGAAATCATTCAGAATTCTTGGTATTATTTTTTTGATACATTAGCTATGCCACATACCAAGACAGGCACAGCTGAGCCAGAGAGGAGTTAACTACACTGCCTGCCTTGCCCCTTTTTGTCTTCTCAGAGTTTAAACCACCTTCTCAAGTATTTAGCACAGATTCAGTTTCAGGCTGACTGAGTTGCTGTGTCAACTCCAGTGGTAGCTACTAATTCTGCATACACTCTGTCTTCAGGGGGAACCCAAGCTCCATGCGGTAAACGTGCTTTATACAACCTTTCCTCTCAACAGTGTTCATGTACCATGAGTAACTTAAGTGGGTGTTTTGCTGATAGTTCAAAGTAACAGAGGGCAGAAGAGAACTGACACTACTCAGAATGAGTTGGAGGACCAGAAACATAAATTCTGCTGTTAGGAAGACTTTAGGGTGTATCTTCTAGTTCCTTTTAGCTCATGAGAAAAAATCATAGAGAGCAATTCAGGATATGCAGAAACTGAGTCTCTATTTGTCAGCAACCTCTTGTACAAGGATGAAGCACAATTCTGAATTCCCAACTACCTCTGGCTACATACTGAGAAAGCACTAACAAGCTCACATGCTTTAACAGTGAAAGAACAGCCACAGGAAAAATAAACAAACAATCAAACAAACAAAACCCCCAATTTTCTTCAGTTTGAAGATGTGATGGTGAAAAAAAATAAAAATTAAATCCAAATGCTGCAAGGGTTGCCTGACATGGAAACAGTAAAAAAAACACCCTTCTAAGTAACTTCTTTTCTAACATCAAAATATGTCTGTGGAAGCATTCAGTTCTCTCTTTGGACATCTTGCTGTCAGTATTTCCAAACATCATCAAAACTTGGAAGACAAGATTCTAAGAAAGTAATTTCTCAAGGAAGGGAACGTTTTTTTAAGTGCTTTTTCTTTTTACTATTATTGTATTTCCTGAGAAAGTAAGACAAAAACTCCTTTGTGGAAAAGTTTTATACTCAACTAGAGCACCTTACCTTCTCTTAGTTCTTACTGCAGCTTTTTATCTTAGTACAATGATCATCATAGCATGCGTGCTTTGAAATTCTTTAGAAGGCTGAGGTAACTTTCAGTGCTTTTTCACAGCTCTTTTATTGTTGATCTGTTTAAAACTTACAGCAGTACTTGATCATCATTAGAAATAGTAGAATACTTCAGTTCTCTGGTAAGTTTCTCTCCGAACTAAAACCTGCCAAATGTCTACTTCAGGCAACTAAGACAACCCTGCCCAGAATTAATGAAAATCTTTTCCTGGGTCAGACTGGCCATTCATATTGATTATTGGTTTCTGACTGAAATGCCTTGCCTAACAGAGTACATTAATCTTCTTGGTTACTATATGTATGTACTGTACTTGTCTTGGGAACAGAGTGTACAAGATAATCAAAGCTACCTGCTTTAAAATCCTTTTATTTTTTTCCAATCTTTATCACTTTTACACTTTAGTGTGCCTGAATGAGGCAATAAAACCTTCACATTGTGGAGGAAGTTTTTATGTCAGGAAACTGGTAATTTAATTAGAGTCAGAACACAGTTTATATGATTCAAAACATGTATGTGCACCTGCTTCACATTAAAAGGCTTAGACCTTCAGAAATGGCTAGTCAGGTATGTGACAGGAAACACAAGTAACATACTCGTAGTGGTAACACTAATAGAAAACCTCATTTTTAGAAAAAAATGTTTTTCTAAAATGACTTACTTGGCCTTATAAATAAGTATCAAATATTTTCATAGAATTTCCACCTTTTGATTAAAACAGTTTTTCCTTGAATTTTCCTTGCATAATCTAATTACCATACTCTCAAACTGGTGATTTACATATAAAAGCAGAGATTACTTTGAAATAAATCAAATGCTCAATTAAAGACGTGATCAGATGAATAATTAGAAGGAAACAAAGACTTTTAGTACTTGGACTCAAAACCTACTTCCTAGTAAAGCAGTTTCCATTCAAACAAAATTTAACACACAGAAGAGATTCACTTGATCATTTCCCCCTAACTGAAATAGCGCTGGAAACTGCTGACAACTTAGAGGCTTTATTGCCTTGAGCAGGGGGACAGCTGAGCTAATCAGAGATTTTGACTGCCATCAATTTATAGGGCAAGGGGCAGTGATTGCCTGTGTACTTCCCGTTTTCGTGCAAAGCATCTGTTCTCCAACTTCACCGCTAGACTGCAGTCAAGCTATGATACCCCTCTTCACTAAGAAGTTAGAAGCAGAGGTGTAGACCTGTCCAACCAAAGGGATATGGAAAGACCATTCAAGCTAATGTGGCTTGGATGAAATACAGCAGCATTTCAGAATGAAAACATGTTGATTCTAAGGCCAAAGAATTACACCTTTTTAATTGCTTCCTTTTCACATGTAGGAGGACAAAAAATATTTCCCCACTTTCTAAAAAGTTCATGATACTAAGGTTGGATTTGACTGGACCACACAGGAACCCTATTTTGCAAATCTTTTGGAGAAGCTGGAGTCATAGGACACAGGACACTGCAGCCTTCTGGTTATTTTGAAGCTCACCTTTCCAAATCTAGTTGAATATGAACTCAAACTTTGTGAGCAATTGAAAGAGCAACACAGTAACTCTTCGGTTTCACAACCACATAGAGATACGACTTGCAATGGTAATTTTCAGCAAGCTCATAGTTCAACATTACAAGATTTCTCATAAATGATGCTATTTTAAGAAATTTATTTAAAGCAAGAGGCCTAAACAGAGAGATTATCTCAAGCCTAACGTATGCATCATTAATTCAAATTTCAGACCCCATTAAAATCCTTCAAACCCCCCTGCAAGAAAACATCCCCACAAAGAATCTTTTAGAAAACTTCACACCATTTCTATTGTTTGACTGTTTTTCCAAATAGGATTAAGAAGAGTTAAAAACATAGACGCCATACAAAAAGAGATAAGCATAATGTGTAGTCTTCATAACTACAGTCATACGTAAGGCATAAACCAAAGTAGGCCCTACAAAAGACATATCTACAGATGCACCAAATGCAGGTACTAGTAGGTCTTCTTTCAAAGGCTGGGAGATTGTGTGTAGTGGAGTACAAGTCATTTTTTTGACTCGTTTCACCATCACAGCTTTCCAGAGCTATGTTACTTTCTGTTCGTCTATACCCAACAAACTAAAAGTCATTTAGCTGCAGGTAGAGCTGATTTGCAACACTGACAGCTTTAACACCACTAATTAAGAGCTGCTTCACTGAATGCTGCTAGAGATGAATAGAATTACAGCAAAACAAACAGGATTGATCAAGCAGTAAAGACACACAAGGTAATGTGTGATTTTGGATGAAAACAATAAATTTTGGGGCACGCCCTTAATACTGAGAAGCAACATGGATAGGAAGAAGTTGATTAAGTAAGGGCATGGAAAGAAAATACCTAGTTTACCCTTCCCACAAATTCCTGTGCTCTTACAAAGCTCATCTCCCTGTAACCCATCCTTTCAAAAATTATTCCCATATGTCCTTATGAATTTTCACTTCTGAAATTCTTACATGTTGTGACAGCACATGGGGTGGGAACGAAGAAATCGTATGTCACAGCAGGCAAAGGACAAAAAAGCAGAACAGGAGCAAAGGAGAACAGTGTTCAGTACCATGGTCAGCTCATAAAAGCAGTTAACAGAGATAGAATGGTTGGTGGCAATGACAGAGAATTTCCATTTATTGACTGGGAAACTCATTCTAGGGTAAGGATTCACATGAGCCTCACTTCTGGCTCCTGCTCTTCAACTGGTGAGTGCAGTGTTTGCCTAAAAATGCAGAACATTAAAACAAGTTGGGAATTGAGAAGAAAACTAAATAAAAGGGCAGGTTAAAAGTTTGCCATCAGCACATACATAGTTGCTTTTAGAAGTTTAATTAAAAAAAAATCTATAATTGTGAATTGATTTTGTTATATACTAAATCTAAATGAAGCAGCTAATTAGTAAACTAAATCTCTTCTGGTCTGTATGGTAAGAGTTTCTATTGAAGAGAACTTCAAAGGTTTTCAAAAATATGAGCATCAAACTTTTTTTTGAACAACAAAGGAATATACTTTGATAGGAAAATGCTGTTGCCCTATATTTGTAGTATGTAATTCTTGTTTGATAATTCCCAATGGAATTATAAGGTATCTCATAAGACTTGAGGAAAGAAGAAGGGTGCTGTAATTAAATGATGAAACAAACTAATAACATAAGTCTGACAATATTGGTTCAAGTTCTGTAAATTTAGAAGTTTTCTCATTTGAAAATGATCAAGCTGATTTTATTTTTCCAAGTAAGATCTACAGCACTTTTAGAAATGGTCACATTAACACATATTGTGAAGTAGTATTTCCTTTTATAGCCTGTATGTAAAACTGGAAAATACAGAAATTGCAGCTACTTTATAAACATACTTTATATATGATTCTGATAATATCAAGTATGAATAAACTTATTTGTCTTTACTGAAAAAACATCTCCTTAATTATGGTCACTGAAATACATCCAAAACTGAAGAACTATTTGTAAGACATCATGAGATATACACTCCCAATGTATTTTTATCCTGTACAAATTCTTTAAAGGGAACTGTTGTCACTGACATACTGCAGTATACTGAATTAATAAGCTACTCTAAATAGCAATGAAGTAGGAACTCTTTAGACCTGTGTATCCAATTTTCAGTTTTGATTAACTGGAATTTTATTTTTATCAGATCAATTTTGGTGTGTCTATTATCATGATGGGCTTCTACACCTACTTGAAAAGTGGGGCCTGCTGAAAATGCATTACCACAATATGTGATCCAGTATTTGCATTGTGAATTTAGTTGGAGACTTGGACATTTAAATGACCTAGGCTTTGAGATATCAATGACTGTCTTAAAATTATATGAATCACCGCCTGTTGATGTCTCTTTCTTCTGATTACAAAGTGCCTAAGGTGATCAACTCCTATCAGCACATTTAATTGCCAGACTCCTAAGACAGCCAAATAAATTCCATTTCTTCTATGTCTATGTCTGAACAATCACACCTACACATAAATATCTATTTTTGCCCTCATTCCCACCCCTAAAGCTTTTAAACAATTTCAAAATTCATTTCTACTTAATGCTTCTCTCCCACCAGTGAAGAGTAGAAACTGCATCCATCACTGCCACACATCTCTTTCTAATCCACAGCCACATTCCACTATTCCCCCTCTGCATACCATATTTTTTTCAATCTCTTATACAGCCAGTAGAATTAACCTTACTGGTATATATTCACGATTAATGCTGAACTGAAATGCTGTATACAGCATAAATTGTACACTGATTTACAATGTGAGGTTTTTAATGTGCAAAAAGGAACTTCAGTGACTACAGACAATTTTCCAAATGATCTGCAAAAGTAACTATGCTGGTTCATATGTACACACACTGGTATCACTGTCCTTTCATGTAAATGATTATGCCAGTTCCTAATGTTTTCATCTGAATACATTTGCATAATCACAATCCACAAAAATAAGTAAGTTTGCAGCAATAACCATGTATCTTGTACATACTTACTTGTCTTGATACAAGCTCTTTACTGGTTTATGAAAACACAGCACACTCATATATGAACAGGCTTAGAGGTCAAGATTTTCAAAGCAGCCAAGAGGATTTAGGCACATAAGTTCCACTGAAGGAATGGAAACAATTCTTGGAGTTGCTGAAGCACATTCCAAGAACTAGGCAGTATTCTAAATATGTGTTCAATGTTAAACATAAGCAGTAAAACACATTTCTTATAGGCAGAGTAAATTTAAGGAACTCCCTTTTTCCATTATAGTTATAGCTGGGAGAAATAAACAGCTGGTTTCTTCCTCATACCCCTAAATCTTCATGTTTTTAAGGAGGAACACTTAGCAAGTGCATGTCGCTTTTGCCTAATGGAATTGCAGTACTTTAATTTGATTCAAGGCTGACATTTAGATTTGTTTATATCTGGCATTTTTAATGACTGCAAAACCATCCTACATCCAAAACATTAGAGATCAAATCCTTCCCCAGTGCAGACAGTGGCAAAACTCTTGCTGAGTCTGACAGTGCCAAGGTTCTACTGTAGTCTTTCCTCTTCCTCTTTTCTCTGACGGATAAGTACAAGGTGGTCTCTAAGCATCAGTACTTGGGCTCTACTTAGCTCTGCAGAATGCAGAGAATCCCCCATGAATTTTCTTTCAGAAACCCTATCCAAGAGCAGTGAATCACCCTCTTTTGCAGCTCAATCAGTGAGTAGCAACCTGCCTCAGAACACTTAAGTGAAAGACTGGCAAGCCAAAGTTGGTATTTCGGTATCATACACAGCTTTCTTTGCCCATGTATCCTTGCAGGCAGATCATTGCTCTAGTTCTGGTTTTAGTTAGCTCAGTGATATTCTCAGCTGCAATAAACTTTGCTCAGTCTGCTCTATCCCCAGGAAGTTACTCCTGTCACCTCCCGAAGGATGCCTACTAACTGCCACCTGGAAGTCTCCTGGCATAAGCTGCAAGATCCCAATGCTGTAACACAGCTACACCTTGCCTGACTTCACCCACATTCTTTGCAACCATCCTCATATGAAGCATGCTCAATAGCATCCTTGAAAAAGGAACAGTGCTCCCTTCTCTCTCAGGAATCCTTCTGACCTGGAGCACACAAATGAAATAAATACCATCCACAACAAGACATAGTGTAAACCAAACTACCATCAATGCCTGCACCCTTACCTTTCCACAAATAATACCAATGGCATCGATAAGAGGACTAAGGCACAAAATCCTTATATATTTTAATGACTTTAATGAGATTCATATATATGCCTATGCTTGCTAAACTGGATTTTTTTTCTGAATACTGATATTCAGTAAACAAAATAAGGACCTATATGCTTAATAGCTTCTTAGCTGAAAATTACTTTGTGCAAAAATAAACCTGGTAACAACAGGACATTACTAAATATGCAAGGTATGATTTACAAAATGTTGGAATTAATGTAATCTGTGTCTGGAACATGCATGGTGTAATACAGCCTTTGATGACATGGTCATCAAAGTCCTGAACTTTTCAGTGAACATCAAGGGGCTGTAGGTTGTACATCAGTAGATGAATATTCTGCAACATGTGGTGTAAGGCAGAGAATGGTATATGAAGAAGGATGGCTTCACAGTCAAGGCAGTTGAATACTTCTCAGGAGAACTGTATTTGATGACTACCTCTGCTAAAAACTTCATGATGTTAACCAAGCTTTCTGAAACATTTCCTAGCCAGTCATTACTAGAGTGTTCCTTCTTTTAAAGACATCTGACTGAAAATGTGAATTCCCAGTGTGTTGCCTGACATGTCCTCCCATGCTTTTCAAAGGTATAGCTGAGCACTGAGTTCTAGGTGGCTGTGGTTTACAGATATGCCTTGCTATTGCCATAGCACATTCTTCTATTTTTTTCCCCCATTTTAAGTTCAGTGCTATGGGTATTTCAAACTTGTATTCAAAAAAATCACTTTAAAGGAAGCGTGCAATGTACAGAAAAATGGGAAATCTATTTAAAACAGTTAATGTACAAATATGATAAAAATGGGTTGGTTAGCAAAATTTATACTTTGCAAATTTTTGCCTTTCAAAGAAGCTTGCATTTGCGTGTGCTTAGTAGAATGTTTACTATGAGGGTGAGATGGAACCATACCAACCAAACAGCCGTAACCTGATCTTGGCAAACCACTTATAGTGTTGATAAGTATGGCTAAAGTCTACCTGATATCTAGCAGTGCACAGTCAACTGTTTGCTTTAACAGGAAAAGGTTTAATGTACGTGAAAATAGCAGTACAGGAGCTATTCTGGCCCCACAAAGCATACAACAGGTATGCACTCAGCAGAGAACTAAGACCCCCATGAGAAGAAATGGTTCAGATAATCTTCCAGAGCCAGAGTATGAGATTGCTTATCCATAAAAAAACACTTGCCACAGAGGGCTCTTATTGTTTGCTTTGTTTCTGCCCTGGTTCAGTGACTAATATGCATAATGCTGTATCTATGCGCATGCCTATGAGAGAAGAAGCATGTTTATGAGTTCTCATTGAATGGCTGCAAAAAAATGGATGAGGGCGAGTAGGTCTGAACAAATGAAGGTTTGTCAGCCTTGGTTTGAAGGTTTGACAGCCAGCATAGATTAAAGGTTGCTGAACCTTGGCTAGAGAAGAAAGACAGAAAGAAGAAATTTAGGATCTATGAATGGATCTTTTGGTAGTGGCTTCTAAGCTGGGCAGTACTGGGAAATTTTACTTTAGGTAGGGGAGGAAAAGGAGTGACTGAGGGTAAAAATGGTAAGACTTCTCTTGCAAAAAACCAAGAATAGTCAGTGGGAGGCAGTTTCTCAGTAAAAGAGAAACGGCTTAGAAGATAGCAAAGAAAATGAAGAAGAAATCCAAGATGATATGTCTGAGCCAACAGAATAACCAACCGGATGGCAAAACTATATGCAGATAAAGACAGAATGAGGGAGGAATCAGGATGTGCAGTCAGCTTTCACTAATTAGTGTTCCAGTTCCCCCTCTGAGTTATCTAGGATTCTACAAACGGAACTGGAAGCCAGAAATAAAGACAGGAGCCCATGTTCTGCCAACTCTGCTGTATTAGCAGTGTTTGTAGTAAAACACCTTCTGAAATCAAGCCCACTAGTTTATGTATCTGTTTTCCTCAGCCAAACTTTTCTGGAAAATTTATGATAGAGAAGAGGAAATTATTTATATACACCCTGGGTACTGTGCAATTAATAAAATGTCTCCATATAGACTATATACACCAGATGGCATTAATGGCAAAATAATGCATGGCACTTTAAGTATGATGTCTTGACCTACTAATGTGCCCTCAGCAAGTTTGCCGGTGACACCAAGCTGTATGGTTCAGTTGATACACTGGAGGAAAGGAATGCCATCCAGAGGGACCTTGACATGCTTGAGAGGTGGGCTGATGCCAACCTGATGAATTTTAACCATGACAAGTGCAAGGTCCTACACCTGGGTTGGAGCAATGCCAGGCACAGCTACAGGTTGGGCAGAGAAGAGATTCAGCGCAGCCCTGTGGAGAAGGACTTGGGGGTGTTGGTCAATGAGAAAATGAACATGAGCCGGCAGTGTGCGCTTGCAGCCCAGAAAGCCAACCGTATCCTGGGCTGCATCAAAAGGAGTGTGACCAGCAGGTCGAAGGAGGTGATCCTGCCCCTCTACTCTGCTCTCGTGAGACCTCACTTGGAGTATTGTGTGCAGTTCTGGTGTCCTCAACATAAAAAGGACATGGAACTGTTGGAACAAGTGCAGAGGAGGGCCACGAGGATGATCAGGGGACTGGAGCACCTCCTGTATGAGACAGGCTGAGCAAGCTGGGGCTGTTCAGCGTGGAGAAGAGAAGGCTGCGAGGAGACCTCATAGCAGCCTTCCAGTATCTGAAGGGTGGCTATAAGGATGCTGGGGAGGGACTCTTCATTAGGGACTGTAGAGAGAGGACAAGGAGTAACGGGTTCAAACTTAAATAGGGGAAGTTTAGATTGGATATAAGGAGGAAGTTCTTTACTGTGAAGGTGGTGAGGCACTGGAATGGGTTGCCCAGGGAAGCTGTAAATGCTCCATCACTGGCGGTGTTCAAGGCCGGGTTCGACAGAGCCTTGGGTGGCATAGTTTAGTGGGAGGTGTCCCTGCCCATGGCAGGGGGGTTGGAACTCGATGATCTTAAGATCCTTTCCAACCCTAACTATTCTATGATTCAATGATTCTACTACTCAGAGGATGAGGTGAAGCATAAATGAAAATGAGTGACTATGGAAAGCAATTATGAGAAATCTCAAACACTGCAATTTTAATATGAAATAGCATGTTGTGGGTCTAGGCCTGTAAATATATATATGCATGTCTACATCATAACTAGCAAAAAAGGATCTTATGAAAGCGCCTCTTTCTCTCAAGTGTAACTTTCTGTACCTCCGTTGGATAACTAAAATTTAAATATCTAGAGTACACTAAATTCCTTTCCATATGAACAACTGGTTATTGTGCACTAGGAAATAGTATGCTACTGTTTTGTTAGCTGTCCTGAGGAAAGGAAGCCCATGTAACAGTTCTGCACTGAGCTGAGGTGGAAAGATCAAGGCTGCTTGTGCAGGCAAAAGGCAAGGCTGGGGAAAGAACCCAACATAGCTGAGGGCCAGTTTTTGAGCTGTGATTCATCTTGTTTTTCTCATCTTATGAGAGAATGAAAGAAGAATCTACTGCACCTCACCCTTATCTCTACAGATGCAGAATTATTTTCTAGCCTTTTGCCCAGCCTGGCTTGACAATGGCTGCAGCCATTGGAGGGCATTTCCCTCCTACCACACAAATTCCTCCATGGAATCTACATTCATTGTTGGCCATAAAATCTCTCATTTTTAATTTTATGCCATTTGTCTTGGTCATGCTTGCTTGTATCATAGAATGTACACCCTGCTTTACCCTATCCTATTTTTCTGTCCTCTACTAACTTTTTATAGTTAGCATTAACAACCAGGCATATTTGTTTTCTGCATCTAAGTACTGTACCATATCCTTTTGTCCTGTGTTATGAAAGAATTTGTTAAATTCACCTGGGAAAACCTCATTCTTGGGTACCATCTGGTACTTTTACTCTGTTAAAGAAATGAAAGCCAAGAAACAACTACAAAAATTGATCATGATATCCAGTCTGCTTAACTGCTAGGTGGCTGCACCACTCTGCTTTGGACCTCTTCAGTTAATTCTCTTTAAAACAACACTAAAGTATGACTCCCTCTGTTCTGTACAATTCTCTAATGTCACAAAAGTCTTTGCACCCTTGAACTCACGCTCCCTTGTATTAAACCTGAGCGCACGCATGGCATGATCAGGCCATAAGACTATCATTCTGGTGAGCTGCAACACAACCCTTGCACTATTTTGGACACTCAGAACTGAAAAAAACACAGAGAAATAATTGTGCCTGAAGGACAGAGTTATGCCACAGGGCCCAGAAGAGACAAAGGGCCAAGCACTGTGTGAAGTGAGCATGATCAACCTGCTCTGGAGAAGGAAGTACAGAAGGCTGCAGTTCATGTCAGATGACCTCTGAACCCCCAGGTATCCATCCTGGCCCCCTTAAACTATAAAAATAAAGATAATGAGTCTGTCAAAGAGAATGAACGCTCTTACTGTGACAGTTCAGTTTTGTACTGATTGTCTGAAAGATCTGAGACAAGAACTTTTTTTCTTTTCTTTCTTTTTTCTTTTTTTTTTTTTTAATATGGAAGAATTATCATAACAGACAGGAAAAAGGACTTCAAACTGCAAAACAGTCACCCTGAATACCAAACTAAATCTCAGGCTAGAACTCAAAAGTATATCTATGCCAAAGAAGGGTTGCAAACATGTGCTATCAGTTCCCATACATTAAACATGAATAAAGTCAGCCTCCTTCCTCCATATGCCATATTGCTAGCTTTCCCTTTCACCCCCATCAGGCCTCAGACTCTCTTTTCAAGGTAGAAAAGGAATCCTAGAAAGGGGAAGCAAAATTGCGAGGGAATCAGCTTGAAGATCTCAATTTACTGTGCTGCACTGCAGCCTACAACCTGTTAAAAAGCATAGGTCTGCTGGAGGCTCTTCTCTTTAGCTGGCATTTAGAAATCCACAAAGTAAAAAGGATGTAGACTTTGACAGGGCTGTGTAAATACTTCTCTGTATAAGAACTGCATTTGTGTCAATGAAATCCCTCCTATAAAAAAAATGATTCTCAAAGCTCTAGGTACCTTCTGATGGTTTCATTAGGATTTAATAAATGCAAAATATTTATGAAAATTCAGTATACATGACTGCAAAAGTGGAACTTTATTTTCTTGTAAATCTGCACATCAGAAATACATAATATATATTACTATGGCCTACCAGAGAAAGAGGAAGCACAGACTTTGGCTTTAGGGATTCAGTCCAAAAGCACTGGCACACAAACAGGAAAGTAAATCCTCTGCACTCTGATGCAGCCTGTAGAGTGATGGGTACCACCAGATTCAGATTCTCAGCTGCTCTCAGGCAGTGCCCATCTCTCTCCATTAGCTCAGTGCCATTATGGTCCACTGGCGTCTGCTAAGGACTTAAGACACGTGAAATGAATCAGAATGGCAATGATTCTCAAAAGTTAGTCAGAGTTCAGAATACCAAGAATATAATCAGAAGGGGCAAGGTTTTTGATTTTTTTTTGGTGAGATATATTAATGAGCAACTGAAAGTAAAAATTTTAATCTGAATACGAAATAGCCACTTGAAAAATTCAGGAGCTAGCAAAAACTCTTTGTTTAAATACCAAGTGGCTCAGTCTCATCCTACTTACTCTTAGGCACTTCACTGAGATGCTGAGAAGGCCACACAGTTTATGTTACCTCCCCATGATAATGAAGAAATAAAGCTGAGAGACAATTCAGCATCCCAAACACATGAATTACTCATGATGGGAATCACTCCCTCCACTCACTGCTGAGGAACCCAAAGGATTAGAGACCCCAACAGTAACAGATACTGCAAAGTGATTATTTTTTTTTTAAGTTTCAAAAATCCACATAGAACATCAAAAAAGAGCAATCTAATAACCTACAGAGCTGTAGCACATGATATTCTTTTCAGTCGGAGTGAAAAGAGACCTTTCTCTGTGAAATACTACAAATATGGAAAATATTGAGGGAAAAAACACTCACATGAAGAAAAAAATAAAAGTGCCTGCTAATTTTATTCTAAGACTCTGCAGTCTTCCACTTTGCTCAGATTTGTCATCCAAGTTACACCTCTAAAGGAAGTCATGCTGCTGCTGCTGCTGCTTCCAAGGCTTTGATTGCTGTAATTGTGCTAAACACAAAAAAGCTACATGACAGTTTAAATACCTGTTTTCAGTTTGATGGGATCTGAAACACTGGACATATCTGACCTCAGAAATAAAATTTGCTAAAGGAAAATCAGCTGAACTTCAATTTTAGTGGTATTACTGCATAGTTTCTGTAATCCATTGACACTCATGTGCTGCAAAATTTCTAAGCACAAATTATGAGTACAAGTTGTACTGAATCCACTGCTGAATACAATGCCAGAAAAATGGTCCACTCTGCCTGGTCAGATCACAGCAAAAAGACTGAGGTAAAAAACTGCCAGAGCACATACACAAAGCAGTCTACAAAAAATATCATGACAATATTTTTATCATAGGAAATTTTTAGCTTATTAACTGAACCAGGATGTTTAAAAAACTGAATGCCACTACTTAATGCCACTTTATGGGTGAACTGTTGTGGTGTGTTGACCCTGGTTGGATGCCAGGTACTCACCAAGCCACTCCATCACTCATCTCTTCAGCTGGACAGGGTGGGGAGAAAGTAAGATGGAAAAAACTTGTGGGTCAAGATAAAGGCAGTTTAATAATGCAAAAGCAAAGGCCACGCACAGAAGCAATGGTAAACAAAGATTTATTCTCTACTTCCCATCACCAGGCTACGGCCAGCCACTTCCTTGGAAGCAGGGCTTCAGTACATATAGTGGTTGCTCCAGAAAACAAATGTAACAGCAAATGCCCCCACACCCCTTTTTTCCCTTATCTTTTATTGCTGAGCAGATGACATATGGCATAGAATATCCCTTTAGGCAGTTGGGATCAGCTGTCCTGGCTGTGGCCCCTCCCAAGATCTTGCTCACCCCAGCTGGCTGGTGAGAAGGGAATACTGAAGAGACAGATTTGATGCTGGGCAAGCACTGCTAAGCAGTAACCAAACCACTGGTGTGTCACCAACACCTTTCTAGCTACCAGTGCAAAACCCTGTGAGGGCTGCTATGGGGAAAATTAACTCCACCTCAGTCAGACCTAATACAAGTATACAGGCGTGTGCAAAAGAAAGTCAAGTTTTAAAAGTCAAGTTTTATAAAATATCCTTACATAAAATGTATTACTTGTGGAGTAGAAAGCTTTTTGGGGACCCAATTTGAAAATAAGGGGTTACATAAAAGGTTCTGCTTTCATCTTGTCCAGAAATAAGGGGAAGTTTGGAGATCTTAACTGACAGCGTCAGCCAAGGCTTCCATATAACTCTGTCATACAAAGATTTTGCCTCAGAGAAATTCAAAATATTCAATCCTAAATCTCCCAAGGACCGAGATGCCAAGGTCCTGATGTGACTATGTTTTCTGCTGCAGAAGGCCCTTCACTAATAAAGACTATTGCCAAGGAAAACAACACTCTTTTATAAACTTAATCATACTTTTAACACCTATGTGTTCTGTGTGATGGGATTCTGTTACTTTAAGCCTTCAGGTTAAGTGACCGCATGGCCTAATGGATAAGGCGTCTGACTTCAGATCAGAAGATTGAGGGTTCGAGTCCCTTCATGGTCGACCCTTTTGGCTACGGAACTGATGGACAGGGGCAGAGCAGTTGATGTCATCTACCTGGACTTGTGTAAAGCCTTTGACACTGTCTCACATGACATCCTTCTCTCTAAGTTGGAGAGACATCAATTTGATAGGTGGACCACTCGGTGGATAAAGAACTGGCTGGATGGCCGCATGCAAAGAGTAGTGCTCAATGGCTCAATGTCCAGCTGGAGACCAGTAACGAGTGGTGTCCCCCAGGGATCGGTGTTGGGACCGGTCTTGTTCAACATCTTTGTGGGTGACATGGACAGTGGGATTGAGTGCGCCCTCAGCAAGTTTGCTGATGCCACCAAGCTGTGTGGTTCGGTTGATACATTGGAGGGAAGGAATGCCATCCAGAAGGACCTTGACACGCTTGTGAGGTGGGCTGATGCCAACCTAATGAAGTTTAACCATGCTAAATGCAAAGTCCTCCACCTGGGTCGGAGCAATGCCAGGCACAGAAACAGGTTGGGCAGGGAGGACATTCAGAGCAGCCCTGCGGAGAAGGACTTGGGGGTGTGGGTTGATGAAAAAATGAACATGAGCCGGCAGTGTGCGCTTGCAGCCCAGAAAGCCAACCGTATCCTGGGCTGCATCAAAAGGAGCGTGACCAGCAGGTCGAGGGAGGTGATCCTGCCCCTCTACTCTGCTCTTGTGAGACCTCACTTGGAGTATTGTGTGCAGTTCTGGGGTCCTCAACATAAAAAGGACATGGAAGTGTTAGAACAAGTGCAGAGGAGGGCCATGAAGATGATCAGGGGACTGGAGCACCTCTCGTATGAAGATAGGCTGAGAAAATTGGGGCTGTTCAGCCTGGAGAAGAGAAGGCTGCGAGGAGACCTCATAGCAGCCTTCCAATACCTGAAGTGGGCCTATAGGGATGCTGGGGAAGGACTCTTCATTAGAGACTGTGGTGAGAGGACAAGGGGTAATGGGTTTAAACTTAAACAGGGGAGGTTTAGATTGGATATGAGGAAGAAATTCTTTACTGTAAGGGTGGTGAGGCCCTGGAATGGGTTGCCCAGGGAGGTTGTGAATGCTTCATCCCTGGCGGTGTTCAAGGTGGGGTTGGACATAGCCTTGGATGGCATGGTTTAGTGTGAGGTTTCCCTGCCCATGGCAGGGGGGTTGGAACTCGATGATCTAAGGTCCTTTCCAACCCTTACTATTCTATGATTCTATGATTCTATGAAAATTACATGTTCAAGCTGAAGAAGCAGTTTTCATGAAATCTATTTGTTCAAATGCAAAACTGAAATTAAGAACATGTTTTCTTTCCTTTCTGTTTAGTTTCTGTGGTTAGACTGCTACAAACTGTGGCTAGTAATTTACTTTGCAATGAACAAGAACAGACAGTTCAGCAAGTAGATGGAAAACTACAGAGAAGAAACTACGAACATAAAAGAACCATGTCTCTAACTCATTGTTAACATAAGTGCCTTGGTATAATGGTTACAAAGGAAAAGAAGGCAGGCAAGAGAGGAAGGAGGGTAGGAGGGATGCTGTATGACTTGCAGGCTGGAACTGTGCATGCAGTCCTGTATGCCTTGAAATTACTTTTCCTTTAGACCCATGTATTCAGTAGCAGAGAAGTAGAAGCACAGACAAAATTACAACAGGAATCTAATAATTATTAAGTCATTAATATTTGTTAATGCCAGAATGTTACCTATGGAAGAAAGTTGTCTTACAAATAACAGCCTTGTCACCAAATACACTAATATCTCCTTTTAACAGTCCTTCCTGATATTCAAGGTCTATCTGACTTTCTGAAGTTTCCTCATCACTGGTAACTCTCTTTGTACACACAAACACAAATATAAACCAACCATCCCCATACTTGGTGTTTATTGTCTTCAGACACTAATGTCTGCCCTCCCGTTGTTACTGATTGCATGTTAGAGCAACTTGTGATCCTGATTATCAAGATTTGTTTCAAATTCTTTGCTTTATTGAAAAAGAGCATCCATTTCAAAATTACAATCAATAATCTTTGCATTAAGTTTTTTGTTATTTCTGAGCAATCTCAAGAAAATTAGCAAATTAATTCTGCAGTTGTAATAAATTAATATATTACACAGTTACTTTATGTAACTTGTTCCTACAAGATGTTCTGGAGGCCAAAACCACAAATGGGCTCAAAAACAGGCAGACAAATCGATAGGTGATAAATTCATCAATGGATGCTAAATATAATGGCCTAAATTTAACATTCACTTCAGAAAGTCCCAAAATGAATGATTGCACTAGTCCAAGACAGAGAATGAGGGAATAAATGGGCATCCAGAGCTCAAGGAAGGATGATCTATATACGCCTATTTCTGGTACCGGCCAATTTTTAAGACATGGCAAATGAGTTGCTTTATGAGTACTCCAATATCTACATCATGAGGCTTACTGTTTTTCATGTACCTTTCAGTAAAAAATGGTGAAGAATGAAAAATGTATATGGGCAAAATATGTTTGGTTCTCCAGTTCTTTCCATCATCTCAAAAGATAATGAGATTATCTTTTTAATTTGTAACAGACAAAACACAGTGGTTCTCACCACTTACATTTACATTATACTTGCCCTGTCCTCTCCTTCCTCCAAGTAAACAAACTGAAATAATTTCAGGTATCTGAATTCATAACTTCTTTTAATAGCATAAACTGAAGTGAACACCAGTTTACATTACCAGATGAGATGGGGGACTAAAGTGTTCCAGGAATAAACTCACTGCCTCTTCAGTTGCCAGTGTTACTGCAGTTAAAGGTCCTAATAAAAGCGGATGAGCAGACAGCAGAGGATGTTAACAGCTTTACCTTCCTCACTTGAAAAGGCATAAAACTGGAACTGAGCACACATTTAATGAGAGCTTGTTTTGTGAAATCTCAACCACACTCTAAGAGCTAGCCAGATGTTGGAGTCTCCCTTTACTCCAGTCACCAGACTTTCACCTTTTCTTCCCTTACCCTACATGCAATAATGGAAATGTCTCTTGGGTTTTTTCTCTCTTCATAATGCCCAGCATTTACTACCTTCCCACATACAACTGGGGATAGAGAGGTTGGGTGGGACTGGTCTTTATTGTGCATTTTCTTCTGTCACCAACATGTTTAGTTTCTCTGCAGAGCCTTCCATTCCACCTCATTTTTCCCACAATTTTTACCTCACCAAAACTAACAGCTTGCTTTCACATTACACTTTGCATACTCTGCTCCTGAGCCTCATCAGTAAAACTAACACGGTTGTTTCTTAGTACTGTTTCAGCGCCAAGTACCTCACTGAACTATCCAAGCTTCTGTTAACTGATGCCATTTCTAACCTTTCTAAAGAAGAACAAGGTATAGAAAAAAAGAAGTAGGATTTTTTTATTTTTTTTAATGACAGCCTCAGAAGTTAAGGATATGGAACCAATTTAATCTGCCTCTGAATAAACTCATAAAATATACTCAAATAATAAACTCATTCAAATAAAAACTTAATTTTAACCAGCTGAGAAAAGTTTCTTTCTTTCCCTGTAAGAAAGGATTTCAGTTAATTTGAAGAAATGTACTGCACATATATTTCATGTAATGAAAGTCACTGTAGGTAAGAAGAGAATAGGACTGAGTGGGCATACCTTCTGCTTGATTCCAAAGTTACACTAAAGGGCAAATTAGTATATATATAGACTATTAAATTTTTCTGGTTAACCAATAATTACTTCCCATGAAAGAGGAGAAAACCCACTTGTGTTCTTTTCTGTTATTCCTGCAGTAAAAATCTGTAAGTACTGTTTTGCTGCATTTCATAAAATCATAGAATAGTTAGGGTTGGAAGGGACCTTAAAGATCATCTAGTTCCAATCCCCCTGCCATGGGCAGGGACACATCCCACTAGACGAGGTTGCTCAAAGCCCCTCCAACCTGGCCTTGAACACTGCCAGGGATGGGGCAGCCACAACTTCTCTGGGCAACTTGTGCCAGTGCCTCACCACCCTCAGAGTGAAGTTTTTCCTAATACCTAATCTAAATCTACCCTCGTTTAGCTTGAAGCCATTTCCCCTTGTCCTGTCACTACATGCGCTGGTAGGGATGGGGTATTTCTCTCTCTCTCTCTCTCTCTCTTATTCAATATATCCATTATGAAACTGCTAAAACACTAAATTCCTTCTAAATGGCTTCTCTGGCCATGTCTCCTCCATCCTCCATGTTTTCTGTCTTTTGACATTACTTTTGATCTTTTTATCTCTTCTTCAAGGTTCTCTAAAATTCTGTAACTACAGAATTCTGTAACACATTCGGATAACAACACATAGCATGAAGGATTAACTTTCTTTTTGAGGCAAAAAGGTATGATTAAATTTCTGACTTTAATCATATGCTCAAGAGCGCAGTAATCATAATAAACTTGTTCACTCAGATCACAGCTTTGTGATCTTCTATTTCTTCTCCAGATGGAGCATATATGATTAAAAGTGAATATAGTATTCTTAATCTGTTGAAGATTTTGCTATCAGAGTACGAGTGCACATATCATTTGTAAAGTGACCACTTCCATTCATGCTGACAGTGTCCCCAAGCTTTTTCTAAACATCATTCCATCTCCAGCTGTGAGTTGCATTTCTGATGGATGGACATAGGACCCCCAAATATTAGCATGAACAGGAAACTGCTGTCTGGCTGACTGTTTCCCACAAAAACCATAGTTCCAGACTTTCCCTCTTCATTACAAAACTATGCATTCAGAAGACTGAAGATGTCATTACTTGGTGTTAGTAACACCAATCACAGTTTCATGGCAGACATGAGTTGAATCTTTCAATTTCAGCTTTAAATGAGTATGTGTGCTTTACAAGTCTTTGTGGACAAGAAGACAAAGAGAAGGAACGAGTGATAGAAACATCAACAAACTCTAAAATCAACAGGAAAGAAATGATAAGAAACACAATGTGCCCTTAACATGGGATTAAAGGAATGAAAACATGCTCAAAGGTTTTAAAGGATTTTTTCTGGAACCTGGTGCTCAGTTTTCCTTTATTTGTGAACTGAGAGCTTCCTACTGTGCTTGTAGGAGTAAATCACAGTAGGCAGGAAGTTCTAACACACTACAATGTGTTGAAGTAATATCAACAGCAGCAAAATAATATGGCAGTGTGGGAGCCTCAGCATGCATTCATGCCAAATGGTTCATGCTGAAATGGAAAATACAAAGATTATTTTTCAGTGACAAAAGAAAATCAATACTTTAAATCAATGCCAGTCATGGGGAACAGGGAGAATGAGTAACAGGAGACCATAAAGCACCTTTGGGAACACTCAAAAGAAAATGCAATGAATGTAAAACCATTATACTGAAACAAAAGCCCCTTTGCCCCACATGAGGATAGATTTGCAAGTCGAAATCAGAAACCATACTGATACTAATTTTTCATGTTTCCATGTCCAGCCACTTTTTGAGAACTAAAGAAAACTTAGTTAGGTGTGTGAGTTCAAGTGTTTCAAAAACCACCAGGTTACTGCCCACCTTTCTTGCCCATCTGTCATGGTTTAGGCTAAATGCCTTTTAACTACTATGCTGCTGTATGCAGGAGACCCTTGCAGACTGCAGATCTGCCTGCACATACTGGTTCTGTCCTACCCATATGCCATGACCCAGTGGAACAAGGTGGACCCCTGGGAGAGACAAGATGGGGTACCCTGGGAAGCACAGCGGTGCCCACTGGTTTGGACATACCAAGACACACTACTCGCTGGAATTCTGAAACTCTTTGTAATCCCCTCTTTGCAGATCAGCTGTGACAGAAGTGTAAAGACATAGTTAGGCTGCTTATTTGTTTTATACAATTGAGCAGTTTGGTGCAACAACATGTTTGTGTGAGACAAAGTGAGTTACAAAGGCATACATAAGGTATCTCTGTCTGAATTATTGTTTGCTCAGGAAGAACACCAGACTTGCATTGCTCCATGTGCCATTGCAGTGTACCACCTAGATTAGCAGGGCCCGCTAGGATGAAACCCCTGACCTGGTCTGTGGGGGAACACGACCGAACAATGTCTGAACTAGTAAAACCCCAGAGACCCAGCTAGTCCATATGGAGTGTCTTCTGAAACCTGCATGGGAGAATTTTTTTATGTTACACACCACACATAGATTGCATTCTTTCTTCCATCACTCCCCACTTTAGAAAGCTGGACGTAACTCAGATAGCACAAACTCGTCTTATTGGTGTGCCTCTAAAATAGCTAGCAGGTATAAACACCACAGTAGCCAAATCTGGGAGGGATACCTTTTCCACCACAAGGAATGTGAACTAAAGTAAAGATACCTATTAAGTAGTTTTCTCAGAGTCTACAGGAAATTTGTGCTTGGCCAATAAATCGAACCAACACTTCCAAAGTCCTTCTCCATTCCCCCAGTTGTTAGAATACTTCCCCTCCCTATGCACAGTATAGTACAGAGGAAGTAAATTCTAAATAACTCACTACACTGAATAAGTGGAGTTCCACCACAGCACAGACCCAGACCTATGCAACTGTTGAAACAGAACTTTTAATAATGCTCCCTTTAGTATGTGGAGCAGTAATATTTACAGACCCCAGGGAGGAATTAATAAAACCAAACTTACTGCAAATTTAATTACAATTATACAGGGCAACAGAGTCTTCACCAGCTCCTTCTAAGAACTCCATCCTTCACAGGATATTGAATGATGACAATATACTTAGCTAACAAAGGTCAGAAGAATGGAAATTAATTGAATGTGTCCTAAAGACAAGGTATATGTTGTCCAATCTGATTAACTCTTTCCAAGATTCAGATTTATGCACCATGTTCCTTTTAAGGAACAAAACCCACCCAAACCATTAGAAAATGACTACCACAACTCTCAACTAGAGACTTAATACATAAAGAATGTCTTTAATGCATTGCAATGGCTTTAAATACATGAATTTTTTGAAAGTCTACTATCTTTTTACTTTGGATTGACAGAACTAATAATGCATGGTAAGATAAATAAAGGTGTTTGTGTTAATTCAGACTTTCAGATTTTGCTTTCTTTGGGTATACTTTAGTCTACATTTTATAAGAATAAACCCTATTTTCAGTCGTATCCCAATAAAATAATATTTGGATACATTTCTTTCCTTTGGATTGCTTTCCCTGGATTGACATACAGCAGCATCATAGATTACTGGAAACCCTGCAGATACTGCACAAAGGGATACAGAATGAGAAAAAACCTGCTAGTTGAATTGCAACTGTAAGAAGTTGTAGCACCCACTGATGTGTGAGGTTTATGTTTCCTGGAACACAATTAACTGTGTGTTCACACAGTTCCTAAAAGGAGCAAGAATGCAATACTATGTACAAAGGCAGACCAGGCAAGTCAGATGATATCTGAACTTTCATCTGGAGGAGCTTTCATTGTGAGCTGAGCTATGTTTTATCCACTTGCTTGAGACTATTACTTGAGAACACTACAAATGATATTCCTATTGCTGTCAAAAATAAGAATTAAATTTGGAATTATCAATTAAGAAATATGCTATAATTAAATATATGGCAGTGGCTTAATAAAGCAGAAATATTTGAGAATGAACAGCTTGTGGAGGGGATGAGAGGTGCTTGCCCGTTTAGTGTCCAGCAATATACATATTGCCAACAAATACGTGCATTTTAGTTTACACATTAACCTAAACATAACCAAACCTGCCAAAAATAGCAAAATCATGCTATCAGATTGCTGTCATAGATTTGGCTTTCTACTCTGAAGCAACTTTGTTTCATCCAGAAGTAAAAATATCTAACCTGCAAATAAAAACTTGAGTTGCTGTACAATACGCTGTAATAAAAAGGGATTTATAAAAATATTCCTTATCTTGGTCTGGATTTATATAAAGAATGAGGAGAGAGTTTTACAAACTCTAAGTGCGAACATTAAATCTGGAAGTTTCAAACACTGTATGGCTAACTACCTACATGCCTCTTCCCCTTTCTTCTATAAGCTATTTTAGTGATGGAACAAGAGAAATGAGATACTTCTGTGTTTATTAAGATTAGTCATGCTTCTTGGCATATGTTTTTTATTTTGCAGTGAATAAACAAGCATTTCTGTTGTGAATAACCTAGGAATGGAATCAATTTGTATATAAAGTCTGAGAGATAAAGGATGATTACTTATTTCATATTTAAAAATCTAAAATCTTTCTCAAAACAGAACTTTTATAAGGAATGCATCATTCTAATCTTCTCCCTTTCAGTGTGGTATATCTTTTTTTGTTGATTTTTAAGAACATGCCCACACTGCAGAAAGCAATGGATTTAAAGAAATTTATGACTAAAATTTTTGTAGCTATTTCGCAACACAGTCTCCTTATGCCAATATTTGAGTGGTGCTGGTTACACACAGATTTATTAAAAAAGCAATGTCATACCTGTAGACATGCAGGAGCTCTGCCCTGGGGTTTATTCACATCAACAGCCACAAGCTGCCAACCTCCAGCAGCATCTTCATGAAACATCTTGAAAGGAAAGACTGTTGTCAGAAATGTTTTATGTGCCAATAAATACAAGAGAAAAAGAATATATTCCCCTTAAGGACCTGCATATATTTTGATGATAGCTACTCTAAAATAAGAGGGAAATGGTTCTTATTGCTACAGAGAAAAAAAGAAAGCAACATGCCCTTTTTCCAGCAATAACGGGTTCTGAATTTTACTCAGATAATGTCAAACACAAGGTGTTTTTCTATTAGTTCTAAAGTAGAAACCAGTGCAATTAATCTCTCATCAGTTTCATTAGAGAGTGGTACCTTTTCAGAAAAAAATCCTTACTGAGGTAAACTTATCCTGAGGAAACACAAATACATTGTGAACACAAAAGAAGTTTCATGGTGCATTTGGAAATAATAGACAACCTAGTATTTTTTACTGGCAAGATCATTTTACTCCAAGGATCAGACTTTATTTTTGTTTCACTGAGGCATATCAAGAGTACCTATCGAGTCCTTCTGTACTGTTACCCAGAGCTTATAATTCTTGCAAATAGCTGAATGATACCCAGACTCTAATAATATAAATGGAAAAGGCTCTCTTGACCCAGCAGTATTCACATTCTACCTCTGGAAGCACTAAGTATAGGCATTTATTTATTTATTTATTTATTTTCCCCTCAGAAATTCAGACATAAAAAGATGGAGACTGCTGGACATGAGGAACAGTGAGAAACCATGTCTGGGCATGATTAACACTGTCCTTGAAAGTGGCCTTGAAAGAGAATGAATGGCTTTAGCATTTTGAATTGCAACCTGAGAGTCTGCATGCACTATGTAATGAAGTGTGGTGAAGTTCCCACATCACTCCCACCTTCTCCTTGACACCCAGCACCCAAACAAGTCACCTCAAGAACACAGCCACAGCAGCACGACTGAAGCTTCACAGCCATCCTGAGAGTGCTCGTTAGACTGGGGACAGTATCAAATATGGTTACAATGCCACAGAGTCCTTATTTAGCATCTCCGCACCAGAAAGAGTTGTCAAGTCAGCTCAGTTCTGAGTTATTCCTCTTTGTACCATGTTTTAACATGCAGTGCTAAAGTGCTTTACAGGAATCTCCTTTTATCATTTTCCAAAGACCCCTTCCTTGACTTTGACTCTAGGACACTCCTTTTCTATAGGACTATGTTTCAGGATAAGTTGAATGATTTATGAAGTGGGCAAATAAAAACAGATGTTGTTATTTTTTCTTAAGGTTATTTTATGCACGAAACAAGGAAGGTTTTTAACGTTCATCTGGTGCTCTCAACAAGAAAACAAGAAATCTTCTGCTCTTAATACAGAAAGAAAAATGGTTTTTTTGCAGTTTAGTAAGGTGGAATCCCTTTGTGTCTCACTATGCCAGTGGA
Organism: Amazona ochrocephala; assembly: GCA_039720435.1. Lineage (NCBI taxonomy): Eukaryota > Metazoa > Chordata > Aves > Psittaciformes > Psittacidae > Amazona > Amazona ochrocephala. The sequence goes on from CM077877.1 coordinate 57,985,883, forward strand.
TCAAGGAAGAAAGCAACCATTTGCTAGCCTGCAGCCAATATGTAATTTTTATTTTGCATGCTGCAATTTATATTCAACATGTTCATAATCTTTGGCATGATGACATAATTTTGGGAATTTCTTTTATCTTTGAAATGCCTTTACGTTGGCTGCTTCTTGATCATTTTGTTCCATCTTCTAGTTCACAGTGTATCAGTTAACTTTATACAGCTAAGGAATTTGTCTCATCCCTGAGATCAGAGATGAAATGAATATTCAGTTCCTCAGCCTAAGTATGTGTCATGTGGGGAACTCCTTTTTTTTTTTTTTTTCTGTTTTTGCTAGATTTTAAATTTATATCACCAAGTCTGTTTTGACAAAGACATATATAGCGTAGAAATTACTGCCACAAAGTGTATTTGAGGCAGAAAATGGAACAGCAGGCATTTACATATGGATTACAGGAATATCCAGAGGAATATCACAAAGTATTTAATAAATAACTTTGAAACACTTAAATCCTCTAGCTTAGAGAAAATAAATAATCTCTAGCTACAGAGGTTAGAAATATTTTCCTCATGGGCATGTTTCGCCTACCTTTCTAAGACCTTTTTGCAAGGCATTTGGTACTGATCCTTCTCGTACAGGCAAACTGCACTAGCCTGGAAAAGCCTGGCTGTTTGCATGTTCAGGATACATAATAAAATTGTTACAACAATGAGTGGGAGAATTTCAATCTGGACCCATTCACCCACATTTTTCATACTAGGTCTTTCACACTACAAGGCCCACACGTAGCAGCGCCATTCCTATCATGGCTACTTCCTACCGATTTTCTCTTATTCAAGGTCCCACTTTCTGCAGCTACCTCAGCAGTTAACACGGCCCCTTCACTGCCTCAGGACCTCATTCCTCCTGGGTCTCAACATGTCCTCCCTGTTCCAAGACCAGCCTCCCAAATATGTCAGCTACCCTCTGACCTCTTCCAGCTACAGCTTGTGATTTCGGCTCTTCTTCCTTAGCCCAGAAAGTGATATTCAACAGCCCAGAAAGTGATATTCAACAGCAACCCTGATCCCAAACTCACCAATGACATGATAAGAAAGCATTATCCTACTGCTACAATTAAAACAAAATAAAATCATAGCAATAACATACACAGCCATATAGAAAACCATAGTACAGTCTTCTTTAAGAAGGCCTAGTTGGATAATATAACCTATAATTTATTTTTATATGAAAATTCATGTATCAACTTCAAAATATATGTGAAAACATGCAAAGTCAAATAAATCAGATAATATAGTAATTTTTTTTCTTACTATTAATTCATAAACTAAACCAAATCAAGCCCCCAGAGAATCTTAGCATCTCAGGGGCTTCACCTGGGTGGTGGCAGTTGAAGTAGTACTGCTCCTGGACCCCCACATCTGCTGGAACTGCACTCTAATTTCTGCGAATGTCTCAATGATGACTGCAATGAAAACATTCTGAAAAAAAGAACAAGAAAGAATGGCTGACACAAAGCTCAGCAAGCAGAAAAGAGAAGAAATTCATTCTGGTATGATCTACATTGCAGACAGGTTTAAAAGAACACATTTTTCAGTACCTTAACAAGCCAGGCCAGAAAGAAAATTAAGGTGATGAAATAGAAATATGAACGCCATCGGGGAAAACTGTCGATTGCTCGGTACATAAGGAACACCCAGCCTTCCTGAGAAGCAGCTTCGTAAACAGTAAATATGCTTGTGCCTGTTAGAGGAAAAATGAAAATGTTTGGCATTAAGCCTCTCTGAAAGTTTTCAATATCAGCAAACAATCATCTTTTATCTATTCTATTTTCCCTTTCTCTAAAGGGTATCAGCTCGCCTCTTTTCCTTCACAGGGAATTTTTCCAGATGAATCACCATGTTTCTTCCTTTTGCGACTGAATATGAATTGGTTTTGTATCAGATCAGACTGACTTCCTTTTCTGTCTGGACACACATGGATAATCCCTTAGGTGGGTTCACTGACAGCCTGCAAATGTCTCCAAAGGCAGAATTTGTCCCTTCCTGTGACTTCAGCAGCATCCGTGAGAAAAGACAGATTCCATTGAAACTATTGAGCTGTTTCAAAATCCAGGCCAGTAGCCAAGGTAGCTGCATTAACATACATGTGTTGCCTTAAAAAAACATTACAGCATTTTTAAGTTGAACTTCATACATCATCTGGGGAGAGGAGAAGATGCAAAAAAAGTTATGAGGGGCTTATGTGCTCAGAAACCGCTTTTGACTAAAGGCTATCACGTTACTAATTTTAAACTTCAGATTCAAACTCATCCTAGTGTTGGAGTTATATGACGCTTCAGCCAGTTTCCCCTTCCTCATCTCTGCAATAAAAGCTTCAAAATAGAGTTTGTGGTTAGGGTTTGTATGGCATTCCTGTTTGATGTAATTTTCTGTTCTGAGAAGGAACACAATTAAACTGTGAAATTAAACTGTGAAATCTCACAAACTGCTGTGAAATCACAGAATTGTCCTAAAGCCACCTGCTAGCTCTGCTCCACTACTGCTTCGCTCCATGTAGTTTTTATCTTGGATAAAAGAGGGAGTGTGAGGAGTGCTGCCCTTAGCAAAACATAGCAGCTGCTAGCAACATACAGATAGTAAGCACGAACCAGCTGGCTATCTGATTCAGTCCACAGGGAAAAGAGGGGTTAGTCAGAAATTCCCAGAGCCCATAAATTTCCCAAAAATTTACACCAAATCACAGGAGCGCTGTGCTGCTGCTCTCCCACTGAAATTGCAGCATCTACATCGTTTCCTCTGCTAACACAGGTGGGATGAACCTGGAAGTGATTTTGCCTCAGGGAGTCTCTTTTTTGTGGACAAATCTTCACTGATAAAAGAAGACAGGGATAAATGGAATTTTTTCACTTCTTTGATACGGAGGTGTTGAATGGTTAACAAGCTTATGGTGGATAGGCAAAAATGTTAATCCTCTGTCTTAATTTTTCTGGTTATTGGGTTCCTTCCTATTTACTCCATATGGTTCTCAGGACCAAGGAACAGAAATAAAAATAAGAAGAAAGAAAAAGCATTCAAGCATAGATAGCAAAACCCTTTCTATTTCTTCAGAAAAGAGAGTGGTCTCTATCAATAGTGAAATATTCATCAGTGATTACTTCATGGGTATTTTGCATTTCAAAAATTCAAAAAGTAATGGTTTAATTATCTAATATTATACTGTTGCTGAACTGATTAAATTATTGAACAAAACAGTGCTGTTGAGGACAGGCAGAGATTAAGGAGAAAAAAAGGAATCTATTAAAAGTTGCTGGCTAGGAAACTGTCATTAGTCATTACCAATGGGAAAGTCACAGTGAAGATTAGTAAAATAGAGGGAATGTCATGCAAAGTATTTATAACACATACACTGGGCCATCTGCCACAGTAAAGCAATACTGCGAATGGACAAAAATGCACAATTAACCCAATTAAAATAACATGTGCTCATCTGTGATGCTAAATTAAAAATATGTCTTTTATATAAATGGTCCAGGTGTTCTTAAGGCTATTAGAAAGTAATCACCACTAAGAATATACATTCTTACTTAATATATGTGACTCGAAAGTAATAAAGTTTCTAATACTGATGCCCGGAACCATACTGTTAACTATCTCCATAAATACTGTTTCAACTGGAAACAGAATAAAGGAATGACAGTAAGGGATCCAACACCATGAAATGCTTTGCAGTTAAAAAGAAGAGTAATTCTCAGTTAACATCTGCCTTACTGCAGTTTTTGCTCTTTTAAAAGTTACACTTACCATCAGCAACTGATTCTATTTTTTTCTAAGTATTTTTTTAATATCTGACTCTATCTTCCTAAAGCCACAACTTTCTAAGTTATGAAATAGACTGTCCTTTCACAGCAGCATGCTGTTTTTCTCACCATGTTCAAAGCCATATAGAGGGAGAGAAAGTACCAAAATTCTAAGTAATGGTGGGATACATCACAAAAAAACAGACATAAAACCTAACTTTCTGCCGCTTAGATCAAATGGCAAAATTCTCCATTTCCACAGGCATCAGTATTCTATCTACCAGTGACACGGTGTCTTCTTCTACTAGTTCAGAGGGCTTAAGTCCTGACCACAGAGTGCTAAGAGTCCAGTGGTTAGGGCATAAGAGCATAAGACCTCCTGGAGTTGGTCTAAGAAAAGCAGAAATATGGGTGGCAGGGTAAATGAGGGCTTAGAATACTTGTTGTCATCTTTTGTCAGTGTCCTGAACATTCAGACCAAGATTTGTACAATCTACCTACAGGCATCAGCAAGACATTTCAGTCATGAAAAAGCTTCGAACCATGAAGAGGGTTAAACATAGGACTATAATATTATTCATCAGTTTAGGCATATTGGCATGGGTAACTTGTGGAATTTGAGAGTAGGACTTCACCATCTGCATCTAGAATATTGTTAAATCTTAGTAAATAAAAATATCCAGAAAATATTTACAACGATTTTCCTATTTGTCTCAGTAGATGGCTAAATCTGAGTGGCAAGGCAGATTAAAGTCATTTAGAAGGAACTTTCTGATGACGACAGAGGTAAAATAAAGGAATATACTTTGAATTCATTTCCTTTTGTTTGACCTTGTCTAATAAATTCCACATTTTTGGGTTACAATAAAACAATTCCTTTAACCACACTGATAGTTAATTAAAACAAGGAAAGAAAACATTTCTCAACACACAGATTAAAACTACACAAATCCATATCATAATATGTATCAGTCTCAAAAGACTGCTTCATGCAACCAATAAACACTACTACCTTTGAAAATGGTTTACAGCTGCACTCAGTCATTATTAAAAATGAAAGAAAAAAAAAACCAAAACAACCCAGCAAATGAAAGATTCAGTGAAGTACAGGAAAACAGATTGAATCTTACTTAACCTATGCAACATTTTCAGTTGCTTCATACAGTATAGAAGAAAAGACAGCAATCAGAAACTAACTGTATCCCTCCTACTAATGCATGTTTAGGTACATAGGCATTCAGCACTGAAATGCAGGGGGCTTATGCCTTCTTCAATACATGTTTATTTCAGTTCTACCAGCTGGGAGCATTAGCCCGAAGGGGCATGGAGGAAGTAGTTACTATAACACTTAAATTGTTATAATAAAAGAAAATTCTACTTGTTTCCATGCCTAATCAGGGAGCAAAGTCACCTGGCTCTTCTGTGCTGTAGAGATGAACAGAGCGCCAGGGAAAAAAGAATTATAAGAGGCAGAGCACATAGGTAATGACTTTCCATTTCCATTACCTATTAGGGGAGTGAAGAAACCTATCCTGACAAAATCCTACCTTTTAAATACCTAAAAATCGTAGAAGGTATTTTTTTAAAGGAAATTACTGGCAGTTGACAGAGGAATAATAGCATCATTATGCAGGGATGCTATTTTACATAGTTATTTTATATTTATGTATATTCTGTAGACAGGCAGGATTTTCTGCTTGTTTCTGTGCCTCTGTGACACTACCATGCTCTGTGACATCAGTTCTTGCTATCACCAAGTCATTCTCTGAATGGACATCATGAAAAAGGAAGTGTACTGAATAATGCTGTAATTTTATAACTGCAGAATTAAAGGAGCAGGAGCAGAGCTAAAAGGTCATGTGGAAAATTCACTATATTTGGAAACAGAACCTTTTCCTCCTAACATGATGTGATGTTCTTGCTTCTTGATTTAAAATCTCATAGTATTAGAGGAAAAGAATGCATGGTGGTGAGAAGGTGACTTTTATTAATATCTTTGTGCTATGTGATTTGTAGCTGTTCCAAGTGAGAAACAATAAAAAATAAGCTTAGGTATGCCATCAAATCCAACATTTCCTTCAAGCATAATCTATGTCTATTGACTACGCTGGTTTACCATGTCAGCATTCACCCAGTTTTCTTGTGCCTGCTGTGAAACTGCTGAGAAAGAAAACTTACAAAAGGCCCACTTTATAGAAAATAAAAAAAAAAAAAAGGTAATTTTTTTATTTTTTTATTATTTTCTTTCTTAGTGAGGAATTATTCGGGAAAGTAAAAACGTTATTAAAAACTTGAAATCCTACATATTGTCACCCATAAAATGCTTCATATGCCAGCCGGTAACAGGCTCCTTTTCCTTACTTTCCAGTAACCACTAGATGGCGATCGTGCACCTCGGGCACATCTGGAGCATCAGGCGGCGGGGAAGCCACCACCCTGAGCGCACAGGGCGATAACCGCCCGCTGCGCTCGCAAAATGATTGATTTTTCTATTTCCCGGCAAAACTAAGCAGCCTTCTAGCAGGCGCTGCTGCCTCATTTAACATATTTGTTGTGCTGAATACTGCGCTTTCCTTAAGATGTTTTGGTGAATGTTACGTCCATAAAGAAATGACCTTTTGCTTAGCTATGGAAATGTTACCAACCCTGTTTCTGTCCTTGGTCACTTTCACTGGTAAAATCATGAAGCTGAATGTTCCTGCAAGGCATGGATACTCCCACTGCCCTGTCAGCTTTTAACTATGTCTTACATAGTTCAATACAGTATCAAGGTGTTTGTACAACATTGCATGCAGTCAGGATTTTCCAGCTGGCTTAACACTACTGCTTTGGTGAAACTAGAAGGGAGTAAAAATTGCCCAGAAATGCAAGGACAAAGTTGTTAGCACTTCTGGGAAGTAGCTGATACATGGGACTGAAATCAACAAGAAGATCAAATCCTGAATGGCTTCATGGGATTTCTTGCTTGTCTCCAAGCGAGCGATCCAGTCGATTTTACTCTCCCAAACCAACTCACACCAGCCAATTTGCCAGCCACCAGACTGAGGAGGAAAAGAATCAAAATGAAACCTCAACTCCCAGCGCTGTTTTCCTGTGACTAAGCTGTGGGAAAGATAGCAAAACAGAAACTCTGCAGAGCAGAAAAAACACACTGCCAGTCTGAACAGAATATTTTAACCCTTGTTAAGTGCAGTGACTTCAAACATACAGTAATGATGTGTTATTGATTCTCCATTTTGAAAATCTGTTTCCTTATGAGATGAAGCTTTCATATATGAGAATAGAGTGCATACAGTCTCTGTATGCATAAAACCACCAATAAGGAGATAAGGAAAGAGTGCATACGTAAGTGCTAAGATCAATGCAGTTTGTTCTACAGACTTAGCAATGGAAAGACGGAAAGTCAGCCAAGTTTCAGAGAAAATGTTGATGGACTTAGTTGCACTGTTTGCAAGTTTTTAGAAATCTGTTCGCTGTCCAAAAGTGTTAGCTTACTAATATGAATGTAGCAATGCTGGCATATGCATGGACTGCACAGGGTAAACAGAAGAAGCATGGCAGTTCATGCTCGGTTCATGGAATCACAGGATCATGGAACACAGAGGTTGGAAGAGGCCTCAAGGATCATCTGGTTCAACCTTTCTAGGTTCTAGAAATGATCTAAACTAAACGTCTCAGCGCCCTTTCCAGTTGAATCTCTGAAGTGTCCAACATTGGGGAATCCACCACTACCCTGGGAGATTATTCCAATGGCTGACCTCATTGTGAAAAATTTTCCTCTTGTGACAGGTCAGAATCTCTTCAGTAGTAACTTCTGCCCATTACCTCTTCACTTTTCCATGTGACTCCTTGTAAAAAGGAAGTCTCCACCTCTGTACCTACCCTTTAAATGTACAGTATTTAAATGAACAGTATTTAAAGTTATTTATTTAACAGTTATACCATTAGTCTTGCATGTGATAGCATTTGTGTTCCCTGATGTAATATTTAATGCTTTAAGAAGAGAAGCCTGTTTTACATTTGCGAGCCAGTCCATGGTGTAAACAGAGACAAATTACTTTAGGGGTGCATGTTTACGGCTATCAGCCAGACTAACATTTATATTTGCTTTTCTTTAACACTTTTTTGACTAAAATGCTCCTCAGCTATATATTCACAAATAACAATAAATACGGATCCAAAATGTCAGCAGAGCTCATAAGATGGCTTTGTATGCATAAATACTGTCTGCTTTTTCCTTTGTGTCATTGCACGGCTGTAGTGTTAATATACACTCTCTCTTAATAATCACTGGTTTGTTTTTTTATGTGTACAGCAACCTCACAAACTCTACTGGCAGTTGATGAGACTCTAGGAAATGCTGAGCTGTGAATTGTTCACACCTCTCACACCACTACTTCGAAGCTCTGCAGCACAGTCAACAACTCCCACCTCTCATTTCCCCTAAGGAGCATCTTTAAGGATGCAATTCTTTGTGGATTCCTGGGCTCCCATCCTCAACAGAACAGGCAGAGCTTCAGGCTGGAGCCTGGAAGTAGGACATTGTCACAGTTGTGCTTTTCCTTATCAGAGAACCAAACTGCAATAATACTTACTTTTCAGATCTGAAAACCAAGAACACAGAAATCCCTAGGCCTTGGTTAAGAGTAACAAACAGTGTGAAGATGGGTCTGTCACCACCTCAATCTTTCCAATGAAATGTCTCTGATTTAAAGTACAGTCATAGTAGATCAAATGACTGCTACAATAAATGTTATGACAAAACTGTGTAACATAAAAAGTGTTCAATAGAAGGAACTCTATAATTTATATTAACATATTCCTTTGAAAATGAACCATGTTTTCATAGGACTGTTATTTCTTCTTTAAAAATATGTTATGTATGTATCTTTACATGCCTTTAAAACCATACAGTGAAAGCGACAGTCCAGAAACCAAATATTCACAAATTGTTCCATTTAAAATTTAATTAACATTTTAAGGGTTATCACATTCAAAGCACAAATTTAAGACAGGTTCTCAGTACAGATATTATGTATTTGGATTGTCATTCAGCCATATATTAAACACTGGGAATAACTACTAAAATCAAGGTAGTGATGAATCCCTTTGTTAGAGAGAAAACAAAGTATGCAAATCTTCCTTGACACAAGACATGTAAATTCAGCATTGACTTTCATACACTGTCAATCAAAAGTAATCGCTTGTTGCATTAACTTTCCCAATAGTCAGAACAATCTAATTCATTGTAAGTTCAGTCATGAAACAGCAAAGGTACCATGCACCATGGCATGCTTAATTTGTTTAATTAATAAAAAATGTGTCTGCTTTTTAAGATGAAAGAAGTATGGAAGAATAAAACCATAGAACATATTCATATAGTAACACTTCCTAATCTAGAGTGATCATGATGATATTTGTTCTGGTTTGGCTGGGATAGAGTTAACAGTGTTGTGGTTTGGATTTTGGATGAGAATAAAGTTAGTAACACACTGATGCTTTAGTTGTTGCTGAGCAGCGCTTACACTAAGCCAAGGACTTTTCAGTTTCTCATGCTGTCCTGTCAGCGAGCAGGCTAGGGGTGCACAAGAGGTTGGGAGAGGACGCAGTCAGGACAGCTGACCCCAATTGGCCAATGGGATATCCCACACTGAAGAGAGAAAAATCTTTGTTTCCTAAAGGGGAGAAAGGAGCTGTATGATTGACTGCTGCATGAAAACCCAAATGATACTCAGTGACCTGTTTAGTTATTAATGAGTTAAGTGCTCCCAGGCACCTTTTATGTGCTACTAGCAGTAAAATAATTTACCTACATTGTTGATGTGAGAGAGAGGTTTGCCCACTAACCTGATATGTGCAGTTAGAGAGCAGGCAGAGACAAGAAGAAGTGGTTAAGTGTGCTGATAGCTCACTAAACTCCACAGCACCTTTGGGAGATAAGTATATTGTTAGTTGTAGGTTCTATTAAGTTAGAAACTTTCCTCAAACAACACAATAAGTGTCTAAGGTGACACTATCTTAAAGATTTCTGATTTTAAACGAGCTGGGTGTCAAAAGAGGAAGAAATTGATTTATTTATTTTTGTCATAAGAAACATACATGCTTGTCAACAAGAACAGGTCAAAACTTTTTTTCTCCTTCAGGAAATGAAAGGTTGAGTTCTTTTATTCTTGACTGTCTTAAAGAAAGTGTTTGCATGACCATATTTCTACTGCTTATCAGAAGAATTCTTGGAAGACTAGCACTAATACACTAAGCAGCTGGAAGGTCTACTTGAAGATGAAAATCAAAACTTTTGGCAAGAAAAACTGTATAAACTGCCAGGTAATTTTCTGGGAGAGAGAGTACTTTCAAAGTTTTAATATTCTCTGTTTAAACTTTGTTTTCAATATTATCTTCTTCTGCAGAAATCCTTTCTGATCTTTATGGACTACTGAAAATAGTTCTACACACAGAAATTTCCTGGATTTATCACTGTTCAATCAATGTTTTTTTTTGTCCCCAGATACACCCTCTCTTTTTTCTCATCATCAAGTTTACCTGCAAAGATGTTTATACTTTGTGTAGGTGTATGTCAACTCTGTCCTTTTTCTCAAAGCTGCTTTAATTTCTTATAGACCTATGATATTTAACATATTTTTCTTCAGAGCTTTTGGAGAATGTGGCATTTTGTACTGAGCCATGTGAACATGTGGTTTGAAAAAAAAAGAAGGATTGTGTATGAAAAAAACAGTCTTTTGGCATTGTTCACTGGAGCAGTTTCCCAATACAGATCGGACCTACTCCCAGAAATATTTTATCAAAGGATAAGACAAACAGACCTCATTTTCCATATTGAAATAATTTTCAGTTGGCGGAATGAAATCAGAGCTTTTAGGTTTGAAGATGCAAACAAGTGACATGCATAAATTCAGGGATGACTTTCTGCATGCCATTTACTTCACAGTGACTACCTCTTGGCCAACATTTCACCTTAAAAAAGACCTCTAGAAGACCTTCCTTTCATGGAAGTCAAAGGCACCTCTAATTATCTATTACTTAAGAATAAAAGCATACATATGGACGGTTACTGCTGAACTTCATAAACACATCTTGTTACCCTCAGTAACATATCTGTAGGTCCTGCCATGGCTTGGGTAGAATTTTATATCATTACAGTATGTCCCCCCCTTTTTTCAGAACAGGAAACAAATCGTGACCCTAACTTGGAAGCTCTGCCAGCCCATTCATGTGTTATTTTTTACAAGAAAACTGTGTTCACCATTTTTAAATCGCACGGCCTAAAATCAGGCATGTGAGCTGATGTTCAGATAGTTGACAATAGTCTGATTCTTTGCCATGCTGAAGGAGACAAGTTCAGAATTTCCAGTCCTGGCCTGAATTTTAGTGCTTGAAGCCAAAGGGAATTTTATATTTTCTTTAGTAGAAAAAAAGTTAGATTTATGGTTCTGAGATTCTACGACATAAATTCCTGGAAAACATAACAAATACTGGGAAAGTAAAATATTTTATCAAAGTATTGTTTTCAAAACACTTATTAAATTGCATGTCACATTAAAAATAAAGCTACAGATTGATAACTATACAATGCAGGCAAGGGAAGAAAGCACAACTGTTTCCAGACCCATTCATTCTACAGCATCTGGGAAATGGGCTTCCTAAAAAGAATACAAATGCAATAGAGAGTCTCAAAAAATACCTGCTTCCAAAACTGACCATAAGGGAGATCTGTGGTGCCCTGGCAATAAAACTCTTTCCAGCGACCTTCCTAAGGAACTTGTTAAAGTACTGACTAAATGCTTTTAGCAGGATTCATGCGCTCAGGTCAGAAATAATTGAAATAGAGGGGAAACAACTGTTAGCAGGCAACAGCAAGCACTGGAGTAACAGAGACGGTTGTAGAATCTGTCTCCTTTGAGTTAAGAATACACTAGACAAGCATCTATAAGGAATTACTTCAGCAGAGGTGACTGAATCTTGGGGTAGCCAGGCAATGAGCTCAGTCTTCCAACAGATACCCATTTGAGGCTCATACTAGTTTTCCCCTATTTAAGAGCATTACAGAATTCTGTAAAGCCATTACAGCATCTTATCCTCACTAGTTAAAAAAGGAATGATATTAATATACATGAAGTAATCTATGCTTGTTTAGGCTGCCTGTAGACACTCCTTTTCCAAATGCTGCATGTAGATACTAAAAGAAAGCAGTTCAAAGTGCAAAAAGCACCTTGCATTAGAGTTATGCTTGGACAACTGCTGTAAGAATGGTGGCGCAGAGCCAAATTTCACTGTTTCTGAACCAACTAAACCATATTCCTCAGCAAAACGCCCCCCCCCCTTTTTTTTTTTTTTTTCTTCCATAAAGGAAGCATTTGTGAGTCATAGCTTGTAGATCTAACTTCAGAAAAAATAAAGAGATGTAAAGTAATAATGTGAATTGGGCTACATCAAAAGGAGTGTGACCAGCAGGTCACGGGAAGTGATCCTGGCACTTTGCTCTTGTGAGACCTCACTTGGAGCACTGTGTGCAGTTCTGGTGTCCTCAACATAAAAAGGACATGGAACTGTTGGAACAAGTGCAGAGGAGGGCCATGAGGATGATCAGGGGACTGGAGCACCTCCTGTATGAAGATAGACTGAGAAAGTTTGGGCTGTTCGTCCTGGAGAAGAGAAGGCTGCGTGGAGACCTCAGAGCAGCCTTCCAATGCCTGAAGGGGGGCGATAGGGATGCTGGGGAGGGATTCTTCATTACGGACTGTAGCGATAGGACAAGGGGTAACGGGTTCAAACTTAAACAGGGGAAGTTTAGATTGGATCTGAGGAAGAAATTCTTTACTGTGAGGGTGGTGAAGCACTGGAATGGGTTGCCCAGTGAAGTTGTGAATGCTCCGCCGCTGGCGGTGGTCAAGGCTGGGTTGGACAGAGCCTTGGGTGGCATGGTTTAGTAGGAGGTGTCCCTGCCCATGGCATGGGGGCTGGAACTAGATGATTTTAAGGTCCTTTCCAACCTTAACTATTCTATAATTCTACGAATTAATAAAATGTCACTCAAGATATGAACTGACGATAAATTAACTCCGTCTGTAAGGCTCTGAATACTACAGTAGAAGCACCAGAGCCAGATGACACAAAGTACTAATCTCCTATAAGCTGACCCTGCCCCTTAAAAAATTCCCTGGTTTTGAGGGCTTTACTTGTACTGAAAGGTTGCACACTGCAGCCTGTGTTGTCCATCTGCACCCTAACTTATGCCACCGTAGGAAATGTCTGCTCTCCCACCCCCAGCATAAAGCTGGTCCAAAGGCATTAAGCTGGTATAATTTCAGTATCGTGTGCCTCTCCTGCTGACTCTGACAGTAACACACTCATGTACCCCTCCTCATCCTGAGCAATCTCTACTGCAGCTCTTTGCACATATCAAACCACAGCCGAGTCTATTGCAAAGCAGCACTGCTGCGAGCACTTACGTAGTCAGATACTGTAGCTCCTGCTTCCTGATGTTATTTTCCTGTGGATGTGCCTGCACCAAGTGTAGCTCCCTCCAAGCCACACACACCTTCAGTACTATTCCAAATAGGAATCAACCACTATACAGATGGATATACAACCATTCTGCTCCAAAAGGAACCATGCCTAAGCAGTGTGAACATGAGTCAGTCAGTCTATATCACACCATTTGTAGACCAAAGACCAATGCTAAGCAGATGATTTTATTAGTGTAAATCCCATCTCTGACACAATTTTATATTAGACATTAGGAAGAAGTTCTTCAATGTAAGGGTGGTGAGACACTGGAATAGGCTGTCCAGATGCTGTGGATGCACCATCCTGGCAGTGTCCAGGCCAGGCTGGACAGGGCTCTGAGCAACCTGGTCTAGTGGAAGGTGTTCCTGCCCATGGCAGAGGAGTTGGAACTGGATGATCTTTAAGGACCCTTCCAACTCAAAGCATTCTATGATTTTATGATTCTATGTTCTCACAGTAAATGGCTCAGCAGCACTGCAGATCAGAAGGATATATGGTCAAATAACTAAGTCTAGATACAACCTCTTGTAGTGGGAAGTTCCTGAGCTCACATTGACAAACAATGGAAAATACAGAGGGTGAATATCACTAAGCACTTGTCTCTGACCATAAAGACAAGAGGTAATATTGGCATTGAAATAAGTGGCCACGAATCATAGAATCATAGAACAGTTAGGGTTGGAAAGGATCTTAAAATCCTCTAGTTCCAAACCCCTGCCAAGGGCAGGGGCATGAGTTAGGCTGATTTTTAGGCATTTTCTAATAATCAGAGAAATAAAGTCCTGAAAGAGTCTTTCATCTTGTTTTGCCTCTTCCATTCCTAAGTTTTCTAAGTTGGGACTTCATACTCTTCTGAACAATAGATATGGCACAGTTCCCTATGGTATAGGCAAGAGTATCACTGAGGTTCCTTTCAGCTGAAAGGCAAAGTTTCCTCAGTCAGTGTGATGACACAGGCACCAAACAAAACTCTATTAAGCTCAAGAGTCCAGGCTCAATCCTCAAGTAGCAAACAGTACAAAAATGTTAATTCTTTCCTGACAAGGGAAATTTCTAAGAATGTTTCTGATGAAGTTATGCAGGAAGGATTAACAGCATGCTCTGTTCTGGAAGTACTAAGCAATGTGGCTGATTTGCTCAAGTACTGAGCAACAGCTGGGGAAGGGCATTCTTTGGTTCAACATCTGGTTTTGTTGCAAAATATCTGTTTATTTTGAACTGAATTTAAATTCCCCAGTGCAAACTCTTCCAAAGTTGCACCTTCCCTGTTGTGGCTGAAGACACTGTGGACACAGGTTCAAACCTGCATCTGCCTGCAGTAAGTGAATTGCACACAGAACTAACAATATCCCCATAATTTGGTAAAAAACGCTCACTACAGCAGCCCTAACCATTCAAACACTCTAAAAACTCCTGTCAGCATAGTGGGTCAAATTTTTTGATGATTAATATTTAACTGAAAGACTGCTTAAGGACCAGAAGAAACTAAACATGCTTCTGCTATGAGTCTGCAGACCCGAGAAAGCACTTGTGTCACGGATTTCATGGTACTTCTAAAATAATCAGAAAAACATCTGGAGAAAGACAAGCTAATGCAGACTAGCTAGTTTGGTACAGCATAAAGCATCACATCTGACAAATCTGGCAAAAACATTTGACAAGAGAATAATCAGAGAACAGATGGGGTGAAGCAATATAGGTTTAAGACACTTGTGAAACTCCTGTAGAGAACAGATTAACCCCAGTTTGAGCACGTGAGAAGCTTACTGGATAAAATGACAAGGTGAAAGACTGCGAGACTAAACTGATTGTGAAATTACCATAAAGATGTCCATTAAATTAATCCCACAAGCTTCCCAGAAAAACAATTCAAAGCCAGTATTTTCCTTTGATACTCCAAACTTTCTTCAGAATTTTTCTTAGTGCCCCAGTGATTGCAGTCAATATCCTTAGCCAAGGTATCACTGTCTTGATATGTGATAGTGAAATACATATCTGTGGCTATGGTATAGTAATGGCAGAATGCTGACTTCTTAAATGGCTTTCACAATATGGAATTTCCACTCACTGCCACTATCCCTCTGTGAATTAGCATTACTGCTCCATAGTGCTGTATCAGGTATCAAGGACAAAAAGAAAATATCCAGGTAATGGCAGAATTATGATTCTAAATGAAATGCAAAAAATTAAAAAAGGAAAAAGAAAACACAGAGTTTGTTCTGGAGGAGAGGATTAAATAGAAATACAACTGAAGCTTTTTTGTTTGAGAGATGATGATAAACATATTTAATTAATTGCCACTTAACCTCAGAATTCTAAGTAAAATGCCTAAAACCAGCAAATGAAAAAGAAATGTAAGAAAAATATTCATATGTAGAACATAGCAAAGTTGGCTAATACAGAAGGATATGCAAGGAGTACACATGCCAATATAAAAACCATGCAAAACCTGCCACAGGCAGGTAATTAGAAGAAAATAATATCCCAGTTTATCACAGGAGACATACAGAAGTCCTGTTGTGACTAATCTATTTTATTTGAATTTGTCAGCCCCTGGGTAAGTTCTGTCAAGATGAATCAGCAATGTACAGAGTCAGCTCCTCAAAAAACAGAACAGATTTCTAAAAGTTTTATCTTGTATGCATTACCACAGAGCATCTACACTCTACGAACAGTTAGATATCCCTGACCCCCTGGTAACTGACACGGTCTTCAGACAGAAAATTTGCTGTTTTCACTTCTTTTGAATTTTAGCATTCAATAATTCTAATTCTTTCAGTATTACTAATTTAAAAAGTGTATAGCTTAGCTGGTCACAGGGACCCAAAGTCATCCAATCTCACTGTAGCTGTTTCACTTAAGTGCCAAAACTGGGAGCTTATTTACTGCAATCCTCTTCATAGTGAACAGAAAAAGGTGATACTGTTGTGTGGTTTACTCCTTCTTATATGCGAACTGAGACTCTTAAGGTTCATGCTAATTACCTAATTACTGTGGTCAAAATCTCCTACTGAAATGAGACAAAGTGCTGATCATTATGGTATTCTCTACTGAAAGGTGACAGCAATACAGATTTGTAGGAAAAGTAGAGTTCCAAAGCAGTTTTTGGATGAAAGTGGAAAATGTTGACTGCAGTATGGCAGAAGATGTGTCTTGATGCTTCCCAAGATGACCCATCATACCTTCCCTGTATATGGAATAGCATGTCTTCAAAAAGAGTATTATTTGAGTAACAGAGAAATAAAGTGAGACTGTGTACCATTTAATGAAGGAGGAGTATGCCATTACACATTTGCTACAGGGTACTGCAAGGGTAGCAGCATGTATGAAGTCAGTTACCCCAGATGAGCTGATGCGCTGGACAGTCATACCTAAGCTTCTGCTCTGTGTGTGTTACCCCCTCTAGACCAACCATCTGTGATACAGATTTTCTGGAATAGCATTATTCCCCCTTATTCCCCAGCAGAAGTTTGAAAGCCAAGCTGCAGGCTGGCCTTGTGTTATCAAATCAAAGGTCTTAAATCAAAGATGGTTTGGTAAGCTGCTCTAATTACAGTAACAGAGGGCATGTTGTGTGAGTATTGCAGAATATATTTGTAGTGGGTGGTTTTGCTCATTTCCACACAATTTACGAAAATGCTGTTTAGGATAAAATAATCAAATCTCAGGAGGCAAAGTAAAAACAATGTGTCCTGTGCATTATGCAAGTGCTGAAGGCCAAAGCCTGTAAACCGGTCACATACTGAAGCTCTCCTCTGAAAGTGAAAATCTTCCCCTGCGAAAACAATTACCTCTATTACCCAGTAACTGCAGCTTTCATTATGCAGAGCTATATTGTCTTAATGGCACTGACTGATAATTAAACTGATAGGATCTAATTTTCTTGGTATGGAATGACAGGTTTCTAATTGCCTAACTTCATGCTCTGACTATTGGCTAAGAGTTTCCTGCTCTTTAGCTTGGCTGAAATTAGTCATGCCTTTTGTTTCATGGCTGTTCACACTACTGTCAGACCTTGAAGTGCTCTTTCTATTTTTTCACACTGTTCTCTGCTCCTTGTCAGACCGTGAGCTGTTGTGTAGCTGTTCCTGCAAGTTATGTTGCTGACATAAGTCTTTCTCCAATTCTCATGCAGAGTGCAAACTGGTGGGCTTGGGCATTGTTTTAGCCTGAAGCAGCTTTTTCTACTTTCTTAGTAAATTCTCATTAAGAAGATGGTCTTAATGTGCGTTTATTTCCCTTTGACCATGACATTCTCAGCACACGTGTCCCCTGATTTACTTAGCTTCTCAAAGTTATCTGACCCTCTGGTTAGCATTCTGCATTAGAGGAAAAAGAAACATCACTGTAGATAATAGACCTGAGTCTTTTAACTCACACTTCCATACGAATTAAAGTAAACAGCAGAAGTACAAAAGCAAATTTCCTCCTTTGCCTTCACAAGGCATGTATCATCTCAAAATCACACCGTGAGGCATTGCTATGCTGGAGCAAGAGCATCAGAAAGTATGCATGAGAAAGTACGCATGAGAAGGTCATCTGTGAAAACAGAACTTACACAACATTTACCTCCCAGTCTGCAGGACTGGGCGCTGACATGCTGCACAGTCCCTGGAGGTGCAGTGCAAAGGCTGCCCTGTGCTAGGGGTGTTCTCTGAAGACTGGGTTCTGCAGAGCCAGTTGCAATGTCTCCAGCACCACCTTCCCCAGCAAGCTGCATTCCAGGACTCCTTAAAGACTTATGTTAAAGCAAATCATTCAGCTCTGGGGCCCCCAACATAAGGAGGACATGGACCCATGGAGAGAGTCCAGAGAAGGGCCACAAAGATGATCAGAGTGCTGGAGCACCTCCTATGGAGACAGGCTGAGAGAACTGGGCTTCTTCAGCCAGAAGAGAAGGCTCCAGAAAGACCTCATAGCAGCCTTCCAGTACTTAAGTGGGCCCACGAGAAATCTGGAGAGGGACTTTTTATAAGGGCATGTAGGGATGGGACAAGGGGTAATGGCTTTAAACTGAAAGAGAGTAGATTTAGATTAGACATTAGGAAGAAATTCTTCAATGTAAGGGTGGTGAGACATTGCACAGGTTGCCCAGAGAAGTTATGGCTTCCCCATCCCTGGCAGCATTCAAGGCCAGGTTGGATGGGGCTTTGAGCAACCTGGTCTAGTGGAATGTGTCCCTGTCCACGGCAGGGGGTTGGAACTAGATGATCTTTAAGGTCCCTTCCAACCCAAACCTTCTAAGATTCTAAGAAATAAGCCCTCTTGAGACACAAAATAGTAGAGAGCGCTGGGTGGGAATATTTAAGTGGTTCAGTAAGAAGCCAACAGCTGTGCTGGTGCCAGTGAGCTCTACTTCATTTTCAGTTGATTTTTTTGTTATTATGCTTGTGATCTCCTACTAAGCATAGGGGAAAATGTATACAGAAGTTGAGATAAATTAAGAAACAGTACATGAAGTTTTGTCAATAAGGGATTGATATGTCTTGGGTGATACAGCTTACAGTACAGAAAAGCATAATGAATGCAATAAAGGCTTGCATTTGATCTTCCTCAACTTTCATTTTGTTTTTTTTTACCCTTCTAATAAGTGCCTTTCTGCCACATTTTGCTCTTCTATCTCTTCAGCTTATGATCAATGACATTATGGTACTCTACATTGCAAAGTGACAGCAGTACAGATTTGCTGGAAAAGTAGAAGATAACCTCTACTTACTTTCAAAATGAAAACTGGTTCAGTGTGCAAACCATTTTTCCTGCATTCCCAAGTGCAGATGGGAATGAAAGAGGGTGAGGAGGAAGTACACAGCACAGACCTCAGACAGAACACTAAATTCTAGATCAAACTATACACAGCATAGAAAGATGGCTATCAGGAAAAGATCCACAATTACAAACAAAAGCGAGAACAAAGCATTCTGGAAAGGTGTTTTATTCCATCATAAATTCAACTATTTAGCTGCTTAAACTAACACAGAACACCCTGAAATGGCAGGGGAACCCATGTTCCAATAAATTCTCTCAGCAGCAGTAAAGTTTTCTTTGACTCTCAGTGCAAGACAACTGTACTAATCTATTCCCATTAGTTTCACCTGAATGCCTGGTTTAATGCAAGACTCAATTACTTTGGGATTAACACAGCAATAAATTAAAATTCTGGTGGGCTGCTCAAATTACTCTAAGTTTCCAAAACCCTACAACTTCCCACATACCATTTGTTACTGCAACAGAGCTAATTCAATGGACATTATTTGTGCAATTCTTTGTGTCTATAAACCATTAATTAAAAAAAAAAAAAAAGAAAAAAAAGAAAAAGTCTTTACCAACTAGGCAATTGAAATGACCTCAGTGAGAAAAGCAGCAAGAACACAGGAATATCAAATAGCTAAGGGAGTTAACTGGAGCATCCCACTGTGTGTTTGGTTTGGTTTTTTTTTTTTTCAAATTCAGGTCACTTATTGAGATGTCTAAAACCAGAAGCATTGTCTTAGTATCTTTTTTGAACACCTGTGTGTTTAGGTATCTCTGTGTTACTCTTCCAACAGAGAAATACAAAGAGTTCACTGTGACCTTCACTAACAGCCAATACCTACATGTCAGTCATGGCCTTGGACCCACTGAAACTGAATGGCTGAAACTGTTTGAATTGATCAAATAGTAAGTTAATAATGATATTAAATGCACATGGAACATAAACATGCAACAGAGAAGCTTTCCCAAGGAAAGGAAAAAGTGGTAAGCCAGCCACATAGGTGACATAAAACATGGAAAGCAGAACATGAATGAGGCTTCAAAAAATTCACGGCTTGGCAAACAGAATAAAAGCCTAGAATTTCTGAGAAAAAAGTCACCAAGGAAAAGCTACCTTTATTGCTTTGGATCATGACTAGAGTCCCTAAAACACTATCCTACTCGATGCATCAAGAAAATTGCAGTGAGAGGAAAATTTATCCTGTGCAAGATATACTACTAACAAAGAACAGAAGTGTAAGGGAAGATGAACAGAGCTTCCAGTACTTTCAGAGTCACACGATGGCAAAAATTACACATTCTTCTGAAGGCCATAATGGAAAAGGGCGTTTGTGCGTAAAAGCCTTGTAGAAAGATGGTGAATGTGTGTTCTAATCTAGGTATCCACACAAACCGTCATTTGGAAATTCAAAGGGAAGAGTAACTAAAACAGTGAGTAACAAAGATGAGCTGAGGGACAAGGAAAACGCTGAGCTGAGGGACAAGGAAAAAGCTGATCTGACAGACAAGGAAAAAGCTGTCATGTTTTCTACCTTGACTTCAGTAAAACCTTTGACACCATTTCCCATAGCATTCTCCTGGAGAAACTGGCCGCTCATGGCTTGGACATATGTACTCTTTGAGGAGTTTAAAATTGGCTGGATGGCCGGGCCCGAAGAGTGGTGTTATACAGTAAGAACAGGCTAGTCTAGCAGGACCTGCCATGAATGTTCATTCAAGTTTTCTGAACTAAATTTGTTTACATTCAACTTCCAACCACTGACTTTCATTAGTTCTTTTCCTGCCAAATAAAAAGAAATCCCAAATTAAAAATGAATTCCCGAAGCCTTCCGTTATTAAACGCATTCTTAAGAGTAACGAAATATGTTGTTGTAAGCAGGTCCTTAAGAAGCTACAACCAGTTAAAACAGTATTGTGCCTTAAGCCCAAACAGGGATTTACTGGTTGACTCCCTTTCAACTCGTTCATTATACCTAAGGAACAAAATGAACTTATTTACCTTGTTCACATAGTTATGCTTCACTCCTCACAGCATTCACATCCTTCATAACTAGAATTATTCCTCAAGAGGAACAACAGAGTGAGGATTGCAAACTGTTCTCACCTGCCCAGGGCATACGAACCATTTTCTTTACTCCTCTGTGCTCACCAAAAACCTGTATAACTTTCTGAAGGTGGTCTAAGCTGACATGCCTGTTATTTAGATGCCTTCAACGTGCATAACTGGCAAGCTTTTGGTAGCAGGGGGCACACTAGAGCAGGGAACACTTTTGAAGGGACTGGAACCCATGGCTAAGGCCATCCTGGAGCAGAGAGGATGATTAAGAAGGAAGGAGCACCAGCACAAGGGTAAGAAACAAGGACCAGCATAAAAAAACCCCTTACTATGCATCTACGCCAACTTCCTGCACCACTCCCCACCTCACATGCTGCAAAAGCAGAGGAGTAGGGACTAGGAATTGGGAGGAGAGGTGTATGGATTGAAGTTGAGAAAAACGAAGGAGGAAAGATGTTTCCTCTGTGTCTTTAACTGGTTGTCTTCCTTGCTTTTTATACCTGGATGAGTGATTATAAGCTTATGTCAACTGACAGTAAAACACGTAAGTGAAATCCTCTGAGACTTTCTTGCCCACAGCAGTGCCTCAGCTGGGATTGGGGCCCTATTGCTCTCCTTCTGCAAGGCCAGAGAAGGAATTCCAGTGAGAAAAACAAAATCTATCACCATTTTTGAACTAATGATTTTTACTGGTTTCTCAGTCACTGGACTAATGGGGCATGCTTTAAGTCATTTTATCTCAAAAGTTTTACCACTAGACAGTCTGAATGGCTTCCCTAATTACACTCTGGCCCCTTCACACATTAACATTTCTATCACTTGTCATGTTACCACATGATAACTCCACAGGCCTCAATCATAGATGAAGGCCTTCTTATTAAGCACTTTACATGAGAGTGCCTGAATCAAAGAGCTGTGTAACTGGAATAAGATTAGACCTGTTTATCAAAATACTTAATAATATCATGCAATTGCTAGGATAAACAGACCATTAAGACTCAATACATATATCAAGCATACATATAATCTGTAGAATAAAAAAGTCTGGCTACAAAATTTGATGAAATCATCACCAAAGCAATGGCTCTTTCATAAGAGCTCACCCTCTCAACCTCTAACAGGTATAACTAAATGGAAGCTTTGACTTAACAATTACATCCCCTCATTGTTTTCTATTATCTCAGATACCAAATACCTCACAGTGAAGGGATCCAGGCTGTGGTGGTGATGCTGATCTGCACTTCTGGTCATCTATGTTTGTGCAAGACATCACTGGCTTCATTCAGGTGGAGATGACTGTATGAAAGGGCAGTGGAGAGAGGAAGGAGGCTGAAAACTCCCTTGCAATCCTTTCCACTATCAGTTGTAACTCCTACTTTGAACAAATAACCTACCATTTTTGTTCTGTTCCTCAACTCGTAATTCATTGTTCCTCATGGACCTTGAAGTCTCAGAGCTGGCAAAGTAGGCAGTTGCCTAGGACAACTCATCAGTCATAATCTATCTGCCTTTCTTGCCCACACCAAGGATCTGGAAAGACCAAGTGGCTGCTAATACTGCCACCAAGAGACAAGAAGGCTGTGTCTAAGGTGGTCGTGGAGTGACAGGGAAATTAAAAGGTCAGCCTGTGCCACCAGTGACAGGTTCTTTTCTTCATCTAGTGGTAGTAGGAATGGTCAGCTGGATTTTCAAGTGTTTTCTTTTATGTTGGTATGTCTTATTAACATTCAGCCACCTAAATATTAAAGAAGGTTTTATACATTTTGGGGTTAGATAATCCATGAAGAAAAACTGGAAATAACTTCACGGAAGAATGACAAGAGCAGGTCTTTATAGTACCCCCTCTAGTCATCAGCCTCATTTTGCTTGCTTTCCTCCAGGTCCAGGAATTCTTGCTGCTGCAGACTCAGAGAGAGGCAGGTGGTAGGGAGAATACTCTGACCACTGCACTACTACATAAAAAAAGTGTGTCACTTCTACTTTAAGAGCCTGTGTCAGTCTCCTTCAGCCAAATTCATGATATAGGTGTCCATGTAAACAAATGGACAAGTAGCTCTGAATGCTTACTATTTCTAGGAGTACCTAACACATCTGATTAAGGCTGACTTTTCAGTTTTTATTCCAGACTCATGTAAGCATCCTTCCTTCCTTTCCAGTTTGGCTTTCATGTGTCCATCACACCTCATCACTCAACGCATACTCAGCCACTACGATTCTAATCCTAGAGACAGGTACACAAACTCTAGGCAACATGAAATCTCATGAAAAATGTACTCATCAGATTCTGGCAGTAAGGCACAAAATCCAGATTCACATTATGCTATTTTAAACTTAACTCCTTTCTTCCGAACAATGGACTTAATGCCACCCCAATCTTCTTCCAGTCTAAGACCAGTGCCTTCACAATTTGAACTGGTTGCACACTTGAAAGTATTTTCCCCACCATAAAATAACTAGTAAGAGAACCAATTAACGCCCATGCTTCATAGACAAAATTTCAATTAATCAGTAAACAGGAGCTATTTTGATCCCTGTACAAGCCTTATAGTAAAATAATACCAATCAGTGAATTAAGGAAGTTGTCTTTGGTCCCATTATGCTTCTGTTCACAAACATTAAATTAGGTTCACTTTTAACATAATGATGGCAGACATTTTTCACAGTGACATATAGAATCTTCTTTTCTAATTACCAATTTCAAAAACGCTTTCACCTGTAGGCATGCCAACAGTATTTAAAGTCTTGTGCCACAAATTGTAAGGGAAAGGACTTATAATAAAAGTGAGAAATATCTGGGACCTAAAGCTCTGTTGGCGTTTTACAGCCCATGAAATGAGTTGATTTTGCTGCCTCATTGTGCCATTTAACAGTGCTCATTTCTACTATAAGGCAAGTAAGGTTTAATACAGATGTAATATTTTGTATATCTTCTTCAAAGCACTCCTTACCATCGAAATTTCATTGTCTCCAACATACAACATGCATGTGTTTATCACCTGTGTGTAAACTGGACATTAATATGGTAGTCTTTGTCAAATACTCTCTGCAGGATACAGGCCCTAGCAATCGACAGAGGGGTTGATGATACAGCATAGAATAAGATCTTTTTCTCCTTTCAGAAGAAGAAAATGCCATGAAGCATAAAACTTCTCTTGCTTACTTTGTAGGACATTTTTTAACTTTAAGTTATCTTTCATTAGGGACTTCCTTTTCAGTCTTTTTGAAGCAATACGTAGCACTGTAAATCACAAAAAAAAACATTCTCTAGGATTACATGAAGAGTAAAATCAGTAATGTAGCTGTAAGTGTACATCTGTAGATGATTACAGATAATTGAACCCATGAGGCATGTGGAATGATTACTAGCCAGATGTTACAAAATTCTGAATGCAAAAAGATCTGTACTGTGCGGAACACACAGGTAAGGAGGAAAACTGCTCATGATCCAGCAACAGTAGGGGTTCCAGCACATTTGTATCTACATGGCACCCTTTCCAGCAACACCCACATAGACACACACCTCTACCAACATACTTAGTGTCGCCCTAATAGCAATTACTGACATGTTAAATATTGACTAAAGGTAAAGATAGGTGCACACTCAGATAAACAGTGACATGGAAGACAGAAGTACACAGTTCTCCAGTTGCCAAGTCTTGCATCCTCTTATTTAATTCAACAGTTGTATTTATGCTTTTTAGATATATCAGATGCAAATACACAAATACAATCACATACCTAATGAGTTGTACAATTACTGGGGTTTATTCAAAAAACAAAGGTCATTTTTTCCTCAGTATTTAGCTCTACTTCTTTTGCACGCTTCATCATACTGTTATGCTCTCAGCTACACCCTATGGAATTAAACACAGCCACGAAAACCACAGAGAAGAGAGTAAAATCAGAAAGAAGAAACAGCCCAGCTGTGAATGCACCTGATGCTCTCAGCAGGAGACAAGGCTGAAGGCTGTTCTAGTACGAAGGAAACATCAAACATTTTATAAGAGCCTGAATAAAAATCAGCTAAGTCTGAGAAAGAGAAGAGCTTGACAGTACTATAGAGCTACTGTCAATAGTAAGGAGCTTTGCCACCCACATCCATACAGCTAGCCAAGCCTTTCATTCATATCCTTTCGCTTACTCCCACTCAGCCCTACAGGTAGTATCCGAAAAATCTTTCAGGCATCCTGATGGATAAAAGACTTCATTTAACATGAAAGCTCCCACTGTATGAGAACAACACCTACTTAAGAAGTCAAGTTTTGTGTCAAACTGTTGGAAAGAATACTCGGGTTTCTACTGAGTTCATGAGCAACTTGGTAGACGAAAGCAGTAACTTCTTGTAGCCTCCCATCAGAGGGAACCTGCAACATTTCAAGTCACCACACCTAGGGGGACAGATTATTCTTTCTCTTCTATTCCTTCCTCCCATTTCAGAACTTCACAGAGAGAACAATTCAAGGTATGGAGGCCTTAGCTAATTGGCTCTCCACTCAAATGTTTCATTAATTCTTCAGTTTCAAAAGCAGTCCCAAGGCAGACTGTTGCTCATAACTTTCCTAGAGGTATTGCCAGATAGAACTGCCCCGGCTTTTAGTGACTTCACTCTCATTAAAGATTACACTAGTAAAGCTGGCTAAACCAACTGGTGTTAATTTCATTCTACATCTAGTATAGAAATATGTACACTGAAAAAGAAGCAATAACTGCAGACACATGCCGATGTGCTCCATGTTTGAAAAATTACCTTCACAAACACCAGATATAAGTATTATATTATTAATATATATTCAAAGTGTGCAGACACAGGACAGCCTATGGTACAAATCTTACTATATGATTGCTGAATGGAAGCAGATTTTATAAACAGAGGAAAAGCACTCGATGGTCTACAACTTGATTTTAAAAGGCTTTTAATATTGTCTCACCATGACAACACACCAAGACAACACAAAGAAGTATGTGTTGATGAAATATTGCTAGGTGAAACTACTCTGTGATGGGTGCCATACCATTTGTTAAGTGCCCTTATGAGCAGTGAAACACTGTCAGAGGAAGACTGTCAAACGAGGTTCCAACAGTCTGATCTTGGTCTGGTTCTATTTATTTTTTTACTCTTGACCAGGCTGGTAGAAAACAAATGATATCCATCAAATTTCAGATAAAAGTAAGCTAAGAGGCACTGAAAATATTCAGAAGGAAAGATTTAAAATTCCAGAAGATCTTAGCAAATAGAAAAAATAGCCTGTGAGAAAAGGTAAATGCCTACATTTACAAAAAAATAATCAAGTAAACAAATAAAAATTGCGAAATCATGATGGCAGCTCTTTTAAAAGGAAAGAAGGGCTGTAACAAATCAGAAAAACACATGAATCACCCACAACATGCTGTTCTGAGGATGGAAAACATCTCACTGGGATGTAGAAAGTGTAATAGAGCTTAAAAACACACAAAGTAATGGCTCTACTGGGTATTCTGCCAGGGCTGCACTTTAACAAAGAGGTGTATCAGCTAGGGAAAGTCTAGAGAAGGCCAATAAGAATAATTTCAGGTATAAAATGTCAGTCCTATAATGAAAGAAATTGCAAAAGAGAAAGATTCATGTTATACTTTAGGAAAATCTTCCTACAGTACAGACAATGAAGCAGTGCAATAGATTGCCTGAAAAGATTGTGAATTCTGCTTTGCATCGTTAGAGGTTGTCTTAGATGATCTTGACAAGCCACATTTATCAGTAGTCTGCAACTATGCTCTTCCTTAAACAATACAAACATACTTGCATAGAAACAAATAGAACAGAAAAACAGAACACCTCAAAACTAAAAAAAGAAAAAAATAGGAAATAAGCATACTGACAAGTACTAAAATTTACACTACCATCTTTCCAATTTTCATCGCTTTAAAGACAAAGACACATATAAAAGTGGGAGCAGGATATGGCCAAAATTAAAGGATTTTCCAAATCTGAAACTTCTTACTTGGCATAGTCCTTATAGTATAAAAACCTCTATCAACTTTTATCTGATTGGGATGCTGGGGAGGGACTCCTCATGAGGGACTGTAGTGATAGGACAAGGTGTAATGGGCTCAAACTTAAACAGGGGAAGTTTAGATTGGATATGAGGAAGACGTTCTTTACTGTAAGGGTGGTGAGGCACTGGAATGGGTTGCCCAGGGAAGTTGTGAATGCTCCATCCCTGGCGGTGTTCAAGGCCAGGCTGGACAGAGCCTTGGATGATATCGTTTAGTGTGAGATGTCCCTGCCCATGGCAGGGCGATTGGAACTAGATGATCTTAAGGTCTTTCCAACCCTAACAATTCTATGATTCTAAGTCTCCTAAGTCTATTAACAATCTCTGATCTTTAAAATGCCACACTCAGAATGACATATTGATAAAATGCAGAACTGCAACTCAGGAGACCAGAGCTTGAGCCCTGTTTTTTTCACGAGGTTTGCAGGCACCCTTGGACAAACCATTTCATCCGTCTTTGCAAACTTGCTGCCATCACTAAAAACACACCAGGCTCCTTTATTATGCATTCTGAGCAACATTCACATCATCTACGCACTTAAACTGCTCTAAGGCACTGCAACTACTCTTCCCTGGTGACCAGGTAGGCAGCTAGAATAAAAGCCTTCAGTGCCACAAATAATGTTATATGTCAAGATAAAAAGGGTGATTTCAATCTGGAGCATAATTCTTCTGGTGATACACCTATCCCACACTACCCTGCTAAACCATCTCAAACTAGAGAATAGGATCGTGGAGGTTTTTAGCTTCCAGTCTGAACTCAGCTCATGTTCAGCTGGACATGGCAGCGTGCCACTAACTTAGGAATCTGAAAGTTTTCTGAGAGATCAGACAGGGTTATCCTTTGAGATATACTTAAGAAAAAATTATATAAAAGATAGGTACTATCGGTAGTGCTATTCAGCTAGCAGCACTTGCAAAACTGATATGATTCTGACTCCCAGAGGAAACAGAATGGAGCTCGGCTGAAATCGAGTTTTTCTCCCTTCTTTCTCAGAATAAAACAGAAAGGACACAAATGACTGGTTTTGTTCAAAAAGTATCTGGTATCAACAGAGCACTTGTCATAAGAGGACTCTGAGACTGTTTCTTGTAACTCTTAATGCTCACTGTTTATATTCAGCAGCCTGGGAGCCAACTGAAGTGATTTCAGCTGCAAAGGCTTTCAATATTCAAAAAATCTTTTTGTGTTGCAGTCATTCAGTCATTAAATGTTTTTATTACCTTCAAATTCAGCTGGGGCCAGAATAACTGTCTAGAGCTCAAGCCAGAAAAAGTGGAAAAATAAAAGCTTATTAGAGTCAGAGAGATGCATCAGAAAGAATATGGCCTGCAGCCACGCTTTACCATTTGAAGGGACTTCCCTACCTGTGCCAAAATGAAAATTTATAGCTGCAGGCCCCTGTTGGACTTTCATCTGTTAATTAAATGTGAAATATAACCACAATGTTCTGACAGGGTAACTCCATATTTTCCCTTTGGATACTGGTCTCGCCACGGCTGCTCCTGCCATTTTTCCTGAACTATTGTTCTACACTTGTTTCCCCATGGTGACGGCATGACACACTGCAGCAAGCAGAGAATGTATTCTCCTGTGACTCTGAAGTGTTTTTCACACAAAAAAAAAAAATAAAAAAAAAGTGCACCTGTATTGCAAAATCTTTCTGACTCCAAATCATTTTTCTGGGTGATGTTCTGAATTACACAATTTTGATCAAGATGGCCACAGATACACATAATCTCATTTTCTCCACCCCATCCCCCAGCTTCTCCTTAGTACCAAGATGATTATCAAAGTAATTCTGGGTGGGGTTTTTTTGCACTGGAATTACAAATAAAATTAGACAACTAAGATGAATTGTATACTCTAAAATGGATCATAAATAAACCACAGAAATTAGTCATCACCTTTGTTGGTGATAATCAACGCCTGACTCTTCTTACATAAAGACATTGTTTTAAAGTTATTTAAATCCTGGGATCCCAAGCAATGTAAAAATAGATGATAACTCCATCATTCCAAAGCAAATAGCACAGATTCTTTTTCTGGCATGTGCTCTATCTGAGCAGAATACTGACTGCACTCAATATTTTTTCAGCACAGACATCAGCTATATGGTCTATTTATTCATAAACATTTTAAATGGATACTGAAATGGATTTTATGAGTAGGACAGACCTATCTCATTAAAGCCACTGTAGCCCAGCTCTTGCCTGCTTAGTCCCAGATCTTCGAGGTCCATGCATTTAAATCCAGGTGGGCACTGGTAACCTTCTTCTAGCTCTCTTGAACAGTGGGTATCTGGGATAGCTAAATTATTCCAGGTAACATTTCTGTGAAAAATACAAAATTAAGGTGTTACATAAATTTAGCCTGTAGCAAAACTAAATACTTGAAAGCAAAAGGACTAAAGTGAAAAGTACAAAAGTACATCAGCTATTATTTTTGCTATTTAATGTTCTTTGGTATATGTTATTTTCATTAATTAAGCACTTACTGTAAAGGGCAAGCTAATTGCCTCCTAAGATTTCAGCCTTATGTAATGATAGCACAAATACTAACAGCAAAAGTTTCATACTAATGCCTAGAAACCCCATAAAAGACAGAGACTCTCCAAGACAGAGGAGTTAACATTCAGCTGCTCCAACTGCTTTTTAATGCAATTTGGACATTTACTGCTTCAGGCTCCTTTGCAGATCCTAACAGGGTGTTCAACTGCAGTCAATACTGTGACTTAAGACTTTCACAGACATTACCTGAGCTAGCTTTGACGTTATTTGAAAGGATCACTGTAGATGACCCATCAGCCACCTGAGTATGTATTCAGCTTCTTGTATCTTGGTCAGGCCAGGTTTCCACCACAGATGAATAGTTACAGTCACAGGCAAGAAGTCAAATCATTACATGTTTAGTGCAATTAGCATCTAGATATTACTGTGACTGAAACAGATCTGATTCACTTTTTGGTCAGTCCAGTCATGATTTGGTAAACACAAGAAAAAATCTGAACAGGTTTGAACTGGTTCAAACTGATTTATGTTGGTAAACATAACACTGGAAAATAGGAAGATCATGCGACGAGGGGCAGCACCACAACACAGTGGCCATGTTTTACTGTCGCCAGAGATTGAATATTACTTGTCTTGCTAGCTTCTCTGGGACCTGGGGCTGAGCTGCTGGAGGCTCTGTCACGCTGCACCACAATGGGAGTTCAGGCAGATTCAGCAGTAAGAGACATAGAAACTAAAAGGAGAGGGAGGACAAGTCTGTAGCTCACTGTCCTGTTAAATCTGTGCCTGTGGCATGTACACATGAAGTTGGGTATCCAAGTACTCCCAAACTTCAGTAAGAAGCTCAGGCAGTTGGTGCTGTATTTACAGTACCCAATTAATAACTGCAATACACAGACCTTGCCAAGACCAAGCACTTGTAGCACCATTTCCCAAGACGTAGTTTAATTAAAAGGTAACCTTTCTATGGACATTAAGAGGAACCATTCTATGATTATCAAACTGTACCCCTCCATCCTAAGCAGGCACCTGTTAAGGTCTACAGAGCAACACAGCACAATATCACAGCACAGACATGAGGATTCATGTTACCTGTGCTATGAGTCAGCTGGTTAAACCACACTAGAAAGGTTTCAGTATGACACAGCTTCAACTGTGCTGAAATGGCACACAACTAAGCAACATCCATTTTTCTCCTTGCTTGTACTCTCTCATCCAGCAAATGAAAATCCTAATTTTAGTTCAGTCCTAGGGCAATTTCAAATCGGACTTGAAAAGCTTATCATGGTGAGTTCCGGTCTGAGAAAAAAACAGTCAATAGCATTTTCCATTCATGTTCAGGCTGATTCCGACTTCCTGGTCACAGCACAGACTTCTGATATAGAAAGACTCAAAATGAATTGCTGAAAGTTACAAACAAAATCTCATAGTATTCACCCCATTATCCTGAGGCTTCAGACCAGTGCCTTAAAAATCATCATTTTAATTAATCTTGCTTGTCCACAGAAAAGGTGAAACTTTTCACTCTGCCCTTTAGTATAATTAGTATCTTATTGTTCTTTGGAAAGTCCTCTTCTTTTAATCTAACTCACAGATGCATTTTGACAACTAAATTGGGTGAACAGAAGCTTTAATTATTTTTCTTGCTTTATGCACTGCATGTGATAGCAATAGATTATTCTAAATCTGTCAGTGTGCAATGAAAGCTTCCTACAAAATTTTTCCTAGGCAATTATAAATGCAGAGAAATAACTGCAGTTGCACCCATCCTGTAGTCATTTCTTCATGACACCAGAGAGCTATGCATACCTGCATGGATGCATATATCCACACAGACATGTACAGTTCCAGCTGAAGTTTTAAAGAGCAACACTCTGTGCATAAA
This sequence comes from Amazona ochrocephala, assembly GCA_039720435.1. NCBI lineage: Eukaryota > Metazoa > Chordata > Aves > Psittaciformes > Psittacidae > Amazona > Amazona ochrocephala. The sequence continues at coordinate 58,017,430 of CM077877.1, forward strand.
TGGGAAGACAGACAGATACATAAGCGCATGGGTACTCATTTCACCTTTTTGTAAATATGGTCAGCACATTACTCAAGGATGTAAAAATTCATCTGTGCACCCTAATTCCTTTATACAGGACTATGTTAATTCATACCCAGTTGTATGCTTTAAGTACATTAGATTTATGATACTCCCATCTAAAAGCCATTATAATACATAGGATTATTATCAGACAACATTTTAGAAATATTTCCAGAAACAAAAATTAATTCATTGGCTCAAGCAGATACAGAACCTGGATGACTGTCAGCTAATGAATTTCACATTATGGTTTCCATTAGAAAAATCCTCAGATCCAAGAGGGTAGCAGCATGAGGGCATATTATTGACAGTATTGCTGGCTCAATCACAACAATGCAATGCATTAATTTTAAGTGTTTCACTTAAACCTAGGTTATTTTTATATCACATCACACCTCCTTCTGAAGAAGAAAGGCCATGCACAGAGTATGAGTTAGGCTAAAAAGGAAATATCTTTGGTTACAGTAATTGTACCTATACAGATATAGTCCTTTTTTGGACCAGTGACACTAGGCAATTCATATTCTGCCTCAGACAGTAAATTAGCTTGGAATAGTCTACACGGACAAAACAATATTAGACATATAGTCTAGAAGTGGCTAGAATACCACAAGATGTTTTCAATATAAGATGATTTAAACTGGTTTATTACTTCATAGGCCATACTCAACATCAACTAAATAGTGAGATGCTGATTCAGCACATAACTAGTTTTCAGCATCTCAGAAAGTTTGATTAGACAACATGCTTAAATATGTTGCTGAATAGGGTATCTTGATGAAGTTAGAAATTCTTGCAATACGATCAAAGAAATAATTCATCCCAATAGACCAACTGAATATTTCTATGCAGAGTATTCAACGTGTATGGAGTACAGCATCTACACAACAGCTGCGCTGAGAAATTAGCTCTGCACAGGAACGCAAAGGATAGAAAAGGAGATAATTGGCTCCACATCACTTGTTAAGAATCCTTCAATCAGATTGTTGCAAAAGTCACAGGAGTGCTACTCACGCATTTTTAGCTGCCTGAAGAACATTCTGACTACATACATACACACGTACACCACAAAAAGAACCTGAATCAACGTGTCCTGGCAGTACATGTGCCTGTTTTTCATGGCACCTGCAGTGAAACTTGGTCTTTCAACTACTATGTGCTCATGCAAGCACAACCTCTCTTTGAGCACAATCTCTTCACCAGGCTATTCTTCAAAGACAGGTTTTGACAGCCTAAGAAAACAATTACCCAAGCCAGTTCCTAACTTCCTATTTTCTGGTAGCCTGACTTTCTCTGCTCAAAATAGAAATGGAGAAAAAAAGGGATTTTGTTATTCTGGTCTCTATTAATTTTCTAAATTATCACCAGAAATCTGTTCAAAATTACCAATCTACTCATACAGTTTCCAGGTCCAGAAAATTACAGAAAAAATTAAGAAGGATATTTATTTGTAAGGTATTATAAAAGCCATTCCAAACGAAAGAAGTTGATAACTAAAAATGAATTAGCTGGAGCCAAAGGATTTTCTGCATTAGTTGAAAGGAACCCTATGTCTCCCTCTCCACCAAAACTAGGCACTGCACAGCTGCTGACTAAAGAACTACAGCGTTAGTAAAAATACCATAGCAGACACAAAAAATGGCTGGCAGATCGCAAAACAAGTAGCAACTGTACAGCTTCCAAATGGGGAGCAATGCATTAACTGGGATCTCGGAGGAACTGGCACTGGGTTCTGTGCTATTCATTTTCATTAGTGACATACGGGACTTTGTTTCATCAAAATCACACAAAGCATATGCTGAAGGATCACAAAAATCTTTGGGAATAGAGAAAGATTATGTAGCTCAGAAGAGCTTAAAGGTTAGTCTCAATAACTGTGATTTAATGTCAAGTAATGAATTCAGAAAGTGATAGAACCTAAATGCAAAATGGACAATGTTGTATGGAAAGTACTAATACAGAAATAGGCTGGGATCAGATGATTGATGAGAGAGTCCTCTATAAGATATTAAGAGTTCATAGCTTACTCTTCTGCTGTACGAATTTAGATGTCTAACTCATGCAGTTTCGAAAAAAAAAGTCCATTACCTCACATTTTTCTAGTAGATGCTTCTGTTTTGCCATATTGGCAGAACATAAGGCAAAAGCACCAAGCCAGTGAGAATACAGCAATAAACCTAAAATAAACCAGGAAGTGAGCACAGCACTCTCTGCTGCAGAAAAGCTCCCACCGCTCAAATTAAATTGATTTAAATATTATTTGATGAAGTAATACTATTGTTCTACATTGCCTTTACATGAGTTACCTCATGAGTATTATTAATATTGCTCTCACACATTATACAGGTGAACAACATCTAATTAATTTGTCGTTATTGTGAAAACCACTTCTGCAAAACACCTTCACTGTACCATTCTAGATAATTATTATAGCCTATTAACTTTTTTAAAAGGTTTAAATTCTGTATTATATCAGTATTTTATGAAATGACACAAGCTGGATTCATAGTGGGAAAATAAGGTCAGCTGTGTCATAAGTATCCTGATTTTAACAATGTTTTTGGAGCTTTCTTCGAAGCACCAAAATATAAAGGCAAGATATGTATAGACCGGCAGATTAATGACAATGGAACTTGTCAGGTCACAATCAGCTATAGAAATTCTAGAGTAACTTCTAGAGCAGCAAATACTAACCTTTTTCTTGCTGACTTCTTGCTACTACATTTAATCATACAAAAGAGAATTTCACATCAAATGCAGAATAAGCTCTGTTTAGCCACAAACACTTTGCATTCTAGTCTAAAGCTCCCCTCCTGCAACTGAATCCATGCAAATACCCAAGTCTTTTAACTCATTTTGATTTTCGTCACACAGATTGCTAGTGACCTTTGGGATGCCTAGTGGTAACCCTCTTAACTTCTGGATCCTGACCTAGGAGGTCACAGGTCTCTGTAGGCCCTGTGCAACACCTGAGAGTCCTGCGTCATACTAGAGTATCTTGGACACATTAGTTATTTCAACTAACGCTAACTGCATCAGGCCGTTCAAATTAAAAAAAAAACAAAAAAAACAAACAACTGTTTCCCATGATCAATAAGCAAAGTCATCAGCCTTAATTTGCTTTTCCCTTATACCACTACCCAGTTTCAGAGCACAGAACCTTGTTTTCCAATCAAGAGACTTTCCTTAAGGAAGATACTTTACAAAAATGAAAAAATAAATAAAGATACTCCTAGCAAATCCATAATTAATGGTTGTAATTTTATATGAATAACAACCAGGCAATCTGAGATTAAGGTTCCTTTGACAACATTATACCAGTAACATCGTGCAGAAGGGAAGTTTTAATTAACTTTTCTATTTAGAATATGTCCTCTTGAAAGCTCAGATAGCTCATGCCAACTACTATACAGCTGCTGCTAGCACTGGGAAGGTAAAAATATTTCTTTCATATTCCAAGAAATTTTTTTATTTTTTTTTTCAGAAACTCTGGGAATTCAAAAGACAAGAAGCATAGACAGAAAATGTTTGCTTTTTATCTGGCTTTATGTTAACAACAAAAGGTAGGAGCTTGAAGTTTATTTGTTGCTTGGTGTTGCTCTAAGTTCCCAGGGCAAACTTCATTTCACTTGTCCTTTTAAAAGTGTCTTTTATTTCCAAATCCTTATCTTAATTCTCACTGTGCTAACCCAATCCAGTCTATTTGCTCCAGTGGGAAGCTCTGAACATTCAACTGCTATTAACTGATGGTTCCTGGACGACTTTCTTACACTACCGCTCTTTTTACAGAAACCTAACAATAACAACAGCCGCTCCTGACAATTGCTGTAATAATAATAGTCAATTATATTTATAAGAATTTTGTGTCATGAAGTTTTCTAATGATCATTTACATAATTATTATCACATTATGACCTCAGCTTAACAAGGAAGATATTAATGTACAAATCAGTGATATTGATAATTCTAAAATTTGCAGTAGTAGTTTTTCTTTATGATTGGGCATACGGTTTTCTTCCAAGTGTACTTGCTGTCAGCTAACTCTCCTGTCACTGAAGTCAGACCCATATATAACCATTAACTTCAGAAAAAGGGAGTCATACTATAATTGAGTTCCACTGATAGAACTTCTAGTTTGTGCAGAAGGAGAAGGCAATTTAGGCCAATTTGCTGCCACAGCAATTACAAGTTCTAGATAATCCAATAACAGTATCATCTGAAATCACTGGTGATAGTTAAAGAAATTTCAGAGAGTACTTACCTGACTTAAGGATTACAGATACGTCAAGGCACAGTTCTTCCTCTTATATTTTAAAATCTTAGCATTCCGAAGGGTCATTTTTAAATGTTGCGTATGTTTTACTTTTAGTTAAACTTAGGTCTAAAATCATCATGCACAGAACCAGCTTCCTGGTTTTAATCTGGGAACAAAATCTGTTTTATCTTTTCAACTGTGTGAAAAATTCTTCCATATTTAATGTTTCTCATAATTATATCTGCAATTATAACTATATAAAGATTTCAAACCTTTCTGGTAACAGATTGTCTCTGATAGCCATTTATTATTTTTATCACATTAGGAAAAAAAGATAGGGCATGCTTAAAGGATTCACAACTTTAGGATGACTACAAACACAAAGCTTAAGCTTTGGCAACATTCCATATTTTGCATTTTAACTTGGCAAACACAGATTTCACTACTCAAAAATTAGAAACTGAGGAGAATATCAGACGGCATCTGCCAGGGATAATTATATTCAAATCAACAGACCCAAATAACTGAGAGCATCTCTCATCTCTCCCATTAATATTTAATAAATCGTGAAATAGCAGGGAAATTCCAGAAGCATCCTATTGTGCCATTAGTTTTATAGAACAAGCAGCACAACCGGTTATCCTTACATCAACCAAGATAAAAGCGAACTGATACAAAGTCTAATTGATAAAGAATAAAGAACATAAATGACTGTCAGTATGGATTTAGAGAAAATAATTCTCATCATTCTAACATGAATTTGATAAGGTTACAGACTTTTCCAATAAAATTGCCTAGCCTGGACTTTGTAAACCAATTCATCCAATAATGAATAACTGATTAAAAAGGTGGCACTATGTAATATCAATAAAGTACATGCTAAATGGGCTGCAAACTGATTAACTGACATGTCAGAAAGATACTTGCCAGTGAAATGATGATCATGATCTACATAATCAATGAGGGAGAAACACGTATAATAAAAACAAGAATATGGATAGAAACATAAGTAACAGTGAGGACAGGGCAGTCTGACAAGTTATCAGGATCATTTGGTTACCTGGATACGATAAAACAAAATGCACTTTGATACAGCCAAATGTAAAATTATAGAGGTAGAACCACTGAAAGCAAACATTATGGACTATGGAATAAAAGGGATAAAAGAGGATGAAAATACTGTATTATAGAATATAGATGCTACGTGAGAGTTTGAGATAAGGGGATATGATAGGGCATCCTCTCATTCCTCTGTTCCAACAACCTCATGGCAAGAAAGAGACAGTGCTTTCCCAGAATATACAAGCAGAACAATAATGAACTAATGTCCCTCTCTGTATGGCACTCATACAAATTATGATTAATATTGCATACAGGTTTTTTATTTTTTTTTTAATACTTGAAAAATATAGGAAATCATACAAAAACATGAAAATGAGAACACTGGAGAACATGCTTTTCACTAAGAGATGTAAAGAGCTAAATAATATTAATTTATTAAAAACAATATCGAAAGATGCCTCCATTGTTGTAAGTGGATTCACACAGAGTAAATACTGGGAATTAAGGTGCTGTGCAATCTAGCATAAAAAGAGCACAACAAAAATAGAAAGCTAACAGTTGACGCCAGACAAATTAAGATGACAAATTATGAAGATATTTTTTAACAGTGAAACAGTTTTTGGTATAAATAGGAAGTTCCCTTGCTTATGAATTGCTCTGCCAACTAACCAAGAATAAACCTATCTACAAGAACACTGGAGTCAGACACAAGCTATAAAGTTTCATAAAGGTGACACAAAATGAAGACTGACTAGATGATCCAATTGTTTCATCAGGGAGGACCTTATTGCTCTCTACAACTGCCTGACAGGAGGATGGAGCCCAGAGGGGGCTGGGCTCTGCTCCCAAGGAACAAGGGATGGGACAAGAGGAAATGGCCTCAAGCTGCACAAGGGGAGGTTTAGATGGAGATGAGGAACAACTCCTTCCACAAAGGGTGCTCAGGCATTGGAATAGGCTGCCCAACACAGTGCTGGAGTCACCACCCTGGAAGTGCTCAAACACCGTGTAGACGAGGCCCTCAGTGACACGGTTTACAGGTGGCCTTGACAGAGCTGGTGAACAACTGGACTTCATGACTTCAAAGGTCTTTTCCAACAAGGTAATTCTATAATTCAATGAATCTAAATTCAATATATACATACTGTAATATTTTACTACTCCTAATATATTTTCTTTCAATGTATTTGCATCAAGGCACAGAGATTTTTATCTTACCATTCAGTTTAGATCTTTTATTCATCATTCATTCCAATTTGGTTTCAGTATCAGATTTTCTTAACAGTTTTCAGAGTCCTACAGTAGAATCATGGAATACTTAAGGTTGGAAAGGACCTCAAGATCACCTAGCTACAACCCCACTGCCATGGGCAGGGACACCTCACACTAAACCATAGCACCCAAGGCTCTGTTCAACCTGGCCTTGAACACCGCCAGCGATGGAGCCTTCACAGCTTACTGGGAAACGCATTCCAGGGCCTCATCATCCTTACAGTAAAGAATTTCTTCCTCACATCCAATCTAAACCTCCCCTGTTTAAGTTTAAACCCATTACCCCTTGTCCTCTCACCACAGTCCCTAATGAAGAGTCCCTCCCCAGCATCCCTATAGGCCCCCTTCAGGTATTGGAAGGCTGCTATGAGGTCTCCACGCAGCCTTCTCTTCTCCACGCTGAACAGCCCCAATTTTCTCAGCCTATCTTCATACAGGAGGTGCTCCAGTCCCCTGATCATCCTCGTGGCCCTCCTCTGGACTTGTTCTAACACTTCCATGTCCTTTTTATGTTGAGGACACCAGAACTGCACACAGTACTCCAAGTGAGGTCTCACGAGAGCAGAGTAAAGGGGCAGGATCACCTCCCTCGACCTGCTGGTCACACTCCTTTTGACGCAGCCCAGGGTACGGTTGGATTTCTGGGCTGCAAGCGCACAATGCTGGCTCATGTTCAGTTTCTCATCAATCAACACCCCCAAGTCCTTCTCCGCAGGGCTGCTCTCAATCTCCTCCCCGCCCAATCTGTAGCTGTGCCTGGCATTGCTCCAACCCAGGTGGAGGACCTTGCACTTAGCATGGTTAAACTTCATCAGGATGGCATCAGCCCACCTCACAAGCGTGTCAGGGTCCCTCTGGATGGCATTCCTTCCCTCCAACATATCAATCGAACCACACAGCTTGGTGTCATCGGCAAACTTGCTGAGCGCGCACTCAATCCCACTGTCCATGTCATAGAATCATAGAATCATCGAATCATAGAATAGTTAGGGTTGGAAAGGACCTCAAGATCATCGAGTTCCAACCCCCCTGCATGGGCAGGGACACCTCCCACTACCCCATGCCATCCAAGGCTATGTCCAACCCCACCTTGAACGCCACCAGGGATGAAGCATCCACAACCTCCCTGGGCAACCCATTCCAGGGCCCCACCACCCTCACAGTAAAGAATTTCTTCCTCAGATCCAATCTAAACCTCCCCTGTTTAAGTTTAAACCCATTACCCCTTGTCCTCTCACCACAGTCCCTCATGAAGAGTCCCTCCCCAGCATCCCTATAGGCCCCCTTCAGGTATTGGAAGGCTGCTATGAGGTCTCCACACAGCCTTCTCTTCTCCAGGCTGAACAGCCCCAATTTTCTCATCCTATCTTCATACGGGAGGTGCTCCAGTCCCCTGATCATCCTCGTGGCCCTCATCCTGTTGGCTTTCTTTGCCACAGGAGCCACCAACAAAGATGTTGAACAAGACCGGTCCCAACACCGATCCCTGGGGGACACCACTCGTTACTGGTCTCCAGCTGGACACTGAGCCACAGAGCACTACTCTTTGTGTGCGGCCATCCAGCCAGTTCTTTATCCACCGAGTGGTCCACCTATCAAATTGATGTCTCTCCAACTTAGAGACAAGGATGTCATGTGAGACAGTGTCAAAGGCTTTACACAAGTCCAGGTAGATGACATCAACTGCTCTGCCCCTGTCCATCAGTTCCGTAGCCCCTTCATAGAAGGTCACCAGATTGGTCAGGCAGGATTTCCCCTTAGCGAAGCCATGCTGGCTGTCACCAAGCACCTTGTTGGTTTTCATGTGCCTCAGCATGCCTTCCAGGAGAATCCGCTCCAAGATTTTGCCAGGCACAGAGGTGAGACTGACTGGTCTGTAGTTCCCTGGGTCATCCATTTTCCCCTCCTTGAAAATGGGGGCTATATTTCCCTTTTCCCAGTCATTGGGAGCGTCACCTGACTGCCATGATTTTTCAAATATGATGGACAGTGGCTTAGCAACTTCATTTGCAAGCTCCTTCAGGACCCACAAATGGATTTCATCAGGTCCCATGGACTTGTATACATTCAGGTTCCTAAGATGGTCTCGAACCAGATCCTCTCCTACAGTGGGCCCAGGGTCTTCATTCTCATAGTCCCTGCATCTGTCTTCCATGATCTGGGTGCCGTGGTCAGAGCATTTGCCAGTGAAGACTGAGGCAAAGAAGCCATGAAGAATCATAGAATCATAGAATAGTTAGGGTTGGAAAGGACCTTAAGATCATCTAGTTCCAACCCCCCTGCCATGGGCAGGGACACCTCCCACTAAAAGAAGCTCAGCCTTCTCCAAATCCAGGGTAGCCAGTTCTCCTGATAGCTTCCGGAGAGGACCCACGGTGTCCCTAGTCTCTCTGTTATTTGCAATGTACCTATAGAATCCCTTCCTGTTATATTTCACATTCCTAGCCACGTTTAATTCTAAGTGGGCCTTAGCTTTCTTAACCTGGTCCCTAGCTTCCCGGACAACATCCCTGTATTCTTCCCAGGCCGCCTGTCCTTGCTTCCAACTTTCATAAGCCTCTTTTTGCCTTCCAAGTTTCCTCAGCAGGTCCTTATCCATTCAAGGAGGTCTCCTGGCCCTCCTGCTGAACTTCCTTCTAGTTGGGATGCATCGCTCCTGAGCTTGCAGCAGGTGATCCTTGAATATCAACCAACAGTCTTGGGCCCCCCTGCCCTCTAGGGCTGTATCCCATGGAACCTTACTGAGCAGGTTCCTGAAGAGGCCAAAGTCTGCTCTCTTGAAGTCCAGGGCAGTGAGCTTGCTGCACGCTCTTCTCACTGTCCTGAGGATCTCAAACTCGACCATCTCATGATCGCTGCAACCAAGGCTGCCCTGGAGCGTCACATTCCCAACCAGCCCTTCCCTGTTGGTGAGGACAAGGTCAAGCATGGCACCTCTCCTTGTCGGCTCCTCTATTACTTGCAGAAGGAAGTTGTCTGCCACACAATTGAGGAACCTTCTGGACTTCTTGTGCCGGGCCGTACCATCCCTCAACAGATATCAAGGTGGTTGAAGTCCCCCATGAGAACAAGGGCCTGCAAGCGTGAGGCTGTGTCGTGGTTTAAGCTTCTCAGCCACAAACAGTTTTGCTCACTCACTCACTTCCCCTTCTTTCTTCCCTCCGCTCCTGGAGGGATGGGAAGGAGAATCGAAAGAACGCAACTCCCACAGGTTGAGATAAGAACAGTCCAGCAACTAAGGTGTAACACAAACCACCACTGCTACCACCAATAATAATAATGACAAGAGAAAAATACAAAGGAAGAGTTTTTTCTTCCCCCCCACTCGGGGCGGGGGGGGGGGGGAAGAAGAATCGAAAGAACGCAACTCCCACGGATCGGGATAAGAACAGCCCAGCAATCAAGGTACAACACAAACCACTGCTACCACCACCAATAATAATAATAACGAGAGAAATACAAGGGAAGGGGACAGAACTGCTCACCACTCGACGACTGAGCTGTGAACTAAACCCACCCCTCTTCCGGGTTCCGGCTCCCCAGTTCTTTTTCATCCTGGACATGATGTGCTGTGGTATGGAATAACCTCTTTGGTCAGTTTGGATCAGGTGTCCTGTTTCTGCTTCCCCCTGGCTTCCACCCTTCCCTGGCAGAGCATGAGACTCAGCAAGTCCTTGGCCAGCCTAAACATCACCAAGCAGTAACTGAAAACACTGGTGTTATCAGCACTGTTCCCAGGCCCAAAATCAAAAACGCAGTGCTGCACCAGCTACCAAGAAGGGAAAAAAGAAAAAATGACTGCTACTGCTGAACCCAGGACAGGCTGTTCCTATCTGTCTATAGAGCACTTCATCCACCAACTCCCCTTGGTCAGGTGGTCTGTAACAGATCCCCACAATAATGTCTCCCATCGCTGTTCTCCCTTTAACCCTGACCCACAAACTCTCTATTGACTGCTCACCTGTCCCCAGACAGAGTTCCATACCTTCCAGCCTATCCCTAACAAAAATAGCAACTCCCCCTCCCCGCCTACCTGGCCTGTCTTACCTAAAGAGCCAGTCATAGGAGCCATCCCACCATGTTTCTGTGATGCCAGTGATATCATGCCCCTGTAGACGTGCACACATCTCTAATTCCTCTTGTTTGTTCCCCATGCTATGAGCATTTGTATAGACGCATCTCAGCCGAACTCCAATTGAAGCCGGCTCATTGGCTGGAGCAGCTGGAATATCTCTACATTGCTCCAAGCATTTATTATTATAGGTGCTGGCAAGTGACTGGGTGTGTTGGGATGGAATGAGGCCCCCCACCCCCAACACATCTAGTTTAAAGCATCCTTGACCAGTCTGGCAAGCCTCCTACCAAATCCACTCTTCCCTTTCTTTGTCAGATCAGCTCCACCAGCCCCCAGTAGACCTGGCTTACTAAACTGAGTCCCATGTTCAAGACGCCCAAACCCCTGACTATGGCACCACCCTTCTAACCATTTATTAACCTAGCCAATCCTCCTAGCCTTTTTAAGGTCCTCCCCTGTATCATGGAGAATTGATAAAAAGACAGTCTGAGCTCCAGAGCCCCTAACCACCTCTCCCAGAGCTCTGTAATCCTTCTTCATGTTCTCCGGGCTACTGCTATCTATATCAGTAGCACCCACATGGATCACTAGAAGTGGGTAATAGTCAGTGGGACTGATTAGTGCAGGCAGCCTCTCTGCAACATCACTGATCCGAGCCCCTGGTAGGCAACACACCTCCCTTGAGACTGGGTCTGGCCGACAGATGGATGCCTCTGTTCTTTTCAGCGTAGAGTCCCCTACTACTACGGCCCACTATTTCTTCCTGGCAGTACCAGTAGTGATATTCTTTAGCAGTGCATCGGCTGGATGTTCCTGGTGGGAGTGTGTTTCCTCATCAGCCTCCCGCAGGACAGCAAAGCGGTTCTGGGCGGGGACAACAGATTTAGGAGGTAGCCCCTTGCTTTTAATTGTCCTCTTCCCCCTTTTTTTGTTGTTTTTTTTTTTTTTTTTTTTTTTTTTTGTTCCTGCATCCCAGCTTCCTGGGTTAGCGGTCTCCTTCTTCCCTCCATGAGCTACAGGGGAGCCTTGAGGTCCCTGCACAGTCTGGTCCTGGAGTAAGCAGTGCTGCTTCCTCTCAGATTCCCTGACATCTTTTATCCTATTAACAGTGTCTCGCAGCTCAGTCCCTGCTGCAGAAGGACCTCCACCAGGGCGCACAGAGTGCAGCTGTGCCCACTGTGCACCCTCACCTCAGGAGAGCAGTGCAGGAGCTCTCTACACCCCGAGCTCTGCGCTGCAGCCTCCCCTCTCATCAGCTCTGTCTGGGTGCCTATGCTGACCACTGCTGGGGCAGCCATGGCAGAGCTCCCAGACCAGGCCCTGCTCATAAGGCGAGTGCTCACCATCCCGTCTGCCTGCCTGCGCAAACTGCCTCAAAGCTGCCCTGGTGGCTCGCGCTCCCTGGGGCAGGTTTTTACCCAGTCAGGGCTGGTGCCACTCCTCCTGGTGCCGCCCCCTGTGCGTCCCTGCTCTCGTCCGCTGAGCTGCTGGCCCCTGGGCAAGTCCTGTCAAGGACTTGAGGCTCCTCGGTGCCTGTTGCTGCCCTGAGTTGAGGCTCCTGGATGCCGAGCCTCCCCCCACTCAGGTGTTGAAGGCATCCTCCCTCGAGCTACTCACTCGCTGTCTAAGCTTGAGCCTTTGTGGACAGAACTTGGAGATTCTTACTTTTTTGGTCAACTTTTCCAAGAAGAAAACTGTTTATATGTTTATTAATTGGGAAAAGCACTGGTCTTGCTCCCCATCTCCTCCCACCCACATTCAGTAAAAAGGCATGATTAAATCAGACTGCCTGTTACATGAGGCAGTAAAACTAGGTGAAGTTTGATTTTGATTGTAGTTTTTTTCATTTCATAAGTGACCTAAGTTAGGGTCTACAAAATGTGCCTTTGATGTTCCATCTCCACCACTGACCTTATCTCCCACTTCAGGACGACATTTAAAGACCCAGCATCTCTTAGCTGCACCACTAGAAGGAGCTGCACAATAAAAGGCTACAACCCTGCGGTCCAGACTTTCCCCATCCCATTTTAGGCAACGAATACAGAGAGAAAGAAATACATCCCCAGAAGTTCAGAGTTCAATAGGGGCAGCCACACTCCAGAAGTACCTTTCTCCCTCTGCTAGCCAGAGAGGGAATTCAAGGCATTTATGTTCTTAACAAAGGTGCTAACATCAAAACCAGATTACTCTGTTCTTATGGCAAATTGCTTATGCTACGCAAAGCCAGTGCTGTCATTGTCCAGATGAGAACAGGATGGTTGCAGCCCCTTAACAGTTTTGACAATCTATTGATTTGATCACTAGTTACCGGCATTAGAGGAAATTAAATTCAAATCATGCTGTCATTACCCTTCAGTGTAACAAAGCTACTGAAGTTAACCAGAGAAAAAACAATAAAAGAAGAAATCTTTCCTATGGACTCTGCTGGAATGTGCATCCAGCTGAATTCAAATAGCAACTGCATGCTACACAGGCCAATGCAAGGCTTGTTTCCCAGGAATAAAAGCAACATGAATTAATGGCATTCACACTATGGAGGCTGTCACTGTAAGTGCATATACATAGGAAATAAACAGGAAGAGTTAAAACCAAATCAAGCTAGCTTGCACAAATCTGCATTTCACCAAGGTGCATCAAATTAGAGTTATTTACAAGTTCAAGTGACCTCATCCTGATCGTAACTATTACATTCCAATAAAGTATTTCCTTAGAGATTTTAAAAGAAAGAGTGAAAAACACCTCCATTCTCTTTTAAATTGCAAGGATGTGAATGGAAGTATATAAACCAACCTAAGCTGAAAACTGTACCCATTTTTGATTTTGAAGTATGATCACGATAACTTCAAAAAAACACAAAGTTTGCATACCAGACTTAGCTGGATTAAATATAGAAAAATACCTTCTGAGTATCTGTCTACTGAGTATAGGGAAAACACAAGGTACCTAAACTGCACTGTAGGATCTGAAAAGCATAAGACTGAAGTTCAGCTGGGAATCACTTCCATCAAAGCACACAAGCACTTCTGGACCCAAAACAGCAGAGTTAGCTACGACTAGCAGGGAAGGTTATCCTGATTCTCTCTTTGAACCACTGCACCACGCAGTTTAATCTCAACAAAATTTCTGCTTAGGAACAAGACAGGGTAATCATCAGCATCATAAAAGAATAATGCCCTAAATCTAATCTCAAAGCAAAACAAATTCCCTCCTAAATCTTCTGTTGCAAGGTGCAAGGCCAGACACAGGATGCCTTCATCAAATGCGCTTACACACACTAGTCACTCATGTAACATCTGAAGTGGCAGGAGATGTGACTCAGCATAGCAAAAGAAAGGGGCTTCTGTCACTGAGCACCTAAGAACAAATTTTCAGCATCATCCAGCTAGCTCCAAAAAGAAACTACTTAGCACTTGATGACTGGCTGTTTGACCAGCCAGTTCCATCTGGTGAAAGCTCTCGCTTTACCTAGAAAAAAGCAGCTTGATCAGAGCATGTCTTCAATTCATCAATATCATTGTCATTCTAATCGTGCCCTCCAAAACGTCTGCACTCCCTCCCAACCTCATGTCCGCCACAGTTCAATAAGTATAATTCTATCTGCCGTCATCCAGGATGTTAATGAAACATCCAAATAGCACAAGACAGATTTATGTGGATCCCTGCAACTTCTGTTCTGATGAGTCATTAATATCAACTCACTGAGCGTGTTTTCCAAGTAGTTTTGCACCTATCTGATGATTATTTTCACCTTAATGATGTATCTCCTGCCAGCTTAGAATAATGTCCTGTGAGACTGTTACAAAGCCTTCCTAAAATAAAGATACACAACATTCACTCTTCTCATTCACATCACTGTTACCCTGCCATAAACAATTATATTGGTTTGACATGGTTTATTCCTGACAAATCCGTATTAGCTGCTACTCACTTCCATGCTATCTTCCAGCTGCTTACAATTTTGTGTTTGTTTATTCACTACAGAATTCTTTCTTGGATAGAAGTCAAGCTTATCAGTATTTTAGCCATAATCCCTGCCGGGGTTTGTTTTGTTTTGTTTTTTTACTTGTCTTATTCCTTCCTTCTTATTAAACTTCTGCTGTTTTCCTGCCTTCCAGCTCCTCACCCAGCTTCCACGAGTTCTTGGAAATAATAACATAGTTGAGATTATAACCTCAATCTGCTCACACATATCTCAGGATGAATATTCCAGCATTTCCCAGACCTTTTTGAATTACAGTAATCCAAAGAATTGGGACAGGAATCAAATTTAGACATCACATTCAGCTTCTATAAAGCAGTAAAAAACTGAAAACAGTCAATATGGTTTCCAAAACAACATGAGACAGATCACTCACAGAAAAAGAGCTGAAATATCTCAGAACTTCTTTCTTACTATTTCCCGCAACTGCTTGCGTACCCAGAAGTGACTCTTCCTTGCAGCATTTCTAGGCTAAGGGAAGTGTACTGCTTAGTGATAACTGCTAACTCCTAACCTGTGAATGTCAGGACATCCACAGCCTTATCCATTAGTTGCCTGGCTTCCTCTTGCAATATAAACCCCAGAACTTTCCCAGCTTCCTGCTATTCCAGAAAGCAAACAGCACCTCATCACCTATTTGGCAGATTCAGTGGAGGTCACTCTTCAATTCTGTTTATCTAGTGATGTCTGGCCTTTCCCTCAATTTTATGATATACTGAAGGATGTCCTGACTCCTGTCATCCTGGCCTCCTGCAGGTTTCATGTAGAGAGTGCAGCACTCAACAGGCCTCAGTTCTGTACAATGATTACAAGGTAAAAATCTTGTGCACCAATACAAAACCTTGCCTACAGCAAAGATGTGGTAGTTACATTATTCAAATTCTTGTATTTATAGTCAGACAATTTCACAATAATCCATAAAATCCACTCCAGCTTACTTGAAAGGACTTATTAGCTAGGGGAAACAAATCCCAGACAGGTTGACAGGCTGAGCAGAAGTTCAACAAACTATGATGCCTGCAATGGGACAAAGAATTGTGGTAAACCCGAATGACTTCAAATCTCAATAGAGCATGTGTCACTACTCAGACACCAAAAGCTGAGGCTATTGGGTTCCCATCACTCTATCCTTGGCCTTCATTAAAAGGTCACCTTCTTGTTCAAGATGGAGCTGGACAAACAGAAACACTGGAAATCCTGTGTGAAATGTATCAGCAGCCTAATTGCTCTGGGTAACTATCTGTATAACAATTTGAGACAACATTAGGATTTCTGCTCAGAAATCACATGCCCTCTGAAAGTCAGGAGAGTCCTGAAGACTGTTTCCCTTGGGCACTAGTACAAGTCACCTCAGCACTTGCTCCCACCCTTTTGACAGGATCGCTTTTAGACTGATGCTGCTGGGGTCTAAACAACATCAGGCCTCAAAAAGTAAGATTACTTCCATTTCTCTTCTCTCTGAGGAGTTTATGCTAGATACATATCCCCATTAAGAGAGATTGTGAATAAACCCAAATGCAATATTAAAGCAGTGCTGATTGTTCAACCAGTATCAATAAACTAATGTGCCCTGTTAAAGAAGACCTGTTATGTTGATTTTTCAAGCTTGGTCTTGGATTTCTTCCCTTTCTCAGAAATCCAATTACTCATTGTTATTTTCCCACTGCTGATGTAAGACAGTATCTTGAATCCCTTTTGTTCTTTTTAATCATATTTATTTCTTCTATTAGATATGGTGAACTTTCAGCTCCCGTGTCTTTGAAGCTGTTTTCTGACATTTTCATGGCCTATCCATAGATGGAAAGATGACCAAGAACCTCTTAGATCTCTCTATTGCTCAGTAATTATTTTTCTTATCTGTTTTCCTTGGCAGCTCCTACTTTAAACAAGAAACCTTGCAAAGAAGGATTTAAAATTGACTGCCATGGCGACAAGGCAGGCAGGTCTACAGAAATATTTAGTCTATACTCTACTGAAAGTGTTACAAAAAGGCCCTAAAGAATTTCTTTGGGAGAAGAATCAGTACTACATTTTATGTTAGTCATGGCAGTTAGTCATATTAGCTTTCTTTGTTTTGATGAGGCTTCCTTTCCCTTAGCTTCAGTGCCGACTAAGAATTACAAAAGGAAAATTTACTGTTGAGGAATAAATATAACCTAATAATGGGGAAAGACAGTATTTTTGTGTAGTCAAACACGTCATGGCAATAAAAATAAAGAAAATATTCAGTGGCTAGTGTGTGAGGATATCATAGAATCATAGAATAGTTAGGGTTGGAAAGGACCTTAAGATTAACTAGTTCCAAACCCCCTGCCATGGGCAGGGACACCTCACACTAAACCATGTCACCCAAGGCTCTCTCCAACCTGGCCTTGAACACCACCAGCAATGGAGAATTCACAACTTCCCTGGGCAACCCATCCCAGTTCTTCACCATCCCAACAGTAAAGAACTTCTTCCTTATATCCAATCTAAACTTCCCCTGTTTAAGTTTGAACCCGTTACTCCTTGTCCTCTCACTACAGTCCCTCATGAAGAGTCCATCTGCACCATCCCTATCGCCCCCCTTCAGATACTGGAAGGCTGCTATGAGGTCTCCTCGCAGCCTTCTCTTCTCCAGGCTGAACAGCCCCAGCTTTCTCAGCCTATCTTCATATGGGAGGTGCTCCAGTCCCCTGATCATCCTCGTGGCCCTCCTCTGCACTTGTTCCAACAGTTCCATGTCCTTCTTATGTTGAGGACACCAGAACTGTACACAATACTCGAAGGGAGGTCTCACGAGAGCAGAGTAGAGGGGCAGGATGACCTCCTTCAACCTGCTGGTCACTCTCCTTTTCATGCAGCCCAGGATACAGTTGGCTTTCTGGGCTGCAAGTGCACACTGCCAGCTCATATTCATTTTCTCATCGACCAACACCCTCAAGTCCTTCTCCACAGGGCTGCTCTCAATCTCTTCTCTGCCCAACCTGTACCTGTGCCTGGGATTGCTCCGACCCAGGTGTAAGACCTTGCACTTGTCATATAAAATATCTTAACAGCCAGAGCAATGGTTTGGAAGTGATTTCTCTCTCCTATCCTTGTGGAAGTACCTTTTTGTATACTGGAGGTGCCCAAGAGTAAATTATAGTAGATTCAGGAACACAAACTATTTTCACTGTATTTGTTGAATCCTTTGAAATTAATCTGAGATATAACAAAAAAGCCTTTGAATCTGCTTATAAGGTATGGACTTACCCAGATAACTGGATTATATATACACTACATCCCAACCACACTGCGTGTCTTTCAAGCAACTAAAGGAGATCCATATTAAGGAAACCCATGTGATATACCATTTACTGGTAGAAAAAAAAAGAAGATGCAATGGTTGGAGAAATCATCGGAGGAAAACTGTGACTGCACAGTAGTAAAAAGTAATAACCTCAAAGGAATACTGAGTGAGAAAATGGTGTAGGAAGAAGACAGTGTTCCCCATGAAGGAGAAAAAAAAAGTCTGGCAAACTAAAGAAGATTATAAGACAGATGGAAAGAAAAGATTTATCATCAAACAACCACAACAAAAATACACAAAAATTTTTCAGCCTTTGGAAGGAAGTCAGATTTTGCTGATTTCATGGATAGAATTAAAAAGTCTGAACACAGTCATCTCACTTCAGTATTTCTGTTTGCCAGAGTTAACATTAGCAAATGACTGAGGATGTGGAGAACCAGGAGGTCAGGCAGTGTGGGTGTCATGAAGGATGGAAAGATAAAAGAACTTGCAGCAATCAAAGTGGCAATGAGTGTCTGCTGAGGCTGCCACATCCTTTCAAATAAAAAAAGAATAGCAAGATTTTAACATGCTGTTTTTGAAAAAGACTTGCCACCCATATAATAATAATAATAATAATAATTCAGAAGGCAGTAGACTTAAAAAGAGTAATTTCCAGAATGTCTGAAATAGATGAAGTCTTGACCTCAATAATAAGATTTTAGCCTTGCTGCTTGCCATAGAATTCTGCATAATACTAGGCAAATCACCTACAATTAATGTTCTTACAGGTGGCCACTAACCGCATGATTTTCATTTGCTAATCTTCAGTTGGGAGCTTGGGATCTGGTTTGCAGAAATAGTAAGTATTTACAGCTGTGGCTTATTAACAACTCTGAAGTTATTTAAGGCCAAGTACAGCCAACTTTGCTTGGAACAGAACTACCTGAGACTGACTGACTGACTGACTGACTGACTGACTGACTGACTGACTGACTGACTGACTGACTGACTGACTGACTGACTCACTCACTCACTCACTCACTGACTGACTGACTCACTGACTCACTCACTCACTCACTCACTCACTCACTCACTCACTCACCCACTCACTCACCCACTCACTCACTCACCTTAACTTGCACAATCTTTCCTGAGTTGCTTTTTTTCCCCCGATGTCTGTGTGAAACTAAAAAAACATCTATGCTATAAAGATTTTCTTAAAAGAGGAAAAGTCATACCTCATTTCCAATCTAGGTGAAGATCAGTGCCATATTTCCTATGGTATTGATTGTATAAGAAAATATCTAGAAGACAGGATTTTTTTCATTTAACAAAATGCCATATAATACCTAGCATATTCTCAAATAATTTTGTAACCTTTTTTTGTATCTGGCACTTTTAATAACCCCATTTTGTATTTGATAGCTTATAGGCCCTAGTTTAGAAAAAATCTTTAACACCAAGTTTTCTGATAATCAGACTTTTTATTCAGCACAGTAGCAGATAAAGTGGTGTTCTGCTTTCTTATAATGTCTATTTATTTTATGTTCTGACAAATTCAATAGGAATAAAAGGATTCAATTTTGACTAAAGCAAAGGCTACAACTTCCCTATCCAAAGAAACAGGGACAAAACGAAGAAATAGATGCAAAAGACTCTCACAATGCTTTATGGCTGAGCGTAAAGTCAAGCCCTCAATTTAACAGGACATGTAGGCATACACTTATCTGTGATTTTACGAGCCATCCCAGTGACAAAAGGCTATACTGCATTTGGAGTTGGTCTTGTGTTTAAGTATGTGCTGAATCAAAAACCTGATATATCCCCCTACTCTGTGACCCTCTGCTCTCTTGAGACCTCACTTGGAGTACTGTGCACAGTTCTGATGTCCCCAACTTAAGAACGCCATGGAACTTCTGGAGCAAGTCCAGAGGAGGGCCATGAGGATGACCAGGGGGCTGGAGCACCTCCTGTATGAAGACAGGCTGAGAAAGTTGGGGCTGTTGAGCCTGGAGAAGAAAAGCCTGTGTGGAGACCTCACAGCAGCCTTCCAGCATCTGAAGGGGGCTTACAAGGCTGCCAGAGAGGGACCCTTCATCCGGGATCGCAGCGATAGTACAAGGGCTCATGGGTTCAAACAGGGGAGATTTAGGTTGGATATAAGGAAGAAGTTCTTTTCTGTGAGGGTGGTGAAGCACTGGAACAGGTTGTCCAAGGAAGTGGTGAATGCTACATCCCTAGCAATGTTTAAGGCCAGGCTGGACTGAGTCTTGGGCAACATAGTCTAGTGTGAGGTGTCCCTGACCATGGCAGGAGGTTTGGAACTAGATGATCTTAAGGTCCTTTCCAACCCAAACCATTCTGTGATTCTTTGATTCTATGTGTATACTCCATTACTGGTGTAAAAGATTAATCAAGTATTTTCCAAAGACTGGGTAAAAAAGCTCTTTAAAACTGAGCATCAGGTCCCAGCAACCTCTTAATCCAGAAAAGGCATGAGATTCTATGGGTAGTTCTCCCCTATACTTTAGGTCTGGTGTCACACCCAGACTTCCCGGGAAAAGACAGGAGAATACAAGGAAAGCTGATGCATCCTCTATGTCCTGAATCAGCCACAAGCGCAATACTCCTCTTAAAGCCTCCTCTGATCTCCTGCTTTCTCTCCCCAAACACACACATACACAGTCACTCATTTCCTAACTCAGATTGCAGCCAAATCCCACAATTCATAATCTCTTTGTTGCAGTCAAAATTTGTACTTTTTGTAATTCCTAACGTTTTTGTTTCCCCAGTTTATCTAGGGCATTTTTGTGGACTACTTTTAATCTACTAACCCAATTTTACACCCACTGACTATAGTTATACATATGCAATGAAAGAACAGCCCCATGTCATGCCTGCACAGGCTAACTCACCCTGGTTGCGTGTCATCGGTCACACAATGGTACGTAAAAGTTCCAAACATCTGCACTCCCAGGATCCCATACAAAAGGAGAAAGAACAGAAGGAAAATTGAAACACTCCAGATTTGCTCTCCAGAACGCCTGGCAAAAAGATAAATATGACACTGAATGGATGGGCAACATGAAGCCTCCTCTGAAAAGCCCCAAAATACATAGTATGATCACACAGAAATAGTACTTCATCCTGCAGAATATTTGTCCTTAAACCTGACCTCTAACTCTGTGCAGAGATAGAATGGGGAACCATCATTTTTTTTAAACCCATAAGTTAAGGTAACTAAATCATCTGTAAACTAAAAAGGGTGGAAGAAAGAAAAAAAAAAAAAAAATCAATAAAATGCATAAAGTCTAGCTTTTGTAAAATAGTATCTAATGATTTCTACAGACAAAATGTGATGATGAAGTTAAATTGATACAAAATACAGACGAAAGAACTTTCACATTACCATTACATGGCTTCTGCTTTTACATGGTCTACCAAACATACTTACGTGTATTTGCTTGCATGTAAGCATCTCTGTACATATACCAATAAACGTACACTCGTAACTCTAATGGTTCGGGCACATGCTCGTGTACTGTATTTACCCTCCTAGGAGTGTTCACCTTGATTACTAAGTGTCCATATTAATGGAACAGAATTTATTAAACAGGGGAAGTTTAGATTGGATATGAGGAAGAAATTCTTTACTGTAAGGGTGGTGAGGCACTGGAATGGGTGGCCCAGAGAAGTTGCGAATGCTCCATCCCTGGCAGTGCTCAAGGCCAGGTTGGACAGAGCCTTGGGTGGCACGGTTAGTAGGAGGTGTCCCTGCCCATGGCAGGGGGGTTGGAACTAGATGATCTTAAGGTCCTTTCCAACCCTAACTATTCTATGATTCTATTGCCATTGGTTGAAAAGTGCTGGCTAGAGTTATTAGCAACAAGCTTTAGGATTTCTTTAAATATTTGATCATTTTCTAGGAAACTTGTTGATTCTTTAAATAGAGTAACAGCAGAATTTTTTTGCCAGAACTAAAACTCAGGAAAAAAACACCCACTAAGCATGAAGGGTCATTTTCTAAGCTGCACAGTCAGTCTTCTAAGTTAAAACTGAAATCTTCTGTTGTTATTCAGATAAGAGCCTTACTTACTTCAAGATATTTGTTATCCTAGTTCTTGGCAGCTCAAAACGAAAATATATCCGGAACGCTCGAATCATAATGAGTGGTCGTGGAATGCGTAACATGCCCCATGGTGACATCTGGTCAACTATTTCAGCAATTTCAAACACCTACAAACAAAAAAATTAGGAGTTTTTCTGGATGACCCTGTGTTTTCCTGTATTCATTTACAGAACTTTAAAACTGTGAAACTTACTTTCATTTTCAAACTTCTCTTGGTTTATTTTACGGTGCATATTAACCATGTTTTTTTAAAAGACTTAGGATATATTTTAATGCATTTCTAAGTTATCCTAATGAAATTCTAAAACTATACTCTGCCTATGTTCATAATGCTTCTGTCTCAAACAACTCAAGAAGACAGTGGAAGGTTGTGTCAGCTGCTTGATACTATGCTAGTCCTACCCCACAAGTTTCCCACAAATTTGATAAAAGTGAATAATTTACATTTCCAAAGATGAAAATCAGTATCTGTGTGGCACACCACTAAAGGTTTTACTATGATATAAAAGTATATATACATTTTACACAGATCACCTTGTAAGTTGCTATAGGCTTATAAATTCTCCATTTAATTCCAAGTGCATGAGAAAACTGTACATATTCTTCTCCTAAACTCCACTTACAACACAAATTTAAGCCGAGCCACAGAAGAGGGAACCAGCTCCTTAATACACTGACAGGTTAAGCACTCCATGAAGACTATTTAGTTCAGTGATTGGGCAAAAATGTCTTGGTTTTAATCCCTGTCTCTCACTCTGACAGTAACTACTTTATTTAACATTTGTTCAAAGTGCTAAGAAAATGGAGGGGAGCCTGGCATATCTGACAGTGCTTATCTGTAATAATCAACTGTCACTCTGCATGTGTACATGATGTACCAAAGTTTCTCCTGTGTATAAAGTAGAAAATTACGTGTCTTAAGTTTGTCAGAAGTGGGTAAGTAATGCCTAGCAGCAATCGTTACAGAACTTTTACAATTCTTACACTACTGCAGGCCCAGTCTCAGTCTTCAATCTGTTCTTACCCAAAAAACTGGCTAGCGTTAAGGACTGATCGGTTTGCAGGACACAGTTCGACCTCTACCTACATGTTTTTGCAACATGTCCAAGTTCCCTTCCTTATGAAAATGTATCAAATTATTTCCAAATGTATTTATTATTATTTTTTCCATTGTGCTTTAACTTGACTTTTGGAAAAGGTTTTGTTAGGTGTGGATCATATTCCATGAAACCCTTTGACTCACCATATCAGTACATTGACAGCATGGCAAATATCTAACACGAGAATCATTCTCTCTTTAATTGCCTAAGCTAGTCACCAAGGCATGCTACTAGACTTGATGAAAGGAGATGAGCACAACTTTCATATGGAGCTAAAAGATAAATGGCCCTCTGAAGATCCTTCTCTCTCCTTTTGACTATGCACAGGGTTTATGGTAACAAGCTTCAGATTAATTTTTAACTTCTCAGTAAGAAAAATTAATCACTATAAATTTAACATGAATGTAGGTATACTGCAATGTGCAATTATGGAACTACTGAATTCAGCACAGGTTTTTATAAACAATTTGACCCATGTACTGCAGAAGCTATACTTCTGCAACTTGTAATTACATGGTTGCACCATGTATTTTTCACAATTAAGAACTATTCATTGAGAAAGGCTAGTGAATAATTACCTGTAAAACCAGTGACACCCAAAGACAAAAGACCATGAATCCATCAAACACACACCAACGATCCTTTACATAGGAGCTATCACCCTACAAGAGAGAGAAAAGATAAGAGATTAATTGTTGTTGGTTTACTGTCAGGATTTACAAATATCATAAACAGAAGTTCTTAGAAGAAGGAAAAGCCTTCTTTGTACTACTTTTAAAATGCCACTTTTGAAAGACTCCAAAAGCCTAGCATGCAGACTAGAATATGCTGGAAATGTACAAACACATCTTCTGTGTGAGTAAATGGTAGTGTACCCTAGGGCACATAAACATCCCATTCTAAATGAGGTTTCTCCCAACAGAGTGAACATATCCTCCCCTGCCTTAAAACGTTCTCTGGTTTAGTATTCTTTGAAGTACAAACTACAGTGTTTGACATCCCCTTTGGGGAAAAAATTATTGTTGCATCTCAAGTACCTTGAAGACATTACTAGACTTTGGCCTGTTATGCGATTCTTGGCTGGATACACATTGTTTCTTATCTCAGTGATAGTTATTTCAGACAACCTGTACTTGTTTTCACACGTCTCAGCATTTTCATCGATTCTAAAAGCACAGACAGGATGTTTTGTTTTAATCTAATAGTTTCAATGACATACGCTATCCTAAAATTGATTTATCATTCCTTGCAGTAGATGACAGCAAGATATATTGTGCAAATAGAGACAAAAATATTACTTTTTTTAAAAAAAAAAAAGCTTTATTTCAGTTGCAAAAATTCTTTTGGGCAGAAGTGGATAAAGCAAGGATATAATGAAAATACAGTAAGTGATTTTCAACTCAGAAATGAAGGAAAGATAACTTCAACATTATTTTCAGAGAGAGAATTTTGCAACGCTTAAGGATATTAAAGTTCTCAATCCAAGAATTAAGAGGAGGAAGACTGCAAATCAGGGAAACAACAGAGCAGGAACTTCTACATCCTATTTTTAACCTGTCCTTCCTGAACAAAGTAGACTTAGTTCCCTAAGTAAAGTCTGAGCTAATCAGTAACTCTACTCAAGGCTGAACAAACACAGCTGTTTCAGTGGTTACGTTCAGTAACCATGAAGCAGATAGATAAACATTGTTTATCTGAAGAGATCTGCTACCAACACCCCCCTCTCTCCTCTCCCTCTCCTCCCTCTTAGTGAACAAATCTCATATGAGATTTGTATCAACATGCAACTTGAGTCCTTCAATTATGGCTTTGAACAAAGACGGTGATTGGGCTTTCTGTTGCTGAAGAACTCTGAAACTTACTTTTCTTCTCTGAAGCACTCTTTGTCTAAAGCAAAAGTCTTCCCTGAGTTGCGCTGTACAGATCTGAGCATGAACTTGTGCAGGAATTCCTGTATTCACCCTCCTCTGAATAATCCGTCAAGTACTCACTAAAAGCCAAATCTTTTTTTAGAAACTGCTTTTTCTCTCCACAATAGGTGTGGTATGATTGAAACAGCTCTACTCTTTTCTCCTGACAAAGGAAGGTGTCGTGAGCCTTTCCAGCGCTCTCACCAGTCAGACAGCTCTACAACCTCACTTCTCTCTCATAGTCACATCAGGCCAGCTTCCACAGCTATATATTCCTGGGTCAGGGAGGCTTCCAGTGGATCATTCACAGAAACTTAGGGCACCTTAATGACATCTGTAAAAACGACTCATTCTAGGGGAGGATCTGGCCCTTTCTGCTTTGCACCTAGGGAGCAAATCCTTTTCATGTCTGTTATTTGGCTGGCAGTGGATTCGGTGGGGAATCATTAATGCATTTATACTGTGCATTGGCATGTGAGATGTTATTTGCTGTGGGAAGCAATTTTAAGGCAGGATCACATCCTGCTTAGTGCAAAACTCAGAATGTACTTTTTGGTACAAACCTTGATATTGACATCTAGTGCTTCTTCATGAAAAAAATCTAATTCTGACTAAACACAGGCTAGCACTCAGTATTAACAGCAGTGAACAGTGAGTTTCATTCACATTTGGAAAAAGCCTCGGGCTGAAATTTCAGACTCATGGTCAATGGCAGCCTTTCTTAGACTTGGAAATGAATACAGATACATGAGATTTAAACACATCTGATGACATCTTACCTAAAACAGCTAAATACCTGAAGTATTGCAATATGCTAATCCCTTGCCCTTTTTTCATCATATCTGCTGACATTTGAGAATTATTGATGAGTTTTGTTTCAGCAATTTTTTGTGAATGCACTATCCCGTACCATTTACATTATGGTTAATGAGTCTTCGAAATGTGATCTAAACATTTGAAAAAGATGAAGGATTAGTACTACAGACTAGAAACCTTATGCTGGGACTAATCCAAACCTCTTAACGTCATCAAAGTTGCTGACCCCCTGCTGCCTACAGTAGACAGTAGATTCTTTAATGTGCACAGCAAGACCTGAAAACTTCTCCAGCAACATGACTTACAGTCCCTCTAGTCAACAAAATCATTTGCCTCTGGTGGAGCAGTGGGTATCAGTCTACTTACACAGTCCATGACTGCAGGCTTGGAACAGCCTTTGGAAGGCTTCTGCACTCCCACTTAATGCCTCTCCCAGGCAGCCTAAGGGTACTACTTGAACTCAGCAGACTAGCTAACTAACAGCTATTAAAGTCTAAAGCAGCAATACTGCTTAGCTGTTGGATCAATCTTTTCTTTGTTAATTAGAGAACTATTCATTATTTTGTAATACCTTTCCTAGTCTCCACAGACAGCTTTTCCTAATATGCTCCTTGATTTTCATCAGTATTTATTTATGGCAGGTCAGCACCACTGTTAGGCTAGTACACAACCATGAAAATGGCGTTCTTGGTAAACCACAAATGTGGAATGGATCTAAAGTCTGCCTTGCTCTTAAAAGATGTTAATTTGAATTAATCTGAGATTTGACATCTCAGAAGAACAGACAAGCTTGACATAACAGTCTTATTAAAATATTCTCTGCCTTATAAGAAGTTAACTTAATTTTCTATGGCAATGTTGCTGTAACTAAGGAAGAATACTTCAAATTCAGCATTAACACTTAACCATAGAATCACAGAATCATAGAACAGTTAGGGTTGGAAAGGACCTTAAGATCATCTAGTTCCAACCCCCCTGCCATGGGCAGGGACACCTCACACTAAACCATGTCACCCAAGGCACTGTCCAACCTGGCCTTGAACACCGCCAGGGATGGAGCATTCACAACTTCCTTGGGCATTGATGTCTTTTTGTCTCCTCAAAAATAGGACCAACAAATAAATCTCTTTTCTCCCTACGTTCTGCTTATTTCACCAGGTTTTGCCTAATTTTAGCACCATTACATTAACTGAGTGCAATGTATTAGCTCATTTCTTCATTTTCATTTTGACATGCAATACTAATACACCGATAACAGCACTGAGATTCCCAAAGATACATTTTCACAATTGTAACCAGGATATTAAAGATAAAACACCAATTACCAGTATTAGGTGCCCTAAAAAGTCATTACGCAAGTTCACAGGAAAAAACCAATTTTGTAAGACCTAACTCACTGGAAATGTGATCCAATACAAAATACAGACAGAACCACAGACAGAAGTAATAATGCCTGAGATAGTCACTCCATGAGAGCCATTACAGTTTAAATTACATTAGAATGGAAGACAAGCCAGACTAAATTTTTAATAAAAGCATACTCCCTTATCAACCTTGCTGAAAACAAAATACTCTACAAAATCAACATCCAAATTGCATAAAGCAATCTGCTAGAAGATTGATTATGCCTACTAATTTTGTTAGGCAATTTCAATATCTCATTAGTAGGGTAGGCATCTTAGCTGGATGACAGCACAGTCACCTCCTAAGTCATTTCTGCCCTGCTTATCTCCTAACATCTCAGGAACACTCAGAATGAACAGCAAATATCCCTGTAAGTGGAATGCCTCCTCTGTCTCCCTGCTTGCCTTCAGAAATGTCTTTTTCTGTCTCATCCCTGACTATAACCTGTTCTCTGAATTCTTCCCTCCCACCTCTTTCCAGTTGCCTCTGTGGAAAAACTAAACAAAAGAAGTGAGATGACATTTGCCCTGAGTAATTAAATATACCATCATCTGCTCTCGAAAGGAGTTCTAGAGACTTGGGTCTGCCATTAGGAAAACCTTAGTCTCCCACTTTGCCTCACAGTCTCTGACAAACAGGAAAGCTGAAAGATGGTACAAACCAAGGAGACAGCAAATTCAGTACCAGCTACTTTGCTGTTCTATCATGGTCACTGAATGCCTCGTGTGGTTTGGTAGACAAAGCACATCAACAACTCCAGCAAATTTTTCAGATCACCCTGTGGGCTCTTTCCTGCAGCACCACAAATAAGCATTTAGGGGTGAGGCTGACATTTACTGGCATTTTTGGAGCAGCATAAATGCACAGGAGGAAACAGACTGAATACAGGGAATCAGAATTTGGGAGTACAATTTTCCCCCCCTACGCTATGCTTATTATAACACAAAAAGAGCAAGCTATAAGATGGCACACCTGAGTTAGGGAAATAAGACCCACCCTCCCTCTCCCATTCCCTTAATTCGCACAAGCACCACAGGGCACAGAGGTGGGAGTGGGACAGAAAATGAAATGAGAGCTGAAGGGATTGCCTAACCTCTTTCTCCCTCCTGCAAATGCAGATATACATACACACACTGACAGGCTACATATCTTCTACCAAGTCACACGTACATGTACGTTTCTTGCTCAACTTTAAACTTTCCCTATTTCCTTAAAACCCTGCAGTTTCTGGATCTGTTCAGTACCAGAATGATGTGGATAACCCAGCCCTCAACTGTCAAACACTATCAACGTTTTCCTTACACAGAAAAGAGAATGAAGAGATACAGCCTAATCAAGAAGAAAAGCTGCCTCTGACTTCTGTTCTGAATTCTCCCATCCCCCCAAAACAAAAATATTTCTCAAATGTGCTCATGCATCAGACATTAACCTCTTTCTTCTTCTGAGATTTGAAATTTCTCAGCTTCCTTGGGGACTGGCTGAAGCGTGACCTCAAACCAACAGATGACTCTCAACCATACTACCTACTACACTTGTCTATATTTTAGTCTGTGTGATGCAAAACAAACACTAAAAACCAATCCTAGAAGGGGTTGGTTGGAAAGTGCATTAAGATCATTTAGTTTCAACCCCCCTGCGTGGGCATGGACATCTTCCACTAGACCAGGCTGCTCAAAGCTCCATCCAGCCTGGCCTTGAACACTGACAGGACAGTGTTCTGTGGATGCCAGGGACATCCACAGATTCTCTGGGCAACCTGCACCAGCGCTTCACTACCCTCATAGTGAAGAACTTTTTCTTTAGATCTAGTCTGTATCACCCCTGTTTAAGTTTGACCCATCTTTTATGGCTCACAGCCATATACTCAAGCCATGGCTCAAGCATCATATCCTAGCCATCTTTCAATTGAAAGTACTTCTGTAAATGTAAAATGATGATCCATGCAGGAAACTAAGGAAATTGTGGATTGCTTAGCTAAGACTATGTTAATAACCAAATTAAAACTGGCATAATTTAAAATGGGTGCTCACCTCCAAGTTAGCCCTCTGCAACAGTAATAGTAGCACTTGAAATTGAACCAACTTTATTTTTGTGAAGTCAGTATTTGAGAGAAAAGAAGAATAAGAGGGGGGACCACATACAGCACTTCATTTCTGTATGTCTTATTTTCACATCAAGTGTCTTCATTCACAGTGAAGGAAGTTACTTAAAATATATTCACATAACAGCAGTTGATCTGTAACAGTCAACAGAATTGCTGTGTGAAGTTTAAATGGTTATAGTGGGTGTCATCTCACTTTATCATCACTGAGTTAAACAAATTCAATTTGTAACTACTCATGTATTGCACTGAACTGCTCCATCATCAGATGCTTCCAAGTAACACATCACCTAGTGCATAATTTATCTTGGTCATAACCTGCAATGTAGTATTTATAGTAATATTGTATTCTATGCCAGAAAAAAATTGGAAAAATCACTTGTTACAGCAAAGAAAACAAAGTAACTATTTACAAATTAAAACAATGAAACACAGCTCTTGCTGGTCCTGTGGATTAGAGGGCGATGCCATGAACACTTCAAACACACAACATACAGTTCCAATCTATCATTACAAAGAAGCTAAGATCTCTATAAAACCACTACTTCATTATCTGCAATAATAATGAAAAAAATCTTTTTAAGTGTTTTTGTCGCTATTTTACGTTTATTTTGGGAATCATCAATGAAGATGGAGGGCTATTTCACTCATTAAAGGACGGTCTCAAACGTGTTTTCAAGGCACACTAGATTTTTGTTAATTTATGTAATCAATTTCAACTTTGTATTTCATGTTTCCCATTATAATAGGAGGTTTTTACAGTATTCACCATCTCATTCATTGTTTCCAACAGGAGAAAAAACCCAACCGAAAAAAAAAGCCCACACCAAAAAGCCTAAAGGAAGAAACAAGCCTGGCCGTGAAGTAGGAATCAAGACTTTTAAACAGACAAACAAGGACCTTGTTTGTAAAATCATTTAAGTTGGAAAAGACCTTTAAGGCCACCAAGTTCAATGTTAACCTCAAGTCTACCACTAAACCATGCTCCCAAGCACCATGTCTACAAGTCCTTTAAATATATCTTCAGGGATGGTGACCCCATCGCTTCCCTGGGCAGCCTGTTCCAATGCCTGACAACCCTTTCGGGGATGAAGTTTTTTCTAATATTCAATCTACTCTCCTTCCCTCTCCCTCCGGGTGTAACTGGAGGCCATTTCCTCTTGCCCTATCACTTGTAACAGTGTTTGTTGTAAAATAAGGAGAAAGGGTGGGAAATGGGAGGAGTTTAAAAATAGTGTTTTAAACCAAAACTTAAAGAAAATTTAAAAACAAACCAGAAACAAACATGAAAATATTACACAACACTCCCTCTCTCAAGTACAAAAAAGTATCAAAGGGAATGACCAGGTCCACAAAACAATGGAAAAGAATGCCTAAACACACTTCCTGCAGCAGCTCAATCACCGTAGAGCATCTCAGTTCACCTGAGCGGCAAGTAATTCAGATTGTCCACTATTCAGAGATGCCAGCCACAGCCTTATTATATAGTCAATAGAGGACGGAAGCCAGTACCTTCTTATCAATACGCAACAGTAGGTATGGCTACAGAACATGTAGGGAAGAGAGTTTTGCTGGTGTATTACACTGCTGCTTTCTCAATACACCGTTTTATTGCTGCAGTTGGGTGCCAGGATGCCCTGCAGGGAGATTTTATGGGTTACTACTGGAAGCCTGAATTTCATTTCCCTCTCTGTCTGCTCATTAGCCATCTGTATTCAGTGCTGTAAGTAATGCCTTACTAGCTAACTCAGCTCCCTTGGATGTTTAAGGGTTCAGCAAATCGAAAAATGGATAATCATGAGGAGGATTAATAGGATTCCCCTACCTGGAAGAGCACTCAATGTTTCCAGGAAGTGCACAGGAAGAAAGTCTTCACTGTGAGAAAAGTTAAACATTGGGACATGTTGCCCAGAGAAGTGACAGCATCTCCCTTGCTGGAAACACTCAAGACTCAGATTGACAGGACCCTGGATAATCAAATTAAGGCCCTGCTTTGAGTAAGAGGTTGGTCCAGACCATCTCCTTTCCAACCCAGACTTTTCTCTGGTTGTGTGCAATCCAAGCCAATCTCGTCAAGGTGACAGTTCCTTGAGGCAGACTTCAGTTATCCAGTTCTATGTCTAGTTCCACATGCACGGACATCTGGCTCATGCTTGGAAGTATTCTGCAGCTTTGAGGTTATGTGTGTTAAACACGGCTGTGCTTCATCCAGCAGTATCTGCTCTCCCCCAAATCCAGTGTTTACGGGGAATGCAATGGGAAGATCTGGATACAAATGTTTCAAGGGGAAAGCTTTCATCCCAAGGCATCAAATATTGCCTGGAGACCGAATAGGGAAATTTGACAAGCAAACAGTTTCATCTAACATGACAAAACTCAGATTTATGATTGTCAGTCACAGCTCTCCTTCAACAAAAAAAGCCACAATGATGAAAGCTGGAATAGGTAAGAAGGAGGCACTTTTCAGAAAGAGGTTTCTATCACTTGGTAATTATCATTATTAAAAGCTGGAGAATCCATTTCATACTACAGAAACTAAGAAAAGTTTATCGAATTAGTAACCTTAGGATAGCTGTAACAAAGGAGTATTTATATTAGTGATGGAGAACACAATACTCTGAAATGAAATTTTACATTCAGCTTACTGCCTTAACAATCCCACAAAAATTTTGTCATTTTCGTGAAAATACAGCTGCATAGAAATGTTCTTATTCCCTTCCACAGGGATTTGGATATCAGTAGGATTTTTCATCTTGATGTCTTGTCTTATTCTCTCAAATTAAGAGAGAAGACAACATGGGCATTAAAATAAAATAAAACAAAATAAAACAAAACAAAACAAAACAAAATATCAATGCTGTTTAATTACATCAGACTTCCCTGGAAATGCAAATTTCAACACAAAAAGGCACATTAGGAATGAAGTTCCCTCTCCTCCTATCTGAATACATGCTATCCAATAGGTTGATTTCACTGCTAGCCCATTATATGTGTCATTTTACCCCAACATGAAGCAATACATGAAAAATATCTCTCAATAATAGTTACTTTCATAAAAAAAAAACAACAAACACAAAAAAAAACAAACCTGCAAAGTAATCCTTGAAAGTGCTATTAGAAAGGGAAAAAAATAACATTACCAAAAAGTTTTCTTCATCCAAGTGGTCTGTATATTGAAAGAGAAATTTATAAATTAAATATGAAAGTCAGTATGCCATAGTTTTGGGTTTTTTTGGTAACTTTGAAGTTAGATTTCACTTACCATGGTAAGTCACTAAGTCTTATATGGACACATACTTCAGACCCTGTCCAAAAAAAATTTTTCACTGAAAATTTCCACACCCCACTGACTGGTTAGAAAAATTACCATTTTTCTTTAAGAAATACTGCCTGTGTAAGTTCACTAAGTAACTAAAATGACTTTGATTTTCTAATACTTTAATGCAAAAATGGTGCAAAAAGCCCCACTGTGTAATATGAGTCATTAGTTTCCTGTAATAAATGCTCCAACAAAACCAGGCACAAGTAACCATAGAAACAGGTACGTATATTCTAGCACCATGGTCTCTAACCTTCCCTGGCCCACAGGCAGCACCCTGCTGCAGGCAACTTCGTATTTGTTTTCCTCATAATAATCAGTTTTAATTTTTTTTTTTTAATTTCCTGTGACTGGAAGCAGCATAGGAGCATTTCACTAGCAATATGATTCCAGGAGGCTGGGAACAGATGTCCTTGTGACGGACGTATGCGCTTAGCAAAACAGCAACTGACAAACACAGGAAAAAGGTGAGACAGGAGAATCAACTTCGGTAGACTGAACGTCTTATTCAAATAATGGATATTAATGCTGTTTGCTATGAAATAATACTTAAGGCAATCACAGCTGCCAACACCAAAATACCACAGTATTTTTGAGGTTAAATTTTAAGACAATTTGAAATAAAATACTTTTTGCCAACACAGAACAGCATGGGACCTGCACTGCACATCTAGGTTTCCAACACAATTATACATACTAAAGAATTATGTTTTTTATAGATACATAAAATAATGTTTATTTTATAATCCCAAGAAGTAGAGTCAAAAGGGAAACTCAAATCTTAAGTTAACTGGGCCTTTTTTCATGTTTGCTCTGTGAGCTTTTTACTACCACATCTAAGTAGTTTTCTTTTTATTTTTTCCTTCCACATAATTACACTCTGTTTAGCCAAAGCATCTTGTCATTTTCTCATCCCTGCCAATGATTCCACTGGTCATCCCTGCCCTCAAGGTCGAGTTCTCACTCCTGTCTGTGACTTGCACATCCCGAGACTAAGTTTTCACAACCAGCCATTCCGAGCACATCAGAGCATGCTGACATGGGATGACAGGAACCACATATTCTGTTTTACTACATGACCTTTGAAAACAACACAGCTTCCTGATCCTAAACTCATTTACACACCGTGGGTATACAGCATATCTAAAGTCAAGAGCACAGTAATGTCCGAATTTCCACCTTCCATTTTCAGATTGTAATGTAGCAGAAACTCCCCTAACAAAGATACTAAAAGCTGGTGAGCCAGTTGACACTGTTTCACTGCAATCCAATTAATAGTTCCATCAATCATCAGAAGGATTAAACTCGTAATTTCTCCACTCTTGTACATGAAAGTGGAATGTTCAATATTAAAAGTACTGAAAAGGTGGCAAAACAGGTATTTGTAATAAGGTACAGTAAAACAACAGTCCTGTAATCCATAACTCAGGACAAACTTCTGAATTAGGATGATTACAGAAGAAACTCATTTAAGGATAAATGACATAACTGCCATGTTAAAGAATAAGCTGGCATACAGTTGTCAGTTTTTCTGTAGTGTCCATTAACAAAAAAATCTACAATAATGAGTCAGAGTAATTGCTGACTGTGAGAGACCTAAAGATTGGGTGTCAGCCTATGTACTTTAAGTTTCCCTTTCAGTCAATGGAAAGAAACAGGCCAGATGAATCACCTTTTGGAGGAGGCTACTTTAAGCACAACGAATTACAGACAGTTGCAGACCCTCAAATTAGTGTTGATGAATGCTATTAAAAGCATTTGGATTTTAAGAATAAAAGTCTATTTCATGCAAGCAAAGATAAAAAGCAGCAGAATACACACATGGATGTCAGCTACCGCCACTAGTAACAGTTGCAGACCCCAGTTTAGACCACGGCAACCTGAGTTTTTCATTACAGCATAAAAAGCCCATCTCCACCTCACAGTGCTTGCACAACAGGTAGAAAGTTCCTTATACTGGCAGAGAACCGAATGAACAGAATTAAGCACACACTGATGAGGTAAGGTGCCAGCCTGCTTTGTCCTCCCCATCCTCTTCTCCTGAGTGGACAGCAACTACAGCAACCAAAGTCCCTATCAGAAAAAGGATGAAAATGTACTCCCTGCACAAGGCAAATGCTGCCTGAGAACACCTGACAAAATGAAAGCCCCTGATTTCAGTTAACTCAGTAATCTGGCCTTTAGTACTAGGCAGAAGCAAAGGAAATGGCTCCCATCTATCTGTGACTGCTTTGGTAGAAGATTAAGCTTTGTTTCAGTTCCTCCATGAATTCATGGAGAGTGCTGAAAGCTAATGGTGCAACCATTCACTTCAGCCCATTGCAGGAGTACCGAAGTTAGTGAGTAGTGCTCAGTGCTGCTGAAATACAGTCTGACAAATCCACTCACAACTACTTCAGCTGGTACAAACGTTTTGCTGGGAATGTAATTGATTTAACAATGGAGGAAATGTCAAGGGCCATTACTTCTGACTTCCAATAATCTCCTTTGTTAGCTGACATGTGTCACAACTGCACAGTGAAAAGAAAGACATTTCTATTAAACTCAGTGCGCTACTTGAGCTATATAAAAAAATTCCTAATTTTCAGATGATGATACTAAAATAAGTGTCAAATAGGCTTTTCTTAACAGACAGGAGAGAGAACTCTCCCACCTTCTCATTTTACAGTGGTACTCTTTAACCGACAAACAGGACAAACCATGCCTCTTTTTCGCAACATGATTTCAATGTAGGTTTTCTAATACCATCGTGACTGTGATTAGAAGCCTCAATGAGGATGTGGTATAATGAAAATAAGTTCACATACCCTCACATTGTCCATGGAGTGAAACAATATCCATTTACCTCAAATTCCCTAGAGGCTGAAATTTCACGAGACATCTGTTACTTCGTTCTTTCTAGTGTAGTTGACGTTAATTCTTTCATATCATGGACACATTTTCCTGAAAGTTTCTCAGATTTTGGCATATCTTCCTCTTTGGTTATTTTATTATACAGAATGCCACAAGTGCAATTGTGCCTAATACCAGCATTTATCAGGAATATTTCTCTATTTCCTTATTCCATCTCCTAACACAAATACTGAAAGTAAATGCTTTCAATAAAGATAAGACACCTTTAAAGTAAGGTATCCTTACCTTGTTCATGTTCAATGTGAGATAACCTTCAGAATACACCTTATTAGAAAACAGAAGGCATTTCTTGCATCACACTGATTAAAAGAAATGCAAAGTTCTTGTGCCACAAGTTAGGCTCCCTGTCTTCTCTCGGAAGTCCGATACGCATCTAATATCACATCTTAGGCTTGAGAGTTACCTTTTTAATTCAACCCCACCTCCATTTTTCAATGAGAAGATAATTTTGGAAACTTTCCTACATCAAGCACTTACAGCCATGTTTGTAAGTGACATGAGTGTGCACGTACATGTAAGCTTTTACTCTGAGGGACCGTGAGTCTTGTCAGTCAGGTTACAAGCTGAACTATTTCGACAGACACAAACAGTAGTTAATTCATGGTGCTCTCAGAAGCATGCCAATCAATAACTTATGCAGCAGACATAAACTGCATGTAATGCTTTCTTGATGCAGCTGATTATGACAGAGCTCCTTCTGACCAAGGAGCCTCCGACATGAAAGAAATCAGAACCAACAAGTCTCTGAACTCTATTTACACTCTGGGAAATAAAGTTCATGCAAATAAATCTAGGATCAATTGAAGAAAGTGGAATTCCGAACTGAAGAGATCATGAAAAACACCAGTGTCAAATTGAATTCAGTAAGTTTTATCACTGCACTAAATATTACATTTTATATACTGGCACACAGCGTGGTACTGTGGTGAGAAAAACTGCACGTATTTCTTACAAGGCTGTAATTTCACTCACAAAACTGATGTATAGTATGGTTGTATACATGTTAAACTTTCAGATTCTTTATAGAAATATAAATCACCAGTAGCAGGCAGTGAAATAAAGATAATTTCAAGCTAAATGTGGAAGTTCCAGTTTTATGATCCCAAAGAATAAGGGGTTAGTCACTTACCTAGACTTTGCTTATGACTGCAAATTATCATACTTCCAGGTATTCCAGCAATCACTTTATTATATATTTCCTAATAAACTCCAAGTAACAGAGTATTTTCTACCTAATAAAATATTTCTCTCTGGACTAAAATTCTGCATTAATCATGGTTCAAAAGTTTATTAGCATTTCCATTCCTAAGGCTTTTACAGAAATATTGATTTATGGTAAAGTTCACTAGAACCATATGGCAATACATTCATTGATCCTACGCTCACTAAAAGTCATGAATGCACTTAAATTAGGACTACAGCTTATAAATATATTTCCTCATATAAAGATGCTCCATATACAAACATCTTTAATAAATGCTAATAGTTCTCTAAACAGTGCCTTATTTCACTTTGGTTTGTCAGTGTAGAACAGGCGTTTGGACAACACCCTTAACAACATGCTTTAACTTTTCTTCAGCCCTGAACTTGTCATGCATTTGGACTAGATGATCAGTGTAGGTCCCTTCCAACTATTCTATTCCATTCCATACCCACAAATTTAACCAACCCAGTGAATGACATTAAAATATGCAGCAACATATTCTTCATAGCTCCTAAGTGTCAACTATGAGTGAAGTTTTTATTTCCATACACAAAGGCTGAGAAATCAAGCTTTGTAAAACAGTCATGCTGTTGGCTACCCCTCCCTCCCTCTGCATTAGTATCTAAGTGTCCATTTCTTTGCAAAGTCTGTACTGGTTATAATAGCAACTTGCCACACCCATACCCTTCAAGTGTGCACACTGGCCAATAATTCCTCAATCTTGATCCTATGTCCTTACTCCGCCTGCTTAATGGACATCTTTGAATAAAAGAGCACAGGTAGTGGCTGGAAACAGCATTTCACACAGGATTACTTTGGCCTTACACAACATAGGAAGATTTACTTAGAATCATCTTATTTCAGTAACTTTCAAAATATTAATTATAATTTAACTTATACAATTAATATTTATTAAGTATGATGACATAATCAGGAATTTGGAAATTTGGGAATTACAGACCAGTCAGTCTCACCTCTGTGCCTGGCAAAATCTTGGAGCAGATTTTCCTGGAAGGCATGCTAAGGCACATGAAAAACAACAAGGTGCTTGGTGACAGCCAGCATGGCTTCACTAAAGGGAAATCCTGCCTGACCAATCTGGTGGCCCTCTAGGATGGGGCTACCAAACTGATGGATAGGGGTAGAGCAGTTGATGTCATCTACCTGGACTTGTGCAAAGCCTTTGACACTGTCTCCCATGACATCCTTCTCTCTAAGTTGGAGAGATACCAATTTGGTAGGTGGACCACTCGGTGGATAAAGAACTGGCTGGATGGCCGCATGCAGAGTTGTGGTCCATGCTCAGTGTCCAGCTGGAGACCAGTAATGAGTGGTGTCCCTCAGGGATCAGTGTTGGGACCGGTCTTGTTCAACATCTTTGTGGGTGACATGGACAGTGGGATTGAGTGCGCCCTCAGCAGGTTTGCCGATGACACCAAGCTGTGTGGCTCGGTTGATACTTTGGAGGGAAGGAATGCCATCCAGAGGGACCTTGACACACTTCTGAGGCGGGCTGATGCCAACCTGATGAAGTTTAACCATGCCAAGTGCAAGGTCCTACACCTGGGTCAAAGCAATCCCAGGCACAGATACAGGCTGGACAGAGAAGAGATTGAGAGCAGTCCTGTGGAGAAGGACTTCGGGGTGTTGATTGATGAGAAAATGAACATGAGCTGGCAGTGTGCGCCTGCAGCCCAGAAATCCAACCGTATCCTGGGCTGCATCAAAAGGACTGTGACCAGCAGGTCGAGGGAGGTGCTCCTGCCCCTCTACTCTGCTCTCGTGAGACCTCACTTTGAGTATTGTGTGCAGTTCTGGTGTCCTCAACATAAGAAGGACATGGAACTGTTGGAACAAGTCCAGAGGAGGGCCACGAGGATGATCAGGGGACTGGAGCACCTCCTGTATGAAGATAGGCTGAGATACTTGGGGCTGTTCAGCGTGGAGAAGAGAAGGCTGCGTGGAGACCTCATAGCAGCCTTCCAATACCTGAAGGGGGCCTATAGGGATGCTGGGGAGGGACTCTTCATTAGGGACTGTAGTGACAGGACGAGAGCTTACGGGATGAAACTTAAACAGGGAATGTTTAGATTGGATATAAGGAAGAAATTCTTTACTGTAAGGGTGGTGAGGCACTGGAATGGGTTGCCCAGGGAAGTTGTGAATGCTCCATCCCCGGCAGTGTTCATGGCCAGGTAGGAGAGAGCCTTGGGTGCTATGGTTTAGTGAGAGGTGTCCCTGCCCATGGCATGGGGGTTGGAACTAGATGATCTTAAGGTCCTTTCCAACCCTAACTATTGTATGATTCTATGACACTATGATTCTATGATTCTATAATAGCTTAGTTTGATAGTGAACAAAAAATGCCATTTGCAAGCTCTGAACAAACTGAAGAGAGAAGTACAACTTCAGATGTCTCTGGAGTCACTAGACCTTTCACAGATAACACAATGATTATTCTGTGCAACAGTGACATAACTTTCAGTATGGTCTGCAGATGGGTTTTCTATAAGTAAGCTGAATTTGTATCTTTTTATAGAAGACTGAAAACAATCAGTAAAATAACGCTACAAAAAAAATGATTACTGAAAAATTCTGCAGTTTTACCTTCTCCAGTATCATATCTACTTACACAAGTTAGTCCAGCTACAAAAGTAACCATATGATAACAGAAGCATTTGTTTGCCAATGTTTTATATTAAGAAAAAAATTGATAATGCAAATAACTTTCTCATTTAGCTCGCAGTAAGACATATGTTCTTATTTATATTAAGTAACCACACAACAACACATCCAGCATTCGGAAATGAAAATCAAAGTTCTAAATCCATATATGGATCTCTAGACATTTACAAAATACTCTCGCTAATGTATATGTAGCTTATTTTCCTTTTATTCTTTGTAGTAACACAATTAAACTATTTCTTAGAAGGAAACAATTATTATGAATGTTGGTATTATACTTTGGGGGGATTAAATATGCAGTAAAGCTGTATCTTTGCCAATCTGTCTTTTCAGTTTATACGCCATGGTATTGCCTGCAGTCAAAAACAATCATAGCAGAAAGAGCTGAAAAGTTAAAAAACAAATATCAAATACAATCAGTATATATTCAGACCATTTTCTTATGCACATGCAGAACACTATCTAAACGCTTACCTTAACTATCCCACGGATATGCATTTTTGCTATCATCTCTGCAGTGTAAAGAAACATCAATAGAGTATCGAGAGCAAATGTCACATACTGGAGAGGAGGATAATGCTTGAAGGTCTTTGGAGTGTTCATACAAACAGAAATAACACTGATGATGGCACAGATTCGTAGCAAAGAGTGTACCCACTAAAGAAGAACACAAGACATTGTGAGATTGCTTTGATGTTCAAAAAAACACTTAAATATTAAGTCTCCATAACTTGTTCTAACACTTTTGTAAATGCACTTTGTGTTTTTCTTTTATATCACGATCCACATATTAAAGATCTCTATCTAAAAATAAGCACTCCTGACTTTAATTTATGCATATACACACATATATATGTACATATATACATATATAATTTTAGCAGTCAATTTCAGAGGTTGTATAACTCAGAAAACAAGAATTAAGAGCCAGGAAAAGAAGAACTAGGATTCCCATCATTTCTAGTTTGCAGCTTTTGTTTTCCAATTTCTTTTCAAATGACAATTTGTCACATTTATGCGTAAGACAATAAGTGGAATTAGATCACGTTATAAATTGGGTGAATACATTGAATGAAAGTATCTGTGGAAAATTTTAGTTCCATATTTAGATGAACTGATTTTGAAATCAGTTTACAATTCCAAAAATTGAGCGAGAGGCATGGGGATTAAAAGCGTCTTTCCATTTATGGAAAGCATAAATATAAAAAGAGAGTATGCCACAGAAAGCTACTTCTTAACATCAGGATTCACTTTTGTTCCAAACAAGTACTGTTGCTGTAAGAGAACAGTTAATTTCTATTACTACTTATGTTTCAGTCCCACTACAGTCTTTATTAATAAGGCTGCTACTCAGTGCAGAATGTATCAATACAGGGGTTTAAGGTGGATTTTTTTTGTTTTAAATCAAAACATCGTTGAAACATCTTGAAGCCAGACAAGTGTAATGAATCAGCTGGCAAGGTCACAGCTACAAGACAAGAAGAATTATAAAACCAGACACTTCAGCAAGAAAGAAATTCTCCAAACAAAAATCACTGAAGTGTATTTATAGCAATTTTTCATCTCAGGAAAAATTCCACACTCCTTTACACCACCTCA
The DNA here is from genome assembly GCA_039720435.1 of Amazona ochrocephala. NCBI lineage: Eukaryota > Metazoa > Chordata > Aves > Psittaciformes > Psittacidae > Amazona > Amazona ochrocephala. The sequence continues at coordinate 58,058,569 of CM077877.1, forward strand.
GACCTTCACATCACAAAGATTTGAGAACACTCACCTGTTTTAATACTTACTGTACACTCACCTAAGTGTAATATTTGACCTGAACTGAAAGCTTATTTTCATACTCTGAGTCCAAATTAATGATTTGGAAGTGAAGGCACCTGATGAATGATCTCTTATGTCCCTTTAACACCCACATTGTTTCGAACCTTGTCTCAACTAAACAAATTAACATAAATATTGGAGCGTAGCAGATACAAAATCTGTTCTCTGCCACAGTAAAACACTGGTATTAGACATGCTAAGCAATATACAGCTAGTTCATCACTGAGACAGGAAAAAAATTACTCCATCAAAAAAACGTGTACTGTGTGCTGAGAAATACAGGTAAATAACCTAGGATATATCTCTGCATTTGAACTTGTAGTTACAGCAGTCAATACAAACATTCTACTTGAGATTATTTAGCACAAATATATGGGTGTTGTCTTGTAAATTATCTATGTGTTAAAACTCAGCAGCAAAGCTGAGGGGATTTGGCATCCAAACCGCAAATGAGATGATAGTTCCATCAAACGAATGTAATGCCAACAACATGTATTATTTCAGAATATTTGACTTTCTGCATTTAAAAAGTAAAAAAGTTTACATTTCTTAAGAGAAACATGAAAATGTCCTCTCTGAAAAACATGGAGTATTCACCATATAGGAATTCCAGACACAACCGACTGCTGAATAAATATTTTAATCACCATAACCATATTCACAAGGTAAAGGCATTTTCTTAATATTGCACATTCTATCAATAACTCCACTCTCAATGAAGCTGTCCCCAGTTTCAAGCTGCTGGACACTTTTACACCTATCTTCTTTTTAGGGCAGGTTATAGGTTAAATGATACCAGAAAATGTAACAAGCCAAAATACACTTTTATATTCAGAAGTGATGAAAAGGTGAGATTTGAAAGTCAAAAGCGCCAACTGCTGGCTATCACTTCACCAATAAAATGGTCCTTTTAACATCCTTTTCAAATGCCCCTTTTATGAAACTGACTTCCAATTTCAATAAACATGTTAGGAACAAGAGACGCTGAAAGGATGGCTGCCAGTCAGTAGATGAACTCGCTGACAAACACTGCTTGATCACCCCCACCAAACTGTAACAATCAAAAGAACCCTTTTTATTTAGTTTTGGACTTATTGCAAATAATGAACTGGTAGATTAGCAACTATAGCTTAATACATGTTTCTGACAAATATCTATTTCAGCATCTTCTGTCCAGCCCTATTTCAACAAAGAAAGTCACACTTAAAATTAGTAACTACAGAGAGAGATACCTACTGGTTTGTTTATCCACAGAATATCTGCGTTGTCTGACAAAGATTCATCAGGACCAAAATCTGTAACTGGCTGGGCTTCCACCCTTGAACTTTGCTTCCGTTTTAGCATCCTGAAGTTAACTTTTGTTATCTATAATAATGAAACCTCCTTGGAGAGAAAAAAAAGAAAAGGCATTAATTTACTAAAACAATTTTATAACGCATTTAAACAGTTTTATAAGTAAGCTAAAGCATTCTGGTTTTATGCAAACTGCTTTTGTACTAACTGATTATCAGAATCTTCGTTTTATTAAAAAGCTTTGCCTATAGAGATCACTGACATGACTGTCATTAGTATACAAAAAATTACACAGAGGTATGTAACGCAAGCAATTACCAGAACCTTAGCAACGCTGGCAGAAGAACTGTACCAATATGCAAAGAATGCTACAGCTGTAAACTTAAACCCAGAATAATCATTGGACAGATTTGACCTGAAGCCATTTAATTTAATGGAGACATTTCCATTTATTCCCCTAGCTAAGATAAATCTCAACACGCTGCAGGCAAACAGGCAGTGTTAAGCAGACGACACATGGTAATGTTCTTTACTGAAATCAGAAGAGCCTTTTTGCTCTAGACTACTATTAACATGCATTTTTCTAATACTTTTTTTCTAATGTTAGCCATTATCTATCCAACAGCCTGATAGTTAGCTGTCTCTGGGGCTTGTGTTGGCACATGGATGCGCTGAGGAAAATGTGTTGTTTCCACAAGATCAGGCCAAATCTGGGCATTCCTGTATATGTGGCACTGACTGAATCTTCTGTATGCTCAGCCACTTCAGCCACAACAGCAGAAAGGTGGGTTAGACTTCCCCACTGATACAGCTCATATCCCAGAGTCTAAATAAATCCAAACACATAAAGAAGATAAACTTTTCCAAGAAGAATCTGCTGATGAAATACAGTTCTGTCATTCATGAAATACAAACCCTCAGAGATTTTTTTTAATTTTTTTTTTTTTTTTTTTTTTCCCCAGGAAACTGAGGGGGAAGGAGAAAGCAAAAACTTGGGACCTTGTTCTGGACCTTTATTCTGAACCAAGCGCGGCTGGTACATGCAAAAGTGTATTGAAAAGTTTTGTCAAATTAGCATACAGTAGAATCACAGAATCATAGACTCATAGAATAGTTAGGGTTGGAAAGGACCTTAAGATCAAAGGGACCTTAAAGTTCATCTAAGGGACCTTAAAGTTCATCTAGTTCTACCACCCCTGCCATGGGCAGGAACATCTTCCACCAGGCCAGGCTGCTCAAAGCCCCATCCAACCTGGCCTTGAACACTGCCAGGGATGGGGCAGCCACAGCTTCTCTGGGCAACCTGTTCTTGTGCCTCACCAACCTCACAGTAAAGAACTTCTTCCTTATGTTCAACTTAAATCTTTGCTCTTTCAGTTTAAAGTTGTTGGTGCCTTGTCCCATCACTACAGGCCCTGGTAGTTACAGGCCCAAGTATCAGAATGATGACTGAAACATGAATGCAAGAAACATGAATGTAAGAGGTGATTAGCTAGAGGACACAGTGGGTTCAGGACCGCAGAAGCACTCATGTGCTTGGTCTCACATGACTTCTAGCTACAAAGGCTGCTGCTTCATTGCACCACCTATGCATCCCTGGTTGTCTCTTCTTTTAGCTGTTATGGCAAATACCTTCTTCCAAGCCCCTCAGAATCTACACCGTCAGAATCTACTCTTTCATATTCAACAGATCAGCTCCTGTCTCTGTAACTCCCTTGCTACATTTTCAGAAGAGTGTTTTTGTGGGTTTTCCTACAGTGCCTCTCCAGACATGACAAGCTCCATATGTGAATACCTTGCCAAGTTTCTACAAAGTATTTCAGTATGTTCCTTTGTATCTGTCAACAAACAAAAATTCTTGATCATGACAACCATGTTGTCAGTACAACCTTGTGTTCTTGTGTATACACACCTATCTCGTATCTCATATTTAAAAACCAAGTGCATCACCTTAGAATAGAATAGAATCATAGAATAGTAAGGGTTGGAAAGGACCTCAAGATCATCGAGTTCCAACCCCCCTGCCATGGGCAGGGACACCTCCCACTAAACCATGCCATCCAAGGCTATGTCCAACCCCACCTTGAATGCCGCCAGGGATGAAGCATCCACAGCCTCCCTGGGCAACCCATTCCAGGGCCCCACCACCCTCACAGTAAAGAATTTCTTCCTCAGATCCAATCTAAACCTCCCCTGTTTAAGTTTAAACCCATTACCCCTTGTCCTCTCACCACAGTCCCTAATGAAGAGTCCCTCCCCAGCATCCCTATAGGCCCCCTTCAGGTATTGGAAGGCTGCTATGAGGTCTCCATGCAGCCTTCTCTTCTCCACGCTGAACAGCCCCAATTTTCTCAGCCTATCTTCATACAGGAGGTGCTCCAGTCCCCTGATCATCCTCGTGGCCCTCCTCTGCACTTGTTCCAACAGTTCCATGTCCTTTTTATGTTGAGGACACCAGAACTGCGCACAATACTCCAAGTGAGGTCTCATGAGAGCAGAGTAAAGGGCAAGGAGCACCTCCCTCGACCTGCTGGTCACACTCCTTTTGATGCAGCCCAGGATACAGTTGGCCTTCTGGGCTGCAAGCACACACTGCCGGCTCATGTTCATTTTTTCATCAACCCACACCCCCAAGTCCTTCTCTGCAGGGCTGCTCTCAATCTCCTCTCCGCCCAATCTGTAGCTGTGCCTGGCATTGCTCCGACCCAGGTGGAGGACTTTGCACTTAGCACGGTTAAACTTCATTAGGTTGGCATCAGCCCACCTCACAAGCGTGTCAAGGTCCCTCTGGATGGCATTCCTTCCCTCCAATGTATCAAGCCAACCACACAGCTTGGTGTCATCGGCAAACTTGCTGAGGGCGCACTCAATCCCACTGTCCATGTCACCCACAAAGATGTTGAACAAGACCGGTCCCAACACTGATCCCTGGGGGACATCACTCGTTACTGGTCTCCAGCTGGACACTGAGCCACTGAGCACTACTCTTTGCGTGCGGCCATCCAGCCAGTTCTTTATCCACCGAGTGGTCCACCTATCAAATTGATGTCTCTCCAACTTAGAGGGAAGGATGTCATGGGAGACGGTGTCAAAGGCTTTACACAAGTCCAGGTAGATGACATCAACTGCTCTGCCCCTGTCCATCAGTTCCGTAGCCCCTTCATAGAAGGTCACCAGATTGGTCAGGCAGGATTTCCCCTTAGTGAAGCCATGCTGGCTGTCACCAAGCACCTTGTTGGTTTTCATGTGCCTTAGCATGCCTTCCAGGAGAATCCGCTCCAAGATTTTGCCAGGCACAGAGGTGAGACTGACTGGTCTGTAATTCCCTGAGTCATCCATTTTCCCCTTCTTAAAAATGGGGGTTATATTTCCCTTTTTCCAGTCGTCGGGAACTTCACCTGACTGCCATGATTTTTCAAATATGATGGACAGTGGCTTAGCAACTTCATTTGCCAGCTCCTTCAGGACCCGCGGATGGATTTCATCTGGTCCCATGGACTTGTATACGTTCAGGTTCCTAAGGTGGTCCCGAACAAGAACCTTCTGCCACCTTTATTTGTATGGTCCATCACAGCAACCTTAGTATAACCAAAAGTGGTAAGCTGTCACTAAAAATATGCAAACAATGTAAAATTAACTTTTTAAGTTGTCTGTCCCTAACAAATGAAAACTGAAATAATATTCATACAAGTTGAATATTATCTTAATCCCCTTGCTAAAGCTTTATGCTTTGACTTCTTTCTCATAACTGAATTCATTACTTCCTCCTCTTTAGCAGTTTTCCTGCTTTCTCCTATTTATTTCTAAGCTTAATGTACTGACTTATTTTCCCTACTTGGACCAAAGCATAACGAGAAACGCCTGGAGCCTCAGAGGTGTTAGTTTACTTTTTGAAGTCACGAAGCCTTAAAAAGGCTACCTTTAGCACAGTGATAAGAAGTGTACTGCAATGTCTTGTGCGCTGCATTTCTCAAGACCTTAGGAAATAAAAATAAAAAGACATTTTCTAAAAATGTTTCTTGCAACTATGCTCCTTTGGAAAGTTACTACAAAGCTAATCAGTGAATTAACAAAATAAGAATTTTATGTTTACCATTTCTGGTAATGGCTATGACAGTGCTCCTAGTAAACTCTAAAGAAAATACGTACCAAAAAATAAAGAATCAGTAAGTACAACAAATAATTATGAAAAAAGGCTCAGTATATGAAACACTAACAAGCCACTGCTGATTTCTTTTTCTTTTTAAATAAATGACACTTAATAACAAGCTATGTCCATTTGGGAAAGAAAACAGATAATTATCAATTGGCTGTTAGAGAGGCTCTGCTGGTTTTCTCAATATTGTTTATTTATACTTCTGACACGTGGGAAAATTAGCTATATACTTCTAATGAAATTCCCATTTACCCTTTTACCCAGTGTCTCTTTATTTTTTTCTTTTAACTGATCTGGGCACAAAAAATATCCATATATTATGGATATTATGTCCATAATAGATAAAGTTCAGAAACTTAAATGCTGTGACTAAAGAGATCAAAGTTCTTATTTTTAAGAGGTGGCCTTGAATAAACAAATCACCATGTATATAAACCCAATGGAAGGGAATAAATGTTTGTGGGATATAAGAATCAGCTTGTTTACTGCTGATTTGCTGACAAATATGCAGAAGACAACAAACCTAGAATCTTCTGGAAATGGTCTTCAGTAAGATCATTCAAAATACAGCATGGTTGCTCTCAAGCTTTTGTGCAATTTTTTGTTGTTCTCACTACTTTTATTTTTGCAGGAAACACACAAGCTTTTACACGTCTGCTCCTGTAGAGTAACACACAGCCTCAGACAGACTCAGGACTGTACCATGTGTGTAAAGAATTTTAATTCTTACACTACAATCCCTTTTGCACCTGTTTCCACAAGGGAGAACCAGCTGAAAGATGAAGAGAAAGAAGGGAGCTGCGCATGAACAGCTTCCAGCATGTGACACATAGTGAACACCACACCAAGCTGCGCTAACAGGGAGGCTGTAGTCCTCCCTAACCCTGGCTACAAATGCGCCCCTGCAGCTCCTGAATTGATTCCAACACACATCATTATGTCTTTCTTTGATCACAACCCATTATTAACATGAAAGGCCTAAATACAATCTCTAGGATATATTTCTAGCTCCAGAGTTTTAAAAAAATATCAGATGCAGGGCAGACAGGTTTTGAGACAGGAAAACATCATGGAGTTCTGGAGCTATCTCCACATTTCTTTGGAGAATTTTCTTTACAGTAGCAATGAAAATCCACAGTGCAGGTGTCAACTTCCTCGGGGAGGAATGTAATCTTTGCTTTTAAATTTCTCCTCTATTTTTAGAAGCAAGGACAAATTAAAGGAAGAAAACTAAAGAGAAAATTACTCAAACACTGAGCCCCTTAAGATCCATTTGGTCAACCTTTTGTCTCCCTCACTCTCCCTGAACTTGCAGCAATCACTGCACCATCTAAACCAGCCAGTAAATTTACAGCAAATTTACAGCTTCTGCTGAAATGAAAGTATGCCAGCACAGCAGTTGAACTTCAGACCAAGTATGCACTTGGGGGAAAAAAGTCTGAAGAAGATCTAATCCCAGTTTGTGATATTCGCACTAATCACAATACACTCCTGCTGATCACTTCCCACAAAAATCAGAAGACAAATTTCAAAACATACATGATCCTACAGAGCATCAAAAGCTGAGAAATCTGTCTTGTTTATAAAGCAAGCTCACTGTAAACAGCATAATCTGCTCATGAAATTTCTATCACAAAGGCAGGAAAGAATCCCCCTAAGTGCTCCGATTGACAAAGAAGGCAGTTCAGAAATGACTTCACAAAAAAATAAATGGAAAAATAAAGCACATATTCCTACTTATAACTTATGGAAAGAGTTAAATCAGACAAATCCTTCGAAACTGCACTGTCTGGCTTCCAACATACTTTTTTTCACTGTGTATTGATTTTTTCACCTGAGATCATGAGAGCACTGCCTGAAGGTCCTCCCAGGGCTGGCCACCTACAAGCACTCTCTTTGACACCAATTCTCTCTTCTTTGAAAATGTCTGCTCCCCTTCTAACTTCTCCCAGGGCTGGGACACACAAAGTGGTGAGCAGCATTTCGGTATTTGTTTCAAGTAGCAAAACATTTTAAACGAGCAAGTTTTATACCTGACAGTCCATATATATATATAAATATATATATATATATAAAATATATATATATAAATTTTAGAAGGGTACAGACAGAATTCCAATGGACACAATCACATGACACATGCCACTATAGACGTTATTAACTCATAACTAGTTTCAAAGAAAAAAAATCTTTCTACACTTTCAATACTTTTTCTGTGTGGTATTGTTATTGCATCTGATTAAATGTCCTAAAAGATCTCTTCATGATTTTGAACGCATACTGCTAATAGCTGACCAAGCTTCAGTATTTGCTAAGACCAATCAGGAGTCTTCACGAAGAAGGTATACTGAAGGAAATAGCTTAAAAATCACTTACATTCACATTTTCAAATCATTTGAATACTGGTAGGAAAGAACAGCTGATGACATCTTGTACTTACTAACAGGACACCAGATCAGACACACCAGACTGGGTTTCACGAACCAAGGAAGGTGTAGCAATTGCTAAAGGCTGCCAACATAAGAACATCTACTCTGAAAATAAGTCTGACTTCAGCTCTTTGCTCCCAACATATCTCCTGTGCCTTATTATCAGCTAAGAACAATGCTCACAGAGTATTTATTTCTTAAATGTAAGTTCTTCTTCTCGGGCCTAGCCAAAACAATTCAGACCTACTCAGCAGATAGAATGAAATACCACATTGCATGCAAAAGTAAATCTCATGTGAGCCAGATATAGAGCCTACCACTTCTATAACATAATGCCATATCAACAGTCCTTCTTACTATAAGTGTTCTAACAGCCAGAAGATATATTTTTGTATAAACTACACATGCTTAAAAAAAAAAAAATATTTTTTCAAACAGTACTGTTAACCACACCACAGCCGTTTCACCACACCACTTCTCGACAGCTCATAGCTGACAGAAGAATGTGCTTTGTAAGAATCATGATGGAAAAAAATACAAGAACAGTGTTCTGGGATTTGCTTTTGCAGTCTACTCATCTCCAAGTGGAAACTGTGCTGTAGTCCTCTGTGAAAGCAAGGGGGCAGGTAGCAGCAGGTCATTTATTCCTTGAGAGGATTCAGAGAGCAGCTTGCCCTCTCTCCAAAATACCCCGCATTTAGTAACCTGCTGTGTTTTCAGGGTTTTCAAGAAAGGGGTGACAGTATCCTTCCCAGAATGATGCTGGGGTGGAAAGGAGATTCTCTGCAGGCAGACGGCTGGCAGCATGCCTGCTTAAGAGACGATTTTAATGTTGCTGGGATTTTGTTGTACCACTAATTACGTGTTACTGTGCCTAGAACCTTGTATACACATATTTTCATAATTTAAAAATAAATTAAAACAGTGGTTATACTCTTTCAGCATTGTTACAGTTTTTGCTAAAATAATTATCTAAGAAATTTGAATATTCTAGATTATCTTCCCTTCCCAAACTCTTCCCCTTCCATCATGTAAGGAATTGCCAGCAAAACCGTTAACACCTGTACATTTTAAACTTGAAATCCTGAAAACAAAATTAAGACTCTTCCTTTTTACCCTCTTATCTTTCCTTTAAAACAAAGTTGACATGTGATACACATCCTCATTGCTGCAGGGCAGCTTCTACAATTTGCAGCCATAACCTTTGCTACTGTATTACCACCTTCCCAAACACAATGATTCAATGCAATGCCCCAGGAAGAAAAGGCCAAACTTAAAGGCTTTATTTGGGGAGGGGAAAAAAAAAATAAATGTAGAACTGATACCATAGAATCATATGTTAACACAGGACACAAGGACCTCAGAATGTTTCTAGTCCAGTCTTTTGCTCAAGCAGGGTCAACTCTGGTGTCGGACCAGGCTACAGGAGTTTAACCAGGCTACTTCAGTCTGGTCTTGAACACATCCAACAGTGGACATTGCGCCGTTTCTTTAAGCATCTTGTTCCACTGCTTGACTGACCTCACAGTGGGATGAAAAAAAAGACAGAGATGAAAGATGGAAATATCACAGAAAATAAAGAGAAAGAAATTACCTACTATAAACAAGAAAATGTGCACAGTCAAGGAGTGGTATCCCCCAAAGCAGGACATCTATCAGTATTTAGCTGATACAGGATATTTCTAATGAAAGAAAAGAGACTATGGAGGTAAAGAAAGGGTGAACAGGAAAAGACCGAGAGGGAAATACTCAACACATAATGCCCATATTAGGCTGACTTTCCTCTTTACCTCCAAAAAGATTCCAAGCTCAAAACCTACAGAATAGCCAAGTCATTCTGCAACCATGGAAGTATTCTATTAGCAATAAAGTAAAAAAAAAAAATATTTGTGAATGCAACACCTGTACTTCTAAACACATCAAAAATATTGTTTACAACTGTCTGAATTCCAAAGTACCTTGTGGATAGGGAGGAAACCCAAATCCTCAGAAGGCAATAACAGTTCTTTCATATCATGAGATACTCATGCCTTAAAAGAAAGACACTCTTATCTGAGAGTCCTCTTCCAGAGCTTAGGCCAGTAGCCCATTTCTCCGTACAACACAGCTTGATACTACTCATCTCTGGTGGTAAAGGTTTAAGACCTGAAATGTTTGTGATTCAGGACCTGGGCTTGGATTAATGCCACATAGGACTACATGATATTCTTGGTACCAGCAATGTCCAAAAACTGAAAATAAGTCAAATCAGAGTAAGTTGTATTTCTGGGAGGTTCAGGTCAAATGGGAATGAACTGTGATGAAGCACAGCTCAGATTAAAATAAAACAATGCACCAAACAAAAAGGCTATGGGTCTACCTTTCTAAAGCACAATTGACATGCTGATTGTTACAGCCTGAAAGTTTCATTTTAAAACACAGTACCTGGCTCAAACAGTTAAAATTTCCCCCAACTGCTCCTAAAAGCCCACAAAGGTACATGCATGAACTTGAAGACAGCTAGAGTCTTCTAGCAGCCACAAAGGCCAACTCAAAGAAAAATTATGTTTTTCTCTCTCCATTAAAGATTCTTAATTTTGTGATTTAGGCAGCAAAACTTAGTTCACCGTTAATACGTATTACTTCTCTGTTGGTCACTCAAAGAGCAGGCAGGAGGCAGCTGCTGTGGAAGGAAATTAAGAGAGAGCCACAATGACATGAATCAGGAAATTGAAGATGCTTAAGACAAAAAAAGACTCAAACAACATTTAGTTTGTATTTTCTCGCTATGACTATTTCTATTATGAGTGACTCAGAACTCAGCAATGGGTAACAAACCATAGCTTACTTAAAAGCTAAATCTAATCATACAAAGGCCATCAGAAGCCTCCATCCTTCCTAGAAACATCTCTGGTATTACCAGCAGTACCGAAAAAAAGTTAACAACAAAAAAATGTTAAGCACCTCTCCACTCCATGAACTGTGTCGAGACCCCTGAAGCTGCACAGTGAATAGACTTGACTTCAGGCCTAGGTACATGACTTTCTCCAGCTACGCCAACCCCATCACAGCCAGCCAATGCGAAGCAGACAAAATCTCCACTCAGGGAAGCAGCTTCCCTGCCCTCTCCCCCCCCTCCCCCAAGCTCACCGTCCCCGACTCGGCCCCATCCACAATCACCCATAAATTAGTGAACCCCGGGCCTGTGGTTAATGAAGGCGCATCTTCACCCATGGGCCTGCTCTGCCTCAGTAACAACTGAGGCACTTATTCACTCCCCTCAGGGATGCGGAGGTGACCCAATGCGGCGGCGGCCCGCAGCAGGGACCTAGAGCCTGACAGCTCCCCGCGAGCCCCCCGCCTGCCCAGACGAGGCCCAGCAGCAGCACGCCTTGAAGCCGGTCCGGAGCTCACCCTCCGACCACGGGGGAAGGATAGCTGGGGCGGGCGGTGAGCAGAGAGCCACCGCCCCTGGCCCCCCACCGGGCCGGCCAGGCCTCTCGCCGCGCCTGCCCCCTGCCTGGGAGCCTCCAGCATCCCCGGGAGAACCACGGCGGTGGCCGCTGATCGAGGGGGCAGGGAAAAGGGGGAGGGAGGAGCCGGGGCCCACCATGTACCGAGCCCAGTGCCGCGCAGCAAGCCGCGCCCGACGCCTCCGACCTACCGCCAGCATCTCTCTTCATGGCGCGGTCGGGGCGTGTGAGGTGTTACGGTGATGTGCCTGCCTCGTATGCCGTCCTCCCCGCGGTGGATCGGGGCGGCAGGGCCCGCCCGGCGGCGACGGCCACCCTCGGTCTCTCGGCAACGGCGGCAGGCGGCCGCGGGGACGGGGCGGGGGGCGGGCGGGGCGGCCTGCGGGCTGGCGGCGATGAACGGGAAGGGGGCAGGTGAGGAGGAGGCTTATCTTAGTTTGGTGAGAAACCCTATTTGTGTACCTCAAAGCTCGTTTAGTACTCATGCGCTTCTAAGCCGCTGTGCCACGTTTACTTCTCTGGTAGCATCAGCTGGCTGGTATGGTTCATTTACAAATTACTGAAGAGCCAAATAAAGGCTCGGTCTTGAGCTCCACAGTGAAATAAATTCATAAAACAGTATCACCTGTTTTAAGGAGATACCCCCAATGGATAAATAAATAAATATTTGGAAAAATACTTCCATAAATAAGGTTGCCATGCTCCAATCTGTGTTCTTATCTGCCTGGGCAAAAACAATGTATATTTCTGTAAACTACAGTTTGTCTTTAACTTAAATTAATTACTACGAAATAACATGAGCCCATTGCCTTCTGGAGCTTCTGAAATTAGCGAAATTGGAGATGTAATCCTGCAGATGCTGTTGTTGCTACAGTGACATTAAAGACACAGAAAAGGATTTAAAAACCAAAATCCTTAGCAAAATACCCTGGAAAGCAGAAGGGAAATGTATGGCATAAATTCTATTAGGTGCCTTTAGATTATATCTCTTTGACGCTTGCAGTAAAAACTAATAAGCCAGTTAGGGAACTGGCCTCAGGATTATGGATGCAGACCTGCCAGCGCTTACGTATGTGCATTAGCAGCATTATCAATTCCAGTGAATTTAAGCACTTAATTTTAGTGTTTGCAGGACTGTTTTTTTTGAAGCAATCAGTCAGGTGATACCTAACAGAAAAAGGAAACCATTTAAGAATAAAATAATACAAATAATACTCCTCACATTTTCCTTCTTCCTCCCCAGTTATGTTTTATTACTTGGGATAAGTTAGTTGCTAGGCAGCATTATGGTGTGGGTGATAGCATCTCATAAGTGAAAACTGACAATTGCAAACAGTGAAGCATTGCAGCTCTATCTAAGCAAAAGAAATCAGGATTTGCCAGTCGATGTGCCTGTGCAACAGTTTTTCTATGGACGTACTGGCCTGGGAAAAATAATTCTTGATAGAACAATTCAGGTCGGAAGGGGCTAGGGAGGCCATCTGGTCTGAGTGATATGCTGAAACCAGGCTTAGCTAGGAGATCACACCAGCTTGCTCAGGGCTTTATGCAGTCGGGTCTTGAAATCCTCCCAAGGTGGAGACTGTGTAGCCTCCCTGGGCAACCTGTTCCAGTGTCTGACTCTCCTTATGGTGAAGGATTTTTTTCCTGACACATGGTTGGACCATCTCTTGCCCTTCTCCTGCTATGCACCCTAGGGAAGAGCCAAGCTCTATCATCTTGGCAGCTTTCCCACAGACCCTGGAAGTCTGTTCTTAGGTGCTTCCCAAAGCCCGACCTTCTCCAGGCTGAAGATTCCAGCTCCTTCAGCCTCTCCTCATGGAGCAAGTACTCCAGCCTAACCATCTTGGTGGCCTGCCACTGGACTTGCGTATTAATATATTTTATGGACTGGAATTGGGCTCAGAATCAGATGCAGTGTTTTAGATACAGGGTAATGAATGTCAAAGAAAAGGAAATTAATTGCCTTACATGTGGTTTGTATTATAAAATACGTACTTTCGTATGTATTTCAAACTTCTACTTTTACCTGGTATCATATTTGGTAACACTGTTACGTTTTGCTCTACCTGCCCATACTGAGCCTGTATGAACTGCAGGCTATTAACAGGGATGCACACTTTCAGCAGAAGGTTGGATTCTCTTGGACAGCCTATCTGTGAGCATGACTTGGCATCAGATGGTGCTAGGTCTGGAAGGAGGGTTTAGCCCTTGATGCCTTGATGTAGCTGCCTATGCACAAAACCATGGTCTTCCCTTTCAAGAATTGTGCAGACAGTGAAGATATGCTGTTAACAAGAAAAAGCCCTTTCTTGCTTTGCTATTTCACCGCAAATTTACTTTCATTTCTGTCACATGAAAAGCATTTACAGACATTTTAGTACTTGACTGGCATATAACATGTATGTGAGGATAAAGTGGAAAACTTAGATATTTATATAATTGCTGCTATAACTTTGCAAAGGGTCTACCAGTCATTTAAAGTCCATACTGACATTTAATATTTAGGGCTGAAGTGTGGTTTTATTCTGATTTAGAATATTCCCATTGACCTAAAGAACAAACCATGAGCATACAGATAAGGACTGAATTTGGGAGTTAATATAAAATGTTACTTTAATGTGAAATAAGTCAAAAGGAAACAGATGTCATACTGAATATTTAACCTGTCATATCTATAAATCTAGAACAGATAAAGTAATTTCCTAACTCAATCTTCAAACTTCAGCATGTGGTTCAAACTGGCCACGGGGAAACTTCTCTTTAGAAGGAAATTTGGGAAAATTCCAGAAGACTGAGATTGAGAATTCCAGAGAATTCTCAGCCTTACCTATCACTTTAATTTCTGTAACATGATCTGCAAACACAGTAAAATTTTTCTGGATAAAAAGTAATTAACGAAAAGAAGTTTCCTAATCCTGCTTACTCAGTAAGTCCTGAAGAAAAATGGGGAATGCAACGCATCTGCTTAGCTCTGCATGTGTTGTTGCAGAATTTGGATAGCCCTCAAGCCCTGTTTTTTGGTGGGTTTTTTTTTTTGGCATTTTTTTTTTTCTGGGATGCAATGAAGTCAGACAATTGAAAGGCTGAAAGGTAAGAGTGAAGTGTTTCTAGAGTGTGCCAAAGCAGGCAAATAATAAGTGTCCTCATCTTCCCCATTTTCAGTGAGGAAAAGCAAGAGTTAGAAGGGAAAGCACAAGTTGGGGAACGACTGTTCCATCTTATAAAATCCAATTGCTATTCTCCATTTGCTGACATCTAATGTATAAATACGTTTCCACAGCAACACGTATATTCTAATTATCCTACTGTGATCGAAAGGAAGTAAAGCCACATTAGAAATACTGAAATTATGGGCTTTTATTTCTGAACTTTGAGCTTTAATTTTTGCTCTCGTGTCCTTTACTTTTGTTAAGTATCTGTTAAGTAGTTGAAAGGAAATGTAAACAAATTTAAAAAACATCCCAAGGAGCTGAGCTTATTGGAAATGGCATTGTTGGAATTTGATTTACCACTTAGGAAAGAATGTGCTGCTTCATCAGAGTTCAGATATTCCATAATGAGTAAAAGAATTCATGAAATATTAATTTTGAAATGATGCTTGAGCTTTTAAAAAAGGTCACATAATGTCACTTAGAAATTCAGAGTTAAACTTCGGACCCAATGGAACATTAAATCACTTGGGCATAGGATACAAGTCAAAAACTGCTCTATTCCTACTTTGTGGCTCTCTAGTCCCCGGGAGTCCAGAGTCCTTAGTCATCTTAATGTTGGTTACCACAAAGTTCTCCCATGGTCTGAAGTCCTGTTCTGCACATGCTGAGCAGCACCCCAGTCTTGCCAGGGCTCCACCTGATGCAGACCAGCCCAGCAGCCTGGCTTTCTTCTCTCCGTCTGCTCAGCATTGATGAAACAGAATACAGGACACAGAGCATGATTTTCAAAGTCTGAAACCTTAAGGAGGGTCATAAGTATGCAACTAGCTATGTATATATTTGGTTTACTTTCAAAAAGTACTGAGTACTCGGAAGAGGGGCAATATTGGTGTCCCCTGCCCCCCCCCCTTCATTTTTCTTAATTTCTATCTCTCCTTCATTCTTGGTTTAATAACAAGCAGCAGAACCCAGTGCAAGACAGAGCATTGAAACCATATGAGATGGTTGCTGTTGCCTGCGGAATCTGGTGTACATGTGTTCAATAGAGGCACTCAACCTGAGTAACTACAGTTTCACCTCTTAAGAAGTCAGCAGTATCTATATTTTAATTTAGTATCCTGAAAAACACTTCACTCAGAAAGATGAGAATGATTTTTCATTGTAACTCATTCAGGCAACCAGTTAAAAAAAATCAAAAATCAAAAATATTCAATATTTTTATTGTATTTGTCATTATTTTAGACTTTTCAAGATCATCAGCAGCAAGGAACATTGTTCCTTCAAAAAGGAAGTCACAGTTGGTCCACAGAGTGAGAATTCATGTTGGAAACCGACATGCCCATTTATTTCCTTTCTTGGCGTCTGCAACAATACTATTAGCTTGAATTACACAAGACTTTTACTCTGAAGTGCTAAATGGTTGAGAATGAAGTAGTACGTTGTTTAAAACATAGTTATTGCTGGCATTCTCAGCCGTCTTACAAGCTCATGCTTAAAATCCTTTTGCTTCCTTAAGGCCTCTGTAAAAGCAGGGTATTATTGCTGTTTAGGGGAATTAACTAGTAAACACTGAACAAACAAAAGACCTATCTGCTACTTAAAGTTTCAACTGGGACTCGAAAGAGTAAGCTAAGGTTTTACATTAGGGTAAAATACAATGACATCTTGATTAATGTTGGCCTATGAACTGTTTGAGTAGCTTATATTCACTACTATTCAGGCCAGCTACATTCAGGCCAGTTCAGCTTTAATCTTGTTCTAACCTTGATCCTATAAAAGCTATTTCTATCCCCTGTGTGATACCATCAGCTGTCCCAGATTCTATGCCATGTCAGCAAAATTAACACAAGGTTTTGTGTTCTGCACAGCTTTGGCATACTCTGTCACTTGCTCCCTTCCACAGATGCCATCGGCTAGCACTGCAATGATTCTCAACAGTTGTATACATTTCTGGACTGTTTAATTTAGACAGATTTTAGTTAACTCCACCAAGTATTTTTGTCCACGGGTATTAAAATGTTTTGTTATGGATCTTTACAGCTATCTCAGTGATTGTGACCCAACTTCAATTGGATCTCGGCTCAAATGCCTCTACACAAATGCCCGTAGTATGGGGAACAAACAAGAGGAATTAGAGATGTGTGCACATCTACGGGGGTATGATATCATAGGCATCACAGAAACATGGTGGGATGGCACCTATGACTGGTGTGTTGGAATGGAAGGTTACCGGCTCTTTAGGAAAGACAGGCCTGGCAGACGGGGAGGGGGAGTTGCTATTTATATTAGGGATAGGCTAGAGAGTATGGAACTCTGTCTGGGGACAGGTGAACAGTCGACAGAGAGTTTGTGGGTCAGGGTTAAAGGGAGAACAGCGATGGGTGACATTATTGTGGGGATCTGTTACAGACCGCCTGACCAAGGGGACTTGCTGGACGAAGCGCTCCATAGGCAGATAGGAGCAGCCTCACGCTTGCAGGCACTTGTTCTCATGGGAGACTTCAACCACCCTGATATCTGTTGGAGGGATGGTACGGCCCGGTACAAGCAATCCAGAAGGTTCCTCGATTGTGTGGAAGACAACTTCCTTCTGCAAGTAATAGAGGAGCCGACAAGGAGAGGTGCCATGCTTTACCTCGTCCTCACCAACAGGGAAGGGCTGGTTGGGAATGTAACGCTCCAGGGCAGCCTTGATTGCAGCGATCATGAGATGGTCGAGTTTGAGATCCTCAGGACAGTGAGAAGAGCGTGCAGCAAGCTCACTGCCCTGGACTTCAAGAGAGCAGACTTTGGCCTCTTCAGGAACCTGCTCAGTAAGGTTCCATGGGATACAGCCCTAGAGGGCAGGGGGGCCCAAGACTGTTGGTTGATATTCAAGGCTCACCTGCTGCAAGCTCAGGAGCGATGCATCCCAACTAGAAGGAAGTTCAGCAGGAGGGCCAGGAGACCTCCTTGGATGGATAAGGAGCTGCTGAGCAAAATTCGAAAGAAAAAAGAGGCTTATAAAAGGTGGAAGCAAGGTCAGGCGGCCTGGGGAGAATACAGGGATGTTGTCCGGGAAGCTAGGGACCAGGTT
Source organism: Amazona ochrocephala (assembly GCA_039720435.1). Lineage (NCBI taxonomy): Eukaryota > Metazoa > Chordata > Aves > Psittaciformes > Psittacidae > Amazona > Amazona ochrocephala. The sequence continues at coordinate 58,076,214 of CM077877.1, forward strand.
AGGAAAGCTAAGGCCCATTTAGAATTAAACTTGGCTAGGGATGTTAAGGATAACAGGAAGGGATTTTATAGGTACATTGCCGATAAGAGACAGGTTAGGGACACCGTGGGCCCTCTCCAGAAGCTATCGGGAGAATTGGCTACCCTGGATTTGGAGAAGGCTGAGGTTCTTAATGACTTCTTTGCCTCAGTCTTTACGGGCAAATGCTCTGACCACACCACCCAAGTCTTGGAAGGCAGACGCGGGGACGGTGAGGGTGGGGACCCTGGGCCCACTGTGGGGGAGCATCTTGTTCGGGACCACCTTAGGAACGTGAATGTATACAAGTCCATGGGACCGGATGAAATCCATCCGCGAGTCCTGAAGGAGCTGGCAAATGAAGTTGCTAAGCCACTGTCCATCATATTTGAAAAATCATGGCAGTCAGGTGAAGTTCCCGATGACTGGAAAAAGGGAAATATAACCCCCATTTTTAAGAAGGGAAAAATGGATGAGCCGGGGAATTACAGACCAGTCAGTCTCACCTCTGTGCCTGGCAAAATCTTGGAGCAGATTATCCTGGAAGCCATGCTAAGGCACATGAAAACCAACAAGGTTGTTGGTGACAGCCAGCATGGCTTCACTAAGGGGAAATCCTGCCTAACCAATCTGGTGACCTTTTATGAAGGGGCTACGGAACTGATGGACAGGGGCAGAGCAGTTGATGTCATCTACCTGGACTTGTGTAAAGCCTTTGACACTGTCTCCCATGACATCCTTCTCTCTAAGTTGGAGAGACATCAATTTGATAGGTGGACCACTCGGTGGATAAAGAACTGGCTGGATGGCCGCACGCAAAGAGTAGTGCTCAGTGGCTCAGTGTCCAGCTGAAGACCAGTAACGAGTGGTGTCCCCCAGGGATCGGTGTTGGGACCGGTCTTGTTCAACATCTTTGTGGGTGACATGGACAGTGGGATTGAGTGCGCCCTCAGCAAGTTTGCCGATGACACCAAGCTGTGTGGTTCGGTTGATACATTGGAGGGAAGGAATGCCATCCAGAGGGACCTTGACATGCTTGTGAGGTGGGCTGATGCCAACCTGATGAAGTTCAACCATGCTAAGTGCAAAGTCCTCCACCTGGGTCGGAGCAATGCCAGGCACAGCTACAGATTGGGCGGGGAGGAGATTGAGAGCAGCCCTGCGGAGAAGGACTTGGGGGTGTGGGTTGATGAAAAAATGAACATGAGCCGGCAGTGTGCGCTTGCAGCCCAGAAGGCCAACCGTATCCTGGGCTGCATCAAAAGGAGTGTGACCAGCAGGTCGAGGGAGATGATCCTGCCCCTCTACTCTGCTCTCGTGAGACCTCACTTGGAGTATTGTGTGCAGTTCTGGTGTCCTCAACATAAAAAGGACATGGAAGTGTTAGAACAAGTCCAGAGGAGGGCCACGAAGATGATCAGGGGACTGGAGCACCTCCCGTATGAAGATAGGCTGAGAAAATTGGGGCTGTTGAGCCTGGAGAAGAGAAGGCTGCGTGGAGACCTCATAGCAGCCTTCCAATACCTGAAGGGGGCCTATAGGGATGCTGGGGAGGGACTCTTCATTAGGGACTGTAGTGAGAGGACAAGGGGTAATGGGTTTAAACTTAAACAGGGGAGGTTTAGATTGGATCTGAGGAAGAAGTTCTATACTGTGAGGGTGGTGGGGCCCTGGAATGGGTTGCCCAGGGAAGTTGTGAATGCTTCATCCCTGGCGGCGTTCAAGGTGGGGTTGGACATAGCCTTGGATGGCATGGTTTAGTGGGAGGTGTCCCTGCCCATGGAGGGGGGGTTGGAACTCGATGATCTTGAGGTCCTTTCCAGCCCTTACTATTCTGTGTGATTCTGTGATTGTGTATCCTTGACAGAATTGATGAAGAATCACTGGAAGCCTCTAACTCTCCTCATTCCATGTTTTATGGAGAAATAATAACTTGCTTGACATGTGGGATTTTCAACTTCTGGTTAATTTTAGAAAATTGTTATGTAAGTGAATGCCTCTGCAATGTCTCCACTCATATAAAATCATAGAATGATAGAATCACAGAATAGTTTGGATTGGAAGTGACCTTCAGAGGTCATCTAGTCCAACCCCCTGCACTAAGCAGGGACATCTTGAACTTGATCAGATTGCCCAGAACCCCATCCAGCCTGGCCTTGAATGTCTTCAAGGATGGCACATCCACAACCTTTATGGGCAACCTGTTCCAGTATTTTACCACCCTCACTCTAAAACATTTCTTCTTCACATCCAGCCTGAATCTCCCCTCCTTTAGTCTAAAATCATCACCCCTCATCCCATCACAATAGGCCCTGCTATAGCGTCTTTCCCCGTCTTTCTTATCGGCCTCTATAAAAACTGAAATGACACAATAAGGTCTCCACAAAGCCTTCTCTTCTCCAGGCTAAACAACTCCAACTCTCTCAGCCTTTCCTCATAGCAGAGTTGTTCCATCCCTGTGATAATTTTCTTATAATCCCATGGTGTTAAAATGGCTTCAGTGGAAACCCAGAAGGATTATTCGACAGGTTTGGTGGTCTCTAGAATTTTTAAAGCTTAAGACTGTTCACTAGATATGCATTTTACTTTGTCTTGTTGAAAAGAAAAAAAAATCTTTAAAAATAGCATGGGATGTGGTTTGCAAACCTAATAGCTTTGTTAAAGTGGCAACAAAATTTAGCTGGCCACTAAGAGGCAGTACTAAAGGAGTCGGCAGAGTCCTTCTGCCTCCCCACATCAAATCAGGTCTTGTTCTGTAGCACACTGCATCATCAGAGTCATAGAATTATGGCATATTTGAGGTTGGAAGGGATCTCTAGAGACAGGGATCATCTAGTTCAACCCGCCTGTTCAGAGCAGGGTTGCCTAGAGCTACTTGCCCAGAATCCTGTGCAAATGGGTTTTGAATATCCCCAAGGGTGAAGGTTCCGCAACCTCTCTGGGCAGTCCGTTCCAGTGTTAGACCACTCTTACAGTAAAAAAGCATTTTCTTAGTTTCTGTTTGTTTTGTTTTTTAATTTTTTTCCTTTTTTTTCTGTTTGAATGTTACTGTAATTCATTTTACTACAAAAACAATTCTGGTAAAGTTAAAGCTAAGATATTGCTTGCCTTAAAAGAAAAAAAAAAAAACACAATAAACACCCCCCACACACACTTCCTATGAATTACCTAGTCTAGCCCAGGGCTTGCAACTTGGCTTTTACACATATGTTACATCACACTTCTTAACAGTTCAGAAGGCTATGAAACCACAAAATAGCCATCACCAGTTTGGATAGGAAATTATACCGCTGGTTCCTCTGCTGATAAATAAAATTGCCAGAGAAAGGTTTATCCCAGTCTCTGACCGTACCAAATCCTGCTGACTTGTAATAAGAGCACTAATAGCGATAGACTTAAATTGCGGTTCAAGGGTGGGTGTGTTTAACAGAACTTATTTTCTTGATTCCACATCTTTATTTGAAGACATCTCTTGTCTGACAAGTATTATTTAAACCTATTGCCTGCTTTTCAAAAGGCTGTTTAGTATTACCAGTATGCTCCAGCTGCTCTTGTTCATGGCATTGTGTTGACGTTTTCTTCTCTACCTTTACTTTGCAGGTAGTGACATGAAAGTGTTCATCTACTAAGCACCTATAGGTCTGAAATCTTAGTCTGAAACTCCAATATGTAGGAAAAATAGCATTTTACAAGTGCTCTAATTCGTGTAGGCATATGTTATCCAGTAGAGAACAAAGCTCCTGAAGACTATGTACAGTAGTGGCTGAAAGGAAGTGAGCAGTACTAAAGACAGCTTATCAGGTGCTCATTTAGAGAGAGTCTGGCTCCTTTTAAGTTGAATGTACAGCCTCTTTGGGAACCACTTTGCTCCCAACCTCCCATATGCACATCACATGTGCATATATACATATATATACATCATAGAATGGTTTGGGCTGGAAAGGACCTCTAGTTCCAAACCCCCACCACAGGCAGGGACACCTTCCCCTAGGCCACGTTGCTCCATGCCCCATCCAACCTGGCCCTGAACACTGCCAGGGATGGGGCAGCCAGAACTTCTCTGGACAACCTATGCCGGTGCCTCACTACATACATGCATGCACACAAACATTGTAGGTTTAAATGATTAAATAATAAATCTGAGAAAAAGTTAAAATCTAATAAGGGAGCACCAAGATACTGTATTAGAGGCACATACACATAAAAGCAATTATTAAACTTCAGCCCTGGGTGTACATTTCAAATACCTCACCCGTGGCCTGTGTAACTATGCCTTCTCTAAATGCAAAAGGTCCACAGCCAAAAGGTGTGTATCACTTAAGACCTTGACAATGTAAATAAATAAAAAACAGAGCATGATAAGGTCAACATATCATGATGGATGTCTTTTCCTAGTTAATTTGAAGTTATAGTTTGCAGGATGCTTGAAGGTCTTGTGAATACCTGTTAGCACCAGTCTGCACAGGGAAACAGGAGGAAAATGAACAGATGGCAACATTTTAGTTTGTGGATTAACGATAATTTAGTGCCAAAAGGGAAACGCTATTGTTTAAAATGCAAAGCTTTCTATTTATTTTTCTCTAACTCGACTTCTGGCAGTACAATTTCTGACAATCATATTGTTCTTAAAAGTGCTCTCTTTTTGAATGTAAGGGTTTGTTTCGGGTGGTTTTGTTTTCTTTTTGTTTTTTTGAATTGTAGCACTACAAATAAATCTGAAAAGCTATCTCACAGATAGAACATATAGTCCATTAAGCGTGGACTTCAAAGCTCAAGAACTGTCAGAAATAGAGGCCTGTGAATACTACTCACCCTTTCACTAGAGCCACCAAAGCAAGTCAAGTGCATGAGGTTAGCACAACTGTAAACATTTGCAAGACTGAAGCCAACAGATCACTCTTAGTACAGGTTTTTTACCAGATGCATTGCATGAGAAAATTCTGTAACATATTTGTAATATGAAATATACTGTAAAAGGCAGAAAAAAAGGTTAAAAATTTGCATACAGTATGCAATAGCTATATATAGGCCTTTAGTTCTTTTTACATCCTAATTCTACTAGCTGATATTTTAGGGCAACTTTGTATGTCAGATAGGGGATAGTACATTACAAAAGCAGTGTTTTGCATATCACAATTTCAAGACAACTTGTTAAAAGACGACAAAAGTCTTGTGTTTGTCCATTGGAATCATGTTTGGTTTTAACCTGTATATCTCCAGGGAATAAGAATATATTTTTACAAATAGAACAATTTTGTCCAATCTCTTCTTTTATGTTTCAGTGAAAGTTTATACTCTAACTGAATGCGTCCTTGAGTAAAACCTGGATTTTCAGCCTCCAAACTGGAATTTAAATGTTCTTTTGGCATCTCTGAGACCTGCAGAGCAAAATCAAATGCTTGATGATGTTTTTCTTTCAGGAAGATTACTAGCAGAACTAGTTATGTTTACATGAATCCATGGAATTGTACCCTTGAGTTCACTATGTAAAATGCAAGCATCTGAGTCAAAGGGTTTTTTACCAAATCTTAAAATGTTTTCTAGAGCAGTATAATCTGTGGTATACCAGATAACAAATATGAAAATAAAGCAAGAGTTGCTCGTTTTGAGAGAGCTGAGGGCTTTAATCTCCAATATAGGCTGTGGAACCAGTGAAAATTTCTTCTGTCAGCTGCCTGATTTAAAAAAGCATATGTGTGTGTGTGTGTGCGTAGACTAGGACACATATATCCTACCATATTTTGTGGTGGAAGTTTGTTTCTTTAAAGGCTTTCTATCCCAGTGAAGTATCAGGCAGCCAGTAATTTCACAGGACAACCAGAGGGATCAAAAAGTGTTGCACCTTTTCTGTAGCCTAACGAAATGCCCATGGCCATTCCTGCCAAATTCTTTACTGTGAGAGTGGCGAGACACTGGAACAGATTGCCCAAGGAAGTTGTGAATGCTTCAGCTCTGGAAGTGTTCAAGGCCAGGTTGAATGGGGCTTGGAGCAACCTGGTCTAGGGGAATGTGTCCCTGCGCATGACTAGATAATCTTAAGGTCCCCTCCAACCCAAACCATTCTATGATTCTGTGATTCTATCCCTCACTTTAGCTTAGTTTTAAAGCCGTTCCAAAATCTCATACCACTCTGCTTAAGTGTTTTAATGAGACATTAGGAAACAACTAACTACTAATACTTTTTAATTTGCTCAGGTTTTTAATTAGTAGGTTGGCAGTTCGTGGTGTCACACAGTGCAACGGTCTGGACAGGTAACCTTAGGGAAAGGAGAGGAGGGCGGTGCTCTGCCAGCCAGGCAGGGATGCTGCAGCTGGGAGCACTGATCCTGTCTCCTCAGAGGCGCGCATTTCCCACACACAGATTATCCCAAGCCGCTATCCATCAAAGGACAGGGGGGTAACACATACCTCAAATATTTAGGGTGCCTGCACTTTGAGAACTAGACAGTTCATTCACATCTGTGAACGGGTCACTTTTAAAACATCAAAATAAACCATCTGGCTGCACAACTGTTTCTAATTACTTCCCTGCCTAGACTGTAAACTTCGGGGTTTGGCACCGGCCTCCCTCCCAGAGTGCTGCCCAAATCCCGCTCCCAGGCAGCTAATCGGAGCCGCTGCCGCACGGGGGGAGCAGCCCTGGAGCCGGGCTTGTCCAGTTTGCGGCTCTGTGCGCGCTCGGCGGGTCTGCCCGGCCGGCTGTCCCACTGTCCCGCTGCAGGAGTAAGGGCGGCTTGCGCCATGCACGCCCAGGGGCTGCTGGGGCTGGTGGTGGTGCTGCGGCTGGTTACCTCGCTGCCGGCCGGTAACCTCGCGCCGCCGGCCGGCCCTCTGTCCCTGCGGTAAGTCTGGCTCTGAAGGTCCTGGGGGGCGGTTGCGACTGATGTACGAGGTGTCACGAGTGCGGAGGCTGAGGCTGCGGAGGTAGCACTGGAGTGGTTTGTGAGCTCTTCCTCTGCCTGCTTAAAAGTGACACTGAGGGAAGTCCTCTGGGTCGCTGGGAACCTAAATAGGTGTTATGAAAGCTCTGGGGGTCATTTGCAATGCTGTATTTCATGCCCAAGATGTAGATTTTTAAAGCAGTGAAGGGGGAGGATCTGGACAGTGATGACTCTGCACACAAACCTCTAAATTCTGCTGCCCGAGCAGAACAGGCACCTAACCACAAAACCCTGTGAGTTCCTGTTCAGCAGGTACACTGCCCTTTGCTCTTCCCCTCTACCAGGGCCAGCACCCACCTGCTCTTAGAGCCAGCACCTCCTTTGCTCCAGACCCTGCAAAATCTAGTGCTTGAGAAGTGCAGGTACTAGTCACCTGAATCCTCTGTATTCCCTTCTGTTATGAACACCTATTTTTGGCTTGGTCAGCCCTTTGTTCTGTTTTCCTACAGTCCAGCTCCTGATGAAGCAATGTGTGATTTTCCCCGTCCATGATCTCTCTGTGCTCCAGTATATGGTACAGTTGCATGGCAGAGCTGCAGATCTTTAGATCTAACATCCAGATTCTGCTGACTTTACTAAAACCACAGCGACAAGCTACACTACTGCATGGAAAGCAGTGATTACATTGGTTTCCTTTTCTGATGAAAGCATGGATCCTATGTGTCTGACAACCAGAAAGATTACTTTGGCAATGTATTTTATTACAATCAACCATAGTTTTGCTTTTTGGTATCATATATTCCTGTTATGCTACCTAGATGTTTGGATGTATGCATCTTTTCCAAGCCTCTTGGAATAATTCAGATTAAAATGTTTCATGGTAGACAATTAAACTATAGAGGTATATGCATATATACCAGATATGCATAATGAAAAAGATGATGAACCTAATTCAGTTAACATGGTCAGTAAAATACTATATAAGCATTAACACAGATAGCAATGAGATTTCTGATGAAAGAGAAGAAAATGGGGTGAGTTGAGGCAAGTAGTAGTTTGCAAGCACAACAAAATTGGTAGCATTTAAAACAGTATTCTGAAGCCATGGCAGGAGTGTGGTTTCCAATGAGCCAAGCTCTCATCAGATCAGCTCTGAGCTGCAGCCACTGGCTATGACCACAGCTTGTTCTATTTGCTGTCCTCTGCAGGAGCGGTTTGGGTCATCCTTCATGCCGGCTGTCCCGGGCTGAGTCGGAGCTCAGGTGTCGTGTTCCAGGGGGAAAGCTCTGCAGTGACAGGGGCAGATGTGAGTGTGGAGTCTGCATCTGCCAAGTGACTGAGTCTGGCAAATACTATGGTCCACTGTGTGAGTGCCACGACTGGATGTGTGAGACCTATGATGGGAAGATCTGTGCAGGTAAGGAAGCCGTGACAGAACCTCAGAAAATTAAAAGTGTATATTACAGCCAGAAATATGTTGGGAAAACAGCACACTGATACAGAAGAAACACGGTTATGTTTGTGTCCCTGCACCGTGACTCTAAATGGGATTGTGGGCGCATCCAAGGATTTCACGACATTATAGGATATAAGTCAATGAGACTGTCTTTGCTATAAAATGGGACTTTGCCCAACACGAGCTTCATCTGCAGCAGGGGCAAAAGCAGGAGTTGCTTTGGGTTGGGAATCTCTGCAGACTGTGTTTGGAATCTAATATGGGACACAATATTGCGTGTGGTTTTCATATAATAACGCTGCATTTGAATTGCTTGCCTGATGATGGCACATGGTATTTACCAACTCTTTAAACTATCTCTGAACAGTCAGTTTTGTCCTGTAGTTATTTGTTTTCTTCTGCTGCTATGAGGAAGAAGGTTTGCTGTAACAGGTACCACACTGAGGGTGTATAAATATGAAAACTCTGGTTTTCTTGAAGTAATGATAATGCTTCCAAATAGAGACTTAAAACAATGTATTTGTATTGTGGTTTCAGATATTTCCCCACTGACACAGTGTTCTTTAATGACAGATGAAATGGCATACATTTTGGGGATAGAATTTAGCCCCTGCCAGTTGGTGGAACATGTTGCTTGGTTTGCGTCTAAGCATTATCACTCTTTCATCTTTCCAGCTGTCTTTACTTAAGTTTCTGGGCTATTTTGGTCAGATTTTGGACTTTTTTTTTTTTTTTTTTTTTTTTTAAGCAGCTTAGAGTAGGATTTTAGAAAAAAGCAGGGAGAAGAAATGCCATCACATTCCTAAGGGGATTCAGCCTGGAGCTTGATGTAAGGGGCCAGAAGGGTACTTCATTTCTAGTATTTGCTTCAACAGCTTTACCAGATTCACGCAAACGTGTCATCTTTTCAGGCCAAAAATTGCAATTAGGTCAATGGGAATGTTACAGGAATTCTCCTAGTAAGAGGACAATACAAATGCATTCCAGCAGTGCATTTGGCAAATTTTGTAGGAAAAAAGAGCAACTTATTTTAGCAACAATGTAGCTAGGAATAAGAAGTCCAATAATAACATGAAAAGATCAAGGGTAGTATTATAAGAAAAATGTTTGTATTTATTACCTATAACTTTAGAATTTTGTGGAGAAACTGATTTATAGACTCTGCAGTTATCAGTGTTAATCCAGGTACGTAAGAAATATTGGTGGTCTGCTGATCATTTCAATGCATTGCTGTCCCAAATGTGAATTTGCTAATTGGTGGTGTGTTTTCAATATGCTTGCTGTTGTTGCTGGGGTAATTGTATAAAGTGAAACTGAAAGTTCCTTCAATTGTAATATTCTGCTACAAACTCCAGCATTATTTTCCTGTTAATGTCATGAGCAGTGGCCTCAAGTTTTGCCAGTGCTTTTGTGGAAGGGGTGCTGACAGGATAAACAAACCTGAGAGATTTGTAACAATATTCAGCTTTATGTGTAGCCGTTCATGCAGCAGTTCGAAGATGTGAATATCAAGTGATTAAGCATTTTTAAAAAGCCATTTGTTGTAGCTGACACCTTTTGTAGCTGGAGTATTGAAGCCACATTACCTCTGAGATGTCAAATAGTTTAAATTCACTCCTCTGGAAAAAAACGTAGTAAAAAAAATCAGTACAAAGGCATGGGGAGGAAAACAGCTGTGAAGAGCCTGTGGGTTTTGTTTGTTTGGTTTGGTTTCTCTGCAATGGTGCTGAAAGTCCCGCTGGCTTTCTTGGAGTCCAGGGCTGCCCAGCAGCCTGGGCATGGGGTCTGGATCCAGACAGCGAAATGCCTCCTTTTAGCTGTGCTTGCCCTCTTCATTTTCCCCTTATGATTTTAGTCACTTAACTTCAAGTTGTGTGTATGCGGATGGAGAGGAACATGGAAAAGATGGTCAGTTCTGGTATAACTGGCAGGAGACTTGTCCTTATGTTTTATGGCTAACACCCCCATCCCAACCATTCAGTGATCTGCATCTCTGATGTCTCTTAGTATTACACCATCAAGCTGATTTCCCATGTATGATATAGTTCCCTTTCTTTGCATTTTTGAGCACATTTTTTGACTCTGTGACGAAATTGTTTCCTCGAGGTGAATAGCCAAAAAGTCTTCCTGCAGTTCTGTTCCTGTTTCCTGCTTTGGTTTTGTTTTTCATATTTTTGTTTTGTCACTTGCTGTTCTATTTCGTTGTGGGTCTCTCCTTCTGAATACAACAGTAGCTGCTGACTGGTACAATGTGAAGAACTTCTAGATGCTAATTGAATATTCCTCTAGAGAGACATGGTATTTGAGATTAATGCTGTTTCAAACAAGCTACTTTTCAAGCTGCCAGAGTGATGACTTTTTCAAGTGACTGATATCTGATCACTGGTGATGTCCATATTCAGAGTTGTTCAAGCAGAGCTGTTTGAGTCATGAGTGCTGAAGATAAATGTGTTTCCCTGCCAGTGAGTTCAGACATGCCTCTACCTCCCTTTCCTGTCCCAAGCTAAACAAAATACATCGGTGCTGAATATGCAGCTCATTATCTTCAGTGCACTTCCTGGGTCACATCCACCTTCTGGACCAGTTGTTGGACACCCATGTTCTTGAGAGAGAAGGCCTGAAGATAGAGATGATTTGCTTTTTCTTATCACCTTTTATAAGCAATGAGAAAGAGATTAGGCCATGAGAAATGAAAAAGAGTGGATGCAAATGCCTCTGTCCTTTTACTCTTCCTTGAGACTTCTTTTCTTTAGAGGGAATTCTCAACATTTTTTTTGCCTTGTATCCCACTGAGATTGATAAAGCAATAGGTGATATCTCGTGGAGTCAGAAACAAAGAAGAGATAAATGAATTTCTGTAGGTCAAGTAATTGAGTTTTACTGTCTTCCTCAATGGCTGTTATATCTGCCTGCCATATCACCGGGTATAGAGGAAAGGAGACACCCAATCCTGTCATTCTCTTTGAAATGCTGGTGACAACTTCAGTTTGTTACTTGCTGCTGATCTTCACAGAAATGAACTAGGAGGAGGAAGACTAAATCAAACACTGATTCAAACCCCCAAAGGATTTATTCTTTATTCAGATCAGACAGTGTATATGTTGCTGTTTATTTGCAAATAGTAGTTCTAATTTCAGACAGTTTCATATTGCCTCAAGCTCTCTCAGCATAAATGGATCCTGTGTTTTGTATAAAAAAAGTGGAATGCAGCACTAATTCCTATCACATCTCTGCTTGATACCTCTTTTTCTGTGGTTCTGCTGTAGAGAGGAAAATCAATGTTAGTGATTTTTAGTTCTTTTTTTTTAAGCTAATCTTTTTTACTGTGCCTGTGATTAATGATGCTAGAAAAAGTAAACTAAGTGCAGATTTCCATGGCAAAATGGAATGGGAACACTAGGTCCAGCCCTAGAGAATGGACCGTAGAAATTGCCAGCTGGGACATGAGACAATGGGATTGCACTGCTCATAGTTGGTAAGATCAAGGGGCAGAAACAATTCATTGATAGCGCAGAGATCAACATAGGAAGAAGGTTCTTCTTTGCTCAGAACTATATTAATTGCCATTGTTTTTCCATAGTTATTAAGATTTTATAAACAATTTTTATTCTGAACTGATATACCTTCTGCATTTACTGTAATTGCCACACTATAGTGGTACTGCATGATTTGCCACTGCCATAAGCAGTTGCTGGGGAACTTCTGTTACAGCTGTTCAGGCCAGTGAAAGATTTTTCTATTTCTATTTCAAAGCTTTAGATTCTGTAAGTGCTGTACCTATTTTAAGACTAGTTCAGCAATGTAATGGCAGTGTTAGTTGTAGTTTTTCACAGCCGGAAGTGTTATCATAGCTATGTGAAGAACAGAAAGATATCAGTGCCCGTGTTTTCCACCCTGTAAGGCTTTAAGCTATGCAGAGAACAGAAGTGAAAAATTAAATTGAAAAGGAGCCGATGTAGCGATAAAAGATAATTTCAAATTAAAGTGTTGATGTAATACATAGTTATGCATCCCTGTGATTTTATCAGATATATGGCCCTATATATCAGTTGGAGAGAGAAAATGGAGAATGCAATTTGGAGAACATTTTGAGCTGAGGACTGCTCTGCACAAAAGCTGAGTAGTGAGCTATCTTAGTTGAGTTGGAAATGCTCTAACAACTCTACCTTTTTATTCCTACTGAAGGGAGGCCTGACACGCTGATTTTTCATTGAGCAACGTTTCTTGCTAAAATTGTGAAGAAAAGCCAGTCTGACCTGCATTGACTGCCATTTGACCCAAAGTGAAATTCAAAGCCTTGGATTTTGAGAACAGGTGTAAGTCTCTTCTCTGACAGAGGTCATGTTTGCAAAGATTCAGCTGTGGCACATACGGCCATTGAACACATCCTCCTAAAAAGACCCAGTTAAAAATAGGGCAGGAGGCTACTCATGAAATTGGGGGTTGTGTTTCTTTTCTGACCTGGTTTGCTGGATTTCAGAACTTGCCTTAAGTTACATTTCCTTGTGAAGCAGGGGTGTGTAGCTGTGGTAATAGCATATATACTTAGCTCAAAACAGGTCACCCAGAGTCTAGTAGAAGTGAAATTGTGGTAACATAGCCCTCATTGCATGCTTATTGCCCTGCTAAGTGCACGAGGTCCCGACAGACTTACAAAGCACAAGCTAAAGCTTCTCAGCTTTGTGCTGTTGGTGCCTGATCTAGGCAAACTCAAGTAGCCTATATACATCTACAATTGCTGTAGTTCCAAATGCAATGTTTATTCATAGCAGTTGCGAGTGAGGCATGATGAGAAAGCTCAGGAAAAGGCACTGGAGGGCGATTATTGGAAGGGAAGCATATTAAAAGTATCTTATTAAATGATTTGTAGCTTAATGCCTAGTCCTCATTTTGGTCACCTTTATCTGCAGATACTACTCATGGAAAATATATGCTAGTTTAAAAACTAAAAGTGAGTTCCTGAGCATGTGGAAGGAGAGGCTATTTGCAGCACCTAGCAGAGCTGGAATGCAGCTCCTTAGGCCCCACCAACAACAAAGCAGGGCAGGGAGAAGCATCTCCTTCACCTTTTGTCCTTCTTTATACTGGGTTGACAAGCTTATCTTTTGCAGAGAAAAGCAAACCTTTGCACAAGTTTTGACAATCTAAATAAGTGTTCTGAAGTGGGTTTGAATTTTTATGTTACAGGCTGATAGCAAATTGAAGTCTTTATTCATTTATTTGAAAGCATGACCTTTATGACAATATGGCTTTCACAGACTGCGTCCTTTTACGAATATTTGTGTTTCATTATCATTAATATGGAAAAACTACGGACGACAGAAAATAGATGGTATGCTTAATGTAACAGAAAATATATTAATGGTCTTACCTGCTTCATCATGGGATGGGTTTCAGTAAGTGTTCTCATGACAACCTTTGTCAGACAAATTGACTGGCTTGGTAAAATTGTCTGTGCTTATTTGAAGTTCTGTTGTTGATAAGTGGTCCTGTAAAGGGCTTCAAACTTCCATCACTTCTGCCACTGGACTGTAGACCTTTCAGTACAGGTGTTCCCTGGTAGTTTGTCCTGACGAGGAACATGTCATTGATTTAAAAATTTTCCATGAGTTTTTTTAGGAGGAAAGAGCACATTGCTATTGCTGTCCCAGGTAAAAGGTGATATTTGCCTGAAAAGGGCTGATGCTTGGCTTCCATGCAAACAAAGACCCCAAAGTATATATGTGGTACTGGAACGTATTAGTGTTTTAACTGAAGTATATGGTGGTGCAGGGAGGACATGTTACTTTGGGATGTCCTGCAGTTGTATTGCTGGAGTCAAATTTCATTTGGAGCTGGGAAGACCATGTAGAACAAGGCAAAGGTGAAGGAGCTGGAATCTGGGGGCTTGGGGGGGGTGGGGTGGGGTGGGGGGTGTCCTTTGATTTCTTTGATATTTTTTTACTTTTCCCTAGAAAGAGAGGGTTATTTCAACCAACCCACTTGCAAGCCCTGCACATAGCAATAATTCTAGATTAAAAAGACACATATCCAGACCCAGCAAGGTATGTTTTCCTCCACTCTTCTGTTCTACATTTGAGTACGTAATGGAAGACTGTTCTTCTTTTATACAATATTTTAAAAGGCTATTGAAAAACTTCCTTTCCTAGTGATAGAGTGAGTCTTTGTTTGTAGATAGGGTTTTGTGATTTGGGAAATGTTACAGCCAAACGCTGTTGCTCCGGCAGCAGCAGTTGTGTCTGGAGCACCCAGTCACAGTATTGTGTTTCTGGGGGCGATGCAGGGGACAAGGAGAGATGTGAGCAGGCTTTGGGAGCATCCTCCCATGCCCCAAACAGGCTGCCACAGTCCACCTTCCTCAGTCACAATTTCTCTAGTCCTCTGCTTTCAACAGCTCCAATTCCGGCAGTTCCAAGTGATATCAGTAATTTTAAATACAGGGGATGCTAACTTTCACAATCCTCAGGTAGAGACTATTGAATGTGAAAAACGGTTGGTTTCAAGTATTTTTCCAGTTTTGCACGTAATTACCTATTTAATTAAAAGCATGTATTAAAGTTATTGAAATCTCGAAGTTGCATGTTTGACAGTTAAGAAATGTAAAATCTGACTTTCTACCACTAATAGTGTACATTTGCACCATGATGCATCTTTTAATTTTGCGTTCATTACCGTTTTCTCCAGTGGACTTATGCTTCAATGTCAATTAAAGGACTTGCTTCCTGACATTTGAAATGTCAGGCTTAATTTACAAGCTTGGTAACATATTTAACTCAAGATATGAATGTTAATAATTTACCTTAATCCATTCATTTGTCTGAAATGTGGGGAGTATATATGGTGAAGCAGTTTATTGTTATGTAACGCAGATTTCTTCATGCCTTCTTTCCTCACTCCAAGTGTTTTAAACTATGTTTTGCAGAAAGTAACTGGATATTTGCAGAAACTAACTGGGTATTTGCTAAACCCAGTGGTGCAAGCTCGATTGAGTCTCAGAAGCCCTTCCAAAACACAGGAGAAAACCCCCTCTTTATTCCCTGAAACACCCAGACTTATTTCTTGTCCATCCTTTCCCCTTCAGAAATTCTTGGGTACAAGTCGAGCTGGTGTATGGTTTGAATGTTTTTTCGGCAGATGAAGATATAGGCATTTCTTTATAAGGTGAATAATGAATGGCATTTGTCTGTGAACAAGAGATAAATTTACATAATTCATTTCTATGTCTGTATGCCATAGTCAGTATGTGCTATAAAAGAAAAAATTAGTTGAAAGATTTTATTTACCTTTTCAGTTGTACGCCTACCCAGTTTTTGACTGGTACTGTGAGCAATTACTGTGACTTTTAAACTAGTAACAAATCTGTATGTCTAAAATACATTTCTGTTGTGAACAACCTATTTTCCAAAGGTGTAGTTCAGGAACTGAAATTTAAACACTTTCTCTTTCTTTCTCATATAACTGCATGATGATTATCTTGTTTACTTTAGGGAATCTTTTAGACAGTCAACTGTCATCTCTTTCCCTCTGAACAGGCTGCACTGGATTCTTAGGCGCCACAAGCTGATGGTAGAATCAGCTGGTAGTACCATGCTTATACAAGCAGGATAGATTCCTCGCCTCCAGAAAAGAATGCAAGCCCCACTTCAGATGGTGTGAATGTGTCTGGTGTACAGCACTGGACTGTAATGATCACAGCATTCATCTCCGATATACATCTTTCTTTGCAGCTCTTGCAACAAGTTACTGGAAGGTATATAGTTTTCTGGTACTAAAGAGAGGGGGAGCGGAGAGTTAGAGATCAGAAATATGCCCCCTGATCATCTTAGACTGATGGTGAGACTCAGAACAGAGCCCAGTTATCTGAGTCTTGCTCAGGGACCCTCAAATCACTGAGTCCCCATCAAGTGCAAGAATAAAATATAATAGTATGAAAATTATCAATTAGGCACATGTCACAAAGTGGTTTTTTCCATGTTTATATGCTAAAAATACTATTTCATACAAATAATAATGTGTTCCTTTTCCAAAGAACCATCTGTGCTTTACATACTACTGAGTTGTTGATTCCTATGTATCATTATCCAAGTGAGAGCAACTTTGATTTATGAAAACATCCAGTGTGTTTCCAGCTTAAAAGTGTTCCACCTATAAAGAAGAATGTGGATTTGTAGGAGATCTACTCCCCAGAGAACTGGTCACTTTGTTCATTCAGAATATTGTGAAATAACTTTGATTAATCAAGCTAAGAGTAATCATTTTTAAAGATATTCCAAACTGATAGGCTTTTAAAGAGAAAGAAGGTTTTAAGTTCATATTCTTTGAAGCTTACCATAAAAAGATTATGGAAAAATGTTGACAAGAGCAGGTGCAGTGACATGCCTGGTAGACTGTGTTCCAGAGAACAGTCCTCAAAATGGTGCTTTGTAAAATCGTGCTTTGAAGGATTACTAGAAAAATTCTGACCTCTCACATCAGGAACAGCGAAGAACTGCAATGGATGACAACCAATTTCATTTTACAAGCATAACTTGCAGAAGGTCCAAATTGCGCTGAAACCTGGTGATGCCATGACGAAAAGCCATGTGAGAACACTTTGCACTGTGGTTCTTCCGAACACTTTTTCACATTTGTGTCTTTTAATCACTATATGCTTTACATGTAAAAAATCTGCTTATGTGGGCACTTTCATGCTAACAGTCTGCACTGACTTGTTTGTTTCTCAATCAGTTTTTAAACTAGAGAACAAGTGGCAATGAATGAATTATTCAACTGTAGTCAGAATTACATCAATAAAGCTGAGACCTTCTGTTGCAGAATCATGGAAGTCAGTATTACAGATTAACTTCGCTTTTTGTCTGCTGCCTTTGTAGTCAGGTAAATTCTGTGGGAAGCGGATAACCAGTAAGGAATGTATTTAAAATCAGAAAATGGTCTTGAAGTACTTCACTGGAGTACTGTTGCAGGACTGCTACTTCTAATGACCATCCTTTGAAAGAATTTGATTTCATTCTCACTTCTGTTTCAAGCTACAGATAATCCTCATCACAAACACAGCAGATGTAAGGAAGCACAACTCCCAGTCTGTGCTTAGGAAGAGATCCACATACCAGCTATCACTGAAAGAAAATTGCCTATCACCTCGAGAAAGGGCAGTTTCTGCAGATGAGAACTGAGAATGTAGGAGCAATTGAAGTTGAATACAACTACTTTAAATTTATGTGGGTTTACCTACAGTCTGTGTTTGTGGAAATACTTTTAATGAGGCAAAATGCCCAAGTTTTGGTGTTTTGGTGTTTTTTTTTTTTGTTTGTTTGTTTTTTTTTTTTTGTACAGTTATCCTTCACATGAAGAAAAAAAAATATAAATCAGTTTTAACTGGCTCAGCTCTCATTTAGCATCTCAATCCTGTCAGCTTCAGCCACTGCAGGTTAACCTAAGGCTGGTGTGTCCTGGAGACCTCTTGGAGCAATGTCTTTCCTGCTTCTGTTACTGAAAATCCATCTGAGAACTTTCCAGAATGCGCCAGTCTGCCTAACCTGTTCTTTCACCAACCCTGGATACAGTGAATTCTTCTTTCCAAACTTACTCCTTTCTTTTCATTCCTAGATCTTTATGGCACCATCTGAAGGCTGTGCTGCCATTCAATGGGACCTTGGTAGGCTGGAGAATTGGGTGGAGAGAAAATGAATGAGGTTCAGCAAAGGCAAGTGTAGGGTCCTGCACCTGGGGAGGAAGAACCTCAAACATCAGTACAGGTTTGGGCTGACCTACTATAGAGTAGCTCAGCCTAGAAGGACCAGGGGAACTTGGTGGATGGTAACTTGACTGTAAGCCGGCAGTGTGCCCTTGCCAGGAAGGCAAATAGCATCCTGGGATGCAACCGGAGGAGTGTGGCCAGCAGGTCGAGGGAGATAATCCTCCTCTTCTACTCGACTCTGGGGAGGCCACGTAGAATAGAATAGTTAGGGTTGGAAAGGACCTTAAGATCATCTAGTTCCACACCCTCCCCTGCTATGGGCAGGGACACCTCCCACTAAACCATGTCACCCAAGGCTCTGTCCAGCCTGGCCTTGAACACTGCCAGGGGTGGAGCATTCACAACTTCCCTGGGCAACCCATTCCAGTGCCTCACCACTCTTACAGTAAAGAATTTCTTCCTCATATCCAATCTAAACTTCCCCTGTTTAAGTTTTAACCCGTTACCCCTTGTCTTCTCACTACAGTCCCTGCTGAGCATCCCTATAGGCCCCTTTCAGATACTGGCCTATGAGGTCTCCATGCAGCCTTCTCATCTCCAGGCTGAACAGCCCCAACTTTCTCATCCTGTCTTCATACAGGAGGTGACTACAGTGACTTGTACACTAGCCCTTAAAATGCAGAATCTACAAGTATTTTATAAAACTGGGTATTAAGGAGCTTTTCCTTCCGCTCAGATGGGTAAGAGGCAACACAGTATCAGAAGAGACTGGCAGAATTTAACAGGCGCAACTCATCTAAACAATGCAAAGGGTTGCCAAGATTTTCTGAGGCTTCAGTTTTCAGGTTTACTGGTGTCGAGTAGTTTTCATCTATTAATGGCAGCTTTTCAGTCAGAGTCCTCCTTGTGTCTGGTTTCCTTTTCTTTGTAGCTCTGAGTGGCTCAGCTAACATTCGTACTTCTCTGGGAAAAGTTGTGTGCACCTGTATGGCTCTGGCTTTTATCTTGGCTTCCAGTCCCTCCTCGGTGCCAAATTCATCTGTTTGGGAAATTTTGTAAAGAGGTAACACAGGGAGCTGTTCACTTGGAATCACCCCCACTCTCCGGTTATCTTCCTTCATTAATGTACAAACATCTGGAGCACTGTGTCCAGTTCTGGGCTCCTCAGTACAAGAAAGACAGAGAGATGCTGTAGAGGGTATGCACTTTGTTAGGTTTAGGAGTGGATCCTGTCACTCATCTGTACTCTTCAGTTTCAAAAAATGTTTCAATAAAAGCAAATGGTATGTGTTGTTTTTTGTTGTTTGGTTTTTTTTGGTTGTTTGCTTTTTTTTTTTTTTTTGTTTAAATATAAACAGGAGCTTATGTTTTCTGCTGACATAAGTCTAGGAAATCAATACAGTTATGCCAACAGAGAATTGTTTTCATAGCATTTCCTTCCCTTGTTTCACCGGAATCTCTACTCAATAGCAGACAAAAGTACGACAGCATCATACAGACCCTGTCATTTACCTGCAAATGGTAGTTGTAAAACAGTAATAACAGTAATGAAATCTCTAAAGCTTAGCTTGGAGCTCTTAAGCTTGACAACAGTTTGCATGATTTTCTGTTTTGTTTTTCTTCTCTGTATTGTACTACTTAAAGGAGTTACATGTTAGTCAGCAGTAGTTTGACAGGACATTTACCAAAATAATTTTTATCCAGATGTGTTGGACTTAGCAAAAATGAGACTTTTGTGTGGAAGCATTCTGATAAATGAAAACCAATCTTTCAGAGTTATACTCTGCTGTATTAATTAAGGAATCGGTTACACTGACAGCTAGCCCAAGTTTTATTAAATGGTCTGCTGATTTGGAAAGCCACAATAAGATTCAGATTTTGTAATTGGATGAGCAGGGTAATTGTAAGTCCCTTTTCCCTTCACCATCTTAATGCTTTTGTATATGAGTTCCGTGGAATTTTGTTTTATAAATAAGAAAATCCCATTTTAAATGCAACTTTTAATTGCTTTAATCTATGTCTACTGTGATTTAAAAGCAGGTTATGAAGGATTGAGTTACTGGTAATATCCAGAAAGATATAGCATGAATTCTCCATAGGTGGTTTCAAAGAGACATAGCACATAGGAATTTTTTAAATTAAATTCTTGCAGGATAATATTGTGGAGACTATGTCTAAATAATACAGTGAGCATAGACTTCATTTTAGTTCATGGGTGCCTCTCAAAGGAGCCCATAGTTAGAGGTTATTAAAATAATCTCACTCTGCCTGGGACATAATTTGTCAAGCTCTTTCAAAATAAGCACATAGTTTCTCTTCATATGGGCATCTAGTCCTCTGTTTTCCTGGGTTTCAGGTGTTGTCCTGGCTTTTCCTCCACCTTTTTCTGTATGAGCAATGATTGCCAGTGCCACTCTGACCATTCGGTTATCTCTAACTGACAAATAGTTTCTCCTGATTCCAGTCCCGTTCTTATAGCCTTTTCTGCTTTTTGGGTGGTCTCTAGCTGGCCCAGTTCCTTGGGGCTGCTGTTCACCAGTTTCCTAATCCATTCCTCTGGCTCATAGAAGAATGGTTTCCATGAGGAGCTAGGTGGAAGTTAGACCCACCTTGGCTCTTTTTACACTTCCTGGTGGCTCTTTCTCAAACCAATGACACTTGCGTGCCAGGACTATATTTTTGTAGTAGAGGTATGCCTTCAAGAGGAGTTGAACTGCCTTAGGTATTCACTGACCTTGTAGAAGTTAACTGCAGTTGTATGAAATTAAATACTGTTTCTCAGCTCATACTTCATTCATGCAGGTGTTGTTCAGTTGTAGAAGTGCCTGGTAGGATATGAATCTAAACCACGGAATCTTTAAAATAGGCATAATTCAGGTGTACACTGCTGTATCGTCATTTCTCCCTGCTTCACACCTTTCTTCTTCCTGGAGTAGGTGGCACTGCATACTGAAATTCTAGGGTTTATTTTAATTACTCCAAATTATCTGTGCATTGCTTTTTTCATTCCCAAGAGGGAAAGTGGTTTTAACCATCGTAAAAAAGTTTGTCATAGGGAGGCTGTGGAATCTGTGATTGGGAGGTTCAAGGAGTGGTTGAATATATATAAATATCTGTGAGGAAGGATCAACAGACACTTGTTTGTGCCTCCGGGTACAGAATTTGACCAGATGATCTATTCCAGATGTCTCTTTGAGGCTGATTTTCTTTGATGCTGCTATGAAACCAGTTCTCAGCCTGGTGTTCTGTTTTAGTGAGGAGGACCTGTGGTAGTAGAATAATAATTTTTGTCATGCTGTTGTTTCTAAATATAATAATTTATTGTAAGGGATGCATAACCATTATTTTTAATCTGTTGAAGACTAAGAACTTACATCTTTTGCAGTGTTTATAATACTTTCTAAAATATGGGCATCTTTTTCAAATTTCTAAATGACCGTATTTCCAAGTGACCACTACCAAGTCTCTTAAGCTGGAGCAATCCTGGGAACAAGCTTGTTTGTTTAAAGTTTCAACAGAAAGGCATAAATTAATGTTTTCTAAAGATAAGTGGTTGTTTGACTTCTGTAGCAAGCTCAGTCACGGTAAACATTCTTTGTCCAATCTTTGCAATTTGTTAGAAAGTTAGCAGTGGAAGCATTAAATATAAACATTTATTTTTGTTTGCTTTGTTTAAATAAATGGATCCTTAGTCAACCACTGACTGCATGGTTAACTGGCAAAATGTATAAAACTGCAAGGGAAAGTGAATGGTGTGTATAGGATATAAGATATATATTGTTATAGGATAATATAGACCATGACAAAAATTATATTCTGGAAAGTCTTTATCCTTGTTGGCCCCAGTAAACAACAAATAACAGAATTCCTACTTAAAAAGGAGCCGCATCCACTCTGCCTTTCTTTCACTGGAAGTAAATATGTAAAAATGTTTTGTCTGATGGTGAAATAAAGGGTAGTAAGTAGTAATACATTGTTAATAAAATTATAGAAATAGGACGGTTTTCTAAGTGCTGCCGTGAGGATGTGCATTGACTATATTGTCTCAATGTAATATGACACCCTCCAGAAAGTTTATAATCATTCTTGTGTGGCAATGAACTGAACCCTGTGGTGATTGCTGAAAACATTACCTAGATTGATGACAAGTCAAAAGATGTTGCTATTGTGGGGGGTGACATGCTTCTATCAACCTGCTTTCTTTCATATCATGGGAATTGGTGAATTGCCCCTAATATTCCCTTCTTCACGTTAAAACCACCCAGCTATAAACAAGATGATGCTGTATGTACAGCATACAGAACAGGTCTGTATTATTATTTCTTCTTCCTTCTTTCTCTCTGGTCTTTCCTGCATTGCCTTGGCATGTGTTATTCATCACATTTATTGTGACAGTTGTAGGAAGAAAATGGGGAGTTCCACCCCTTCCAGAAAGCTTCCCCTGTCTTCTCCTTTTTTCCTGCATCCAAGAAATATGAAAACATTGCTGCTTAACTTTTCCTTTAGCCCACTGTCCCCCACTTCCCTTCAGAAGAGCCCATCCTGGAGCTATGTTTTGGTCTTGCTGATATTGCGCCAGTCGATTGTTTGTTGCAGCTGAGAAGCATTGATTTCAGAAACTGCTGTAAGGGAAATGGACCGTGTATTCTATAACTGCTGTAAGGGAAATTCTGGACTGTGTATTCTATGAAATCAAATAACTTTGTAGTGCTTAAAGATTTTGTTAGGTTAACCTCAAAAGAAAAGGCAGTACTTTTAGGGGGTGATGTTTCTCCCTTTCTACTATGTGACAGAATTTTCACCTCACAAGTGTAGTGATGGAGGCCAGTTTTAAAGAATCCTATGGTGTCCTGGCATAAAGACATTCTTGCCGTACGCTATTCTTCCCCTTTTGCTCTGCCTTTGCTCCTCATGTGAGTCACGTAAGTGGCTTTTAATGTCTTTTAGTGAGTCATGTAGTACTGCTGATGGATAGTTTTGCTAATTCTGTCCTTCCTTTAATGTCGCTATATACAGTCTCTTTGCTACCTAAAAGCTAGCATTTCACTAGGTCATCTACTTGACACCTTAATAATAATTCCTTGCTTTCCTTAATAATAATTCCTTGCATGCCTTTTTTTTTTTTTTTGTCATAGCAATGTCAAAACCTCAAGCTTTTTTTTTTTTTTTTTCTCTTTTGAATGTCAGTTTAAGTTTTTAAATCCTTTTTCAAAAATGGATCAGACTGAGCATTAGGCTAGCTGCATACCTCTTAGCACCTTCTGGCAAGGATCAGAAGCCAAGAGTTCCATTCTGCCATGGCTTATTGCTTGGCTGAAAAAGAATCAAAAATGCACATAGGAAATTTAATGTGGTGAAAGTGAGAAGAAGGAAAGGCTCGAAGGTTGGAAACAAATGTAAAGACTTTGTATACAAGCACAGCTGGAATGTATGAGACTACATGCAGTACAAAGTGTTCCTCAGAACAGGAAAATGTAAGTCTGTTATAGCAGCCGCAGTTTTTAAACAGTGAATTAATTTTGTGATGGTAACATTCACAAAATTCCTAACCCAGTGGCTTCATTCAGACTGCAAATGGAGAAGACAAGCACCTGAAGATACTGTGCATGTGGTATAGAAAGGGAAGATTAAATTGGCAGATGCCAAAAATCAGTAGGAAAATGCTAACACCTTTCCAGACAAACACCTAGGTGGGAAAATCCTGTTTTAGAAACTTGGATAGGCAAAATATATTTCTGGAGAAAATGTGGGAGAGAGCCAAAATCGAGCATTTGTTCGATTGCTGTGCCGAAACATATTGTATTGGCATTACAAACTATGCTTTCGAATTAAAATGAAATAAGCAGGGAAATGAACATAGTTCAATGTCGTCATTGCTTTCCCCTCAGCAATAGCTTCTTCAAAAGTCATGTTTTAATGATAAAAGCACTTTTGGAGTCTTTGTGATAATAGATGTCCTAGAAATGCAATTCTAATAAAGATATTATTTCCTTCCCAACCCAAAATACTAGAATGTGTAAAATAAGCAGTTAAAAGCATTACTTGCATCATGGCTTTTAAAACTTCTAAGTTTGAAAACTAAAACAGATGCAGTTGAAATGCAGTGTAGTGACTTATTGAGCCATCACCATCTAAACATTAAGAGTCATGCTTCTGGTTTCCATAGAGACAAGTCAATGCAAAAATCAGACTGAATTTTTTGTCATTCTAAGATGTAACCCTTAAAAACAAAGATTCCTTGTATTGTAAATGGAATATTAAGCATCCATAATGCTTTAAGGATCATCTCTTCTGCTGTTCTTGCATGCAGTTTTTCTGTTGGCCAAGGGTACACTTCGAGATACCTAGCTTTCAAACAGTTCCAGAGGTAACGTAACAAAATTAGTTCTGTCAGGAGTTACTTAGTCTGTAAATGCATCTTGGAATATAATATTTTTTCCTTTGCATTATGATGTCCTAGTGATGTATTTATATTTCAGTTAATCTTTCTGCTGTTTTCCAAACACCTAATGGTTATATGTGCTGCAGAAGACTTTCCAAAGGTGGTGTATTACATACCATTTATATCAGTCCAGCTCTCAATTTCTGTGTTTTCTCTTAAATATATTTCCACCTGTGTTTTAATATGACTGAGAAATTTGATAACTTTTGCTGTGTTGCAAAAAGCCTAAGAATGCGCTCTGATTTATGCATCCCAGGGAATAAAAAGTGTTACAGAGCTGTGCAGTCTGCTGAATAGACTTGTGGGCCTCCCTCTGTAAACGTTTTAAACTAGTATTGTCATGAACTTTCAAGACATATTTTTTGGTTCCTGGGTAATGAGAACTGGTCCTCAGAATCTCATGAACAATTGTGCAGTTGGCAAATGAACAGGGAACTGACAGAAACATTGGTATTGAAACAAATGGTATAGAGGTTACCTAAAGGCAACTGTTCATTCTGGAGGATGAGCAGGAGGATTTCATCAGAGGATGAAAGAGAGGATTTCATCATTGCAGATGAAATGAGGAAAAAGTAAATAGGCATAGATACAGCTGTTAATATCTATTAAAGACAACAGTGTTTTGCTTCATTACTTACTTTGCTTGCCTACAAAACTTTGATTACTTTGCCTGCAGTGTTTGTAGTGGTTGTATTAAAATTAGAACATGCAAAAGGGATTTAGATACAAGTAGCAGAGGGTACACTGGCATTTCTTTTTCAAGCAGCAGAAAATTAAAAAACATCAGGATAATTAAACTTCAGGAGTACTAATATCAGCTGTGTTGAGACAGCATTTTTAGGCTTTTCTTACCACTGCTGTTGACAGTAGTTGTCCTTATGTCACACACTCAACACTACAGGCAGACTTACATTCATGTTCAAAAGAGGAATTTCAGTGCTCCTTTCTGTAATTCAGCTGTAGTCCTCAACAAGAATCCATCACGTCAGAATCAATCAATTATTTTTTTTTTTGCTTTAGTGAAAAGTGTGGTTCTCATGGTCAAAAGAAATTTTGACAGGAGAAGAAGCTATACATGAGTTGAGTTAAAAAACTCTCTGAAGCATATCTCTTTTTCTATATACTTCTTATTATAAGCGTATAATAACATATTTTGCCATCTCAAAGTAAGTCTTGTTCAGTCTCTTGCTTTTTACTATCTTTTTCAGCAGCATTGGTTAAATCCTGAAAATGGAAAGAATGGCCTGGTTTGTAGCCAGGCTATTAGAATAGCATCAGAGAATGATTTAAGTTGGAAGGGACTTGTGGAGATCAGATGGTCCAGCTTCCTGCTGTAGGAGGGCTGGTTGTGTTGTTGCTGAGGGTCATCTCAGACAAGTCAAAACATGTCCATGTGACAAGCTAAAAAACATCCAAAGAAGTTCAGATGAACTTCTGATGAACTAGCGCTTAATTAATCTGACTCATTTGACAAAAATTAGAAACAGTTAAAAATAATTTTTGACATAAGAGATGGGTTATGAAATGAAATTGATTTATGTTGCCATTTTCTTTATTAAAAGTATAATACTTTAATCCTTAGAGCTGTTTTTTGAAGCTCTGTAGTTTATATCAGAAAACAAAAGCAAGCCTTGAAATAAACACAAAGGCAGAAAAGAAAATTTTTGTTGTGGAATGTCTTTTAAGGAAGAGCTGTTAATTAGGCTAATTCTGCCTACTTCATTAGCACACAATCAGCCAATCTGCCCCAGGTTACTTTCTGTTTCTGATGTTTCTCTGCCCTTTTAAGCCTCTAGTAGTCTTGACTTTTTCTATTGAGTATATGCTAGCCAGTTGAGTTGATTATTCCGGGATTTCTCTGTGGAGTGTGTGACGAACTGTTGGGCATTTCCTGTTGGAAGACAAGAGGAAGATGGTACATGGTACATGTCAGAATGCAGAGGGATAGACTTGCTTAGTCCTACAATTAAGTATTTTTGAAGTTGCAAGACCTTAATAGTTCATAAGTCAAAGATACACTGAAGGAATGAACATTCAAATTGCATTATTCAAATTAAAAAAAAAAAAAGAAACAAAACAAAACATTGGGTTATTGCTTGGGTTCAAGCATCTTCCTGTTAACATAAGATGCAGTCATAAAACTACTATCTCTGTTTCAGAATTCATGCCTCGGAAGAAGCCATTCACAATCAAAAGGAGGGACATGGTTCATCATGACTGTCAAGTTGTCACTGGTCACTGAAGTGACAACTGAATGACTCCAAGATTCAAAATGGGAGTTTCAGCTGAAGGCTTTTTTCTAGCACTTTATTCCAGCCTTGCAAATCCAGCTGCTTTGACACTGCTGTTGGAAGGTCTTGTTGCCCCAGCTCAATTTGACTATGGGATAGGTTAACAAACTCTACGTGTCTCATCCACCCTTTTATAAGCGTGACATAATGTTTACCATCCTTCCATAAAAAACTATTTTAAATGGTCTTTGAGGACTTCCACAAAACTTGTTGGTGTTTTAATATATCTAGTGTGTTGCTACCAAATAGTCAGTCTGGTCTTGTCTATGAAGCCTGTTAATCTTGTCTGTTAATCCTATCAAGAATAAATCTACCAGCAAAAACTTAAATAAAAAAAACTAGGTGACCATTTGCTCTATTCAGCCATCAGCAGGGAAGTAAACAGTTTGTCTATGACTGCCTATCTCAGTTCTCTATTACAGTCTGTTTGCTCTTCCTACCCTGTAATTACTCTGTTGGATCTGTTTAAATATCCTCTGATTCATATTCAAACTATTTTCAGAAACACCCTTTAATTCTGGTGTGATATTTCATTGCTCAGTAAATATGAAGAGGTGCTCAAGATTTACTTTATTATTACAAAGTTCTGGATAGCATTGTGAACTTATTGCTGTGTGAGGTTCCAGTTTGGCAGCAACTAAAAGCTGATTTCCTGGAAAAGTTGAATGCCAAGAGATAGAGGCAGCAACAGTAAGTGGCATAAACTTGCCTCTCCCTAGTACTAGCAAACTAAGTTAAGAGTCCCCCTTCAGTGGGATGCTCTCACCTCTTCTGAACATTGTCCTTTATTATGAGTTCCAGTTTGATATTTAACTGTAAAAAAACCCAAACAAACAAACCTTTTAAAATACTGTGTTTCTATAGTTTTGATAATTTCACACCTTGTTCTTGTGCCGTAAGTGTGAGGGAGACATAGTTGGCCTCCCCAACTGGACTAGATATTAAGACCATGACTAAACTTCTTCCGCAAGGAAGTTGATGGAGATGACCCAAAAAGGGTGGATGATTTCCTGGCTGCATTACACAGTTTCTTGGGTGTAACTTGTTTGTGTGACCACACCGTTTTACTCCTGTCCCAAAATAGCAGGTGATGAGGAGATTTACAAGTGTGCTGGATGTCAGAAAGTGTGTAGCACCCACTGGAGGATTTAGGAGCATAGTGCTAGTTTCTGGGCCTAAGCAAGCTGCTCCCAGAAGAAATACATATGTGTTTACATATTTGTACCAATAGCTGGAGGGACAGTGTCTAGGCTTTGCACCAGAGGACAAGAGCATACCAGATCCAGAGTTTTGGCCTTATACACTATCCTGGTAAACTTTTTAAAAGCCAGTAAGTCCTGGGATACCCCATGCTTTTTTCCTGCTAAGTAGCAATGATTTGTGTTCTAATTTCTATATACACAGGAATGATCAACTTCAAGGTTTCCATTGGAAAGTTGATGGCTTAATGGCTTTCTTTTTTTCCTTTTTTTTTTTTCTCTTTTTTTTTTTTTTTTTTTTTTGTCTATTTACCTTTAGTTTTTTATTCTTTAATATTTCTGGGATATAGTACTAACCTTGTTTTAGCACGGATGTATGTTGTGATTTACTTCTGGAACTGATAGGATGCTTCTAGGGATTTCTGTGTACAGAGTTTTGATTTGGAAATAGACTACTGAAAGGTTACAGAAAAAAAGCATAACAAAACCCTTGACAAGCCAAGTCATTACTTTCAGGATCATCTATTATCTTTACCCTAATGTTCTTTCAGAAAAAGATTAAAAGAAATGTGGACTGTACACATGAATCAGTTGAGTAACACAATGGTACATTTTCTCAAACTTTTTTGAGGAAAGTAAAAATTGTGTAGTGCTCCAATACTCAGAAATCTGCATTGCTTTTAATGACAAAGAAAACAAAAGAAAAAAAGATACAAATACACTTACTGATATTAGCTTTAGATGGAACAACACTTTGAGAAAGTAAACAGTACGTTTTACATGATTATCACTTCAGGCTCTTAAATGAAGTCCCATGGCTGAAATACCTGACGTAAGAGTTCCTGCTTCCTTACCTCTGCATTAAACGAGGCATCCTTCTATCTGCAGTCTGGCTCAAAGAACCACATCAAAAGGCATAGCAACTGAAGTAAGCCCCTGTGGAAATCATGTATGTTCTTATTTTTCAGTGCCTTAGCGTAGGTATATTTTGGGGCATAATGGCAGAATTTTGTCAGTCCAGAATCCTGAGTTCAAACCATCAGCATGTGTGTGCCTTACACATGCTGGCTTGATGGGTTATTCTGGCTCAGGTGAACTCAGTCAAGAATAAATTGTTGGGCTCAATAAATGGACACCTACATCTGGCCTCTGCAATTTAGACTTAATAATCTCCACTATAAATCTGTGAGTCTACTGAATGTACTCCTTTTACAAGTGGAAAGCACCTTTACAGCATTAGCCTGGAGACAGCCAATGCTTTTTGCTTTATTTGCTGTCATGGGATGCCTTAGTTTTGTGACTCAATATTAGGATGATATTCAGGGCATTTAACACTAGAACAGTGATAGGTTTAACTGCCACCAATGATGATTACATGAATCATCTTCTGCTAATGGATCTGGGGTTTTATGATTGAGTGAAATAGGTCCAGGAGGCCAGGTAAGCTCAAGAATATTAGAAGAAGTGTAAAAAAAGCACCAGAATTTTCTTTTCACCATTAAATTTCATGAGCCAGCAGTGTGCGCTCGCAGCCGAGAAAGCCAGCCGTATCCTGGGCTGCATCAAAAGGAGCGTGACCAGCAGGTGGAGGGAGGTGATCCTGCCCCTCTACTCTGCTCTCGTGAGACCTCATTTGGAGTATTGTGTGCAGTTCTGGTGTCCTCAACATAAAAAGGACATGGAACTGTTAGAACAAGTGCAGAGGGCCACGAGGATGATCAGGGGACTGGAGCACCTCCTATATGAAGATAGGCTGAGAAAATTGGGGCTGTTGAGCCTGGAGAAGAGAAGGCTGTGTGGAGACCTCATAGCAGCCTTCCAATACCTGAAGGCGGCCTATAGGGATGCTGGGGAGGGACTCTTCATGAGGGACTGTAGTGAGAGGACAAGGGGTAATGGGTTCAAACTTAAACAGGGGAAGTTTAGATTGGATGTGAGGAAGAAATTCTTTACTGTAAGGGTGGTGAGGCCCTGGAATGGGTTGCCCAGGGAGGTTGTGAATGCTTCATCCCTGGCGGCGTTCAAGGTGGGGTTGGACATAGCCTTGGATGGCATGGTTTAGTGGGAGGTGTTCCTGCCCATGGCAGGGGGGTTGGAACTAGATGATCTTAAGGTCCTTTCCAACCCTAACTATTCTATGATTCTAAATTTGTAACACCCACTTGCCGTTACCACCCAGAGTTCTCTTTTCAGAGGCATACATAGAATAAAGACCATATGTCTCAAGGCTGTCATGGAAAATAGCCAATGTGTGGATATTACTTTGATTAACTCGTAAAAGAATCCCTGAAAAAATAGTATTTAACAATTACTGTCATAACAAGAAGAGATGATTGCATCTGACTGATGCGCTGTCTATGGATTCTTTGAGAAAGTTACTGGCTGTGTGAACAGAGAGGAAAATACTGATTGAAATTGGCACTGACCATTCACAGTAGACAGTTTGTGTGTGTCTAAAAAGGTTTCACATTGGAAATTATGAATACAATGAACTACTGAATATGAAAATTGGAAGTGAATATAACACTGAATAAAAGTCTGAACAAAAATCAGCCTTAAATTGAGTGTCTGAAATAGAAAAAGAAAGCGGAGGTAATAGAATTCATCATTTATGCACAAAATTATTATTTATTCCTTTGTGGCTTCGTTATGCACTTTAATTAGTTTGACACAGCTAATGGATAAACTTCCAAATTCTTGAATTACTGCTCAACTAGATTCAGTTGCAAACAGTGAAAAGCCAAGCAATCTGACAGATTATGGAAGGATTTAAATAAATTAAATGGATGTGTTAATAGATGGCAGCTGCTGTTCAATCCACTTAAATATAAAAGAATATGTAAGGATGCAGAGTAAAATATCTGTTTGTAGGAAGCTTGTTTCAGAGCACAGGCCAGGAGGGAAAATACAAGTGAAGTACTACAGAAACAAAACATTAAGTCATAAATGCAGTTAATGGGAGTTGTGGAAAGAGGGGCAGTAGAAGACACTGCCTGGAGAGATACTTGCAGCTGTGGGAGAAAGCCATCGCTTCCGCTCCCAATCAAGGGAAGTACAGTTGCAGGGAGGGAATTTGTAGGCTGCCGTGAAGGTTTGTTGTATCCTTACCGTCTTGCTTTCTCCTTAAATGATCCTAGAAGTTTGTCCTCTGCAATAAGAGGAGCTGGTGTATTGTAAAGGTCACAACCAGTGGCACGTTCACCAATAGGTGGTGGTGTAGCCTTGCCTCAGTGAGAATTTGGGGTTGCTGATTGAGGAGGTGAGAAGGAAATTAAATCCTACTTGTGCAAATTGGAATTACTTGCTCGGTCCAAGCAGCATTTGCAGGTCCTAGGGAAAAAACAACTTGTGGCATTGGCTTTAAAACAGTGGCGAAAGTGTTTTACTTGAGGAAAATACATTCTGGTTATTTAGGAGACAAGAGTTTGTGAGTGCTTAGCAGACCCATGTCTCCCTTGGAAAATAGACTTACAAGAATATTGGGTAAAGCGTTTGCTTAGCAATGCTCATGCCTTTCATCAGCATTTTTCAAGTGAGAATTGTGAGATATAATGCAGGGCAGTACAGGGCAAACACTTTTGCTTTCAAGCACTGAAAGGAAACTGACTGTTCTGAGCTTGTGCAAGGTATGAAAAGGCAAGAGGCAACAAGGTGCTGGCTGCAGGAGGCTTTTTGGGGGGTTGTCTCTATATTGTTTCAGATGGGAAATATCTTGAGACTGCCTTTTGAGAGAGTTCAAACAGAAGACCTTTGAAGCTGATGTGAGAAGATCCACAGAAAGAAAGCTAAAAGCTGCTGATGGGAAAGAGTAGCTGTTTAAACAGTATGTGTGAATAGTTGCCCAGATAATTACTTTGCCAAATGGTTACTGGCTGTTGGACTTCAGACCTGAGCAAAGTCTGGTCCTTGGGGCCGAAGGGGTGGTTATTATTCTCGAGTGCATACAGGTAACTGGAGAAATCCAGCTCCTATGTAACTGGATTTATGTTTGTTGTGAGGAGCAGTATTTCCAGAGCAGTTGGATGGAGAATGAATTTTGCTTACAGGTCTGTCAAGAATTCTGAGATGTTATTTTTTTTCTTTTTTTCTTTCTTTTTTTTGCCTTTTTTTTTTTTTTTTTTTCTTTAAGCCTGAGCTTGGCAATAGCCCTCTGTCTGATGCAGGCAGAAGAAAGGATTTGTCTTGGAGGGAGGAGGGGCAAGAAGGACCCCTGGGTCGTCTTGAGGTGGTTGCACCATTCATAGTTCTGCAGACTTTAGAATCATAGAATCATAGAATAGTTAGGGTTCTGGATTTGCTCCATATTTCTCACAACAGGCATTGTTGGAATATTGTTACCAGACAGCATCTTTGCATGAGTGATGGAACGTGAAAAAGCTTTTAAGTTACTGAAGGGTAGAATGTGTGTCTTCACGCTGTCTCTAAATACACAATTTAGAATCTCGCTTAGTTGAGCAAGTTGATGCAAACTTTGGGAAGTCACAAGTTAAACAGGAAGCAAGGTTTTCACAGCCTTATGTTTTTTGGATGCTGTGTATGCTTTTATGTTCACCAGGTAAACACTTCGGACCACCAGCCTTCCTGTAGATGGTTGGATCTTTGTGCTTTTTAAGTTAGAGCTTATGTGAAAATGGACATGCAAATAAACTTTTCACATAAGCTGGGAAGACAACTGCAGTAGTCGATGCTGTCATGGCAGGGTGATGGCAGTGAGAGTGTTATAAACTAAGGACACCATTTAAAAGGACAAGTAAGGTATTGTGACTTTCTTCAAGGTGCTCACAGGCATTCTACTAATGAATATAGAGCATATACTCAGTGTTTTCAATGCAAATCATGAATTTATTGATTCAGTTATCAACCCTCAGGTGAATGATGGTAATAGGACTGCTTCTGCAGCAAGCTTGCAGAGAATGATAAGTACACCTTTTCATGATAATGAGCCATTAGGAAACTGCAATGAAAATCAAGCACTAGAAAGAAGGATAGACAGAACTTTTGCTGAGAACTGTGTCCATGTGTTGAGCACTGGTGATGGTGCGCTACAGAGCATGATCATCCTCAGGACTAACCGGAGTAACTATTTCTGGAACATCAGAAGCCTC
Source organism: Amazona ochrocephala (assembly GCA_039720435.1). NCBI lineage: Eukaryota > Metazoa > Chordata > Aves > Psittaciformes > Psittacidae > Amazona > Amazona ochrocephala. The sequence goes on from CM077877.1 coordinate 58,109,303, forward strand.
AAATCAGACAAAGTACCCAAGAGACAATGCCAGTCTCTGATTCTGGGGATGCAGCGAGTGCCTGGAGCCTCTCGCTGAGGAAGGGGCTGGGAACTTGGTGTCCTACCTACAGGAGGAGGGTCTACGTAAACTTGTAAAGATGCTGAAGGAGAAGGTCAGCAGACTGCACAGCATCAGAGATGGTCAAAAAGAAGTTGACCAGGTCTTCACCAAGACCATGCAGCTACAGGAGCCTAAATGCCCAGCTGTACTGAAGGAGAGGCAGGCAGTCTGCATTTTTGTGGCATTTCATGACACAGACTCATATTGATGCAGAGACTGAAATCCAACTTTATTACAACCAAGCCCTTTTTATCCCCCTTTTCGGTACTTTCCCAACCTGCACATGCATACAACATTCAATCTCATCGGCCCCTGTAAAACTCCCCAGGTAAATAGTCCAATCACAATGCTTCAGACCCTCTCATAACCCCCACATTGTCTGGCCTTCAACGCCTCAACTCATCACCCCAGGGCTTGTCAAAGAACCAAGACCTCAGAGCTCATTCCTGAACTGTTCTTTATGAAAATTTTATTGCCTTCACTCCCCACACATTTTTTAGGCTGGAAAATGATGACAAAGGCTGGAAGCTTGTGACTTCTGGTACCCACAGAAGAGGATCAGTGCCCTGGTAACAGATGAGAGACTGGGAGCTATCTTACATAAAGAACCAGACCTGGCTGATCCTGAGCCACACAGTTGCGCCAGTAGGAAGCAGCAAGGGATTGCTCTGGTGGGCAAAGCAGGTCACAGTCTGGTGTCTTTGTCTGCTGTCAAGGGTGGTTTGTTGCTGTGGCATGGACCTGAGACATGGAGAGACTGCTGAGCCTGGCCCAACCCTCTGACTGTTAACCCTGCTTCTCTTCCATCTGATACAGACAAAGGAGAGCTGGAGCATATTAAATGTGACTACATGGCTCTGGAGGTGAGGGTCAAGACCGTGGGGGCTCAGGTGGTTTTCCTCTTGATCTTACTGCTGGAGAAAGAAGGACTTTTACTTTTAAACAAATGTCTCAATACATTTCAAAGATAGATCCAGTTATTCCTCTTGTTTTCATGAGCCTCTTCAGAAATAAAGTCAAATGCCAACAAATGCTTTTAAAACCAAAATACACTCTGTTAAAAAATGTTTACATTTTGAAATAGTATTAACCTTAATAATATTCTGCTTTAGGTCTCCAGAGTATGTGGAATACCTTTCAGTAATAATATTTATTTTTTTTTTTATTTGAATCAACCCTCAGTGTTGGGGAATATTTCTGTAACTGGTAGAATGCTTGTAAATGGAATAAACTTCAGTAAGTTTTAATCATCTTTTAAAGTTTAATATGTGCATAATCTCATATGCAAAAGTGCTGCACTCCTTATAAGAGCTAAGCCCTGGTCTGTGAACTTTGGAAACACGTACTCCTTTTCCTTTCAGTGCTAGGAGGGATTTTGTTCATGTAGGACTTCTTCAGAGTTTATGCCAAAGGTTAGGTCTTAAATTTTTGTATGGTCATTGGCGATGCAATGAATGAATTCAAAGTGAATGTTTATATTTACTTTGACTCACTTCTGTTGTACTTGCTACCATTTAATTCTTGTCTCTTCTCCCATGGAAAACAGTAACAAGTTGAAACATTAAAGAAAAACCTCATAACTGATATTTGGTAATTAGGGACATAGGAACTCAAGCTAGGCTCTAGGCTGTCATAGCATTATTAGTTATATTTTGTCAACAAAAGATGTTCAGCAGGTACTGCTGCAGAGAGCAGTGACAGGGTCACATTAATGACCACAAGAAGTTTTGATTTTTAATGCCTCTGGTGTTTCAGTGCAGAGAAAAAGAATGAAAATTAAAGGCAATACTTCTAATTTTTCTTGATTGGAACAGCTGTAGGAGGATGTCTCCAATTTTGTCAAAGCAACAATTCCCCTTGATGTCACTAAATGTGCTGTGCTTTTGTAAAGCCTCTAAAGTCATACTTTGTCATCAGCCTCTTAACTACTTGTCTACTATTAATATGCAAATGTTGTGATCTAGAGTTCATTCAAACACTGTGTTACTCTACAGAAACACTGGTAAACTTGGTTTAGTTATTTTCATGACTCATCTCAGAAATCTTTATGAAAATACTTCAGAAATGGATTTCTGTTTCCATTACTCGGTACAGAGTGGCAGTAATTACGATGAACTAGAGATACATTTATCAATTAGTTGTTTGGTAAATTTCTTCCGTGATTATTCTGAACTTCCTTGCCAACAATTGGTGAAGGCATGGTCTGAAATGAACATTTTTTCCTAAATGAAACCTTAAGTCACTAATTTTGTACTGTGGTTATCTCTGGTAGGATTCCTATGCTGAGCTCTGGGTGAGCTTGTGTAGTAGAAACATCTGGTTATTTGGCAGATTCTGCAGACAAATATGTTGCCAGCTTTAGAGCTGTCTCCTCATTTGTCTCATGATTTGGCTTTTCTTGGCAGATCAACCCAAATTCCTTAATGCCATATTTTTTTCCCTGATTTTCTTTTTATGATAAAGACAGTAATTCAAAGGCTTTAAGTTTCTTAGTGGACATTTATATGGTAGAAGTTCTTCTTAGAATATCACTGAAAGAGTAACAAGGAAGAAAAGCCTGGAGGCAGTATAAATCATTCACCAAAATTATAAATGAAAATAATCTCTTCGTGTTTTCATGTAGCACATAAGCCTACTGAAAATCCCAATCAGTACAATGATGTGTGCTGTCCAAACACTGATAATTATGATACTTGCTACCCTGGAGAGCATTATGCTCTGGCAGTATTTGCACAAAATATATCTCAACGTGCTGTGTGCAGATTTTTGCAATTGAAGTTACAAAGGCCCATGAGAAAGCCCCAAGTTACCTGGCATCATTCTCAAGGCTTCCTGTGTGCTGAAAAAGTAAAATAGCTCTTCAGGAAAAATAAATAACTGGATTTGGGGAAGAATTTAAACAGGTGAAGTTCAGGTCAGATATAAGGAAGAAGTTCTTTACTATGAGGGTGGTGACGCACTGGACCAGGCTGCCCAAAGAAGTGGTAAATGCTCCATCCATGGCCGGTGCTCAAGGCCAGGTTGGATGAAGTCTTGGGCAACATGGTCTAGTGTGAGGCATCTCTGCCTCTGGCAGGGGGGTTGGAGCAAAGTGATTTTAAGGTCTTTTTCAACCCCAACCATTCTGTGATTCTATGATTATGGCATTTTAGGTTGTGCTTACTTTCATAGTTTTTTATTAAGATTCCTATAGTGAGTTTTTTCTTCCCTAGACAATAGATGAGTAACATAATCTTGTTGGATATTTAATTTTTTATCTCTTTTGTCTCGTTCATATAAATGCTATTAGGGAGGGTTATTTGCTTCACATTAGTTTACTTGTATAAATTTGACTAGCCCCAGAGGAAATGTTAATCTCTTTTGATGTAAATTCTGCTTCATATGCCAAGACCAGGTGGCAAGGCTAGATATTAATGAGATCATAAGGGGTTTAGGCAGTTTCTTCAGCATACAATTCTTTATCCTGTTTTATTATCGCCAGATCATTCATCCGGTTACATCCGCTGAACGTCAGTTTTTGTGACTCCGCTGACTACTTCTAATTTTGTTACACAGTGCTTGCAGAGCTCCTGTGTGTATTTGGGCTGTGTGGTAACACAGTCTGCCTGCCTGCTTCATCTGAGATTCCCAAATAGTGGTTTGCCTGTGGATAAAACCGTTGAATAGGAGACAGTTTCGAAGCTGCAGCAATTGAAGATTGATGTAAAAACACTATATAATGAAAAAGCAGAAAAGTTGGAAAAGTTTTTGTGAGGACCTATATACTTATTCTAACCTTTTAGAATGAAACTCAATTGAGTGTTTTGAAGCTGCTCAGCCTTTAAAATGAATCCAGATTACTAATTTGGAGATAAATTGTCTGAATGGCATCATGTTTCACATCATTCCCTTCTCTTTATGTATGTAAAAGTGTCCTATGCTGCCATATTAGTGAACTATCAACAGAAAGAAAAGCATTTCAGAAGCAGAGTCTGAGTGAATGGCTGCATGGTACTGAGTTGATGGCTGGGTCTGAACCATGACACATATCCAGACCTGGCAAAGATGAAAGTAACCGTGTTTTATTACTTTGATTCCTAGTACACTGGAACAATTAATCAAGAACATATTACCCATGTGAAAATATGTTCCCTGTGGTGCTGTCAAAATAAGTGCGACCTTAGCATAACTGCTGCAACAACTGGTGGCCAAACAAGAGAATTCAGATTTAATTCACTCTGATCTCTTTTTGAAACAGTATACAAACGCATTTATGTTGTCTTTTTTTTTTTTTCCCAGCCTCATTTTCTTCTTTTTTAAAATGCCTGTTCCAATTCTAGGCATAGGCACTTCAGTGTAAATGAATACTGATGATCAATTAATTCAGTCTACACTAGTTCTTCATAGGCTAAAAAGTAGGTTATGGTACAAAACTCTGGTTTCTTGCTGAAGTGCTAATTTGAGGCCAGCAGAGGTATATAAGAATGAATTACTTCACTCATGTTGTTTTTTCCTCAAAACAGGAGTATGACACTGAAAATTAAGCTGGCTTTTTAAAACTGACTACGAAATGTCACTGTAGCATTCTACTTTTATCTCCTGTGTATTGCTATACCGCATATGTGCCTTCAGTAATTATCTTATTCTCTAACATTAATATTGCTCTTTACAGTTATTGACTTTGATTTAATTTTCTTCTTTTAAAATAAATCATGTTCATTTTATCCTCCATGTTGGGTTACCAGTGATTTTCTCATTTGCAGAGGGGCTTCTTGTGCTATAGCTGAGGGGGTGTCTACACCTGCGGGTGGGGTTTTCTTTTCATCCTACCTCCCCAAAAAAATAGGCTAGCACAGACATGTTTAGATTATCTTTGTTATTGCTGGGGAGGAATCATAAGGGTTTTGGACACATCTCTTTTCTTCAACAGGCCACCAAATAAAATCATAGAATCATAGAATCTTAGAATAGATTGGGTTGGAAGGGACCTTTGGAGGTCATCTAGTCCAACCCCCCTGCAAGGAGCAGGGACATCTTCAACTAGTTCAGGTTGCCCAGAACCACATCCAGCCTGTCCTCGAATGTCTCCAGGGCTGATGCCCACACCACCTCTGTGGGCAACCTGTGCCAGTGTTTTAAAACCCTCATTGTAAAAAATGTCTTCCCCATGTCCAGCCTGAGTCTCCCCTCTTTTAGTTTGAAACCATCACCCCTTGTCTTATTGCAACAGGCCTTGCTAAAAAGTCTCTCCCCATCTTTCTCATAGTCCCCTTTTCAAGAACTGAAAGACTGCAGTAAGGCCTCCCAAGTCTTCTCCAGGCTGAACAGCCCGAGATCTCTCAGCCTTTCCTCGTAGGAGAGGGGCTGCCAGGGAAACCTTACAATCAGACAATGACTTTTCTTCTGTGACTTTCCAAATAGATGAATCAGAATTTGTCTCTGGATTTTGAGAGATGCTGTAGTATGAGTGCCCAGGATTCAATCTTGGTAGGTCAGTTCTGCAGATATTACTTGGGCAGAGTCTTAGGCTGAAAGTTGAAGAAAACTGTCAAACGTTCATGGCTTTAAAGACAATGGACATGGTAGCCAGAAACACATCTGTGAAGCTTCCAGTAGAAATATTTTGGGGATCCAGAGAAGCCAGTTTAAATGACTCCTTCTTTTAAACCCAGTTTTTTTATTTGTGTGCAGAAAATTTATGCATACTTCCCCCCCCCCCCCCCCCCGCCCCGTACCATGCAATAGAATTGTATAGACAAGAAGTGTGTATTTTAGCTTGTAGGAAACTTTCTTGCATAATCTATATCATGCTGAAATTTAACGGCTTCATTCTTCTTTTTAAAGTGTGTAAACCTAAGAAAATTTGAAGTGTTAGAAGAGCCAATGAAAGAAAACAAGTCTGTATTGCTAAACTGTGCAGCTGTCTGTGGTAATGTGTGTGTGTTAAACTTGATGCCACTGTAACTATCACTTCTTCCCTACAGAGTCCTTACAGAAGTGAATTATCCAGTTTGGAAGTTTAAAAGACACTGTAAGTGAATTTATGTAGTTGTTTTCTGGTTAGGTAGCCACATTTAATTTCTGTTGTAAGGAGAAACTGTGTGCTTGAAGATTTTTGTCCTGCTGTGAATAACAGTATTTTAAGCTGCCATGATTCCACTGCTACATTTAATACAGAGCTCATACACCGACCACAATGGGAGCAGAATTTATCTGATAGGTACAATGTGTTCTGCCCAAGAAAATTTTACACTTCAGCTGAAGTAAAGCAAGCATAAGAATAGATCTTAGATGAAGAAATGTGATACTCTTTACCCTAAGGGACCAAAAAAGCATGGAATGCAAACTACAAAAGCTTGACATGCACAGACTTGTATGGTCTACCTTACTAATTGCTCTAAAATTCCTCTCTGGCTGATGTATTTTTAAAATATGAAGAGAAAATTAGTGTGCCATTGCATTTTATAAATAATTCTTGTGCATTTAACTCATCATTTTCATCATTAGGCAGGAAGCAATTAGCATCTTAAATGCTAATTCTTAGACTATTATAGAAATATCCGTTGATATTAGTCTGCTAAGATGGGAGCATGCCATGGTAGATTATTGTAGCATGAAGACTGTAGGGAAGAATACTGTATGTTCCAGTTCAGTATCAGCAAGAATTGATACAGTGTGGTTCCATAGAAAGCTGGGAGATTTATTTTAACCTCTGGAGGAAAAATAACAAAGCGGAGGTATACAGAAGGCCTTACCTGGAAAAGAAAAAAAGTAAATCAAACAAGAAAGGGGTTACTTTTAATGTCAGATTGTACGGGTTTTTTTAAGCAGAGCTTATGGATTAACACATTTTTTGTTCATCAAGCATTAGAAATTTTCAAGGCTTGTTAGCCTTTTCCTGTTTTAATCTCACTAAAACGGTGATACCTGGAGAGCTGGAGAGCTCCAGCACTCAAAGGCTGGAAATTATGTGCAAGCAGGCATGCTCACTGATGGTACATGCAAAGGACAAGATTTCCAGTTTATTCTCTTTATCATTGTTCATTCCAGTCAGCAGAGAAGATTCTGAAATTGTATGGAACATAAGAAACTCATGTGTGAGGTCTGTTTTCAGACAGAGACACAGACCAAGTCAGAATTTAATGCTTAAGGGACAGACAACTGTAGCAGGGCTTGAATTTGGTACCTGACGTTGGCAGTTACTTTGTGATGTTCACTCAGGGGTTCTGTTTCCAGAAAAACTGGGTAATGATTCTGCATTCCTTCTCAGAGCACTTTGAGCTTTGTCTCTTCTAAGCTCTGTCATAATTATTGCTTAAAATATTAACTGTGTACTTGTATCCCTCTAGACAAAGACAACCAGAAGACAGTAACTAAAGTTATGGAAATGTATGTAGTCTCTGTTGCCGTTCTACCCTCCCATCTCTTTGAATGCTGATATATTAATCTTTAGAAAATCCTGGTATTAGCTACTTAGGCATGGAAGAATGAAAGAGACAATTTTTCCATTTTGTCATGCTACTAATTATGGTAATTGCAAAGTCATGTTTTATTAACTGCAGAAACAGAATTGCTAGGTTCATCAAATGCCAAACACTGTTGGTTATTTTGCCCAAGACAACTTCTTATTTCCATTTTGCTAGCATCTGTATAGCACCTAGGCTCATAACAAATGGATAGTTTGATGAATTGACTGAAGGTACAGTCTGTATTATTATTATTATTATTATTATTATTATTGTTATTATTGCCCACCTCTCTCCTAGATGGGCAATAGAGTTCGAAGTAATTCTTCCCAAACTCCTGCTTTAGCAGCAAATTTACTAGTAATAAAACAAATACAGTGATAAAATTCAGTTGCCTGCTCAAGTTGATTGGTTATACATTCAGAAGAGGCACCTCTGTGGCAAACTGCTGGCAAATGTCCATCTAAATGATCTTGTTATTGCACACACATCCATTTTGCTATTTCCATCAGGTAGCTTCCCAGAGCTTGCTGGCGGTGTTCACAGAGCCCCATCAGTGAACATATATTTACATTATCATTTGTATCTGATAGGACTATCTGTGTTGAATCCAAGTATTTTCACTTAAAACTAATTATAAATTTTAAGAACTTTGAAATATTTTGTTTTCTACCTCTCATATACGAAATATTGTTTATTTACGTGTGAAACCCTAGTCAAATTGGAGTTGATGGGAGTATGAGCAGGGGCTAGCAGTGAATATGTCATCAAAGTTACATGGGTGTTTTCCACAAAGCCAGTTAGAAAGGATATCAGGATGGCAACAGGAGCATTCAGATGGTTCTGAAAGGCAAATAAATAATAAAGTATTCAAAGTAAGCTCTCTAAAAATAATAATTCTGTAATCTTTAAATGAAAACTTTAGTAGAAAAAAAACAAAGACAAAATGATGATAAAACCAATACCAACAAACAAAAATAACTGGAAGTTTAACAAAGTCAGATAAGACCCAACTACACATAAATTGAAACTCCCTTTACTGGAGCAATTGTCCTCTCTAAAACACATGTATAATGTTATATTTACCTGACTTCCATGGCATGTTGAAAGGGAATTATTTCACTTTTTTCAACACTTGGAAAATCAAACATTCTCTAAAGTTGCAAATTGCAAATTACAGAGCTGAGAAAACCAATGAAGGGTCATAGCAACCCTCAGATCCACATGTGCGTCTGCAGGAGTGTGCAAGGGGAGAAAATGACTTGTGGATACAGCTTTTTGTACAAGTACAGGAATCCATGACTGATCGTACAATAAATACCTACTTTCAAAACACATTATTCATAGGAAGTCCTAAATATGGATGATGGATCAAATCAGTGTGTACAGCCCCTCTAGCTTTTCTTACTGATACAAGATCACAGTGACCCCTCATGTTTTCGTTTGAGACAAAAATTTCCTGGCTTGTGCAGAGGAAGAGGCTCTGCAGAATGTCTGTCCTCTCTTCCTTACAGGAACCTGTAAAGTTACTCTGCATTTAACACTCATGGCCATTTCAGACCATCAGATAAGTCAATTCTTGAAACAGAGTTGGGTGCTAGTATTGTGTGAGATGTTTCTATCCTGCACTGGTGAAATTAGGGTAGAAACTGCTACTGAAAATAGCTTGAATTTTGTTCCCTAGTGCTTTTTCCTTTCTGTCAGCTTCAGAGCAGCTGAGTTAGAGTATCAGGACAGAATGTGCTGGGACCGTGGGAGACACAAGATCTTGAGAATGAAATCTGATTTTTCAAGGCTATTTTTCATTCTGATAGTTTTCATTGCAAATTAAAGCCACAGTACGAGAAGTATGACTGCCCTTTGGCTTTGTAGCTGAATAGCCTGTGGGAAGTCTACTGTGTTCAGATTGGATCAAGATCATGCAGGCGCCCAGCATTTCAGCTCGACTCAAGTTCTGGTGTTCCCTTCCTACAAAGTGGGTTAATATGTTTAGAAGAATTTTCTCACTGATCTATTTTTGCCAGAAATAGTGAAAAGGAGAGATTCCAGCTGTGAAGTAAGGGAGGTAAAATGCATACTGAAACAACTTGAAGCATGCAGAAGAAGATATTATAACTTGACTAAGAACTGAGTCTCAATTAGCTGTCACAAATACAGTGCATGTTTTTTCTGGGAAGCATTTGGTTGCTGCACCTCAGTCTCACCTTGAACACCATTTGAAACAAATGGATTATCCACAGTGGGGTTGGAACTTGATGGTCTTAAGGTCCTTTGCAACCCTAAGTATTCTATGAATCTATGATCCAGGTCTTTACTTTCAGCATTATGCTGTTTATAGTCTGAAAAAATCAGAATGTTATTACTGTTTAAAAAAAATTAAAAAAGAAAGGTTTATGTTTTACACCTACACACATTCCCATGTGTAATTCAACCTAAACCATCATGAGCTGCTATGTTATTGCTGGAAGGTTGTCATGGGTTCAGCAGTGGCAGTCGTTTTTCTCCTTCTTGGTAGCTGGTGCTGCGCTGTGTTTTTGACTTTCGGCCTGGGAACAGCGCTGATAACACTGATGTTTATAGTTGCAGCTTAGAGTGTTTGGTTTGACCAAGGACTTTCTGGGTCTCATGCTCTGCTGGGGAGGCGGGGAAGCCGGGAGGAAGCAGAAACAGGATACCTGATCCAGGCTGAAAAAGGAGGTATTCCATACCACAGCACATCATGCCCAGGATGGAAAAAATGGGGAACAGGAACCCAGAAGAGTTCAGTTCATGTCTCGATCATTGGGTGGTGAGCAGTTGTGTCCTCTTTCCTTGTATTTCCCTGGTCATTATTATTATTGGTGTTAGCAGTAGTGGTTTGTGTTATACCTTAGTTACTGGACTGTTCTAATCTCAACCTGTGGGAGTTACATTCTTTTGATTCTTCTCTCCATTCCACACACACCCCACACACCCCCCCCGGAGTGAGGGGGAAAGGGGGGGGAGTGAGTGAGCGAACTGCGCGATTTACGGCTTAAACCACAACAAAGGTCTAGAGGTGTTTTGCAAGATCGTTCATGCTAACATAAAAGCACTTCCAAAGAGGCAAAGAATGTGAGAGTTGCTCACCAAGCCACTTTCCATCTTTTATCAGCAGCCCTGGCTAACTGGGGAGGTCCCAACTGGCTGGAGGTTAGCAATGTGACACCCATCTACAAGAAGTATCTGGGGAACTACAAAACGGTCAGTCTGACATCAGTGCAGGAGGAAGCTGCAGAGCAGATCATCTTGAGTGCCGTCAGACAGCACATAGAGGACAACCAGGTGATTGGTCCTGCTTGGCTGACCTGACCTCCTTCTATGACAAGGTGACCTGCTTAGTGGATGACGGAAATCTGTGGATGCTGTCTACTTAAACTTTACAGAAGCCCTTGACGCCATTTGCCGCAGCATAGTCCTGGAGAAACTGGCATCTCATAGCGTGCTCTTCAATGAGCTAAAAACTGGCTGGATGGATAGGCCCAAAGAGTGGTGGTGAACCAGCTAAATCCAGCTGGGGTCTGGTCACAAGTGGTGTTCTCCAGGGCTCAGTATTTGGGCCAGTTCTGGTTAATATATTTATCAATCATATTGATGAGGGGATTGAGTGTACCTTCAATGAGTTTGCAGAAGACACCAAGTTGAGCAGGAGTTTTGATCTGCTTGAGGGTAGGAAAGCTCTGCAGAGGGATTTGAACAGGCTGGATCGATGAGTCAAGGCCAACCTTGTGAGGTTCAATAAGGCTCAGTGCCAGGTCCTGCACTTGAGTCACAACAACCCCATGGAACGCTCCAGGCTTGGGGAAGAGGGGCTGGAAAGCTGCTCGACGGAAAAGGATCTGAGTGCTGGTCAACAGCTGCTGAACATGAGCAAGCAACATGCCCAGGTAGCCAAGATGGCATCCTGTCACGTATCAGCAATAGCATAGCCAGCAGGACTGTGGAAGTGATCATCACCTTGTACTCGGCACTGGTGAGGCCGCACCTCAAATCCTGTGTTCTGTTCCGGCTTCTCACTACAAGAAAGACATTGAGATGCTGGAGAGTGTCCAAAGAAGGGCAACGAAGCTGGTGAAGGGTCTGGAGCACAAGTCTTACAAGGAGCGGCTGAGGCAACTGGATTTGTTTAGCCTGGAGAAAAGGAGGCTGAGGAGAAACCTTATCACTCTCTACAAGTACCTGAAAGGAAATTGTGGCAAGGTGGGTGTTGGTCTCTTCTCCCAGGTAAACAGCAATGGGACAAGAAGAAATTGTCCCCATGCTCAACTTGTGCCAGGGGAGATTTAGATTGGATATGAGGAAAAGTTTCTTCACCACAAGGATTGTCAAGCATTGGAAAAGGCTGCCCAGGGAAGTGATTGAGTCACCATCCCTGGGAGTATTTAAAAGACATGTAGATGTGGCACTTAGGACATGGTTTAGTGGTGGACTTGGCAGTGTTTGGTTAATGATTGGACTAGATGATCTTAAAGGTCTTTTCCAACCTAAACAATTCTATGATTCTATAATTCTATTATTCTATGAGTTTAGCAGCTGTTTAGGGCTTGGTCCAAATCCTGCTGAATTAAAAAATTTGGTAGACATTGCAATGAAATAATTGTCCTATTCATTTGTTTTGTAATCTCAATATGAAAACACCAGGCATGTGAGGATGAAATTCACAGTATAATTTGCCTTATGTTTATCAATCGAACATTAGGGAGATGTCATCTTTATTGACATATGCTTCATATCTTTTTTTTTTTTTTAATTATCTCAGTGTGGTTCATGGGGCAATAAGGGTAGGATAGATTTTAAGGAATTTTAGGTTATTTCATTGCTTGGAATAGTGAAGTTGAATTGTCCCTTGAGTCGCCTGTGTACTCCATTCAAAATAGCAGACTTGACAACTGATGAGGAGAGCAGGCTATGTTCCAGGACAGATGGAAACTGGAACAACTAGGAAAAAATGTATCTGAATTACAGAACACTGTAGAGAACTTTTTTGCCGTTAGTATTTAATCTCTCAATTTCCTACAAAAAAAAAAAAAAAAAAAAAAAAAAAAAAAAGCTGGTTTAAGAGAAACCATTACAAAAGTGAAAGATTGAAAAAGAATGTGCAAAGAAAAAGATCAAATAGCAGTGTGACCTAATTGCCTTCCTTGAAATCTAGTTCATAGCATTTGACAATTTGTACTGAAAAAATGCCCACTTCCTGTTGCAAAACTCTCTATAATGGACCTACTACACTTATCTGCTTATTTATGTGTGGTTGATGCTTATTTTCCTAATATATTTTTACTGATTTAAAAAAAAAAAAAAATCAACATTTTATGGCAGCATGTGCAACAGTAAATACCTTTTCTTCGTCTTCCATTTTAGTTATGATCTTTGTCTATCCCTCTTGCGGTACCGCACAAATAGTAACTAATAACCCAAATGGTGTAAACACTTTTGTGCTAATTCAGGTATTTTTACTTTTATAGGTATATATGTAGCTATATTTTATATATGTGTGTGGGTGGGGTATACATATCTGTATGTGGAAAGAAGCTGTCTGAAAAAGCACTGGGAAAACTGCCAGGTATCATTTTTGCTTTATTTAATGCCAGAAAAGCAATGTATAATATTTAGCTCTTTCTGTAAAGTGTCTATATACTGTTTTTCCTTTCAGACATCCATGGAGAAATTGCATAGAGGATACATATATTAAAGTGCTAAGTGGGAAATTATGCATCCTCCCTGCTACAGTTCATTTTTATTTACATGGCAAGCTTTAGTAATATAGGAAACTATTGTTTTTATAAAAAAATATCTTGAAACAGACTTTACCTGGAGAGCAATTAGCACTTAGTTAATGCTAAATATTGGCAGGGGTTGTGAGATTGGGAGTGTAGTTAATTTGTTGCTTTGGATTTTTTTTAACTTCAGAATTATAAAGTTATTTGTCTGGTGACAAGATATTCCAACCTAGCAGCTGATCAGGAAACACTCTGTTCAAAATTCATTCTAGGCCCTATTGGAGGTACCAGCTCTTAAAGGCAAGAGAAATGTCACAGCATTATCTACGGTAGTGAAATGGATTTAAATACTCTAAGGACATATGTTTTACTACATTCAATTTCACATGATACTCCTATAAAAGTTGTGTGTGGAAGGCAAAATTATAATCACTTCTGCTAACCTAGTACTTGCAGGAGCGCAGTCATGCAGCACTCCTCTGTTTTGAACTTCAGTATTTCTTTCCCCAATCCTACCCATACCTGATTCTCCACAGTCTGTTCCAGCTTCCTTTTCACTTCACAGAAATATTACTGTATCCTTTCCGCTGTGATCTTGCCATCCTACCACTGAACATCTGGGGATCTACCTACCTATGTTAATATTATCCAGACTATCTGGTCCACCTAGGTAATATTTTCTAAATACTGTTTTAGTTTCTGTTTTGTTACAGGCATTTTCCAGATCTCCATTCTTTCAAAATATCTATTTTCATGCAGAATACACATCCTAAAATATTTTCACATTCTCTTTTTATGATCAAGAGATCCTGTCTTTATTAATGAATACTCCTTCTTTTGGTGCTCTTCATAATCAAGTTTTTTAGTTTGTGGTAACACACAGTATTTTTCACCTAGATTTATCTTCTAACTGTCAGTCCTTCGGTGAACATTCGTACTTGGTTATTTCCCTACAATATTTCTATATTGCTATTTTTTTACTTCAAAGTCTGACTTTGAAAGTAATTTTCTGTTTGTCACAGTTTCCTTGGCATTTAGGTATGTTAGTATATTGTCTTCTCAAAATATTTTTTGTTAATATGTAATGTAAATTTTTCTTTGGAAAACCACAGACATTTGGAGAAAAAAACCCAAACCAATAACCCCAATCAAACCATCAGCTCCTCACAACTTTAAGCATATTCATCTATGTAAAGAGATTATACACATGATTTGTATGCAAGAAATTTTGTGACTAGGTGCATTTTGAGCAGCAGCTATAATTCCTGAATGCTTAAATCCTGAAGCAATTTATAGACCTCTACTGTGTGTACAGGAAATGAAATGAAATCTGGCACTTGTTGCTAGGCAAAGTGTGCCTGCCAACATAGCACTTCAAAGTAATCTGCAAAGATCTGGCAGTTTAACTAGTAGGAATGCTAAATTGCTTCCAACACAGTTTGCCTGTGATGTATTTCTAAAATGAATGTAAACTTCTTTTCCTAACCAGTAATTTATGCCCACAAAATGTAAACGCCACTGCTTCTGTAGGCTGTCAGCTCCACATGGGAAGAAAATACACATTTTTGGGAGACTTTTGCCCTGGATGTACTGAGCACCTCTCAAGACCATTGATTGCAGTTGGAATTAACGAAACTCACAATTGCTTTGTAATGTACACAATTTGACTTTTCAAAATCAGCACGCATATTCAAGAGGTATGGTACTGGGAGGGGTGTGGATACTACAGCAAAGGAATTTAGCTAGCGTTCTGAGTAGGTGCATTGTTTGCTTCTGCTCTGTTCCGTGCTGTGGACAGTGAAGCAAAAGGGAGATGATTGTGGGTTTTGAGGATTGGAGAGGTCACAGGAAGATATTCCAAAAACCAAGACAAATCAGCAAGTAATCAACTATTCTAGATGAGAGAAAATTGTATTTGAATATTATATGTGATTTTGTCCTGGGTTCAGCAGGAGCAGTCATTTTTCTCCTTTTCAGTAGCTGGTGCAGTGCTGTGTTTTTGATTTTGGGCCTGGGAACAGCGCTGATAACACCAGTGTTTTGAGTTACTGCTTGGTGATGTTTAGGCTGGCCAAGGACTTGTTGAGGCTCATGCTCTGCCAGGGAGGAGGGGAACCCGGGAGGAAGGAGAGACAGGACACCTGACCCAAACTAACCAAAGAGATTATTCCATACCACAGCACGTCATGTCCAGGATGTAGAATGGGGAGCAGAGACCCGGAAGGGTGGTGAGGGTGCACGGTGGGGGGTGCACTGGTGGGAGTGCACTGTGTGGTCGGGCTTGATATTGGATGGTGAGAATTTGTATTCTTTTCCCTTGTATTTTCTCTTGTCATTATTATTATTGGTGGTAGCGGTAGTGATTTGTGTTATACCTGAGTTACTAAACTGTTCTTATCTCAGCCTATGGGAGTTGTATTCTTTCGATTCTCCTTCCCATCCCTCCAGGAGCGGAGGGAAGAAAGAGTGGGGAGTGAGTGAGAGAGCGGCTGTGTGAGTTTATAGACTTAAACCACGACAGTTCTTTTTGGCGCCCAACGTGGGGCACGAAGAGTTGAGACAACGACAGGATTAATAGCCACTCATCACAATGCTGATTTATTGGCTCTCAAAGTTGTTGCTCTGGTTCTCACAGGTTCAGCATGTGTTACTTTACTTAGAGACGGTAATTTTTATCTTAACATTTTTCAGGGAAGAGTTTTGGGCTAAGGTTCTTGTTTCAGGGTACTATATAGAAGAAATAAGAAATGTGTGGTGATTTATATGTCCTGTTCATCTGATCTTAAAGCCTTTGCAAGATTTAAAAAAAATGTCCACTCTCTGACTGGGATTAAAGCAAGCAGTGTTCATAATGAATTCATTAAGACACAGCCCTCTTCAATAATGTTACACTTAATTACACACGCCCATAATTTAAAATGTTCGTAGCAGAGAATGTTTCACTAATTTATATTCAATTAAAGAATAAGAATTACTTTATTCCACTATCATCTAACTTGGTTTTCTCTTGTGGACTGCTATATTGTAGGTATCTACCAAATATCCCTGTTGCGTACATTTTGTAGCTTTGTAGCTTTGATTGGCAGCTGTAATAGAAATGCAGTTATTTGCTTAGTGATTGTCATTTAGACATTATAGAATCATAGAATCACAGAATAGTTGGGGTTGGAAAGGACCTTAAGATCATCTAGTTCCAGCCCCCCTGCCATGGGCAGGGACACCTCACGCTACACCATGTCACCCAAGGCTCTGTCCAACCTTGCCTTGAGCACCGCCAGCAATGGAGCATTCACAGCTTCCCTGGGAAACCCATTCCAGTGCATCACCACCATTACAGTAAAGAACTTCCTCCTTATATCCAATCTAAACTTACCCTGGTTTAGTTTTAACCCATTACCCCTTGTCCTCTCACTACAGTCCCTAATGAAGAGTCCCTCCCCAGCATCCCTATAGGCCCCCTTCAGATACTGGAAGGCTGCTATGAGTCGCCACGCAGCCTTCTCTTTTCCAGGCTGAGCAGCCCCAACTTTCTCATCCTATCTTCATACGAGAGGTGCTCCAGTCCCCTGATCATCCTCGTGGCCCTCCTCTGCACTTGTTCCAACAGTTCCATGTCCTTTTTATGTTGAGGACACCAGAACTGCACACAATACTCCAAGTGAGGTCTCACAAGAGCAGAGTAGAGGGGCAGGATCACCTCCCTCGACCTGCTGGTCACGCTCCTTTTGATGCAGCCCAGGATACGATTGGCTTTCTGGGCTGCAAGCGCACAATGCTGGCTCATGTTCAGTTTCTCATCAATCAACACCCCCAAGTCCTTTTTCCACAGGGCTGCTCTGAATCTCTTCTCTGCCCAACCTGTACCTGTGCCTGGGATTGCTCCGACCCAGGTGTAGGACCTTGCACTTGGCATGGTTGAACTTCATCAGGTTGGCATCTGCCCACCTCACGGGCGTGTCAAGGTCCCTCTGGATGGCATTCCTTCCCTCCAACATATCAACCGAAACACACAGCTTGGTGTCATTGGCAAACTTGCTGAAGGCACACTCAATCCCACTGTCCATGTCACCAACAAAGATGGTGAACAAGACTGGTCCTAACACCGATCCCTGAGGGACACCACTCATTACTGGTCTCCAGCTGTGCATTGAGCCATTGACCACAACTCTTTGCATGCGGCCATCCATCCAGTTCTTTATCCACCAAGTTTTCCACCTATCAAATTGATGTCTCTCCAACTTAGAGACAAGGATGTCATGTGAAGCAGCGTCAAACGCTCTGCATAAGTCCAGGTAGATGACATCAGCTGCTCTACCCCTGTCCATCAGTTCCGCAGCCCCATCAATGAAGGCCAGCAGATTTGTCAGGCAGGGAAATTGGGGCTGTTCAGCCTGGAGAAGAGAAGGCTGCGTGGAGACCTCATAGCAGCCTTCCAATACCTGAAGGGGGCCTATAGGGATGCTGGGGAGGGACTCTTCATTAGGGACTGTGGTGAGAGGACAAGGGGTAATGGGTTTAAACTTAAACAGGGGAGGTTTAGATTGGATCTGAGGAAGAAGTTCTATACTGTGAGGGTGGTGGGGCCCTGGAATGGGTTGCCCAGGGAAGTTGTGAATGCTTCATCCCTGGCGGCGTTCAAGGTGGGGTTGGACATAGCCTTAGATGGCATGGTTTAGTGGGAGGTGTCCCTGCCCATGGCGGGGGGGTTGGAACTCGATGATCTTGAGGTCCTTTCCAGCCCTTACTATTCTGTGATTCTGTGATTCTGTGATTTCCCTTTAGTGAAGCCATGCTGGCTGTCACCAAGCACCTTGTTGGTTTTCGTGTGCCTTTGCATGCCTTCCAGGAAAATCTGCTCCAAGATTTTGCCAGGCACAGAGGTGAGACTGACTGGTCTGTAATTCCCTGGCTCATCCATTTTTCCCTTCTTAAAAATGGGGGTTATATTTCCCTTTTCCCAGTTATTGGGAGCATCACCTGACTGACATGATTTTTCAAATATGATGGACAGTGGCTTAGCAACTTCATTTGCCAGTTCCTTCAGGACCCATGGATGGATTTCATCAGGTCCCATGGGCTTGTGCATGTTCAGGTTCTTAAATCTTTCTTTGCAGGGAACATGAATTTAAACTAATGACAAGAAAATTAAACAGTTCTTCTATTGATTTGTTAATTCTTATTATTATTAAAGACATTTCCTTTAGGGAAATTGCATTCTATTTAGGAATATCTTTTACAAGGCCAGTCTTGATTCTTGATGTGATCACATCTCATCCTTTTGACTGACAAAGCAAGCTATTATTTTTATGCCTTTTTTTTTGTATTATTCTTTGCTTTCATCATCTTTCTTTCACTTCCTTTGCCATTTTAAGTATAAATTTTAATAATTGTGTATATTTTCTCCCCTTCTCTTTTCATTTTCTGTCCTTTGCTTTTTTTTTTTCTTTCTGGATCCTCTCTGTAGTTCTCTGGTTTGGTTCCCTGTGCTCCATTTTGTATCCTGGTCCTTTTTACTAATCTGTGCTTGCCTCTTTTTCTTGCCTTAGTTTCTCCCTCGGACTCATTCATTTCTTCTTCATTTGCTTCTAGGTTCTTTAGACTGCTGTATTTAATACTGTCCTCTGCCCACCCCTATGGCTATAGTTCTTATTTGCTTAAAGCAACTTTAACTCCCAACTCCCCTCCTCTTTCAGCCTATGCTTTTGTCTTTTTTTTTTTTTTTCCTCTGGGGACCACTGTCTGAGGATATTTACTTAAGGAGAAATATGTTCCACCTAGTTTTTTACATTTATGTGCCACTTGCAAAGTAATTGTGTTGATCTGTTATTCACTTACATTTGTTGGTCTAAGGCATCATAGACAGTCTTACACTTATCCATATTCATAAGTTTCAGAGTTCTGTCTTGAATTTGCTTATCTTGTCTAATCTATCTTTCAAATTGATCTACCTCTTAGAGCAACTAACATATCCATAATAAGCAGACATTATTAATTGATGTGATAATTGATTTTCTACAAAGTATGAAAGTTACCCAGGTTTGCACATTGGAAAAACTTTGTGAAACAAAGCTGTGCTACAAAAAGGGGGTAACAGGGAAACTTGGAGTTGTTTCTATCTTTCAAGGCACTATTTAAGCCATTATTAATTGCATTATTCTTATTTTCTGTGACTCTGGATTTTTTTTGGTTTTGTATTTTTCCAAGTTAGTTTCTTTCTTTTTGCCTTTTCTTTAAAATTCTATCAATAGCTGTTTAAATCTCTGACTAGCCAAGGTCTTGCTGAAACTAAATGGGTTTGTGATTTAGTCATGCTTAAGAAGGCATAAATAACCAGCATGAACAGAAGAATTATGAGTGCAATACACGTTGTGTTAGGGTTCTTATTAGTGTGTCTCAGTCAGTATCAGAAATGCCCTGTTTTTATCCTTGATTTCTGAACTTTCCTTATTGTTTCCTTTTAGTTTTCTTTAGACTTCCCACGCACACTTTCCCGTTCAAGATGTTTCTAAAGTATACAATTAAGAAAATGCCTGGGGAGGGCGGGAACCCAAGCCCACTGGTACTCTTGTATTATTAAGCCAGCTTGTTGAAACTTCAACTCATTTTTTTTTTGTTGTCTCCTAAAAAAGGTTCATCATCTTCATCTCAAACTCAGACTTAGAAGAACAATAAAAGTCTTGTTTACCAATCCCCTAATTTAAAGACAGTTTGCTTTTTTTCTTTTTTTTTTTTTTTTTCCTTTTCTTTCTTTCATTTATTTCCACCAAAGTTCTTAGGAATTTTCTCTTTTGAAAGCTGACAGAGAATCTGTCTCTTTATCTGTGTATATGAAAGATTTGTTAACAAAAGCTACCCACTGTCTTTTGTTAGAACAGCCTTCCTTTCTGCTGCCGTGATTGAGCTTTTGAAGACCCCCTTATCATTTCATTAGATGAGAGGACTTCTGCCATGAGCAGAATGATTAGACTTGAGATTGGAACCAGGCGTGGAAATCAGTGTGAGTTTTGCCACTGACTTCAGCAGGCCAGTCTCTTCTGTTTCCTTTTTTGCTTACAGGATTTATTCGGTATGTTGTCTTCCATTCCTGCCTGGCTACCTAATCAAAGAAGGAAGTGCACAGTGCAAAGTATAGGGACAGGACCACTGACTTGCATGACCTGAGTGTAAAGACAGAGCCTGTCTCACTGCCATGTGAATTCCTTGGGAACATTAGCTGAACTCACTTGTCTTACATGTTTTTCAGTGCATTTACTCCCGATCTGTAAAGCATGGGTAATGTTTTTCCCCACAGTTTTGGGGCACTGTGAATGTAATTTGCCACACAAACACCTAATACTAGATTGTGATATGCTAAAATGATATGGCAATGGAACTATCTAAATATCTGAAATTAAAAGAATTCAGTACTTCACCTGAAATTATTCAGAACTTTGAGGTATATTTTCCCCTGTGCTTCATATTTTGTCAGGAATGGAAAAGGTTGTTCAATTGTTTGGATTGATTTTTTTCCTTCTGAAATTCATTACTGGTTAGTACTGCATCTAAATGTGCATGAAGGTAACAACAAAAAGAGGCTGATCAGTTCAGTTATACCACCCACACATAGAAATAATCTTTTTACACTAAGAATCTGAAACAGTGTTTGAAAAGCAAATAAAACAATCTGTTCACCTTTTACCCATTATGTTCTTGTAGTTTAAGAGATTTTTCTGATTTATTTCAAACCAAGGAATAAAAATAGAGTTAATTTCAATTTGTCATGAATTGCAGTCTCCAGTGTTTTAAAAACGTATAATACTGTGCTGATTACTCTTTGTTTAAAAGGATGGTAATCTGTGCATACTATCACAGTTGGAGCCCTTTTCCTACCTGCCAGCTATTTTCTTACTGTGTCTTTGGGCAAAAGAATTTAAAAAAATAATACTGCCTACCCTGGAAAAGCTCTGCATTACTTTGCCTCTCCTTACATTGTCTGACTGTGCCTCCTACAGAAATGTCTGACCATATTCACCCAACCAATTTTGGTGGTGTATCTGAAGCATCTAAGTTAGGAGCCTATCTGTCTTCCTACATTGGTTTCCGGACTATGCTGTTACCATCTGCAATGGATCGTGATCTATATGTAAAGGTTTCATAAGCAGCAACTGAAGAAATCATATTCTAATACATATTTCTCAAAATTGATGTGTTTTATGGAAAAGATAGCAAATTATTTGGAAAATGTTTAGGGGTCCATAAAGCAAGAACAATGTACATTCTGGTATAGGCTTTTCTTTTTTGATCCAGGAAATAAGCACTACTTAAGATCTGTATCAAACCAATCCCCTTGCTGGAGCCACCTAACTCTCTCCCTTTGAGCATAGACAAGCTTAGAGTAATCCAGCTTTTGACATAACCAAAAAACTGAAGAGTATTCTTTTCCATTGAAAGAAGAATTGAGGGGCCTTGTAAAAACTAATAATACTCAGATACAAGGCTAACCTTTCTTTTCGTAACTGTCTTTAAATACCTAGAAAAAAGTAATTATTTTTTTTTTCTTTCCCTCCACCTCCTTCTCTCTTCCAGTATTCCTGTTTGCAAAGAAGGTGCACTGATTTGCAAAGGAATCCTATTCTGAATACCTTATTTCTTCACTAATTCTCCTGGTACTCCAATTGCTGAGCCCTCCTTCCGACTCAATCAAGTTGCTGGATTTTCAGAAGACAGGATGCTACCAATCCAGACCTAGCCTTTTTTGAAGACTGACCACAATTGCAATATATTTCAGCCTTCCATATCTGTTGGGTTAAGGATAAAATCTCCCAAATACCATACAGCATGTTTTTGGAAAGCACAGTCTATTTTAGTTTCACCGAGGAGCCAGTGCACAACTCAGTAAATTGGCAAGTCTGTACTTTGGAGACTGTGATAACAGGAGGTGCTGCAGGAGGTTTGGCTGGACTGTAAATGAAACTGCCAACCTAAGGCATTTTCTAGGAAACAGGATCTGTCTTAATTTTGCTGAACTTCAGATTCTTCTTAAAGCTTATAAAGAACCCCACAATCTTTGCACAGGTTAAAAGTTCGCAAATGTTTAACTTTTCTAAAAAAGCAGGGAAAAAATTAGACAGTATTAAGAGATGATTAATGTTCAAAAGCAAGGGAAAAAAAACTTAATACCTAGCAGTATAGTGGGGGCAGAATATAGCCAAAATAAATCTTGAGAAGCATTTGTTTAACATTTGCTGAAAAGAGGGGATAAAAGTGGGCACGATTTATTGTGCTCAGAATTATATTTTGCTTTGACCCGTGCTCTTCATTGGAATTCCAGGGTATGCCCCCGTTATGTGTCTTCAGTGATTGAATATTTTTAGAACTTTCTAAAATGAGATTTTAATGCACCTGTGTTTTCTCCCCCAATAATGGACTATTAAAATTACATGCAATGCTTGGTTTGTTTTTAAACATTACTGCAAACTAGCACATGCTTGAATACTCTAGTTTCATACAGCTCTTCTTTTTGTAGTGAATTTTACCCATATGCTAGCAAAAGCTTTGGAGAGGTTAGTAACTCAATTTCAGGGATTACTAGCTGGTATTTAACAATTTACATCTATGCTGTGACAAGCTGTGGAACTGTTGTTTCTCATTTATGTTTTCCATGTCAATTGTGCATCTGCATTATTTTGAAGAGAGAGGAACCAGATTTCCTACCAGACACACGTCTAAAGGAGACTGTTAATGCTATTTATGATCTTGGCTTAGGGATTCATAAATTACTAGAGAACTTAAGTGCTTAACCAAAAGACTGAAAAATATTTTTCTGATTTAAATCTGAGGAAACTCATTAGCTTTGTTTATGCTTTCTTGTTGAGCTGCTGCTGTGCGAAGCACACCCACAAAGAATTTATTTTAAACTAATCTTTGTAACAGAAAGTGTAGGAAGAATGTGTGAGTACATCCCTTCATTTATTACATATGTAAAAACACCATGAAATAAAATTGTTACCCATTCCAATTAACTAAGTATAATTATCATGAAGGTATAGAGAATTTATGTTTTGTGAAGCTTAAACACAACTTTGATAAATATTAAAAATTAATCGATCATTAACACTAAATGTAATTATTTCAGTGAGAAAGTATATCTTCTAGGAGATCGTTCCTTTGAAAAAAGTCCTTGGATCACCAGTCAGTTGTTCCTTACACAGTCACTGAGAAGTGATACCTTTTTATCATGCTACTAAATTTCACTTCAGTGTAGTCATTGTGGGAGACTTGTAGTTGTTTTATGAGTATGCGTTCCCTTTCCTCCCCTCCGGCTCACTATGCAAAGAAGTAGCATAAATATATTAGCTTCTAAGTCAATGGTGACTACATAGTCATTGAACAGGCACAGCAGGCTGCCTGAATCCTGTCTGTGCTGAGGTTGATCAGCATTATGGCCTTCAGACCTCCTATAGAATTTTCTTGCAAGCAAACATTATGGGACATTTCAACTGTCAAGGAAAAGGATGTTCACATAAAACTTTAAGACGAAGGCAAAGACAGGCAGGTGGCATCCTCACCAGGCCACATGTGAGCCTGGCCATATATTTCATATATAGCAAATCAAATGTTACTATTGCTAATCTGAGCTCACCCAGACCTTAAAGTGAAGTTTGTGGTGTCAGCCTGTGCTCTGCGGTACCAACTGCATTAATTTTGAATGTACAATGTGTATAACATTACTTTACCCCTTAATAACTTCTGGATTTTTTTTTTTTCCCAGTGATTTGACACACTGGTAACTTTTGAAGTCATTAGTACTTGACTGGATATATTTAAGCCATATCATCTCTAGCTAAGTCTTCGGTTTAGTAGCTGAGCTTTTAAGATTTAGCTACAAACTTCCCATTAATGCTGCTCTTCTTCAGGTACCTAGTGATGAACTAATAGCAGCTCTTCTCACAAAATCTCTTCCAGTATCGAGGATTTAGCAGCCCTGGCTTAGCTGCAGTGAGTGCTTGCCAATGTTACATGGCTGAGTGCCCCATTAGGGCATCAATGGCAAATGGGCTGACAGCCTGGGAGGCAAACATCGCCATGGGCAGGGTGGAGGCAGCCCAGGGAGGCTGGACATGGACAGAGAGGGCTGGTGGTACCCTCAGGGCCCTGACAGGCTCAAGAAAATAAAAGCATTGCAGGGGAGGGGAGCCCAGAGTTGTTTACTATGTGCATAGTCACTACTGCTTCATCAGAGCAGACTTTCAAAACTCCAGGGAATACTGGACTGAAAGCATGGTGTTTGGCTAGGTGGAGAGAGGCAGTACCTGTGGCATCACCAACTAGCTGTAGCTCTGTAGACCAGTGTGTTGGTGCTGATAGCAGTAGAGGTAGTAAGAATGTTTGAATGAAACAGGATTTCACTGGATATTTCACATTTGTTGAATCCATAAGGAAAAAAGCTTTCCTCAAATTCCTCTTCAAACAGCTTTTTGAAAGAGATTTTCTCAAACAATTACCACTGTGTGTTAGATGTTCAGGTCACTACCATTGGCCTCTTCAGGAACCTGCTCAGTGAGATTCCATAGGATATAGCCCTAGAGGGCAGGGGGCCCAAGGCTGTTGGTTGATATTCAAGGATCACCTGCTGCAAGCTCAGGAGCGATCCATCCCTACTAGAAGGCAGTTCAACAGGAGGGCCAGGAGACCTCCTTGGATGGATAAAGAGCTGCTGAGGAAAATTCGAAGGAAAAAAGAGGCTTATGAAAGGTGGAAGCAAGGACAGGCGGCATGGAAGAATACAGGGATGTTGTCTGGGAATCTAGGGACCAGGTTAGGAAAGCTAAGGCCCACTTAGAATTAAACTTGGTTAGGGATGTTAATAGGAAGGGATTTTATCGGTACGCTGCAAACAAAAGACAGACTAGGGACACCGTGGGCCCTCTCCAGAAGCTATCGGGAGAACTGGCTACCCTGGATTTGGAGAAGGCTGAGGTTCTTAATGACTTCTTTGCCTCAGTCTTCACCGGCAAATGTTCTGACCATACCACCCAAGTTGCAGGGACTGTGAGAATGAAGACCCTGGGCCCACTGTAGGGGAGGATCTGGTTCGAGACCATCTTAGGAACCTAAACATACACAAGTCCATGGGACCTGATGAAATCCATCCATGGGTCCTGAAGGAACTGGCAAATGAAGTTGCTAAGCCACTGTCCATCATATTTGAAAAATCATGGCAGTCAGGTGAAGTTCCCGACGACTGGAAAAAGGGAAATATAACCCCCATTTTCAAGAAGGAGAAAATGGATGACCCAGGGATCTACAGACCAGTCAGTCTTACCTCTGTGCCTGGCAAAATCTTGGAGCAGATTCTCCTGGAAGGCATGTTAAGGCACATGAAAAACAACAAGGTGCTTGGTGACAGCCAGCATGGCTTCACTAAAGGGAAATCCTGCCTGACCAATCTGCTGGCCTTCATTGATGGGGCTGCGGAACTGATGGACAAGGGTAGAGCAGCTGATGTCATCTACCTGGACTTGTGCAGAGCATTTGACGCTGCTTCACATGACATCCTTGTCTCTAAGTTGGAGAGACATCAATTTGGTAGGTGGACCACTCGGTAGATAAAGAACTGGCTGGATGGCCGCACGCAAAGAGTTGTGGTCAATGGCTCGATGCACAGCTGGAGACCAGTAATGAGTGGTGTCCCTCAGGGATCGGTGTTGGGACTGGTCTTGTTCAACATCTTTGTTGGTGACATGGACAGTGGGATTGAGTGTACCCTCAGCAAGTTTGCCGATGAC
Organism: Amazona ochrocephala; assembly: GCA_039720435.1. Lineage (NCBI taxonomy): Eukaryota > Metazoa > Chordata > Aves > Psittaciformes > Psittacidae > Amazona > Amazona ochrocephala. The sequence goes on from CM077877.1 coordinate 58,135,355, forward strand.
ACCAAGCTGTGTGGTTCAGTTGGTACACTGGAGGGAGGGAAGGAATGCCATCCAGAGGGACCTCAACACGCCCATGAGGAGGGCTGATGCCAACCTTATGAAGTTCAACCGTGCCAAGTGCAAAGTCCTCCACCTGGGTCGGAGCAATGCCAGGCACAGCTACAGATTGGGCAGAGAAGAGATTCAGAGCAGCCCTGTGAAAAAAGGACTTGGGGGTGTTGATTAATGAAAAACCGAACATGAGCCGGCAGCATGCGCTTGCAGCCCAAAAAGCCAACCATATTCTGGGCTGCATCAAAAGGAGTGTGACCAGCAGGTCAAGGGAGATGATCCTGCCCCTCTGCTCTGCTCTCATGAGACCTCACTTGGAGTATTGTGTGCAGTTCTGGTGTCCTCAACATAAAAAGTCCATGGAACTGTTGGAACAAGTGCAGAGGAGGGCCATGAGGCTTATCAGGGGACTGGAGCACCTCCTGTATGAAGACAGTATGAGAAAGTTGGGGCTGCTCAGCCTGAAGAAGAGAAGGCTGCATGGAGACCTCATAGCAGCCTTCCAGTATCTGAAGGGGGCCTATAGGGATGCTGGAGATGGACTCTTGATTAGGGACTGTAGTGAGAGGACAAGGGGTAACGGGTTAAAACTTAAACAGGGGAAGTTTAGATTGGATGTGAGGAAGAAATTCTTTACTGTAAGGGTGGTGAGGCCCTGGAATGGGTTGCCCAGGGAAGTTGTGAATGCTCCATTGCTGGCGGTGTTCAAGGCTGGGTTGGACAGAGCCTTGGGTGCTATGGCGTAACGTGAGGTGTCCCTGCCCATGGGAGGGGGGTTGGAACTCGATGATCTTGAGGTCCTTTCCAACTCTAATTCTTCTATGATTCTATGATTCTATAGGTTATCTGAGACCGGAAGCATTAGGAGTCCATCTGTCTTTGGGCTAAGATCCACAGCTGAAAACCTTGAGAGCTCCTATACAAACACAGCCACCAATGCTCCCAGACTTCCTATCAGACAGCTGAAGATGTGAAACTGTAGAGGCCCCCAGCTTTTTTCGTGGATTCCTTTCTTGTGCCCATGAGAATCTAGAAGACCTTTTGGTTTGGTTTAAGCAGCTGATGGGCAGGCCTTTGGAGCACAGCTGTTAATAAATCTATGTTTTGGGTTTTGTTTTGTTTGTTTGTTTTGTTTTGTTTACTTGTTTTGTGGGTTGTTTTGTTTGTTTGTTTGTTTTGTTTTTTTTTTGTTTTTTTTTAATAATAAAAATGCTGCAGCGTTTGAGGGGTTTTTTTTGGGATGGTGGTGGTGAAGCCAAACATCAGCGGTTTATTGTCACAGAGAGCCAGGAATTCTCTTAAGTCGGTTTTGGATCATCACTTTTGGGCTTATGGAGCCCAAAGGTCAGTGTAGCCACAGATCATGGAAGGAGCCAGTGAAGGAAGGGTAAGTGAGCATGCATTTGTTAGGGGCTAAACCATCACAGTCCTAGATACTCAGTTATTTCAGCTCTTGAGCACAGTTACACAAACATGAACCCGCTGGGTTTATAAATCTTTCTGACAAGAATGTAGTTTTTAAAGTGTCTACGAGTTTTAGTGTCTACACAGCTAAACATGTGAAGCTTCTTTGTATTTTTTTCCTTCTTGGCAAGTTATTTCATGGAAAGGAATTGTTCTTGTCTCAGGTGTAATTTTGTTTGATATGTTCAGTACTTTTTCAAAAGTCTGCACTGGGAAAGTAATATACAGCAAATTGGTCTTCTAGAGAAGCCAAACAATACTGCTCTGCCTATTAAATGATCTTCCTACTTTAAAGTTGATTATTTTTGCTCTTAAAAAAAGTGATAAACCATTTGGTTAAAAATGAATAAGGAACCTTTCACAGAACCACTGAATTATTAACGGAAACCTTGACTCTAGACTGTTTTGATGGATAAAACTAATTTATCTCTGTCTCCCTGAGATATTTATATCATCTGTCTAAACAGCATGAATCGCATTTCAAACGATATCAACTTATGCCACCTCTGGGGTAACAAACTGGAGCTGTTCCAGTTGAGTGTTGCTTTCCTTCATTTTAGTCATTCACAATATCTAATTGATTTTTATTACAAATGTTCCACTTTACAGTGAATTTGTATTCATAACCAAGAGGGGGATAAAGGGAGTGCCACTAATAAGCAGTATCTTCCTCCCTCATATTTTCTACCTTTCAGTGCAGGTAAAGTGAATATTGTCTTTGATTCTTGAAGTATGCATATGTGTACATAGACATAACCTTATTTATACTGGTTACACGTACACAGTAATAAAACACATAGGTTTTTGCATATGTAAATGTGGAGTTTATATACCCTTCAAATAAAAGACTCAAGCTATGAAAGACAATTTGGTGTCAGAGCACTGTCCAGTGCAAAAAGGTACTTAGAGCATGTATTACCCTTGCCATGCATTGCATCTGGAAACTGAAATTTGAGTGGCAATGTTTTTGAAATTTTTGTGCCTTGCACATAATTTCTCTTAACAATGGCCAAAAAAAGAATTCAGGATTGGCCATGAAATGAACTGCCAAAAAATTTAGTGTAATCAATAATGACTTCTATCGAATGAGAGCACATTACTTACAGATCATGTATGCTGATGCCAACTTTAAATGTTTTCTTAAAATATTCTGTGAATGCTAATACTTTTCATCTCCAAATTCAGCAATAGTATTTAAAATCAGCTTACTTGCAAAACTTGCGCTGGGATATGATTAGAAGATTTTCAAGCTGCTTTTTTGACATTGACTTCAGTGATGGAGAGCACTAAAGTATTAAGTTCCTTATCTCAACATGAAACAAAGAGGTTATTGCTATAAATAATATTGCAGAGCATTAATAATATAATTAGCCATAATACTTAGTTGATTTATAACCTGAAAAATAAATAACATCAGCAGTCATGCCCTCACACCCATCTCCAACATATTTTTTATATTTTAATGTGGGTCTGATTTTTTCATTTTAGAACTCTATTGAATATTTGTTTACTAAAATATTGTGCTAATCAATCCCTGCAACACATAATACAACAAGTACATAGGACTATTATGTTTTTTGTTTCATCTAATGAACAGGTTTTCCTTAAGAAGTATATACAGTAGTTTGTTGGGTTTTTTTTCAATCCATACCTCTGTTGGAGTTATGATTTAACAACATTAATGATGTTTTTGTTGTTAAAGTGCATCCAGTAATAACCAAATTGAGATGATTTGTCACCATTTTTTGTTTTAATTCAAAAGTCCTTTTCAGATAGACTTAAAGGAGCAGGAGGAATCAGATCACCAAAATGAGCTGAGAGGCAAAATGTGTTACAGACCTTGTGTGCTCTTGGCGCAGTGACTCAGTCGCTCAGGCAGCCCAAAGGCCAGTGCTGGATGTTCATATCTGTTATTCTGGGCTACTTCAAGGTCTGGACACCTTAAATTAACACTAGTAAATTAGCTTAACATAAGAAGATCTAAGTTCAAAGTTTGGGGTTTTTTTAGTATTCTTTTAAGAAATAAATAAGGTTAAGTTTCTTTTCCTCCCTAAAGGCCTCTGTGCTTACTGTGGTTCTTTGAAAATCTCTGATGCAGCTTTTATCAGGGCTGTGGTTTGCTGATATGGGGCTTCAGTGACAAAACTGCCTTGAAATGTTCAATCATTAGGTGGCTGTTTTCCTTCAAATTTCCCCATCTTTTTTGATAGCTGTTTCTAAATCCAAATCGGTCCCTTGACCAATCTACATTTTAGCCTCAGAGTATCACCATACAGAGAGTAACAAGTGCTGGGATATGAAGCAGGAGCCAGTATTTTTGGAAATTCTTCAGCATTGCTGAACCTAATTTCAGTAAGGTCAGAATCCCTAGGGTTTACTGCAAAGGTCTAGAAGACATCTGTTTTTCACTGGAGACAGCACAACATAAAAAACCAAGACCCCCCAGCCTTAAAGGGAAATTAATTTCAAACCTATTGACATAGAAAACAAAAATTATGCAAACATTTTTTATTTTTTTCCCCAGAAACTGCAACTCCAACAATTCTGAAAAAAATACTCAGTGATATGCTTCAGTTGAATGTAAGACATAGTTACTGAGAATTTCACAAGTGCAGCTAAACTAAATAGGCCATTTTGCTAATCATATCCTAATGTAATCTGAAATATTTGCACTAGCTTTACATTGGTGTAAAGTTTCAGAATCTTCTTCACTAACTACTGAAAAGAAAATCATCCAATTGGAAAGAGCTATTAAAAACATCTTCACTATGCTGGTCTAGGTTGAAAGTGAAGACCAATATTTCATTCTTTTTACTTTCCCAAAATTTTCAACTCTTTCAACTCAATCATCGTTCCTATCCATCATACCAATTTAAAGTGGGAATCCATAACAAGTTCTTCATATTTCTTCACCTATTTCATGAAGTGTTTTTTAGATTTGAGAAGCACTTCATGAATCACTCTGGCTGCTAAAACTGAATAGCAATGAGCCCTATTCAATTATCATGCCAGCTGCTGATTTCCTTCTGATGGCTGACTTTATGCTATAGAGAGGAATCCTTATGCTAAACCTCACCTGCCTGTAGGAAATAGATTCCATTACAATTTTAAAATGAGAATTGCCCTCAATTTTATTCTTACCTAGAATAATTCGGCTTTAGCTATCAAAAATATGTGACAGAAAGGACATCTGAGTGTATTTTAATGCCTGGTCAAACAGCCTGGATCTTTGTGCTCCAATGAGAGAGTTCTTTTGTAGTGAGAATTACTGTGCTATAACTAGTGCTGCACAACCACATAAATAGATATTTTGCAAAAGGCAATATCTCCAATAGTGTTGGCTTAATGAACCAATGATTTAAAAGCTTAGTCCTTGCAATTTAACAAGCCCATGATTATAGTTTTACAATTGCCCCTAGACAAGGAGTATTCTTTACATCTTAGAGAAAAGGGGTGAATACAACTTGAAAGATACTATATTGCCTCATTGTTTGGGGGATTTGTTTGGTTAGTTGGTTGGTTTTAAAACTAGCTGTCCCTAACAAAACAACATCTAAAAGCTCTCAAACACCAAGAAATTTGTCCTTACTAAAATCTGTGACAATATTAATTGTCATTATTGGCTTTATAAACAAGGGAATTTATGCTCATATCTTGGAGCCCTGGTGATGTTGTCCTGTGCCACAGGTTATCTAGGAAATGAAAGATCCAGAAGTTGAACCCAGTCACCTTTCTTTCAATTCAAGGTCTTAGCCTCAATATAATTTTTTTTCTGATTTTTCTGTTCTGCTAAGTGTTTCTAAGTAGTCTGCATTTGTGTGCCCCACCAGTGCTCAGTCAAAAAGACAACCGCAGCACATAGTGCATACATTCACACATGCTCGTAGGTGGCAAAAGCAAAGTAGTTAACAAAACAAGTCATCTGTTTTGACTGTTTGCATTGCTTATGGAAAGTTTAACCACTAGGATGTAGCAGAGCTTTCAGCCATAATGAGCATTAGTATGATATAAAAAAGCTCAACAAAAAGTGGTACAAAAGAGGGAAGGATCTGATCCAGTGGGAGGCACAGAAATAGCAATAACAGTGCTGAATTCTACAATTTCTGTAGGTACAAAGAAATGAAAGCAATGTTCAAGTTTGTTTTCCAGTTTACTCAATAACTATGCAAAATAATTGTTCTCATAAACTAATGGAATTAAACCTATAACTAAGCTGATATCCTTCTCCCAAATGTTTTTTTGCACACATACAAGTGCAGTGAACTCCCAAGTCCCACCAGTTAAGTTTGTGTGTCCTGTTCAATCATCGTATGTTTCCCAGTAGTTTAATAAAGAGAGAAAGGCAACCTTGGAGGATTATTCAGCCCACACAGGACCTGACACACCCTACAGAAGTGCCTGTCTCTCATGATGGATTACAGCTGGATTCCAGCAAAATTGGGCTTCCAAATTGGTGTTTTGAATATGTAAAGTTCAGATGTGGATTCAGAACTTGTTGTCAGAGATTTTACCTTTGTGTCTTTGGTCTTGGACCTATAGTTACGCAAACATGTAGCAGGAAAACATTGTCTGAATGCACTTGGAATGAAGTTAAGAGCCTAAGAGTTGCTTGGAAACCTCATAGCAGCCTTCCAATATCTGAAGGGGGCCTATGGGGATGCTGAAAAGGCACTCTTCATCAAGGACTGTAGTGATAGCACAAGGTTTAAACTTCAACGGGGGAAGTTAGAGTTAGATATTAGAAAGAAGTTCTTTACTCTGAGGGTTGTGAGGCACTGGAATAGGTTGCCCAAAGAAGTAAATGCTCCATCCCTGGCAGTGTTCAAGGCCAGGCTGGACAGTCTTGGGTGACATGGTTTATCCCCCATGGCAGGGGGGTTGGAACTAGAAAATCTAAAGGTCCTTTCCAACCCAAATCATTTTATGATTCTATGAAAGGCATGTGATCAGAACCAAATGATTAAGGTTTGAATTACATCTTTCAGCTGACATGTTTTAATTCCTAACCTACTGCAGTGTTACAAGTGGCTAAAATTCTACAGGTGTTTTCCCTTGAAAACTTGACTCATTCTTCTGAGGTTTAGAGACCCAGTGGTAATTTTCCAGCATAAACTGGACCCATGCCCATTTTACACTGTGTCTAACATTTCAAATCAGGTTTGCTACCATTTTCTGTCTCTGCTGATATGTGTTCAGCAGGTACATCTCAGGCTCTTTCAGCTAAAGGCTTAGTCACACCATCTTTCCAGGGCTGACATGAATATACACTCAGGCCCTTCTTGTTCTTTCCAGCTGGGGAGGCGTTAGCCTATGGTGTCCTTTCCTTGTCCTTGGTGTGTGAGCCTATATTTTGTATTTCTAGATTCAATTCATTTTTATTGCCTCAGTCCTTCAGATTCTCAGTCCAGTTAATTCTGTATGATTTTCCATCGTCACCTTTCTACTGAGGGCTTATGGGTTTGTGTCATTGACCAATGATGTTAGCATACGTGGAATTTTTTGCATCAGTATCAGTAAAAAAACACATTTGGTCCCAAACCCATCATTTGAAAGATCACCAGTAATCTATCCAAGTAAAATTCCTTTTGGTCCTAATGTTTCCTTCTCTTAAACAAAGTTGTGATTTTTTATTTTTTTTTCCTAAGTGGCATTGTGTCCAATATATAAGATCTTATCAGCTACATTTCCTGTGTTTCTTTTCTTAAAATAGCAGTTACCTATAAAGAGAAATGCTAGGTTAATTTGGCATAATGATGGTCTATTTTGGGATAAATCTGTTACTCATTATATTTTTCATTTTTCATTACCTCAGTGTCTGTAGCTGTGCAATGCTTCATAATTTGTTTCAAATCCTTGCACAGCTCATGAGGTTACAGTCACTTGTTTTGATATTGTCTGGATCATGCACATCCCTTTTTCTTAAAAGAAAAAAACATTAGTTTTGTTATTTTTCAGACATTTGATTGCCAGTCTGATGCATTCATTAAAATATTTTGTTATTAAACTGACCTTTCATGTGTGAATATGGTAAGTACTCTTGAATAGAGATTATGGGGTCTTGCCCTTCTGGTCTAGACGCTTCCTTAAAAACAGTTTTATGTCTTTGTTTTGTTCTCGTCTTAGATGAGTAATTTTCATTTCCACAGAGTGTATCATTAACCACACTGCATTTGCTGCTGTAGTCAACATCCCCATATTAATTTTGTTTTGGACTGTCTGCAAATTATCTTTAATCTTAACTGCTTTTTGCTGCTTGGTGAAGCCACTCTTTTTCCTATTTTCTTTTTATTTGGATGATGAAAGTACATTTTAGTGCTTGCATTTTTGCAAGATCTGACCCTGCGTAACATTTTCTGTTCTTGCTTTCTCCATCTATTTTCTGACATCTGACAGTTTTCCTTGCATATTAGTTTAATTTTCCACCCTACAAGCTTTCTGCATACGCCAGATATACTCTCTGAGGTGACTGCTCATCTAGTTAGAAATTGAGTGCTTTGTTATAAAAGGTTTTTCCATGTATTTGAAGCTGCAAGTTTTTCACAGCCCACAGCCACAGACTTTTTCTTGAAGGAATTCTAATACTTCCTTGAGTCTAGGAATTTTAAGACTCAGTTGTTTTCTGGTTTTCTTATTTTCAGATTTTTTTTAAATGAAAATCTAATTTATTTATGTGTAGCATTTATGCATTTAACAGCCATTTAAAAAAAAAAAAAAAGAATGAATGTGTCATCACTTACTCTGAGAGAGCTCTCTTGATGAACTATTTAGTAGGGTCTTGTAGCTCGCTTTTCTCATGTTATGTGTCACATCCTCAGATAGCTGTGTCTAACCCTCATTGGTAGAATTGATTTTCTGTGAAGTTACAGTATCACCTCACAGTTCTCGCAGTGCTCTTTACTCTTTATTTACTATTTCATAACATTATTTGATTTCTAAATCATGCAGAAATGAATATACAATAAAAGGGATCCTACCCAAACATATCTGAAAGGAATCGAAAACCTTTTGTACCCTCTCTAACTTGCTTACAGTTTTTCAGATACTTGGTTTACAGTTCATCACATCACTATTTTTCCCATGAAGAAGACCGTAAGATTGATACATGTCGATGTGGGAAATAAGCAAGAAGAGATACTATGTCAAACTGGCATGCAGTTCTACAGCATTATCTACATGACAGGGAAGATACAGTGAGTTATACAAGCTATTGCAGGCAGTTTTATGGCCTTCTAAACCCCAGTATAGTCTTCCCACACAAATTTTGGTGCAGAATATTGCTGTTTATACGACTAAAAAATAATTTAACCAATTGGAAAAATTAGGACATTTTAAGAGCATGATCAAGGTCAAAATTATTCATACAATCTTACAAATTCATATTAATTAAATTACTTATAGTTGCTTTCAGTTTCATGCAGGAGATCTTCCATTATTTCTCTCAGTTTAATTTAATTTCATTTTTTTTGTATTTTCTTGTTAAATAAAGCCAAAATACTGTTCTGTATGACTAGTCTCATGGAATTCTTTTTTTCATTTTCTTTAAGCAGGCTGTGTGAATCTTAAGCAAAATTTTTTTTTTCCTCTGTGCACCATATGTTAGATTAGCAGATCTCTAACTGAGAGAGGTTATTGCTGCTGTACCACCAGTACTAACCAGGAGTTCTTCTGCCTTACTCTGTCATTTAGGATGGGAATATCAGTCTTCTTTTTATAAGAGCATCTTTTCTTCATTAGCAGACATCAAACTATTAAATCACAGAAGTGCCTGACATAAAAAATGCAAAGTCATTGTGTTAATAATAGTAAATTCCTTCCTTGAAAGGAGGGAAAACAGGGAGATCATTATGCTTTGTCTTTAGATATTTTAGCTACCATTTTCTGGAATGGCTTATGCTGTCACCTTCAGTGAAGCAGAGTAATGGCAAGAGTAGGTTTTTATTATATATTTTATATCCTATGTTTTTCATTAGTTTTGGGTTTTTTTAATTGTCCATTACTAACAGAGAGTTATTCAGCAATTTTTAAGGTGGAAACTCCTGTTTTAAAACACAAACTAACATGATTCTATCATATGGTTTTGAACTACGTTTTTTCAGCTAAAGAATTTTATCTTGTCTTATGACCATCTTGAAAGGCAAACAAAATTCTACTGAGCAACATGAGATACTCCTTTTTCTCATTAAAATTTTCTATTTACAATAGTTATTTTAATTACTTCTTATTGGCATCAGATTGGGCTTGTATTTTCAGGCAGTTGCCTCTATCTGCAGGCAACAGATGCATTTAAAATAAACTGCAATAAGATTCTATTTTTGAGATCTAGTGATTGGAAGGGAGTCTTCTGTCAATCATATACATTCAAGTGTTATTTTTTTAATTAACTATTCTATTCTAAAAGATTTGCATTTGTTTTCACAATTGCACACTAAAATTGTAAAGGAATGCTGAAGAATTATGTGATAGAAATTTTCACCTGGAATTTAGTGTGGAACATGATACTTAATGTGCAACATAAATTGTGTAAATTGTCAATTTATTTGCATATTTTGGTATTTTTCAAGAAAGCTAAAAAAGTTTTATAAACAAACTTTCCTTACTTTTATCAGTCTTGATGCTATTAGGTATATTACAATTTTTAGGCAATGAGTTATTGAAATGATAGAAGGCTAGCATGACACCACCTAATTGAGCAGCTGCATTGTTCTTTAAGATATTTCACACTTAGCAAATATCATGAGTAAATATAGTCCCACGAGTATCAAAATACGCTACATTGCCAATATTGTGTCAGTGTTTAAAGGCAAAATTCAGTTTTGCAGCGGCAGCCAAGTAGACTTTAAGTGGGTGGGAGAAGGCTGGAAGAACCAGTAGCCAGGGGAGGCTCCAGGAAAAAAGATTTGCACCTCTCAGTAGAGGAAGGAGCCGCAGCTGCTGCTGCATGAGGAAATTACTGCTTGCTGCTATAGCTGTCCCTCTCCTCACTCCTTTTCAGGGTTTGTACCATAATCATTAATCCAGAGTCCTCAGGCTTCACATTCTAGCTGTTCTCTTCTTACAGTTGGTCAAGGAGGTGAATAGAATCTCTGTGCATGGAGTTTTGTTGTGTTAATAGTACTAAACAGTAGACAAATATGGAAATGAGAAAGAGATGAAAGTAGTAGGAAAGCCTATTGTTCATACAGGATGACTTAGTTCTGTATTCTTTCATAAAATAAAAGTTCATGTGTATCTATCAAAATTGCATACATTAGATTTCAAACTCATGGTGATTCCAGGTGTCTCCTCGTATTTAAGATCATATTTATTCATTTCTATTTTTAATTGCATATGAACTATGTTAATCGTGTTCATTTAAAACTATAATTGATGGAATCTATTTTAAAAGATGGATTAGAAAATATAAGGACTTGACAGACTCTTTCCATTGCTAGGCCATGGGAAGTGCGACTGTGGGAAGTGCAAATGTGATGAAGGCTGGTATGGTGAAGCTTGTCAGTATCCAACTACTTGCAATCTTACACGGAAGAAAAGTAATGAAATGTGCAAGAATTCTCAAGATATCATCTGTTCTGGTGCAGGTAAGAGGTCTTTTGTTGCTTTTGATAGCTTAATGTTCCCCCTGTGTTATTTTGAGAATCACTGTAACTTCTTTCCTAATTAGGAATTTTGTCGATTGTGCTTCAAAAGACTAAGAAAGAACTGTATGTATACTAAAATGCTTAATTTTCGTATAGGCCTATTCCTGTGCGTATGATATGCACTGATTCAGAATGCCTACTTTAGTACCTTGGTTTATCCGTAGCTATTTTAGGTTGATAAAACTACAGCTGCATCGTGCATTTTGCCCATCAAAAGTTTATAGTAATGGCATTAACACAGAAATGGCAGAAATGGCATTTGCATATACTTTTCCAGGGCATTTTTAGGCTGTAAAATGATTATTAAAAACTGTTGTGGAAGATCTGCTGAATCATTTTAATGAAGGATTTCCATCTTCACTTTTCTGATTCGGTATCTCTCTGTTCTCTAAACACCTAAATGACACCTAAACTGACTCTCAAAAATAAGCATGGTTCATTGTGATCAAAGTACTTATATAAATAAGTTTAAAGTACTCAAACAAGAATGTTAAGGCCTGTTTTTCCTTTTTCTTTCGTTTGCTAGAAGTGCATCCATTCTAACAACTGCTAAGAGTGGCTAAGAGAGGAGTGTTTGTGAGGTCAGGAGATGAGTAAATGCTTTTGGTTTTGCTGGTATTAAACAGGACATGAATTCTAGTGAGACTGACTAGGGAGCCTGAGGTAACTTTGATGAGCTGTAGCCATAGATATTTTGTCTTGAAGGTATTGCCTTTCAATGTACTGCTGACATTGCCTTTGGGGTCTGAACTCTGTTTAGTTGCCAGTAAAGGTGGGGAGGGATTATATGAGTTGCTGCAAAAACAGTCTTCTACTGTCACACAGCTAAACATTTATTGTCATTCTTTTCATGAACCAATCAAGATCCACCTAAAATGTATCTTTCCTGACTCAACTGCTCCTAATCATTTGTCAGAGCAACTAGGTCATCCTACCTAAACCGAGATTCTCTATATTCTCTCTTTTTTCTGACCGTGTAAGTCCTTAATATGCTTATTTATGACTGTTATATGCTATCACACATTATATTTCAAACTGAAAAATATACAGGAGTATATTTGCAGCTAAGATTGGGCTTTCTGTTGATATGGATTGTTTCTGTGTCTGTCTTTATTTATCTGGATGATCTTCAGATTTCAGCCTTCTCGAAAATAAAATACATACCATCTCTGATGGACTAATGAAACTTTTCATAAACTGCTGTCATTGAGCGCTGTCTTAAATATTTCCAGGTACATGTCAGTGTGGCAGGTGTAAATGTGCAAACTCAGAAGGAAATGGACTGGTCTATGGTAAATTCTGTGAATGTGATGACAGAGAATGCATAGATGATGAGACAGAAGAGATTTGTACAGGTATGTATTTTAGCGAGTACAAGTAGGGTGGTGTAGATGAATACAGGCTGTTAGAAAATCGTTTAATTGTGTAGACCTGAACATATGACTTAAAATATTTGCAAGAATTTAGATTGCAAATTGTAAGTGGGAATTCCAGGTGCAGAAATGAGCTAAAGTAGGAGGTTAAAGAATGAAGAAATCCTGTGACACCTGCTTTTTGGAAGAACTGCAAAAAGGATTTTACAATTCACTAAGTAATTCACTAAGGTAATTTATGGCTTAGTGTGTTTGTCTTTGGTAGAATATAAGAAGTGTTAATGCTTTGTAGCACAGATGAGAGCAAGATGGAGGACAGAAAGAAAAATGAAAGAAAAAACCAAAATTAGATTACTAGCAATTTTGTCAAGGAAGCAAAAATTTAAAAGAAGAAGAATAAATATGGATAAAAACTCAGAAGCAATTCAGCAAACGAAAAGGGAAAAGAATGAACAAAGAAAAATTTGAACTGTGATAGCAAATGCAAAATAATAAGATGGAGTGAAATCGGCTGATAGAAAAGCAATAGAAATTTAAACTGTGCTTTCATTTCATTGTAAGATAGGAACCCTGCAATCGAATATTGTGCAATGCACACCATTTATGGTGCTATACATACTGTTGCTGATGTTACTAGGGAGGCTTGTCCTTAAGCTGGAAGTTGGTATGGATATTTTTCAAGCTATACACGTGCATACTGTGTCTGTATGCACACAGGATGGTTCTGAACTGCTCTTAGACTATTTATACTCTGATAATAGTAACTTGCTCTGTGTGTGTATGTATACATAGAGAATTTGTGTAAAATAGCTTTATCTATCTTTATCCATACACAGAGAACAAAATAAATTCTCTATGTTTAAGTGCCTTTGAAGGCAAAAAGAACTTTTTTTTTTTGCATAGGATTAGGTAGAAATTTCAAGTGAGGGTAAACAAAATGGTCCTCTGAAGTCCAAATTCAGGAGTAGAGTACAATATTTCCACTAATTGCCTAAAATAAAATGAGCGTAAGGTAATAATTTTTATGTGCCAATGATGCCATATATATTTATTTGCTTGCAACCATTGCATAAGGTACCAAATATGGTAAATGTTCACTGTTTATTTAATTCCAGTAAATTCTCCTTCTGCCGTTTTTGTCAGGGTTTTTTTTCCCTCCACACCTGTATGGATGCTGGTTTACATTGTTAGGCTTTTCTTAGCTCTTATTTCCCTTTGTTTTACCCAGTGGTACATATTCCAAAACAGACCAGATGCACCTCTGTAAAAAACTAGTATTTTATATATGCAGATAACTAAGTATTCTGATGCAACAGGACAAAAAATGATGCTAGATACAAGTCTCTAAGGGATGCGATTCATCAGCACAAAAGCCCTGATACCTTATTTAAGGTTTGGAGCATTTAAAGTAAATATAAAATATAAACTAATGGTGTGTAGTCTTGGTTAGGTTGTTGTAAGCTGAAAAACTTATGCACGTAGGCTGTGAGTGTTAGATTTTGCTTTGCTTTCTAACAAACCTCTACAGGACATAACCATATGTATTAAAAAGGGCATGTGATAAGACAAGGGGTAATGACTTTAAACTGAAACCGAGTAGATTTAGATTAGACATTAGGAAGAAGTTCTTTACTGTGAGGGTGATGAGACACTGGCATAGGTTGCCCTGCAGATGCCCCATCCCTGGAAATGTTCAATGCCAGGTTGGACAGGGCTTTGAGTAACTTGGTTTAGTGGAAAGTGTCCCTGCCCATGGCAGAGGAGTTGGAACAAGGTGAACTTTTGAGGTCCCTTCCATCCCAAACCGTCCTATGATTCTATGATCCCGCATTGAACCAAGTCTTATGCAGAAAAAAATAGACATGTACTGAAGGTCAAAGGAATATAATTTCATTGCAGAAAAAGAAGACCCCACATGCCTATCTAGTTATTGCTTCTCTCTCCCCTCCACATGCTGCCTTTAATGCCATCTCTCCTTCCACAGAATTTCCACCACAGGAATCACTTAGTTTTATTTATGAAGTAAAAAGAAACAGTCTTCAAACCCTGTTCTCCTTAGGTAGCATCGGCCCCTGGATACTTGCTCTGTCCACAGAGAGAGTGAACCTAATCAGTGCAATCAGTTTTTGTTGTACTTTCCCAGTTTGCGTAGCACCCATTTAGTTGCTACATAACCTTAATTGCCCTTGAAGGTAGAGACAGGTCTTCAAAGAAAGCGAATTCAGGAGGATCAAACTAATGAAAAAACAAAAGCTTCTATTTACACACGTTTTCTAAAGACTGCAGCTGTGAGCTGTGTTTTTATCCTGGAAAAGCATACAGTGCCATGCTGAGATATGGATGTATTTTAATCTTTGCACAAGGGAAGTGCATTTTTTAAGTAAATCAATTATTATGTAAGGCAGAGTTACAAAAAGGTATCAAGCTTTTCCAGTCTCAGTTGGATTTTTATCAGTCAGTTGACTGCATCACTTTTTGTTTGAGATTACATAAACTTTGGAATCAAGTTGCAGTTCATTTTTAATAAAATATCATGGTTTCTAGGAAATCAAATTCTGATCATGATAATTTTTATGCAAGGCACTTTTTTTTTCTTTGTTGGAGTGATTTTGTCTTCAGTGAAGAGCAAGAGGTAGAAAATTATATCATTTAATTCATAATTATTTGAGGACTACACAAGAGTGAGTGAAGATTAAAGTAGTAATATTTTAATCTGCAAAAACTGCCAGTGGATCAAGTTAATTTGCTTCTTCAGCTTTTTTCCTTTTGTTTCTTATTATCCCTTCTTAAAGAACATCCCTTTAGTAAAAACCAATATTTTAGACTTTGTTGTTTATTTATCCAAGTACTTTTAGCGTCCATTGTTTTTTGACATGTAACCAAAAAATGTAATGAAAAGTCCATGATTAATTTTAAAAACAGAAAAAAAAAAAAAGTATTCTCCAGGTCTGAATTTGATAGTTAAGGTTATAAGTTGACCAGACTATGATAGAGATGACCAGGTCTATCTACTAAGTTTAACATACCTGGAGAAAAACGAGAAGATCCTGACTTGATCCTTCTAGTAAAGAATTAATTTATGGCCTTAGGATTAGAAAGAGTTGCAGCTACTTAATTTAAATGCTTTGTGTCATTGAAACACATGGCAGAAGTACCTTAGTGGATCAAAATATTCAGAAGCTGGTTTCATGAAGCCTCAGATGACCCAACTATCTTCTGGGGAGATGTGTGGTTTGTTAAATGAAGATCTAAAAGGTTAATTTTACTAAAAGGTTAAAAGACCTAAAAGGTTAATTTTTTCTTATTTTTCACGAACTGGTTTATCCATGTTCAAAGATCTTAACAGGTAAGAAGGGAAGCCACATACAATGTAGATAGTTTGTAAATCTAAGTCCCTCTGCTAGGGTTATCTGAGGAGTCAAGAACACACAATGTTTTCTTAGATATGCTAAGTACGGTGGGCAAGTGCGTCCTATCTTAACATTTAAAACTGTGCTTAAATCTTAAATTTTAACTATTACATTTACTGTCTTCCAAATTTACCTATAAAGTTTCAATAATGAAGCTTACAAATATAAAAATAGTGATTATTATTAGCTTTTATTGATTAAATTGAATACGTAATTAAAGGAAAACTTATTCTAAAATAGACTCGGGGGAAAAGCATAACTCAGATACCCTTTGACTTGTTTTATGCAGACATATACAGTCTATAAATTGTTTCTCAGTGTAGTGCTAAAAGTTTTTAAAAGAATAGATCAAAACAGTTAAATTGTTAATGCCTTTTAAAAACTTGCCTGTTTCTCACTGTATAAAATTTGTTTTGGCTTAAGGCCATGGAAAGTGTTACTGTGGAAACTGTTACTGTGAGGCTGGTTGGCATGGAGATAAATGTGAATTCCAGTGTGACATCACCCCCTGGGAGATCAAGAAAAGATGCACATCTCCAGATGGCAAAATCTGCAGCAACAGAGGTGTGTCATTTTGCACGTTCCTTCTATGCATATTTATATAGCTTGTTTTTATTTTACAGTATGCATTTTCTGCAGTAAGACAACATAGATGGTGTTTGCTGATAGTTTCTAGTTTGCTCTCACTTACCTCAAATTCCATGCATTTCCAAGTGAGTGGGTAGATACCTGGTTTTAGGTATAAACTTATACAAATCCACACCCATGTTTGGATTAAGCATTCCCAAATTGTTTTCATCCTTCACTTTTATAGTAAGACTGAGCAGGATAATTTGTTAATATCTGCTTTGGTGAGAGACCTACCCTGCAAAATAAAGTATTAGCAGACTTTTGACTTAGAATGGATTGGTGCTGTAAGGCCAACAGGGCTGTATGTCAATTCACTCTTAAAGAAGACCAAGAACCCACAACTAAATAAGGCAAGTGAAAACAGAAAGCTTTTAATTTCCACTGCAACCTGAAAATACAACTACAAAGTGTTTAGTAACATACAGGGCTGGAAAGGTATACTTCACACGATATTTCTAATTGCATAGGATTTTATTTGCACAAATTTCTGTCCAGTTTTGCCATTTTAGAAAAAAAAAAAGCATGAAATAATGTTGCTTTTTACTAGCTGCTATGTTTGGTTTCACTGAACGAAGAGTTAAAAAAGACGTGTTATTTTTTGGGTGATAGTCCAGAATAGTTACAGGAGTACTTAAGCACAAGCCACGTGGAAACCTCTCTTAAAAGCATCTCTTCTGACAAAACCTGCTATACTGTGAACATCTAATTATCCTGAGAGCATTTAGAAAACTCTCTTGTCTTAATTATGAGGAAATTGAAAGATTGGCTCAAATAGATCATGTAGGCTCATTTGGTCTTGGAACATTAGCAGAAAAAATTCTCTGTAATTCTGGAAATAGTAAGTATCAAAATGGCTTCAAATCAGATGCTTTTTTGTACAAAGAAAGTAATTACTTGACAAAGAATTTCTTGTCAAAGCAATTTTTTGTTCAAATTTCAAATTTTAGTGTGCAAGTATTTCTTTAAATTCATATTGTAACTGGGGCAAATGAGGATTAATAGTATAGCTGATATTCTGAATAACTCTTCTATACAAAGGTACATTCATGGGATACTTACATAATTTTAGCCGTTCATGTACTTGATATTTTATCCCTATAAAAATTCTGTAGGGTTTTGACTGCACAAAGTTGCTTTCCAAAACAGTATTTCTACTCTCTATAGTCCTATTAACCCAATTCTCTGTGTTTATACTTCTTGTGGTATAGCTGAAGTTCACTTTGTCAGTGTTGGGCCTTCTGAAAAATTAAATATCAAGGCTAACCTTGTTGTCTAGCCTCCTTCAGTGCTAAGATGGATAAATTGTCTGCGTCTTTCCACCAACTGCTTAGTCAACCAGCTGAAACCAGATGTGAACCTTCAGGGTTTTTAAACCTTGGTGAGACAGCGTTTTTCATTCCAATATCCAGGACAGCTGATCCAAATTCACTTTGAAGTTGTTTCTGGGAAGATAAATCACTCTCCAGAGGCAATTCCTCATTTTCTGGCCTTTTTTTGTTTGTTGTTATTGTGTTGGGTTTTTTTCTTCTCCTTTAGTAACGGCACTGAACTGTAAAAGTATCAAAAATCAGGTGCACATTTCTTGAGGGATGTCTTTGTGGCTTTAGCACTAACCAGGGCAGCAGGTCTTCTGCATGATGTAACTGTCATGCATCCACAGTTGTGTAGACCTTCTCTCTTCAGAGGATGTGCCCATGTCTACATGTACTCTTTAGTCATGCTGTCGTGATATCCTCAAATGCATTATATTGTTCAGAGTGATCTCAAGAAGACGACAAAGGCTTTGGTGGAGTAACAGAAGGTGAACCTACTCTTAAGGTGATTAATTGCCTGCATCTGTAGGGTTTGGCTGCTTCTTTATGCCTGTTGGAATCTCAGAAAAAGTAGTAAGTGTATGGCCCTGAAGCATATTTGGATTTCTGAATAAGGAAACTGTCTTTTTGTCCTGGCTTTTCCTCAATAAGTAGGATATGTGTTCTTTGTATATCAGTAAGGTTGTGCCAAATTAGTATCTTTGTCATATTTCACATTTCCCTTTTTATTGTGAATAGCAGCCCTGAATATTGACTTTGGAAAAGTGGAAAATTATCATTTTCATGTAGATCTGTACTGATGATTTTAGGTAGAGAATGACCTCCTCGGCATTTTCAGCTGGCTTAATGTGGATTCCCTTCTAGTTTAAATGTTTATGCTTTAGCAATCATTAATTATCCACTGTGCCCAAGCCCAAGTTATTTAAACAACATTGATTTTTATTCTCATTAGTGTCAAGGCAAATTACTGCTGATGTCAAAGATTTACAATTGTTCTCTGCTCTATATTTTTCTGTTGATTCCTAACAAAGCTCAGCAGCAAAAAGAAACTTGAACAGGAAGCCAACTTGTTTGTATAAAGTATTACTACTAAATAAACCTAAAAGGTTTTAAGTCATAGAAGATGAACATACGTTCATGATTAACACTTGTAGCTTTGAAACTGCATTCTTGTGAAAGCAGAAAATTCACAAGTGTCAATTCCTGTAATCAAACTACTGCTGCTCTAAATTGCTCAGTTAATCTGCTCTGGCTCTCTTTTTCTTTCTTTTTTTTTTTTTTTTCTTTTTTTCTTTCTTTCTTAGGCACATGTGTATGTGGGGAATGCACATGCCATGATGTGGACCCAACAGGTGACTGGGGAGATATTCATGGAGATACTTGTGAGTGTGATGAAAGAAACTGCAAAGCAGTGTATGATAGATATTCTGATGATTTCTGTTCAGGTAAGGAATATATATAAGGAATTTATTTATAGTTTCATGACAGAAACATTCAATTGGTCTGATCTTGCTCTTCCTTTGTCCTCCAATTCTCATTTTCCTAGCTTAAAATATACCAAGCTTTAGTTATCTTTTATTTTAATTAATTAATTAATTCTAAAGCTTTCATAAAACTTTTTTTTTTCTATGCCTTTTAACAAAATTCTGTAAATATGAATTTCTTTTAGGTGCCCATCTCCCTCCTAACACTCTTGTCTTCAGTGTAACCTGACATAAATTGGAGATTGGTTGAAACTTTCAAATATATGCATCTCCTTCTTTGGGAAAATTTAAATTTGAAACATTGTTAGATCAAATTTTATTTGTTATTTCATGTTATGTGGCAGGGAGAGGACAAGTGAGAGGAAAAAAATTGAGGAAAAGTGAATTGATTAGTTAATGGAAAACAGTATCCTGAGAATACCAATTGACCTGAGAACAAATAGAATATCAATATGTGAAAAATATGAATGTCTGGTCCAGCTACACATCACTGACTGTACATCCTAGACACTTTTACCTTCCTTTTCTCTTCTACTTGTACTTCATAGCATTATATTCAAATTAGTTAAAGTCCATCCAGCCATCCAAGGTTTGCAGTGTATTTAAATTGATGATCCATCTATTATCTAACAAATGTTGAGATTCTGAGTGAGATCTTGCATACGGTTTTGTATAGTTACTGATAAAGTTGCTAATATTGGGCAGGATAGAAGGACTTTGATCAATACACAGCATTCAATTTGTACACACAAGAACCTTTTGAAAACAAATGAGGGCGGTTTCAAAGGGCCTTGACAGATTGCAGGTTGCCAGCTCTAATGGATCCTGTAGAAATTTGGTCTGGCCTAATTGATAATAGGAAGATTGCAGTCACATCAAGGAAAGTAATAATGTGGTATATTCTCCTCCAATTACTAGAATGAGAGATTCCTCATAGAACTATTAAACCACGACAAAGAGTTATCTGTAATAGGGTGAGAAGGCTGAAACAAACATGATACATAAAATTCTTAGCCTCTTGTTTGCCTGTTATGTTGTTGTTTTTTTTTTTTTTTTTTAATAAATATTGATGAATCACTAGCTGACAAATGAGAGAGAAAAAAAAGTGTAGCATTGCTAAAAACCTTCAGTGAATTCATTTTCTTGTTGCTGTTTCAGCCACCTACAAATGTTAGATAGGTAGAACTGTAGCCATGAGAGCAGCAGGAAGATTGACTTTGGGATGTTGTCAATTTTTTAATGTGTTAATGTGTTGCTGAGTATGTTTTTAGCACTCAGGAACTGATCAAAATGTCAGCATCAGTTACAGAATACAAAGCTAAAAAACAATGCAGTAAATATGCTCTGTAGTTAGGGTGAACTCAAGAGTTTCAAACCTGATTAGATTAGAGCAATTCTGTAGCATCTACAGCTAATGCTGCATCACTGGAACATGGCTTGAACTCTCTCTTATCCAGATATTATTGCCATTGCTGGTGCTGCTGCCCAGGGTGGTAATGGTTGTAAGAAAGCAAAGTATAACGAAGTATGGACGATTACAAAGGAATTGGGGAAAGATATTGTCATTTCACATTGGGTTAAGGATTGGTACTGTACTCTTTATTACACAGCCATAACTGTAAATGAGCAAACCTTATGAGAGATACAAAAGACGTACTCGTATGGCTTGCTTTAAGTAACTAAAACTCATGTGGAAGTGTAGCTTAGTTTTTCTACCTAATCATAGAAAAAAAAAATTGCTATTCTTATCCCTTCCATTTCCATTATGTTTCAAAAAAGCCTAATTTAAGCTTAAATGGCCAACCAAGAATGCATTCCTGAAATAGAGCATGCAGAAAATCCATATTCATATGAAGTAGTGTGAACAGTCTGTTTAGTCCTGCCTATGTTTTTGCCCTGCTGTTTAGTCCTATTTCAGATATGGACAAGATTCAAAAGTATTAATTTGGTTTATTGTGGTAGACAGACAGAATCTGAAGTTAACTCAAAGATTGACTAGCAGAATTGATTGAACAGGTTTTTGCTTTTGTGAAATAAATTTAAGTAGTGGTTTGCCTGGAAAATATCCTCACTTTTCTCACAATTATTTGTAAATTCAGAATGTTAGGATGAATCCAAGACGGATTAGTCACATTACGGAAAATAATCCGGCTGTCTTAAAACCTACATCAAATAGAAGTGATATAAAACCTTTCCTGTCTTGTTCTGCCTAGGTAATATGTAAAAATAAGAAAACACATTGCCCTGATTAGCAGATTGAAATGATAGGAAATCATGTTTACATGTAAAGACTTTACTGTAACTGAATGAAATACTGTGTTTACTTCATAAACTATAAATGACAGGGATTGACAGCCATGATGTGAGGATTTAACATCAAGCAACAGCAGCTCCCTCCAGAAGCTTCATATGGCTTCGGGTGACTGTCAATTTGCAGTATCTCATACTAGTAACTGGATGCCTTCTTTTAACATCTGAAGTGCAGTTCAGTATGTTACTGAATTATTATCTATAAGAGGTGTTTGCGACATTAAAGCGATTCTCTTCCTTTAAAGGGGGAATATCTTTCATGACTTGACATAGGAAGAAGAAAGGCTTCTATAAGAAAATTCCTGCATTCATACATCTCAGTAGCTCCTTTGCTGTGGCTCTAGCAAAGAAAATATTATATGAAGGAACATCATCCTCTCATAAGTATGTTTACCTGTAAGCAGCTACATATGAAAGCAACAGAGCGTTAGGCTCATGATGAAGGGAAATGGGCTTGGTTTTTCCTGGTCTGGATATGTTAGCATTCATATGGGGGAAATAGCTTGTTTGGATGGCTTTCCAAGTTAAATTCTTGGAAGGGATTCACCCCTAACTCTTGGCTGTTACATTTTTTAAAAAGGAACTTTCCAGAATAGTTTCCATGGAGTTCAGTTGCTTTTCCTCACCTCAACTTGCAGAATGAAAGTTGCATTTATATTGCTATGTTCAGACATAGTCAGGAGGAGTCAAGTTAGCTAATGAGATACCAAAATCACTGCCCTACTGAAATGAGAACTGATTATGTCCAGTATTTTATTATTTGCGCATCACAATTTAGTAGAAGGCATTGGTTTCAGACTTGGAACTGGTGCAACTTTGTTTGTCTGTCGTGGTTCACATTAATTACAAGTAGGTAAAAGATTATATTGATATATTACTTAGAGAGTATGCTGCAACTGTAGTAAAAAAAGAATATAAAGGTAAATGAAATATTGCCTCATGCTGGCCTAAGTTTTCTGGACACTGGCGAATGTGTATTTGTAAGTTCTTTTCCACCTTTTCATGAGGAGTGTGTGCCAATGGCAAAAAAGCCCTTAACACACGAGTACAAAACATAAAAAAAAAAAAAAAGAAGAGGAAATATGGGTCAAATGGAATGCTAGACCAGTGATATTTTCAGATAAAAGTAGATATACTCATTTGATTGTATGATTATTTAATGAAATCACAGCTTTGACAAAGTTCATCTAATCATGAGGTTTTAATACTTATCATCACTATGGAGGCTAATCTTAACTGTATTCACTGTAAAGGTCATGGACAGTGTAATTGTGGAAGGTGTGACTGTAAAGAAGGATGGACTGGGAAGAAGTGTGAACATCCACATTCTTGTCCACTGTCACCTGAGGAAAGTGCTAAAAAATGCCAAGGAAATTCTAATTTATCTTGTTCTGGAAGAGGTAAGCACATTTCTGGAAGAATTTTCATGCCCTTGAAATGTACTTCCATTTAAAGAATTTTTACAGATGTCCAGCTTTAATAGTACTGAAAAACATGAACTTTCTTGGCTTACTGTGCATGAATCACACCTGCATAAGTTATGAGTTATGAGAAGGGAGGAGAAGAATACAAAGGTCACCTATTTTTCCTGTCATTCCCTACTTTGTATTTTATTATACATATCTCAGCATTTGGTTTGGAAATTTTCAAGGATGCTTTGAAGTTTACAGCAGTTAAGTCTTTACTACATTAAAAATATGAACCTCATCTATGCATTCTTTGACAAAGCCAACATGAGATTTTCAGCCTGTGTGAAATGTTGTGGCACCAATGTGTGAGAGCTGTTTGGATTTACACTGCCTAAGAATCTGCCCCACTGAGTGCAGGCCTGACTTCTAAAATGCATTTGTTCTTCAGTGCATTATGCTGTTTAGCTACTGGCTTTTCATTTGAAAGAATTTCTTTGTGACACTGTAGTCTTTTCAAAAGCTTTGAGTAAAAAAATATACATAGAGTTGAAATACACATTGCAAGCAAAATGAAACTTTTCTCAGAAGGAAAAGAACCTGCTAATTTTAATCTGTCACTGTGTGATATGTGGCTTTCTGCAGAAAGGGGAGAGAAAAGTAAATATGAGACAGACTTTTGCTAGAACTGGTAATTGAAGTTCTGAATTCTGTCCACTTACATATTTGCTCGGAAAGGTCTAAAGTTATTCTTGTATTGTTGCATTTGACCCTAAAAGTAATTTCATTTGCAATTTCTTCTTTCAACAATACTTTCTAATGTAGTCAAAAATTGTAGGCTGTCCACCCAAGTAAGCACTGGATAACTGTATTTTGTTCGCCATGTAAATGGGTAGCAGCTCATAAGTTAGTAGCACAGCATTATCTGCATCTTAAAAGAATTATGTATGAACAGACTGTTGCTTGCTCTTGTCTTCATTAAGCTACAGTTTTCCAGTGAATTACATCTCTCTTTTCTTGCTAAGAATTCTCAAATGAATTTTTGTCTGCAAGTTAGGTGAAGCATGGGCATCTGTAAAGAATAAACTGCATTTTATTGTTCGTGATAGCAAGGATTAAAACTAAAAGAGTGTTGACATTTGATTGATTTATTTATATTTTTTTAAATGCTGGCTCAGTCTTTTCCTGTTCTCATTGGATGCTGAATATCTCTTCTCTCATTTGCTTCACTAGGAGTTGTGTATGTTGAACATTTGGGGTCAATTCTATGATTTAATTGCATTGTGCACTATGAGAGTCAAATGGCAGAGAAAAGAATTATATGCATAACAGCAAGTTTAATCTGAATTAAAATACAGTCTTAAGTTATGGAAAATAGCGTTCTATTTATATTTTAAATTTTGAAAGTTTTATTAATATAGTGTGAAGCATTTTTTCTGGAAAAAAAACCAACAACAAAACAAAACAAACCACCCCAAACCCAAAAAACCCCACCTGAGTATTAACATTGGCAGTGCTCTCCAGTTGATATATTAGCAGTGAAATAAGTCCCTTTCAGGTGAATTAATTTGACTGAATGATCTGTCTGTCAACATTTTAAAATAAAGCACAAGCAATATCTATTGGAATAAAAGGTATACTTGATAGCGGCTTTCACTGAACTTCGAGTTCCAAACAAGAAACCACCAAGTTGTATGAGGAATGCAAATGCCATTCCAAATCTAAGGATGTGAATCTAGGACATAGTATGACAGACCGATGCTGTAATAAAGGATCAAGAGATTCTGCAATACACAAAACAAACAAACCCAAAAACCAAAACAAATGCAAAACCAACCAACCAGCTGTTGCGGTTGAGATGGACAAATGACATGTGACATGCTTCTTTGATGATTAAGTAGAAGTTCCTTTTTACTATTACAAACCCTTACTTATATACAGTTTCTAGCATACATGCGTCTTTTAGCCATTGGTCACATCAGTTAGCAACAGCCCATTATTGGATGACCCTTTACAGCATTACTAAAGTCTGTTATCTTGCCAAGCTCTTGTTCTGCAGTTAGTTGCTCCCTTTGACTTGCTCACTCCTCCGGATGCCTTCTGCTTTCCCATCCAGATGCCTTCTGCTTTCCCATCTGGATACCTTTGGTGCCTCATTCTTCATGGATAAGCTTTAATACCTTCAAGGCCGAGTTCTAACTTCATGCCTTCAGTTGGACAATCTGTGGGTCTGCCGTAGCCCCCTACCACAACCAACCAAAAAAATCCAAACAAATGAAACCTCTTTTAAGCCTTCTGGAGTGGGAAAGGCCACAGTCCTGTAAGAGCAGCATAACTGAAATCCATAGGGAGGATACTGTGACAAGAAAGGGAAAATTCCAAAGGAAATCAAAGTGGAACTCTTTCCATTTGAACATTAGTGTTTTGGTAACCTCGTTGTAACATTTTTCTCCTAGTCCTATCATTAGGTACTCTCTAAAAATTAGTTTCTCTACAAAAGCATGTTGAGGATGAGAAGAGAGATTCTAGCCAGCTTCATCCATATAAAGAGAATAATCCCTTTCACCCTTTTATTCCTGAGAGTGGTGTTTGTTTTTTTACTTGCTGCATGACTTTTCACTTTAGATATAATACTTTTACAGTGAAAGTCTGTCCCTTTTAAGAACACTCTGTACAAAAAGACCAGTGCCAGAGAGAAAGGAAAAGACACACCAAAAAATTGTTATAGTAAGAAATAAAAAGATAACATATTGTTGTCAGGATTAAGGGATAAGAAAAACCCCTTTTCACTTTAAAATGCCAATCACACACTTGAGTTTCGCCTTAGGACAAGAAGCAGGTTTCAAAATAGTTGTAATAAAAAAGCCTTCAGGAAGAGAACTGAAAATAAAAAGAGTAGGTTTGGAGAATAGATGAGAGCGTTTTGTTTAAATAATCTTGTTCTCATCACTTACCCTTAGTGAAGGTAGACATCCCATGGCAGTGATCTAAAGACAGATAAATGATAAATATTATTGATGGTGTCTTTTACCGTTTTGGTCTCTTTTCTATAATCACTTTTACTTATTTGTCATATGGCAAGAATGAAACTGTTTCTTTATCTGTGAAATGGTAGGATGGCTGGTGGCATGTGTCGGATCATGAGAACTAGTTCTGTGGTATTATCATTGGAGCCTTATTTACAATAGTTTTATTTCCCCGCAGTTCTGATACTTTCATTCTAAGTGCAGTTATTAATGAAGGACTTTTGGGTACCCCTCTATTGCATTTCCAAAACAAATCAACCAAAAACTGTTCCTATTTCTATCAGGTACCTATAGAAAAGCATTGTCTCCAAAGTCTGTGCTTGTTGACATAGTAAAGGAAGGTGATAGTAGATGTTGCCATTTGAATAATTCACTATACTTTATATATGACAGGATGGGGCTCGAACAGAAAAGTGTAAACAATCCTAAAGTAAAATCTAGGTTACTATCCCTGCTACCAGCTCTTTATTACAGCCTCTAATTATGCAAATCACACTGTTTAATTGAAGTTTAAATTACTCTAATGTACATAATCTCTGAATTTGGCCTGCTGCTTTCGTTCCTTTTGCATGACCCTTGCATTCTGAAGGAGGTCTTAATTAGTGCTATAGGAGACAGCCTAGCAGCAAGTAATGTTATTAGCTGGTGTAACAAGAACAGAACATAAATGCAAGTCATACGTCACGTCTCTAGATTTCACCTCATCAGCGTTGAGACTGAGCTCCGTTATGCATCTTTGTGCTTCAAGCAGAGAGGCACCCTGACTGTACTAGCACTTTAATGCCAAATGAGCTGGCATAACAAAATTTATTATACAATTTGATATACCCTAATATGCTGGACTGGCACTCTGAGCTCCACTTGTAGTCTGTTGAAGGCAAAAGGAAAAATATAGATAAACAATTGCATCACAATCCTGCTAGATTTGTCTATCAGGACTTTAAATCACTGATTTTAAGCTGCTGCTCTGATTCAGGCTCTGGATGATCCTATCTCTCTCTGCTAATTGAAAAAAGATCCTCTGGAATCTGCCTTTTAGAATCATAGAATCACAGAATCATAGAACAGTTAGGGTTGGAAAGGACTTTAAGACCATCTAGTTCCAACCCCCCTGCCATGGGCAGGGACACCTCACACTAAACCATGTCACCCAAGGCTTCATCCAACCCGGCCTTGAACACCGCCAGGGATGGGGCATTTACAGCTTTTTTGGGCTGCCTATTCCAGTACCTCACCACCCTTACAGCAAAAAACTTCCTCCTAATGTCCAACCTAAACTTTCCCTGTTTAAGTTTTAACCCATTACCCCTTGTCCTATCACTACAGTCCCTAATGAAGAGCTTCCCCAGCATCCTCATAGCTCCCCTTCAGATACTGGAAGTCTGCTCTGAGGTCTTTCTGCAGCCTTCTCTTCTCCAGGCCAAGCAGCCCCAACTTTCTCATCCTATCTTCATACGGGAGGTGCTCCAGTCCCCTGATCGTCCTCGCGGCCCTCCTCTGGACTTGTTCCAAAAGTTCCATGTCCTTTTTATGTTGAGGATACCACAATGTTCACAATGCTCCAAGTGAGGTCTCACAAGAGCAGAGTAGAGGGGCAGGATCACCTCCTTCGACCTGCTGGTCAATGCTCCTTTCAATGCAGCCCAGGATACAGTTGGCTTTCTGGGTTGCGAGCACACACTGCTGGCTCATGTTCATTTTTTCATCGACCAACACCCCCAAGTCCTTCTCCACAAGGACTGCTCTGAGTCTGTTCCCTGCCCAACCTGTAGCTGTGCCTGGGGTTGCTCTGACCCAGGTGTAGGACCTTGCACTTTGCTTGGTTTAACTTCATGAAGTTAGCATCAGCCCACCTCACAAGCGTGTCAAGGTCCCTCTGGATGGCATCATTTCCCTCCAAGCATATCAACCGAACCACACAGCTTGGTGTCACCAGCAAACTTGCTGAGGGCACACTCAATCCCACTGTCCATGTCACCGACAAAGACGTTGGCAAGACTGGACCCAACACCGATCCCTGAGGACACCTCTTGTTACTGTTTTCCAACTTGACATTGAGCTGTTCACCACAACTCTTTGCATGTGGGCACCCAGCCAGTTCTTTACCCACCCAAGCCAGTTCTTTATCCACTGATATTATGAAAGGCAGTTTGGAACTGCTGACAGTATTTCACCTTTTTCCATTTCTGATTTTTTAAAATGCATATTGATATTATTATTATTGTCATCATCATTACTAATCAGTAAGTGTTCAGGAGTTCGATGTTTCAGTATTTTTGTGTAGAGAAAGTTACTTATTTATCAATGACCAACCTACAGTACTTCTGGTTGTTGTTTTGCCTGTTACTATAGTCTTTTTGAGGAGACAGCAAGTAGGGGCAGAGGAAGCAAGGAAGGGCTGTAAATCAAGAGAATACTTCATTTCTGTCTTGAACCCATATTTGCAATGTTTATAACTCAGTAATAAATGGTTCAGGAAGTATTTTTTTTCTGCATAAGTGCTTTTTTAATCTGTTCTGGTAGAAGCAAGGTGTGTTAGAAGTTGGCTATTTCTGAGATGTAGGTGATACTGTAAGAGTGAAGTAGTTCATAGAAATTTCTGTAATAGAATTTGTTAATGTTCTGGTTTCCCACTTGTTTCACAGTGGGACCATATGAGCAAGAAAGGATGTAAATGAAGCTTTCTTTAGACAGCTGAAGAAAGCCTCAAGGTTAGAGGCCTTGTTTGCTAATCACAAGCAATTTCAGTCACCTTGAGATATGCTGGAAGATCAGGATAGCTCAATGCAAGTAATGTAGATCTATGCCTTACCTCTCAAGCCTTGATCCTCAAGGCAGGGTTTGAGGAACCTTAACATATATAAGTCAATGAGACCTGATGAGATACATCCTAGAGCCCTGAAGGAACTGGCAAACGTAGTTGCCAAGCCGTTCTGGTGAAACGAGATAAAATGAATTAAGAAATTTTTTGTACTCAGTAGCCGAATCTGCCCTAGGCTACCAGCCAACCAGCTTGCATGGTTCTGTTTCTAATAAGCCATATGCCTATTGGAGTGTATTTGGAAGCATGGGTTTAAGTAGGGTTAATCTAATGGATAAGACTGGGTAGGGTACTGGTATGTAAAAAATTGGACTTAGTAATTTCACAGCTCAGGGAGGAATATATTTTTCTGATTCATGTGAGCATTAACCACATGAAAGATCCCTCTTATTCTCTCGCTGCTTCTGAAATGCTACCATCTCTGAACAGCTCAAGTATTTCCTTTTGTATGTGACGTGGTCTTCTTTATTCTTGTTCCCTTGATTGTAATTCTTTTTCCAGCAGACAAAGAAGACCTCTTTTGTCTGTGAAAGGTATCTGTGAAAGAACTTGAAGGCCAGGACTGTCTTCTCTCTGGCAGCTAGTTATCTTCTGTACTTAGTCTGCTTTGTATCCCAGTCTTGCTTAATTGTTCTGAGCCTGTATCTTCCCATTTTCAATTGGTGGGGGTCTCTCTCGCTGTTTTCTAAATGTCAGTATTCAATAATAGTGTATCTATTGACACAGTTGGGCTTTTTTTTCAGGAACCCTTGTTTTTTCAAATTGTTTGAGCTTGGCTTCTTGTTTAGCAGAGCAGGGAACATAATATAGAAGGCAAAGTGAAAAATACATTCTTAAGGTATGTACCTTATATATACATACAATATAAAAATCTCAGCATTGAAATTGTTAACCAGGAAAAGAGTATGTGAGAAATAGCAGTTTTGCTGTAGTGTTGTGTGTGAATTTGGGTTAAACTTCCAATGCATGTTCTCTTTACATTCTGGTGAGATGTGTATCTGTAGATGATGCACATATATTAGACGAATTCACCATATGTTAATAAAATGAAACAATTCACAGTCTTCAGTGATCAGCTTATGCTGCTAACAACTGAAAGAACATGGTTAGTATTCAAAAAGTTCAAGCAAATCTTTGCGTAAGTGGATACTTTCAAGCGCTACACTTTGCAGCAGGCTGGCAATTTTGGAACATTACTCTGCAGTGGATTGCTGTAATTATCATAATTGCCATTACCTAATCAAAGAATGGACTAACACTCATTTGTGCTTGACTTGTTCTGAATCTTTTGTCTAGTCTGTCTCTTTTATTTGATCAGATAGCGAGCTGCATATAGACCGTCCGCACATCAACACTTTTAATAGATGGTATATGCTTGTAGAGTCTAGAAAGGGAATATATTATTGTTAATGCTAGATGAAGAAACTGCATACACTTAAGCACTAAAGCCTCATAACTGGAGGTTTGATGTAAAATTTTGTTAGTTTCTGCTGAAGGATTCCTAACATTAACATTAAATACATTTGCTGTTTTGATATACCAAAAAAATCATAAAGAGGTAGAACACAAACTATTTGTTCAAGTCAGAGAAGATATAACAAATTAACAATACCTGAAGGGGGCCTATAGGGATGCTGGGGAGGGACTCTTCATTAGGGACTGTGGTGAGAGGACAAGGGGTAATGGGTTTAAACTTAAACAGGGGAAGTTTAGATTGGATCTGAGGAAGAAATTCTTTACTGTGAGGGTGGTGGGGCCCTGGAATGGGTTGCCCAGGGAAGTTGTGAATGCTTCATCCCTGGCGGCGTTCAAGGTGGGGTTGGACATAGCCTCGGATGGCATGGTTTAGTGTGAGGTGTCCCTGCCCATGGCGGGGGGGTTGGAACTCGATGATCTTGAGGTCCTTTCCAGCCCTTACTATTCTGTGATTCTGTGATTCTGTAATAATGATTTAAAAAGTAGCTTAGATTTTTTGCTGCTCCAAGTTGTCTTTGCATTTTGGTTCACTTCAAAAGTGATGTCTGACCTGAAGTAAGGATTTATCAATCTCTTGAGTACTTGAAGAGATATGGGAATGATTCACACTGCTGAAAAAAATCTTAATTGGAATGTGCAAGGGTAGTTGTATGAAGGAATGTTTATGCAATGCATATAGCATGGGAGATAGATGCAGGTTCATTTTACATTTGCGGACAGATAGAAGCTATTTAAAACGAAAGTACCTTTGAGCACCTTCTCTCATAACTTTCATATGTCAAGTGTTAGTAGTTTCATCACAGTAACAGGAGACATTCCAAAAGAAACTCTGCTGCGAAAAAAAAAAGCAATTGAGGTATGTGTGTATGTTTACGTGTGAGAGCTGATTAGATTTCATAGTTTGTTGACTAGAACAAATACCTGATCTAAAGTAATGAATTTGTACATTGCAGCAAAAAATGAGATGGAGGCCTGTATTGTCCAAAGTTTCTGTTCATTCTTATAAACGTATGTAATAAATGATAATGTAATAAATGTATATATATTTGTATATTGGAACATAATTGCATGAGTCATTTCAAAATGTAGAAATGACTGATGTATGCACAAGAGAGCATTTTTATTTACCGGTACAGCTGCCTACAAGGAGGGAAACCAAAGTAAAGTTGTTAAATATATGCTAGCTATTGTAAACACAGTAGAATATTCTGAGTGAGTTTCATCTCTTGGATTTATCTAAACATCAAAATGTGAGACAGTTCAGCTTTTTTTTTCAGTGGAATGAATGCACCTCTAAATTGGAGACGATTTGCCCATTTCTTCTATATTTCTGTGTTAACTGTAATGTGAATTGTTATCATTCATACTTTTCCCTACTGTCTTTAAAGAGAATGACTATCAGGCTAACCTGTGTTTTCCTGCATTTGGGTTCTATGAATTCCACCAGTTCATGAAATTATTTAGCCCATCTGTAATGTTTTACGAGTACAAATAAAATGCATAGAAGCCTGCATGAGCTGGAGCAAAGAAACTCTGCTGTTGATAAGTAGATATGAGTACTTTTTTCTGAATATCTTGGTGTTCTGTGCTGCCTTAGAAGTGGCATCTAGACTAGTAAATTAAATAGTGCTAGGGGTTATTCCCAGGCACTGCAGTTTGCTAGCTTCTGATGTCACATTGTTAGAATATCCAGTGGCCCACTTTTGCCCTGTGCCAGCTAGTATCCTTTCCAAACAATTCCTGCCCATTGTTCAGGAATTAGCATGGGTTAGTGACTAGTCCCGGTAGGCAGTCTGATTGAGGCCGTCTTCATGAAAGACAGCTTGGTAGTACAGTTACCAGTTCTTCTGTGCCAACTGGCCTCAGTGCCAGGGAACAATCCCAATCCCATTTAATTGACTACTTAAAGAGACATCTATCAAATACTGTACTGGTTTTATAGTAATGAAAATTGACCTTTCTGCACTGTGGTTGGTGTGCTATATATGTAGTCCACAGGAAAAGATGAAATAAATAAGTTTTCAGCACACTTTGCCAAGGACCTGTTGTCTGCTCTGAAGCTGTTACCTGCCCTATGCCTTCTCGAAGACAGCAGCTTGTGTAAAATAGATGGATCAGTGCTGTCCCAAAATTGTTTTTTTGTATAGTGTGACACAAGATTAATATATTTCCAGGTTGACTGAGTAGTTTGATTTTTTTCTTCTTTGGTGCTTCTTTGGGGAAACTTTTGTCTTAAAACTACCTTAAAGGCCCTGAAAATACAAACGGAAACAGTTTTTTTAAGCTGAAATCTGTTAAGAATTGGAAATGTTCAGATTGTAAATATGACAAGTTGTTTTCCAGAATTTGCTCTTTGGGAAGGAAACCTTGACTTTGTAGCATCAGTTTAGAAGTCTGACTTTTCACGTTACAAAAAATGACGCCCAATATTTTTTTTTATTATTATTTTTAACTGAATTTAGACCTCACCAGATTCTAGCCTAATCAATGCCTACTTGCTTATCTGTCTCAGAGTTTCCTGTTTTAGGAGTTCATTCTTTCTCTCTTCAAGTATGTTGCTGTATCATGCTTACAGTGCAGAATGAGTTATTCCATTCCCCCATACCTGAGTATTAGTACAGTGTATTGGAAGCATATAGACACAAAGATTAAAAACTTTAAATTCTGCAAGGGTAAAGCTATTAAAAAGCTAAGCAAACTTTATTTTTCTGATAAGCAAAAATAAGCTTGCATGTTTGTATCAACAGTTGTGTTCTGCTTTAGTTAAATTCTAAGGTGCTGTTTGCTAACTGGATGAAGCACTAATATGTTAGAGATGCAGTATTTGTAAGAGTCAGAACACTATCAAAGTAATTTATTAAGTAGTTCAGTGCATCTCCTTTCCAAAGTATGTAGGCTTTTCTACGAGGAACAAAGGTCCATATTCTTTTTGCAAAGTAACTTTAAGAAGTTAATACATTTAGCAAAAGCAGAATTTAAGTAATCTCAATCTTGCTATTTAAACTGAATTTTTACGATACTACTTTCTGAGGTTGCTTAAGGTGCACAGTGATCGATTACATGATTTATAAGGAAAAGCCGGTATTTTGCAAAAACATACAACATTTGAATATTTTTTTTCCCAAGAAAACTAAAAAGGAGATATTATGGGTTGCTTTTAAGAATGTCTTTAAAAAGATGTTCTATAGAAAATTAGTTCTTTAGTGTTTAAAAAGTCTATCAAACACTTACTGATAAAACTCAGCATAATTTTTTATGTGGACAGTGCTTTTAAAGTATTTTGTTCCTCGTGCTTGTATAAATAGTTGTATCATTGCTTTGCACAAGAAACTGAAATGATAGTATCAGCTTAATGAGAGAGAGGGTGAGAGAAATGTGGAATTGTTTCCCTGCTTTCAAGTGGTTTCAGAGAGATTTGTGCACTAAGAACAGAGTACAAACTGGATGAAATATTTTAACTGGAAGCAAGAAACCTAGGGAGAAGTGAGACTGGGGGGAAGTAGATACACATCTGATCTCTCTCCAAGAATTTTTGCAGTTATCTGTGGAAAGTGGGAAGTGTAGTTAGCAGCTAAAAGCCTAAACACTTTATGAAATCTTTCTTCGATAGAAGTCTAAATATTTTTGTAAGACCTTGGGAAATAACTCTAAGGTAAAGTTGTTTTCTCAATTTATGTTTGGAGGAAACTGGTGTAAAGTTAAGTTCAATGACAGTTCAAAGTCAAGAAACGTCGGGCTGAAAGCCAGTCTTCATACTGAGAAATTCCTAACAAAGTCTTCTTTCAACGAAAAAGTCTTTGTACCAGAAGTTCCACATCTCTTTCTGAGATAGTGTTTCACAAAGAGAAATTAGAATTTGCATTATGTCATTTTTGTTTCCTGAATACCATTAATGCATTTCTTTCACAGGAATTGCTGCAAGTTTTCTAATAGGCCTGGGAGTTCAAATGTTCTGCCCTTTCCTCGCAGTCTTCATTTGTCCAGTGCTCAAAACAGTTTCAGCAGACGGCTTTGTCAGTTCTGTTTGTTAGAAAAATTATTTTGTGGCACACTTGAAGGCTGGTATTTGTCTTTGTCTGTTGGCTTTTTCGTTTGTCATCTGAATCACACTTCAGAAAGCAAATGAAACGCAACATAACCGCCCCAAAAATAAGAACTTCTGATTAAATTATAATTTTTGTGAAATTTGCTGGGATTCCAGCTCTCCAGTTCCAAAACTGAAAGCTTAGTGATGGGTAAAACTAAACAACACAACTATCTTACAATTAGAGGTTTTCAGAAAGATAGACAAATACTAGATCCAAGAAACTGCTGTCATAAAAATATTAATACTTGCTGAATCTACTCCCTCTGAGACATGGAGGCAGAGAAGGACAGACAAATGAGATACTAAACATTAATGTTTTTATTTTGAACTTTGGAGGTTTTGTTCGGTTGGGTTTTGTTTGTTGTTTTTTCTCATGTGTCATAATCATGGTTTTAAAGACCAAGAATCTGAAGGCATGCTGTTCCTAATTTTTTATGAAGTGCAATATGTACATCGTTCCTGGTTTTTTTTTTTTTTTGTATTAAAATTATTACTAGCTACTTTACTTACTTTTTATAAATCAATGGTTGCCAAAATATCTGTTTCAAAATAACACCACTGTAACACTGAATGTTTTTGGAATGTTTTGGAAAGTGTGACAGGGAACTGAACATGTACTGATACTTATCCAGAGCACCTGAAGCATCTTTACCTAGCTGAGGAAGAAAGGCTCAAGAAACGGCGGCGCAGGGCTCCAGATAATTCAGTTATATCAGAGGAAAAACTAAATGAAGCAGTAGAATCAGTTACGACTGAAGGGAAATGTAAGAAGAAAACATCTAATCAGAAGGCAAAAGAAGAGTATGAGAAAATAAAGGCTGAGCGTGCTAGAAAGAAAGAGGAAGCAGAAAAAAAGAAACAACAAAGAGAAGCAGCCCAGTGTTTGTACAGGCAGAAGAAAATGGAAGCTTATAAGATATTGAGTAAGAAAACAAAAAGA
Organism: Amazona ochrocephala; assembly: GCA_039720435.1. Classification (NCBI taxonomy): domain Eukaryota; kingdom Metazoa; phylum Chordata; class Aves; order Psittaciformes; family Psittacidae; genus Amazona; species Amazona ochrocephala. Next base: position 58,170,784 of record CM077877.1, read on the forward strand.
GGACAGCCAAATCTAAATTTACAAGTGGAGTTTCTTCTTCAGAAAATACAACAAAATACATAAACCTTTGCACACATCTTAATTGCAGGTTTTGCGTTACCTGTGAACACTTTATTAAATTACTTTTAATAAATGATATCTTTGCTTCTGTATGACTTTTGCCATTGGCTTGTTTTATCTCATCAGTCCAACATTGCAGGATATTCAACCTGAAAATAGGTATTCTGTGCTGAGACAGAGAGAGATTTGGTACCTTGAAAATAAATGATCTGTATTTCTAAATTTAAATTCTGTTAGCTAAGTAATATCCTGAATTCCAGATCATTAGAGCCTAGGACCATTTGAACACTGGTGTCCTCAACATAAAAAGGACATAGCACTGTTGGAACAAGTCCAGAGGAGGGCCATGAGGACGATCAGGGAACTGGAGCACCTCCCGTATGAAGATAGGCTGAGAAAGTTGGGGCTGTTCAGCCTGGAGAAGAGAATGCTGTGTGGAGACCTCATAGCAGCCTTCCAATATCTGAAGGGGGCTATAGGGATGCTGGGGAGGGACTCTTGATTAGGGACTGTAGTGATAGGACAAGGGGTAATGGGTTCAAACTTAAACAGGGGAAGTTTAGACTGAATATGAGGAAGCAATTCTTTACTGTTCGGGTGGTGAGGCACTGGAAGGAGTTGCCCAAGGAAGTTGCGAATGCTCCATCCCTGGTGGCGTTCAACGTGGGGTTGGACATAGCCTTGGATGGCATGGTTTAGTGGGAGGTGTCCCTCCCTATGGCAGAGGGGTTGGAACTAGATGATCTTAAGGTCCTTTCCAACCCTAACTATTCTATTCTATGATTCTATGGACCTGCATGTGTCTAGTGGGGTCCCTTTCTCTACTAGTTTACTCGTGAATCTTCTATCTGCATCTTCTGCCTCCTTTGTGTAGACCAGCTTTGGAACTGTGTGTTTGGGGTTAATTTTACTATTTGCTTGCTATACATGCCTTCCCATTGTGAAAGGTGCCCATTTTGTAAATGTGGCAGCATTGTGCATGCTTGCAAGGCTGTAGAACATACACAGACAAAAAATTCCTTCTAACTGGGTGATGAACCCAGCCTGTTATTTCCTGCTAGGGATGTGTTTCCAAACATAAGGCAATGACTAAGAATAGACATTGAAGAGAAACCTGGAACATACCACCTTGCTTCAAATTTAGAGATTTCTCTTCCTCAATGACCTTTGTACTCATTTACAGTATGAATGCAGCAACCCTACCACACCTAACAACTTGCAAACAGTTCTACTTCGTGTTATTGCCAGTAGATGGCATTCTTTATATTAACTGAATAACTAACAATTGGAAACTTTTTTGTCTGTTTCTTTGGGGGGCAGCAGGGAGGGAAATGTATAGACATTTGCTTTTCTGAGTATTCATGGGGATCATGCGTACATTCTATTTTGAAACGGTTAATGAAATTCCTTACTTCACTTCAAGACAGCAATGTTACCTTTTTAAAAATGAAAGTAATTTCAGATTCATTTAATGATGCAATTCAATTGATTTAGTAATTTTTACTTTTCTTTGGGGTGATGAAGAGGAAAGGATTTTTCTTTTCCTCTTTTGCAAGGTAAAACAGTATTTAATGGAGGGCTTAGAGTTTAATATTGGTGCTTTCATTCAAGAAAACTTCCTTAAGATATATTTGTTCTGCCCTATTGCTTACTGCCTGCAATACCTACAGACTGCAGACACAACCAAATTTTCTGTAGTAGATCTGTAATTGCCTGTGGCAGAGGTGGGGGAATAACCCAGCAACCTGAGTCTGGGTGTAAATTATAGCTCACTAACAGTTTTATTTATTTATTTATTTATTTATTTATTTATTTATTTATTTATTTATTTATTTATTTATTTATTTATTTCCATTTTTGAATGCTTACTCCAAAGACCACTAGTTAAGAAGGAGATGTATACTGACAACAGAGTTATTTTGACCTGTTTTAATGGGCACTGAAATAAGACATCTGTAAGCTAACAATATTTTTAGTGCAATAGTCATATTGGAATCCATGACCTTTGCAATGATAAATGAGAAACTGAAGTGTAAAAGATATTTCAAGTTCTATTGCATTTGAAAATGTATTGGCTATTCCACTGCATAAGCCAGATATTGATTCTTATGGCTTTTGAATGTGTTGAATGTTTATTTCAGAGACACCAACCAGCAAGTAGGAGCCCCCCTGAGGGTGTGTGCACTAGAAGTCATACGTTCCGTGCTGGGGGTTCAATTTGCTATCACATGTGAACTTAGTCCATCAATTCATGCCTGTATAACTACCATTTATCCAGGTGTGAGCTTGAGCTGACTGTGAGCAGCCTCTCAAATTCTGGGTAAATGTTTGGCACTTCCAGATGCAACTATTGATGCTAACTATATATCTACTTAAGTAATGAATTCATATCAGCAATGGCTTTTTTTCTAAACCTAGCTTCTGAATGGCCGTAATTTTCAGCCCTTAATAGTGTACCAAAGTGTCAAGCTGAAGCTGGAAGATCCTCTGTCTCAGTAGGTCAACTGACCTACATAGGCTAATGCCTTGTAGCATTGAAGAAACAGAATTTTACCTTACTGAACGTTTTTGCTATATGGAAAAAAGAAAATCTGTTATTCTGAGGACTATTAGTGCCTGGCTGCAGTGGTAATTCTTGTCATGATCCCGTAGTTACAGAACCAAGTTGAGAGCCAGGAAAGAACAAAGGTGTTTTAATTTTGTTTATATTATGGACAAAATACCCATAGAAGGAGTATTCAGGCCATCAATAATGCTGTGTTACCCAGAGGTTATTCCATTTACACAGTCTTAATTGGAAATGTCTTTCATGAACACTGCTTCCTTAGGGAAGATGCTGCCAAAAGAATTTGTCGCAAATACTACCTTACCACATAAGGAACTGCATTAATTTTATATAGCTTAAGGAGTAAGATATTCACCCTTCTCTGCATAGAGGTTCAGATTTTTATGCAGAACACACACTAAAGCATCCTTGAAGAATAGCTCAAGATATCTCCCACCCTTTAAATTTTCACAAGCTTTAAGCGGACTCTGAAAGTTAAAGGAATTAATAGAAATTAGAAACATCACAAACATGCAAACTCATGTTTTTATAAATGTGATGGCATACTGGAATTCTCTTTGCTTCATATGTGTTAAACTAGAGGTGCACTTTAATCTTTGTTATGATTAGTAAATTTGATTTAGTTATCCTTAATCCATGCCTTCATCAAAAAGCACAGGCTACTGATCTGTTTTATCATTATTAAAATTATAATTAACTTGATCTGGCATCAAATATTATAAATTCTGGATCAATTAATTCAAATTTTTACCTCTAGTTACATTTTTTGGGCTTGTACCCAAATGAGTAATAGTTCTGTTTTATTAGTTTCAGTATGTTTTAAGACTTGAAAGATGTTGCCATAACCAAGAAATATGCTGATCTTTTTCACTCTTCTGCATGTAAAATAAATTGGGTAGTTAGTCTAAACAGCCTGAAATTTATTTTGTATTAGCTATCTTTTTAGTTCATGTCACAGATTTAAAGGTATTTCTAGATACTTCTCTGTGACCTTTGCTACTGATCCATTAGCAATTTGAATGTGATGCACCATTGATTATTGTCTAATACAGATATTTGCAAGAAATAATCAACACAGAGGCTTCTTGGTCTCATATATATGATGTATTGCATTTAATTATTGGCATCTCACATGCATTAGTCATAGGTGACTGATTTTTGACTGGAGATATCACAGTGATGTTGTGGTCAAAAATGTATTTGTCCATTTTTTGTGAGGATACAGATGAATAATTATGGAATAATAAACATCCAATGATTGCTTCATAAGCATTTATAAGCATATAAGTAATTAACACAGAAAAAAAAAAAAAAAAACAACAGGGTAGGATAAATAGAGGCAAATCATAAGTGTAAATATGGCTTTATAATTTCTTAAGCCTTAACAGTTCTTTGGTGGCAGTGACAAGCAAGGAAAAGACAGGAGAAAAAAAAGAGCTCAGAAGAGACAGAAGGAAGGGTATTACGAATATTAAAATAAATGCTTTCATTAACATTAATACAGGTTTTCTTGAGATCTGAAATGTGCATAATGATGAGTTGTGTCTAAATCAAACCAAGGTGGGCAAGAATCTGTCACTTGTGGAATTGTCAAGCATGCCAAACTTCAGATATTAATTACAGTTCCATTCTTGGGTCATCTCAGTGAATATAGTAACAGTAGGTCACAGGAATTTCAGAGAAAAAACTTTTATTCCCAATGTTGAGCATAGTGAGGCTTATGAGCATCTTGAAGCAACCATCAGTCTTTTGAGTAGAAAGCTTGCATGTCTGTAAATTTGCAAGTTGTATCAGTTTCTATTGAAATCAGGTGGATCATTTCTCAGATGACAAACTTTCAAGGGTGCTCTAATAAACAGATACTTAGAAAGAAATAAACAAGACAAAATAAAAAAGTGATCTACTAGAGTTGATTCTCCCATTCAGCAGTTTTTATTGCTCCTATGTTTAACTTTAATTCTTAAGGTTCATTTCTTTATCACAGTTATAAAACAATGTGATGGGTTTGGGTAAGCTAGACTTAGCTGCAATGCAAATTAGACACGCAAGCATAGCCAATGGAAGTAATAACTAAGTTAAATATGAGTCTGGTTTAGGTGTAAGTGGTAACTCAGACTAAATAACCTTATAAATGGTGCTTACTGATATAGAATCGTATATTGACTGTCATTTTGTCTCATGATAAGTATAGCTGTGTTTCTGAAGAGCTCTTTGTGAGGTGGTAAATGTGGCTCTTTCTCAATGGGAATGACTCATCACAAATCTGATATTGTGACATTTTCAGGTTTTATTCCATCTTGTCCATGTAGCTTACACTCGTCAGTTTGTATGTTGGCTGAAGTGAGCCAGCAAGGTGACATAATGTTGTCTAGATTCATTTAAAAGGATTGTGGAGCAATAGATCCTTCAGATAATGGAGTGTAATTATGATTTGTTCTGCTTAAAAACATGTAAAAAAGAAGTATTTCTCCTCACAGATGGAGGAGACTTCTTTGGCAGCTTTCTCTTAGGAGGTAGAAAAAGGCTATTCCACTTTTCGTAACAACAAGTTTTCTCTGGATATTAACATACCTAGATTTTGAATGATGGACCATTCAGCCGTAGTTAAGGTAGATGATTCTATGCACCATAATTTTTGAATATTCAAATTTAAAATTTTATTTTAATTTTCTGTTAGCTTGCTTGTGCAAGATAAGAATTCATATCTGTGAAAAGCTGAGTGCTCTACAGGCACTCACGGAAAGTGAGTCTCAAGTTCAGAAGCTTAAGGATTTGCACTGTAATTGCTACACTTCTTTCTTTTAAACTTAGGGCAAAGCTTAGCTCAGCAGACTGGCACAATTATTCAGTCTCCTTCCAGAGGTAAGTAAATAAGCCAGTCAGGGACCTGATTACAATCTTTACATGGAATTACTTTATGTTAGTAAGGGTTGTGTGATGCTAAAAGCAAAGCATTCTGTATATTTTACAGAGAATATGTTACAGTTTCTAAACCCCTTTGTCAGAATCCCAAATCACCTGTGCCTTGTGCAGAAGACTTCCAAGACTGAAACTGCAGCTTGGTAAGGCACTTGAGTTCTGCTGAGTATGTTCTATATAGTTTTACAGGTAGGATGCCTTCAGGGGGTTCTTCTTTTGATGAAATAAATACTCATGGGGAGATAATTCAACCTACATTTCTTCAAGAAGTTCTTGCCAAATTGCCATAATAATGATACATTTGTATACGATTTGCCTAATAATGGCAGAAGTTTTTTGGTGTAAGCTACTACCATCAATGGCAAAAAAAAAATAAAAAAATCACATAATCTATCATGTAAATCACAGTTTTTAAAAACTCCTTTTGCACTTTTAACTCCTTCATTGGCGGCTGAACACAGAAAAGTTCACGGCAAGGTGAAGTGTTCCTGCTGTGTCTGAATATCTACATTCATCTCTGCAGGAGATAAGCATGAGGAGGAAGGAATGGCAGAGAGGAGCTGTTACAGACTGACTAGAAATTTCAGTTCCCCGTCCCCTCTTGTCACTGGCAGCAGAGGGGAGGAATCAGGAGTGGAGGAGTGAAGCTGAACATCGGAAACGGCTTGTCGTGGTTTAAGGCCAGCTGGTAACTCAGTACCAGGCAGCCGCTCGCTCACTTCCCCCACTTTCTCCCCCCTGCTCCCAGACGGATGGGGAAGAGAATCAAAACAAAGTAACTCCCACGGGTTGAGATAAGAACAGTCCAGTAACTAAGGTATAACACAAACCACTGCTGCTACCACCAATAATAATAATGATAAGGGAAATAACAAGGGAAGAGAACACAACCGCTCACCACCCACCGACCGATACCCAGCCCGACCAAGCAGTGATCTAACCCTTCCGGGTAACTGTCCCCAGTTTATATACTGGGCATGATGTGCTGTGGCATGGAATACCTCTTTGGTCAGTTTGGGTCAGGTGTCCTGTCTCTGCTTCCTCCCGGCTTCCCCTCCTCCCTGGCAGAACATGAGACTCAGAAAGTCCTTGGTCAGACTAAACATTACTGAGCAGCAACTAAAACCATCGGTGGTACCAGCGCTGTTCTCAGGCTGAAAGTCAAGAACACGGCACTGCACCAGCTTCTAAGAAGGAGAAAAATGACTGCTGCTGCTGAACCCAGGACAGCGCTAGGAGCAGTATAGTTTAAATGTCTGTCCTTTTGTTTCCCAGTACCCAAATTAGTGATTAGATACCTAATAACTAGTATTAGATATTAAACATTTATCATCAATTTAATAGTAATATTATTATAATTAAATTAATTTTCTCCAAGTTGGATCTGTTTTGCCCACTGAATTTAGCTTTGAAAAGATAATGCATAATTCAGATATTCAGATTCCATGCAGACATGTACAATGCTTTCTGTTTTATTTAAGAACAAAGCCATATCTTCAAGAAAGGCCTAATGACCCTGATTTGGAAGGTGAACACAGCACTTCCTCTGATTGTATTCTGATGATTAAACACCTTAATTACTATAACCATTTGCAATATAAATACCAAACAGGTTATTGATACTGTCTCCTTAATCCTGCAAGAATAAGAAAAATAGACAAGAATGAATTCTGGGGTGGTCCACTTGGAATGAGGAAAACTGGTTCCCTGCTCCCACAAAATCAGAAGTTCATGGTCATCAAATCTCAATTTCAGGAAAAATAAGCTTTGTCCATACTATTATATTCATCTATACATATGCTGCTATATATTTAATAGTTAATTAATTATATTATATAAAAGTAATTAATTTTTCTAATGGTAGTTATTCTTAGCCAAGAATAAATCAAGCCTCAGGATCCTTTACCTGAAATTTTGTGTAATGGTGGTGTCGTCAGTCATGTACTAAGAGTGGATAGTGACAACTAATACCTGATCTGAATGATCCAGGGAGGCAGAAGCACAAACTGCCAATACTTCACCATTAGCTATACTAATAATAAAAATATAAATTTCTGTAAACTTACAGAATCGTGAAAAAATAGTAACAAGGAAGATTCTTTTCAATTCTTTCACCTCTTCTTTTTACTACTTTATAATATTTTTAAAAAGCAGTACTTAGAGGTATATATTCCCTTTGTTCAGCTTTTGTATTTTAACCTATGACAACAGAATTTAGTAAAACTGTATCCTAGAAAAAAAGCATCAAAGGGTAGGCTAGGATAGTTGTACTGTTTTCACAGGTAACAACAAACCTCTTAAGATCAAGCAATGACTTATTAACAGAGGAAAAGTTGAAGAATTGAGACTTAAAAACTTTCCCTTCTTTTTTCTTTTTTCCCCAGCACCATCTACTTCATTAATAAAACACCGAAATGTTGAGATGATATTTTGGATGGTAATGATGTGACAAGTGGGACCCATTCTCCATTCCAAAAGGCCCTATGTTATAGTGTTTCTAATTAGACCTGTAGCAGAGTATACTACACAAATTTTACGCTTCTTACAGAGAAATAAATCACAAGACAGTTTTGCAGGTCACTTCAAGGTAACCTCTTGCTTCAGTCTGAGATAGCTCAGACCTCTCAGTGTTTGCCTTCAAAGACACCACATTAGTGTTAAGGAAGCATAAAATACTGCATGGTGGGTCTGTTAAATGGCACTATTTGTGTGACAGGAGACACATAATGGCAAGCTAATGATTCTACTGTGTCTGTGTGTTTAATAAACCAAACAGGTTTGTATTTAGGTGCTGCATTTGGTCACCAGCTGTCTCTGGCATAGTTTCAATTAATCTCTGATCATCTGTATTCTCTTGGTGCCTCTGATCTCCAATCAGGAATTGGCAGCAGCATTTCTGTAAGCACTGTATGCCTATGCGGCAACAAGTGATGGCTCTTGTCTGGAGAGGTTTCTTGTTTTAGGAGGGACCGTTCTGTTCTGTTGACAATGAGTAATGGCATATGGGAGACAAAAGGGAACATTGCCTTCTCAGTGTTAGCTGAGATTTTAATTGTTATCTTGTCCTCTGTGTTATCAATTATGATGTCTCTTTCTCTGCTCTGGGGTTCAACAAAAAATACAATTTATTGTGAAACCTGATATTCCCCAGTAAGAAATACATAATCAGATACTTAAAAACAGGATCAAAGAATATTTTGAACTTTTAGCCTGAAATACTGAGTAAAACCTATTTCATTGCCTTTAGTGGGGCATCAGTTCTAGTAGTTAGGCCAGATGTGATACCTGGATGAAAAATTCCAACACAATGTCGTGGTTTAAGCTTCTATAAACCCATACAGTCGCTCTCTCACTCACTCCCCACTCTTTCTTCCCTCTGCTCCTGGAGGGATGGGAAGGAGAATCGAAAGAATTCCCCTCCCACAGGTTGAGATAAGAACAGTTTAGTAACTAAGGTATAACACAAACCACTACTGCTACCACCAATAATAATAATGACAAGAGAAAATACGAGGAAAAAGAATACAACTGCTCACCACCCAATATCAAGCCCGAGCAAGCAGTGCACCCCCCACAGGGCACCCCCACCACCCTTCCGGGTCTCTGTTCTCTGTCTTTACATCCTGGACATGACGTGCTGTGGTATGGAATAACCTCTTTGGTTAGTCTGGGTCAGGTGTCCTGTCTCTCCTTCCTCCTGGCTTCCCCTCCTCCCTGGCAGAGCATGAGACTCACAAAGTCCTTGGCCAGCCTAAACATCACCAAGCAGTAACTGAAAACACTGGTGTTATCAGCGCTGTTCCCAGGTCCAAAATCAAAAACACAGAGCTGCACCAGCTACCAAGAAGGAGAAAAATGACTGCTACTGCTGAACCCAGGACACACAGTTATTTACCTGATTGTTTTATTCCCACTTTGAAAGCTTCTGTCAGCTGTTTTGAAGAGGACTTTGGGATACTGTAAAGAACAGGGGAAAAAATGAAAATAAAATGCCGACTGTTGCAGAATTTTCAAAATTTTTAAGCGCTATTTGCTAGCAGCCTTTCAGCTTCTCTTGATTTCACAAATACAAACTGCAAATACATCAATGGCAATGACATTTACAGTTCAACCCATAGCATCCATGTATTCAAAATCATACAGAAGATTGCATATTCATGGCTGCATTCATAACACTGCCCATATTTATGGCTGTATGTCTTTCTTAGGAGTTAGTGAGAGCTGCCTACACCTCTTTTAAATTTTTGATCTTCATCTGAAGGTGCTGATCTTTCTGATTGTTGATTGATTTTCTTTGGGAGCAAGAATATTTTCAGAATGGAAGAAGGCAAGCAGTGATTTTTTTTGTTTGTTTTTTTTTGTTGTTTTTTTTTTTTGGGGTTTTGGGTGGGTTTGTTTGTTTGTGGTTTTTTTTTTTGTTTTTGTTTTGTTTTGTTTTGTTTTGTTTTTTGTTTGGTTTTGTTTTTTTAATAGTTATTATTATTTTTCCTTTCTTTTTACCATCTTAAAAGTTTACCCCTTTGATGCCTGGAAAGAGACTTGTCTGTACTCCGAGTTAAGCAAGAATGGTTATAATCCATGAATGTTACAAGCCTTTTCTCTAGATTATTGGTTCTGTTTGTGGACCTATTGGCAATCTTGAAGGGATCCCTGCTCTTCTGTGAGGGATGCATGTAAGGGAGCCAAGCTTTAAAACATGGAGTTTAGCATATCAAATCTGAGTCTTCCAAAGCTTTTCATGGTCAGTGAATAGATAAAGAATCAGATACACTATTTCTTTGCTTCAGTATAGCAATCCCTGTGTTGTTCAGTTTTGCCTAGGCTGAATCAAGATCTCTTTGTGTGTTTTGGAAGATGTATGCAAACTCACACTCTAAGGGATATTCTATGATAGGTGGTACCTCATAGCTTCCAAATTATAAACAGGGAAGTACAAAACTGTTTTCAGTTTTGCTGTCAATATAGATAGATGATGCCCTCCAATAATATATACTATGAGGCTACAGTCAACAGTTGCAGTTAATGTGACATCCAAGTTCCCTCCACGAATAGGACCTAACTTCTGGCAAAAGAAAAAAAAGAAGGCACAAAACTCATGCATGTATTCCATATTCGAGTTGTTGGGAGCAGAAATATCTGAGCCTATTTCCTGTTTGTTCCTACTGAAATTACTTTTTTCTTTTTTTTTTTTTCCTGAATAACTATAAAATCTACATTTGTCTTCCCAAGTATTTCAGACACATCCTGCAGATACTGCTAATTAAGAGCCAACTACTGGTTGGAGTTTCCCTCAGTGCTTTCCACTGATTTGTTTTTGTTTATGATGTGTTTTGTTTGCTTCATTTCTGTGATACATTTGTGCAGTCTTATTTAGCCTTCAGATCATCAAGTTACTGGAGCATCAGTACATACTGCGTGAAAAGAAATGAGTCATTCACCCATACCCAATCTTTTGTTTCCTCAGCTGATTGAAGGGTTCAATAAATTACTGTGGTTCATAATGACTGTAAAAGTTAAACACTATTTTTATCTATTCAGCTGTGTTTTAAATACAGCATTGGGATCTATCATTCTGTCATGGAGAGAGGCTCTGGAAGCATTTGACAACTTATAATCTTTCCTCCTTCACATATTCATGAGAGAGGAAGATTATGCATGCAAGCAATAACTTTACACATTAATTATTGAGTCAGGAAGACCATAACTTCATGAAAGACAATGCGCAGAAATGCTTCGATTTGAAGAAAAGATAAGCTCAAGGGCAAAAATCCTGAGGTTTGAATAACAACAGATAATTTCCTGTCCTTCCTCCTCTATCCCTTATCTAAGTTTCAGGCTAGAATATCCATATTATGAGAAGTCCCTAAGGAAGAGCAGAAGTGAGCAGCAGGAGATACAGCTGTTCATTGGTCTCGTTAATGAGTTTGGGCAATGCCTAATCGGTGCCTGTTTCAGGTGGTGTGATGAGATCCATCTCTCAGTTGATTAAGTTGTGTTTCTTAGTGTGCTGCAAGAAGTCAGCAGGGCCAAGACCTTTTAACTTTTTACACTTTGATATATTACTTTCTTCCTGGAAAGAATATGGAGCCAGCCAGTTACCTTCCACAAACCATGCAGCGTGAATGGTAGGCTTCTAGTACATCCTCCTCTCTTCTTTAATACCTTCTTGTTTGTCTTAATGAATCAGTGCACCCATCTCAGTACATCAAACAGCACTGAGGTAGTCCTTTTATTTGTTCATGACTGTTGGTGAACTACTAACTCCAAGTAATTCAACTGGCTGTATTTTGCACTCATTCTTAGACTATTGGTGCTTTTTTGATGCTAGCACTTATAATTCATCCTGGTATTATGCAGGAATAATTCACTGAAATAATTTGTTTGAAAGGGAGAGAGAAAAACACTTCTATTGCCCTTTCATCTACACACTGTAACACAGAAACAGCACTTGGCAGATGTTAACCTGTGCTATTGGATAATCTTTTGCAGATTAAAAAATGGAGCCATACTGAGCAATTCTTTTCATTCAAGTGACATTTGGATATGAAGCTTCCCACAGCCCTTTTTTCAGATAACATGGACTGGATATGAAATTAATTTAGTGCAGAATTAGAGATAGGTGTTGTCTTTAACCTAAAGAATATTATGTTAAAAGTTAAACCACAGAGGCTCTGTGGTTTAAGGTCATAAATGTTCCATTTCTAGTAATTACAGCTTTTTTATTGCATGAGATATAAGAATAACGAAGTTACAGGTATCCACATACATTTATATGTATGTAAGTGAATGAACATGGCAGCAATAACACGTGGTACTGTTGCATAATTTGTTCTGTGTTCAGCCATAATATATCCTGCTATACAAAAGGGACCCAAGTAGGGGGATCTGGGTTATGTTATTTGGAATTGCTAAGCTTTTGAGGCTTTATCTTAGCATTACACTTGTTTTACCAGAAATTGTATTAGTGGCTCCTAAAATGCACGTCATTATTTTTATTTTTTTTTTAATTTTAATTTTTGAGAAGGTGGGCACTGATGTGCTTTGAATCTGTCTTGGTACAAAACAAGCATCCCTCAGATTCATAATGACTTTTTACGTTTCTTCATAGTTGTAGACTTCAAATAATGCTATTCTAAGATTTTTTTGGTTTAGGCTTCATATTATAGTCTATTAATGTTGTATTATATTTATTACATCTTATTATATTTATTGTATTATATATTTATTAGTTGTTATACACCAGAGTTGCTCTCAACAAAACACAGAAAAATACATTGTTTAGAAGATATAGAGCAATTTTGAAAACCAGAGAATTTTCATCAGCTTGAAGTCATTTCACACTTGTCCTCAACCCATGTGGTTTGCTTTAGTAAAATGTATTTTACTTGTAGCCTGCCCTGTTTTTGACCACCTTCTCCTAGAATTCCCCTATTCTTGGCTTAACCTTGCATTCAAGTTGTTGATGGGTTTTTCAGCTTGCTGCCTTGCTTTGTTAAGCACCATGAGTCTGCTTGTTCTCTTGGATTTCTTTGAATAACGTTTTGTGGTGTTTGGAATTCATTCTAGTCTATGTATGCTCTCACACAACATTCCCACCATATTCAAGTGCCTTTCAGTTGCCTTCTAAGCAAAAGTGCTACCACTTGAGACTTGTTCTTTTTCTCTTTATTTCCCAAAAGAAGAGTATTTTGTTTTGAGGAGATGGATTGATGATTTATGTTAGGAGATGTTGAAAAAGAGCTACACCTTATCCTCCCAGCAGTGAATGGTAATTCTTGTGGCAGTCTTCATGATCTGTCATTTTTTGTTTTCTAATTGCAGACCTGCTCCTGAGAATCTTTCACTGCAGTGTAGGTCAGATTTTTTGTTTTGTTTTGTTTTGGATATAAAGTACCTTTGTGCCTAATCTGGATTTCAGATTTTATTGTAGAGCTTGTGCTGGAATTTAAGGCAAACCATCAGGTATTATGGCCGGTGCTACTGACTAACTGAAGCACAAATACAAGTTTGGGGGGTTGAAGGGATTGAGAACAGCCCTGAGGAGAATGACTTGGGTGTGCTGGTTGCCAATAAGCTCAACATGATGATCTTTAAAATGGTTCTTTTAGATGATCTTTAAGGTCCCTTCGAGCCCAAACCATTCTATGACTCTTTCTATAAAACCAAAAAAAAGCAAACTTGTGAGGGTGGCCACATGTTAGAAGAGATTGGCTAGAGATTTTGTGTGGTGTCCATCCTTGGAATCATTAAAAACCCAGCTGAACACAGGATAGCCTGCTGTAGGTCATGTTGGCCTGAGCTAAGGGTTGGACTAGATGATGCCGAGAGGTGTGTTACCACATCTACTGTTCCGTGATCCTCATTAATTATACTGTTACTCATATTAGCAGAAAAAACTTTCCTACAAGGACGCATGAATCTGTTCCATTTTGCAGCATTGATTCATGGCAACAGTTTCATTTTTCCATCAATGCAAATGAATTGGACTTGTGTAAAGCCTTTGACACTGTCTCACATGACATCCTTGTCTCTAAGTTGGAGAGACATCAATTTGATAGGTGGACCACTCGGTGGATAAAGAACTGGCTGGATGGCCACACGCAAAGAGTAGTGCTCAGTGGCTCAGTGTCCAACTGGAGACCAGTAACGAGTGGTGTCCCCCAGGGATCGGTGTTGGGACCGGTCTTGTTCAACATCTTTGTGAGTGACATGGACAGTGGGATTGAGTGCGCCCTCAGCAAGTTTGCCGATGACACCAAGCTGTGTGGTTCGGTTGATACGTTGGAGGGAAGGAATGCCATCCAGAGGGACCTTGACATGCTTGTGAGGTGGGCTGATGCCAACCTGATGAAGTGTAACCATGCTAAGTGCAAAGTCCTACACCTGGGTTGGAGCAATGCCAGGCACAGCTACAGGTTGGGCGGGGAGGAGATTGAGAGCAGCCCTGCGGAGAAGGACTTGGGGGTGTGGGTTGATGAAAAAATGAACATGAGCCGGCAGTGTGCACTTGTAGCCCAGAAGGCCAACCGTATCCTGGGCTGCATCAAAAGGAGTGTGACCAGCAGGTGGAGGGAGGTGATCCTGCCCCTTTACTCTGCTCTCATGAGACCTCACTTGGAGTATTGTGTGCAGTTCTGGTGTCCTCAACATAAAAAGGATATGGAAGTGTTAGAACAAGTGCAGAGGAGGGCCATGAGGATGATCAGGGGACTGGAGCACCTCTCATATGAAGATAGGCTGAGAAAATTGGGGCTGTTCAGCCTGGAGAAGAGAAGGCTGCGTGGAGACCTCATAGCAGCCTTCCAATACCTGAAGGGGGCCTATAGGGATGCTGGGGAGGGACTCTTCATTAGGGACTGTGGTGAGAGGACAAGGGGTAATGGGTTTAAACTTAAACAGGGGAAGTTTAGATTGGATGTGAGGAAGAAATTCTTTACTGTAAGGGCGGTGAGGCCCTGGAATGGGTTGCCCAGGGAAGTTGTGAATGCTTCATCCCTGGCGGCGTTCAAGGCAGGGTTGGACATAGGCTTTGATGGCATAGTTTAGTGTGAGGTGTCCCTGGCCATGGCAGGGGGTTTGGAACTCGATGATCTTGAGGTCCTTTCCAACCCTAACTATTCTATGATTCTATGATTCTATGAATTAATTTCAATTACAGATAACATATTGCAGAATCTTAGGTGAATGGGACAACAGTACTAGACGGTCCGTCACTGCTAATGTCAAATGTTGTGATTTCATTGTACGAGGCTAACACGTGAGATTAGTGTGGCTTATATGTTCTAGTGAAAAGGAAAAGCAAAGACAAACTGTTTTATATCTGTGTGCAAA
Source organism: Amazona ochrocephala (assembly GCA_039720435.1). Lineage (NCBI taxonomy): Eukaryota > Metazoa > Chordata > Aves > Psittaciformes > Psittacidae > Amazona > Amazona ochrocephala. The sequence continues at coordinate 58,186,160 of CM077877.1, forward strand.
TACTGCTGTTAAATTATGTTCTTTGGTGTTACTTCTTTAACTTGTGTAACTTGTACATGAGAATTAGAGGGTCACTCATCATGTAACTACTCAGTAACTTGTTCCCTTGCAGCAGGTAATCCCTGTGATTGCCTGGGCTTCCTTGGGAAGAGAACATTGCTGGCAAGAGGAGAGTTAAAGGGATGAGTTCAGAGAGCTGCTGCTTCTGGGTTTCGAGCTCTGCAAGAATACATCCCTTGTCTAGTTTACGGTTCACTCCGTGATAACTAGTGGGGCTCTCTTTAATTGAGATATTTGGAGCCACAGGCATGCTTAAAAATGGGTTTATTTTCATTAAAAATCTATCTGCATGCTTAAAAATGGGTTTATTTTCATTAAAAGTCTATCTGCAGAAGACAAATACATGAGCTTCTACAGAGCCTGAGTTCCAGCCCCATGACCCTTTTTTTCATGGACATCTAATCATGGGTTTCGAATGGAATATACAGCTGTCTAGGAGTTAATAAGATTCTTCAGACCAATATATCATTTCGTTTGGAGCACAGGCCATGGATGGGCTCAGAGCTCTTCAGCATTGCTTAGGGTTTGTCTGTAAAGTCTTCTGCAGAAAACCCTGAGTTTGTGTGGTCTTGCATGGGTTTTGTGTATAGAAGAAACCTGTATCAATCTGTACTGCAGTTTTTCAGATAAAAGTCTTCTTGAAGAAAAACGCCCATGAAAATAACTGCATTGCAGTATAAAGCTAGAAACAGAGAATCATAAAATAGTTTTGAGTTGGAAGGGTCTAGATGGCTTTTAAAGGTCATCTAGTCCCACCCAATGTCATAGGCAGGGACATCTTTAACTAGATCAGGTTGCTCAAGCCCCTGTCCAACCTGGTCTTAAGTGTTTCCATGGATGGGGCATCTGCCACCTCTCTGGGCAACCTGTGCCAGTGCCTCACCACCCTCATAGTAAAAAAAATTTCTTTTTCTAGCCTGAATCTACCCTCTCTTAGAGTAAAACCATTACCCCTCATCCTATCAAAATGTTGCATTGGGCATGTCTCTGGACATTTGGGGTGGGGTTTGTTTGGATTCGTATGCTGATTTTATTGGTCTTCTGAACACTAAACTTCTGCTTAACAGTGGTGGCTTTTTTAGGGTAAAGCTAGATTGTGTTTTTTGATACTAACAGTGAGAGGTCTTTGTGTTGTTTTATAGATATTTCTTTTACTGTATAAATTATTTGGTCTGTAGATAGTTTTCACTTGTGTTGTGAAATTTCTCGGGGAAAAATACATTTCATTAATTGCAGCTATAAATAAAGTAGCAGAGAACAAGAGTAGTGTTTCCTGTTGTGCTCTTTGAGAGAATGAGTCATTCATTTAAGTACCAGTGCTGATAACAAAGGCTTCAGGGAAAATATTAAATTCTGTCATTGTGATCTGCCTGTGCTCAGGCTCCTGAGCCTGAGGTCGACATTCCGAGGCTGTTCAGGTCTGCTGCAGCGCAGCCTGCTCTGGCAGTCTCCTGTTGCTGCTCTTCCTGCTGACCCCCTTTCCCATCATAACTTCTGAGAGCCAAACTGTACGTGGCAGACAGACCCGATGTCTCCGGCAGTGATGCTGAGATGCATGCAGTCTTGCTGTTAGAGAGGAGGCAGATCTGCTGCCTCTTGGGAAGGAAGCAAAAGAGTGACTGACTTTTTAAAATAAAGGCTTCATTTCTGCGAGTGTGCGCATGCGTGCACTGCAAGAGTTTTGACATGTTTTGCATGCTACTGATGTTACAGTACATGTGGTTGCTGCTTATTTTCAGCTGATGTCTCCACTGCTCTTTTTCCTGTCACAGCTGAGTATCAGTTTCTGCCCTTGTGTGATCTAGAATTACCACACCCTATAACTTATGCCTCCCACTTTTTCTCACAGAAAAATAATGAGTTCTACTGATTATTTTACTTACTTCTTCCCACTCCCTTGGCACAAAGACTCACTAGCCTCCCCACTCCAGGATGGGGAGATGAAAATACCAACACAACTGCTAATTCTTCTGTGGCAGCCTCTTATTTGCTGTTGCCAGTGCTCTGCCATAACTCGGGTTCCTGGGGAGAAAGGTTAAAATCCAAGCAGTTGCTGGGACCTTACATCTTCCTGCACAGGAATTTGATAGTGCACCATTTTTTTCAGTTGCATGGAGTTACTGAGAGGAGGTTTAAATACAATTTTCTTATGGCTATATTAGCAGAGAGGATCCAATCCACCTTTTTTTTTTAATGAAATAAATGCTGTTTAGTTCATTATTGCTTGCTGTTAAAAACAAAGCAAAATAAACCAAAGCCTTCATTAGCTTAAAAAATACATTTGCAGAATTAATTGCTTTTTAAATAGCATTAAAATGTTGCTTTTTTATCTGAGTAATTTGGGGTACTCTAAAACAGCAGTCAAAGCAAATACCACATTCATGCTGCGTTTAAAGCAATTTTGACACTTTTAATCTGGTAATAACAGGCCTATTTTATTTTTCTAATAAGATGTTTATAGTAAGTGTGCGATGCTCCATCTAGGCCTGTCTTCCAGCTGAAATCAAATATGATAGAGTTTACCAAACTTGTTGTCCTCAATCTGGTTAGCAGTAGTTGGATTTGGTTTTCTTCTTTCCTAACAGACCTCTGACATTTCCTGGAAAAGGGTAGGGATGAATTTTTGATAGTCTGTAAAAGTCCATAGGAGCAAACATAGCTTTAGCATTAATTCATGCCATACTAAAACCAGAGATGGCATTCTGGTGATGGAATATTTCTCACTACTGGGATTTGTTTCCTCTCTGCTCTCTCATACCAGTTTAATCCCTCTCAGTGAAAGCCATGAATAACAAATGCCACTTTACACTTGCTGCAAAGCTGCCTGGTTCATTTCCAGCGCTTGTTGTTGATATGCAGGTCCAAGATCAACAGTTGGGTTTGGCTCTGGGGGCAGCTGCCTTTCAGAGGGTTGGATCCTGCTGCTGTCACAGGATGCCCTGGAGCTCAGGGCTCAGCAGGACTCAGAATCATTTAGGCTGGAAAAGACCTTTAATATCATAGACTTCTAACATAAACTTAAAGCTGCCAAGTCCACCAATAAACCATGTCCCTGAGTGCCTTCTCCCCCAAGCATGGCAACACTTCTGCAACCAGCAGAGCTGATGGTTTTGTAAGCACCAAGCTCCTGCAAGTTATCACTTCTTACACAAAGCAAGAGCTGCCAGCTCTTGTGGCTTGAGTGTAGCAGAAACTAAGAGCCAGGAGCACCTGACTTTCACAGCAGCACAAGAGCTCCTGTCAGCTATGAAATGGTATCTTAAAGCTGTAAGAGGCAGTTCCCCCCACATTGTCTTTGTCCACCTGGAGATGCTCTTTGCAATTTTTTGCCTTCTTGCAAGGCATAGGTTGTGGGGTTAGTTTGTTGGGATTTTTTTTATAACAACGCTTTGCACACTATCTGCTTTTAATACACTCTTGGCTAGTGCTCTGCTTTTGGGTGCTGTAATTTTACTTCATTCTTGTAGACAAGAAGGTGGATTGCTAATGATTTTCCTAAATTCAGATCCGTGGTGAAACTCGGAAGGTGCAACAATGCACCATCATCCCTTATGCCCTCTCTAACTGGAACAAGTAAGCACATAGGAATGGTTGTTTTTACTGAAACATCTAGCTTGGTTGAACAGCCAAATGGCAACACTGTTTTTCTCTTAATTGTGCCACCACACATCCCATGTGTCATGACCACCATTCAACCCTTATGAGCCATGGTGGTTCAGGGCTGGTTTGATGCCACTGTTTAAGAGGAAAGGAGGCCACAGCAGTGACAATAAAAAACAGCTGGCGAAGTTTTGACCCATGGTGGTGCAAGAAATAGTGTTTCTTTCTGCAGAGTGAATGGTCTGTAAAATTATATAATGTTTCGTAGCTCAGAAGGGTGAATGCCTTGATTCATCAGAGCTGTCTTCCTATGGAAATGAGGTCTGATTATTATTATGGACAGTGTGTTGGCCCTTCCACGGGTAAAATAATTGTGACTTGGACCGAAATTCTTTTTCTTTAGGAGTATAATATAGCATTTCTCTCTCTTCACACCACTGCTCGAGCTAGCTATTGTCTTTAATACTCTTTTAATGGTACTTCTTTTCTGCAAATTGGATTTTTTTTCCTAAGAACACCTGGATTTTCACTTCCTGGAGCATCTTCCTCAGAACTACTTATCCCTTTTGCACATCTCTGTATTTTTGAGATTTATCTGCCTTATTTGGCTGTCAGTAATAGGTTCTCCTTCTACCCTTGCTCATTACTTTGGCAGATCACCACCTTTTCTGTTTTCACATAATCACTCACTTATTCTTCTGTGAGCTCTGGTACTTACCTGCCTCCATTGTCTGTTCCTAAGCAATAAGGAGAGACCTTATCACTTTCTACAAGTGCCTGAAAGGAGAGAGCATTGCAGTGAGGTTGGGTTGTTGGTTTCTTCTGCCAAGTAACAAGCGATAGAACAAGAGGAAATGGCCTCAAGTTATGCCAGGGGAGGTTTAGATTAGATATGAGGAAAAATTTCTTCCACGAAAGGGTTGTCAATCATTGGAACAGGCTGCCCAGGGAAGTAGTTGAGTCACCATCCCTACAGGTATTTAAAAAGACGTGTAGATGTGGTGCTTAGGGACATGGTTAAGTGGTGGATGTGGCAGTGTTGGTTAATAGTTGGGCTTGATGATCTTAAGGGGTTTTCCCAATATAAATGATTCTAAGATTTGCAGGTGTCTGATTTTCTTTCCTTCCATTTCACTTGTTTCTTCATTTTTCAGGGTGTTTGGAGCAATTCAAACTTATCCTTCAAGCCTGTTTCTTCTTTTTTACTGGTTTTACTTTTGTATTCTGACTTCATGGCCAGATTTTTCCCATTTTCATAGGGAATCTGTTGTCAAAATCTTCTTGTTTGCCGGATTTGCAAGTTTTCAGTATGTCTGGCCTTCCTACTTCTCTCATACATTTTCACTCCCCATCCAAATTTTACCTTCATCCTCATCTGTGTCTTTAATTTTGGGAACTTTTCTTTGGTGGAACCTGTTAGATTACATTTCTTATATGTACATATTGCAAAGCATGCTTACTAAAGTGTATCCATTGTCATGGTCTTCTCTTCTTTCCAAGTCCCATCTCCTGCCTCCTTGGCAACCTCTTAGATAACTTTTCCTACTCTTATCCTTAAATGCAAAACCACACACATACACAAAGAAAAAGCTCCCAGCAATCTCTCCCACCTTTAAATTCACATGGTATCTCTACAGTGATTCTGCTTTGTTGACTTAGTCACTGGCTATTTTATCAGTGTGCTTTTGGTTAGGCTAAATATGTACGAAATTTACTTCTGTAGGTTTTATTTCACCTGGTTTATCTGAAGGTTGAGTTCTCTCTTTCCTCTCCACTGGAGTAACCTTGCTCCAAAGTTTCAAAGAATTGCTCCTAATTAGCTGGAGTGGGTAGACAGTCGCATCTACCTTCAGATTCCTGTAATAGTGACAGCTATCTCTGGGAACACTATGTTCTCCATATACTCACTGCTGGAGAATAGGCAGTTTTAGTTTACAATTTAGTGGACTTGCTTAGACAAAGTATTCTGTGGGAGAAAAGGCGCACAAATTGATACAGCAGATGGCTTTGATGCATTCTTTCTTTTTTTTCTACCCAGGAAGACAAAACCAATCACTTCACTGGCTAGGTCCAGATTTCTTCTCTTAGTTCTTTTGCTTGGCAGATATATTTTGCTATAAACTGTTGCAGTGAATATTGCTTTTCCCTTGAAAGGATTGCTTTTTTAGCCAGCAATCTCATTTCTGATGAATTTTTAAGTATTTAGTAAAGCCTTCTGGAAGCCCTTTAGTAAAGGTCTGTGGAAAGCCCTGCTTGCATTGTCTTTGTGTTCTTATATGATGGCTAAGGAGATTGACAAAGCAGTACTTTGTGTAATATGTATACTTTTTCCAAAACAGAAGAGGATAGACGTTTTCAATTTAACGTGGAATTCCCGGCAGTACTTACCAGGCTTTACAGTCTTAACATTTTAATCAGTTATAAAAGATCCTCTTACTCTCTGATTTATATAATAGACCTTAGCTTTTCTATTTTTGCTTCATTTGACTTCAGAATATTTCCAGTGCTATAAAAAAAAAAAAAAAATTTTCTTATTTTCGTCTTAAATTTTTCCATATATCAATGTTGATAAAATTCTCATTTTTTGAACAGTGACTTTTAAAGACAAGAAAGAATACCTATATTCTCAAAATAAAAGCGATGCAGTTTTTGATATCAAGCATATTACTGACATTTGTGACTGTTTTTCCTCTAAACTATATTGACTGAAATTTCCAAGGGGCTGTTGCCCGGTCATGTGTTTTAAATTCTTCATCTGCTAGAGAGCTTTTAATGCTTTCTGGGGAACTTTGAACTCTTTTCTTCTCCCTCCCACCCCCTTTTGAGAGAGGAATTGTGGGCAGAATTGTGAGTTATATAAACCTTCCCTGGCACTCCCAGACGTTCATGTTGTGTGGCAGTACAGCAGTCCCTGAACTGATAGAAGAAATGGTTTCTTGGTCCCTAGTTTCCACTGATTTCAAGCACCTCTTTTGTTCATCAGTGGAACTTCCTCTGCTCCTGTTCAGCAGATGACACTGACCAAGGGTTGAGGCTCTTCCAGACATGTTTCCTTGGCTGTCGGTGTTTTCAGTGGGCCATTCCAATGAGAGCAGACGCAGATCCTGGTGGCTACATGAATCAGGACTGAAAGAGGGTGGTAGAGAAAGGGTGGGTGGCCTCACAGTGAGACTGTTTTGCAGCTCCAACTTAAGCACACAAGTTAATCTGTTGCTAGTGACTGATTGTCAAAATGAAGACCAGTTCCAGTCAAAGCAGAAATTTTGGCAGAAGCATGTCTTATTTAACAGTGATAATTCCAGCAATTTTTGGCCTAATAAGCACTATAATCCTGATTTCTTGCTCTTGAAAGTATCCAAAAGGTTAATGCATAGATAGTTGTTTCAGTCTTAACCTCTTCATAGCAGTTACTGAAGTTAACTAAAACTAAAATGCCTTAATTTTAGTGTTTCAGAGTACTTTCATATTCGTCAGGGAGGTTTGTAAACTGATGCCAAATACATCTTTTCTGTGTCAGACATTGTAGGAATAGTGTGACCTCCCTGCTCGGCTTTAATTACTTGCTACATGTGTTTTAACTAGCTTGAAGTTTGCTAACTCTCTTTAATTGCTGGGTTTTATTCAGATCCTCCAAACAGGAGGCTGAGTATAAATATGTGAAGCTCATTATAAGCATACCTGTTATCTCTAAGTCTTGACAGTGTCCTTGCTGCTCACTGGGGACTGTCAAGGCGTATGAGCAAAGAGGGTATCACTTTCAAGAAGTTTAAACAAGGTTACCTATAGGGTGATATGTAATGTGACTCACTGGTCTCCTTTGACATCTCCTGGATCACTGTTTTATTATTACTATGCCCTCTTACTGAAATCTGTAAACTCAGGGTTACCTGGAACAAAGAATTTACTACTAATACTTGAAATTAAAGTGGGAAAATGAAGGCCTGTGTTGTTTGCACTTAAAAAGCTTTTGCAATCATGCCTTTAATTCCCTCATTACACATTACATTTCCACAGAGCCAACATTTTGGGGTGCTGGGAAGAAGCATTATTTCACAGATGTATTTACATTTGGGGCAAAGATTTTAGGAGCCATAAGGCAGTGTCTTTCCAACAGATTAAATACCCTTGTAATGAGAGACAAGTGCACAATCTGGCCAGTTGGCAACAAAAAGGAAAAATTTGCTTACAAGTGAAGGATAAGAGCATTTTAACTTGGAACAACTCAGTAGATGATGCAGTTGCTAGGTTATGTCTTTCATTTCTGGAAAAAGTCTTGAGGTGAAAGCTAATCAATAAGATAGATATAGTGTGATGTCATTCGTTGCCATGGTTTCTGAACTTAGTCTGTTATCTGCAAATAATATTGATGGTTGCTATGCAGTTGAATCTTTTCATATTATTGTTTTGCCATTATAAAGCTCTTTAATCTTTGCTAAAGCTTCAAAGAGCAGAGTGTCTAGGAGTTTAAATGTTTTAATAGATAGGCTTGTATTACAACCTTAAAATATCTTGAAATTTACCACCTAATAAACAACAGGCATCAGCAGGAAGTGAACAAGGTTAACATTTTGGTGATTAAACTTCCACAAAGCAGTTGACATTTTCTAGTAAATTAATCTGCAAATTGAATATCTCTGTGGAATTAGTGCTATGACTCATTACATGGCAGATCATGTAAAAAGTAGTCAATCCTCTGGATGATAAAGCAGTCAAATGTACAAAGCTGTAAATGGCTCAAAAGCCATCACAGCTTCTTGAACAATATCCTTGTGATCCATATATCTTTCATTGTTGGGTTGTGCCTCTTTATTATGTTTGGGTTTTGCTACGACATATTTCATAGCTGCTTATGCTAAGCATCAGACAGTTGGATAGGCTGAAAGCAAAATGAGACTTATTTTTCGTGATAGTTGTCAAGGCGAAGGAAAAGCATTCTCAAGTCAGGTCCTTTAAATCAAGCACAACTTAATTTTTCCTATTCTGTGGAGAAGATGTTAGTTTAAATAGAATGCTGTGTATTCTTTACTTGATTTATTGGCATCTCTTACAGTAGCTTTTCTTTATAGTTTGAATTATTGAAAACATTTTGGATGTAAAGAATGAAAAAGAGATGAGGGAGGAAGGGTAGAAAAAATCAGATGACGGCTCTCTGAATTCTAGAGTTTTTACATCTTTGGAGTAGCATTTGTCATGCTGTCTAGTTTTTCTCTTTTCCTCCTAATGGATTCCTCCTCCTCCTCTTCCATTTCCACTGTTCTCTGCTTTAACAACACATTCACTTAGAAAGTGTTTTGCCACCTTCTTTCTTGTCTTTTTCACACATCTCTCCTCTGTGTGGTGACATTGACTATCACATATCTTTCTAACACAGAAGTAATTGCCTTCGTAGTCCTACTTGTCCCCTTAATATAGTGAGTGAATTGTCAAGGGCATACCCCCAACAGGAGACCAGAGGAAGATGTCACCAGGAAAAGTGAGGCATATGGCTAAAATCCTGCTCTTGCAAAGCTGGCAGGGGTGTTCTTGATGGCTTCTCTCCTGGAACTCCTCTAGAAATTCCCTGTTGGCTGTGCAGAAACACAATAGCAGCCTTCAAGGAGTGCATCCTTAAAGCACTGCTACTGAGAGGAGGCAGATGGGAGACATGCCGGCTTGATGATGATAGCAGATGTCAACAAGTTAACAATCTGAAAAGGAAACTAGCAGCACAGCAGTCCTTCTTACCCAAATGTTTTAAGAGAGGAGGGGGGAGAGGGGGAGAAAAAAGAGAAGCAGCATGGAAAAGAAGATACAAATCAGTAATGCTGATCAGTGAGAGCTGTAAAAGACTATCTGATGCTAAATCTGTGAAGTGGTGCTGTTGAGTGGATTTATCTAAAGAAGTATTTCACTATTAGGCTGTCACAAAGGAAGAGCATTTACTTCAGATGCCATATGCCAACTGTGCAATTAGGCTTCCAGTCATACATGCATGTGTACTAAAGCAGAAGGCAAGTCTCAACCATTTGCAATTGCTCTTGCGTAATGCTCTCTTTTGCAGTCCTGGATATCCAGTTGCTTGTACTGCTGTGAGGGTTCTGTTGTTCAGGGTAACATCTTTTAGCTCCCCAGGGCTTTTATCTTAGGGATATTTGTTTCCTTTGTTTGTGGTTTTTGTTGTTTGTTTGGGTTTTTTTCTCCCTTCAGGATAAACTAGATTGTCAGACCTTTTTTAATACTCTTTCACGTTATAAAGCAACTAAAATTTAAAAAGATTAAAAGAAACATACTTTTTTTTTTTTGTCTGAGAAAAAAAACCACATACCTTATTATATGAGGAGCAACTTGGTATTTTGTACTAGTGAGCAACATCCTAAAACATATATACAATAGTGGAAAGTCTCAGGCAGCTTTAACAAAAGAATTTCTTTATTTGTGAATAGTGCTGGTTTTTGTAGGCTGAATTTTTATACCAACCACCATTGCAAGACACAGAGTGGAGGTGATGGTGTTCCATGTAGCTCTGGATGGCCCAGTGTCACTGAGCACTTAACACAGACTTGGAGTAGGTTTTCTAAGAGTGTTATGGAAAATAAAATAAAGCCAGGTGTATCAGTATGAGCAATTAGTGAAAGTATCCTGGCCCTTAAAGCCACATATTGGCCCAAGGTGAGATAATGCAACCTGGAACGAAAGTCTTGTAAGTGTGATTTATGGTGATAGATCCCACTTACTGCAGCCCTATTGATAGTACTGACAGTAGCTGATGCAGTTATTGCTCTTCAGAGGTGCCTAGAAAGACTAGGAAAAACATCAATATTTAACCCAATTACATGCTTTAGCTGCTGTTGGTGTGATTTAAATAAAAAGTCTCAGGTCTTGCTGATGAAAGTTCTCATCAGTGTACAAAATTCTTGGAGAAAAAAAAAGTTAAGAAATCTGAAGTTTGGAAATTACTTAGATTTATTAAAGTAATTTTCATTTCATTTTATGTCTGTATGATTCAGCTAAGCTCTTCTCTGGAGCTTTTATATGTTCAGTTGAGGTCTTGGGTCAGTCATGCTGCAAATAATCTCTTTTTATGAGTAGACTCAAGGCATGTTTGTTTTCTGTGTATTGATTTAGGAATAGAAAGTTAGTTCCCAACCCAAATCTGAACAAGTAGTTGTTCTTGTAATAGCTGCAGCACATTTTTTCTTGTCTGTGAGGAGATAAATGCACAATTTTCTTTTTCACAACATGCTGCAGGAAAGAAAAAGTGCTTGTTGCTTGAACCTTGTGTGAAAACATAGTTTTCACCGGATGATCTCCACAAAAACAAGCCCTCCAGAAAATCCAAACCTCTGTTGCCTAATAGAGCAATCCTGTGCACAAGAAGAAAAGAAATCTTTCATGGTTCTTGTAGCTTCAGTTAAAATACAAAAACATCTATTCCCAACTGATATTTCAAAGGCATGGAAGCTCTGCTGGACAAGATGCCCTCTCCTGGGCTGTTGCCTTTCTGTCTTTCCTGCGAAGACTGATAAGGTGCAGAGCCAGGATGCCACACTACCGATAGATCTCATATATGCCTCTGCCTCTACTGCTGCCACTCTCCAGGGATGAACTGACATTAGTATCTCTGCTAAAAGACAGTGAGTTGTGATTAGCAGCATAGTGCACCTTCCACACTCTGCAGCTGCAGCTGAGGGCTCTGTACGGTGGACAAACCACGTTTAAGGGCTCTGGTGTTCTTCATTTCACTGAGATGGTAAGAGAGAACTTTAGTGCAGAAAGAACTGATTGTTTTTTAGTTCTTGTAGATGTTGAACTTCTTTTGCTGAAGAGGTTGCACCAGTTATGCTAACCTATCCAGCTGTTTTGTCACAAAAACCTCAGGCATGTTGCAGCACTGGAGACAAACAAAACTGTACTAATGTAAGTTCATAAACCTTTTTTACAGGAGGCGAACTTGTTTTTCCCCAATATAACTACAAGTTGCAGATGACATTGTTCATACGTTACAAAGTAGAACATTGCTCTTCCTTGCCCAAAATCCTTGTAAGAAACTAATCCTCAGATTTTCGTAGTTTGTGTGAGATCAGACAGATATTCAGGTGTTCAAAGAGCTTCCAATGATGCTTTTGCAAGTACTAAAGATGCCTCCAAAGGTCTCCTTTTTCTGGCATCTCATAAACCATCCAACAAATCAGGCCCAAGAATTGCCAGCATTTTAAAAGCCAGGCATCCCTCCATGTGTAAGACCAAATTATTTTTTTCTAGTCAATACAATATTTTTATATGTGGAGGATTTTTTTTTGTTTGTTTCTTTGTTTGTTTGTTTTTTTTTTTGGGGGGGGGGGGGGGCAGGGTTTTGTTTGTTTTAAATGAAAAGCCCTGTAAGGTGTGAGAAGTCATTCCAGGATATTTTGAGAATGGAACACGCAAAATAAACTGGGTGGCCAGTGAGAAATCTGTAGTTGTTTTTTGTTTCAGTCTATGAATTCCTCCACATTGATCCAACTCAGCTGGATTGCACTGCTCTTAATGCCTCAGACTGTACAGGGCATGGTGAGATTGTCAACCCTGCAAGCCCTGCATTTTGTTTGCCCATTTTGTGGTACTTAGGTTTATTCCCTTTACTGCACTCCTTCCCCTCCTCCCGCCACCACCCAGTCAGTGAATTTTCCTTTTCTTTACCTGAAGCATCTACGTCCTACCTTTTATTTCCTTCGTTCACTTCTGCTTCCCCTCATCCACTTTGTCCCCTGAAACTTTGTGATCTTCTGCACAAATCTTCCCATCCCCCTTCTCTGACTTGCCATTATTTTGGATCATCTGTTCCCATCCAGCATGAAATGGGTTCTGCTGGTGGAAAGACACAGCAGCTTTACTGAATGCTCTCAGGTTGCCTGAGATTGCTTGATAACAAAGAAATTGCAATTTCTGATAGATAATGCTTTCAGATCTTAAGTCTGGAACAGCCATAGGGCAGAAAAGTCCTTCCTAAAGGCATATTCCCTTATATTTATTACTGGCCTGAAACACCATCTTTCTGAGGTACCAATGAACCTTTACCACAATCTCAGTGTAATTTGGTGCTGTATTCCTTACACATTTAAAAAATAAGTTGTGTTTTTTTTTTTTTTTTTTTTTTTCATTTAGAAGATGAAAATTCAGCACCATGCATAGAAAAATCCTTTATATTGTAGAGTTACAGACAGGAAAAGACAATGAGATAGATCTTATAATATTCAGTGTTTATATTTACATTGAAAGCTATTACTGTTTCTTCCTGATATTTTTTGCTGGCAATAACAGGGTAAAAATGTTTTATTATGTAAATGTTATACTTCTAGCACAGTGTTTTAAAATGAAAATTACCTGCATGAAAGAGACTTTTCTTCATTGTACATAAGCAGCTGGAAATTGGTTTGAATGCATATGCAGATAGTGGTCACAGTAATTTGCATGGAAGCAGGTGTGCTGTAAGTCTAGGTACTGTTCACTTTAGTTACGCTTTCATTAATGTTGGACAAGAGGAATGAAAAAATGCAATGGTAAATGGTGGATAAAATCAAAAGCTAAATGCTTAAGGTTTATACTTTTAGAATTCTAGAGTCAATTATCTAACAAACTTATTCGTTTTAATGAGACGTGGCACTATAATTCCCTTTAAAAAATCAAAAACTCCACCCTAAGCTGGTATTTTTTCAGTCTTTGAGTAGTAACAATTATATAAATTAATACTTCTATTGGCATCAGTGGAAGGAAAGAGTGTGGAAAAATAGTAAGACTGTAGACAAATAAATGTGTAATTATTCTATTCTTGGAATCTTTCACTGGAGTAAATAGGTTAAGTTTTTCAATGCTAATAGCTAATACAACCTCCATCATAAAGCTTTCTCCATCTGAAATCATTGGGTGATGAAATTTACTCCCCATTTAGGAATGAGGAGAAGCCCCTTGCTATAAAATGTCTCAGCTGAAGTTGCTTGGTTTTACTCATAAAGTGTAGCTTTTGCATATACGGTTGAAAAGGTGCAGAACATTATAGCCCTCCTGTGTTTAATCGTTTCTGCATGCCCTGGAATGTAAAGAGAATTTAGGATGTGTTTGGCAGTAGCTTCCCCTCTATAATCAGGTTGCTATGGTAAACCTGTTATTCTAGACAAAGAAAGTATGTTTAGTGAAGTGCTGATCCCTTTTCAGTGTACTGTGAACTTCAAGTTACTTTTGAATGATTGAATTTGTTTGGTAAGTATTGTATCACAATAACTAAGAGGAGGTCCCAGAATAAGGTGTGGTTTTTATTACGTTGGTAGTATATACACCTGACAATAGTAGTATGGCTGAAGCAAGCTTACCCTGCAGAGGTCTTATCCTGGTTTTCCCAGGGAAGCAATCTGAAACTTATTGTTACAAAATGTTATTAATTTCTGTGTTGATCTATATGGTGATAAAATGAGACTTCAGAGTTTACATTTGCTACACCATGTATGTGTGCTGCATGTATCCTATATAGTTATCTGTTCAGAAGCAATAGGACTTCAATTGCCTGTTACATTATCTCCACAAAATAAGACCACTTTACTGAATCTAACCAAAAATCTCACTACTTGTGAGGGTAAAAGGTACTTTTTAAGCCAATACCAAGTTGCAATTATTTAGTGCTGCTACTAAATTAACTTCTCACGTTCCTAGTGCTGACTTTGTCACTTTTTTAAAAGAGAAGGGATGATGAACTAATAATTCGACTATCAATTTCGCAGCAGTATACTAAACTACTATAACTGTATATTTGAATATTTAAAATAAGGAAATAACTTGGAGAAATCCTTTTCCAGAGCACTTACTGCCCGAGGTTTCTGTCCATTTTCAAGACACTTTCAGTTCTGCTGAGGTCTGCAGTCAGATGATCTAAATCATACCCTGAACCTAGATGGGAGCCAGCTGAAATAAAATATGAGGCACAGATATCAGCATGGAATTTGGGCTTTTTGAATACATGTGTTGGTATTTTTTTCATTAGCTGGGATGGGAAGATTGAAAAAGTAGGGCCTAAATCCCTTTGTGCTTGATGGAGAGGACAACCTGAGATTGTATATACATGACAAAAATGCGCCCTATCTGCCTAGGGATGGGATATTCATCAGCTTTTCTTGCTGGTCTATCTGTTGCACAGTAACTAAAATGAATAAATATTAATTGCAGCAGGGACTGAGAGGAACCTGTTTCCATTCCAGTGCAAGTGCCCAGCCACTGGGCTCCCAAGTCATTCTGACTTATTAAATTAAGCATTACAGAAGGTATTGCTTAATTACAGAACATGCAGGAGCCTCATTACAGAACCTTCCTTTGTCTCTCTGGAGGATTTTCCATCTCTGCCGACTCCTCTCTTCAAAGCAACTTACTTAAACTGATTTTATTGTCCTCCAGGCATCCTCCTTAGTACAGCATTAGTTGGCCAGGATACCACTGTTAAGGATGGTTCTTTTGTTTATTTTTTAGTCTTCACAACAGATGGGTCCTGTTCATCAGGTACCTATCTGCTTACAAGCAACTGTGCTTTGGGACCCTGTGATGTGACTTTTTTGTAAAAGTAGCAAGCTTGTCTAAGGTGCATGCATACAAAGAGACTGTGAGAGCCCCAAATAGTAACAAGTTGGACTCATTAAAAATCTCTGTGTATTTAAATACTAAGGAATGATTTTTTTTCCCCAGTTTCTAATGTAGCTGTTCTTGGCAAATAATTATAGGTTAGAGAATGCAGGCAAATAACATCAGTCATTCTGCAGACAATCATATCTTAAATGTTGACATGGTTACCAAATACAACTGTGATGTGGTAGATACATTTCCTATAATAAGTTTATTTCTGGAATGACTATTCTCATATAATTGCCAGTGCAACTCTTTTAAAAATATGTATATTATTAAGGTATCATGAAGTATTTGCTGTTAATGCTCTCTGTCAGCATGTCTTTTATTAAGATTCTTGCACTTTAAACTGATCATAAAATGTCCTTCTAGATTGAATCCTGGCGCATAGAATGTCAGCTCGAAAGTGCATTGTACAAGTACATTGCTGCTGGGGAACATGAAGAGTAGAGCAGCTATAAAATGAGCTGGGAATTTTTTCCCATAAGTAATAAGATTTCTCCCTACACCAACATATTCACACTGGGGTTTTTTTGAAAAACAATTGTAACCAATGCAGATTAAAAGTTAAAAAAGAAAAAGGAGAGGGATTAAGAATAATTTGGCAGTATGTGTTGACCTAAGAGGTTTTATTGTCACAAAACCTAGTGTTAGAAAAGCCTTGCTAAGGGTCTCCGTAACAGTCCTTTCTCATTCAGCAGAATGTTTCAGCAAACGCCGAAAATACTGTGAATGCTGGACTCTTTTGTTGCATAATGAAAGGCTGCACTTGGAAGATTTATTTTTGGTTTGTAGCTATAGATGCTCCTACTGCAAATTTGGGTTCTGTAGTCAGTAGAGTAGTGTCCAGGCTCAGGCCGAGTCTCACTGACGCTGTGATTAAATTAGACTGAGAGGAACAGGCTTTTCTGCATCCTCTTCTATGCCTCTGGTGGGCCTTTATTACGCACACTGTGCCTTTCCAAGCTCATGAAAAGTACTGCTTTGATCCACAGTTTGTGTCACATTTAGGGTATTCTTACAGTATCATTGCATTAAAGAAAATTAAAAAAAATACAGGGGCAAACTCTTAGAAGTTAGGAAATAACTAAACCTGTTATCCGGTTATCCTGTTGGGGATAACCCAGTGTTATCCGGAGCTGAGTTCGTCCCATATATGCACAATGCAGGACCGTCTTTGATCTTTTTTTTTCTTTTTCCCCACATCTGACCATTCAATACCCGCTGCTCTGAGGGCTTTGGAGTGGAAAATATGTGGGAGTTTGGATGGGTCTCCTCCACCTTTAAACTCTGGGGAGTTCTGTGATCAGGTTAATGGAAGGGAAGGCTCTGACAGAGGCTGTGCTTTCAAATTCTATTTGCTCAGGTCTAGACATGAAAAATTATAGGGATTTTTGCTTTCCAAATGTCTAACAGAGTATTTGAAGAGTTATGTTTCTCCATGAATAAAGAGTATTGTAGATAGCCCTGTGCATAGACTATTTAATTCTAATTGCGTTCATATTGGAGTTCCTGAGATGTGTTTAATATTTTAGATCAATTACAGAGGTTAATTGTGCAGTTTAAGCATGTGCCATAGCTCTGTTATGCAAAGTTGAGATATGAAAAACACACAATGCCAATTACTGCTTATTGTTGCTGTTTCCACCAAGATATAACAGTGATATCCTTTACTTGTTGTTGCCATGGAGAGGGAATGGTTGGTTTTGTTTGTTGTTGGGTATTTTTTAATAGTGTTTATGTCCACACTTTAATTAATACACAATGACTTGTAATTTGGCTTTGAGGGGTCAGGGAGTAGAATAAGTTTGGTTTACTCCTTCAGTTATTTTACTTTACTGAAATCATGACTCTAACAATTATTTATTCTTACAGGGAGATGTGAATGTGGCCAATGCACTTGTTTCCCTCCAGGAGACGACAGAGTTTATGGCAAAAACTGTGAATGTGATGATCGACAGTGTGAAAATGTGGACGGTGATGTCTGTGGAGGTACGTATTCATGTAACATAATATATATAAATCTTGACAATTTATAACTTTGTTCTCTCTGATTTTATAACCGAATGTCACTATAGACTATTGACATCATTGGTTAATTACAACATATTACAGATTTTTGGAGAGAAACAATCTCTGTGAATGTTGAATATGTTAGTGAATATTTGTTTTAAAGCTTCAGAAACACAAACAATGAAGTAGATTAAATACAGCTAATAGCATAAATGTAAATTCTGTAGTATAACCCAAATTCCATAAGTGTTCATTAGAGACAAATAGAGACACTTAAAGGAAAATCTGAAAAATTAGGTAAATTTACTTTGTGTTTAGTACAGTTGACATTTTACTGAGAATATTGTATTTTATCTAAAAATAATAGTGACTGCAATACTTTTCAATGCTTCACATTCACTGACAGCGATATGTCTGTTTTCTAAAAAAGTAGTAAAAATTTATTATGAAAGAATCTAAAATGCTTGAGGTACATTGTCATTGTAATTGTACATGCAGAAGGTTTATTTTAATGTTGACAGTGAAAACCTCACTTTCTGATTTTTTCAGTAATATGTTGCTGTTAAGCAGCATTTCAAGTTACTTTTAGATATGTAAATGAGTATATACCATATGGTGTTTTAAAAACAGGTGAGTAGTATTTGTCTTAAATGCTCTCTTTCTAGCTTTTATTGGCTTTATTTCAGAAATTATTCTTTAATTCTTAATATTAACAAAATAGGTGGTACATTTTATTATATTCCTGATTTCTATGTAAGGAAAAAGCATATTGCTTCATAATCCCGTGTGCATAAAAAATAGTCTGACTAAAGGGAATATTTCTTCAAGGTGTTGGCTATGCAGAATGTAGGAAATGCATGGAAAATTCTAGTTCGAATGTTGAACCTGTCATGATAATAGTTTATAACACTTGGTGTATTCAATAATATGAATGTGTATAAAAAGAATAATTTGAAATTTAATTTTGTATAAAGAAAATAAAGGCTGATAAAAACACTGAAAAGCTGAGTCCTATTTGTTGTAAATTAAGTAGCTGGGAACCAAAAAGTCATCATCCTCCATGGTTAAAATACCTCCTCTGTTTATATCATTCATATTTCACATTATTTGATGACAATGTTTCAGTGTTAATATTGCTAATGATATTGCACATTTTTTAAATTATAAACAAAAATTCTGTTGTTCCTTATTAGAAAGGATACAGTTGCTCGTTAAAGTACCTCACACTTATATGAAGAATCACCTCAACACCTGACTAGTGCCCCATTTATTACTGTGCAGACGACACACTATTACCTGAATAAGGTCTCCCCTTTACACTAAATAGCTTTGCCCAAAGAGAATGGCAGAAATTAATCAATTATTTTAAGCTTATTTTCCTAATTTTGAAACAATGAAGAAAAAGGAAAGCCAGATCATGAACTACGTTAGTCTCAGGCTCTGTTTTTTCACTTCCATTCAAGCTGATAGTTTAGTTACTAATGATTCTCTAGAGGTGAAAGGAATTATATGGCAAAATGCGTTTTGAGTAACTGTGCTCTGTTTGAAATTGCATTGCACAGCACCTATTGACAGGACTTCAGAAGGCCCGCCCTTTTATTTTTGCTGGTACAGGGAGCTGAACTTTTTTCCCAGTTCTTTCGCTGAAATCTTAGGATAAGCACCAAATAAGGAATCCTGCTGTCCTGGGCTTTTTTGTGAGTAAGAGGAGAGGCGGAAACGTGGCATGAAGTGATTAAATCCACCAAGATCTAAGCTGACCTCTGAAGTGCTTCAAGGGAGACTAGAGCATCTTTGCTTACTTGCAGCTCTCTGAACTTGGTGAGGTGATGCTGGTCTCTAGAGTTTTACTCTTCCCAATTAGAAGTCATGCCACTACTAATACCATCCTTTAAAATCGTTGGATTTCTGTAGTAGATATGTTGGGATTCCAGTGGCAAATAATTGGCAAATTATTTTTTCATATTCTTGATATTTTATTTCTTGTGCTATTTCTAAATATAATTTGAGGTATTTTTAGATTATTCTAGATTTGGTTGTAATTTACTCCCTGAAGCATGTTTCTATGTTGTTGTTATTTCATGTTTTTATTTACTTTCGTTCTTTTTCAGAATCCTCTCTCTTCTCATGCCACAGAAATGTTTCTTTGCACTTGTCTGTGTTTCCCATGGAAAGTGCACTGATTAACAAATATAGATGTCTTACTAATCATGTGGTTCTCTTCCATGCACCACTTTTCCTTCTCTTGGCTTTCTTTCCTTTCCTGAAACCTTGTTTTATTTCACCATCCAGTGTCTATCTGTATTTCTGATCTGCCTCTCCTGAGACCACCCCTGACCCTAATACTTAAGGCAGCACCTATTAAGGCGTAAGTACTTAGTACAAGCATGTTTATCTTCAGAGAGTCCCCATCAGTTGCAGCTTTCTGTTCACTCACCACTTAGTAAGTGAATTTCCCTTACTTCCTGTCACCTTCAAACTCATAATATGAGCCATTTACTCCTTTCGCATTTTCTGCTACTTCATCTTTCACTGTGGCTTCCACCAGCATTTTCTTTTACATGCCTTTTCCCACAGTTTGTGACCAAATGTAGGAATTTCTGCCATTGTTATCCTTTTCAGATTCTCAATAGCCTCTGATGTTACTGATAGCTTCAACAATCTACAGTAATTGTCGGATGTTTTGCTTGGCTATCACTTTGTATCCTGATAATATTTTCAATATTTCCTTTGAAATTTCACACATCACTGATTTTCTTCCCTTTCTTCAACCTATCTATTTACAGAACTTCTCTCATTAATTTGGCACATGCATCTCTCTCTCTTCCTTTCAGGTTTGTTTGTGCTTCCATCTCAGCCTGGCCCTCTTGACACCTCTTGCCGAACTGCTTATTCCTTCCTCTTTCCTTCTATTTTCATTACTATTTTTCTGCCACTGTTGCTACCTAGGCAATCACTGTCAAGCCTTCAGAGGATTGTAAGCTGGACTTTGTGAATGTGCAGGGTCTGACAGTGAGCACTGAGTATCAGCAAGCACAAGAAAGGCCGACCAGTGTTTTCAGGTCAAATGCATGCTGAAATGAGAAATATGAATGACAACCTAAATGATTTGAATAAAAATTGGTACTGGCCTCCTCTGACCAGCAGAGATTGATTAATAGCTTGCTTTCCAGACCAGCTGTCCATGTGATGGTAGGAAGACATGAAAGAAAGATGTGATAAATTAGGGTACAACTGAGTGAGACCTTATTACCACGTTTCTGCATGATTGTAGTGAGTCATTCACTTAAAAATTCAGCTGCCCATCATTGCAATACCAGGAATAGAGACATTGCGTCTCCACAAAGACAGAGGTTGCGGGAGGACTTGTCATAGATTTCACAGCGCTCTGCTATTAGAAATGGATCTATAGAATCATAGAATGGTTTGAGTTGGAAGGGACCTAAAAGATCATCTAGTTCCAACTCCCATGCAACAGGCAGAGATGCCTTTCACTCAAACAGGTTGTTCAAAGCCCCATCCAACCTGGCCCTGAACATTTCCAGGGATGGGGCAGTCACAGCTTCTCTGGGCAATCTGCTCCAGTGTCTCACAACCCTCGTTGTGAAAATGTCCTCCTTATGTCCAAGATAAACCTATCCTCTTTCAGTTTAAAACCATTGCCCCTTTTCTGTCACAACAGGCCTTGGTAAGAAGTCTCTCTGTCTTTCTTGTTATTCCCCTTTCCTGATATTGAAAGGCTGCAATAAGTTCTCCCCAGAGCCTTCTCCAGGCTGACAACCTCAACTCTCTCAACCTTTCTTCACAGGAGAGGTGTTCTAGCCCTCTGACCATCAGGACTTGCTCCAAGAAGTCAATATCTTTCCTGTACTGGGGACCCCAGAACTGGGTGCAGTACTCCAGGCTGGGTCTCATGAGAGTGGGGTAGAGAGGGAGACTGACCTCACTCAACTTGCTTTCCAGGTTCTTCATTCGTGTTCCCCTTTATCTGTGCCTCTGCACAGAGACTCAATATGCTATAG
Organism: Amazona ochrocephala; assembly: GCA_039720435.1. Taxonomy (NCBI): domain Eukaryota; kingdom Metazoa; phylum Chordata; class Aves; order Psittaciformes; family Psittacidae; genus Amazona; species Amazona ochrocephala. Next base: position 58,207,474 of record CM077877.1, read on the forward strand.
CTGGATGGGCTGTCTCAGTGCAGCCTTTTTGAGACAGATATGTTCTACCTAAAGGCCCACCCCCTACAGTTCAGTTTTTTTCAGTGATGTAAGTTTTGCCCAGGTGTATTGCAGTTATTGCAGCACTTAACATCATGTTTTCTTCAACTTTACTTGGTTCTTTGAGTGTCTAGGGTGCTTTTTGTGCACAAACATGACTGGAGAATCACAGGCCACCAGCATTAGTTCTTTCTTGGCACAGCTATGTCACTGATGTACACCAGGCTAGATATTTACTTACCTTACTATTGCTGGCGAGAGATATTTTTCCCTGTCCTATGAGGTTATGGCTGTGCTGCTAGCTGCAGGTGTGTCCTGAGCTTTCAAGTGTTATTTGTTCCCCTGCTGTGACCAGTCATTGATGTCATTGTTGGCTGCTCCACCTCACTGGGTGACCGTTGTCTGTTATGTTCTGTTCTCTTTCAAGATTGAGGGCAGGCAGGCAACAAGAATTCAGAACAGCAAAGACCAATTTGAAATTGATTTGGTAATGCTTTTAATGCCATTCATTTTGATTTGTGCTCAGGACCATTATTGGCCTATTGCCACGGCAAAGTGTCAGCCACTGGAAGAATAAAACTGAAGCCCTTTTGGGTGCTCTGCATGCTACATGTTGGTGCAGGATTATGATGCTTAAGAGCTACAATAAAAGCAAACCAAAAAAACCAGTAAAAATGGTTGAAGTTCCATGCAAGTCACGAGGGCCACTAGCAAAGGTTGAAACTCCTAGCAGGCAAGTCATTCCTTGCACTAATGTTGCTTCACAGAAACAGAAGTATATAGGGCATTTATGGAACTCTCTAATATACCTAAAATGCAAATTAGGAGAGGAAGATAATATCAGCCTATCTCCCAGCCAAAGACAGCTTTTGGCACTGACCAGTATATACATTCAGAGATGTGAATACAACTCCTGACATGACTTCTCAGACTACACAGGAGATAATCCTGGGTCGGAGCAATGCCAGGCACAGCTACAGGTTGGGCGGGGAGGAGATTCAGAGCAGCCCTGCAGAGAAGGACTTGGGGGTGTGGGTTGATGAAAAAATGAACACGAGCCGGCAGTGTGCGCTTGCAGCCCAGAAAGCCAACCGTATCCTGGGCTGCATCAAAAGGAGTGTGACCAGCAGGTGGAGGGAGGTGATCCTGCCCCTCTACTCTGCTCTCGTGAGACCTCACTTGGAGTATTGTGTGCAGTTCTGGTGTCCTCAACATAAAAAGGACATGGAAGTGTTGGAACAAGTCCAGAGGAGGGCCACGAGAATGATCAGGGGACTGGAGCACCTCCGGTATGAAGATAGGCTGAGAAAGTTGGGGCTGCTCAGCCTGGAAAAGAGAAGGCTGCGTGGAGACCTGATAGCAGCCTTCCAATACCTGAAGGGGGCCTATAGGGATGCTGGGGAGGGACTCTTCATTAGGGACTGTGGTGAGAGGACAAGGGGTAATGGGTTTAAACTTAAACAGGGAAGGTTTAGATTGGATCTGAGGAAGAAATTCTTTACTGTGATGGTGGTGAGGCCCTGGAATGGGTTGCCCAGGGAGGTTGTGGATGCTTCATCCCTGGCGGCGTTCAAGGTGGGGTTGGACATAGCCTTGGGTGCTATGGTGTAGCGTGAGGTGTCCCTGCCCATGGCAGGGGGTTTGGAACTCGATGATCTTGAGGTCCTTTCCAACCCTAACTATTCTATGATTCTATGATTCTATGATTCTATAATGTCAAAGCCTTCAGCTGCCTGAAGTTAGCCACCCTGTATGATTTTTGATACTCAAGACTACTCTTGCCTGAGCCCAGCTTAGCTCCACAATGACACAGAGATGCCTGCCTAGCTGCTGCCATCATAAAGATGTCCTTGATGTCTTAGGATATGTCAAATGGCACTAGGCATCTACATTGAACTTGTGATTTCTCTGTAGTTCCTGTTATATTAAAATAATAGTTTACTTCCACCCAACAGGTTTTTAATCTTTTCTATTTAAGAGTCATCAGAGCGGAGAACATGTTCTTTTGACTGAGGAATCTGAAATAAATATAATGGTTACAGAATTCACTAGATATTTTGATAGTATTTAATAGAGATTTTTTATTATGGTTTTCTTATTGAAAAATGCAACATGCTCACTAGCTGCTAAAAAAAGTGAAAAAGTTTTAGATAGTGGAGAAGTCAGAGTCTACCTGGCATAAAGTTAGTGTGATTTAGGGTTTTATTTTCCAACACTAAGTAGAGACTTAATGATTCAATGGCTACATCCTTGCACTTAACTACTTCATCCTAGTTTTAAGGCACATCCAGGGGCAGCAACAGATAAATTTGTAAGCATCAGTAGGTATTGAATGAATTTTAATTGAATCTTTCTGTTGAAATGAGCAATAAAGGAATTACTAGTGCATCAACATTGTTGATAATTGATGATTAATAGATGTAATTTGCAGATCTAAAAGGGATTTATGTGTTGAACCTCATGTTAGGCTACAGATAACCTTTACACTGTGCCCATGCTTCCCCTATTTGAAGTCTGTGTACCATGTGCAACTAAAGACTGTCTTTGACAAGGCCATGCTCTGAAGACTCCAAGACATGTGCAGCCATGCCAGCATCCCTTGGAAGCTTGTTCCAGTATTCATCATCTTTGAAATGCTGTTTCATTTCTCAAATGAGTTAGTCGAAATCAACTTTTCTCTATGGTTCTTGCTTTGTCTTTTGCTCATATAGTTTGATAATCCCCATTCTACTACCTTTAAAGAAGCTATTTCAGATTCTGCTAAAACATTTCTTAGCCTTTCCCCCCCCCCCTTTTTTTTTTTTCTTTCCAATAGGCTAAGCAGATACAGATCTTTGAATTCATTTCAACAAGCCGCTTTTCCTGCCCTTTGCATACTTTCTTTGGAACTTCTTGGGACTCTTCCAAGTTTTTAAAATCTCTTCAAGCATGGAATCAGAGTGGAGACTTTAATGTCCATCCCATTAATGTTCTAAGTGTTCCTACTCATTTCTGTCCCTACTTGTTTTTTTTCCTGTTACATGCATATGAGGATGACATTAGCCCTTTTCATTGCAGTGTTTCACTTGAAGGTTATCCTGAACTACTTGTCTGTTGTGTTGCTCAAACTGGAGCCACAGTCTTTATTATTAGACTTGGAAAATGCTAAGTGACCTATTATGTAAATGCAATAGGCAATTAGTCTTTTGTTTCACATTTAAATTTGGTTTTTTCTAACTGGAGTTGTCACAAGACTTCAAGTCATGGAATTCTACTGATGTTCAAAAAAAATCAAAATCAGTGATCCAGTAATGCTTTTATCAACTCTTTCAGCATAGGGCAGGTAAATGAAGCCTCCTCACTTAGAAATATTTCCCCCAGATAGATGTTTTCTAATATTCTCTTCTGATAATAATACAATGAAAATTTCTTTATCACAATCCTGTAATAAAAAATAGAAAATCCTGTTTCTACTGAAATACAGAGAGAAATATTTGTTTCATTTACTGCATTGTTCTAAATCAGAAATCCTGCATTATTCTGAGATTTTTCACATTCCTTGTACACTTTTAAAACTTCTTATTTTTCATCTGGTTATGTTATTAATTATTTTGAGGAACTTATTCTCCCAAGGTACCAAATTTTGTTTGGGGTTGTCTTGAGTTTGCCCTTTGTGAACATCATCCATTTATAGTCAGTCTACAAATAAGAACCACCTTTCTCTGCAATGGTTATTTCACCTTTTTCCTCAGGCTGGCATTCCCATGTAGTGGTGGCTTTTGTATCAGAAAATTATCATGCAGGTTGTTTGGGAACTCTGACAACAGTTACGTGAGTAGTCCTAAACTGAAGTTTCCCACAACCACACAGTTTTATTTCCAGGTGTGATAATAAATAATTCATCCTAGGGTCCAGTTTGATTTGAGCTGATTTGGGTTACAATGGACCTCTGCTAGTAATGTGTCGCAGCTTTCTTTGTTGCCTCATTTATATTTCACGTTTAAATCTTGTGGTTATTGGATTTACTGATAGTTTTAAACAAAGTGACAGTGTCTTCAACAACCATTTTCTCTTGCCTGCTTCTTCCTCATCACAGTCTTTCTTCTTGATTGGAATTAATGTTTAAAACCTTCTGTTATGTATTTAAATGTTCAATAACTCAAGTCTTTAACACAGGTTTTAATGAATGAAGATCTATAGTCTCAGAGCCATTGCAAATTTGAATTTGCTTGTGATTTTAAGTGTTTTGATTTAAATATGAATTGATGATAGACCAGCACTTTCTAGTAAATCTGTTTTATCTGAATAGATAAAATAGGACTTTATCATGTTAGCAAATTCAGTTGGACTGGACTTCTTCAATGAGAGATTCTTCTTTTCCCCTTTCCTGAATGATTGCTGTATTCTTGAATTATATTATCCTCTGTGGAGGGATTTATATTCAGGTCAAAAGGACCTATGAGCAACAGAAGCAAGCTGTTGTTATAAGTTTGAGAGTCTGGGATTTATTGGAATGAACCTGAGACACTTTGAAAGTAATTTGAGTATTACATTCGATTGAAAAGCCCTTCTTTTTGGTCAGCTTGTTTGGACATACTCAGACAAATGCAAAAAGCCTTTGCAAGGAGGATATACACAACTGAATTGTGTGAAGCAGTTTTTCATAGGCTAGCACATACTGAAGATGACAAGGAGTTAACAAGCACTAGGCTATGCACTTGCATCCTCACCACCCTGATGGATGAGGCATCCAAAAAGCTGCAGCTGCGCAAGCTGGTGTCAACGAGGAGTAAATATTATTTTTGAGAAGTTAAGACAAAACAATCCTTTATGTTTTGAGGATTTATATGGCATCAAGGAGAAAAATGCCCATCTCAGAAAAATGTCTACCAAATTTTGTGTGGTAAACTGTGAATTCTGTTTGCTGTAAATTTATAGATTATTAATTACTTTCTTTATTTGACTTATGTAAAGGTTTTACAGACATGATCAGTCTCTGCATTCTGTAAATCATAATGACCATACAAGAAAAATGATACAAAATTATTTTCTCAGTAGAATCAGCATGGATTTCTTACTATTCACTGCTAAAAAGAGTACAAGTATTTGTATCTCCACAAATAATTTTCCAACACCAATATCCACTCGTATGTTTTGCTCTTCAGCGGTTGAGCTATTCTCAAATCAATCTATATGTTACAAATTAAAATAAAGCAAGCAGGTAAAAATGCTTTGTCAGAAGACTAGCTATAGTAAGTTAATGTAGACAGTTGGATGCCATCCACCTGGAAGGAGGAGCATATGGGAAAGTCAATATGCTTATTTTTCATCTCTTGTATTTTTGTTCGTGGTATAGCTGTTCTTGTTTCCCACTCTAACAAAGAAACTAAAGTTGCATTAAGCTTCTATTGTTGCTAGTTATAAAGTTTTAATATTTTATATATATGAAATGCATATATGCAAATTTGTAATTGCTGAATCAATACTGCTGTATTAAAAATGTATCGTAGTTACTGCGCATTTCAAGTTGTATAGATAATGAGATCAAAAACCCCTGAGATCAATACACAGTCTGGGGTACAAAAATTATTCTGAACATTTAGATCACTGTCTATGACAGGTCCAAGACTTTGGGATGCCCAGTAATTAAGGAATTACACTTATAGCAAACTACAAAATTTGTGTCTCCTTTGGGCTTCAGTCAATGCTGCCTTCCCATTTACAATACCTAGTTGCACTGTTGTCACATGAGAAGTCCACAGATCAAAAAAGCAAACTTGCTGGTTTGCCTCTCTGCTTCCTACAGTTCCGTGTTTCACCGGATACTCTTACTGCTTGTTCCCTTCTTCCCTTCTTGTCAGTCCCTTTGTTTCCACTCCCTGCCTTACATAGCAGGTAAAATAAGATAAAAGTCACTGCCATGTACAGTTTGCTTTTTTTAAGCCCAGTAAGCAGAAAAGCTAAGGAATGATCTCCTCTACTGCAGAAATATTATTCAAGGTTGAAAAGTGAAATTCTGTCTGGGAGATATTTCTTAATTCTTTGTTTTTTTCCCTATTTTCCATTTTTGTATTCTTGTCTACATTTGTTGTCACCTTTCCCTTCTTTCTGGACAGATTTCCTACTCTATTTGTTATTCAACATATTTTCTGGTTTCATGAATCTTTGTACAGGTTTTTTTTTTCTTTATTTTTTGAACATTGATTATCACTTCTAGCCTCTATCTTTGACCCAACTTCTAGGGTTTCTTTGGCCTTTTTCTCACTTGTCATTCCCTACCTTTCTTTCCCTGATATTTCAGAGTGTATTCCTCTCCACTTACCTTCCATTTTATGGTTTTGTTTTTTTTTTTTTTCTTTTGATTCCTCTTTTCTTTCTGTCCTTTCATTTCTCCCTATTTCCCCCCTTACTATTAATAATCTTTTGATATCTATGTCATTGCTACTGTATTCTTCTGCCTGCCCATCTTCCCTCTCATTCAGACTTCTTGTCTTGATCTGGGAATTGACATCTATGTGTTCATGTGGAGAGCTGGGATAGCCATGTCTGGAGAGGAGATATAGAAGAGCAAGAGGATATTGTTAGGGTGATGACAGGAATGCTGCAGGTTGCCAGTTGGGTTTACATACAACCAATTTTAGCAATTGCATGAGACCCTGGGGGAATTATCTTCATTCTTTACTATATGAGTTATTTTGTAGCAATTGCAGAGTATGTTGAGCCCAGGCATGCACATTAGCCACTCTATCCACTGCAGCAGATAACCAGCACTAATAGGCTGCTGGAGGAGATGGCAACTTTTAATTCCCCTGCCTGCTCTGCTGTGTGCTATGCTGCTCTCAGCCCTGTGCTGCGGTCTGCTTCTTCTGGTAACAGGATGGGATATGCAGGTGAGACTAGCACCAGGCTGCAGGGTTAAAGACCTGGGAAGAAAGAGGTTGTGTCTGTCCTCAGTACACTGGGTATTAGGAAACATAGCATAAAATTGAGCTGATGTTGAGCTTCTTGGAAGAAGGGAGCCATGCTTATGCTTTCCTGCACATGAATAGGGCACTGTGTTTAACCCAAGAATGAGAACAGAAGAAGACCACCCTGCCAGGCAGCTGTGCTGTCCAGCTATCTGTCTGTCTATCCCATAGGATGCATTTCACACTGCTTTCTCTTTGTTTTGCTCATAACTAACCTTGGTGTCATTGCAGGCCATGGTATCTGCTCATGTGGCCGATGCATTTGCCAGGACGGGTGGTTTGGAAAGTTGTGCCAGCATTCAAGGAAGTGCAACATGACAGAGGAGGAGAGCAGAAGTCTATGCGAGTCTGCAGATGGCATATTATGCTCGGGGAAGGGTAAGAACTGGCAGCTGAGCCCCTCCATGTCAGTGCCCCTCCAGAGGAAAAGCATCAGGTTCTGGAAGACTAATATTCTTGGCTGTGGGTCATTGTTTAGTAACCCTTTCTTTCAAAGGCACCTATTATTAAAAGGATGTTATATTTGGCTCCTTAATGCACTTACATCCATTTTGTCAAACACCCACCACAGCCATACGTGTTTAGTAATGTTGCTGTCCTATGCAATTTGTTAAAAGCATATAATTTCCTATGTGTGTTTATCTGATGGTCTGCGTTGAACAGCTGTACATTATAAACTGTTAGTGTTCCATCCAGATTGAGGGACAGAGGCATTGCCCACACTTCAGTGGGCAAGACGACAAATGTATCATCTCAGGCAATGGTAAGTGGCAGAAAGTATGCAACAGCAACTTTTGGTATACATGATCACCTCCCTCCTCAGCAGAGCAGCAAAGTAAAGGCAGACATCTGCAGCCCCCACAACAGAATCCCGCAAGCTCTCTTGTTTACTAAATTTTTATTCATATGGTTGCATTAGTTTGGATTATTTTGGGGAGGGGGTTGTGCTTTTTTTTTTTTTTTTTCCCCCAGCTATGAAAAATATTCCCAGGGAGGAATGAAATTTAGAAAATGTTGATAATTATCTGAAACTGTTCTCTGAGGTTTTCACCTTGCAGTCTTTCAGGCTAGAAAATTGCATTACTGGAAAGAAGGCTTTTTAGCTCCCCCATAATGCAAACTGCCTATTTTTGTAATATAATATGTCTGAAAGAGACAAAAATGGGTGGTGGGCCTGGCTGGAGGCTAAAATGCACTCACTCCAGACTGGATGTGCCATTTCCCTTGTTCATATGTCCCTTGCATAGACAGGGAAGAAGCCTACCAGCTAGAAAAAAACCCAGTTAGGAGCCTTTTACATCAGGCAGATTTACAGCTGTCTCTTTAGTAACTCTTGCTTCAGTGCAAAGGCAATTTAAATGAGGCTTCCAGCCTGGCCTTCTTCTGTCTGTATTATCACTTATCAGAATTCTCCCCTACCACACCTTTTTATTTCGGCTTTTTTCTCCCCCTTGTTGCAGTGTCATAGAAAATGATCAAGTTTCACTGTCTATCGTTTCCACAGATGTGACTATCTTTAATTTAGTATATGTGTAAGAGGATTGCACCTGGATAGGAGCAATCTCAGGCACAGCTACAGGTTGGGCAGAGAAGAGATTCAGAGCAGCCCTGCGGAGAAGGACTTGGGGGTGTTGGTAGATGAGAAACTGAACATGAGCCGGCAGCGTGCACTTGCAGCCCAGAAAGCCAACCGTATCCTGGGCTGCATCAAAAGGAGTGTGACCAGTAGGTCAAGGGATGTGATCCTGCCCCTCTACTCTGCTCTTGTGAGACCTCACTTGGAGTATTGTGTGCAGTTCTGGTGTCCTCAACATAAAAAGGACATGGAACTGTTGGAACAAGTGCAGAGGAGGGCCACGAGGATGATCAGGGGACTGGAGCACCTCCCGTATGAAGATAGGCTGAGAAAGTCGGGGCTGTTCAGCCTGGAGAAGAGAAGGTTGCGTGGAGACCTCATAGCAGCTTTCCAGTATCTGAAAGGGGGCTATAGGGGTGCTGGGGAGGGACTCTTCATTAGGGACTGTGGTGAGAGGACAGGGGGTAATGGGTTTAAACTTAAACAGGGGAAGTTTAGATTGGATATGAAGAAGAAGTTCTTTACTGTAAGGGTGGTGTGGCACTGGAATGGGATGCCCAGGGAAGTTATGAATTCCTCCATCCTTGGCAGTGCTCAAGGCGAGGTTGGACATAGCCTTGGATGACCTGGTTTAGTGTGAGGTGTCCCTGCCCATGGCAGGGGGATTGGAACTAGATGATCTTAAGCTCCTTTCCAAAACTAACTATTCTACGATTCTAGGATGCCGAGTTACTGGAGAAATGGAGTTACTGTGATTTACTGCAGAAGTTAACTACTCTTACTGTTGGTGTCCCTGTGATATTATTTTTTTTAATATAAAGTATGAAGGTGGGGAATATACTCATAATCAATAAAATGCACTATATAAGAATCTAAATATAAATGTGAAAAATTATTTTGTCATTTAAAATATTTGTATTATTTGCTACCTTTTTGTAAGTATGGCCAAGAGGTATTTATTCCAGCCTATTGAATTCTCTGAGAACAATTAGCTTTAAACATGTGTATCAAGGCTACAATTTACTTTGAGGCTTTTGAAGTATATAGTCTGGCAGGAATTTGCAGAGACATCGGGGATGTTTTCCCTCTCTTGTCTATGCTGCCAGGGATTGGTTTGGGATGTGGTCACTGATATAGGCTCGAGCAGCCTGAAAGTTGCTCTGGTTTGTAACCTGCTGCAGGCAGGTAGTGCTTTTAAACCTGACTACATGAATGGTGGCTCCAAAAGACCCGATTTTCTAAGGCAGTAGCACTCTGTTGGGTAGCATTTATTTTCTATGGGAATTGCAAACCTGACCCTAAATCCATACTCAGTAGAACTAGGGGATTATTTTAATTTTTAGGTTTCTTCAGCCCCCAACACAAGTAAACTTCTGGTGTGACCGAAGGTTTCCTTGAGGGCAGTCAATATAATAAAGCTGTGTCATATTAGGTGCTATAGCAGCTTTGTTGTGGGAGCAGCTGGTCATACGTGAGTGCTTGTCCTAGCAGAGAAATACCTACATAAGACAACTTTCAGAAGCATGTAGTCAGTGAACACCAAGGAGGCTACAGTCTCCTGCCCCTTCTCTGACCAGGATGGGTTTTTATGTTTAAGGCAGAACTATTCTTGATGCTTAAATATGTACCTGAAAAATCATACTTTAAAATGTTGTTCATAGCTAGTGTGACCAGCACTATCCAGAGGTCAAAATGACAAATTGTTCTTTCTGTTTCATTGCATTGAGCAATACGTAACCATTACTGGTCAAATAAAAGGGAATTTTAAACCCATGGACTAATGGTGGCTATTCTGTCTCGGCTGGAAACCTAGCCAAGATATGCAAATGCTAAAACGGATTAAGGGAACTTGAGTTTCTGTATGTAGGAGTTATGGACTCTAAGGAGTCCTGGTTTTCAGCAGGCAACTGCTGAGCACCATCAGAAAATTACGCTCTGCTAACACAAGCAGAGTTGGGCATCCACATTCCTAGGGTGTTCTCAGAATCTTGGCTTGCTGACGGTGCCACCTGTAGTAAAAGCTCTTCCGAAGGAAAACAGCAACACCCACCACGCTGCTGCCTCCCTGGCAGTAAATGTAGGGCTGCAGATGGCTACTGTAACAGTGCAGGATGTAGGCTAGGTAATGAGCCAAAGCCTGTGTGAGGGGATCTGGCTGGGATCCCAGGGAACACCCTGCAACTCATTAGACTTGTTTTAATTAAACTGAGGAGCCTCCCAGAGCAGCATTCTCTGTTCAGGGAAAAGACTTGATACATTTATTCTCCCTAACAGATTTTCCATTATGGATTCTGATCTTCCTTGGTTGACGTGGTGTTAAATTTGCTGTATCTTCTGCAAAATAGATTTAAACATCATGGGCATCCCTCAGTAGCAGCATCGGTGCTCGCTTATGCAGAATCACTTCAGGTTTGTCACAATGTCGTGCTCTTATTGACTGCTCTAATTTCACTGAAATTCTCATACTATTCATCCTTTTCAGCCGTCAGCAGCTTGTAGTTTGTATAAACAGAAACATTCAGTTTAAATTACCCTCAAATATATCTTAGTATATCTTTTATCCAGCAACCATGCAGCATCTATGCTATCCCTCCTGCCTCTTTGTACAATGGCATTTTTCATCCTTGCGGGGAATGTGTTTTCTGTGCCCATGGCTCAGTGAGCAATACTAAGAACTCACGGAAAAAGTAGATGCTTATCCAGATGCTCCCATCCCCAAATGTCCCAGTAGCTGGCTCTCTCTGTATGTATTTACATGTCGCATATGTTACAAGTTAAAACAGCACTTCTCTGAAATGAGGCATTGAGTTAAATTTTGTCAGTAAACACTGAATTGCTTTCACTTTAATTAAAAAAAAAAAAAGGTAGATACTCTGCTGGAGCTATTCTAAAGGTTTAAAGAACTAAGATTGAGTGATCAGGGACACTTCGGTATTTATGGGAAAAACCTATGGAATATTGGTTGATAGTGACAGATCAATTTTTGAATTTATTTTTTTTTAAACATATTTAGATTTTTCCCATGGAGTTTATTCACAAGTCACTGAGAGAAGTGAAAAGGTGAAAAAGCATCTAGTTCCAACACCTCTGCCGTGGGCAGGGACACTTTCCACTTGACCAGGTTGCTCCAAGCCCTGTCCAGCCTGGCCTTGAACACTGCCAGGGATGGGGCATTCACAACTTCCTTGGGTGATCTGTTCCAGTGTCTCACCACCCTCACAGCGAAGAACTTTTTCCTTATACCTAACCTGAACTTCTCCTGTTCGAGTTTAAACCCATTCTTTCCCCCTTGTCCTCTCGCTACACTCCCATCCTTGTAGGTCCCCTTCAGGTATTGGAAGGCTGCTACGAGGTCTCCATGCAGCCTTCTCTTCTCCAGGCTGAGCAGCCCCAGCTTTCTCAGCCTGTCTTCATACAGGAGGTGCTCCAGCCCCCTGGTCATCCTCGTGGACCTTGTAGCCAAGCTTCCTTCATATTTTCTTTAATATTGCATTAAAAACGTTTGTGGCTTTGTACTGGAATCATTCTGGACATTTTGCAAGAGGGGTAGAATTTTCAACTGCATCAAACTAATTTATAAGCATGTTCTGTTGGCTTCTTTGGTGACTTTGTTTAAATCCTGCCTCTCATAACTGAAAACTATGTGTATATTTGTGCGTTATTTGTTGTAATTCATTTGGTTTTTGACATTTTTGAATTGATTTGTGCTGTAACCAGTTCATAGGCCCACAGAAGGAATTTTTTGCTTAGCAGTTACTAAGTGTGTCACCTCAGCATTTAAGTGTCTGAACTCCGTACAGGGTCGGCAGCTGAGGATAGGTTCTGTACTAGCCAACTCTCTTCAGCTGGGTGTTGGAATCATCCAGGAGGAATTACCATTTCCTAGTGACATTTTTAGTTGCAGAAAAACCTTTCTTGCAGCCTTCTGACTCTACAGGCTTCCTGAGACATGGTTGCCTTAGGGCAGCTGTCCCTTTCTGGAATTCAGAACCATGAACCTTCTTCTGAAGGTAGGGATGGCTCTGAGTCTTCCTTTAAAGGGAGATTTCTGGTGTTTGGTAGGTTGCAGCATTGCACAAATGTCACCGTGAATGTCACCCCCTTTGCCTGTGGGGGTGCAACCTGACATCCCTGAGGGGAAGAGCTGCTTATCCCAATGAGGGGCACTGGGGTACTCTGTAGAAATGAGCAAACTGCTAAGTCACCGTTATGTTCGCAACGTCTTTCCGACCTAGAGCAAATTCCATGGAGTGTAGAGCAGTTTCTTTTGTAGTGATGAGTATTTGAGAGGGTCTGTTTGGCACCCCTGGTCTTTTATGGCCTCACCCCTAAAGATTTTAGATGAGGAGGAGGGCCATTTTCTTCCTGGGTGCAATTTTATTGCCTTCAGTAACAGTGGGTCAGGGACAATTTGAGCTTTTCTAGCCAAAAAAAAAAGCAGTTACTGGGAAGAGTATCCCTGATTGTAGGCCTCTGAAACCAAAGAAAAGCTTCAAAATGCAAGTCCTGATTAAATGAAATAGCAGAATCAAAGTGTTAGTAGTAACGTCCCACCATACTGTCATGTCAAGAGTTCCTTTTGTTCAGAAAGCTTTTAGCTTGATGATTTTCTTTTACGCAGTAGCTTCTAAAGCAGCAGTTTTGTGCCTATGAGCACATGTGTGTGTGTGCACATGTGTATCTGGGGCTGTTATTTTCTACTCTGAAAATGCCAGTGCTCTTTGTAATGTTTTTTTGTGATTTCAGGTTCCTGCCACTGTGGAAAGTGTATTTGTTCACCACAGGAGTGGTACATTTCGGGTGATTTCTGTGAATGCGATGACAGGGACTGTGACAAACACGATGGTCTCATTTGCACAGGTACAGTACAGGCTAACACTTACTTGCTTCAGGAAATAGATTGTGTTAATGGGAATTATGTTAAACAAAACCCGGCTTCTTCCTCCACTGACGGAGGAAGTGCATTTGCTGGTTATTCAAACCTGCTATAATTGTTTCTTTGTGCAGTGTGATAATCAACTTAAGGTTTCAAAACACCAGTTGAAAGCCTGAGTATGAATTTACATAAGTAAGCCAGCTATGAAATCTATCAAGACTTTTCACTGTAACAGACTACAATTTACTGCTTTTTGGCAAAAGACACGCAGCATGGACAGGACATTTTGATCATGAGATCTCTTTAGCTTTTGTTCTCTTACTGGATTTTCTATGTACATATTGCTTTTAAGTCATAGACAAAATTCTCTTGTCTGATGCTCTCTGGTAGGTGAGTGGCATAGCTGCGTGGGTTAACAGAGCTTCCTGGCAATCAGACAGTTCTCAGTGGGAGGCTGAAATACCTGACAGTTTTTCTTATGACATGATGGTTAGTGGTTAAAGCAGCTTCACCTTAATATTGTCTGAGAGTTCAGTTGGCAGATGTGGATAGAAATGGGTAGGCTGCCACCAAACCCTCATGACAAATCTAGTGACAAGAAGGAACACGGGAATTGTAAATTAACTCACTGGCTGCTTCCTGTTACAAAGCTTAATTTTTTAAAATCTTTGCTGAGCAATTATTAGATGTGGAGGAAATCTGCAAGCCAATTAGAGTGAAAGTGGGAGGGCTGACACTCGTAAATTGTGTCTCCCAGCTACTCCTATTAGCAAGCGTCCTTTTCTGGGGGTTAGTGCCCAGAATAGAGGCAAGGAGTCTTCAGCTTCAGCAGCTCTTCCTGGATTCTCATAAAGTCAGTGGGAAGACTCGTCAGGTTGGAAACCCAGGCTGTAGAAGTCTCCAGCTAAGCATCCAGGAGTCATAAAAAATATGTAAATAAAATGAAAGTAACCTTTCCCCAATGCAAAATAGGGCCAACACATTTTTCATCTAATAGGGGGTTTGAGATATTATTTATTCTTATAGCACTTCTGCGAATTTAGGTTTAAAGTTTTTCATTTTCAAATTGATGTTTTTATTGGTATTCTGTTTGTAACTTTTTTATGTCCTTTTCTTTCTACATGATAGTTAAAAGTAATCTTGGTTTTCCTTGTACCTGGAGGTACAGTGTGAACACTGAGCCTCAGCTGGGTACAAGTAGTGGTGGCATAATTGAAATATTTGCAATTCTGCTAATGGAGTTATTGAGAGAATGTTATTAATGCTTTGTAAGTATAGGTTTGGGGTGGCTTCTTAATGCAATGGTACAGTAATTGCTTCCTTCCAAAAAAAACCCCTAAAACATGTGGGGGAAACCATAAAGGAACAATGCAGACTTAGCATGGCTTTTTACTTCCCATAAAACACGTTTTAATGTAGTACATTTCAATTATGATAATTGCCCTTTATTCATTCTGTTCTAGGCAATGGTGTTTGTAGCTGTGGAAACTGTGAGTGCTGGGAAGGATGGAATGGAAATGCTTGTGAAATCTGGCTGGGAAGAGAATACCCTTAACAAAGCCCATCAAAGACTGAGGAGGTTTTTTGTTTGTTTTCCTTTAGGCTGCTAGAACATTTCATTTCAGAAGTACTCAGTATGTGGGTGTGCATGCATGCACACTTACATGGGTGTAAAAGCTTTAGAACACTCATCTGAGGGCCTGCTCTGTAAACAAATGCATGACAGAACTAAAAGAAGAAAATTTAAACTGCTTTGGGAGCTGGAGGGTCCAGGCTCTAAAATGTGAAGTCATGAAATACTATAAAGGCCCTGAGGATCTTTCCAGAGTATTTTGGTAAATTCAGTGGGACTGAGATTACACCCATCATTCTTATTTCTTGAGCAACCTTTGGAAGAGGTGCAAGAAAGCCCTTTTACTAAACATTATTTACTCGGTTGTCACCTCTCTGTATCAGTATGCAACAACATTACTCCTGTAGAAGTGCAGCACTAGTTGAATATTTGTCAAATGATTAATTTGATTCATTTTGTGGTGTTTGACAAATACATTTTTTGGCCCTTTTTTATTTTCCAACAACAATTTCTGATTACGCACCCGCTCGTAAATTGAGAAAAGCTGTAAAGAAGATTATACAAATATTAATTATTTTTTTATTTGGTCAAAGAATTGTATTTGGATAACTGTGGTCCAATTACCTGACAGCCATAGACTGAAGACCCAAGGTGCTGGAACAGACCCTTGTCCATAAAAGAACTTCTTAGTTTCTATGGTTAATGTGTCAATAAGTTGATTGTCTAGTCTACGTACTATGATACTTTCAAATATATAACCTATAGGAGTATAAGTAATGAAACTAATAGAGATATAAATGTATGATTATGTATTCTGAATATGTATCCTGCAACTCATATGTATTTTTATCATACTGTTCTATGTATGTACAGTTGCCTCTTAAAAGTAAAGCAAATGAAAATTTGTTATACTAATAACTTTTAGGATGACAATTCTGTACGCTATTAGAAATAACTGTTTGGAACAGATTGCACTGTCACACATGGTATTCATTGAATATAACTGATTTTATAGAAATAGGGAGCCTGAAGGTCAACTGACTTAAAAAATCAGCTACGCTATTCAGTAGCCGGGTCTCAGCCAAAGATGTTCAGACGATAGCAACAAAGTAATTAAAGTCTTAATGCAGTAAATACAAACAAAGCAGTGGTATGAACAAAAATTTTATTTTTATTTTCCAATGGTGAAATGCTGCTCAGTGTGAAATTCACATTGAGTTATGAACGATGCACAACTATTGGGACTTCCCTAACTTATTTACATAGGAGTCTCTATTTTTTTTTTACATGTAGATTTGGCAGCCCTTGAATTCTTTAGAGCAAAAAAAGATACATACATTTTAGGTTCAGAAGTGTTTACATTTTGTGAAACCATGGTTGAGCAAGAAATTGTTTAAATGGTTGGACAATATTTCTTTTTAATACCAAACTGTAACATTGCGGTTTAGGTGCCAAGGTCCTGATTTTTGGAGAGGTACATGACTCAGGAATAAGGGAACTATATATCAACCTAAAAAGGAATTTCCATGATTAGCCTAGAAATTACTTTTGTTTTAAAAACGACAATTTTGAAATAGGAAAATACAATGGTACAGGACATGTAACAGAATGCAAAAATTTTGAATATTCCCCCTTCCCATGTAATTTGCCCTTTCTTACCCATTTTTTTTTTCCTTTACTTGGATTCTTTTTCTAAAGTTTATGAAACACATGTTCTCAGGGAGTATAATCACCAGACATCAATGCATAACTTCTAGAAAAGCTATGCGGATAAATAATGAGACATACATCCCAAAGCTGCTAGCTGCTCTCTTCTTAAGTTATCAAATTATCAGGCAGCGTTCTAAAATGTATCTATACAGTATAAAGAACCTTCAAAGTAAAATTCATTTTGAAATTATAGAGCTTAACAGGAACATTTTCCTAGATTTTACCATGTATGCATTTTGTCAACCCTGGTGTCTGGAGAGCACACATTGTTGGTTTTATTTATGAATACCTCTGACCTGAATCATCTCATAATCACTGTTTTTTCACATATACATTCATCTGCTGAATCAGAGTATAAATAATGAAAGATATAAAGTTTCCCTTGATTTCCTTCCATTTGTATTTAGTATTATAATAAGAAAATACTAGATAATCAAGACTCTCTCTACAGTCAGTAGATGCCTTTTAATAGTTCCATGGCATGATAAGCAAATTTATATATCCCATATATCAGCTATGGTATTTCAGGTATTCATATGCATAAGCACAATTCTTTAGAGGGTTGCAATGTCATACGTGATGCATTTTACTTTGTATTTTGCTTTCATTTTAAATTTATATATCTAAAGAGTGTAAGATGATTCTGATTTCTAGTTAGATTTATTTTATTTTTTTTTAAAACCCAATCAAATCCAACATTTTGGCTACTGGATGGATTATGTAGCCACAGCATTTCAAAAAATGTTATCCAACTCATTTGTTAAGGTACTTATAGAAAAAATAGTAGAATATTCTAAGACAGCTACTGTCAGTGGTTTGTTAAAATGCAAATTAGCAAACAAAATGGTGCTATTGCTATAAACCTTGAAGTATTAACTAAGACTACTAAAAGTATAATGTATGCATAAATTCCTTTCTGATTCTTGTAATTTTTATGATGTTGTTTGAACATTCCCCCCACTCTTCATGCTAAGGTAACTGGTGATGTAACTCCCAGCAGATCTATTTTGTGGCTCATTTCCTTGCTAGAAAATGAGATCAGAAGGAATAGGATTATTATTCCACACATGTGAAAATAATAACTGTATTAATAAATTGTGATTTTGCACCTCATTCCCTGTGATGGCAATTCCAGATACATAAACTGTAAAAGCAAGAAGAGGTATAAGGGAGTGGAACATAGTGCTTGATTCTTCATACCCAATGACTGTAAAATCTTGCTTTTAGGCCTGTGGCAAAAGGCAAAAGATGACAAAACCAAATTGGATGTATTTTGTACTGGCTGGATTTATAAAACTTATAAACAAAAGACACTATAGTCTTTCTTTCTTTCTTTCTTCTTCTGAGAGAAAGAGCACAATCCAGAAGTGTGCCAAATGCTTCTACAATCAACTTGCAGGATTATGCCTACTGTATATAATATATCTACAATATCACCTATAAACCAGCTGTGGACTAATTTCCTTCTGTAAATTACTGACATACTTGTGACCCTTTTTTCACTTTGTAGCTAAATGGCATGAAGAAAGCTAAGTTGAATATTTCTGTGACTAAGTAATAGAAGAAAAACTTTATTATGTCTTTAAAAATAAGTCATGGCATTTGCATTAGTCATCACAAAACCCCCTTGTTATTAGACATTTTAAAAAGCATCGCAGAGAATAGCAGCTTATCTAAAGGGGCTTTTAAAAGAAAGATAATCTCCTTACTTAGTCTAATTTTACTTGCATTCCCATTTGAACAGAGCCGAATAATTTCTTCTTCATACCAATAAACAGATAGAACAAGATAGATGCACTTTTAATGCATGGACCAAACTGCCTGCTTTCATACCTCATTACTTACACTGGTTTAAAACCCAGATCGAAAGGTTCCTTATATATATATATATATATATATATATATATATATATATATATAAAAAAAAAGTCAGAGTTCTTAGTGTTGTTTCAGGTATATACCATTGTCAAACTGAATTGCTTTATATTCTGAGGGGAGGTGTGTGTGGGGAGGGTGTTAAGAACCAACCTGACTCTACACAAGTTAAAGTTTATGAAAATGACAGTATATTAAAAAATTATTTGAGAGTGGCTAAACCCCCCAGTAAATTAAGCAGAAGCGGTGTTATGTGAACGAAAAAGCACTTAAAAGCTATAGACACCTTTCCAGAGGCCCTATCATGTGAACAATCTCATAAGGATTCTTGTGTATTTATAAAATCTTTGAAGTGCAATACACCCGTGCTTTGTTGAAGTAGTTCCTATCTGCTTAAAACTGGATGTCTAAAACTGTGCACGTGTGACTGACTTTGCCAAATAGAACTGTAGCTGAAATACAGGTTAAGAAAAGAAAAAAGGAAAGACAGAATGACTAGGTGCAGTGTTAACATATGAAATGGCAAGACGAGGTTGGATTGCTGTGCAAACAGTCTCTCAGAGATTAGATAAAACCTAGAAGAAGAACAAAATACAAAGCAAGCATGCAAAAGATCTGGAATGCTGCAGATTCACAGACAGCTGGACATGTAAGTACAAAAACCCCAGTCTGTAAATACAAATTGATTCCATCAGGTTTAGTATACAGTACTTTAGTAGTAACAGACAGTTGAAAACAGCTTTCGCTTAACAGCAAAATTAATTTTAGAGGGAAGAAAATGGTGAAGTCTCATCCTGGAGAACAGCAAGAGAGGTATTATATTAAGGAGCTAAAATTTTCTTTGGCATGGTAAAAGGGGAGAACTGAGTTTGCCAACCTATTTACATGAAGTTTCACCATCCTGTGGCCAGTGCAATGATGTTTTGCACACTCTACTTCTTACATAAACTTTTTTATTGTTTTCTGGTATGCCTTCATATAAATATTTTATTCATCATGTTGAATCTGTGTATACAACAAATAAGAATAAACACAAATTGTACAATGCAGACAAACTCTTTGCATATATGTATGTAAATTTAGTAATACTGACCAACAGATCTTTGACAGACACAACCTACTACATGCAGTTCATCTTTGCCATCTTCCCATGCAACATATGAGACAAGACAAAATTAAAGAGAGGAAACAAAGCACAAAGACCCCTTTGCCATGTTTAAACAGACTGTAGAAAAAATATTTTTAGGACATCTATTCAGTGGATTAAACTCACATATGGATTTAGCCCACAGAAATAAAAATGGAAACTGAGAAAAAAAAAGCTGTATTATTTCCAGTATGTACTAACTGCTTACAAAAATGAAATCGTGCCTTAATTATAGCCTCCCAAGCTGGTTTGCAGATCATAATGATTCAGGATCAGAAGTTTAATGTTGAAAACAATTCTTATGTAGCATCAGGCCATGAAGCAGAACCTCCTTGCATGGCTCAGCCAGGTCTCCAGCCCTGCTCTTCCCAAGCTTTCACATTGGGAGAGTAAAAAGACAGCAGGATGAGACATGAACACATGTATTCCCTCCTCCTGAACTCTTACACAATCCAGGCAAGAGAGGAAAGATTGTAGCCTTCAGCTGTATTATCTTAGTCAAAATATTGTGGGAAAGCCTGAGGCCTCATCAGGGACCCAGCAGACAGTACAACATCAAGACTGCTGCCTCCCATTGGTCCTCCAGATGCAGAGCAAGCTCCCAGCTCACCATGTAGGTTGCTTTGGTTTGGTTTTGTTTTCTCAGGGATGGTGCACAAATCCCACTGGACCGGGTGAGATGAGAAGGGTGCACCAAAGTTTTTAATAAAGTGTTGTTTTCCCCAAGCACGCATATTTAGTGCTAGCAGGCAAGGGCACAGTCTAAGTCAAAGTTTCTCTGCACTTTTATCACAGTATTAGAGTAGGTTTGTACTTTATTTTTTTTATCTCCATGGATAGTGGGTTTCATGCTTAACTCATTCCCTCCCTTGAAAGACCCGACATCAAGTGTTAGCTTGCTGTTCTCATAGTGCATACATAAACAAGGAAGTCTGGCCTACAAAAAAAAATATATATATATTATAGCAGCTTTACAGTAGCCTCCTAGAAGAGTGCACTAAATGTTGCTTATAAAAACAGAACACGTTTGAAAACTAGCATGAAGAGTTCATTCAGACTGAATAAGTTCAGCTGAGAAGAGAGGGAGTTTGAAATAACCTGCAGTCTCTGCTAGGGACTTCAGCACAATGATGTGACAAAACAAACTGCCAGAAATACAGTGCTAAAAACAGAATGCGTGATTTCCAATTTTTTTTTGTCTTTAAATATCAAGGTAACAGCAAGAGGTCAAGAGAGCATTGCCACACAATTTTCTGGACTGAGGTACAGTTTGGTCCTTGTTGCCCTCTCTGAGAAACAAATACCCTCCTAAGCATACAGAGAGTACCCATATTTTTAGTCTTCTGAAAGCTTGTGACTAAGCTTGTAACACTTCAATGGCATCTCTGTGGCATTCTATAAATCTCCCTCCCGCCTTAACATTGGTTTAATTGTTCGCAAGTGGCAAACTCAAAGGGTTGATGTTTTTTCTGGTAATATGATCCAAGGCTTCAATTTTATACTGTTTTTGATTTCTTCTAGGTTCATGTAGGAGAAAGTACAGTATACAGAGATCAAGGCAAGGCACCTTCAATCTAGCAATTTGGTGGGCGTATTATCCTAGGAAGCTGGGGGGAGGTATGTACTGGGATATCAGTGAGATACATAGGACCGGACTTTGCATGCTTAGCTAAAAGGAAAAACAAAGGTTTGCAATATGTCCAGTTTTAAAACTTTTTTTTTAAAACATCAGAAATATTAAACTATAATTTGTAACTACCCTTTGCATTGGTGCTGCAAAAAAGAACACAACGACACCCTTGCCCATGCTTTGCTAAGTAGGAGTGGGATTCAGCCAAAAATA
Source organism: Amazona ochrocephala (assembly GCA_039720435.1). Lineage (NCBI taxonomy): Eukaryota > Metazoa > Chordata > Aves > Psittaciformes > Psittacidae > Amazona > Amazona ochrocephala. The sequence goes on from CM077877.1 coordinate 58,229,060, forward strand.
ACAATGGCATTAAGTTCAGTTCCTTATAAACAGGAAAGGATTATATTCGAAATGGATTTAGGTAGCACAATTCTGGTTAGTCTTACTTTCTTTTTCTCTTTTTTTAACTGGTGGTGGTTGTTTTTCAAACAATGAAGATTTAGTAGATGAAAAATGAGCCTTAATTCAGGCCTACAAGGCCTACAAAATTCTTTGGACCCACTTTCCCAAAAATGAGTGGGTCTTGCTCGCTGGGCAAGGCAAATGTTACCATTACCAGTAAGCCTGTGATATGTATAAAACACACACACAAAAAGAAACTAAAGGGGGATGCCAAACACTTGTTTCAGAAAACTTCCTGTTGGTCGTGTTTGACACTCTTCCCTCCACTATAATGCCAACCTCAGAAGCACAGTATCTGCTCTAAAGAGTATTCACATTTAATCAATATTGTAAGCCAGAGACAACAATCCTATTCTTTATAGATGTAATTTGGACTAATAGATTTTTGAAGGCTTCCTGATTCCCTGATTGCTTTCAAAACTAAGCCACCGGCAACACTTAAGTTATAGAGAAACACAATCCCTGCAAAAGGTTACAGACAGTGGAGCGAGCAGCCTTATAAAAAAGGGAAGAAGAGAAATCCATAATAGCACAGGTTTACAGCATCTAACTAGAAATTACTTGATTATTTGTGTGCTACAAAATAGAACTTAAACACATGGATTTTGCTGAAACTGGACTCAAAAAGGGATTATGGGCAATTGTCAGCAGGCAAGGTATCAAGTGTACTTGTGAAGTATGTCATTCACATGAAGTGTCACAGTCACAGAAAAGATATTAAAAAGGCATTCCAATATCTGGTAGGGCATTCCATGGTCTGAGTTTAGCTGGTTCATCCAGGTGTCTTCTTGTTGTGGGTGGAGCTACATGTTGAGATTTATCCACTTGCAACAACTCAGTTCAGAAACAGCAACGGGCAAGTCTGTGACTTGCCACAAGCTGATCCACAGACACTGCAGCGGGGAAGTCTGGCAAGGATAAATGGCTCAACTGTACTCGGGATTCAGTAAGTCACAACACCTGTGAGGATCTGGCTATGTCGTCTTACTCTTGTTAACTGGTTTGCCACCATTCATTATTGCAGATGCACTTGTGCTTTTACTTGGAGTTACCCCAGCCTTTGGCACTGTTTCTCCAATATCATGCAAAGATGGTTCTCGATACATGGCAACTGAGGGAAGAAAAGAGAAAACAAGAGATATTTGTAAGAATATATCTTATTTAAGAGCTCATCTCAAATAGGATTAATTTTCTACAACTGATATTGCAATATAATCTATGTTCCTCTCGCAAGCATGAGGGAAACTACTTCGACAGTCACTTGCTTGCATAACTGATAACTCTGCTTGACCCTCCAAATTTTTCACTTCCTCTGTATCTGACTTACAAAACCAGCAGGAAACTGTATACTTGTTTGTTTAATAGAAACTATAGAAGCCTTAAGAATGAAAAACTATTGTCTTCCCATGAGGCCGACACACAAAAATGTACATATATATACATATGTATATACATGTGTGTGTATATATATATACAGCCCTTAAGTAAACACTCTGCAAGTTTTTAGAAGTAAAATATGGTAAGACAGATGGTGTTTAACAAATGGATCGTATGATACAGTTATCTAGACTAAAGTGTTCTTTTTTAGTCCTACATGCAAGACTAAGCTGGGGTCCAGTTCTACAAAGTTATTTGTACACTTGTCTCCCAAATCTCAGGGCTTTGGTCGTGACCTCTTCAGGTGTGTATTGAAGAAATGTGCAGGGCATACTGCAGAGTACACAAGAGATTTGATCTTCTTCTTCCTCTTTTCCAAAAACATAGGCAGTAGCCACTGATCTCCACTGAATATAGAAGCATGGAAATCTCCAAATTAAACTGCTAACTGAATTCTTAGAGGAATTACAAGTTTGCCCCTGGGCTTCAGTCCCTATCTAACCTATTCAGATCGTTTGAGGAAAATACATGTTTTCAGTTACACAGCTCCAGCATTATGCTGCCTTAATGATTAATGCTCTTGGATAATTCAATTTCATTTTCCATGTCACTGTATCAGGTAACATTACCACGTATAACTAACTTCAGTAGCACTTATTTGTATCAGAGCAACATTAAAAGAGATGTCAAAGCAGTCAAAGGAATTAATCATCACAGTGTGATTTCGGGACTGGCTGTGTGCTGCCATAGAGAGCATAATCCCTTCATCTCTTGGCTAATTAGAGTAAGAGGCTGAAGCATCAAAGTTCTGACCTTGTTCTTCAGTCGTGTGAAGTTTCATAATAAATATGAAGGGCCCCATAGCATCATTAGCTAATCAAACACGTATTCTAATATTTCCAATTACATAATCTAACTCCTTCCATGGCTCCTGAAAGTCTGAAATTAAATGTCTTCTGTAGAGTATATAATGCTGGTTCTGTTCAGTTTTCAGAGTGTACCCATTACTGTGTTTAGGACACTTTGCTGATTTAATTAAAGAGCTTGATGAAATAACATTGTAACCTATGAAAATATGAAGTCAAATAACATGAGCTGGAACTATAAAGTAAGGAATTATATAGCACAGCTGCCATACTTGATGACTCTCATGGGCAATATAAAGCGAGTTATTTTTAAGTCTTGTCTAAGCTATTTTGATAAAGTATGACCATCCAAACATAAACGAAAAAAAAGTAACTTCTTTCCTAACCTATACAAATTGATTTTGCTCTTAAAAATGCTCTGGCTTTCCCTCCATACTATTCTTATAATTTAATATGAAGGGATGGAGATATAAAGTGTCAATATTGTTGACAGCTCAAGACAAGGAAAGCATGAGGGCATCAACCTGAGTTCAAATAGGAAGTTAAAACACAGAATTATTCAGATCCATTCCTTATGATGAAACTAAAACGTTTAACAAACTGATCCCTTAATCAAAAAAATTAAGTTAAAATGTTAAAAGAACTGCTAACTAAAACATTACTCAGTTACCTGTTTTCAGATGATAAGTAATGAGACAATTTTCTGAGGCTACATGTAGCAGTAATATCAATGAAATTTGGAGTGCCATCAGGATAAGAAGCAAAAAACAGCGTAAGTGTATAAAGGCTTGCAGAATACATAGGATAACCCAAAAGTACCAAGATAAAAATTAATGTATTTTTCAGAGAACGTATGACATCATTTTAATGTGTAAGGTTAGTATGACACTTATTCACTTTTGTCTTGGTTTAAAGGCCAACTAACACATTATGTGCATTACATCAACTGGCTAAGCAATACAGAATGATTTATTTTATGAAGATACCTTTCTGTTTTGTATTAGCAAATTTTGACTTTGAAATACTGACATTTTCATTCCCTTTATAACTCCCAATTATTCTACAATATGCATTATTTAATTCTGCCTAATGAAAGGACTATTTTCTCACTGCAAGACTCACAACAGCTTTTGTCCCTACCAAGAGAATAATGCACTTCCACAGAAGATTTCTTTTCTTGAAAAATGACCTCTTAATCCATAGAAAAAAAATGTTTTTACGTATGCCCTCTCTAGCATCACTATGCTGAAGCATAAATTCATCCCATGAATCCTGGGGACTGTCATTTGGAATGGTCCCTGTGCAGGGCACACACACTCACAAAGGGTATTTTAGAAACCATTCCCTCTTCTTCTTGTGAGATTTATTGGAGGTTCTGCCAGCGATGGACTGAGCCTCACCTTCCAATGGCTTGGGTAGAAAATGAGCTGCTGGTTTTGTTTTCTTCACTCTGTTTCCTTTCATGACCTGCCCTTCTTTGTTCAGCCCCAAGAACCAGGCCCTCCCGGACTCCTGTTGTCTGTAGAGCATGGATGAGTAGATTACATAATAATTTTCGAAAACAGACTCCTTGAATTTGCATTCTGGTGTAAAAAGTTCCTGTGGGAGGAAAAGTAAATGTTAAATGTTACCTCTAATGCGCAACTTCTGTTTTGTTAACTTAAAACCACCTCTTCATAAGTTTAATATATGACTTTATAAGGGTCTGTTTTGAGACCAGAGCTGTCTTCCTCTAGAAGACCTTTAGGTGAAGTTGTTTCACCTCCTATGGATGCCTCTGTTTTCCCACCTGTGCAACGGGGACGGTATATTTTCAAAGTAGAAAGGAAGGAACATACGCATAAAAACACTGTTCAAAGTACCGGCATGGTTATTACTGTGCCTATTTACTGGTAGGATATACTTGTAAAGATTAAGAAAGTCTATGCTAAAATAGCATTATTGAGAAAACAGTTGTTCCATTTTTTCATACTAATTGCAACAAACTCCCTCTATGGCTTATAACAACTAATATTTGATACTTTAAAAATGCTGCTACCAACATATTCAAATGCATATAATTTCCTAGAGTCCTCGTGGCCTGAAACACCACAGGAGAACACCATTTTGATGTACAAATTTCTGTACAAAGAAAAATACTCCTACCCATACCCTCAGCATTCATCCCCACACCGGAATGCTTTTCAGATGTCACCTTTAGTAATAGAACAGTAACCTTTACCAAGGTTAACCTAAGAACAAACTTCTGTAGCCCGGTAGCTAGATAATAATTCAAATATATTTTTAATAACACAAATAACTAACAAAATAAGCAGCATGAATGCATATTGAGACACAGTTTACCAAAATCCTTTGTAAAAAATCCAGCAAGTTAATAAGCAAATGAAATAACATTTAAAATATCATGAGAAAATAGGATTCTATGTGAATGTGGTTTTCTGTCTTTGGACACAGCTACTGAAACCTGTGGAAGATATAAGGCATAAAAGGGGGAGGTACATGCGGAAAAGTAGAAGGTAGCTTACTAAGCCTTGAGAGCACAAACCCTGAATCCTCTTTTTTTGTACTTCTGTTATCTTTCCCAAGAAGTAAAAATCTGGAAATGCCATATATTTTCACTTCTCCACAGTATATTTTTTGCCCCCATTTCTTTTTGCTCCTGGCCCCCTGCAGTACTGAGTTAACATGCAGCATGTAACATCTTTTCAGGGTCTCTATGCCATCTCCAGCTGCCTATATATTGTAAGAATTGTAAGAATCTCAGCTGTTTCTGTCACAGATTTCCTTTCTGGAAATAAAAGCAAGTCCTTAAAGACACATCTCACCAGAAATCACAGATGAAGTAGTTTTCTGAATCTGCACCAAATGTCACAGTGCACAACCAAGTTCTCTTAATGTTATCTGATACACAGTATTTGTATTGCCATGGGTTGAGTTTCTACCTGTAAGCAAAGCTGTCTTGATGGACACTGGGCATACTATTAGCTTTCTCAATCACAGAGCATAATATAGAATCATAGAATAGTTAGGGTTGGAAAGGACCTTAAGATCATCTAGTTCCAACACCCCTGCCATGGGCAGGGATACCTCGCACTAAACCATGCCACCCAAGGCTCTGTCCAACCCAGTCTTGAACACCACCAGCGATGGAGCATTCACAACTTCCCTGGGCAACCCATTCCAGTGCCTCACCACCCTTACAGTAAAGAATTTCTTCCTCATATCCAATCTAAACTTCCCCTTTTTAAGTTTGATAACCTCAAATAAAAAGAATTAGTGTATTTTATCCAACAACAGACTGACAGCAGTAACCACAGCAGCTGGGGAATAGTTTGTGTCCCTACAATAGGTTGCTTTGCTTGTGTACGCGTGTGGTACTATATGCACAAATGAGTGTCCATAGGTCACACGCGTTTACAAGACGCAAAAAATATTAGCTGATGCGTACAATCTTTGCACTACCACTTCTTTACCACCTATGTGCACAACTGTATATATGTACATATGCAGAAATGGAAAGACAGTCTGTACAAGAAGCACCGAAAACTAATGTCAGGAAATACCTTAATTGCACCTTCTCCTTTGCCACAGGGCTTTCTCTGTCTCTGTTCCAAGGCTTTAAGACATCTGTTGTTTGTGTTACTCTCCTTTCTCCTCCACTGATTTCAAATTACAGTAGGGCTCAAAAAGACTCAAAATAAAACCAGAAGGCAGGGTGGCAAGCTAGAGGGAATGCCTGTTAAAGCCTAGAACAAGCATTTGCATGCGAGTCAAGTTCCTCCACTGTTGAAACAGCAGATGCTAATCAGGAAATGCCTACAAAGCTCTCCTTATTACCTGCTTCACTGCAAATGCTACCACCTGTGTTCCCCACTAAGTTTTACTTCCTTGTAAACCTCAATCACCATAAACACTACTTCTCAGCCAATTCTCACTTTTTTTGCTATAAACAAAAGCTGTTTGTCATTCCATGCTCTTCTGTACTAGGCTCTGTAAATACTATTTGTGTGTTTTCCCAAACAATATCCATTAGAATACTGAAACAAGATTCCTTTAAATCATATCGCTCCTCTGAATAAATGAAACCTGGCTTTCTTCTCTCATTCTTTGGCACGTACAGCAGTGTTTCTGACAGTGCACAGCAGATGAAGCAGTAGGAATTTATCTACCAAGTCAAAAAACCCTAGGTATTTACTTCACCAAGTAAAAAAAAAATAGATTATATCAATACATTTGGCTACTCCTGGATGCAGACTGATAGACTGGACAAACCGACATCATTCCTTTTTCTTAGTTACAAAAAGCACAGTAATAGCCTGCTAATGGGTTTTTTTGGCATACAAGAAAGAGCCATACATGAACACTGTATTCTGTCTAAAAGTACTGCAGCTATCCTACTCCGCATGTATGGGTACTGGACAGGGTTTGCATTCATCCAGTATATTAGGATGCAATTCTGCCTGGGATAAACACTCAGCCCAAAAGTCACTTTAATACATGCTACTTTAAAGCAAGCTAATAGTTCCACCAAGCTGGGGAGTACACATGAGTGAAAATTAAGCACTTGACAATGACTATGCTGAATGGCAGGACCAGACCCCTGGAGGAAAGAATTACACAGAAGGGGACTTCTGATATGGGCACCTTCCCCAGGGCACATGTGGAATCTGAATATTTCTAAGTTGAGAGTGATGTTTAAAGCCTTGTCTCAGACACCATCTCAGCTGTCTGAAAAGCTGTAAGGACCTATATTTTCTCCAGTAAAGCAGGAGACCTAAGTTGCTGTTTCTGCATGGAACTAGGACAAATCTAGATGTGTATACTTAAGACTCAACCCAGTAAGAACTCTCAGAAAATGTGCTAACAGCACTGACTTTAAAAAAAAATCATTCACAGATGACTTTATTCAAATCCAGTGCTGGAAGAAAAGGCAGTAAAATGGCATTTTATAAGAGAAAATCAATGGTGAGAGCACGCCCCTAGGCTACCTGACTATCTATATCCAACCTGAAGGAATCCAAATCTGCATCTGGCTGATATGAATCGTTTTCCCTGCAAGAATGACTTTTGAAGTTTTCATTCACTTCCTAGTTAGGAACATTTTGTATTAGGAAGTGAATGAATAATTTGCAAAACCAGACATGATTTGCAAACAAGAACTAATGTTCAGGATTTCTCTTCCAAGGTCAGTGCCCAGATTTAATCTGCAGTCTTATATAAAAGGTGGTTTTCTCCTGTCAAAACAACATTGGAAAAATAAACCATATCCCAGCTGCCAATTTCCAAAACCCCAGGAGTGGGTTTTGGCTGTCAGCTTCAATCTGACGTAGCTTCCTGGGTCCTAGAGAAGTGAAGGATGTACTAAATTGCACCTTGCTGAGAAGAATTTTTACTCAGATAGTTTTGCCAGCTTCCCATCAAGCTTTTGCTTGATGTGAGGCTTATTTGGAGATGTTTTAATTCTCCTAGTTGCTGTAGCATTAATAACTATCACAACACACAGGTTGCAGGTTCAAACTCTTGGAATCTAAAAGTTCTGTCACTGGACGGTTCTTAGTTTCGGAGTCCCCGCCACTGCTGCTAAAACTCAACATTGTATAATACCATAATAGTGGAGCTTTAGCTAATGGAGTCACATAGTGCTGTCAGAATCTGCTTTCATTTAAGAACAAAACACAAATTAAATAAGAAAAAAGCCATTATTCACATCGTAGACTTAGGAATGCCTGAATGAAGGAGCTCAGGTTACCTGTGCTGTCAACATGGAGATGCAAGGATTGTTGGAAAGCAATTTAGATGACAGCTGACATGAATTCCCTATCAAGTAGTGTCTTTTGATCAATCAGAGGCTGAAGTCATAGAGTCATAGAAAGGCCTGGGTTAGAAAGGACCTTAAAGATCATCTAGTTCCATCTCCCCTGCCATGGGCAGGGACACCATCCACTAGACCAGATTCCTCAAACCCCCATCCAACCTCGCCTTGACCACTTCCAGGGATAGGACAGCCACAGCTTCTCTGGGCAACCTGTGCCAGTGACCAACCCTCACAGCAAAGAATTTCTTCCTAACGTCTAATCTAAATCTACCCTCTTTCAATTTAAAACCATTCTTCCTTGTCCTGTCACAACATGCCCTCTCCAGATGAAGCTCAACATGAACTGGCAGTGTGTGCTTGCATCCCAGAAAGCCAACCATATGCTGCACCAAAAGAAGCATGACCAGCAGGTCGAGGGAGAGGATTCTGCCCTCCTACTCTGCTCTTGTGAAACCCCCACCTGGAGTACTGCATCCAGCTCTGTGGCCCCCAATACAAGAGAGATGTGGACCAGTTCAAACAAGTCCACAGGAGGGCCATGAAGATGATCAGAGGGCTGGAGTACCTCTCCTATGGAAACAGGCTGAGAGAGTTGGGCTTGTTCAATCTATCATGGACCCATTCACGGGCTCACCAGGCTTCACACATGACAGGTTACCTGGCTGTGTAGCCTCTGCAGCCTTACAACTTCAGTTGTGTCAGAGGAAGAAGGAAGCCTTGGCATTTCTGTGGGAAATGCATGAATTTCCTGACTAACTCTGTTGCAGATGTAAGCCCTGATCCTGCACCAAATTCCATGTTGAGTACTGGACCTTTTGGAAAACGAGTACTGCAAGACCAGAATTGAATTCCCAAGTAGGGTTTGTCTCTTAGTTGTTTCTTGACTGTCTCGCTTACTTTCAGTAGAGCTTGTTTACTGATAGGAAACCATCTGAATGTCCCAGCAGCCAGAATGGTTTACTTGGTGTCTGTCCTGGGTTCAGCAGTAGCAGGCATTGTTTCTCCTTCTTAGTAGCTGGTGCAGTGCTGTGTTTTTGACTTTCAGCCTGGGAACAGCACTGATAACACCAATGTTTTTAGTTGCTGCTCAGTAATGTTTACTCTGACCAAGGACTTGCTGAGTCTCATGCTCTGCCAGGGAGGAGGGGAAGCCGGGAGGAAGCAGAGACAGGACACCTGACCCAAACTGACCACTAATCAAAGAGGTATTCCATACCACAGCATGTCATGCCCACTATATAAACTGGGGGCAGTTACCCAGAAGGGTTAGATCACTGCTTGGTCGGGCTGGGTATCAGTTGGTGGGTGGTGAGTGGTTGTATTTTCTTCCCTTGTTATTTCCCTAATCATTATTATTATTGGTGGTAGCAGCAGTGATTTGTGTTATACCTTAAGTTACTGGATTGTTCTTATCTCAATCCGTGGAAGTTACATTCCTTCGATTCTGCTCCCCATCCCTCTGGGAGCAGGGGGGAGGAATTGGGTGGTGGCGGGGGAGTGAGAGAGCAGCTGTGTGGTTTTGAATTACCAGCTGGTATTAAAGCATGAAAGTTCTTTTTGGCCCCCGACATGGCGCACGAAGGGTTGAGATAACAGCAGATCTGACCAGAGTGTGTCTAATCATATTTGTGATAAGCATTTATTGTTTAGGATTAACAGTCACTCGCCACAATGCTGATTTATTTGCTCTCAAAGTTGTTGCTCTTGATCTCACAGTTTCAGCATGTTGTACCTTACTTATGGCTGGTATTTGCTGTATTAGTGTTTATCAGCTGGGGGGCTTGGGCTAATGTCCTGGTTTCACTGTACTTTATGGTAATGACTTGTAATACAACAGATTCATTGATCATGGAACTGATTTGGCTTGCATTCCCAGTGTGGTCACCACCTCTATACTTTGGGAGGTATATAATAGAAGTGTATAGCAATTACGCATCTTTTTTCCCCTCCTCGGGTGGTAAACCTATGAGGGAGACATTCCCACACACCCTAGTGACAAGTACAGCAGCTACTCAAGGTCTGACTACAACAGATAACACAGCTACTCCAACTCCAAGCGCAGCAGCTACGCCAACCCCAAGCACAGCAGCTACACCAACACGAGTGCCAAGTACAGCAGCTACTCAAACTCCAACCACAGCAGACAGTGCAGCTACTCCAGCTCCAAGCACAGCAGCTACACCAACCCCAGGGACAAGTACAGCAGCATCATATGAGAGTTCTGAGGGTTTTGAATGGCCTTTGGGTACCCTTGGGACCTGCCTGCTGATTGTGATGGGGATCAGCATGTTGGCACACATACAGAGTGTGTTTTACCCATGATCGTTTCGTCTGGTCCTGAGAGTTAAGCAGAGTGGCATGTGGGTCTTGTCTACTGTTAGATGACATGATGAAGCTAGAGCTTCATCCTCATCAAGAATACGGCACTAAGCAAACGGCTATAGTTTAAAATGCAAGTACAGCAAACTTTTGTGTTCCACAAGTCATTGAGTAAACTAAGATATTTGAATGAGTTATCAGTGTAACTTCCAATTGCTGGTCTTCCACAATTTAGCCTGTTCAATTTTGCTAGCTTTAATGAAGTGCACATATCCATTTGTAGCCATAGTCCTTTACTTAAAACAATCCCCACAAATCATGGAGTTTTTCTACAACAGCTCTCAGAAAGAAGAAATAATTATGCAGCTATGGACAAGATGCCTATGCTGCGGACCAGACATGAGAAGTAAAAACTAGTGTGACAACACTGCTAGCCATTGTTTAAAATAAAAATAGATATTGTTTAAAACTACATAAGACCCTGTGATTTTAACTATACCTCTGTTCAGTAAGTCAATCAATATTTAACTGTGGAAGCTGAACAAAAAGTAAATTTCCACTGCACACCATGAGGAACAGCGTAAGACCCCAGCTTTATCACGGTCATCAAAAACAGTAGTTCCAAGGGCAAGGGCTTCCACAAGTTTCCTACCTTCTACTCCTGGACTTTTAAGCCTCTTTTGATTTGTGTTTTATTCTGAAATATAGGAAAGGAGAGTATTGTTCTAGTTGCAGCTCACAGAACTGACATAGCTAGCAGTCAGCCTCTTGAATGCAGCCAGCAAATGAGGAGGAATTCCCTTGGAGACAGGCACAGTGGGGCTTGCTCATCATATCAGGCAGCACAAAAGCAGCTGCAGGCTGAACTAGCTACAGCTTCTCCTTAGTGCCAAGGAGAAAACACAACTGCAAAACAAATTCAAAGAGACTGCCAGGCGAGGAACAGCCAGTCTAATTCAAGCACTGGAGAAACCACTTGATACTGTTTACTATTTGCACTTCAAAGTCCCGGTCAAGGAACAGGATCTCAGTGCTTTGGAAGTACAGACCAAGTGGAGTCTGCGTGATGTGAACACATTTTGGTCCAAATAGCAATTGATACACGGCACAAAAAAAAAAAAAAAACAACACAACAAACCAAACCCAAACCAGTAAAACATCTGAGCAATGGTATCAGAATATTAGTAGCTGGTTATTGAACCATTTTCATATGAATGATGACAAAGGATTTTTAAGGACAAACTGCAGAAAGGACAGTGCTAGCTTTGTGGAGTTTTACGGGAAACTTCCACAGAGTGAGAAAAGCAGCACTGCGTCACTACAAAGGTATTTTGGGGGTTAGAAGCTAGCAACACAGGAATCAAAAGAAGGAAGTGACATTTTAATAGTGGATAGAAAGGTTGAAAATGACTCATGGCGAAGGGCCTTAAAACTGAAAAGAAGCAGTCTGTGTTTAATGAGGAGAAGGCACTCAGAAAAGGAGAGAAATACAGTTCAAATAATGAAGCTGGGAAGTTAACTTTGTGGCAGATTTCTGAGCGGAGATTGCAGGGCTAGCACTTTTTTTCTCAGTGCAGGAGGGGAGGATGCTGGAGTCATCAAGGTGTGAAATGATGAGATCCCAGAAAACAGCTGCAGTGGTGTAGAAGGGCAAGAGGCCGTTTCAGGGACACATTCATGCAGCAAGACCTCTAAGATCTGGAGACTGCACATGAGAACTGGAAAGTACCTAAACTGATATTCCTCTGACTTGCTGCACATTGAATTAGGTGAGTTAGAATACCTTCTTGCACTATATCTGTTTGGCAAATGCTGGTATAAGAGAATAAAAAATTTAAGCAAGACTTCTCATCCATAGCACCAGATTTTCCCAACCCTCAAGCTGACGAAAGACTTTAGTTCAAAACGATCTTGCTCAAGAGTTCCTCTTCAAACAGCATAAAACTCAGCAATATATGGTTAGGTATTTTATGGATTAAGAAGAAATTGATATTATATTCTCTCTATATTCAGGAGAAATTTAGCTGATCTGAGCCTAAAAGACACTAATAGAAACATATTTTTTAAACATAAAACCATGAACAAGCAAAGTTGGCAGAATTTTCTATGTGCAAACTGACCAAGCAAGATACCAAGGAACATGTAGGTGCCACTACAAACATGAGCACTGACTTTACTAAAAAGGCTTCAAAATAAAGAGCAGTAATAGCTGAACCTGTCGATCCTACAGACGCCCCATGAAAGCAGCAAATGCTCAGAAGTCCATTCACATACTTTCCACGGTCTTCTGACAGAAAACTTCCTAAATAGACTACAACAGTCAGGGAAAACCATCACTGGCTCTTCAGAGCTGCTGTCATTTCTGTTCTCTGGAAGATTCCTAACACATGGACTTAAATAAAAATAGCACTTGATATCATGCAGGTAAAAAACAGGGATGATTTTCACTGGTTAAAGAATCACTGAGAGTGCAATAAGGATGTCAGCATGTAAAAGCAAAGCTTTTAGCTCCAACTGCTGTCTGTAAACTTCTACTTTTAAAAAGACCTGAAAATGTGAATATCACTGCTTGCAAAGAAACAAAACACAACTTTTGACTAAATTTAGGCAAAAGTAAATGTAAATTTGGGCTATTGCAAATATTAGCACTTACTTAACTGGGATTCTAATTAGCAGGGATACGACTAGCAATATTAATAATAAGGCAATTCTTTTACTCATGTACATTCATGAGCACCTAAAAAAAGGTAATGAATAAAAGCCACATTGTATACATAGATAAAGTAACAAAAATAACTTTGAAATATTTCTGTGTGTTTAAAATCTGTATTGACTGCAGCCTGAATTTTGCTTAGTTTTTTGCTCAGATTGAAACAGAACATAAACCAGCTTGGAATTCAAAAACTTCCTTGTTTCATAACAGAAAGGTTGCATTGCTTACAACTAGCAGCTATGGTCATATTAAACTACAATTTATTAAAGGCAATAGTGTTTTGTATAGAAGGCAGAACACACTCATCAACTCAGTGGGACATAGTTGAAATAGAACAAAATTTCCTTGATATAAGCATTTCTGATGTATGTTATTTAAGGTTGTACAGTACAATTCCAAAAGTGAGCTAATGTTTTTGAAACAACGCCTGTTACACAGATCTGAACCATGGCCCTCAAATTAGGAGTGAGTGAATCAACGTTGTTTAAATTCAACAGAAGGTTTGAGGAAGCAGCCTGGAAAAGGTTACTGATTTTTAAAACTGTCTTTATGGTATTTATCTGCCAAAACTAGGATACTTCAACAAAAGTTCAAGAGAAGAACTGCTAAAAAAGCATAGCCTCACCTGAACAAAAGAAGTAAAACGGGTTTTAGAAATGATAGATAGTGTTAAGCCAAATTTGCTACTGCTGGCTTAGAATGGGCTGTAGCCCACTGACAGCCATCACAATTATAGGATATGGTTGAGTAGAATACCCTCCTTCATCCCCACAGACATATAGAAGATGGTGAAGTTATTTTTCTGCCTCAGTCCCATTCTGAACTTTCACAGAAATGTGTATTATTTTGGCTTGAGTACATTCTTGGCTTTAATGGAAACCGGAATTCGCCGGTACAGTGAATTTCACTGCACAATGAATTGTACCAGCAAAAAGAGATATTCTTTCTCCAAAAGCACAATCTCCTCCCCACCTAATCCTCAGCACCTGGCTTCCCTTAAGGTTTAAATTCTCAGTTAAAATCTGCTCCAACGCTTCAGCTTAAACAGCAACTATAAATCCTTGATGTATCAACACAGAAAGACATCTTTTATCTCCTGTACAGCATCTGTGATTAAAGAAATCCAGTAGCAATAAGAAAGGCACAAACCCCAAGGAATGACCAAGAGAAATTGCATGTGTTGTAGGAAATATTTTCTTACACAACTATTATGGGACAGTTCAGAGAAGAACATGAATAAACCTGCCTATCTTTCCCAGTCACTTCCACTCAGAACAGCCATAATTCATCAGCTTGTAGACAGCACCAGGTTCTCAGCTAGAAAAGGTCAGCGACAAGGGAAAGATGGGACAGCACTAAATTAAGAGACTGAAAGGAAGGATTTAACAACATAGATGTTGAAACAAACCACGATGGGTTGGGAAAGAAATTCTCATCCAGTCGCCCATCAATCCAGGGTTCTGTCTCTGGATGAATAATGCAGGAGGAACACAGAATGCTCTCAGATATAGACTGAACCTTTCCAAATGAGAGTGGAATTTTTTGACACAGTTTTATCTGAACACTTAGAGACATTACTGTAGAAAACCTTCTGTAATCCCAATGCCTCAAGTAAAATAACGACCAACAAAAGAAGCAAAATAGTTACTGAAATGGCCAAGTACAGAAAGAATCAAGGAGAATGATTTTTTAATTACCATTTACTATTAATGAAAGTTCTGCTCCTCTGCAATACACTGAAATGTTGGATAAAGAAAACCGATTCCAGCTTTTGCCCCTGCATGACTGGTATATCAGCATTAATTAGCTATTATTGGGCAATGTCAGATGGGATATTTTCATATATGTATTTTCCTATACATTTCATATATGGGATGGTATATT
Source organism: Amazona ochrocephala (assembly GCA_039720435.1). Classification (NCBI taxonomy): domain Eukaryota; kingdom Metazoa; phylum Chordata; class Aves; order Psittaciformes; family Psittacidae; genus Amazona; species Amazona ochrocephala. The sequence goes on from CM077877.1 coordinate 58,244,136, forward strand.
TTCGTATAAAGTGTTGTTACCTAATATTTGCAGACCTCCCTGACTCTGACAGCATGACATGTCCATAACTAGCCACAAATACAAAAGTAGAGATAAATAGATGAAAATTCAGAGGTATTTTGCAAGGTATACTTTAGGCTTTTTCAGTTCTACATGTTCCTTCCAAAGGATGTGTGAATTTATGAAAGTTTTAAATGGGTGTCGTTTACAAGCTGAGAAGCTAGAAAAAAGTTGCAAGAACACTCAAGTTATAAGTGGCCTACTTTAGTGTACTCCTTTTTATTTCTTTTTTCTTTGCAGTTGTGAGCTTGTTTTTCTGCTTGCAGTCTTTTTTTATGACCTGCCAGTGCATGTATTACAGTGCCTAAAGAATCTGCTATTATGAAAGACAAGGGCTGGAATGAATAAAAGTCAATTAAGGTAGGTCAAGGAGGCGTTGGATGGGGCTTTGAGCAATCTGGCCTAGCGGAAGATGTCCCTGACTGTGGTAGGATTGGAAATAGATGGTCTTTAAAGTCTGTTTCAACCCAAACCGTTCTATGATTCTATGAATTATATGAACTTCTTGCTAATGCCTGTTTGCCATCCTTTTGCTGTTTTATGCTGGGTGTTCATAAGAGGAACATGAAAGGCAAGCCCAGAGGAACCTCAGTTTGGGAAAACTAGTGCAAGGCAAAACCATGCTGTAATGAATGTAATCACTTCTCTGAGAAAATGTATTAGTTAGGTCTTAGTTTCCTGACTCAACTAAGCTGCAGTTGACCACTGAGGCTGGGAAACAAAGGGAACAGAGGCCACTTTGAGATGTTTGCTACTTAACTCTTGTTATACAGCTAACAGTATTTTAGGAGAAAACCAGCAATTCTTTGCTTCTTTTGCTGTGCATCTTCTTGCTCAGATTTGTCTTTCCGCTGCAGAAGCACAACTGTAAGATTCAACAGGTCTTTTCCCCATTTCCTTCCAATGCAGCTTTCACATATGAAGACAAAGGGCTCTATCCTCTCTTCACCTTCCCTCTCTCCTCTTCCAATGAGAAGGTAGAAAATGGTGGATGTCAAATCTGAAAGACAGCCAAAACCTGACATGCTGTCAGGCTCTTAAATGCTGTGTATTGTTTCTTACTGTGCATTTTCATTCTTTCACAGAAGTGGATGTCTACAGCACTGTTTCACTTAAAACATAAAAAGTCATGTGATGGGACACCCAAAGTTGCCTGTTCTGAAATTAATGAATATGAACAAAAATCCTACATTTCTTGCCAGTGTGTGTTTTGCAATGCACGTGCAGGAAATATTTTTTATGTGTATATATATAGAGTGCCTATATATATATACACATACATATATCATGCAAACAGTAATTTTCACTTAAAAAAGTCTCTTCACTTAATGTATTGCAGTTCATCCAGATATCAAAAAAAATGTTCCTGTTACTATTTAATTTCCATAGCATTTACATAACTTCTACTTCAAGTTTCATTAGTAGAAGAATCTTGAAGTACAGAGATTCACACCCAAACATTCAAAAGCTGTATACTGAATTAATACCAAAGAAAAAAGAAAATCCGTTCTGACTTCAGTTTTAACTAAACAATTAATGGGAAATAGAATGACAGCCACTAAAAGGTATTTTTGGAATAACATTACACTGTTAACTAGTCAGAAGTGGTGAAAGAAAACAAGTCAGACACTCTGTGTATATCATTATATGTTAAAAAAGCAGAAACTTAATGTGTCTCATTAAATAGGAGATGATTACAGGCAACTCCTAACACACGCTCAGCAGTGATGCTTGTTTTTGTTATGGATGGGTAACAGCAGCATGATTATAGATGCATCCTGATGTTCAAAGCTCCTCTTTTAGCAACAAGCTTATAATGGTTATGAACAATGTGAATATACAGATGTCTGAAAAAAGCCATAAAAGTATAAAAATCTAAAGATTATGAAGTTTTATTTGCCTCAGTGTTACAATATGCATTGCAGAACTGAAAAAAAAAATACTCAAAAATAGTTTTACCAAATAGAGTTCATAACGACATTAAAATGAAGATTTTTATTCATAGCTGGTGGCAACTGAGTGATAATCAATGCCACTGCTTGCTCAAGGTGTTAATAATCTGACAATTTCCCATACAAACAGTTAGCCCATTGCTCTCCAGCCCCTACTTAACCCATTGTCTATTACAGCATATTCCTATAGCTGTCCTGTGGAATGTCAAAGCTTAATATTGCATGGGTAACAACCTATTGTTCCTAGAGCAGCTTAAGTCTCTTCATGAATGATCGTGATGAATAATGAGATGTACAAATATCCAACTTCTAACCCTGGACCTGAGGAATGCAGACTGCAAAAGGAAATAAAAAGAATAATAACTTTTCTCTTTTCTTTGGCATCTACAGGACTTTAATGGGAGGACTAACTCCTCTGTATCCTATTGATTTTCAGTAGAATGAGTTATACCATACCAGACACGCACACCAGTTTTTGCAAAGAGGCTCAGCTCTGGTGAATATGCTTCCAAGAAAGCAATGAGGTTTTACTAAAGATTATGGTTGTGTTTACTGCTGCCTGGAAGAGAATTTACACCATCCACGTTACAGAGAAATGGAGGATCTTCTTTTGTCAATATGGCACTAAAAATACAGTATCTATAGACTTGAGTGGCTAATTGCAAAGATAAACCAGGCTAGAAAACATGTATTACTATTACTGTCCTGCATGCATCCTAGTCTCTAAATTGGAGAGACATCAATTTGACAGATGGACCACTCGGTGGATAAAGAACTGGTTGGATGGCTGCACACAAAGAGTAGTGCTCAGTGGCTCAATGTGCAGCTGGAGACCAGTAACGAGTGGTGTCCCCCAGGGATCAGTGTTGGGACTGGTCTTGTTCAACATCTTTGTCGGTGACATGGACAGTGGGATTGAGTGCACCCTCAGCAAGTTTGCCGATGACACCAAGCCGTGTAGTTTGGTTGATACATTGGAGGGAAGGAATGCCATTCAGAGGGACCTTGACACGCTTGTGAGGAGGGTTGTTGCTAACATGATGAAGTTTAACCATGCCAAGTGTTAGGTCCTTCACCTGGGTCGGAGCAATCAGCTACAGGTTGGGCAGAGAAGAGATTCAGAGCAGCCACGCAGAGAAGGACTTGGGGGTGTTGGCCGATGAGAAAATGAACATGAGCCGGTAGTGTGCGCTTGCAGCCCAGAAAGCCAACCATATCCTGGGCTGCATCAAAAGGAACATGGCCAGCAGGTCGAGGGAGGTGATCCTGCCCCTCTACTCTGCTCTCGTGAGACCCCACATGGAGTGTTGTGTGCAGTTCTGGTGTCCTCAACATAAAAAGGACATGGAAGTGTTAGAACAAGTCCAGAGGAGGGCCACGAGGATGATCAGGGGATTGGAGCACCTCCCGTATGAAGACAGGCTGAGAAAGTTGGGGCTGTTCAGCCTGGAGAAGAGAAGGCTGTGTGGAGACCTCATAGCAGCCTTCCAGTATCTGAAAGGGGGCCTATAGGGATGCTGGGGAGGGACTCTTCATTAGGGACTATAGTGATGAGACAACAGGTAATGGGTTCAAACTTAAAAAGGGGAAGTTTAGATTGGATCTGAGGAAGAAGTTCTTTACTGTAAGGGTGGTGAGGCACTGGAATGGGTTGCCCAGGGAAGCTGTGAATGCTCCATCCCTGGCGGTGTTCAAGGTCAGGTTGAACAGAGCCTTGGATGACCTGGTTTAGTGTGAGGTGTCCCTGCCCATGGCAGGGGGATTGGAACTAGGTGATCTTCAGGTCCTTTCCAACCCTAACTATTCTATGATTCTATGATTGAACTCTATATAAAAACTATTGGAGGCATAGGATCAGGATCAAAACTATAGCCTGCTCAAGAGAGTAAGTTAATCTGTAACACACCTTTGATGGGCAAAGGCAACACAATCAATACACAGACCAAGGTGTTCCCTACTACATCACCTATAAGAAGCAGAAGCAAACTACTGAATGCCAAGAAAAGACTGTTTAAGGTCTTACAAACAGCTGATTGATTTCTAAAGCAAAAAGTGTGGAGGTGAAAATATCAGGTATTTTGATTTCCAAGTCTGTTGGAAACACCATTCTTTGCCAGTTCACCAAAGCTGAGGACAGTTTTTTGTATCTTTCTTTCCCAAGTATGCATCTAGCCATGCTTCACAGAAATGCTGAACTGCAAGATTAAGAACAGAGAAAGGCTGGAAACTGGCTGAACTTCAGCCAGGAACTCAGTTACCCCCAGCTGATGCCTGGTGATACCTCGGAATTTCCCTTGATCTCAGCTGCCTTCTCAGAGAGCAATTGCTTTCCTGTGGGTTATGAGCACTACTTTATCACTTATCCCCTGGTTCTGTAGACCCCAGTAGATCCTGGATAACTCACACAACTTCCCTCTTACTTCTTTCTTTTTCACTGCTTCTAATTAACCTGAAGATCTTTGGAGTTGTTTCCTATATTAAAACTCCTGGTTTATCCTTAGCCATGGTGATGAGCAAATGCTCAAGACAGTGCCTATGCCAAGGCATTATTTCTTGTGGCCGCAATGTCCTCCTCATTCTTTACTGTGAGGGTGGTTACCCAGAGAAGCTGTGGCTGCCCCATCCCTGGCAGCGTTCAACACCAGATTGGACGGGACTCTGAGCAGCCTGGTCTAGGGGAAGGTGTCCCTGCCCATGGCAGGGGTTGGAACTGGATGAGCTTTAAGGTCCCTTCCAGCCCAAACAATTCCGTGATCCCTAACCATGCCCTCTGCTGCACTGGCAGTTCCAGTACAACTAGGGGCAAGCCTGCAAGAGTGGCTGTTTCTGCAGTGGAATAAAATGTAACGATAACACGCTTGCTGTGTCCATGATCTCCAAGGGCCAAGGTAAGGACAGAACATAGACAAGTTTTAGAATGCTAAAAATAATGATTTGTGGCAGAACAAATGAAAGAATGGGCAAAGAAAGGGAGCTTTGACTGCAATAAATAGAAGATTTTCCAAACTATTTTCTGTGCTATGCTTTGGTTTTTGGTTTTTTTTTGAAAAAAAAAAAAAAAAAAAAAAAAGATAAATTTAGCTGTGAGTTTTAACCTATCATCAGTGGCATTTCCTCAGGACTTTGTTCCTGCTGACTTCCATTCCATTCCAAACAGATTTAGACAACTACAAAAAAGAAAAAAAAAAACAAAGAAAAAAAGGCACTGCATTTAGGGACTATTACCTATTATTCTCTCCAAATATCTGATTTTTATAATGGGTTGAGTATAGAGATGTGGGAAAATAACATTAAGAACAAGTCTGCTCACAGAGGGTTGGAACAGCTGTATTTCAGGCATCAAAACTGAGATTGAAGAGGCATTATAGGCGAAATCAATCAACAGAACATATAATTGAGAGTATATAACTTAGAGCAGGTGACACCCCCTTTTTCTGCCTCTTCATTTTGCCTGTCAGGTCTTTTTAATTGTTTGGACTTTTGGCCTAACTAAAAGCAAAGGAACAAAGCCAAAGCATCCAGGTATTTTGGAAATGTGAGTAACTTTCTACTACATAGTTACAATATTTTAGTACAGCTACATCACTTAGCTAATCCAGGGTTAATTCCTTACACATGGAAGGTCTCAAGCACCTGGAAAATAAGTCAATTCTTATATGTCCTTGTTAATTAATTAACTATCACCTGTCAGACCTACTAGTGCTTAAAACAATATGACAACAACAATTGTGTAGGGTTTTCTGCAAACAATCACATAGACACTTAATATTAAGTAAAAAATAAACATTTCTTTTTAATTCCATGTTTAAATGAAGGTTGTTTCGTGGTACAATTTGTTTGGATTCCTGACAATGTAACATCTCTTTGGCATTGAAGACCCCTTCCCAACACATCACCTTACAGAGTCAGTATTTCACCAAGCATTCAGAGGCACCAGTGGGAAGCACCAAGATGCCTGGGAAATCTCAGCGTGAGGAGCAAGTAGTTTGGCTGCCAGTAACACCTTGTGAAGTTCCAAATGGGAATGCTCAGAGAAAGAAGAAACCCTCTTCCTCAGTTTATGCACTGATATGATGCTCTGTCATCAATCAAAAGACGAGGGATGCTGCTGGAAGCTGCCTCTGCCTGTGTTCAAGCAAGGGTGTCACTTCTGCTGCTTCTGGAAAACCATAAGCCTGTGAACTGAACTCTCCCATGGAAAAAAGCAGCAAATAAAACAATGCTGCCAGCACATATAGAGTTAGGGGCATTGGATATACGTGTCTACAGAAGTCACTAATTTCAGAGAATAATTCATCTTAGTTGAGTCATTCCTTGCATGAGATGAATAATTAGAAAACATGGAGCCACCATGAATTGCATTCACAGTTTCTGCTGAGGTGCTCAGTCCCCAGCAGTCACAGGAACATGCTGTTTACACTCTGATTTACATCAATAACAAAACTGGTATTTCACAGAAAGACAAAATGTTTTTCTTTCTCTTTCTTATGCTTGCTTTTCTTTTTCCTTTTTCCTTTCACTAACTTAAAATTAGCCCACATCTAACTACATATGCAGAACAAATTCAATGCAGTGCTGTGGTTGCAAATCAACCCTCAAACCTATTCACTGTGGAGGTGAAAAGATTTTCTGCTGGTGTTTCAGCAGTGTAAGTGCTTAAGAAAAAGAGAATCCACTAAATGAGCTTGAACGACAAAATTTGCAAGTAGGAGAAAAATAGAGAAATAGAAAAGAGAAGTACAAAATGGCCCAAACTTATGCCTGGGAAGACCTGGACAAGTAGGGGGAGTGGACGGGTTGTGTGATGAGACTACCGGTATTCAGAGAAAAAGTAATACAGATCAAGCTGAGACACAGTGGGTAAACACACAGGTCAAAAAATATTAAAAGAAACCTCTCTCCCATATGTCCTGTGAAGTGCTAGGGTTTGCAGAGCTTCTTGTAAATTTAACCACTGCAGAATGACGTTTTGCCTTACTAAAATGTAGCTGGAATCAGATAACCATGTAGGACAGGTAGGCCTGAGGGCATCCCACTTCTCAAGTCTGGACACACTGTGGCTCTGTCTCATTTCTTTGGCAGGACGGGAATGCTTTAACTGCTGAATCTTTCTGATGCTCCTTCCTTTTTAACAATCCCTCTTCCTGTGTGCTGTGGGTGATACCAGCAGAGATACTGACCCCAGGGAGGAAAGGCAAGCAGGTAATACAAATCTCTCTGCTTTGCCAGTCCTCTTCCAAGCTGTGGACATTCGGACCCATGCAGGACACCTACCCAGATCTGGAAAGCGAAAGGGTTTGTTCATAGGACAGCTGAGTAGCCACAGATGTGATTGTAAAAGCAGATAGAAATTGTATAAACCACTTTTTCACAGCTCTGAAGTGAGCACTGTATTTGCTCATGATGACATCCAGAGTAGTACCACCCTCACCCGGCCTCAGCTGATCAATTTGTGTTAGCAAAGCTGTTTTAGAAAATGAAATTAAGCAAATGGAGTCATGCTTACAAAGAAAAGGAGGCAAAAACACCCCCTCTGCTTTGTATTTCTAACTTACCATGCCTCCAGAAAGCTATTGCAAGTATTTCATTATTTGCTTTTATCATTGACAAAAAAGTGCAATATTTGAGAGAAAAATTATCCCTTCTCTACCCACACAGTGTATGTCTCTTGCCTGACACTTCTTAGGCTTGCAACTTGTACAACACCTACAGTCTGCATACCTTTTACACAAGAGCTATCAGGTGCCTCAACCTGTGTATCTATTCGACACAAAACTGTCTCAAACCTAATATACATTGGGTTATAAGGTAGAGGTAAAATTTTGACATACTACACTCCTTGGAAAACTGATATAAAAATACTTGAGGTCCTCACTGGGTGATAAGAATTAATGTTTTATAATACACACAGGGAGCTGAGTAATTAAAACATTAATTAAAGAATTTGCTTTTAAAACTGAAGGTGAGTTGTTCTCTTGGATTAAACTCTAAATTTTACATTGAGATTAAGGGAAGAACTACACAGTTACCCCTGGCCAGTGATTTCACCAAGTACCAACCAGTAAATACGTGACTCTAGGTGTCACATCAATGCCAGCGCAACATTGCCAACATGTAGAGTGAGCATTGCCTTCTTGACATTCATCATCCATTAGGGAGAATCAGTAAGAGGAAGAAAGGTGAGAAAACACAAGCACCATGTCTAGATGCAGGGGAAGTCTTAGTGTAAGAAAAAGGAAGAAAAGAGCAAAGAGTAACAGTACAACATAGGTAATGACAGTCATCGGGAACTTCACCTGACTGCCATGATTTTTCAAACATGATGGACAGTGGCTTAGCAACTTCATTTGCCAGCTCCTTCAGGACCCGTTGATGGATTTCATCCGGTCCCATGGACTTGTATACATTCAGGTTCCTAAGGTGGTCTTGAACCAGATCCTCTCCTACAGTGGGCCCAGGGTCTTCATTCTCACTGTCTCTGCGTCTGCCTTCCAAGACTTGGGTGGTGTGGTCAGAGCATTTGCTGGTGAAGACTGAGGCAAAGAAGTCATGAAGAACCTCAGCCTTCTCTAAGTCCAGGGTAGCCAGTTCTCCTGATAGCTTCTGGAGAGGACCCACATTGTCCCTAACCTGTCTTTTATTTGCAATGTACCTATAAAATCCCTTCCTGTTATCCTTAACATCCCTAGCCAAGTTTAATTCTAAGTGGGCCTTAGCTTTCCTAACCTGGTCCCTAGCTTCCCGGACAACATCCCTGTATTCTTCCCAGGTCGCCTGTCCTTGCTTCCACCTTTTATAAACCTCTTTTTTCCTTCGAATTTTGCTCAGCAGCTCCTTATCCATCCAAGGAGGTCTCCTGGCCCTCCTGCTGAACTTCCTTCTAGTTGGGATGCATCGCTCCTGAGCTTGCAGCAGGTGAGCCTTGAATATCAACCAACAGTCTTGGGCCCCCCTGCCCTCTAGGGCTGTATCCCATGGAACCTTACTGAGCAGGTTCCTGAAGAGGCCAAAGTCTGCTCTCTTGAAGTCCAGGGCAGTGAGCTTGCTGCACACTCTTCTCACTGTCCTGAGGATCTCAAACTCAACCATCTCATGATCTCTGCAATCAAGGCTGCCCTGGAGCGCCACATTTCCAACCAGCCCTTCCCTGTTGGTGAGGACGAGGTCAAGCATGGCACCTCTCCTTGTCGGCTCCTCTATTACTTGCAGAAGGAAGTTGTCTTCCGCACAATCAAGGAACTTCCTGGACTGCTTGTGCCGGGCCGTACCATCCCTCCAACAGATATCAGGGTGGTTGAAGTCTCCCATGAGAACAAGGGCCTGCGAGCGTGAGGCTGCTCCTATCTGCCTATGGAGCGCTTCGTCCAGCAAGTCCCTTTGGTCAGGCGGTCTGTAACAGATCCCCACAATAATGTCGCCCATTGCTGTTCTCCCTTTAACCCTGACCCACAAACTCTCTGTCAACTGCTCACCTGTCCCCAGACAGAGTTCCATACTCTCCAGCCTATCCCCAACATAAATAGCAACTCCCCCTCCCCGCCTACCAGGCCTGTCTTTCCTAAAGAGCCTGTAACCTTCCATTCCAATGCACCAGTCATAGGAGCCATCCTACCATGTTTCTGTGATGCCTATGATATCATACCCCAGGACATGCACACATCTCTAATTCCTCGTTTGTTCCCCATACTACGGGCATTTGTGTAGAGTTATTTGAGGGCCACGAGGATGATCAGGGGACTGGAGCACCTCCCGTATGAAGATAGGTTGAGAAAAGTGGGGCTGTTCAGCCTGCAGAAGAGAAGGCTGCATGGAGACCTCATAGCAGCCTTCCAATACCTGAAGGGGGCCTATAGGGATGCTGGGGAGGGACTCTTCATTAGGGACTGTAGTCGTAGGACAAGGGGTAATGGGTTCAAACTTAAACAGGGGAAGTTTAGATTGGATCTGAGGAAGAAATTCTTTATCATAAGGGTGGTGAGGCCCTGGAATGGGTTGCTAAGGGAAGCTGTGAATGCTTCATCCCTGGCGGCGTTCAAGGTGGGGTTGGACATAGCCTTGGATGGCATGGTTTAGTGTGAGATGTCCCTGGCCATGGCAGGGGGGTTAGAACTAGATGATCTTAAGGTCATTTCCAACCCTAACTATTCTATGATTCTACAATTCTATGATGCACTTACACTTGTTTTCCTGCACTTTTTAAGGGCACTCTGAGAATGGTCTTTGAAGGCCCATAAGTCAGTTAAAGGCCTGAGTTCAGCAAAGGCAAATCACATGGCGAGGACACCACAGGGATGTCATTAAAGGTAATTCCTCTGGGACCAGCCTGGCTCCTGAGAGGGATACAGCTGTCTGGCACAGGGGATGCAGACGGTAATGCTGGGGCAGGGAGCGGCCTCTTTCCCTGGTACCTGTCCAGGGGAAGCCCAGCCAGATCCCAGCTTTTGCGGGATTCACAGGCAGACCCTGGTTTTTGTGGTGAGTTTGGAAGTTGCCACAGTGCATGGTAGCAGTAAGCTGCCACCTGAGCCTTCCAGACAAACCATTAAGCCCCCATGGACATTCAACATTGTTTGCTTTCATATTCCAGCCCAGCAGCGAGGGTGGGCAGGCAAAAGAAACTGCTCCTGGCTGGGTCACGGATCAATTTATGAATAATAAAATGGACTCCTCTCTTCCTTCACTGAAACTTAGCAGACACCAAGATTTCATTATCTCTGCCTTTTCTTTATTTTGCTTTTATTGGATCTCGCTCCTAAAATCATGTCCTCAAGCAGTTAAATTTTTACATCTTTTTAACTTATGGGGAGTCTTTTTGCCCGCATGTCACTCCTTGTTAACATCTCAGGATAAAGGCCTACTGTAGCTATTGCCAGTTAAAAGTAAACAAATTACCACTTGTCTTTCATGAAACATATTTTTCTTTCCTTATGATTCACTGCTTTAAAAGGAAAATGGAAATAGTCAATGGACAAAAAACGGGATATTACTCTTTATTACTATGCTGGTTTATGTGCTTTTAAATGAAACGCTAAACACTGTACAGAAATTACATTATTAGCATAATCTTCTCTATTTTAATTGTGTGAACATTTTTTGACTTGCTGAAGCCTCTACCAGAAATCAATCCTCAGGGCCAAAGAGCAGAATGGAAAATAGACAGAGCATATTTCAAAGCTGAGTAAAAGTACCCTTGAATAATTTACAGTCATCAATGTTTTATTTGTCTAAATATAATATTCATGACTCTCATTCATGAAATTACTTAATGAAACATAAAACGTTATGAGCTATAATTTATTTTATTAAAATGAAAATCAGGACCATTCAATTACTGGTATGGATAATCTCATCTGAATTGAATCCCTATTGCTGGGCACTCTAGTTCTTTCTAAGGCTCAGAAGCTGCAGATACATTACTTACAAAAGAACTGTTCTTCATGGAGAAAAGAAAGACCCTACATACAGCACCCAGGAGAGTGCTTGTTATGTTTGTTTTACATGGAATAAAACAGGAGTCTTAAAAACGCTCCACCACTTTGGATAACAAAGCCCCACCAGTCTGCAAATGCTTCTAAATATTCATAGCCTTAATTAGCATACCTGACATTAGGAGGGCACTCGTATATTTAAACTAAAATATGTAAAATAACTGTAATTAATAATATCATTACTTGAAGATAGGTGTTCTGTGAAGTATTCCAGGTATTATCCATGCAGGCTCCCGTAAGCAGACACAGAGATAACCCCATCTATATTTGCCACTGATAAAGTCACTGTTGAAAAATGTCAAAACACATAAATTTATAACTTTTGAAATCTAATCTAAGGCAAAATGCCTGGAGTGGGATACATTTCTCTCCTATGCTTTCATAGCTGAGATATTTATTCCAAAGTGATAACTGCTTTCACAAAATACTACTCTGCAGGAGTAAGTTAGCTGCACATGATGCAAGTAACAGTGAAGGGAACTAGGTCAGCTGTGCCATTAAAAAATAAAGCTCTAAAGCCAGAACATAAATAATAAAGTTTAAAAAAGGTCTTGGATTGGTTTACACTTTTAGAAGTCCATTCCTATTGTTCCATTAAATTTGTTTTTTATCTGTCTATGTTTTCCTCATACTACAAGTTGATCTAAGGCTCACTGAACTTTATCAATCCAAACCCCTTGTCTATAGGGTCAGTCTTCAGCCAGGCTGAGCGGATGGTTGAAGGTTCCCATGTTAATTCCCCACAAGGGAAGAACCAGTGTAAGTCTCGTGACAGAGTAGTTTCATGAACCATCCTGAAACCACCACAGTTACACAGCGCAAATACGTATCAAGGACCCAACAAAGAACTGCATCCCTGCCACTGCAGAACTTCTTTCTTAACAGCAGATCAATGCAGTTAGCACCAAGAAAGAGCACTACAAACGCCCATAAGTCCTAATACCCTATTTTTCTCCTACAGCAGAAATCTGTGTAAGATCAAGACGCTTAGTTTTGATTTGCGATAAACTTCTGCAGCCTAACAGCTTTAAGAATCCTATTACCTTATTTAAAGTACCATAAGAAATAGAAACAGAATTAACCTACTGCTCCACTTTTAATCACTTACCACTTTTAAAACAACATATGGCTGCGGTTGAATGCATTTTTAGTAATTCTGGTTAGCAAAATTTAACAGCAGCTTAAATTAAGCTTTCCTTTAAATTCTACCTAGATTACACTTCAATATATCAGCACTATTCTAATGTACTTCAATCAGAAATGCATAACATTGAGGCAGGTTTTTGTGTTACATGTTATTAGCTGCTTTTGCAGAACCAACCAATGCTGCTATTCCTATCTTCCTACTGGAACACAAGCTAAAGCAGATCCTGAGATTAACAACTCTGTGACAAGTAAAAGCAAAGGCGTATTGCATCTTCCAAAATACCCACTCAGAAAAAGCTCTCTAAGCCTGCCTAACATTCTGTGCTCACCTTCTCTTATTTACTCTTTTTCTCTGCACCACTCCTGCTTCTTTTAAGCACTTGCACCAGCCCCTACCTGCACTCATCCTTAATGCCACTTTCAATATTCTGCATTTCTCCAAGTCTGGGTGAGGGCATCACCTGGGCCCAGGGCTAGAGAGAGACATGCAGCCCCTGAAAGTGCCTGTGTCTTGTGGGCCCTGGTTTCATCAGCCCCGTGAAAGTGTGATTGGCCTTAGGGGAAGGATTAGCTTTTGCCCGCTTTTAATCCGCAGTAGAAATATAGCTTAAGCTATATTGCAGATTTCCATGGTTCTCAGAAAATGTCCTTATTACTAAATAACAAGGTTTTTTTACCTATAACAGTACTCAACAATAAAATGGATGGTAAAACACTAACTTCTTGCCTTTCCGTCTCTCTGGATAATGTCCAGGCAGCAGCAAATAAACGGAAACAACAGGACAGAGAGGTGCAGGATCCTTCCTGACATCTGCCACAGCCAAAACCCTAAATATTGAACCTGGGATATGAAGCCTGTCAAAGGTTTTGCAGTGTATGTCCTGTACATAGAGAAATAAGCTTTATAATGATTTACATTCAGAGACTAGGACTATTGCCAATCTTTGTAATAATTTTTCAGTGCAGAAAAACGAGCATTTTGAAGACAATCACCCCACAACACTTGAGAGCAGATTTAGCTACCAAAAAGCCACCCAAAACCAGGACAAAGTGCTAACGTTGATTTTCTGAAAGTGTGGGAGGGAGCAAGTGAGCATCTTTTTGTGGAGCACATAAGGAGAAAATTCTCAGATCAGGTGCAAACCAGAGTGCAGATGTACACAGTTTACAGTTAAGGAAATAAAAGAACAGCAGGCTACTGCAGAAACAGAGCCACTCTTAGCCAAAGTACATAAGCAACACAGTGAGGTTTTTGTCCTGCAAATTTCTGAGCTCTTCTACACTAGCCTATACTGAATGCAAGTGGGTAATACGCTGCTAACTCCAGGAAGAGATAAAATTGGTCTCTTTCTGGGGTGTTTGGACAGTTTCACAGTGTGTTCTGCAAGAATAACTATCCTCTGCCTGGTTCAGCGCACTAAGGATCATTCAGCTCTCACTCTTGGCAGACGAGGGTAAATAACTGAAGTGAAAACTATTGCTCAGACCCTAAGAGCTGCAAATGAACTGCTGCACTACCCAGCCTGTGCAGCTGTGTACCAAGCGATACTTTCATGGAACTCCTGGAGCAAAATCTCGCCCACTGACACATTTTGTGAGCTTCCTTATATTCTCAAGGGTGGTGACAGAATAAAAACCTCGCATTGTTTGTCTTCTCCCTGTGCCAATCCACACTGCTGGGACAAACAGTGTGGAACTGAATAACTGATGGCATTTTTTATGGGAAAAAAAAAAAGCCCAAATCTCAGAGTTCGCAGGACTGTGGAATTGCTCCAAGAGGTTTTCTGATGAGTCATTATCCAGCGGTCTACAAGCTTTTGGCAACAAAGACATCAGAAACACATGACAAGTGCAGCTTTTGCTCTGGGTCCTTGCTCCAAATGATTTTTTTGCTTCTATGTACTGCTAACTACATTCTTTACAAGGTATTTATTCATGTAGCACTAACTACAATCGTTGCAAGCTATTTATTCACTTGGTATTCTGCTTATACCACTATATCAGACAGCTGCTGGGTGGCCTTGGATGGTGCTATTCCACAACAGTGGTTGTAAATGTCCTCAGACTACACTTGTATCAGCCCAATTTTCCTGCTGTTTTTTCCACAGATGCCTTGAGGAAGAGTATTATCCCAGGCAGTGACCTACATTAGCGAAGTCTGGCTGCTGTGGGGAGTACCTTTTAGTGCCATGTCTGCCTCCCCCCTGCTGAGCTCCAGCTCCAACTGCTGTTTCTCATGTGAAATCTCTCACACCCCTCCAGTGTTCCAGGAAATAACCCAAGCCTTTTAAACACAAAAATCTGCAGGAATTATTCAGAAAGCAATTAATTACTTTATGTTACAGCTGTCACTGAAAAATGCTCCACTCTTGCCAGAGAGACAAAAAAACTCCCCAAACAATCAAGTGTACGTACACTAGCTTATGTGCATGTTTGTTTAGGGTGTAACTACAAGTACACACCCCTGGAATGAAGGACATGTACTCTACACTACAATACATATATCCAGTAACAATGGATATATTGGATCTCTTTTGAATAACTTTGATTATAAAGTCTTCTTGAAAATCGGAAGAAGACAGTAGAGAGAAAGATGACCAGTAGAGTAGGCAGTTGAGAGAAAGATGTGCCTTCACAGAGTGACCCTTTGCAACCTATGATACGATAATATGTAGGATTAATTGCCCTTTTAGGGCTCTTACATGGGTCATGAAGAACATCAAGGAGACTGATCCCTTGCTAATTGCTGAAGTCCAGAACAAAATCCCAAAGCCAGCTGTTGTGGAGGAAATGCTGACTTATAAATACATGGCCAAATGTTATGACTGTAAGCAGCATGTCCTTTGATAGCTTATACAAATTAATGTTTAACTGCTCTTATTTTGTCTTTAGTGTCACAGGGATCTATACTGCCAGCAAACCATCAGTACCTAGCAGAGATACTTCTCTCTGAGAAAAATGCTGGGTGAACTCCTCAACACAATTAGCGTTGAGGGACCTCAAAGTTTGAAGTGGTACTGGTGCTCACAACCCAGCTTCACCAAGTGCACACTGTAACCAGAACTATTCCTATATGTTGGAACAAAATTAATTAACAAAAAAAGTACATTTAACTAACAATCACTGGCTCATGCTCCAAAATATATTCCTATAGAGGGACCATCCGGTCTGTGACCATAGGGTTTGCACTCAGACCTCATGGATACAGTCCACATGGCTTCAGTTATAGGATCAGGGTGAATACAATTCATAAAAGTGGAAAGTAACAAAAAAAAAAAAAAAAAGCCAACAAATGACAGTTGTTTGGTCTGTAAAAAGTGAAGTTGATAAGATGATTGGCTAGTATTGCTCAGGCAATCTATCTACATTTCCATACCACATCTATCACCATAGCAACTGCAGCCGGGGAGGTGTTTCCAAGGCTCTAAGAGTGATTAATTTTCCAGATGTAAAACAGTATCCCTATTCTTTTGTAAAGGAGTGCACCAAGTACCCCAAGAGCCCAAATATGATACTTAACATGATTTATTTCCTAGAACCACTTACTCACTGTTAAGATTGATATTCAATAACACATTGCATACATACAACAGGAAATTTTAGGAAGGTAGAGAAGAAGAACATGCTGAGCCCACAGGGGCTGGAAACCTGTGAGCTGATCCAAGGCAAACATGAAGGTCTGAGCAGAAGCCTGGTCACTGCTGGCACATGATGGGGAAACCAGATAGTGTCTGCTTCCAGTGGGACACGCAGCGGCACACGGACTGGAAGGTCTCTCCTTGCCTTTCCAACCTGTGGCATGCAGACTATCTAAAGAAACCATTAATTAGCATAACCATAAGTTTCCTTTCCTATCAAACAGAATCACTAATGCTTTTGCTTATGTGCAGCAACCAAACAGAAATAGACAACAGTATTTCTGCTCTGGGGGTTGAAGGCCACTCTAATATGGCACTGATTTTAATAACAACTAGGACTATCCCTCCAAAAAAATCACATTAATGAAACAGAACATCCTACTAATCATCACCCCATGCTGCACAGCATTTTGGAAACCAAAGCACATGAGCAAGTACAGTAAGAGAGCCATAAGATGCTGTATTTAATTGGGAGAGAGTTTCTTTCTGGACAGACAGTTTATCTTCTAGACAGAAGGTGAAGAAATGATCATAAATCAGTTTTAGTAAGTACCTTTTAAAGTACATGTGGTTTTCTAGAGACTGAGATTTAGTGACCAACCTGAATATCTCAAGAAAATCCAGGTGTGGGGGAAACTCCCTTCTCCTCACTGGTCCCCCTTCACTACTGGTACTCCCTGTGCTGTACCTGGGTGCTTATGAATTTTATAATAAAGATGCATGTTCTTCGTCTCCACCTTGCTCCTGGCTCACAGACATCTAACTCAGAAACCAGTGAAACTTTGGGCAGAATGCTGCGTTTCTTAAGCATGCATTTCCTACAGTATAATACAGAGAGACATGGAAATGTGCATAAAGCCAACTCGTATGTTCTAGAAGAAAGGCTGCTCCTAAATGCCATGGCACTTATCAGTCCTGGTAGCATCTGAGCTGGCATCAACAGAAACCACTGCTGCTTTTTCCTCAAATTTTCTCTCATCTTCCTTAATACAACTGTGGTTTTCCTGCAAGCAATATTTCACCTGATATCATATCTCATCATCGTTAGCAGTAGCCCTATTTTATTGCTTTCATTGCTAGTGACTCCTCCCTTCCTGCCTTGTATTTTTCAGAGCCAATCACTTGAGAAACTTCTGATTATCATAATTTCCTCTCCACACCCCCTAACAATCTGGTCCTAAATTTATCATGGTGCTCTGCTAGTGCTAGTCCCTCAGTTGGAATTCATTTATCCTTTTAATCTCTTTGGGCAGGCAGTTTTATCACCCCATGCTTACTGCTTTAACACTACCACCAATCTTTTCTTAAATGTTATTTATAAATGTGGAAATATCGGAAAGGTCATAGTAATAGCAAGTATAAGAAGCAGACTGGTGTGGCTACACTGATGCAGCAATCAAGAAGCACACTTCAATTGATTTCTTGCATTAGAAAAATATTTCTGTTCCCTTCAGCCTTTCATTAAGAAGTGATGAAGTTGGATAAAGGTCATGAACCAGAACCTATTAGAAAAGCATCTGATTCCTGAGCCAGCTGCTCAAACCACAGGGCAGGGCAGTCCAGCCACTAAAGTCCTCCTGACCTGTCAAATTCCACGCTAATCTCAGAGTGGGTTTAGCTGGAAACTGCATCCCTTGTCTCAAAATTTAAGAAGTGTGTCCTTGATTAATCCATTATAAGAGATTTGCCCAGAAGCTGAGAATGCCCCAGTGACCCAAGATCAACACATAGCAGTGCTATTTACATCAGTACTAGACAAATCACATCTCTTTCGTGTGCTCTCACATATACTGTCCGTGCATACTGGAAAACGGGAGAACAGTCTCTTTATACAGCAGCGCAATGAAAGCCATTTATCTTGATTTAAATAATTTACAGACGTGGCATATTAGATTTTCTACAGCCAAAAAGAAAGCTTTGCTACTTCAGAGCTAAAAGTGCTAGGGAACACCTCCAGTTGGCTGAGGAACATAGACAAAGGGGAATTTGACACCCCATTCCCGTTCGACTTATATATGTACCTTAAAGCAAAGCACAGTGAATTGCAGGCAAGGGGAAGAAAAATTAAAGCAACTTGTTTCATCTGTGGGTTACACACAGGGGGAAGACTAGAAACATTTACACAAATTGTTATAAAAATACACTGACCCTCTGCAAGCCCAAACATTTTTTTAAAACGGGAATAAATAATCTACTCCATTTTTAGCCAACTGCAGCCTAACTAATTGTATGGAGTAAAGCTTCATATAATGTGCAAGTTGTCCCTACCTACATATAAAATTAATTTCGCATGTGTGTGCCCACGCTTTCGGGTTTTTAGGATGTCACTTGGGATAGAAAGCCCGTGAGTTATATCAGTCATGCCTGTGAAGCTGTTGCTTCATTTTTCTACATGAAGCTCTTAAGAATCCCTTAAACTAATATCTTGTTTGTAAATGTTTTTTTTTAGTTTGATCATGCAATTTCTAGCACGTCAAAACGTGAGCCAATACTTCTTTTATTGAAGGAATCTCTCAGTCTGTAAAACAGAGTGGATGCTAGTAATTACAAGAGAAGAAAAGACTTTTAATGCCAACCATTTCCAGCTGATAGGTTACACAATTCTCTCCTTGAACTGATTCTCAGACAACACCCAATTTAACTGCCTAGGACGGATTAACCCACAGCAAACAAAAACAAATCAGCCTTCCCTTGATGGAGAAGTAAACCCTGCACTCAACAAAAGACTTGAATGAGGGCTTCAAGCGCTTGAATTTGGAGACTTTCTAAAGAACAGTTTAGCTTAAAGTAACCTAAATGTTTTCCAGCAGCTCTCAGGCCCACTGTAGATCACAATAGCTTCTCCCAAAGCCACTATGGCCCAGTGACAAAAACGAGTGGCAGGCAACTGAATCCCAGCATGGTGCCAGTAAGGATTGTTCTTAAGGTAGATTCAGATTAGGTATTAGAAAAATCTTTACTGTGAGGTTGGTGAGACACCGGAACAGGTTGCTCAGAGGAGCTGTGGCTGCCCCATCCCTGGCAGTGCCCAAGGCCAGATTGGACAAGGCTTTGAGAAACCTCATCTAGTGGAAGGTGTCCCTGACCATGGCAGGTGGGTTGGAACCAGGTAAGCTTTAAGGTCCCTTTGAACCCAAATCAGGTTGTGATTCTGAAAGTGGATAAATACCAGTTAAATATGGATAAACCTCATTTGCAGACACTGTTTGTCATTAAAGCAGCTTGAGTAGGAGCCAACAATACTTTTCCTGTAAGTGAAAAATCTTCTAACTCTTTGGACTAAATGACGTCATCACAGCAGTTAGAAGTCTGGAGCATGCAGTTACCTCCACTCTTTTTCAGAGCAAGGTCTTCCTTGCTCTTTATCTCTCTTGCAAATACAACATAACCCAATTAACATTATATCTAACCCTTATCAGCACCTTTTTCAAGTGAGTTCTGAAGAGGAAATGAAAAAACATGTTCAGCTGTGTATAACGAGGAAGTTACATAGTACAGAGTATTTTTTCCGTAATCAGTGGGAAATAAGAGATAATCTTAAAATACTATTTCTCTACAGATACAACCACAGTCATTGATGAAAAACACTGGTGTAAAGATATATATGTCCATCTCTAGACAAACAGAGAAATGTTTCTCATAGGCTAGTCTGCATTGAAGAATATATTATGTTTTTTAACTTCAGCATAAATCCTCTTCCCTTAAGTTACACATGCTCCAAAGAACATGTTTTTTTTTGAAGAAACCAAAAAAAGTAGTAGCTTTCTATTAGAATTATCAAATGTATGCTGTCCAGAAATGGGGGCCTTTGGAAGAAAGTTTTACAACTACTACCCAAATTTCTGCTGTGCTAAGCCATAGAAATGAATCAAACATGCACTGAAGGGGAGGAAGACTACCAAAATTTTAACAAAACTAAATTTTGTGCTTAGAAATCTCCCTGTCACCAGAAATGGAAGCTATATCCCTGTTACATACACTGTACTGCAGCTACATCCCAGTACCATTTTCTTTGTGTGTATTGAAATTCATCAGGAGCCTAACTGCCTCTTTGAAAAGTTTCCATAGACATCTGCCCTGTGGGTGTGGAGGTACTCCTACCTACAAAGACCAAAAAGCTACGTTTGTGCTTGTGGGTAAGCTTTCCAGCAACCTGTCCCCATGCAGATACTGTGGGATGTGGTGACCCTACCAATACATATGTACAGAATGAGCCTGAATCTGCTGGGCTCCTGTTCTCAAACAAAAAGCAGACCAGATCTCAGAATCTCAAGATGCAGATACCAGCGTTTTTAATTTTGACTTTCATATAGTGTCAGTGGAGAGAGATGAGTGCTTTACGCAAGTGCACTGGATTCGTACTCCAGACATCTTTTTACTACCTTTGCTGAACTAAAAAGAACTTTAGATCCGGATTTAGTCTTTGCTGTCCCAGGGTTTGCTATCAAGAATTTAAGCACATCCACACTTCTGACAGGCGCTGTGTATCTCACCCTGTGAATGAAAACTCTGTGACAATGATCAGTTTTGTGCTCAGCTCTGTTTCATGAAAATTGCCTCTACTTTAATCCTTCCAATTTTTCCAAGGGACACCCTTTTTATTTTTCAAGTTCAACAAAAATTTCCAGGCAGTTTTGGGGAAGAGGGACTCCTGCATTTGGTTGCCCAGGTTTCATTATTTGGTTAGAATGACACTCTATTTTTTAAGGACTTCTGATTAACATTTCTTTGTCCAGAAGACTCAGCAGAAGCAGGGTTTGACCATCCTTCTGTGTAAGGAGGAATGCTCCAGACTCTCTAGGGCATTCCAGCTTCTGCCACCCAACACACCATGCAGGGCCTCTGCTTACAGTGACACCACTGGTTGCTAGCAAAGGTGGTCTGCTGTGGAGGCTTGAGGAGACTTCAGTATCTTTGCATAAATTAGGGAAAAAAAAAATCTTTAGGTATTTAGTGAATCAAAGTTCCAGATGTTATGTAGCTAAACACCCTTCACTTTAAAGTCTTTCCTAACTGACTCAGTAGGTGCAGTAATGTTTCACATGTCCCTGTGTTTCCAAAGGTACATTTTCCAGGTAGCATGTCAGGTTGATTTCACTCTGTGCTTTCAGCCATAGTTTTGGTTTAGCAACGATGGGTCTTAAATATTTGAGGTGCATTGCTGTTGTGATCCTAGAACTGCAGCGAGCATTCAGAGAAGAAATTATTTTTGTCTTAGACAAGGGAAAGGGACAAATTAGGAAAATATAAAACATCTAATTGCCTCTTGGCTATGAATAGGCTCATAGCATCGTTTAGGTTAGAAAAGACCTTGAAGATGATTGAGTCCAACTGTTAACCCAGCACTGTCAAGTCCACCACTAAACCATGTCCCCAAGAGCCACTTCACATCTTTTACATACTCCGGGGATAGCGACTCCACCACAAGAATCGGAAATCACCTGTGATTGGAAATTATGTATTTCCATCTGTAAATTTATGCTGTTGAATGATGTTTCTTCTGTTTTCCAAAGTAAAAGGAAAACTCTGAAGTACTGAGAATACTGCCAAAGAATGTATGTAACACTAAGCTAACTGAGTGGTGCGATGCTATGAGGCTTCCTAACAGGAAGATTGAGCACAACATTCAATAAGCAAGAAAGTAAAGTAACTTGTTTCTATCTAGAATAACATTCTCTCCAACTGAATTGAATGGGGAACTGTCATTCTTTTTGTTTATTCAATCAATTAAAATAATTAATTTTGGAGGATTCTGCAAAACCATACTATTGCCAACTTGATAACTTATTCAGCATTGTCTGGAAGTCCTGATAGCCCTCCTTTCTTTGAAAACTGACTCAAAAATATTCTAAGAAATCTGAGAAACATTTGTTGTGATGAAATGGGAGGACTCTACAAATGACACTGAAAACTGTGAATAGCCAGGAGGTGAATTACAAAAATAATAAGTAAAAAGATACACCTAAACATTAACATGCTCTCTAAAAATGAGTGCCCAAAGTGTGAGCTTTCAGACTCAAGTAGGATATTCAGAGGTTGCAGCTGGAGGAGCTGGAAGTCCTTTTCAGTACCTTTACCCCATATTTATCCCCAGAATGCCATTTCTATCATTTGAAGATATGGTGAAGGGAATAGAAGATTGTTTGCTCATTAGACTTCCTGGATGATGAACAAATGAACACATATTTCCCGTGTGTTTACCTGACCATTCGTATTTACAGTTCAAAGCACACAGAGCCTGTGTGTCTCTTGTTTCACTTTCAGATATCATGGGCTACTGATGTGAAGCCAAAATATCCAGCATGCTTCAAACGCCACTGATTTTCAGTGGTAGGTTTGCACTTAAAAGCTATGTTTCACATCTGAATTTAACTGACATCCATATATATAGCTTCAGGCTGGTCTCCACTGCCATTGTGGTTTGTATAACGTTAACTGAAATGCTTCCCTTGAAGCGAAGTTTTCTGACAGCTAAGTGAGTAAACAGCGTGGATTCCAGTTCCCTTCAATCATTCCACTGATGTGATACAGTAGGAAGTGATTTTAAATCTGAACTGTCACTAAAGATCAAACCTCAAGGTTAAAAATAAGAAGTAAATATCTGAAGTTTTCCACATGACAAAAAAAAAAAAAAAAAAAAGAGAAAAAAAAAAGAAAAAAGAAGACGGTTCATGGGTTTATGCAGAATTGTGTTTTAGTTATGCCAACTTTGAAACAGACTGAATCAATAACAGGCTGTATGATACAGCAAAGCAAAGAAGTCAGGAAAACCCAGTTAAATAGACTGAGGTAACCTAAAATAACCCCTGAAATACACCCTTACCACCCAACATGTTTATTAAATTATGACTTGTGCTAGGAATGCTGGTTGAATCTGCTATAGATTTGGACCAGAGAGTTTTGGCATGAGAACTGGTTAACAAGTGCTCTCACTTACAGAATCAGAATTATATAGATATATTGAAATCGACTGAGTGTTTCCCTAGCCACTGCTAAATGAAGACAATTGACAAGGTGATTTCTTGGTGCATCAACAGCCTTTTGCATTTCACTGTTTTCACTTTGTACTAAGCAAGTAGAGGAAAAAATTGGTTGAAATGCTGGGCTGCATAAAAGAAACCCCACAGATAAGAGCCCTAGGTTTGGTCACCCAAAGCCCCACAGTTTCCACTTTGCTCCTGGTAGCCCAGAATAATTCTGGCAGTCAGGGTGGTACTGTTCCCCATGTGCAGATCATTGTTCTAGCCTTTGCATGGCTAGAATCATTCTAGCCTTTTGTTAACAACTTGTTCACACAAAAACTTTATCTAAGACTCCTGTGTTTCAAAATACAATGTTTTATTGGACAGATTTGAAGGAAATGTATGACTATCGCTGTCACAGTAAAGCTATCAGAAATCAGATTATCTTTATTGAGTTTTTATCTCCTAAATCAGTTTTATTTTGTTGATAAACGCACCGGATAACTTGTTTTTCAAGTATCAAGCAGGGTTTTCTTTTTACATTACCTAAATTAAATTGCTTTGAAGGAAATAATTCCACTGGGCTGTTGCAACTGATTTCCAAATCAGAAGAAAAGTAAAGATAGTATCTTGAGCAGAAGATAATCTTAACTAGCAATAGCTGGAATTCAAGGGAAAACCCCTTCTATTCAAAGTATTACTTTAACTGCAATTGAGAAGAGGAATTGTCCAGAATACATCTCCTATGTACTATATGCTCTGAAGAAACTTAGATACTTCATATTAAAAGAATTTCATTAGACAGATGTCTCCATCTACAGCTGAAGTACTGGAGCAAGACAATCACCTCTCTTCTTTTTCACACATGAGAAATCATTCCTGAAGTGCGTCCCCCCAGAAGCTCACCAACCTGGCTGCACTGAATGATTCACTTCCTAATGACAACTGAAGCAAAGAACACCAAGTTTTACTTAAATTTTGAACTGAAAGGAAGATAAAAAATTAAATTATGCATCAAAATGCATAAATCTGAAGGATAAAATATTATTTCTTCTAAATCAGCCTGCATATGTACAAAGGCTTGGGCAGACAGAAGATTTGCCCCTAAACAACTGCTGATAAGTCTTGTCGGGCACTTCCTCAGTAAATGGTTCACTGCACATGCAGCTGAAACAAGAACTTTCTGTGTTCAAAGCTTTTCTCCCTAATGTATAGCGAGAAGTCTTCTGAAGAAGTAGTAGCACCATGGCACACAGAGAAGCAGGAAAATACACAAAAATGAGAGAACAGAAAGATACTGCTGCTTTCTCAAAATGAAATCAATGTTTCTTACTTCCTTGACTGGTTATTACCGGTCACAGGCTTCCCAGTATTTGTCTTGAAATTATGGGGACATGGCATGTTTTGATTTGCAGTGTGTTGACTTCTTCAGTTACATCACCAAGGGGGACCATAAAACAACACTTCCTTATTACTCTGTAGACATTGACATCTATCTTATCTTCATCAGTTTGAGCACTATTTTGGGAATGACCACCACCATAACTCAGAAGCAATGTACCAGCACATTGACCTTTTCAAAACTTAGACTCAAATGTTTCAAATGTCTCAAAGGCTTTTGCATTTCAGAACAAAAATGCCTTACTGGGTGGACCAAAAAATCTTTACTGTTCTTGTACCATAGCAAGGAAGGTACAGAAAGGTATTTCCACTGTTATTTCTCCTTACTGACCAAGGTGATTGTTACTATTGAAAGCTTATGGAAGACTATTACAGAACTTGAGATAAGACTAGAAGGAAGTATGGTTGTTTGGGGTTTTTTTTTGTTAATATAATAAAAGCTATTTAGGTTTACATTGCTAGCTGACAGATCATCTGTTGAGAATAGAAGCCCATAAGCCTAAAAGAAAAATTGCACAGTAACTGGGAAGAATTTGTGTTTGAGATGCCTTCCCAATGTGACTGGTTTGGATGAACAACAAGAAGTTTCTTTTCATGCTTAAAAGCTTCATTCAAGCTTTGACAGCCAAAAAATTGCCTACCAAGTTGCAGAGTACAGAATGAATGCAGTTACTGGGATGTTTTAATAACAGACCCTTTAGTTTAGCAAGTCAATAGAATAAACATATGTCATACCACAAAGAAAAGAAACGAAAAATTCTTCCCATTATCTTCTCTCTTTCTCCCCTATTCAACAACAAGAATATTAATTGCAGATGGCAGAGGCAAATGTCTTCTTTTTTTGCGCACAGCTGCACATTTATGTGGTGAACTTCAGATACAAAGTAAAACTCAAAAAGTCATGATGCAGTAAGTAACAGCCTTCCACTGCTGCATGAGCAGATTTTAAACCACAATAAATGAACACGCACACACACACACACACAAAATGCTTTTTGGATTTAAAATCATAAAGAATTTTCTTCCACTTCAGCACAACCCTTGCTGAAAATCCCAGAGTAAATCTCTTTTGCTATAAGGTTTATTGTGTTTCCCCTCACCTCCCACCCCAGGGAACCTTGTGAAAGGCTTTAACCGAAGCACTGGTAGAAGTACACTCACTGAAATACTGCTTGGTATAGTGATTTATACATCTGATTGAAATAGCCAACCACTGGATGTCACTGTTACTCTGTTACTCTGTTTTGAAAGAAACTGAAGGAAAAGTGGGCTTTTCCCTCAGAATGGGAGCACAAGGCCTTCTTCAAGCCCTTTGTGTTTCTCAGCTCTGGAGCTGTAGACTGTTTCCAACTGATACCCATTACCTATAGCCATTGTTCTGCAGGTACTCTTCCAGTTGGAAGAAGACTGGCTGACAAGACTCGTTTAGGTAGCACCAGAAAGACACACACGCACACACTCAAAAAATCCCATCTGTTATGATACCCATCCTCAGCTGGCTATCGTAACAGTGAATGGCTTTCAGTTTTCAGTTGCATTTTCTTTCCCATGAATAAAGTGGTTTTCTGGTGTAAAGGTCATAACCTGCTTTAAGCTGCATCAGATTGTACTGTAAATGGAAATTTCAGCAGTATTTTCTTTTTTTTTTAAAAAAAAAGGAATTTTTATCTCTCCCAGGAATGCAAAAAAACCTCTTATTGACCCCGAGTGTTTTTCTCTGTGCCAGCCTTACACATAAAACTGCTTCAATGTATTGGATAAGGCAAAAACCTATTTCTTTCCCCTTTTGTGTATCATGCCTCATCAATCAGTTGTTTCATCCTTATTTTAACCTCCAAACCTGGCTGCCTCCAGTATTTCTAGTAACCCTTGAAAACACAGAAATAACTCAGCTTGCTCTTGCTAACATCACCTCCAAGAAGCAACACGAGGATTTCACAGACTCTGAAAAAAAAAAGACATTATTTCAATTTAATGTATAACTAGTTGTGCTTAATCAAGAAGTATGTTCCCAGTAAATGTTAAGTCTGTTACTTTAAAAGCAAAAATAGTCCTCACTACTACTAGTCCTCACCAGTTTACACTACTTCTTTACAGTCATTTCAACTTACATTTCAAACTTCATCTGATGGTTTCTGAGACTCTTACTTCTTTAAAATTAAAAGTGCTAGGAATGAAAATAGATTCAGAAGTTAATAATGAAAGGGGTCAAAAATGCGCAATCACAAATAAGGAAATTCTGTCCCTAAATATTCTTAATTATAGCGCCTTATTTCACCTTGTGTATGTGATAGCATGGCAGAAAAAAGAATTTTTTAAAGTTACCTACACATTTTTCAGTTTCCCTTTGAAGCTAAATATATAAAATATTACTGGGGTTTTTACCCTTGTTAAAATAGGATCTCTATATTATGAACATTAACTATGGGGAAACTATGAGTCTACTGGGATAGATTCAAATTTAGCACAGTATTTCAGCCTGTATTTCCAGTCAACATGTGAATCTGTTACCATAGTTAGAAATTTTTATGATTTTATGGTATTGCTGCTCATGTACTATAATTTATTATGCTTCTAATTGAACTTTAAGCTGTAAAATAGCTTTGAAACATATAATCTTTATAATGAAGAAGACAAGAATGCTTTGAACTCAAAGATAGAAAGAGCGTATAGAAAGCCTTAAAAACGACCTGCCAATTTATTAAAATGCAGTGGAAAATGCCACTTTAATGATACAAACTGAGGGATTTCCAGATAACTGAAAAAGCAGACTCCACAGAGCTTTTTGACTATAAAATGCAGCATTGATTAAATACTTTTGTGTGACAGAAGAAAAAAAAAAGAAAGGTGTGGGACAGTAATTAAACAAGAATGAACAGTCACAGACATTCTTTGCAACTCAAAGATGCAGGAAATAAACAACCACAGTGAAAATATTTCAACAAAACATGACTTTTTAACCATCTCTCTAGCTCCAGATGAGAGGAGATAAAAAATAATCACCGAGTTGACCTTTGCTGAATGGCTCATCAAACCTTTCAAGGCTTGCCCTTGAAACCAGCAGGATGCACAGACACAGCATTTCACAAAGTGTACATGGAGCCTAATGATGGCCACAAAATCTGCCAGCCCACTTTTGTGACCATGACAGTGCCCACAGTTTAGTAATGAAAGCATTTGTATCAATGCAAATCATCCACCAGAATAATAGGTTGCAAAAAGCAAGCAACAGTATGGCACATCACATGTACCCTGGCCATTTTATTAGGTTTTTGTCTATAGTTTATACTTGTTTGACTTATCTTTCCACTTAGTCACTAACCAGATAAAATGTGGGTTTTTCAAACCTGCAGTCAGCAATATAGATTCCACCACCAACAGCGCTTTTAACTGCAACAGAAAGGCAGAAACTGGTCAAAGAAATCTCACGAAAGCAAAAAAATATCTGAAAATGTCTTTCTATTGCCTTTAGACTTACAACAATGAAGCCTAGTGATAGGAACAGGGGGGCACTGGTGCCAGGGGAGGAGAAGCCCTGATTACTGGAAGACCTCAGACAGTATATTACCAGACAATGCAAAATACTGAAATTCCTTAGATGGTACCTTGAGGCATTTTCTGGCCTTAGATAAGCCCTAGTTTGAAATTTTCTCCCTTTAATCTTTTTGCACTGACTTTAAATGATTCCCGCTTTCATGGTGGGTTTTTAAGCAGCTCCTGGTGCTGCCTGCTGCAGAGGAGCTCTGACATTGCAAGAGTATTTTCTTTGATATCTGTAACAGAACCTGAGTGCGTGGCTGCATCGTCTTCAGCCTTCATAATGGGATTGCTCATTAAATGGAAGGTAAACATATTAAAAATGACAATTTCCATACAATCATTCAATTTAGAGAAGGACAGGCAGTCCTGGCAAAGTCAAATAGTGGTGCAAAGTTACCCGTGATAGGTATTTTACAGTACAGCTGTCAGCATTCGGAGATCATCTGTTTATCAACAGGTATCACTGTCACTGTTGTTGGGCTTTTCCTGAAGCAGAGGAGAAAACTGAAGAATGACAGAATCCTATCCACTATCTTTGGCCTCGCACATTCAACAAATGTTGATACAGCAGAGATGACCGCTCGTTTCAGACACAGTTGCAGCTGCATCATGCGTTTATTCAAGAGAAAAATAGAAGACATTTCACTGGTGAAGGTGCCAGAACTGCACAATCATTTAAATACTGTAGGGGCTGATCTTGCAAACACTTCTGAGCATGAGGTCCTTATTACCATGAATACCCTTACTAAAATTAATGGAAGTACTCAAGCAAATAAAGCTCTTAATGCCTTAAATTGCCTTAATCTTGAGGTCCACAGGTGCATAAATGTAGATCATTACGCCCACATGGAGTCCCCTGACTTCCTAAAAAAACCTCTATTTAGGTGAAATCATCTGCCCACACTGTTCTTTTTTTAAAGATTAAAGATGCAGTTTGTGGAATAACAAACCAGCTAATTTCTCTGAAATTATTTGCTGCTTCTTCAAACAGATAAGAAGAAACTGACATAAAGATAAAATGTAAGTGCCAAAATACAATTAAGTTTGACAGAAATGTGCATACAGCCACCTTCCAGATATTTTTTTGTGACCATAAGAAAACTCCACTTCTATATGGTCATAAAATCCTCACCTGCAATTTGCAAATTACGTTCAATTTTGTAAAGGTTTTTCTGCTTTTCATTTGGAATCTACGCAGTCTCTTAGACATGCCTATGGTCACTCTCACCCAAATATTTGTGTCCCAACTTCTACTTTACACAGAGACCAAGGATCCAAAGCTCCAAAACCATAATATTCATAACTGGTGTCTCAGTGTGACACTGTTTTGTACACATGCCCGTGCTCTTCCTCTACATTCCTCCTCTTTCAGGGTTTATGCAAAGATTGCAGCGCAAACTAACCATACACATAAGAACTCAGAAGGATGGTAAGGTGCTAGATCAAATCTTACTGTTTTCAGAGTTCCTAGAAGAAATCCAAGATGACCTAAACCACAGTTTTTAAGACTCAGTTCCATCATTAAAGCATCCCTTAAAAATGACCATGTGATTATACTGCTTAATTGCAGCAGAAATTATTATGGATACTATCTTTGACCAATGGTTTTGCATCTATTTATTTTAAGAAATTTTCATTTTCTCAATTACATTAAAACTAATTTGAAGATTGCATGCAATATTGGATCTGGTAATAGTTCCCCACTTGGAAAGTAAATTACTATGGCTATTGCTCATTGGTATTTAATTCTGCTCCTACATTAGACATAATATATTGGTAAATTTTAAAGCTGACATGGGATTCACTCTGGATCCAAATTTTCAGCTGGTTTCTGTGATGTATGTCAGGCCAACCCTTGAATGGACCACCTCTACCAAATGCCACATGGTACCATATAAACATAAAGCTTACTAGTAATTACTAAAATAACTCCTTTTCTCAAAAAATCACAACTGCAAAATGAATGCAACCTGACACCAAGTTAAGCACACAAAAAAGCATAAGAAGCTTGCTTTCATCTGGACATAAAATATACATGCTCCCAATGGGTTGCTGAGTCTCCATTGACTTGCAGCTAGGGAGAAAGTGTGGGCCTAAGTCCCAGCTCCAGTGGCACAGAAACCAGCTAACAACACTGGAAATTAAGCTAACCAGTAGACTACAAAATACTAAAAACCCAAACAATTTTCTCAGGCCACTGAGACATGGGGATCATTCCAAGTTTGTTGAAATAGTGTTCACCATGCCATTTACTTTAGGGGCAGGAGACTTCTGTTGTTGGTCCCCTGTTTCTCTCTTGTGAGAGAATGTAACTTCACAATTTCTGCCTATACATGAGAAAAGTTTCATTTGTAGGTACAATATACATGGTACATGTGAATCGTAGAATCATAGAAGAGTTAGGGTTGGAAAGGACCTTAAGATCATTCATTTAATTCCAACCCCCCTGCCATAGGCAGGGACACCTCACACTAATCCATGTGTCATGGGTTCAGCAGTAGCAGTCATTTTTCTCCTTCTCGGTAGCTGGTGCAGCGCTGTGTTTTTGACCTTCAGCCTGGGAACAGTGCTGATAACACCAGTGTTTTCAGTTACTGCTTGGGATGTTTTGGTCTGACCAAGGGCTTGCTGAGTCTCATGCTCTGCCAGGGAGGAGGGGAAGCCGAGAGGAAGCAGAGACAGGACACCTGACCCAAACTGACCAAAGAGGTTATTCCATACCACAGCACGTCATGTCCAGGATGTAAAAACAGAGGGCAGAGACCCGGAAGGGTGGGGGGTGCACTGCTTGGTTGGGCTGGGATTGGTGGTGAGCAATTGTATTCTTTCCTTATATTTCTCTTGTCATTGTTATTATTGGTGGTAGCAATACTGATTTGTGTTATACCTTAGTTACTAAACTGTTCTTATCTCAACCTGTGGGAGTTGCATTCTTTTGATTCTCCTCCCCATCCCCCTGGGACTGGGGGAAGAAAGAGTGGGGAGTGAGTGAGTGCGCGACTGCGTGAGTTATAGAAGCTTAAACCACGACACCATGTCATCCAAGACTCTCTCCAACCTGGCCTTGAACACAGCCAGGGATGAAGCATTCACAACTTCCCTGGGCAACCAATTCCAGTGCCTCACCACCCTTACAGTAAAGAATTTCTTCTTCATATCCAATCTAAACTTCCCCTGTTTTAAGTTTGAACCGATTATCCCTTGTCCTATCACTACAGTCCCTAATGAAGAGTCCCTCCCCAGCATCCCTATAGGCTGCCATCAGATACTGATACATGTGACTGACAAGTGATGTATATTGTCAAATCCTTGAGGCAAGAACCACATCTTCTATGTTTTGCACAATTTTACAGCATCAAGTTCTGTAGGTAACAATAATCATCACAAAAAGGTTGGGCTTGATGATTTTAAAGGTTTTTTTGAACCTAGTTGATTCTATGGTTCTATGAAAATGTCTACAAACAGCTGAGAATTTTTTGGTATTGCAGAACTGAACATTAATTTTCTCAAAAGTGAAAAAGCTGCCTACGAAAAATCTCCAACAACCATGTTCATTTTCAATACCAATGGGAATTGGTGGTGGAGAAGTTCTGGTTCTAATGCTGTACCAATATCTGAAGAGGGCGAAGGGACTGACTGCATATCACTTGATGCAGCATAAAACCCAGACGATAAAACTACAACCAGAAAAAAAGGAAAAGATTAGAAGATTATATTGGATTTAATTAGTAAAGAATTAAAATTTAGGAATTTAATTATGCAAGTCAACATGATACTATGAAAAATGTATTTTATCGAGAAATACTGTTCCATTCTCTCAGATAACTTTAAATTTGGCAGCTGAAAAAGGAAAATGTGTTTATGTACACCATATTTCAACTTGGTAAAGCATCTTACTTAATACTTTACAGGACTTTTAACTGAAAAAATCAAGATATGTCTCAAACATACTCCTTTAAGAAATCATTCTAGATTAGGACTCTGCCAGTGTTAGCTGGTGAGAAAGACAAGTACTAGGTGGATGCTGGGTAAGAGGGGCAAATTCAGACAAAATACATGTTAATACAGCCACATGGAGATTCAGGCATTTAGGGACAAGATGCAACTAATACTTCTAAAACAAGGAGGAAGAATTATGGAAAACATAAACTTCAAAAAAGACAGAAGGTCAGCAGAGACAAGTGACTTAGCATGAATTCTTAGTGCACTGTGCTTTGGCAAACACGGATTACAGTAGCCTGGATTCTGTAAACCAAAGGCCAGCTTATATTTAGAGAAGGCAGCTTTACCTCTCTATACAGCATGATCAGGTCAGTATGGAATAGTTTTTACAATTCTGATGCCCATTCTTTTAAATTTGCAGGTATAGGAATGAATAGCTGTGAAGCTGGCTGGCATTGTATTTACCTGTTCTTTCATCGCAGTCCTTTTCGGAAGATATTTATTACCTATTTTTGAGGACTAATGCAAATTTGACTATTCAAAAAGGTGGGATGTCTAGTCATAAATGTATAAACCTTGACAGCTGGTAAAAAACCTAGTCATCCTAAACTGGCTACTTTTGTCTCTTAGTGTCTACTGGACTGCCTCTGAAAAAAAAACTCCTTATGAAATATCTCCCAGTGTATGCTGTCCATCATTTAAATTTACAGGAAGGTTTCCAAGGGGACTGGAATGAAAATTTAGGTGCATCAAAACATAGTTTGCATGAATAATATATCACTACAATATCTATCGAAGACAGTCATACAAAAACTCCTTGCTTTGGGACATTTGGGAACATAGAGACATAACCAAGGTAATCTCTAGCATCATGAGCATACTTTTGTACCCATACTACTGACCCTCACGAGAAATTAGAATGGACATAGTGCTAAAATGATGCAGCTACAATGCTGCTAGTTGTGCTAGAGCCAGCTTTTTTACATAGAACTTGGCTGTTTGAATGGGTTTGTGGCTGCGTCTTACACTCAGAGAAAATGTTACTGATTTTCTCTTTGCCTTCCTCCAATATCCATGGTGACTACAGAAGTGTTATCTCCCTATCACAAAAAGGAGGAACTAATACAAAATTAAATAACTGGTGAAGGTTAAAGGGATGCCTACAAGACTGAATAATTTTTAGCAGGTTTTGCCTTGTACGTTGGGCCACAAGTGCAGTCCAGAAGTAATGTGGTAACAGAGTTCTGAGCTCAGGCTCAAAGGTTTGTTGAGAAAGAGAGTATATTGGCTGCACATGTCATTGTACTAATGCAGATATATAAATTTTGATTTAGATATAGCTCATAATCTATTTTGTCAAGATACAGGTCAAATTTGACCTGTTACCATATAGGCAAATGCACAGCATACCAGTGGTAACACCAGGCACAAAGGTTCTTTATCTAGTATTCCATTCTAAGATAAAACTAATACTCACTGTACAGAAGACCTTATAATTAATTTATTGCATCTTTTGGTAGGGCATCTCTTAGAAAAAATATACATTTTTCAAAGAAAGCTATATAAAAAGCAACTGGCTATATGTGCGTAGGGAAAGAAATACTCCTAGCAAAACCACTGAACAGCCTTCACTTTAAACTCCGTTCTTCCTTATTTGTATTATTATTTATACAATATCAAAATACTCATAACAAAAAATATTTTCTGCTCCACTGTTGCTATATCTCTAATGTATAGCTATGAAGCCATGAATGCTACCCTTTGGCTTCAAGTGTAAGACTGTAGAGCATTTCAATGTGAAAAAATTATTTTTTTCGACTTATACAAACGTGACTTATCATCAAATATTTTACCATGAAATCAGGAAATGTTTCTACCATTGGCTGCATACCTACTGAGAAATACCCTCTGCGTAAAACTCTGTTCAAACAGGCATGCAGTATCTACTCAAGCAGGAAAACAGTGCACATCGTAGATTTGCAAGAAATAACCTGATTTGACAGAGTATGCTACAAAATGATACCTCTGCAAAAATTCAACAAAATGCTTTAATTTTCCTAAATGGTGAAACAGTGAAAAACCACCAGAAATCTATTGGCCCCACCCAGAACCACTTTACTGTCCTGCAGGGGGCTGATGGGGAAACACACTCGCACCAGAAACAAACGGCTGATGCACTGGTAAAGAAGGTCACTACTGGTGCTGCCAGGAAAAAGCAGCAAGTCGTAGTAGTAGGGGACTTTGAAAGGAACAGAGGCACCCATCTGTCAGCCTGACCCAGTCTCAAGGGAGGTGTGCTCCCTATCAGGGGCTCGGATCAAGGATGTTGCAGAGAGGCTGCCTGCTCTAGTCAGTCCCACTGACTATTACCCGCTTCTAGTGATCCATGTGGGTGCTACTGATATAGATAGCAGTAGCCTGGAGAACATAAAGAAGGACTACTGAGCTCTGGGAGAGGTGGTTAGGGGCTCTGGAGCTCAGATTGTCTTTTCGTCAATTCTCCACGATACAGGGGAGGACCTTAAAAAGGCTAGGAGGATTGGCCAGGTTAATACATGGTTAGAAGGGTGGTGCTATGGTCAGGGATTTGGGTATATAGAACGTGGGACTCAATTTAGCAGGCCAGGTCTACTGGGGGCTGGTGGAGCTGGTCTGACAAAGAAAGGGAAGAGTGGATTTGGTAGGAGGCTTGCCAGGCTGGTCAAGGATGCTTTAAAGTAGATGTGTTGGGGGAGGGGGGCATCATTCCATCCCAACACACCCAGTCAGTTGCCAGCACCTATAGTAAACGTTCGGAGCAATGTAGAGATATTCCAGTTGCTCCAGCCAATGAGCTGGCTTCAATTGGAGCTCGGCTCAGATGCCGCTATACAAATGCCTATAGCATGGGGAACAAACAAGAGGAATTAGAGATGTGTGCACCTTTACGGGGGTATGATATAATAGACATCACGGCAACATGGTGGGATGGCTCCTATGACTGGTGCGTTGGAATGGAAGGTTACAGGCTCTTTAGGAAAGACAGGCCCGGTAGGCGGAGAGGGGGAGTTGCTATTTGTGTTAGGGATAGGCTAGAGAGTATGGAACTCTGTCTGGGGACAGGTGAGCAGTCAACAGAGAGTTTGTGGGTCAGGGATAAAGGGAGAACAGCGATGAGAGACATTATTGTGGGGATCTGTTACAGACCGCCTGACCAAGGGAACTTGCTGGATGAAGCGCTCCATAGGCAGATAGGAGCAGCCTCACGCTCGCAGGCCCTTGTTCTCATGGGAGACTTCAACCACCCTGATATCTGTTGGAGGGATGGTACAGCCCGGCACAAGCAGTCCAGGAAGTTCCTTGATTGTGTGGAAGACAACTTCGGAATGCAAGTAATAGAGGAGCCGACAAGGAGAGGTGCCATGCTTGACGTCGTCCTCACCAACAGGGAAGGGCTGGCTGGAAATGTGATGCTCCAGGACAGCCTTGGTTGCAGAGATCATGAGATGGTTGAATTTGAGATCCTCAGGACAGTGAGAAGAGTGTGCAGCAAGCTCACTGCCCTGGACTTCAAGAGAGCAGACTTTGGCTTCTTCAGGAACCTGCTCAGCAAGGTTCCATGGGATATAGCCCTAGAGGGCAGGGGGGCCCAAGACTGTTGGTTGATATTCAAGAATCACCTGCTGCAAGCTCAGGAGTGTTGCATCCCTATTAGAAGGAAGTGCTGCAGGAGGGCCAGAAGACCTCCTTGAATGGATAAGGACCTGCTGAGCAAAATTCGAAGGAAAAAAGAGGCTTATAAAAGGTGGAAGCAATGACAGGAGACCTGGGAAGAATACAGGGATGTTGTCCGGGAAGCTAGGGACCAGGTTAGGAAAGCTAAGGCCCACTTAGAATTAAATTTGGCTAGGGATGTGAAAGATAACAGGAAGGGATTCTATAGGTATGCAGCAAATAAAAGACAGACTAGGGACAATATGGACCCCCTCTGGAATCTATCAGGAGAACCCCGGATTTGGAGAAGGCTGAGGTTCTTAATGACTTCATTGCCTCGGTTTTCTCCTTCAAATGCTCTGACCACACCATCCAAGTCTTGGAAGAGAGATGCAGAGACTGTGAGAATGAAGACCCTGGGCCCACTGTAGGAGAGGCTCTGGTTCGAGACCATCTTAGAAACCTGAATGTATAGAAGTCCATGGGACCGGATGAAATCCATCCACGGGTCCTGAAGGAGCTGGCAAATGAAGTTGCTAAGCCACTGTCCATCATATCTGAAAAATCATGGCAGTCAGGTGAAGTTCCCAATGACTGGGAAAAGGGAAATATAACCCCCATTTTCAAGAAGAGGAAAATGGATGACCCCGGCAATTACACACCAGTCAGTCTCATCTTTGTGCCTGGCAAAATCTTGGAGCTAAGGCTTGGTGACAGCCAGCATGGCTTCACTAAGGGGAAATCCTGCCTAACCAATCTGGTGACCTTCTATGATGGGGCTATGGAACTGATGGACAGGGGAAGAGCAGTTGATGTCATCTACCTGGACTTGTGCAAAGCATTTGACACTGTCCCAAATAACATCCTTGTCTCTAAGTTGGAAAGACATCAATTTGATAGGTGGACCACTCGGTGGATAAAGAACTGGCTGGATGGCCGCACGCAAAGAGTGGTGCTCAATGGCTCAATGTCCAGCTGGAGACCAGTAACGAGTGGTGTCCCTCAGAGATCGGTGTTGGGACCGGTCTTGTTCAACATCTTTGTTGGTGACATGGACAGTGGGATTGAGTGCGCCCTCAGCAAGTTTGCCGATGACACCAAGCTATGTGGTTTGGTTGATACTTTGGAGGGAAGGAATGCCATCCAGAGGGACCTTGACATGCTTGTGAGGTGCGCTGATGCAACCTGCTGAAGTTTAACCATGCCAAGTGCAAGGTCCTACACCTGGGTTGGAGCAATGCCAGGCACAGCTACAGGTTGGGCAGAGAAGAGATTGAGAGCAGCCCTGTGGAGAAGGACTTGGGGGTGTTGGTCGATGAGAAAATGAACATGAGCCGACAGTGTGCGCTTGCATCCCAGAAGGCCAACCATATCCTGGGCTGCATCAAAAGGAGCATGACCAGCAGGTGGAGGGAGGTGATCCTGCCCCTCTACTCTGCTCTCGTGAGACCTCACTTGGAGTATTGTGTGCAGTTCTGGTGTCCTCAGCATAAAAAGGACATGGAACTGTTGGAACAAGTCCAGAGGAGGGCCACAAAAATGATCAGGGGACTGGAGCACCTCCCGTATGAAGATAGGCTGAGAAAATTGGGGCTGTTCAGCCTGGAGAAGAGAAGGTTGCGTGGAGACCTCATAGCAGCTTTCCAATATCTGAAAGGGGGCTGTAGGGATGCTGGGGAGGGACTCTTGATTAGGGACTGTAGTCATAGGACAAGGGGTAATGGGTTCAAACTTACACAGGGGAAGTTTAGATTGGATGTGAGGAAGAAACTCTTTACTGTGATGGTGGTGAGGCCCTGGAATGGGCTGCCCAGGGAAGTTGTGAATGCTCCATCCCTGGCGGTGTTCAAGGCCAGGTTGGACAGAGCCTTGGGTGACATGGTTTAGTGTGAGGTGTCCCTGCCCATGGCAGGGGGGGTTGGAACTAGATGATCTTGAGGTCCTTTCCAACCCTAACTATTCTATGATTCTATGATTCTATAAATGGGCTATTTCTGGTTATCTTATGACAGGAAATAGGAAACCACAAGTAGGTTACAGCCACTGAATTTTACAGAGTGGAGCTTTTCAAAAGAGGAGATTTATGCTCCAGAAGGCACAGAAGTCCGAGGGGTAAGAAGAAAGAACAATATCACAGATCATTTCTAAAACACACTGAATTCAGGGGAAAAAAAGAACTCAAACTTCACAAACTGAAAAACTCAGGCTCCCTAACCTTTTTCCATCCTAAGGCAATCATCAGCCTCACCAAATCCCACAATGTCCTTTCCCCTAACCTTTATCTCCTTCACATTTTTCTATAACTTTGTTCATGAATTTTTAAGTATTCCAGAAGTTCCAGTTTTTCACTGAAAACGCCCTCCAAGTTTTCTATTGTATCACCATAGGGAAAGTCAGGATTATTCAGTGAAAAAATGTAAGAACCAGTTTGCGTGTCATTGCTCAAAAAGTTTTAAAAGAAAAAGTGGCAGTCCAGGTCATTCACATAGGTCATCCAAGATAATAAAAATACAAAAATATATTTGTTTTTAGGGCTAGTGAGCACTCGTTTTTCAGTAGGGAAGTATAGACAACATTGTTAATTCAAATTTTAATTAACAATTGCAGAAGTAATCTGACGGGATAACAAAATTAATTAAATTCACAGATAATATTAAATTGAAAGTTGCTGTAAGCATTAATGGGATGCGTGATATAATATAAAGGAATGATAACTTGCTAAGACAAACTCCTTCCCAGACCTGGGAATCATCCTATATCAGTATGGTCTATTGACACCTAATCAAAAGTTAAGATTTCAAGTTCTTAACAACACCTACTATTTTTTATTGAGATCGGCTCACTCTGATGTAAAAATTAATCAGAATGAGAATACACAGACATGGAAAGAAAGTCTGTCTTACTTACAGTAAATCTGTAATAAAACAGTTGGAGAAAACATGTTGGGACACACACACATGCAGGAGATTCTAACAATACTTTGCCCAATGGAAGTCCCAAAGAGACTTCCCATGTTCAAAGTTATGTCCTAGAGAGGCATATTAAGTACAAATTTCTATTACGAATCAGATTTTAGTTACCTGCTGCTCTGCCCACCAAATTGATTTCTTAATCCATATGCCTTTGCTGATACTACACTTGGAATACCATACGCAGTTTGAAGCTTCTCCATGCTGCTGAATGGGAGCAATTTTGGAAAAAATGTACAGAAGTGTTTGAGAAAGTTCATTCCTTCATTCATTCAAAAAAAAAAAAAAAAAAAGAATGATGAGAACAGGACAAAATCCAAAATTGCAAATGTGCATGTGAAAATGGAGTCATATTCAAAGGAAACAGAATCAGACATAATTAAAAATGACAGGATTCGCATTTCTAAAAGTAAAACCAGATACTGATAAATGAGCTAAAGTAACATCTTTCCAACCATTAAATTCCCTTGTATTGTGCTACATTTAATTGCACCCATTGTCTAAGAATTAATA
The DNA here is from genome assembly GCA_039720435.1 of Amazona ochrocephala. NCBI lineage: Eukaryota > Metazoa > Chordata > Aves > Psittaciformes > Psittacidae > Amazona > Amazona ochrocephala. The sequence goes on from CM077877.1 coordinate 58,283,440, forward strand.
TTAGCTAATAGACTTGTTATCTTCTTTTTTAGTGCTCATTATGCTAAGCTTCACTGCTGTATTGGACAGCTGCCATTCCTATTTTATTTAAATTTTGTATACTAAATATATTTAATCTGTTCACTGCTGCCAAACACTTACAAAAGGAAAGAACTTCGGGAAAGAAAACTGAGTTCAAATATCTAAATGAATACAATCCATTTAATAAAGTATTATCGAACAACAAAAAATAATCCTTTGACAAAGGAGAAGTGCAGGTGGGAGAGAACTTTTATATCATAAATATCTATCAAACTGAAATTATGTTAAATCCATTTTTAAAGGATTTATTATTTAAAGAGCTTTAAAGGATAAAGTTTAAAATGCGTCCCATATTTCACTAGATGCTTAAATGTTTGTATCAAGAAAGTGCTGTTGTAATGGTGGCAAGACTAAGTTGTTACTCTAAGGATGTTTTTTGAAATGGGACTGTGACAACCAGCTAGAAGACAATGGAGATCTTGCTATTTTTACATAACTTTACAAGAAAAGTTCTTATTAGTTTCTCATAAATATACATTGTTACGCTGTTCATTAATTCTGGTTATATTTTTTAAAATGGCTTTATGCATTGTGCCTGATGACTTGCAGAAAGATAGTTTTGCCATTGTCTTGATACCTTGTCACAATTTCAGTCTCACGCTTACGTTGAAACTTCAGTAATGACACCAAGCAAAATAGGTTAAAAAATATCAGTATAATAGTCTGATTCTTCACTTCACCATAGAACAACCCTTGATCACAGTAAACCAACATAAAGCACCTCTAGAGGAAACGAGTCTGCTCCAAAAAAATCAGCTATAAACGTGTAGCATTTGTTGCTACTGTCACTTGGAGGATATCCACTGAGGAAAGTGGGGAAGAAACCAGGTTCATTTATACCCACCACTGGTCAGGTATGGGCAAACACAGCTACACCTCGGTCACTGCTAAGGAAAGCAGAGCCTTGACTTCACTCCCCTCCTATGCTAAACTGTGTGCCAGGATGTAACCTGGCCCATGCTAAAACCAGGACAAGCTCAGTGAATAAGCACTAATCCTTGCCAGGTAACACGTCTCTCTGCAGCAAGTGATGCAATATTTTGCTAAGACAATCCACTTCCTGACAACTACATTTTTATTTATTTGCAAATTCTCACCTGAGACTGTCTGAACAAGTGGAGAAAGAATGATCATCAATACATGAGTAATTGAGCAGCACTCCTGAGAGGCTGCACGGTCACCTGGTGGGTACCACTACAAAGGGAGGTAACGCAAGGATGGCAACCTGCAGCTTCAGCTGTTCAGAACCTTTTGACCCTTTCAAACCAAATGACACACAGCAGATTGACTGCAATTTTTTCCTCTACACAAAGAGGAACAAGAGAGTCAAAGATGAAGCTCTAGAAGGCAAGAACATACTGAAACCAATGACCAAAGAAAGGAAAACTACATGTTTGAAACTTAACATGATATTTGAAATTATTTTTGGAAACTAAATATAATTACTTCTAAATCTTTAGTAGACGGAATGGATTTAGTTTTCTGTCAAAAATCAGTTTTTTAATTTTGGTTAAATAAACTACAGCTTTAGTTTAAAATAGACAAAAGAATCAATAACCATTTCAATAGCACTATTATCCAAATGGGTAGTGAGAAAGACAAGCTGGTTGAGTGTGTGTACTTCAACATCTCAGCACTGATGTCCTGTCCTAGTAAAAAGCTTGATCATGCCAGAATTCATTGTACCAGTGATGTCCAAGTTGGACCTGTAGTTTGAAGACTTTTCAATAGACAAGGTCCTCCAGAAACCAAATTCAGCCTAACGAAGTGACTTTCTGGTGACTCCACTGTCCTGTATCTCATTATTAACAGACGAGGATTGAACTCATGAGTTAAGCATGTCAGTAAGGTACCTGAAGTCTTGGTCCTCTCCTGCTTTTATGTCACTGTGTTGGTAAATACAGCTGCTAGTCCTTCCTCTATACCCAAGCTTGTAGAAAAGCTTCAGGTTTCCACTTTAAGCCCATTGTCCATCCACTGCTCCAGTTTCAAGCAAACTGAACTGTACTTTCATACATCTAGGATCAGGAAGCTTATTCAAAAGCTCTCTCTGAAAGACCAACACAAGCAGTCACTGTTTTCCTCTGGGAGCCCATGTTCTCCCAGATGCACAAAACCAGAGAACTAAAATCCAAGGAAAAGATTCCCTAATTTTATCTGCAAGACTGGTAATGAATCAACAAGATGATAGAGTGGGGGTTTTAACAACTTTTTTTAATTATTAGGAAATTATTGTAAACACTGAAATGGCAAGAGTTTGCCCATCAGCCCATACAGAAATACCTTTAGCATTCTGAGTCACAAAAAATAGATGAGGGCCTTAGGACGTCAGCCTGTGAATAGGCTCTGCAGAATATGCAGCCACATTTATGACTGTCCAGTCCTTTTAAGATCAGTTATTACTCTTGATTCTAGCAAAATCATCCACCGCTGACATTCCTGGGACTGCTTCCTTCTTCCTAATTTCACCTGCAGTTTCCAAAATCACTGAATACCCACTGAAGCATGACAACCATCACGTCCCCTGCAGTGGAGTGACGGCAGACTTATCCAGCAGAAACAGCAAAGAAAGAAGGTGGGGAAAAAACAGGAGACCTTTCTTAAATTAATATTTTTTGCTTGCTGCTGTTGGCTAGTACTTCTAGGGGTGCATGAGCACAGCCTAATCCTCTCAGATCTCCTCCTTCTCACAGAGTTTGGTATTGCTCAAGTAAGCCAGATTACTTCACTCCCTTCACGGCTCTGCTGCAAGACCCATCACAGTCAAAACCATTCAAATAAGTAAAACACGGCTTCCCAACTGTTTAAATTATGTAAAATGCTAACAATATTCTAAATACAGGGAAACTGTTTCTTTAATGTTCCTTTCTGACAGTTCACCACAAGTGCATCCATTTCAAAGGCTTCTGCTCCCCACACAGAATTAAATAGCTGCTACAAATGTCCTTTGAACAAGAACTGCCATCAGTGGGACAGGAACACAAGCAGCCTAGGGGCTGGTATCAAACAATCCCCAAAAAGAAAGATTATGAAGCAACTAAGGACATTTAAAGGGAGAAATCTAAGCTGAGAACTATTTGAGGAATTATCTTGAGAGAGACTTCTTCCAAAAAATGTATCAGACATGGTTTACACTATAAAGCATCTTCTACCAGTGTAGTCTGGGGCATACATGTATTCTAGTCTAGTTTCAGTCCTGACAGCCAAACCCTGACCTTCTGCAAGTAAAGTAATAGCAGTCCCTGGAGGTACATGAGTCTTTGATTGACACTTCTCCACTGTGGCAGTTTGTGTAGGTGTCTGCCAACACAAACAGCTCCAGCATCAATGTGACAGTGCTATTGTCTCTGCAACACTAGCTCAGCTGGCCAGATTTTCTACCTCTGCTGTCCAAGGATTACATGTCTATACAGTCATAAGCTTTAAGATGTCACTTCGTCTCGGAAATGTCCCTTTTTTGCCTAGGTTATCAATACAGGTGGACGCTAGTGCCCTAGATAACAAAAGGGATCCTGGATTTTTTCAGCCTGAGGGTAAAATAAAACAGCACAGAAGCCCAGCTGCCAGAAATCAGAGGGAATACAGATATTCCTTTGGACATTCACAAAAAATACACAAAATCTAATGGAAGATGCTCTTTACCACATGGGGAAAGCAGAGCTCTGAACCAAGAAGACAAAGGACATAAACAAAAGACAGTGCTCCAATATTCAGACACTGTGTAGAGCTCAATGCCGTTTTTTACAGGGACTTGGTACCATTCCAGGAACACAGAAGAATCCTGCAACACTGAGAGGAAGGCTTCCCAAAATCACAAGGCAAAGCAGAATTCACAGGGAAAAGAAACGCAGAAGACGCAGAGCCAATAAGGACCCGGAAGAATCTTCAGACAGAACTAAACCATGGAGAAAGATGAAAAAGGAAACCAGCGATTTACAACTCTCCATACCACAAGCATTAAGAAAATAAAAGAAGAAAAAACAATTCCTTGTTGCCTCAGCTTTTGCTCCCAATGACCCATCACAACCTCCAAACACTTCTCTACACCCTGTAAATGCCAGGGAACAGAGACATCTCTATTTCAAGGTAGCCAGTTTGTTTCTGGGGCATGTATGTGGTAAAGGAAGGCACACAGGGTGACAAATTCCTAACCAATCCCAACCTACAAAGAGGAGCATGCCAAAACCATCACATCCCCAGCAAATCTGCCCCTGAAGTCTAGCGTGTGGTAAGGTGGCTGTGGCAGGTAGTTGGTTTTTTTGCTTTTGTTTTCGTGGTGGTGTCTTTTATTTTAAACCAATAAATTAAACCAAAAAGTCTGCATACGCAAAGAAAATCAGAGGTTTCTAATGTAATCAAAAGCAAAAAGGCTCATAAACAAGGGAAACAAAAACGTAGATGGAATAATGTGGGTTCAAGTTAATTCAAGCATGGAGAATATATCAAAGCATATCTGGAGAGAATTCAGCTACTGGATACTTGGACTATGACACATTGCAAACATAATAATAAGGACTCATCAAAAGTAGAGGTTCTACTCAAAAATACATTTGTTTTGTTTCCAAGATCAAAAGTTCAAGTACAAAGGAAAATGCTTGCATGATGCACCTCATATCAATAATCAGGTAGAAATTACTGAATGTCGTAAGAACAAAACAGCAGCAGCAGTTTCTCTCTGTAGGGACTGAGATTAATTTTGGCTTTTGCATACCAGTGCACATTTATTTAAATTTTCCTGGAGTAATGACTGTTTCATTCTCTCACCTTGTTTTAAAGAAAGAAGGTAAGTTTTGTCTTAGCATGGGGAGGAAGCAAAGCAAAGGCTCTCCTCTTGCTCAGATGACAGTGGGGTAGGTGCTGGCCCAAACTTTTGTGCCATGCAATGTCCTCATACTCTAAAGAGGAAAGACGTGTGCCACAGTCAGGATGGATCTGCCTTTCTTCACTGCTGTGCTCCAGCAGGTTGCCTCTGTGAAGAAGTGACTGAACACTGAACACTGGTACTTCTGAGGTGGCTTGCAGCCATACTGGTATTTGGTGAGTTGGGATCTGGCTTAGTTTTGTGATATTTATGCTGCCTATATAATTTTATTCAGTGGCTCCAAGCCAGTTTGTGCCTGCTCAAATAGTAAATAATTCTCTGCCATCTCTTTTTCAGTTTCAAGAGGCAAAGATCAGTCTGGGCCTACAACATTGTCACTGGAATAATAATGGCACTGAATCCTCCTGCTCGGGCTTGCAACTTATTGTCAGTGGATGATAACTATGCTTCCTCTGGATTTTCTGATGCCAAACTAATTACAATTGTCCAGTTCTAGGCAGGACAGCAAACTGTATTTCCATCATCAAACCAGCTCTTGCTGGTCTCACAGCTGACTGCACTGCAGGGCGAGTCAGAGCATGATGCGCTATTACAGGGATGACATCCCCCACACATAAGTTCCGCATAGCCAACAAGTAGCTGCACTTTCCTACACTTGCCATTGAATATTGAATGGGCTCACAACTACTACTCCTCTGTAAGCAACTGGTGTGCATATGACTGTATCATCTGGTGACTTTCATTTGCTGTCTTCATCAAATGATCTCATTTGTAATGTAGCACCCCAGGCTGGTAGTTGCTTTGAATAAAGGAATGCAAAAGGATTATCACACATCCTCTAAAACAAAGTTTTTCAGATCGTTTTTCCAAAATAGAAGCTTCTGCTGAGCAAGTGGTAAAGATACCGAAAGTCAGTTTGAGAAACTGGTTAGGAAACAAGCTGGAGATAGCGGCTGGATGCTTAAGTGAATCACATGAAGAAGAAGATGGAAAAATAAAATGTTAGGGAGTTTGATCCTCATCACCTACCATACCCTGAGAGTAGTTCTGTTACAGCATAGCACAGTGCTGTACGCATGAAGGTAATATTAGGACAGTAGGTTGCCTGCATACTGACTGCAACAATCAGTTTCTGCCACTGCAAAATGTTCTCATCAGAAAGGTTTGCCTTAGAAAAAGATTAAAATATGAAAGAAATCCAGCACCATAACCAAGTTAGAAATTGTGCACTACCAGAAATGTTATTACCGCAGTATTTTAGCGCACTGATGAGTACTTGCAGATGGCAGTGCTTGGACTTTGTATCAACACTGGCTTAAAAATTAATAATGCAGGCTGCATCTTTTGAAATCCCAGAAGAATAAATGTGAGGTATCCCATTATTATGCAATATATAACCTAACCTAGCATAAAAAATGCTTATCACAAAATGAAATACTTTTAAAAGGTACATCAGTATGTTTGATTCCTACTGATTTCAAAGTCTATTAACTTATTGACTGTTCAGGAATATAAATCAAGACATTAATACAGTGCAATTACTAGGAAATATGATATATTCTACTGATTATGCTAAAATATCACACGGCCAGTAACACATGTAGGTAAATCCTAGATTTGAAATGGCAGTTTCTAAACCCATTGTAATTGTCACTCAAGAGACTGCACAATCCCCAAATTTGAAGTCATTGAGAAACAACTGTGGCTCACAGCTTTTACCCAGTTATTTTGTGTACAGGGAACTCCTTGGGTTACAAGGTCCATGTTATAAACATGTACAGAATAAATAGCACTATATTAAGCTGTAGTACAAATATTTGGCTTGTTGCTTCATGGTTCATGGATAGTTTAATGATGGAAAATACACGCCTTTTGTGTTTCATTAACCTTCTCATTGCCTTGGGCATTTGTCAGCTCCACTCCTCTACAAATGAAGGGATAGAAAACTGTGAAGTAAAAAAAAAAGTGAAATTCAATGATCACTATAATTTAGTCACATACCCACACCAAATTCAGAACTGACAAGAAAAGTTGGTTATATATGTCACTTTACACAAGTATTAATCATAATATTTATATTGTGCAATTGTGTGAGTTGGCATGCATGAATCTTCTTGTGAGGAAAAATATGTCAAGAATGTACTATTGTAAAATGAAAGTATTACAAGTGTGCTTCTCATCCTTCTGAAAGATGTCTAAATTATCAGCAGTAAAAGGTCCCTAACCAGGAACCCCAACACTTTTTTGCTTTTAAAAACATCATGACATTGAATGCCTTTAAGGGCTAAATTCAGTGCTGTGATACAGTGAGAATCCGGAAACTCTGAGATCCCAATCCTCCCAAGTAGTAAGATGCAACACTTAGAAGTGATGACATTTTAATGCACAATAAACTGCTATTGACCCTAAGGTGATTGCTGCTTGTCCTAGTGCACAGGCAAACCTAAATCCATATTTTGGGATATGACCAGAAAATGCTTCTCTGACAGAATCACAGAATCATAGAATCATAGAATAGTTAGGGTTGGAAAGGACCTCAAGATCATCGAGTTCCAACCCCCCTGCCATGGGCAGGAACACCTCCCACTAAACCATGCCATCCAAGGCTATGTCCAACCCCACCTTGAACGCCGCCAGGGATGAAGCATTCACAACTTCCCTGGGCAACCCATTCCAGGGCCCCACCACCCTCACAGTAAAGAATTTCTTCCTCAGATCCAATCTAAACTTCCCCTGTTTAAGTTTAAACCCATTACCCCTTGTCCTCTCACCACAGTCCCTAATGAAGAGTCCCTCCCCAGCATCCCTATAGGCCCCCTTCAGGTATTGGAAGGCTGCTATGAGGTCTCCACGCAGCCTTCTCTTCTCCAGGCTGAACAGCCCCAATTTTCTCAGCCTATCTTCATATGAGAGGTGCTCCAGTCCCCTGATCATCCTCGTGGCCCTCCTCTGGACTTGTTCTAACAGTTCCATGTCCTTTTTATGTTGAGGACACCAGAACTGCACACAATACTCCAAGTGAGGTCTCACGAGAGCAGAGTAGAGGGGCAGGATCACCTCCCTCGACCTGCTGGTCACACTCCTTTTGATGCAGCCCAGGATACGGTTGGCTTTCTGGGCTGCAAGCGCACACTGCCGGCTCATGTTCATTTTTTCATCAACCAACACCCCCAAGTCCTTCTCCGCAGGGCTGATCTGAATCTCCTCCCAGCCCAACCTGTAGCTCTGCCTGGCATTGCTCCGACCCAGGTGTAGGACTTTGCACTTAGCATGGTTAAACTTCATTATCAAAAAGCAAAATCACAATGTGCTGATTCTGCAGCCTTTCAGGGATTCTGAATAAATCCACCCAGATCGTAATGACAGAAAATAAGTAATGTGTATCTCTCTAGTCTGCCATAGTTTTGTTCCAGATGGATGGAGGGTGGAAAGAGAGGAGGAGACTCTATTAATCATCATTCTCTACATAACTTTAGCATCTAAGCTGTCTTCTGAAGCAGCTCATTTCAGAGGGCTTTCATGCTGGAGATCTGAGTATAAGAAAAGTTATGTAACAAAAATTCATCAAGATGAGGCAACCACACTGTATCTGCATATATCTCTGTGTGTTAAAATAATTCTTCCCCAAACTGACCTTACATTTTTAACTGTTTCATCAGCCCAAACGGGCTTCCTAAAAGAAGTATTTCTGTCCTGCTGGATTGGAGACAATACATAAGTGTGATGGCTTAATTGGGGATCATGGCATCATGGGCATCACGGAACTGCCAATCACTTGGATAAAACTCCACAGCTGAGAAATCCAGTGTGCCTTTGCAGAAACCACTGCCATAGCCAGTATCTGTGTGCAAGTTGCCACTAAACAGATGCAGCTCTGCTTAGGGTGAAGAGAACCAGGAAGCAAGGAAGTTCACTGCCTGGCCTCCAATACCACTGATAGGCAGTGCTGCAATAATGCTCCAGGTGCACGACAGCAAAAACCAACATGGTGAGGCAGGTTGGGTAACAAAGATAAGAAGTTGTGGTGTGGAGTATTTCAAGTAATAATAAGTAGAACAATTAACCTTTTCTGTCCTCCCTTTTGCATTGCCAGACACATGAAAAAGGAAGGTTTTGTCTTATAGTACATCCAAAAAACAACAGAGAAAACAGAGTGGGCTCAGTGCACAGATGTTAAAAGGGGTCTCTCATCTGTACTAGGATGCCACAGCACATCCTAGGGAATCTCTCTTCTCACCCTTGAGATCCTGTCACATGGATATTAGTCACCTGCTCAGGTAATTATTAAGGGAGAGCTCACAGGATTTTTCCAGTTTGGTGCAAAGGTTGGTTACTGCAGCTTTCAGGGACTTGCTGCATCTGCTTGACTGCCTGTTACTTCAGGGGACAGCAGGCTCCTGAGAGCAATGCTTACAATGGACTACAATTAGAAGTAAAGATACTTCTTGTACCTTAACCTTTCCACTCATCATTTTGCCTTCGAGACTTCACTCAGCCCTTTGGCACACCTGGTCCATCTAACTACCTCTATATAGAACAGCAGATTTAACTTGTGAATTAGGAATGCTGATACAAAGCCACCAGGGAATATGCCAGTGCAGATTGCTCATCTGCCTCCTGGGATAATATGTCAGAAAGAAAGTAGCAACAACATGTCAGGGAACCTGATGTTTCCAAAGCTTGACACAACACATTACAGGAATGAAGGATATTAAACTTCAATATAACCACAATACAAAGGCAAAATCACGTTGCTTTAAAGAGAGGTTTATCTGAAAGCAGTTATGTTTGTAGACAATGAGATACTATTGTAGCTTTTTTTTTCTGTACCAACTTCTCCTGCACATTTAAAAACCAGTACAGAAGATGTTTAAACAGCTTTAAGACTGTAAACACCACCTGTGATAACCAAAGAAAGTGTAGGTTAGTGGTGACAATCTCAATTTCAGATTGTCTGTTCTGGCCTAGATCTCAACAGAAAAATCTATTTGAAGCTTCTTCAGTACGCAGGGAATAGCTGAAACAAGGACCATTTTTAACTTGTTTTAATTTTGCTCACTTGCCTACTTTGCCTCAGATTTTTGCCTCTAGTCTTCATTACTGGGTTTTCGTAACAGCTTCCAGCCCACCACTTCCCAAACCTATAAAAAGAGCAGTACTTGAAATTATTACAAATGTAAAAGAACTTTTAAACTGCCATTTAAGCAAACAGATGTGTAACCAGTTTTCCTTTGTGTTGTTAGGGCAAAATGTGTGTTTGATTCCCCCAGGCTTGGGGACTAAAGAACATGAAAACTATAAAATTACCTCCCTTTTTACCAGCATGAATAAAATGCTATCTCCTCTGCGTTAACATCATTTGCATGAATTGCTAAGCAAAGCACTTTTTATTGACTTTTATATTAAACTAAGAAATTCATATAGTTTCTTCAATCCACATCACTTACCAGTGGTTTGGAAAACGAGTTTAGAAAAAAACAATATCAAAACCAAACTAGAAACCTTAGGGAAGTGTTAAAAAGGGAAGAAAAATGTACGAGAAAAGCATTTTATGCTTTCATATCTCAGAATCAATTACGGTAATGTTCTTCATTAACCTGATGGCATGAAAATGATATAATCACACATAGGCTTGAACTCTGTGCATTGATCACCAGATCTGGATTTAGGGGAGAGAACCTCGGTGGAGTGGAGATCTGAGAAATGCCAAGATTAAAACAGGTCTGGGAGCTCCTCATAGTCCCAGCGACAAGGGACAGGCATGCAGCCCTCACAGCCTCACGCAGTAAATGTGCCTGCCGATACCCCTCAAGCCCTAAATGCCGGCATGCCTGTTCTTCAGCAATGTCTGCCTTTATAATAACTATCACCAAATCACTGAGGGTCCAGCTGAGGAAGCATGAAAATCAAAAAAACAGCACAAAAAAATGTCGTCCTTGCAAGCAAGGCCCCACTCCACACCTACAGCCACCTGCAGAAGCCTTGCTACCGCGGCTAGACTGCTGCTGGTGGCATTAGCTGCATAGACATTTCTCAGCGGGGTAGCACAGTCAGCCAGCAGAGAAGTAGTCTGGTACACGAAGACTCAACAGATCTGTTATTTCTTACTTCTGAAGGGTAAAAATGCCAACTAATAGAGTATAATGTTCCCTGGTGGCAAACTGCAAAGAGATTTATTGATTCTTAGCAGGTGACTACATCTACTGAAGCAAGCTGTGTTTTGACATGTAGAATATTGTATGGCATGGGAGTTTTTAACTAAACACATGGCAAAAAATATATAACTGCATCAAGTTCCTAACAGAAAATCATTTGGTCGCTCCTCATTTCAACTGTTTGAAATTGCTTCAGTTTTAAACTTTCTGGTTTACAGGGAAGTCATAAGACATAGCTTAAGGACCAGGTTTGAACATATCTGAAGAGAACAGAGAAAATGAAAGGTGAACTGAATATGAAACATGAGCAAAGGACACTGTGAGAGAATGATAAGTGTGAATTGCGGAAAGAAGCTTCCCAGACAGGCAGGGCCTTGCTGTAAGTTGATGGCTGGTACCCTTTGCTCTGACTGAACAAAGAGTAGGAGAGGCCAGACGATTTAGGCTTTAGAAGTTAAATACCTTATGTGTAGTTGCAACACTGCTAAGTGCATATTACTAACTAAAAAGAAATTCAAGTCACAAAATTGTAGTTTAACTGATCACTGGGAAAGCATGCTTTTTTTTCTATTCACATTTCTCTACTCATATCCAATCCTTTCACAAACTATGCAATGGGTTTAATTCCAAGAGCAACAAGACAAACTCAAGCTTATCCATATGCAGGTTTAGATACAGCCCTGGATGTTGACTCAGTTCAGGATGACCACTAGGCTACAGATTTGGCGACTAAAAACATCCTGGCGCTGAATCCAGCTACCTGAGGCAGCATGTCTCCCTAGGAGCTACAAAGAAGGATTTTTAAATTAGATTTGAAATACTTCTGATGCACCAAAAAGCAATTGTGAAATTCAGTGTATGCTCCTACAGACACCTCCAGAATACAACTGTGCTATGAAGTCTCAGCATACCAGATCCCCTACCAAATGCAGTTTTCTATAATGCTTTTCTTGGTAAAAAAATGGATGTTTAAGAAGACCTTTTACAAGGTGTTTATAAACTAGAATGTGAAATTTTATATTAAAGATCCTAAATGTGGTTATCTTTTTATTTAATGTTAACATTAACAAGCACTCCTAAAAATTGCTTATAAAAGATAAACTTAAGTACACAACAGAGATTTCCACAACAAGACAATAAAGTTCTGCCTTTTTTACTCATTGAAGGAATTGTGTGTGGAATCAGAACAATGACAAACATATTACTCTTCTTATTGTATTGAAGAGGCCTATGCAGAAGTATTCATACAAAACTTAACTGTAGCTATGACCACAACTACACGAACTATTAAGAAACATTTGTTGCAATCATTCTTTTTTTTTCATCTATTTCTAATTCTTAATTAAACCATGCAGTCATTTTTAGTGGCATATTAAACTTGAGAGGTAAGGCTGCGCTAGTTCTATTATGAATGGAACACAGAAGAAGAAAGAACCATAAGAGAAATTATACCTGTTCTAGTTTTCCAAGGAGTGGATTAAGGTCAACTAGGAAGTCAGGGGTGAAAATTGTAAAACCACACAGGCTGAGACACATGGAGGTCAAATGCATGATGTCAGCAGTATTACAAATTACTTAAATACAGATCAACTTTGACTGCATGAACGAATACCAACCTCCTTACTCTTCCAGTCTAAAACCATTTCCTAGATCGATTACTTCTGCAGTCTGTTCACAAGGAGGAATGTAATATTTTGGCCAAATTGAATATTTGGAAGAAGTCTGTACAGCTGTGCAATATAGGAGAGCAGAGTGCACCCCACAGCATAGCACCGGGGGCTGCATAAAGATCTCCCTCTTCTCCAGTTGCCCCTGTGTGACAGCTCGTAATCCGTAGTCTCACTATGTCTGGAGTCTCAACTGCAAGGATTAAATTTATGGTACTTGTTAAATAATGAAGCTTCACTGCTAGAACTGACTATCCCATGTCTGAAAGCATACTGGAGAAGGAAAGCATTAATTTAGGTTGGAATTCTGAAGGATATCCAGTTCACTCAATGGCATAGTTGCTGAGAAAACCAGTTTCTCTGAAACCCACAAATCCATAGATTAATAAAGATCTGAAGAAAAAGCCAAATAGACAAAACTGCTTTGAACAGGTTGGGGCTTTGCATGCTCAGTTTTGCTTTTTTTCGTTCTCCTTTAAAGAAGAATTTCTTCTCGCTTCTTCAAATCTTCAAATTCAGTAAATCATAAAATAAACACACACACCATTACAAGTAGAATTTGATTTAAATGTCAGTCATGAGATGGACAGATGCTTTTCAAGAACAAAAGCAAACACTGAAACTTTTTCCTATAGAGACAGAAGTGGAAAAGATCCTATCAGGCAGCTTAGTAAAGCCAAATCTGAACCACCACGGAGTCTGCAAAATCAAAAGCTAAAATTTTATCAAAATAGCCAGTCTTCCTTCTGAAAAGGCCATTGGTTATTGATTGCAGTGAAAACTCTAGATAAAAAAAAAGAAAAGAAAAAGGGTGCTTAACCTTACTGAATATGTGAAAACAGGAGATTAAAATCAAAAGCCAAGGCAGGGCATGAACGTAATGCAAAACAACGGTGTTCAGTGCCCTCAAATACACAAATAACTCAGTGCATCAGTTTTACACCTACACTCTCTTCCAAAACATGTAAAATTACTTCTGTCACTATTGTCTAATAGTAACTGTTATGTAAATCTGAAGTTAATCTGTTGCTTTAGCTTGAGTTAAATGTCTGAAAGATGAAGTTATTAATTAAAACATATCCGAGGAAACACTGTCTTTATTACATGAAACACAGCTACATCCTTGATAGGTGCTGAAAGGAAATACCAGCAAGAAAAGAATAATAGCAACTGTCTGTACTTACTATATATCCACTTACACATCATTGCACTGTGTGCTGTATCTCAGGTTTATAGCTAGCAGACACATCAGCTGTTTGACTCAAGCACAACAAATCATTTTTACAGCACTGATTTGCAAATTTTGCTCACTGTATTGCATTGCTTTGGCCATTTGGAATGAATGTGATCACTACCGGTAATGGTTTCCCCCATCAACACAGTGCCCTCATTTAACAAAAATCAAATTAGAAAACTGTTCCAGATTCTATAAAATAAATCTGCCCTTTTATCAGAAGTAAAGTATTCCTGAGTCCCAAAGTTAGCTGCATCTGAAAACCCCAAACTGAGAGTCAGAAGGACTTCTCCTTGTCTCACTATTACATTGATTTCTGTATGTACAAAAAGCAAAAATCATTTTTTTGCATGCACAAAAAGCAAACATCGATTTTCATTAGTTCTGTAATGATCTGTGCTGTTGCTTCTTCTGTGAGCTAATAACTTTTTATTGCTTAAATCACATCCTCACATACTGTTGTATTTGTTATATACACCTACTATTATTCCAACTGTGTTTGCCATTTTTAGATAAAATATTTTGTAGTAATGAAAGAGAACATATTTTAGGACTATATATTTTACGGCTCAAAATTTGTTACTATTCCTGTACGGGGGGAGGGGGGGAGGGAAGGAATATAAGCAAAGTTTCACCTCAATTCTTTTATCCCTGTTTTATGTTTTTAGCCAAAAATCTGTGTCAGAAAGAATTATAGGAATCAGTGATTAAGAACTGAATAAAGCTTAATAAGAACTGAACAAAGCTTAACACTTCATATTTCACATGTGTCTAGTCTGCTTTAAGGTTTGAGTTTGAACAAGTAGCTCTAGTTAAAAAGAAATAAAATCACGGCCATTATCAGTGCTACATCAGTAGCACTCTTCAGTCACATTATGAGCTAAAACCCAAACACTCTTAGAACTAAATTACTGTGTTTCTGTTGTATGTACATGCAGGTATGTAGCTCTAAAATTTGTGCTAATTAAAACATACACACAAAATTTGATAATACTAGTAGACTTTCCTAGAGATAGTGCAAAGAAATATAGCTAAATACCTGACATGCTTCATCTATCTTAATGTAGCACCTTCAGGCCTGGCAGTGGTCTAACGACTCCTCCAAAGGAGGAGTTAAAAGCAAAATGAGCTGTTTGCAGCCATTTGTGGCTGCTTATAAACAGCAGTGACTTGCATACCCATCCTCTCAGAAACACATTTTGCAACAGTGACACACACACCTGTGCCTCAGCGTCCAGCTTGGCAATCCTTACCTAGGAATAAACCACAGCACTCCCCAGGTACCCCCCAGGTACCACTCCAGGACAGGGCGGAGGCAGCAGTAGCTTGTCCACACATCACCCTGTGTCTCCTTTCATGCATTACCTTCCTGGCTCCCAGTCTCAGCAAAACAAATGCTCTGCAGAAGTGAACAAAGTTTTTTTGCAGGCTGATTACATTACCCCCTATGCCCACAGCTAGAATCCCACACGCCAACTCTGGTTTGCAAGAATAATGAGTATTGACAGATCCTAATAAGAGGCAGACATCTCCCAGGTGTCCAGCCCTATCTCCTGGGACCACTCCTATCAGGATCAATAACAGCTCAGAAAACAGCTGAGATGGCATCGCCTTGATGCAGGTGCTCCTAAACCATACATTAATACAGCTCTTGCCTAATCACTATAAAAAAAAAAATAAATAACAGCAGTAGTATTTCCTCCTAAGAGCAAAAAAGCATTTGTTACTCAGTTGAGAAACTCCTTGAAGCTACAATTTAAGTCTTCATATTGACTTTTCTACCTATAAAATATGGGAAATATATTTGCATCATCAGGAGCTATATGTAGCATGATGCCAGCTGCTGGATGTTACAAAAGATATATCATCACAAATCTAGGGGAATACTGCTGTTGCTGAAAAGAACAAGTATAGGATTGGAGAGAGTTTAAAAGTAGGGAAAAAAAAAATGCTCTTTGACAAAAGTCAAAGGGAACACAGAGAGGTACAGCAGATTTAGATGTGGCCTCCAAAAGTCTTCAAACACTGCTTTTCCTCTACCTGCTTCACACTGTGTAGATATTAATGGCACAGCACACAGTAGAACTGCAGCACTATACACCTGACTGCAATCCCAGTGAATGTAAGGATCCACAAAGAAGAGCCACGTCAGAACAAAGTCCTTGTAACACAGGGCAGTGCCAAAAAAAAAGATTCATAAAGAAAAAGCAAAAAAAAGCCCTCAACAACAACAACAACATAGAAAGCACATGGTACCTGGAGAATCAGATGATCTTCTTTAAAAAAGGGAAAGAAAAAAGCCCGAACCTGTAACTCATATTCCGGTATGTTTCTAGCATGCTGGTGAGCTAGATAAAAGCAAAGCTGTTTATCACTTAATACACTGAAGATGCAGTCCCCATGAATTGCCTTTACAAGCCAATTAGGAAAGCAACACCACTATGACACAGTAATTTTGTGTGCCAAGGAACAAACTTTATCATATAAGGAGAATTTGTATTATAAACGAAAACAAAAATGACACCAGCTGCATCTCCCGATGAAAGACTCAATTATGGTGTAGAAAGAACTACCTGTTCTAGGAAACTTGGTTCAAATTTAGCATATACCAGATAGTTTGATTATCTGGATGACAGCCTCTGACTAATTCAGCATTAATTCAGCTTATTTATTTTCAGTAACATATCTCCTAATCTATGTCTGTATCAGAGAACAATCAGGTCAGCAGTCATTCTGCACCCCAAAAATGCAGGGGTTTAGAACTTTTCCTTAAGCAGACCAAATCAAGGTAACCTTGTGCTCTATAATTAAGCTGTGGAGAAGCCACCACATTCATTTATATACCCTTTCAGTCATAAATTCTTGTCCTTGTCCACAAAAACTACTGAACAGTATTCTGGTATTTTGAAGGAAGTAAGGTTAGATGGGTGTCATCATCATCAGTATCTATTAGTTTTTTGAACCAAAGGAGGTTTCAGACTCCTCTTCGCAATAGTAGTAGTTATATTCCATGCCAGTGCCTACATAATTTTGTTTCTTGAATTTTTTACACCTCCGTACTACTAAAGTAATCTAAAAAAATCAAGAGAAATCATAGCAGTATAATGAATTACTTCAAATAAGTCCAGATCCACTTGTAGCAACTGAAGAAAACTAACAGATTGGTGTGCTAGGTTTACATGCCGAAGAAACTTTTGACTGGACATGAACTTATGCTATTTATCTTTTACTGCATACATTCAAAATTCAAGTAGCACCTTAACACAATACTATTTTGCTCTGAAACATTATGGCCAACTTATAGAAAGGTTGAACACTTTGTATTTTTTGTCTTGTGGAGGCTTTGTAAGTCTTGAAGTCTAACCACCTGTCAGATTGCTTCCTAATCTCTCTAATATTTCTGAAGTATACTTTATAGCCCAAAGGTTGTGCCCTACTGCACATTGTGTCATATTTAACTGCCTTCAAGAAGAATTTATAGGCATTAAAACTATTTCTATTTTTTGCTGGAAAGTAAGTAAGAGGGGAATGAAGAAGTGATGCACATTACAAGCTTAAACCGAAACTTCTCATGAAGGTACATTTTAGAACGCAATAAAAAGTTTCATTAAAGTTTACAGAGTAAGTTCCTCAGATAATATAAACTTCTGTTATTACTGCTTCACACTACGCTAATAGAACTCTTGGGACTTGGCCTCTTATGTGTGGCAAAATTTATTTTATTGACAATTAATGGCTATGCATTTAAATTGCATCCACAACCTAAGAGAAATATTTTTCTCCTCTTAACACAGCTTATCAAAATTGTTTTCCTCTGGTTTCCTTACTTTTCTCCCCTCTCAATAGCATGAAATATTGCATTAGTGATAGGATTATTATGACATTTCTGAACTGTCATCTGGTCACCATGCCTGAACATTATTTGCTTGTTACAGTGCAAAGCACCTCAAGCCAAAACGCACACAGCCCAGCATACAGCAAAGCTCCTGAAAGGCTGGAAGAAAATACGAACTATCCCTAAACACACAAGGGTAAACCAAAATAGAACTTTATTCTTAAAACAACTTGCTAAACTAATTAGTTCTTGTTATTGTCTCTCACTTTATAAATATATCACCTCTCAAGAATATCGAAGCTACTCAGACCTCACAGTGAAACTAATACCAGGAAAGCTGAAAAGTAAATCACTGGACGAAATGTGTTTTTTTTCAAATTGTTAGCAGTTCAACTACTTGTGAGTCCTTTTACATGGTATCTCATTATCTGCGGTAACATTATATTGTTTCAACATTCGGTTTAACAAAGAGGGGAAGAAGTTTTCAGAAGTATTCACTCTTCTCTGGGTTTTGCTCCAGCTGAATTTAGTGTGAGTTCTGTGCTAAATTGCTCATTTTAATGCTTGCACCATTGAAGCTGCTGAACAAGGTTAGGTGCTGCCTACAATTTAGATATAAAACTGTGTTGCTGTTTCCTAAGATTTCAGGTTGGAACAGAGGCCACACGTTACTTATTTTCCAAGCTCTACTGGAGATCAAACAGAGACTATTGCATGCATTGTTTTCTGACAAATAATTCGTACTAGATATTTTTATTTCATTTTGTTTCCTCAAAAATGAAGTTACAAACTTCAGTGTGAAAAAGGACAACCCTGAAGATCTGTGTGTTCAATCTCAAATTTAAAAGATCGAAAGGACTTTTCTGTGCTCGTTTTTAGCTTTGCACACTCAAACAAAACACAGATTTGCACACTCTACTACAACACTAACATTGAGCAATAAACCAGCAAAACAGCCAATAGAAAATGGTGAAAAAAGCAAATAAATAAAGAAAAGAAATGGACAAAATAGTAATGGAAAGATCTTCTATGTGCTGCTAAACGGATTTGATTTCTATTTTGAATCCTTTTTAGTTTTCTTTCTATATTCTTTTCTTTGTTACCATTCAAAATAAAACTCTAGCTGTATTTTATAAGGAAGAATCAGGATGATAAATTTGGGGATTCATATCAGTACTGTAACTATCTCATTGCAGATCTCCAGAGCACTAGGTTTTGTTTACTGACTGTCACTGAATTCAACAGCTTCCTTGGCATGTAACAAACGACTCCGTTTAAAAAGGAGTGTATAAATATTGCCTTGAATTATACACGTTAAATCCATGTCATATATGATGACAGCTACCAATTACAGTGGTAGATTTTTTCCTGAAATAATATCACACAAATCAAGCAACTTCACCTTAGAGTAAATTTAGCCTCCTATACATTCATATATGCACAGTATTCCTTAAAGTTGGTCTAAAACCCAAATGAAGTAGAGCAGATTTCCACTCACAGCTTTCAGAATTTAGGAAAAACACTGTTAAACTTTGTTACATGTTAAAGATGAAAAACACATGCAGAAGAGTGTATATCCAATGACTCACAGGAAGGCAGCCTTACCTCCACAATAAACAATGCCAACACTGTCACATACCTTCCTTTTTTTTTTTTGCTAATTGCTGTGGGGACATTACAAATATCCTCTCAAGGGAGGCTAGATGCAGCACAGCCCTTACTTTAACAATTAGCTGTGATTCCCTCAGTACAGAACAGAAATGTCCAAATGGAATAAAGCAAGCTGTCTGTATGTAGGGCATGGTTACGAAAACTTAGGGACGCAAAATGAAAAGGAAAACCAAACCAAAACAGAACAATATTTTGGACTGTGATGACAACGTTTTAGGACACTAAAATCGGGGGAGAGAAAGAGGAGGAAGGGGATAGAAGGATGGAGGAAGATGAGCCTTGCAGACTAGGAAGCCAAAAGAAATACGACAGGAGACTGTGCTACTTTTTGGAGCATGAGGTAACTTTCCTTTCTGATAGGTAAGTCCACCACTAGCCCACGTGTAAAATTGAGAGACAAAATTGTATTATGCACAAAATCAGCAACAATCTGCTATTACTCTGTACAAGGCAGTGCTATGCAATTACAGTTGTACTTATTTACAAGCTGACATAAACAAATTTTCTGTGAAAACTCTATCTAGTGAGTCACACACTAAGCAGCCTTAGAAGCCATCCCAGCTTCTGAAGCATCCTCTGTTACTAAGTTCATCCTTCAAGGCTCCTAGAACAGAGGTGACATCTGTGGGAAATTTTCCAACAAAACCAAATTCCCATGGCACTTTTAAGATGTTATTGACCACGGAAAAGGACTTCTCACTGAAAGAAGCAGACAATTCTTGATTATAGTCTTCTCAGTCTGAATTCCACAGTGCTCAGTTAATTGGGCTGAACTTACTGTAAAGTAAGCAATCAAAGCACACTTTTAGATTACTATTTCTTTGTATTTCTAACTGTGAAGTACGCAAGGGACTCCAAATATCCTCTATCAACCACACTTAACTAGTTTGAGCATGCACGCCACCTGAAGAAACCTTCTCTGGAAAACACTGAATACTGACTGAAATTCATCAAGCTTGAGGAATCAGACCTAACATTCAGAACTACACAGCTCTTAGTAGAAATTAAGGCAGACACTCACTCCTTTTTCAGATTCAGGCAGCTACCATTCCTAAATGACAACACCTACATTTCCTACTTTTTGAATTAACTTAAATTTTCTATAATGAAAACTCCAAACCTTTTTATTATTACCAGACTTGATGAAATGCGACTTGCTGAATTCCTTTTTCAATTCTGACAGCTGGATTAAGAGTTGCAGTCCAAATGGCAATACACACAAGGTAAAGGGGATTGCAGTCAGTAATTCTTTGACTGCATTAACTCTTAATGGCCAAGAGCCATAAACTGTGTAAAACAGTCATCATGCAAGTGTTGGACTGGAAAAGAGGTTTTGGTTAGAAAGGTTATAGACCCTGCTTAAGTTGCCTGCTCTGAATCAGAAGCAATTCTGTCTAGATTATGATGACAAAAGTTTGCCTAACTCACACTTAGAAACCTCCAGTGAGATGATTCATAGGTTTTTAGCTTTTCCCAGTACGTCAAATAGTTGAAGATTTTTTCCTGACATTGTTTCCACTGATAATTAAACTAATTACCTCTTGTCCTATCCTTGCGAATATAAAAAGAATCGATTCATTTCCTTGCTCCTCTACAGTACAGATTAATATTATCCAGTTCCCTCAACATCAAAACCATACTAAATCAAAAATACAGCATACTTAAAGTTTTCTTCCTGCCACTAGGTGAGCTACACTATCAAAGAGAACAAGAAGACTGATTTCACACAGTAACTGCCTGATAAATTTCTATGGACTGTTTCTTACTATATTCTTTGTATAATCATAAAATGAATATATTTTAAAGTAATTTATCCATGATACCTAGAAAGACAGTGTTTGCTAGGTTCTAGCTCCTCCTCCCATTCTATCCCATCCCTCAAAGCTAGATACAATGCTTGCTTGGCTTTGGGTTTTTGGGTTTTACCTTATCCCTTAAAGCTTCAAGATCCTTTGGCACATTAGAGACCAGTCACAGAAAGCACTTCTGATCAAATACATTTAATTAGTCTAAAAACCCACTAGCTTTGAGTGAGTCTTGTTCTGACACACTCTCCAGTGAGTTCAGCTAGGTTCAGATTAGTTCTGGACTGTTTTGGCCTTCTCAATGCCATACACTGCACCTCATCCTGTTAAAGATGGACCTATTGGCTCATTTTCCCTTCTCTTTCGTTGTGTTTGTTCAAGTTCTTCTTGCCACCTTTCATGTTTCTCAGAATAACATTTAGAGCTCTATCTTTTCCAAATTATGGGCTTCAGGTATTCCTTCATACCCATCCTTAGTCCCATATCCTTGTTTCCATTTGTTCTACAATTAGTATGACTAATAGTCAAAGCAGTTTCTTGTTTTATTTTCATGATAAATTGTCTGGTTTTCCCTTAATCTTATATCTCTTAACACTATCCGCTCTCCTGAGTGAAACAGTTTGTTTTCATTCCACCTTTTGTGACCACCTTTCCCTGGCAGCAGCCTCCAAACTCAGGTTTTCCCCGACTCCATCAACCTACAATTCCAATTTATTTACAGAAAGAATGGGCCTGAAAAGATTTTAGGGTGTTTATCTGGGAAATTGCTTTGTTTGGACATGGTTTTACTGCTTACAAATCTCTGTTGATATCTGGTTCCAGACACAACTCCACTGAAATTTATGTGGCTCCGCTTGTGGTGCACCACTTACAAGTCTGTCATGATCATAAACAGTCACTGAATTATCAAACCTTATGGAAGATTAACTTGTACTGTAAATATTACTCTCTCCTAAAAAAAATATTCTATGTTGTTTGAAAACACTTTTTTCTTTCTATTTAATGTACAACTTCTATCTTGTAAATAACTGCACATAAATTAGAAGCACAGAATACAGTTAACACGCCTTTGTTACAAAGTCTTTGTGATGAAGAAAATATTCAAGAAAATATCCTGTTCTTTCAAATTTTTCTGTCTCAACTGGTAGCATAATTAAAAAATACGAAAGTCCTTTATTTACCTTATTAGCATGTCACATTAAAATAGAAGTACTAAAAGAAATGAACCCAAACTTTATGCTACCAGTAGTTCTTAAAATATTCTACTAAAATTTTAATGCTCTGAAGCAGACCTTCAAACACCATGAATATATTACAAAGCTTTTTTTCCAAAGGATTTACCTTAAGAAAACATTTAATTTGACTGATCTCATTTCTATATAAATGAAGGTTAAGCTAGAAGCACACTTAAGAAACAAATAGAATGGAAAAGAGGTTTCAAATCTTCAAAATGAATGCATTTATAGTTCTATTAATCTTAAAGAATTACTTCTCTTCCAGTTAATAACTTTGTAGTTAATATAGGAGAATTATTGTTGAAGGATATAAGGTAAGTTATAAGCAAGTTTTCAAGATAAAGAGCACATTCTAATCAAATCAGAAGGACTGACAGCAGACAGAAAACAAATGTGAATAATGAAAACACTGTGGCAATATCACTTAATTCTTAATTAAGGACCAATGGAAGACCAAATACACTTTCCCATGTAAAAAAACCCAAACAGTAGAATAAAAATCACAAAAGTGGATTTCAAAACCACCTATCAACAAAAGGTGCTCCAAAAATCTATGGGTTTTTTTGCAAATGGAGAAGTAACACAGCTTCCTGAATGCAGAAAGTGATAGCAGCAGTACATAAAGAGCAACAAAGAAACAAAGGAAAAGCTTCATTAGATATTAATAAGGCTTCTGTTTATACTATAGATAGCATTCAAGTTTACATAAGAAACCTCTACTCTGTAGTGTAAAGTCACAAATTACCTTTCGGCTCTCAGCAGTAGAGAGTATGATACATATTTATTCACAGGTTTTCACATAATTTGCCTCCAATAATAGATCTGATTCCACATCCCTTTATTCATGTGGATCTTTCTTATTTCAAAATAATCTCTGCAGCAATTTCTGTTTTGGATATATGGGGTTTCAGGTGCACTTGTCTGCTTCCTACCTCCTCCTGGTAATTGTCCTGATGAACCACTATTAAGGTAGCCAGCATCACATTATGCACTACTGGCTAGATGGTACAGTATATCCTGATGCATTTCCTTTGAAAATACTTTCTCTTTTCCCTGACAACTGGTACAGAAGTCTTCCTTTGAACAGCAATGCAAATGATTATAGCTAATGGAAAAAGAGAAAAACCTCATCAAAATACCTTTGGAGTTTGCAAACTCTATGTATATGCATTTAGCTAATTCTATCACAGAATGATGAGTTTATCTTTGGCTCTGCCATTCTAAGGGTTATACAGAATGAAAACTATAGCCACATTCATTTACCTGACATCTTTCAGGAAATGAAGCAGTAGTTTTAATGAATAAAAAAAGAAAATTGGATGGTAGAAACTTTTGCACATGCACTTGCTTCTTGGAAAATCATTTGTAGCTGGGTTTTGCATAAACTAATTGCTTAATACTCAACAATACTGACCCCCTCAGGCATACCATTTGCAGCCTAATACTCCATTGTACTAAGCACCTGCAATTTTAACTGCACTAATACCGCAAGATGTATTTATCCCCATGTTTTCTTCACAAGAAAAGGCTGTTAATTAGGCTGTAATGTTGACATTTTTTCTGACATATTTAGGTGTTGTTTCTGTTTTTATTACCTTTTTAGCAATTTGTTAAGCAAGTGAGGGACAAAAGAAGAAAACACACATATAACCGAGGTCGTTCAAGGTGGGGTTGGACATAGCCTTGGATGGCATGGTTTAGTGGGAGGTGTCCCTGCCCATGGCAGGGGGGTTGGAACTCGATGATCTTGAGGTCCTTTCCAACCCTTACTATTCTATGATTCTATGATTCCATATATTCCTCTTTGCTCCTTTATACTTGTATAGGGTTTGTTTTTTTTTTTTTTAGCAAAAGTCATAAATTAGCCTTGGATTTCTTAATAGTGGCATGACTAGCAGGCGCTTTTTTAGCCAAATGTTCATTCTGCCTTCTAGATGACTAATTCTCAATTTAAAATCCACAAAACACCGAAGCTTCTGGTCTTTGAAGTGAAAAGGGTGATGGACGCAAAATATATTTTCATGTATTGTATTCCCTGGCATGTAGCATTTAAAAATACAGAACAGATTATAAGGGGATTCAATAAAAAAATGTTAGGAAGCATTCTCGAATCCCAAAGTAAATCCAGTTGTATAATACACTCACATTGTGAGCTACACTTAGGGAGAGCATTCAGGAAGCTGTATTAAGGTCTTCAGGCCTAGAAGTTCCGACAAGTGAGAAGACAGGTGTCCTGGTTTCAGCTGTAACAGTTATTTTAGTCCTTCCTAGTAGCTGGTGCAGTGCTGTGTTTTCAACTTCAGCCTGAGAACAACGCTGGTAACACCGATGGTTTTAGATGTTGCTTAGTAATATTTACTCCTTTCAAGGACTTTTCAGTCTCATGCTCTGCCAGTGAGGAGGGGAACAAGAAGCCAGGAGAAGGAGAGACAAGGACACTTGACCCAAAATAGCCAAAGGGGTATTCCATACCACAGCATGCCATGCCCGGTATATAAACTGGGGAGAGTTACCCAGAAAGCCCAGATCGCTGCTCAGGTCAGGCTGGGTATCGGTCGGCAGGTGATGAGCAATTGTATTGTGCATCCCTTGTGTTTATTGGGGCTTTTTTTCCCTTCCCATTTTAGTTTTATATTCTGTCCCCTTGTTATCTCCCTTATCATTATTATTATTGGTGGTAGCAGTAGTACTTTTGTATTATACCTTAGTTACTGGCCTGTTCTTATCTCAAACCTTGGGATTTACATTCTTTTGATTCTCCTCCCCATCCTATATGGAGAGGCAGGGAAAGGAGGGATGAGTGAATGGCTGCATGGTGCTGAGTTACCTGCTGGGCTCAAACCATGACAACAGGTCTTTTTAAATGTCGCACTAACAACTAGTTTGAGGTGTTACTCAATTTTATTAGTCAGCATCTTAAAAAAGAATAGTAGTTTAATGTAAAGGTAATATTTTTGTGTAAAATCAGCTTTATTGCATAATATGGATATAAAGCTTTTTTTAATAAAGAAATTGAAACAAAGGAGTACTTTCAGTTTTAACCTAAAATCTTTCATTTTTATAGCACTTTAAAGATGAAAGAGAAACCACTACATACCTGTCATCAAAAAAGAAAAAGCCTTGTCCAATTTTACTGACACAATGCCTTTCAAGTATAAAACTTTGCAAGTGATATTATTTAATTAAGAATGTAGCTGTTTTCTTAAGGGATATTTACTTTTCAAATCACCTATTAAAAAGTAGGGGCCCAATTTAATAGCAGCATTAATAAGACTGAGGCCTGGACTGCTTATCATTTCACCATATTTCACATAAATTTTATCCATAAAATATGAATTTTATATTTTTCAACTATTGGATTTTGAAATAATTATGGATTGTTCAATTTTTATACTTAATCTGATATCTGAAATCATTACTTGTGCGTGCTCTCTTCAATATTACTTTTATTTTACTCTTCTCCATTGCAGAATTTAAACTTAGAAGACAATAGAGGCATTTTTAGCAAAACTTTTCCAAGAAGCAGTAAAACATATTAAAAGCTGTAGCTTGGCTCCTGGTACTGCTGTTCTGCCTTACTCTGTAGCACAGTTAGGTGGTTTCCACGGTCAGGACCAAATGAGCTGGATCAGGTTGTGAAAGTAAAGTTTTACCTGTGTAGTGATAAGGTAGCTCTACATAAAATTCCCCTGAGAGAAATGACATCTTGGTGCCAGTATTCAGGTAATCCAGTTAGCTAACAAAATAGGCTTGAGGTAAGAAATGGTTACTAGAAACAGGGAGAAAAAGGAAAAAAAAGGAGAATCAAAAGAGCTCATTTTAGACAGGTGCTTTGAACATGGGGGTTTAGCCCATGGCAAACAAACTGCATGAAGAAAACATACTTGTTTTTTCACTGCTCTGCCACTGTGTTCATAGTTTTCTTAAAGTGATAAAAAGACAGGACTTTTACATAATCTACTTAAGAGACATTTCTGGAGATAGCATGTGGAAAAGCTATGTGATTTTTGCCACAGTTTAGTAGCAGAAATTAGGATATTCCATACTGCAGTCTACACACAGGCTTGCTGCAAAAAGAATTTAAAAGTTTTGTTAAATTCATTCTACCCTGAAGTTATCTGAAATAATTTGAGTTTATATTGATCATTTTAGTAGAGGTTTTCCAGGTGATAGAAGGCTCTGTGACTACATTCAAACCACATGCTATGGCACTAATGATAAACTTATCATGACTTTATATTCAAGAAAAGAATGAGAATCTCAGGTACCTGCTTTCTAACCCTGTCAGAGCCTGGCTTGAGAACAGTCCAGAGAACGAACTAGGGGCTCTGTGCAGACCAGCTTCTACCACTACATGTTCACACAATTCAAGTCTTTGCTATATACTTAAGACTTGACATTTACTTCAGTCAGCATGGTCAATTAAACTCTTGTCAGTTGAAGAGCTTCCTAAATTTTAATTTTTACATTTTTTTTAAAGGAAGAGAAGAAAGCTGAATTCTCGCACAGCACACATGGGAGTTAGAAAGCTACATTTATTCCTGCATGCCAAGTTCTTTGGGGTTCCCAGGTGGCAACTTCACAAAATAAAAAGTTCCTGTCACCATATTATGCGTATTTGTTGGGACAGCTTATGCTCTGGTTTCACAAAGCTTTTCTCAAGGAAGCAGCAGAGTTCCCCTCTCACTGAGACTACCCAAAAGTACGAAACTGCTGATATACGTGAGAAATCCTTGGTGTATTCTTTTATTAGCATAACATAAGATTACAGTTTTAACAACCTGTCCTAGAAAAACCTGCCTTCCTGTCAGTGTTTCAACGCTGATGTTTAGAATGCACACAGCAAGGGAAAATAAGTTAATGAAAACATCTACTTATTTTGTTTACTCATTTCACCTATCCATACTACAGAATAAACAAATTAGTCTTATTATGTATACAGCTGATTCTCTTTTTTTTGTACGGTTGGAAGGAGTTATTTACTACAGAATAAAATAACAATGTGTCACCTTAATAAGTGCTTATCCAGCAGAGCTTGCTTTCCAGGTCACTCCAATCACAGAGTGATAGCAATTTGACATTAACAGAAAGACACTACTAACAATCCGAAGCATGAGCTAGAGAACCCCATGCTGTTTACCAGTGAGAGGAACTGAGCTGGAAACCTTCAGAAAAAGAAGCAGGCCATGAACTACCAAATAAAATTCCTCCTCCTATCTGGAGATAACGGAAGAGAGTACAGCCCTACTTTAACAAATAGGATGTGACAAAAAAGAGACAAAATAGATGTGGGCATTTTTCAACATTTGTTGCTTTACTGAATGGAACAATGTGAAGAAAAAGTGTTGTTTGATCTTTTTTTTTTTTGAGATAAAAAGTATCACATACACACAAACATATTTACTGAATTTTGGAAGTCCTTTTCTTGTACAAAAATACCACCCAGTCTGATTAGAAATTACCAACAGATGGTAATAACTAAAAAGGCAAAACAAGTATCTCATTTTCTCTGATTTTTTATAAAGTTACAGTTACATACCTTTGAATGCAATGCTTCTGGATTTGATTATCAACATTTGCCTTTTACTCATAGAAGCATAAAACAAATACTCTGAATTTGCAAAATACGCAAACTCAGTTCTTGTAAAAATGGATAATAATTTGGATTATTCAGGTTGTGATGGCAAAGAATATGTTCATTCTCAAGATAGTTTTGTGGGGTTTGGTTTTTGGTTTGTTTTTTTTTACTTTAATGTC
The DNA here is from genome assembly GCA_039720435.1 of Amazona ochrocephala. Taxonomy (NCBI): domain Eukaryota; kingdom Metazoa; phylum Chordata; class Aves; order Psittaciformes; family Psittacidae; genus Amazona; species Amazona ochrocephala. The sequence continues at coordinate 58,311,702 of CM077877.1, forward strand.
TGTTATTAAATTATATCGTTATGTATAATTCACACTACTTTTATTTGTGTATACTAACACACCCCTTCACCCATATAAGGAACAGGAGCATTATTAAAAGAGTTGTTATTCATGTTGTTACTTTCTTGTGATTTTCTAGAGTTTTGACTGAAAATTCCAGGAGGATTTCAGCATTCTCCCCAAGCCTAAATCAGAACACAATTCAAGATCTTGAAAATTTTGCTGAGTAATTATTTCTGGAAATTTTTACCTGGATAATTTCAAAGTTTTTCTTTTGAAATATTCTTAGTTTTTATTCAATATCTTAGATAAAAATATTTAAATTTTCACAAGTTGTCATTTTTTACTTTTTTGCCCTGCAAACCATTAAACAAGCAACAAGATTTTCTAATACTTACTGCTAATTTTGCAATACTCTGGTTAAATTCCATGCAGACTAATGTAGACAACAGACAATATTTGTTAGGATAAGTAATGTTTTTTATTTTACCTTGTATTAAGTCCAATGAGATGTTTTAAAATCCCACTTCTTTTGCTTACTCTGGTGATGTTTGAGCACAATTAACTTTCCTCAGCTCCCATTAACATTCAGGAACTGGTGTCATGAACAGCTACAGGATCACAACTGTTATTCATTATTCTTTTATTCAGTAATGTCATAAGTTAACAGCTACCCTCATGGACTTCTGTGACTTTTCAGTGAAACAACCCATCATTTTCTTCACATTTCCATGACATATGTTTCATACCACAAATCTGTCCAAGAAACTTCCACCACTCACACAAAAATATGCCTACTGAAGTCATGAGGATAACAAGGTTATTATGTATTTATTTTTAAGAGCAGGACTGCAGAACTCCATGCTATATTTCTCAGTTTGGTGTATCTATAGATGAATGAGACTGAACAAGCCTCTTCACAGCTAGCAAAATCTGTGATCTGACAGAATAAAAGAACATTCTGTGTGAACTCTGCACGTTGCCTGCATCTGATGTGGCCAGTGCCCCCACATTTCTCATCTGGGTAATTCCAACAATTTCAAGTCAGGCTATTTTTACCTTGAGTAGTTTCAGCAAACTTTACTAGTGAGACTATGCAGATGACTGGCAGAGTTTGAGGTGAACCTACAATGACTTACACGTCAATCATCTAATCCTAACCCTTTCTTCTGCCTCCTTCTTAGTGCCATACCTATATAACCAAAGCTGTGAGTTGGACACAGTAGTTTAGACACTATCTGACTATTCCTCACATGCCACCTGTAGACCAGTCACCTCCATACAATAATTTTTGAAAATCAAAAATCCTCTGATCTATCTTCTCCTCTAATGATGTGAATTAAAGGAAAGTGGCTTTCACAGTTTTGAGTAGGGTAGCACAGGGTAGGATGCTGTCAGCTGTCAAAGATGCAGTGAAATTTCTGTAACTACTACAAGGAAATATCAATTTTATCTTTTATTCTGTTTTCAAAGGCTATTCTTCAGCCACCTTCAGTGCTCAAATGGATGATAAATGGGTGATAGAATTGCTTCAGCTGATGCTTCTGAAGTTGTCACTTCAATGCCTGAAAGGCTTATTCCTTCATCTCCTTTGCTGGTGCCAATTGATACTCAAAAATGAAGAGACAAGGGCACATTCCCCATCTTCAAATGTCAAGAAGAAAATAGGCAGCTCAGTCCCCCTCACCAACATAAGTGTTGAAAAAGAATATTAAATGCTGCCTCCTGCTATCTTACCCTAAGCCTTAAAAGAAGTTGTCCAGAAAACATAGTGGGGGATGGGGGAAGCACAAAGAATGCAGTCTGAAATCAAACATACTTTTTACTAAGAGCATTCAGATGTCGAATTAAACAAAGGGATTCTCCCTGCTACATTTTGCTCAAGAAGAAGATGAATAAGAATGATGTTTACACTTATCCAAATCCTTCTGGTACCTACTGAAATATAGCCCAACAGCTCCAGATCCCACTGGAATGAATGGAAAAATTCCTACCAAACTAAAAATTTTTCTATGTCATTATAAAAAGAACAGTAATTCTTGTGAAAGTATGAAATTACAACTGCGACCGAGTTCTGAGAGAATACATTTTTCAGTTCATATCTCATCAATAATTTACAGAGATAGTGCTTCCAGATGATTCTTGATTAATTGTACTTAACTTTTTTATCTGACCAGTCTATTCTCACATTATCACTGTAATGTGCCCCTTGCTCTTCCCTCAGCAGGGAACATCCAAACACATTATAGGACCAAGAAAAAAATACCAACAAGGATTGCGGAACGTGGTTAAACACAGGCAATTAAAATTTTATAAACATTAAACCCTTGGTTTTGTGTTTTTTTTTTTTTTTTTTTAAATAAAGCCACACTCAACCAATAATGTAAAACTGGTGGGAGAAATAGTAGCAATACTTGGCAAATAGGTTAAAAAAACAAGCTTATACTTCTACATATTCTCAACATCTTCTAAGCTACTTTTAGGAGTAAATCTTTTCGTAATATTATTCTCTTTCCTGATGATCGGGACTGTGCTCAGTTTTGGCCTGTAGCCTGAATGGCAATGTGACAGGGTATAACTGCTTAAGGGACATCAGTCATAACATGGAAGTCAGATGTTGGCCAAGAGGGATGTGAAAAAGAGAACATACTATGCTTTTGAAATGTTGGCTCTATTTTGTTTTGTGCCTGTGGTGTAAACCCCTTTTCCATATCTTGTTAAAACTCACCAGCTGTTAGGCAATTCTGCAATAAGTAAACAATTCCTTGGAGAATTAGGCAATCACATCTCTTTTGTGAAAAACTCTAGGTCTTTAGCTGTGTCCATCAGTGGAGCTGCAAAGTCCTGATATTTCATTTTCATGTTGAAATACTTTGTTTTCAGCTTTTCAGCAGCAACCACACAAAAGATTTATCAATATAATGTAAATGTCCAGCAATGCTACAAAATTTTATCACCTGTTAATAAGACAAAGCTATCTGCAACATGATGTGCCATTGGAAAAAGAAATGCACAGGTGCACAGAAGGAAGTAAGTCCTCAGATTGTTTCACTTACTCAAAGCACAGGGTTTTCCTGCAGATCCTGCGTATGAAGTCCAAGGTTTCGTGTTTTGCCAGGTAGTGGCATCACGTCACTTTTTATTACAAAATGTTTAGTAAAAAATATATCAGGAGAATAGAATGTAGAGAACAGCCACAACTGAATTCAAACACAGTGGGGTGAGATGTCTACCCACTCCCACTCCAATCCCTTTAGTGCAGGACTCAGGTCTGGCTGCTGATTTTCTACAGATTTATGATTGCTTTCCTCGGGGAGAGACAGTATCTCCCCAAGGCTGTATTTGTAGTCTGCTAAAAGACAAGAATCCTTGTCAAGTCAACAGGAATCAGTCAAGAGACACTCTCATTTGACAGTGAATAGAATATGTGGAATAAATGTTGCACAATAAAACTTGCCAGTTTAACCCTTGGAAGGGGGATTTTTGAAAGTGCTCAGTCATGACAACCGAGTTACCTATGAGATCAGTGATCGTAATTAGCATCAGAATTAGGCTAACACTTGTGAGAAATTCAGAGGCAGTATTTCACAAATATGAAACTAGAACTTTTATTTAAGTTGCATGTGACACACTAGCTATGGGCAGAAAAGGCCCCACCATTGCTAGGCGTTGTTCTGACGCTATACTTTTACTTGGTCAAGTAACAAGACATGAACCTCACACATTCTTCCTGGGGGTTTGTATCTGCCTCCATCCACCTAAAACTGCCTCTGGTGACTGAACAGTTTCCCAAATGAGGGAAAGAAAAGAAGGCTGGAAAGAGTCACAATCTGCAAAGAAAAATGTCAAAAGTAGGTTGTAAGGTCTGTAATACTTGTCTAAATGGGCATATATGCTCATGGACTATCCATGGAAATACCCCAGGGATAACTGTTGAGGAACATTGCCAGCAAAAAAAGTGGAGGATTGAGGAATCTGACATGATAAACCAAGAGGGAGAGAAAGACTTGATGTTTGCGACAACTATGCCCAAGAAATTACTGGATGCCTGCTTTCCTAGCAAGTTTTGGAAATCAGTTCTAACACATTCATTTAAGTTGTAAGTGAACTCTAATCAGCAAAAATTTAGCTAAAGAGGGTAGAAAAAGTGGTCTCAAGTTTTCCTTTCACAGAGATTTAGTCTCATGGAAACAAGAAAGCTTCAGAGATGATCCCAGTCATTTACGTGGACATACCAACACACTATCATAGCTCTGCAAAAGACACATGCCTTATCTAGTCCCTGGCCACAGAAAATCCAACAGCAGAAAGCTGATGGAAGCTGCCCGTGTCCCCTGTGCCCCCCCCAGCACGCACACACATAAGACAGGGGGCCATGAACACCTTAGGGCAGCTCCTAATAGGCTCTGCCAAAAATCAAGAAGGGTAAGGGGTCATTAGTCAGGACATGCAGAATCAGCATTTCTATGGGTCTGCCCAGATGGTCGAGTTTCCATACAGAACACAGCCCACGGCTAAAGCTGCCTCACCAAGAAGGAAAAAAATGAAATATTCCAAATTTTTTCACAGGGGCACTTGTCACATGGGAAGATTAAAGGGCATATAATTTTATCACTGACCATCATTCACTAACCTTAGCTATGCACTTGCCTATTCAAGTGAAAAAATTAATATGCTGCAACAAGAAAATAAATGCGTATAATAGCAAGGTAAAACGAGACAAAACAATAATAAAGAACAATATGAACCCTTTTTGTTCCAAACCCATTATGGATATTATGTGTAAATCAGTTCTTAATATATATATAAAACTAACACAGAAGACATCTATGGCTGTTGCATTGCAAATAATGCTTTTGTTTTACAACAGTGGTGAAGATTGCTATTGCTTCTTTCAATATTTGTTATTTATCAAAACATATTTTATACAAAGCTCTGCTCTGCAGGGTTGCATACTACAATAACATGTTAAATATACCATCATTCTTTTGCAGCTCAATCTTAAGGGCTACACATTATACAGAACTGTTGCAAAGATGCAATGATAAATTAATACTCACATACTTGAGCCCACATCCTCTTACTGTAGGATTTGTAGGGTGTCTTACCAAGCTCCCTGAAGTTATAGGATGCCTGCATAATTTTTTTAATTACATGAGTAAATACAAGATTTTCCTCTTTTATTTTAATATTATGGTATGCAAACTGAATATTCAGATCAAGTTAAAAGTTTCAAAGAAATTAAAAAATATGCGTTTGAATATTTTATTTCTGCATGATAATGTTGAACTTTTCTTGCATAATGAAAGCACATTTTTGCCTGACTAAAGTAATTTTTCAGCCCACCAGATTTCCTAATTATTTGGTTTTTTTTTTGAAAAGACTTTATACTTAAAAGCTTATAGTTCCTTTCTGTTCAATTATCTTGGTATATAGCCATATATCTTCTGGAAATAGCCCTGAATAACAGAAGATGCATCAACTATGCAGATACAGCAGGCACAGAAAGCACCACGTGTCTAATTGTTGTTCTACTCCACACAGAGTTAATTTTTGTTTCTTACCTAAAAATCTTCAAGATGCAGCAAGAAGTCTTCTTCACATCACAAGAACCAAATTTATTATGAAAGGGATTTAAACTTACCATGAATCCCATCTATAATTGTCTTCAATATTTTCAACATTCATTGACCAAAAAAGAAAGGAGTAGTAGGGCTTTGTGTGGGAAACATGTTTTCGATAAGTGCCTAGATTTCGAGATATTTAAAATCTTTAGTAGATACTTTTCATACTTGATACAATAAATAAGTAAGATTAAATAGCAACGAATAGAAAATGAGAAATTTCAAACATGATTCTTTTGGTGGTGCTGTGGCAATGACTAGAGAACTAAAATAACAGAAGACAAGAAGGGCATTGGAAGACTATACAATACAGAGTGAGACAGCATTCAACATTTAGGATCATCAACAGGCCCAAATGTCCAAGAACAACAAAACTGAGAATAACGAAACATCCAGAAAAGTCTAGTGGTACTTATGCAGCAAAACAAACATTGGCCAAAAATATAGGGAGGTTACCATGAGAGACGAAATTGCCAGAAGCAATAACTTGGCAGACTAGATTAAGCTGCTGGTCCACCAAGCCTGTGCCCAGCCTTTGGCTGTGACCATTGCACAGTAGTTTGGAGGCAAACCTACTTTAATGCATCACAGTAAGTGACATTATATGTTGAGGAAAGCACTCATCTTGATCCCTGTGGCAATCATCTTACTTCCTGAAGCTTGAGATTAGACTACCTCATTTTAGCATACCTACCTACAGTTACTATTTCTTGTTATATGTTGAAAAATATTCAACTGCAGCTGCTGACGCTGTGATCTTCCGTGCATTCACAAGAAGTTTGGAAGAGCAGCTTTTTAATCTTGATGCATTTGGGTACAATTCTGCAGTCTTAGGGAAAGAGAACGCATATATCAAGAGTTTTTTTGCATGTGCATATGAGAGATAAATGTGGGAAAGAAAAACAAATTTTTTAAGCAAATATGGAAGTGTTTCTTATAGACAAAAAAATTTGATCAAGTCCTGTCAAGGATACTGTGGATATTAATGAATCAAACAAGGCACACATATTTGGTTTAAGTGGCAAGAAACAATACTGCAAGTTTTCAGTCAACTTCTGTTATTACCCCCAGTATAGTGTTTAAATGTTACAAGGGTGAAACAGCTGCCACAGATGAAGAAGCCACACTGAAATACTGCATCTTTATAGCACTAATTATTAATTATTAAGTAGCATATTTCTTTAATATTGTTTATGAACTGTAATTCAAATAGTAGCTATTTCTGCACATGAAAGACTCAGAAAGGTAGTAACAAATGCAAGCATTAGACTCGATGATCATGAACATTTCTACAATAATATCATCACAGCGTTTTCCACAATTCTGTTCTGCTCAACTGTGCTATTTCTCCGCTTTCTTAAATCCCTGCTTATCACAGCCTCCTCATGTCAGCCTCATTCCATTCACCTCTTTCCTTCTCATTTCTCTCCTAGTCTGCTCTACCAAACTCTCATGTGTCTGTGCATGCTTCCTTTTTCCCTTATCTTGCATGGATAAAAAACTTTCAATCAAAAAATGTACTGAAAACCTAATCCACTGAAAAAAGTTATGGACTTAGTATGTATTTTATACCCCTTTTCACTTTACTTTGTAGCAGGGACATCTGGCACTATTTTGTACAATACAGCAGAGCTATGTTACCAGTTGTTCCTTAAGTGCCACCAGAGAATAACTAAATACATTAGCAATTTATTTTTGGCAGGCAACTTGCGAGACAAATTATCTACCTCCAAACACAGATATAAATAAGCATAAGTCATGCAGATGTTTTCTCTCTTGCTGTCACTGTATTTCAACTACTTCTGGAACACACTGAACTTTCCCTTTTAGCAAGGCAGCCCAACTTACAGAGGAACACAGCCCAGAAATGTGCTATTTACTACCCTCTCAAACTTTCATTATATAAAGCACATATAGGTCACCTTCCAACCAATACCAAATTGAATAAAAGGTAACAGGCTATGCAAAGAAGGTATTCAGTGAAGGAAAGCACTTCAGTTGTAAGCTCTTGAAATTTGCTGATGAAGCTTGCATAAGGTCTACATGTTTACACTCTTAAAAATACCACTGTTAACATAATTAGTTTTCAAAAGTCTTTATCAGAAGCTGTGATTTTCAAATAATTAAATTCACCCACTTTCCTCTCTCCAAAGTGCCAGGGTAGACCACACAGACAATGACAAAGCATAGATTTGACGTAAGAAAGAAAATCATGTTTCCTATTGATCATAATATTATCAAAAGGAGCCACTCCACTCTGATGTGCTCACATTCACTAGCTACAGACACCTCAAGAGCAACAAGATTCACCCTATTCTATTATTCAGTACACTTCTGACTACCTGGGTTAAAAAAAAAGCCTACCTCTTTAAAATCATACAGCAAGCTTGTATTTGTCAATGTCTCTCTAAACAGATACATTCTTAACTATTTCTACAGTACCTTGCAAGATGGGGAACAATCTCTGCCAAAACCTAAGTCAATCACTGTTGTACTGTGACAAGAAATTCAACAAAAAAATGCTGCCTCGATGTAACATTAACCTCTTTTTGACTATTCTTGCAAAAACCCATGAATTTTTATCCACCACATTTCCTCTTTGGTTTTGCCAAGATTAAACTTCCTTCTGGTCTGTTTATTATGTTTTTATGCACCTTTGAACCTTCAAAGCACTGCATATGCTAAGTGTTGTTATTCCAAAGCACAAAGAGGCTCTGTGAAAAGCTACCAGAAGCATTTTTCATTTGACTTTGGTTTAGATACTAGAAATACTGATTACTTCAGCTCTCACTCTTTTGCAGGCTGTACTGTCTCTGTGCTCCTATCTTCTTCCTTAAGGCTGACTTTTGTTCTCCTCAGACAGGTCTATTTTGTGGGCTTAAAGAAGTGGTGTAAATGCTAGCACTGGGAAGCTGCTGAAATGTCAGGAAAAGCCTCAAAGGCTTTTCTTTCAGGTGAGAGTTGCCAGAGTAATGTAACAAATACACTTCCCAGTAACAGATATTGATTCTTTCTCTCATTCATGAAGGCTATGATGAAGACTGACATCTTACTGCCGAACAAGCATTACCCAACCAACACCCTTAGAACATCCTTAACACTATGTACCATGGCAGGTCAAACACAAGCCCCACCTTATAAGCAGATTATTTTATGAAGCTAGCAGTGTGCCATCCCTAACTCAAAATACTTTTTACAAAGTTGGTAAGACCTCCTGGAAATGCAGCCATGTCTCTCCATTACTCTCTACACCCTCTCAGCAGGATTCCAACTGCCCCATACCCAGAAGGGCAGCTCTGGACCTGCAGTGCACAATCCCTGCAAGGCACCACACTGGCAGAGGTGGCCAGGCAGCTCAGACCTGGCTCTGCAGGCTCAGTCATCTTTTAGAGCATTGCTGTAGTTCATCAGCCTTACCAAGAAACCATGTGGTGGTTTCCTATGACTTAGTATCTGCTGCTGACAGTATCACAGGCATACTCTTCTGGTTTCATGTGCATCTTAGGTCTCAGTGAAAACTGGTAGAAGAAATGGTTAAAAAGGAAACATAAAGAAGAAAGCACAAGGTAGAGGTGTTTTAGACTTTGGAAATACTTCATTAATATATTTTAGTTTTTCCATTTTCTCCTACTCTGGCAGCCACCAAATATTGTTAACACCCTACTAAACTGCTCCTAGGATGAAAAAAAAAACAAAACAACTGCCAAATCTTCCCAGATATATCAAGTAATTATTGAGATAAATTCATTGATATAATCCAAGGAGATTCTCATATTCTCGGTTTAGGATAAAAACAAACAGAAAATGGACTAACACATAAGTTTTACCTCTGGGTTCATGCTGTTATGATAGCAGAAAATCCTAGAAGCAAAATAAGCTGCAGCCCCCATGAAAGTTGAACTAATGAACCTTTTGCAAAGTGAGTTGAACAAAATTAGCATCAAAAGCAAAAGCCACGTACTACACTGCCATCTTCCTGCTGCAGGCAATACTTGTTCCAATGAAGAATCCCTGTGGCTGTGCTCATTTTTTTCAGTGCATGGAACCAGTTCAACTCCTTTTGATTTTGACAGGTTTAACCCTGGAAATAAAAACCTCTTTTGCCTACCCTTTCCAACGGTCAAGTAGGAGTAAGGCATATTTTTGGACTTAAGCATACAAAGTCCATAACTAATATGTCAAAAATCTTGCTAGTAACTGAGATGGTTCTTTGTGCAAAAATTTAGCTTCTCCAACTAGCTTTCACGGTGATGAACTCAGTCACAAATACTGATTTATTGACACTTCATTAATCCATCTAAAATAAATTTAAACTCATTTTTATAATTATCATTACTCACTAACGTACACCTAGAATTGGGAAGCTGTCACTAAATATTTCCTAATTATGAATGGAACGTTCAGAGCAATGTAGGGATATTCCAGCTGCTCCAGCCAATGAGCCGGCTTCAAATGGATCTCAGCTCAAATGCCTCTATACAAATGCCCGTAGTATGGGGAACAAACAAGAGGAATTAGAGATGTGTGCACATCTGCGGGGGTATGATATCATAGGCATCACAGAAACATGGCGGGATGGCACCTATGACTGGTGCGTTGGAATGGAAGGTTACAGGCTCTTTAGGAAAGACAGGCCCGGTAGGCGGAGAGGGGGAGTTGCTATTTGTGTTAGGGATAGGCTAGAGAGTATGGAACTCTGTCTGGGGACAGGTGAACAGTCGACAGAGAGTTTGTGGGTCAGGGTTAAAGGGAGAACAGTGATGGGAGACATTATTGTGGGGATCTGTTACAGACCACCTGACCAAGGGAACTTGCTGGATGAAGCGCTCCATAGGCAGATAGGAGCAGCCTCACGCTTGCAGGCCCTTGTTCTCATGGGAGACTTCAACCACCCTGATATCTGTTGGAGGGATGGTACGGCCCAGCACAAGCAATCCAGAAGGTTCCTCGATTACGTGCAAGACAACTTCCTTCTGCAAGTAATAGAGGAGCCGACAAGGAGAGGTGCCATGCTTGACCTCGTCCTCACCAACAGGGAAGGGCTGGTTGGGAATGTAACGCTCCAGGGCAGCCTTGATTGCAGCGATCATGAGATGGTTGAGTTTGAGATCCTCAGGACAGTGAGAAGAGCGTGCAGCAAGCTCACTGCCCTGGACTTCAAGAGAGCAGACTTTGGCCTCTTCAGGAACCTGCTCAGTAAGGTTCCATGGGATACAGCCCTAGAGGGCAGGGGGGCCCAAGACTGTTGGTTGATATTCAAGGATCACCTGCTGCAAGCTCAGGAGCGGTGCATCCCAACTAGAAGGAAGTTCAGCAGGAGGGCCAGGAGACCTCCTTGGATGGATAAGGAGCTGCTGAGCAAAATTCGAAAGAAAAAAGAGGCTTATAAAAGGTGGAAGCAAGGTCAGGCGGCCTGGGAAGAATACAGGGATGCTGTCCGGGAAGCTAGGGACCAGGTTAGGAAAGCTAAGGCCCACTTAGAATTAAACTTGGCTAGGGATGTTAAGGATAACAGGAAGGGATTTTATAGGTACATTGCCAATAAGAAACAGGTTAGGGACACCGTGGGCCCTCTCCAGAAGCTATCGGGAAAACTGGCTACCCTGGATTTGGAGAAGGCTGAGGTTTTTAATGACTTCTTTGCCTCAGTCTTTACGGGCAAATGCTCTGACCACACCACCCAAGTCTTGGAAGGCAGACGCGGGGACGGTGAGGGTGGGGACCCTGGGCCCACCGTGGGGGAGGATCTTGTTCGGGACCACCTTAGGAACCTGAATGTATACAAGTCCATGGGACAGGATGAAATCCATCCAAGGGTCCTGAAGGAGCTGGCAAATGAAGCTGCTAAGCCACTGTCCATCATATTTGAAAAATCCTGGCAGTCAGGTGAAGTTCCCGATGACTGGAAAAAGGGAAATATAACCCCCATTTTTAAGAAGGGAAAAATGGATGAGCCAGGGAATTACAGACCAGTCAGTCTCACCTCTGTGCCTGGCAAAATCTTGGAGCGGATTCTCCTGGAAGGCATGCTAAGGCACATGAAAACCAACAAGGTGCTTGGTGACAGCCAGCATGGCTTCACTAAGGGGAAATCCTGCCTGACCAATCTGGTGACCTTCTATGAAGGGGCTACGGAACTGATGGACAGGGGCAGAGCAGTTGATGTCATCTTCCTGGACTTGTGTAAAGCCTTTGACACTGTCTCCCATGACATCCTTCTCTCTAAGTTGGAGAGACATCAATTTGATAGGTGGACCACTCGGTGGATAAAGAACTGGCTGGATGGCCGCACGCAAAGAGTAGTGCTCAGTGGCTCAGTGTCCAGCTGGAGACCAGTAACGAGTGGTGTCCCCCAGGGATCGGTGTTGGGACCGGTCTTGTTCAACATCTTTGTGGGTGACATGGACAGTGGGATTGAGCGCGCCCTCAGCAAGTTTGCCGATGACACCAAGCTGTGTGGTTCGGTTGATACATTGGAGGGAAGGAATGCCATCCAGAGGGACCTTGACACGCTTGTGAGGTGGGCTGATGCCAACCTGATGAAGTTCAACCATGCTAAATGCAAAGTCCTCCACCTGGGTCGGAGCAATGCCAAGCACAGCTACAGGTTGGGCGGGGAGGAGATTGAGAGCAGCCCTGCAGAGAAGGACTTGGGGGTGTGGGTTGATGAAAAAATGAACATGAGCCAGCAGTGTGCGCTTGCAGCCCAGAAGGCCAACCGTATCCTGGGCTGCATCAAAAGGAGTGTGACAAGCAGGTCGAGGCAGGTGATCCTGCCCCTCTACTCTGCTCTCGTGAGACCTCACTTGGAGTATTGTGTGCAGTTCTGGTGTCCTCAACATAAAAAGGACATGGAACTGTTAGAACAAGTGCAGAGGAGGGCCACGAAAATGATCAGGGGACTGGAGCACCTCTCGTATGAAGATAGGCTGAGAAAGTTGGGGCTGTTCAGCCTGGAGAAGAGAAGGCTGCGTGGAGACCTCATAGCAGCCTTCCAATACCTCAAGGGGGCCTATAGGGATGCTAGGGAGGCACTCTTCATTAGGGACTGTGGTGAGAGGACAAGGGGTAATGGGTTTAAACTTAAACAGGGGAGGTTTAGATTGGATCTGAGGAAGAAATTCTTTACTGTGAGGGTGGTGGGGCCCTGGAATGGGTTGCCCAGGGAAGTTGTGAATGCTTCATCCCTGGAGGCGTTCAAGGGGGGGTTGGACATAGCCTTGGATGGCATGGTTTAGTGGGAGGTGTCCCTGCCCATGGCGGGGGGGTTGGAACTCGATGATCTTGAGGTCCTTTCCAGCCCTTACTATTCTGTGATTTTGTGTGATTCTGTGAGATATAGATATGGATATACATGCATAAGTATAGGTACACACACACAGAAATAAATGCATTGGATGTAATAAACTAAAACATCAAAAAAGGTGAGCTTAATGTCTTTAAGTGAGCTAACCCTTGAAAGTGCAAGGAATAAAACTTAACATGAAAAGGCTCTTGTTGCATATTTTATATAGTGGAAAATAATAAATCACAGTATTACATCAATTACTTTAAATGCATTGAAAAATTAGGTTATAATTTTTGAAAAGTATTTTCTCTCAGGAATTCTGCAAAGCTGCTACTAAATTCAAAAGATTTTGCTTCTCCTTTATTTGTCAAGGCTTTGATGGTTTGTGTTAGGGACCCTGACTCGATTAATCCCCAAAGGACACAATACAAATCTCAGCTGCTGCAGCAGGCAAAATAGGTATGAAAAGCTCTTGAGACTGGCTTTCCTACGCAATTTGCTGTCCTTCTATTTCTTTTCTAAGAAATACTGCCATATTTCTGAACTTTTTTTCTAATTCTCATTCTGTAAATTAATTGAAAAAATCTTAAATATGGCAGAACAAAAAAAGAAAAAACAAGTGACTCCCAAACTGACACAAATCACCACTAAATTACTATTTTTTCTAAATAAAGCAAGAAAAAAATGCAAAGCTGCATTTGATAATCTATATGTAAAGCTGGTCTGTAACTGTACCTTCATTTTCCCCTTACTTCATATGGAGGAAGCAGGATCACATATAATACCTTTCCTGTCATTGCTGTTGCTTAATTAGTCAACAACAAAGAAAGCTAATGATAAAAATAATTGAGCTGGGCCTTCAATCTCTAAAGAGAGGTATCAACACATAGGATACCCTCACAAGCTATGGGTTTCACACACTATGAATGGAAAAAGGGACACAGCGATTCTGCAGAGTACTATACAGGAGTTTGGTTTCAACTTAGACTATAAATGCTACATAGTAAAGGCATCTTTTTTTAAGTGTCTATAAGAAATTGACAATATATCTAAATATATGTAAATTTTAACAATTCCCATTTTAACCTAAACTTTAATGTTCCCATTATGTGGTGGTATTTTTTTCCAATGATGACAGCTGGCATATGAAACTTAGAAAACTTTTTTCTCTCATCCTTCCCTGAATAGCCAAGAGAAAAACATACATGTCATGCAATTCACAACTTCTGCATTATGTGTAACAAATACACAACCATGACAAAGAGTTAAAAAAATCCACCAACAAGACAGTAACAGAAAGTGCTGTGCTAAAAATATTTTTCTACAAATGACAGTATTTAAAATATTCTGCGTGCAGTATGTCTTCATCTTGATCCTCAGGGAGAAGAGAGACTTCTCTTTAATGCTTTGTCTTCTTTTCAAAAGATGAAAGCAATCAAATGCTAAGACAAAAATGCACTGTGAATGTTTTAAATACACTAATATGAAACAATCAAATCTGTATTACAGCACTGTTGTATAGCACTTGACAAAAGCTTAAGTTGAAAATCGGTTTGTAGACATCCCAAAACTAAGGGCTTCCACTGAGTTGTCTAATGTGTCACATCTCTTTGTCACTTAATGGGCCACTCATCTTTCATTCTCTACATGAGGAAGAGTAAGCAGCGCATTCCAAAACCACTTGTTTCCTTACCTCACACAAAGTAAAGTGACAAATTGAGACAGTCCCAAGAAGTCTGAGTGAATACATTCACAACATGACAATATTCACAGAACAAAATTCCAAAGTACTTAACAAGTTGTCAACAACTACAGGAATGTATGAAGCCACCAAGTCCAAAAAATCTTGCCATTAGTTACAATGAAGAATATGCAATCCTGCAAAACACTGAATGCTGATTACATTTTCCTTATACATAATCTTTTATTTATATCCACAAGACTGATTACAACCTAAGTAATGCGTGTTGCTCAAAAAAGAAGACATAGGCACAAAGCTATTCAGATTCCCACTAGCAGGACAAAAATAACTTGTTAGACCTAAGGATGTTCCAAGGGTTAGGTTCACATCTATTCAAAGTTTGGATCCAGCCATCTCTTCTTATTTTGTCTTGTACTTTCCACTGCTTTCCTTTCCCCAGGTGACACCATTTATTTGACTTGAACCATTTCCAGGACAATACAAGAACACAGAGGTTGACAGAATTTGTTCATGTAGGGTCCCTCCCCATGCAGAACTATCCATCAGGAAACAGATACATTTTCTGAAATGCGTATTTCTTCCCGAAGGACTGAGAACTCACTTCAGAAACAGTGCTGGGCAATAAACCAACACATGCAAAAGTACTATTCATGCCTTCATACTGGAATGAATTCCCTACATGTAGTGATGGAACTTGGAAGTCAGAAATGCTGACTCTAATATCTCCAGGTTTTGTTCTTCTAGTTTTCTTCCTCCATACAGCAAATATCAAATGCTTTCCTGCTACAGAATTTTTGATTTTAGATAGAAAAAAATAAATTTTTCAGATCACACTGCTGGAGCTTCCAGCAGATATTTTATGAGGAAGAATTTTCTCTTTTTCTTGACATTGACATTCAATATTAGTTCCAATTTTTTCCTCCTAATTAGCTTTTCCAAGACAATTGTATATTTGAAACAGAATACTTTCCCTCAGGGCATCAGAAGCTTAATCTGTCCAATTTCCTTTCAACGGACATTGAAAATCAAGCAGTGTGTTGTAACTCTGTGGGGAATTAAGAACTATGTGACATAAAAAATGGAAAAAGCACTACATAAATAAATTCAACCTAGACAGCAATAAAAATACAGTAATGAAAAATCCTTTAAGCCACATTATTAATACCTGACAGAACTGCCTGTTCATATTAAAGTCTGTTTGCCTTTCAAAGGAGGTTAAGACACTGAATTTATACAAAACTGAGGATATTCATATTCACAACACACTGACTGATTAGCATTAAATCATTTAGAAAATCTTAAAACGATCACTTTATCCATCAGTCTTTTTTCTTACAGGAAAGATTGTTTCTTAAACTTTGATCATTCGGCAAAGATATCGCCCTTCACCAAACTCTTTACTTTTCTAATACCTGAAATATAAAAATCAATAATGCTAAGCATACAATTACAAGATTATGGTGATAAACTGTAAGGCTATTAACAACTTTTTAGACAGAAGTTACACTTGTAACTCTTACCAATGAAGGTAATTGTTGGACCAGCTTTTGGATTCTGATCAACAAGTCACTAAGAAAATAATTACAGGTTTTTATTTAAAAATTCTTGAGAATGGAATTGATATTAATAATCTTTCTGGTGAATTGCACACCACCTGCCTAGCAGAAAAAGAGCTCTACAGAATGGTTTTTTAGGACTGCTAACATGCAGACTTTCATACATGGTCCACAATAATTTCTACTGTATGCCATTTATAGATATGCTGCATACATACATGGGTAAACAGGGATGTCTACTCTATGTATGTATATATATAGACACTATAGAACTTCTTAAAAGTTAATATGCATCTCATTCTTGCATTGATTTAAGCTTCAGCTGTGCCTCTTAAACAGAGTTCAGAAAGGTACTTACTGATGTGTAGAGGAAACCTTCTCCATTTAGGGCTATATACAACCCAGTCTTTACACCCTGGATAGCAACAACTCGAAGTCCCACTGGTATAAGGTTGAATAAAGCTGCAAAGAAAAGAAAAAACAAAACCAGATATGAATATACTACAGTGTCATAGTTTAAGCCCAGCCAGTGGCATACAGTTACTACTATATTCTAATAAACATCATTAGTAAAAAGAAAGAAAAATTCTCCCTTTTTCTTTTTTTTTTTTTTTGTTTGGGCTTTTTTTTTTCTTTATTTTAAACTGAAATCTTACTTCTAGCAAAACTAATCCTTAAAATTAAAGCCTAAGTATCTATCTAGCAATAAGTTCTGCAATAGTTCAGTATTTGGCACAAGTGCTAACTACCAAATACAAAGCCCAGTAGACTGGACTGTAGTCATTTATGCAGCACTGCAGAAATGAGTATTTCAGACAACCTGAAAAGAGCCAGAGACCAACATTTTCTATCAGTGTAGACTGATTTTCAGGATAATACTTGCGAGAGATCCTGCAAAAAACCATATCTCTGATTCTGGGCATTTTTACAGTTTTTGATTAGAGGTGCTCTCTTTAAAGATTGCTTTCAAGGTGTCTGTGGTTTGAAATTAAAAAAAACATTGCTTTTGTGAATTACACATCTGATACAAGCAGTAGTACACAGGCATTACAGAGGCAACGACAGAAGCTTATCCTAGTCCAGGGAATCACTGAAGTATGTGCTTCACTCTAAATGTGCATAAATGCTATTGAGCTGAATATAGAACATGTTTAAAGACTGAAATTTGCGGGGTGGGGCTGTGTGTGTGTGTAAATGTTAACCTGAGCTAATAGTAGATATCCTAGCAATAGTATATTACCTCTGTAAAAAAGCCATAGCTTTGATTAGTGTCTGAAAGAGACCAATGTGAAGAGTGGGAGTTTATTAGCCTCACCACAGAACAACAAATGTAAAAGTGATATAAGTAGGAGACACAGACCAATTCTTCTAATAAAAATGATGCCAGTACACACCAATACTAAGTTTACTGACTCATACTAGGAAATCAGATGCAAAGCACACATCAAGCAGTCTTGGAAGAAAAAACCTGGATGAGCCAGAGTTCATGCTAAGTGTTTTTCCACTGTGGATGAATCAAGGATTCACATGTTCTTGCATGAAAAACTGTAAACTGTGTGTATGGTCCACATGGAGCTAAGCCAGGTCTCAGGAGCACCGTAACACCTACAGTGAGCTCCTCAAAATTTAGGAAGAACATCCATAGATGCGACCAGAAAGCGCACCCTATGAGCTATCTGTAATCAGAATGTCAGAGGTAAAGCCTAAATCAAGAGCAAAATGGTAAATTGTAGTGTATAAATACATTTTCTCAAGGTGCAAAAACTCCTGGTTGGTCAAAGGGCACAAAGCCACAGATTATTTATGATGACAGTGATCAAATCTTTACAACTGAGAAAAAACGCAGGTTGACTTCTAGAAAAAACACCTTCAACATTGTTACATAGTAAAAGAGCATGTAACATAAGATCTTTTTAGGAATGGATGAAGCCAGCATGAAGCTAGGAATTGTAGCAGAGCACTTTCTATAGCTGTAGAAAGAAAAATACAACCACAAGAGCTCTGGGAAAACAGAAAAATAAATGATTTTACAAATAAGAATAGAAGAGATGACATCAGGCAAGAATTTGCCCAAATATATATTTTCATTTCTTTAGTTTCCAAAGGTCTCCGTCATGCTAGGATCTTACTGGATATGGGACACAGACAAGGCTCCCTCTCTAACCTGTACAAGATAAATGCAAACCAGTGAAATAGGACACTCATGGACAAGATATCCTGAGGGTATATAGGCTAAACATTGAATGGCTGAAGAGCTTTCAAATATTCAATACAATTTGAAAGTTAAAAAACCAATCAGCCATTGCCCTGAAATGAAATCATGTCAAAACCAGCAAAAGCACTATTGTGGGTAGTGTAGCAACACTACTGTCGCAGCAACACAAGACTTTAGATGGCAGTCATTTTTTTTCTAGAAGAAAAGAAATTGCAGGAGTAAGCCAAGATAGGAACAAGATGCTAGAGGGAGGGCAGCAACAACTGAGGGGACACCAGAAAGGAAAAACAAACAATACTTGTAGGAAGAAAAGAGGTGATCACAAAAGACAAGTCAGCCATGGAAAACTAACGAAAAATAACTCCAAATCATAGTGGTTCAGTCAAAACTTCTGGAATATATATATACTTTGCTCTATTACTAATAAAGCAGCAAAGCTAGAAAAAAAACAAACCCAAACAACTACCATTGAATTAGAGGCCTGTAACATGGCAGTGTTTTATGTAACCTATAAAGTTACTAAAGTGGCTTACAGTTGCTGGTGAATTTAGAAAGCATCAAGGAGGGCATATAACGTGTCTTTTACTGACACCGAGTTTTAATTGGAGATTTTCAGAGCTGCTGTAATTAGTCTAAGACCATAAAATCTTAAGAGTGTGATCTGAAATGCTCTAATTCTGCACATACAGAATATTCAGTAACTTCCACAAAATCTTTCTGATTTGGGTGAAACTAAGGAGGCCAGTCTCCATTCAATTATTGATTGATAAATGCTCAGCAATCTGCTTCATAGTGAGGTCGGCAAAACACGCACGAGTAAAGCACAGCATGTGGTTTTTATGTGCTCTGAAGCTGGCCAAAGGAAATTCAATTTCCTCCAGAACCTGGCTGTGCAGTACCTTTATTGAGCAGGATTTCTGCGCCCAATTACACATTTCCAACCTTCCTAAGATTCACCTGTGCCATCCCCCACTCTAATAAGAACTTGCCTTGAGAAAAGCAGAAAGCCTTCCAGAATTTGCTGGCATTTCAGGTCTGCATAGCCAAAGATATGCCCTTACCCAAAGGGAAGGGTAAAAAGAAACATGCCCCCAGCTTCCCTCTATCTTTAAGACAATGATCCAAAACGAAAAACAAGTGGGGGTGAGGTCCCTGAACATCTTTATGTACCTAAACCCAACCTGGTGAGTCCACCAGTGAGTTGACAGAGGGAGCACCCTGGAACAACCTAGGAAATATAATTCTGCCTGATGCTCAGCGCTTCCATGCTGCACAATTAAGTATAAAGCCTGGCAAATCCAACTAGAAACAAGACGTGAGGACATCATGGTAACCAAGTGGACTGATAGGCAAAAATGGTGAAAGTAAAACCCTTTGTCAGAGCTGAGCCTGTGCATGCTCCCTTAGCTCTTCTTTTTATGCTGTCTAAACTACAACTGTAGAGCAAATGATTTCTCTTCCTTTTCCTAAGCCTGCAAGCCTACTCTCACCACACATAAGACCAGAAAATAAGGGAGGGGGACAGCTAATAAAAGCAACTGGTATGAAAAACGTTATTGGTTTAGGTGGTGTGGAGGGGATTTGCAGGAACAAGCCAAGTCCTCCAAAAGTTTTAGCCAAAGTTAAAGTCCACTTTTTGATGTTATAACTCCTTCCTTAAGCAAAACGCAAACCCACCACGTATCTTTTTCCTTTGTTTTATGTCATGCCCTCATGGGCTGTTAACCTGAAACCTGAAATGCTTGAAATCAGATATTTCCATATCCTTATAGAAGCGCATGTAGGTACAACTGACTTGTAGCTACAAGAAAACTGCCGTTACAGATCACTGTTTTTCTCAAGAAGCTTGCTAGAGACCAATTTCTTAAGGCTCACAAACTTGCTCTCTCTTCTGCATGTGCACAGCCCTGGTGTTAGTTAACAAACCTACCCACAGCACCAAATCTTCAATTAGATCAAGGCAACTATTTCTTCAATTTATTTCCACCTGTATGCCTACAGGCAAAAAGGATGACTCCATCAGAACATCTTTTAGATTGGTAATGAGTACAGGGAGCTTCATATTCAGAGATCCATCCATCTTACAGAGGAAACCCATTCTATCCGCCTGATGTTACACAAGATGTAATTAAACCTTACTTTTTAGTATGGCTGAACATGGCCTCCATTGATCCTGTCACACTGACTAACATGATACTGATGTGAGAATCAGGCTTACCTAACTCCCACAGGTGATGTAAATACATGACTAAATCCCTGTGCAATTCTTTGAAGACAAACTGCAGTTAAAAACAGCGCAAAAATGAGACTGCAAATATTTCAGCTCAGTAATCCAAATTTAACAGCATTGCAGCTGTTGCTTTTTAATCTTCATGTGCTTTATATCTGTCTAATGATCTTATTTACCTTACAAGGAAGCTATGAACATTATTTTATTTACAGTGTGATCTTCAAGCCAAAATACGACAGTGGAAGGTGGTTTAGAAAGACATGAAAAAGTTAATACTCCCATATTAATTTTGGAAAATATACACAGAGCATTAGAAGCATGTATTGAAAGATGAAAATAATATTAAAGGTTGCATGATTTCTTGAACAGCAATTCTACCAGGTACCTAGTGACACAAAGGAAGTAAGGCATGCTGCTGCATAATTAAGCAAGAGATGTGCACAGCACAGCCAAATCAAGGATGCTTGGGTGACGTTAACTTTGACATTAAAGACTTTTTGAGATAAGGCTACAAATGACTAATGCTCTTTTAATCTGTTTTAAACACAACTGTAATTTCATTGGGGGCACAAATAGCAGCATTGGAGTGTTAAAATCAGGTTTATAACCCATTGATGAAAGTATCAGAATTTATGATGTTTTTTTTTCAGTGGTTGTTGCCTGAGATATACTCTTCAGGTGAATCAAACAAAGCCATACGGCTAAGAGATTCGGGGTTTCAAACTCAGAAATTAAAGAAACAGAATTGTATGTTTCCTAAATTAATTAGTTTTCCTGCTAAACCTACCCTCCATTCATGAGACAAAACTTTGAAGATACACCAAAGACTGAAAATGAGTCATTTTGGGTGGGGAGGCAGACAGAAGGGGAATGTAACTCTTGTTACCACAAGCACAACATGAAAATAATTTCTATTTCTCTATAATTTCTGTGTAGTAGCTTGTTTTTCCTAATTAATAATGATAAGGTCTATGGACAACACTGAAGCAAGTTCCATTCGCACCAGGTAATACTGGGGACTGCTGTAAGGAAAATTAGAGGTAGTAAAGGGATAGCTATGCTGTGTAGGCGCTCAGTAATCAAGCCTACAGCTTTAACCACAGTCAACCCTGCTTTCACTGCAAACTATCCACAAAAGCAAACCAGAAAGTGCAAAGCAGTAGAGGAAGAAAAAACCGAAAACCAGCTAAACCAAGAAAAGCAATGCAATAAAGCCCCTTTCTACTAATCGCTAATGTTTGGCAAAAAAGTACAAACTGTACACACGACAGGGTTAAAGCTAACAGTCTTGGTCTGGTGATGAGATTTAAAGAAACTCAGTACCAATAGGTGTAATTAATCCCTACTCCATTACAGAACATCACTAATTTGGAAAAGATATAAAAAGAAATTAAACAAGGAACTGAAACCCATCACTCCATATAGTTCGGGTTCTAAAAGCATGGCTACTAACATAAGCAAATGAAAATATGTTCAGGGATGCAATTACAAGCAGTCACATCTTTCTTCCTTTTCATGCAAACATTTGTGCACACAAACATACATTAAAAATCTTGCCCTCTAGCTCTGCAGATTCTACTCTCTACTCAAAGCAAGCTACGGCAATGGCTTGCACTACAGCAGCTGACCAAAACCACTAGTAAAACTCATTTTAACTTCAGATAGAAGTAAAAAGTCCCATTAAAGAGACTACCAAGAAGCTTTAAAGACAAAAATAAAAATGGGTGCAAACAGAACCACTCAGTCTGAACAGACTACATCTTGGTCTTACTTTCTGCTACCTCTCTATAACACTGCAACTCCAATTGCATATAACCTTTGTTTACAGACATACATATAAAATGAGTACAAAATGAAAGATGCACTTGAGGGAATTTTAACATAAAGAGCTCCTCTAACTGCTTGACAGAATAAATTGCAACAGCACAAAAAGCAGCAGCATGATTACATTTCAGAAAGTTCCCTTGCTGAAGACAAAAAAGAAATCACTTCTCCGTCCCTTGCTACTTCTTCGCCCTGGCTCCTCTGACACACAGCTACTCGGTCAGTGCATGAGGAGAACTTTTTCACAGGCACAGTGAATAGTGAAGAAGATGGGTGGAAGGCTGGCAGAGATGCACACCCTTTCAGCAGTATGTATATTCTCTGTTTTTATAAAATACACTTTGAATGGAGGTCATCCTCGCTACCAATGTAAGCTGTCCTATTGACAGCTAATATATGTCCATCCCGTCACCCAGTGGGCATATCAAATAGCCTGCAAGCTCCATGGTCAGAAGCAGGATTTCCCCCCTCTGGCAGTTGCCAAAACAACTTACTTATCAGTAAGCTTCAAACAGAAGTTATCATGATAAGGAGCTCACAAAAAAAAAAAAAAAAAAAAAAATAATATTCAGAACACTGGGAATTCCATCCATGAGAAAAATGCCGTCTTAAAGTGAAAGAGAAAAGGAAAAACAAAATATGCTGCAATAAAGGAAAGCAGTGAGAAACAAAAAGCCCAAGAGGAAACGGAAGGAAACAACGTGGAAAATGAAAAGAATTGAGGAGAAAAACTAACAGCACAGAACAGACACATACTTATCCACCAAATAGATAAATCTTTTCAGCTCTTCATACAGTGTTGATATATATATACTAGTAAAAATTAAGGTGGAGATTAATTTTACATTCTTATGGTCTAAACTGTCTTTCCTAAATAATATTGTAAAATTGGACTAGTGAAAAAGCAAATAGTGAATCAAATCGGTTAAAGGAAGAAAACAATCCCTTTACAAAAAGACAAAAAAAATCACCTTGGTTTAGCCTAAAAATCATGTTGAAGTAAAACACATTATCTAACAATATTTATCCAAAATATGCAATACGGCTACCTGGTACTTAGTTGAGCTTGGAAAAGTTCTACATTTCAGAATATTTATGACATAGAATATTAATTTATTATTTTGAAACAATGAAAATAAGAGAGATGGACAGACAGATGGATACCCAGAAATGCAGGGAGGAGGGGGAAGAAAAGGAAAATGATACAGTAAGCAAAAAAAGGAAGATTGGTAAAGGTTCCAACAGCAAAAACAGGAAAGTAAGGCACTATGGTCTAGTTTTGCAAAGATTCAAAATCCACAGAGTTCTAAGATTTAAAAAAACCCTAAACAGGAACGACATTAAAACAGTCCAAAATTGTTGCAGTCATACACACCTCCTCACTGAAGCTGAAAATAAGAGAAAGATGTGCAGAGAGGTGGTGAGGGAGAGAGAGAGATACTTGCTTGCACTCTATGACACAATTCTTGGACCTCTTATAGGCAAAGCTTCTATAAAAAGCAATAATGATCTTGTCTGCACAAGGTCTTAGTATCTAGTCCGATACAGAAGAGGGCATGAGAGATGGACACACTGAGGGAAGAAAAGAAACAAGGAAGGTAGGGGAAAACCACTTGAAAAAAAAAAAAAAAGGCAGAAAAATACACATAAAAATTGAATAATCAGTTATTTTTCTCAATTCTGAAAAAAAAAATGAACAATAAAAGATGATCATGCTATCTGTTGATGAAATATGTTAAAAATGACATCTGTACATTGAGAGATTAGCAGGCACCTAAACAAAGTAAAGCAGAAACCTCAAATCCCTTAGTTTTTATAGCCTAATTCCAACATTTTTTGAGAAAACAAAAGGTTTATTTATATACGCATAATAAGAAGATAAATATTTTATATTAAGAATAACTTAAAATAGACCTCAAGATCACACATAAATGTTACTTAAATATGCCATTATCATTAAATAAACAAAACACAAATGTTCTTTGCTAAACAGAAAATTAAATATCAACTGTTTCTAGAGTAAGAATAGGTTTGCTTAATTATAATTTGCAGCTGAAGTTATCAAACGTATATGTGCTGATTGAATGAAAGTATGCGGCAGTATCATAGGAAAACAGTACCAAAGCATCAACCCACAAGGCCTTTCAAGACAATTTTTGTTTGGGATATCTCTGAAAACTGCCACTGTCACAGTCCCTATACTGGTAGAAATTCTCTTAAAGCCATTGGAACTCTTGCTAGTACAGGGACTGTAGGACCTTAAGATGTAGTTCAGCAAGGTACTGCAGCATGTGTTTTAAGCAAGATTTTGGTAGACATTCATTTGCTTTGCTGAATCAGGGTCTACATGATCAGATTTTTCAAGGAATTTTTGTTTCCATCTCTGTTATTTACTTGAAGAAATTTAGCTCTTATAAAAAATGTATTTAACATAATTTTACCATTTTAATGAAATTATAAGAAGACAATCATTGGCCTAAGTATCTCACTCCTAAGGTCCACCGGCTGTTACACCTTCCCTTTCAGAGGGAATACATTTAGGCCAATGTCCTGGACAAGCCGTCCTGCTGGTCATTAGACTTCAAATGGACAGAACCCTTTTCCTTTTGACAAAACACATTCAGAAACCCTCCAAATGCATTAACATTGTGCCTGCATGTTCATACTCAAGCAATGCAATCTGCATGTGTGATTATGACATTCCCCTGGGGCAGTCACTTACTAGAATTACTGCTGTCATCCTTGGTTCCATCGAGACTTCCATCGGGATGCATTTGCAAGTAGTAGCCTTGCCTGCAATATAACCTGGTCACTATACCCTTGAGCTGGGGATCTGAAAGACAAACATATTTTGTCACTAGCCTCAAAACTTTTCCAAGAGTTATCCCTGCTTCTCTCACTGTAGGAGGAAGTTTGGTGAAGCAGCATTGCCATCTTAAATGTAAGTACTACAACAGGATGGTCCTGATGAAGATGGGGAAAAGTCTCACCGCAGAGTATTATTAGGTCAGTTCTTCTTTGTGTGTCCTGTTCTCTGCCTCCAACATCCTTCATTATAATTAACACAGGTAAAACACAAGAAAAAACACAGCAGCATGTACAGAACCTCATAAAATCTAACAAAACATTTAAAAGGCCTTGCTTGTTTTGTACATTTTAACAACTTACTCTAGTTCACGTAGTTTTTAAGGACACTTGGAGGAAAAGGTCTGTTTCCTTTCACTCTGTATCAAAAGTGATAAACTTATTTGGTATAATATTTTGCAACAGTCCCATCTGAAGAGTTCCCAAGATATTTTATTGACCTAGAAGCACATAAATTCACCTGCCCTCTCCCACTCCCCAGGAAATAAGATCCACAGTCAAGGTAAGACATAACCCTCCTTCAACAGAGGGAAAAACCTGAAAAGAAACAACTTAGTAATATAAAAGCACATGGGAAATTCAGGTAGCTGAACAGGTAATACTCTGCCCTGTGTAATACTCTGCATTTATGAAAATTGTCCAGAACTGGACAGGAGCTGCAAAGCCATAACTCTATGATTCATCTCAAGGATGATGCCTTACCATATCACAAAGTAAGCTGCTGCAAAACTAGCCCAGTGCTGAGGAAGAGGACATCACAACTTAAAAAAATCAACAACACTACCTTTGAGTGATATTGGCCCTAGTATTGTTAAATATAAATTATTGGGCCAAACTCCAGGCAGCCAGTACATAAACTTGTGGGGACATTGGCATTAAAAGTATCTATTTTGAATCATGCTTAGCTTTGCAATAATGACCTAAAATCCTAAGACTTTGAGAAAGATATGTAATAAAATGAACAGGTGAACTTCCAAGGAAAACAGAAATTATTTCCATGCAACCCCCTGGCCAGAATATAAAATCCTCCTCAAACTTGTGTATAATTGCTTGCACAATCAGTCATGCTGGGTTACTTATGGTATCCTAACAGGAGGTGGAAATAAACACTAATAAAATAACTGCCTCTGAGTGGAACACTCTGAACTGTTTGACAGAGGTTCAGTTCCATGTAATGATTATGTTAAGTTTTTCTTGAATATCCAAGTTAAAGTCATATTAAACAATAAACCTATCTAAATTAAAAATATAATATATATATTATTTGTAAATATAATAAAACCTGTTACTATAAATATTAACACTGCAAGACTTGAGGCATGGAAACAGAAACATTTGATGATCAACATGCAAGTACATTTCAATTTTTTTTCTTTTAATTTTAACTTTCCATTGATTTTTACATCAGCAAAAGTTTCTCTTTAAATAAGAATAGTCAGAAACAAACATTTTTTTAAATTCATAAACAGAATGAACTGTATTTTCTTGGAATATACTGTCTTAAAGAACTTCATCAGGCTACTGTGAAGTATTTCCACAATTTAAAAATCTAAAGTGACTTTCTCTTACACAGGCACTATCCCTATCGATGCATGCTTTCAATGTGTACTTCCAAATTAACAATTTTAAACTTACTTGCTTTACACATATTAAAATGGCATATTAAAAAAACTATGGAAAAATATTTTTAAAATATGATTATAACTAGAGCTTTACAAAGTATTTACAGGAAAAATATCAGCCTTTTGAAAAGTTTATGCACCCAAAGATGACGAGTCTATCATCCTTATAGCTCAAAGAAGCATCACAGTTAAGCAAAGTACAGACAACTCACTATCACCAACTACTTACAGCTACTGCTTTAACAAGAAAAACGTGAAACTTAGAAGTGACTTTTGAAGTTGTTCTTTATACTCATTCTATTAATTTTTCTAAATCCACAAATAAAATATACTTTCTAACAAGAAACTGCACAACCATTTGTCTATGTTTTCACCAAAATCATTATTTAAAGTTAACCAGCTAACTAAAATGATATCTGAATAAAACTGATATGGTGGATAGCAATGCATTTCAGCTAGCACTTCAGGCTGTGTGATGAGACAGGGTATGAATCCCCCATCTAATTCTTCACTCAGGTCCAAACACAACAAAATAATTATTATAGCATGAGACCAGAGGATCCTAGTCATGTGTTATGTATCACTTGTATACAGCTTTAATGGTTTTATTTGTCAGAGAACTGAACAGAACTGTCCCCAAAACATGGCTCTTTTACTTGAGTGTTTCATTGAAAATTGGAATTTACTACCAAAATTTACTAATAGTGTGATACTAATTAATATTTTCATTGCATAAAGTAGATCTCTGCAGACTAATAAATGGCAAAGATTTCTTATTTCCATTAAATGTAGCAACTGAAACTTTCTTTTTACTTTTTTTCCTTATGGATTATTGGAACCTTTTTTATCTACTCTCCTAGGAACATCTTTTCTATCCTAAATTCCTACCTGTCTTAGCAAGATCAGAACTTATCATTCCTGACAAATAATTTAATAATGAATTTTTTAGTATTTGTTGATCGTAATATTTAGCTAATATATAACACAACAGTTTGGATCCACAACTCAAAGTAAATAACAACTAGATACTTTAGCTGAACAGTGCTCAAAAAACTGGGGGAACTGGATAATGTGACATGGTATTTCTTTGATCTTAGCCAAAAAGCAGCCCAGATTTAGTGATGGAATTGTACAAAATGGCTCATTAATCTCAATGCAAGTCATAGTAAGCAGTATTCAAAAAGACTACTCCATGAAGCCTCAAGATAAATATCTCCAAGACGAAGGAGACAATCCTGTCAGGCAAGGAATTTATCTCTTCTCCTTGCAGAAAGATAAATTGCTCTTTCAGGTTCTTTTTGAGGCACCTGGGCAGTAAGCAGGGAACAGCAATCCCCTGGTCCCTGTATTTCTATAGCATTTTATCTACCTGTTGTGCTTTTATAATATTGCAGGAACAGTCTCAGATACTTTACAAACAAGTTTCTCAAACCTTACTTGACAACAGTTTTCTGTTTTGTTTTGGTTTACTGCCTGCTAGAAAGTTGGAGTGATCAGCAATGCTCAGAAATACCAGCAGAAGACCGGTGTCTGCAGGTGCACTGGTACTTCATGATTTTTAACTCCCATTGCAGTGATACAGGTACACAGGTCAGAAATTACTCTAACCCTTTACACCCCATGCACATCTTTTTCTTCCCACATGAAAGAGAAAGGGAATGGCAAGAGAATACAGCAAAATAATACAACACAAACAAACACAGTGAGAGTAGACAACCTCATCAATGACATCCCAGTTCATTATTTTATTACAGGTATTTTGCTGGTAGTCCTCTTAAAGTCCCAGCTGCCACAGCGAGGTGATTATGTGAAAATTCCATTTCTATTTCATTTTAAACATCTTGACTTCAGGGGAAAAAAAAAGTCCTAAACCAGCAAACTTCACCACTGGATACAAAACAAAGGAGAGCTCAACATCTCTTAATGATTTCTACTGATATTTTGCACCTGGACTTCTGATGTCGAACTTTTCAGTGTGACAAGTCTGCAATGTCCCACCATGGAAAGAATTATTCTGACTTGTAGCTATTAGAGGTTGTCTCTAAAATTTCAAAGACGTTGTAATGAATGGACAAAGTAACCTCTTCTCAAGCCTGTCCTTCCACAGCAACCTGCATGACAGCATCCACTTGCAGCCTGCTTTTATTGCTTCTTTTCCTTGACAATGGCGACAGCAGGATGCATGATTGCAGTTAGCATGTACACTTTGTCAGTAGGTTGTCCTCAACAAAGGCAGAGTTTAATTAAGATGTCTTCTCTTCTCCCTCAAATAGCGGCTATAAAAACAGCTTTGGCATTAACTCGTGACGGGCTGAGTGCAACTCTTGCTTTAGAACAATTATGATACTTTCTGTTTTGAATTAAGAATGTTTTCTGTTCACAAACAGAATGATTTTAGCATCCCCACTCTCAGAGACTGCCAGGACAGATCTCTTTAGAAATTTTATAGGTTTAAAATGCAAGAGGGCAAACTCATTACACATGAGTGTTAAGGATTTTACCTTTCTACTTACATTTTATCTTTGTATTTACTTTGTTCAGACACAGATGAATGTACAGTGCTAAAAGAACAATGATTATTCCTATTGTTTTTTAACACCATGAAAAATTAATCCCTTCCTTATCATCCGCTGGAGTTTTAATTTGTAGTTTTTACCATAGGAGGGCTTTGTTTGCTTGTTATTATTTACTGACTCCCTCTTATGAGTAAAGGTACTAAATAAAAACCTGTTTGAGCTGGCAAGCAAATGCTTAACAGTGGGTTAGTCTCATATCAACTCACATTCTTAGGGAGAATAGAGTGCACTATCCAGTCTGTCACAAAATGAGTTCTCAGCGACTCAAATGAAAGCTGGTATTTAGAGGTACATTCTGCTCAAATAGCATAGCACCAAACTTATGATAACAGCTGGTAGCTCCAGGTCCTACACATTTTACTTGCATTTCCCTCCTGCAGTTTTTACTTTTGGATATTTCAGTCCTAAAAATACCACTCATATGCATCCAAACTAAATCAGGCATCTATTTCTTTAAGATTTACAATAGTAACCATGACTTGACTGTCACGTCTTGTCCACTGATGTTATGATCAGCATCTTTTAGGAGTTTTCTCCCTCATCTATTAAACTTCATTTGAAATATCAAAACGATTTATAATATGTATTAAGATTTAAAAAGTGTCACACCCCAAAGAAGTTGTAACCCCCAGATTTGTTCTGAAGTCGGGAAGCAAAATACCCATACAAAAGCACAGAGTGTCCCACCTAGCCCAGACCCATCTCCCAGGGAGTTTGTAAGGCCTGGGACATGTAAAAGGCGATGTTTCCTGACTTCTCACACAACACTACCCTGACAATAGCGTTGTGGCGTTTCAGACTGGGATTCTTGCAGTCTGTCTTGCTGAAGCCACTCTACATTGTGTAATAATTAACTACCCACCACGCATAAGATTTGAGCCCACCCACCAGACCATGAGGCAGCCTCCAGCCCTTCACCAACTTTTGCACAGGAACCTATCGATGCTTCAGTTTAACATCTGGATAATACTCAAAACTTTAAACACGTGTTAGTATGACTTAGCATTTTAGAAATATTTCCCGCTAGGCAATGCAGATCCAGAAAGAGGGACTAAATCCCATGGAAAATTACATTTCTTCTTTGGATTCTCAGTTCAAACATTTCAGTTCCTGCTGTAATGCTTTTTGCAGTTTCCAAAAGTCGCCTTCTTCTCAAGCACAGTGTTTATGTTTAATTGCAACAGTACTCCAAGAGGCACACTCAGTACAGATGACCACATTACACTCCTTTTGCCTTGTTTTGGCAAGTTTTGCATTGTCATCCCAGCATGTAAAAGTGCAGGATCCTCTGATATGTGTTACACAATCACAAAAGCAAGCTTCCTAAAGCAAGTACATAGCCAATGGGGAACTCAAACCAGAATTTTGTACTTCACTTAAAGGTGATAAAATCCTAAATAGGAGTCTAAAAACAGAATGTTCCTTCATTATTTATCTCTTCAGCTGTTCTTATGATACAGCTTTTGCATTCAAAAGCTTTATACACCCCTAACTTCTTTATTATTTTGACTGTCCTGTCACCTGGTGTGTCAATGCTTCAAAGTTTCTGATCCTGTGCTTGTTCCTTTCTCTCACCGTTAATAAGAAGTGGTAAAATATGGACATTCATATACCAATGCTTTCTGATTTTAATAATAATAATTTCAATATCTCATAATACACACCAGAAAAAACTAAAATTTAATTAAAAACTTGAAAGAAAAACATTTTTAGAAGAAAGTTTTGCTCTATTCAGGACAGGAGGGAAAAAGGATACTATGTGAACTCAGAAAAGCAATAGCATCCATTATTTCCTGTTCCCATAAGTAATAATAGTACTTATTCTGAAATGCGGTGGCTTTCTCTGTGCTCACTTATTTTTCTGTCTTCACAATGATTACAGGGCACTCAACTTTGGTGTTTATTTTTAACTCTACTTTTTGTCCATTCATGCCTCACATCACAAGCTCGTCTCCCGCAGAACCTCACTTTGAAAGCACATTTAAGAGAGACAGAGAGTCCTCCTATGTTCCTGTGCTGTCATTGTCATCTGCACTTCCACAGCATTTATGAAATTTCTTGGTAAACTATGAAAGCAGGTCGGAGTTCTGTAAAATGGTTGCTTTTCTTGAAAGCCCAGCATTATATCCTTTGTGCTGGCATCCTTGCCTTTGTATTGCAAATGTTTTTATGTTAACTGCAAAGTGTGCTCCCTTCCATTTGTGTGCACTGATGTTTTGTCTCTAGGTCTCACAATACACTTCAAACTACATGAGATTTGCTTTTTGCTGTGTGGTTTTACTTGAACAAATTTGACCGTCAATAGAATTACAGCAACTTGGCTTCTAGCTGGGATAATTTGTATCTGTTCAGATTCACAAGAATATTAGATTTAATAGACTTGTCTACAGCATAATATCTAACAGTCTTCTTTACCAGCTATATTATTTTGGAAGGTGTTTGTTGGAAAGGGAAAAGGTTTAGATTGTTAAGAAAACACATTGCTCCAAAATCAGAATTTTACATCGGTATGGTAATTTAATTTTAGTAAATTCATTTAATAATTTTCTTTTCATTTCCTACAGGGCCATGCTGCACATCTCCAATGTTTGTGATCTTACAACACATGGTCTTGGGAAATTTCTCCCTAAATATTACCTGCCACTGTTGAGCCATGTTTCTTCTAATAAAGCAAAACTCAATGATCTTTAATTTCTCAATTTCTAAAATAGCTGATATTATATACAGGAAGAAGCTGGCCTCTACTTCCAGGTTCACTTAGATAGCACTAGTCACAGTTTAATGCATTTAAATGTTATCTCACAAGCACCATCTTCCACTGGCACAAAGAAATCATCTTAGTAGCTATATTCACTTTCCCAAAGTTTACTTTGAAATGCTACGAATTCTATTGCCTGAAGTTCCATATTACAACAGTCTTGCAATTACAATTTTTATTTGTTCTTTTCATTTTACCTAGGCTTAAAAAATATCCTGTCTTACTGAATTTTCTTGACTTAGATAAAATAATTTTCTAGTATTTTGTTTAGGACTCCTTCCTATACCTGAATGTCTTAGTTCTACCTGGTATTTTCTTGCTTCCGAATTCTGTCGGTAAAATATTAACATCATATAAAATATTGCTTAACATTTCTCTTTATAACAAAAGTGTTAAGCAATAGATCCCACAGTTAATTAATTTCTGAGTCCTCATTTTTGCAATAATCTCCACTTTGTTAGCTTCCCATAAAAAGGCCCTGCGAAAGACCTAAGTTGATTTTAGCCACATTCAAAAAACACCAAGGCAGAACAATGTGACAGATTCGATTACCATTTAACTTACATATAAATTTTTACTAATGCATTACCCTTTGAATCAATAACTAAATGGGTTTTAAGAATGAGATTTCTCTGAAGATGCCACTGAATGCTGAAAGCACAAGAGGATGAGCATAGATGACCTTTCCAAATGTAACTGACTACATTTCACATAACACCTGACTTACCATGGAATGAATCTGACACTGCCTTTCCTAGATAATTCATATTTTTAGAAATATAATGTTTAAACATTAAGTTTATTTTTACAATCTTGACTATTTGTCTCCTTGCATGCTGCATCACAAAGCAATGAAATATTTTAAGTCAGCTTCTATTTCTTTCATAAACTGACTTTGTATTAAATTTGGAAAGCACTGAAACAATCTGTTTTAAAAGTATTCAAAAGTATCAATGTAATGCTTAATGGAGAGAGGATAGCAGGATCATTTGCAATGTTATATATTAAATACTAAACACTTTATTTTATACTGTTGCATACAGGAAGCTTCCCTAATACTGAGTGGCACGGGTTCTTAACTTGTTATCAACTTCATTTAATTCTTGCCAGCACGCATAAAAGCCAACAAAATGAAGTAATATATTCCCTCTGCTTAGATATGCACAGCATCTGTTCTGAAATGTGCACCTCAAGAACATACTGTATTATATTTACTTTTACTTTCTAGCCAATGGCACAAAATACTGAAAGAAGCCATTTGCATTATTTTCAAGAAATTTTACATTTTCATCCACTGACTATCATGAAAAGTGGAGGCAAAAAAGATGAACTTCACTGCCAGTGAACTGGGACAAAGGTGATTTTACCTAGTTATGAAGTGATAACTACAAATAGCAATATATAAGATCATAGAACCACAGAACCATTTAGGTTGGAAAAGACCCTAAAGGTCATTGAATCTAACCATTAAGCTAGTAATACTAGATCCACTGCTAAACCATGTCCCTAAGTGCCACACCTACACATCTTTTAAACACCTCCAGGGATGGTGACTCAACCACTTCCCTGGGTAGCCTGTTCCAGACCTTGACAACCCTTTCAGGACAGAAATTTTTCATTGCTTCCAATCGAAAGCTCCCCCTGTGCAACTTGAGGCTATTTCCTCTCATCCCATTGCTTGTTACCTGGGAGAAGAGACCAACACCCACCTCAGTACAACTTCCTTTCAGGTAGCTGCAGAGAGTAATAAGGTCTCTCCTAGGCCTCCTTTTCTCCAGACTAAACAATATCCTTGGCACTTTAGCTGGCTCCCTCAGCTGCTCCTCATAGGACTTGTTCTCATATGATATGTCACAGCTATACTGCACAGCAAAGACACTCAAGTTTTCTTTGATAGCTGAACAACATATAAGGCTTTCCTGGTTTCAGGTGCAGCAGATTTCAAATATCTTCTAAGGAAGCTGTCTCAATTTTTACTGCCACCAACATAAATAGTTGCATTTTGCAAAATTACAAAAAATCATAAATTGTCATTTTCACATTAGCTGGGCTGAGCGGACTGAGCTGAGATTCATACAGGCTTAAACACATGAACCAGAAAGCCAACAAAAACATGACTTGTTCTTTTTCGTCAGTGCAAACATATTAGTGCAAAAATGTGAATTTCTGATTAACAAAATAATAAAAGCATTAAGTTGTGAGCAAAACCAAATAAACCCTGTTTGATACTTAAAAAAAAAACCAAACACTTAAAAGGAAATAAAAGTACCAAGTATGTTAATAATTGCTGTTCAATGATGTACAAAACACAGGGGTTGTGTTTTCTTTATATCTGACAGAAAGCATTTACCATGAAAAATATGGATCAATGAACCGACTTCCAACCTCCAAAAAAGTGGAAAAGTAAAAATTTCCCTTCATTGATCATTATATAGTTTTATATATTACTATTCATTTTAATCCTCATGCTTTAACATAAATCCTCATTGTCAGACCTTGTCATTCACCAACACTGTCTGAACAGATTTGTTTACCCAGACATAAACCCCAGCAAAATCAGAACTGTTAAACACAAATTACATTTCAGTCCTCTTCATGAACAAATAATATTACTGGAGATATAGGACTCCAAAGATATGTGGCCAGGATGAAAGGAAAAATGATTCAGAAATGGATAATCCCACTGTGAAAGGGAAATAAATATATTTCCATATTTGTTATTAGTTAGGAACAATCTTTATTGTTTCTGTATAAATCAAGATTACAGAGGTCCCATCAGATAAGCTGAAGTTTGCACTGTTAATATAAATAAAATACCTTATTTAATTAGAAAAGATATTTATTTGTGTAGGAAAGCATGAATGCACTGACAATTCATAGGAAAGCTCTATAAAATATTTTTAATATCATTATACATACAGTACTATTCATAATTATTTAACATTTTTCACAACATTCCATTGCTCTTTCACAAACGGTTGCTATTTCCAGTTCAATCTCCAAAACCTCTAACAGCAAATATTAAATGAAAGCAAGGCATTACAAAAAAAAAAAAAAGTATAATTGAAAATCTGCCTTTTTTTTTTTTTTTTTTTAACAAATGATATATGCAAGAAATTCATGAGTCATAGGAAGCGGATTATTAAAACCTACTTATACCAGAAAATAGCAATTCATACTAAATATTTCAGTGGCTCTTTCATTTTTGCAGCATAACTATTACTCCGGAATAGTATTTAACCAGGGACCCACTGAAGAAATAGGCGACATTTTCCTACACTTTATTCTAGTGTGCACACAAGCACTTGTGTTTGGGGTTTTTTCTCGAGAACCCAGTGAGATGGAGAGACAGAAACAGAAGCAATGCATGGCTGGTTTTAGTTTTCTGAGATCACATTTTCCCTAAATCCTCCCTGTGAGAAAGCCTGCTCATCTTGCAGACTGCAAGGCCTCATAATCTGTGGTATTAAACACAATTCAGAGATCTTAAAATAATGTCCTGGGTTGCCAGCTGGGCTTACACCATGACAGAGAAGCAGCTTGGAAACCTGATAGTCATACGGTGAGACAAGAAAATAATCACTCTACTTGAAGAACACTCTCTGAACCATTTCTAATTCAGAATTACAGACTCATTTCTTCTATCACTGGTATGAGAGCCATGCCTCTTTACTGGAGATGCTCCCTGTTTGGTTTTATTTGAGATTGAGGTAAACTTGGGTGACAACTTCAGTGTTTTTCGGTCTTCTCCCCATCTCTGCTATCCAAGAAAACTTGGAATACATGTAAGGAAAGCAAACTCTTACATGACCTCAGGAGCTGGCCTTTAATGAAATTGGTAGATTTTCACACTGATGACATAGGAAAGATCACAGAAAACTGTGAGAGGCAGTCACTCAACAAATCCTTTTGAGGGATCTCAGCACAGCCTTGCTTCTCTGGAACTGCTCTGGCTTTGAGACTGATTCCATCAAGAAAAAAAAGACCGTAAGTCATAAGTGGCAGATCCCTTTTATGCCACTTAACGCTCCTAAAGGTAAAACAGCAACCAAACATACAACAACAGCAGCAACAACAACAAAAAAAGCCACACAAGAAAACCCAAACAAACCCAAACCATTTATCCCACCTAGATTACTCTGTCTCTCTTGCACACGTTATTCAGTGCAGGAATTTAACTAAGCAGAACTATACTCCTAGCATCTGAGACAATGAGCAGAAACAGTTCAGCTCAACTCAATTCTTCACTAATAAAGAGTAAATCTTCAGTTCTGAGTCTTTTGATGGTATGGTGGAGACACAGTCAGCAGACTCTACCCCAACTTCTCACTGGCACCATGAACTAAAGTTAATGTTCACCTACAAAAAAATGAAAGCATTTTATATAGTTCCACAAAATCCAAATGTCTACTAGGCTTTGGAGGAGCTCAAATTTGGTTTGTGCTTTCATGAAGACCTTCACCTAAGTACCTCAAAAACACTGAAAGGGCTTTCAATCTCTAAATCTAAATTTTATTAGAACACAAACACGAATAAATAGCTTTAAAATATATAAATAGTAAGTGAAATACCAAGTTTTATGACAAATATTCCATCCTATCTAGTGCATTTTTGCAGTGACTTCATGATCTGTTTTTTCATCCAGCTTTGCCTCCAGTCCAGCACCCTCACCATGAAGAACTGGTTATACATCTACCACCTCTACTTTTTTTCACTTGTTCAGGTAACAGGCTCTCCTTCCCTGTTTCTCACATCCTCTTTCACTTCCTACCTGCTATACTCTCCAGTCCAGCATCATTTCCCAGCTGTTCAATTCAAGTTATGCAGAGCAGTCAAGAGGAAATAAGACAGCCTCTTCCCTGCTGCCCAATCACATCTTAACTCTAACAGCAAAACACTTTTGTAAACTTAAATACAACAAATATGCCATCAGTCATATATAACTTCCTTCACAAATTTATAGAAACATTCAGATTCTCTTTAGGCTAACTATGAACTTAACAGAAGATACAATACCCACGTTATAGCTACCAGGAAATAATATCTATCATTTCTGGTTATATACACAGATGTCTTCTAGCACCTTGAGCAAAGCCACCAGCAACTTCATCAGCCATTACATGCATTTTGCAAAGCAGTGAGTCATACTGAAGAGCCATGGCAGTTCAAAATGTGTACTTTCTCCCAAGATGTGTAATATAAAACTGGCAAAAAAAAAAAACAAAACCTGAAAACCCAAACCAAAACATATCCCTCAAACATCTTTGTCGGTGACATGGACAGTGAGATTGAGTGTGCCCTCAGCAAGTTTGCCGATGACACCAAGCTGTGTGGTTCAGTTGATATGTTGGAGGGAAGGAATGCCATCCAGAGGGACCTTGACACGCTTGTGAGGTGGGCTGATGCCAACCTGATGAAGTTTAACCATGCCAAGTGCAAAGTCCTCCACCTGGGTCGGAGCAATCCCAGGCACAGCTACAGGTTGGGCAGGGAAGAGATTCAGAGCAGCCCTGCGGAGAAGGACTTGGGGGTGTTGGTTGATGAGAAAATGAACATGAGCCGACAGTGTGTGCTCACAGCCCAGAAAGCCAAGCATATCCTGGGCTGCATCAAAAGGAGTGCGACCAGCAGGTTGAGGGAGGTGATCCTGCCCCTTTACTCTGCTCTTGTGAGATCTCACTTGGAGTATTGTGCGCAGTTCTGGTGTCCTCAGCATAAAAAGGACATGGAACTGTTGGAACAAGTCCAGAGGAGGGCCACAAAAATGATCAGGGGACTGGAGCACCTCTCGTATGAAGATAGGATGAGAAAATTGGGGCTGTTCAGCCTGCAGAAGAGAAGGCTGCGTGGAGACCTCATAGCAGCCTTCCAGTATCTGAAGGAGAGCTATAGGGATGCTGGGGAGGGACTCTTCATTAGGGACTGTGGTGAGAGGACAAGGGGTAATGGGTTCAGACTTAAACAGGGGAAGTTTAGGTTGGATATGAGGAAGAAATTCTTTATCATAAGGGTGGTGAGGCCCTGGAATGGGTTGCCCAGGGAAGTTGTGAATGCTCCACCCCTGGCGGTGTTCAAGTTCGGGTTGGACAGAGCCTTGGGCGGCATGGTTTAATGGGAGGTGTCCCTGCCTATGGCAGGGGGGGTGGAACTAGATGATCTTAAGGTCCTTTCCAACTCTAACTATTCTATGATTCTATGAGTCTAAGTCTCCAGATCCACAACACTCCCGTGATGATTATTCCTCCCTTCATTGTCCGCTTGGCCAAAACCAGATATACTAGTATTATTCCTTGTCAAGTCTGGGATCATCTCTTAATTTATTACAGATGTCCAATTACATGTATGAAGAAACTAACTGGGGCAAATTCCAGACCTGCCATTGATGCCTTCCTGTGACATAACAAGTGACATTCCTCTGAACAGGTATGGACATCTGCCCCTGAACTAGTGATGCTGAATTCCACTCAAGATTGAGTGGGCAGAAACAGGCAGCATTATGTATGATTTCCCTTATTCTGAAGGACAGGCCAAATATCCACCAAATGAATTACACCTACCTTAATAGCTTACCTATCCACTCAAAACATCTATTACATGCTCTTCAGACTGGCCCACCCTCAGAGACACTAATGCCTTTCCTCCCCAGGAATCAACTTCAGTCCCTGTCAGACTATTCTCTTTGGACTACACTTACAGTCTAACCTTGGCAGCACACGTTCACTCTTATATTGCATTAGGTGAGCCACCTACACTATAAAAATGCAGCTATATGGGCACAATGAGGTTTGAACTGTTTTGCTTTGCACCCTCAATATCAGCTGCTGAATTTTCTCACACCACATGTAACAACAAGCATGTTTTAAACAGGAATCAAGTGCAATTTAATTCCCTAGATTAATTTGTTTGTACTATCTGTACTATTTGTAGCACTACCTTTTTAGCCTCAGCAAAGACTGAGGTGCTACTGAGCAAGTCAGCATTCAGAAGAGCCAATAGGTATGCTCCTAAAGAACAAATTACACTTTCTGAGTATTAATATAAAATTCTCTTTAACTCTCTTACATTTGCTGCACATTTATTATACCGACAATTTAAATGTTATTTGAAGCTGAAAGATTAGAGATTGAAAAGCAGGAAATTTCCACAGCAACTTTTGCCTGTGGCTGGTGATGCTGAAGTGACAGAACTGCTATTAGCCCACACTACTGAGTAGCTGCAACAACTGACGCAAATCTTTACTCTGCTATAGTGTCCTAATAAGAGCCTTTGACTGAATATTTCAGGTTTAACTTCACAGCCTGGGGGCCTGAGATTTCCAAGGCTGGGGCAAGGCTGGCAAGTCAGGGCCAGCTGCTCAGCCCCATGCCCACAGTGCGGGTCTTGACTGGGAGGATATCCCTTGGCTGCGAGCTGGTCAGGAGGCTGGCACACTAACTTTGAAACACTGGTTGACGTGGCATAGTGTAAAAAAAGTGCTGCCTGTCCTGTTTTTGTTTTCTAACCCTCATGTGCTCTTACTTGGGCTGATGAGCAGACCAAGGGCTGCTCCTCTTTACCGTAAGCAGAGCTGTTGCTAGTGCTTCACATGTACTACTGCAGGTGAAATGCTGCACAGTTTAGTATCATAACGTATCTCCACGGCATATTTCCATGCACTTCAAAGCCAACATAACATAGCATGAAATACCTAATATTTTTACTATTTATCACGATATAAATTTATATAAATATCTAAATTATATAAATAAATTATAATATAAATTACCTTTACCAGCTAAGTGCAGCCAGAAAAAACAACAACAACAACAACAATAAAACAAAACAAATGGAAAGTATATTACTAATTCAGAAAACTGTCCAAAATTAATCTACTCCCTTTTAAACCAAGCTCACATTAGAGCGGAAGTCATTGTTTATTTTTCAGAGGCCTTTGATGTAGTTCTCTATTTCTACCCTCAAACACAGCAGAAATATCTGACATAAATCTCATTCAGATTTGATACAGAAAGCCAAACTCACTTTTCTACATACAGAGAGGAGGGGCATATACTGGCCTTGATTATGCTTTATTAGGTTCTTCATTAAAATCTGTGCAGTGGCACCATCAAGTGGGTGAGACTTGATTTTTCTAAGAAATTTTTTTTAGCTGTATACAGAAGGTGGTTTACCATAGAAGAAAGAGGAGGAAAGAGAAGGTAAAAGCTCCCATCACTCCGACTGATGCACTGTCAGCTGTGTGCTGCCACAAAATTCACCTGCCATGCTTTTTTGTGTGTATTTTGTGGATAAACCAGAAATCTGCTGCTCTATAATCAAAGCGTTGCTCCAGCTGTTATCAAAGCGTTGCTCCAGCTGTTTCCACAGAATGTAACAAGACAAGAAAGGAAGTGCAAGATATTGGAAAGTAGCTGAGCACTGACTTTGCTTTCAGTACATGGCCTGAAGATGCACGGCCATTCCCTACTTAGGGTAACCATTTTCAGCCCTTGCCACTGTATCGTCAAAGCAACAGAGGAGCTTTTCATCAGGTGCTTCCTTGTTCCAACAATAAGTAGAGAAGTAGTGGCTATTCACCTTACATAGAAGGACTGGCACACATGGCTTAGAAACTATTTACACCGTATGAATTGAGGTTTCTAAGATAAGTGCCCTGACTCACGCTCTGAAAGGTCATAAACTACTCAGGGCACTTGATGCTGAAGAGACAAGTCTGAAGTTGGACGATGTGAATAAAGGAACCATGGTGTCACCCAGAAAGTTTGCAACTGAAAAAGGACATGGAAAAGTCTCCATAGCACCAGCAACTGCTTGGAAGTAGGACAGCTGGCCTTTGTTTTTAGAACCAAGATCAGCAATTCAAATTTTTTTTTTTTTTTGTGCTTTACCAAAACTAAACTAAAAGTTACATTGAAA
Source organism: Amazona ochrocephala (assembly GCA_039720435.1). Lineage (NCBI taxonomy): Eukaryota > Metazoa > Chordata > Aves > Psittaciformes > Psittacidae > Amazona > Amazona ochrocephala. The sequence continues at coordinate 58,352,875 of CM077877.1, forward strand.
TAAATGACTTAAAAAAACCCCATCAAACCTAAAACAAATGGATTAAAAGGTTTTCCATTCTTCTCTAATACGTTAAAGTGAGCAACGGTAGTTGAAAAACCGTTGGGTCACACCAAATCAAACAAAATCAGTAACTTGGAATTTAAATCCTTCATTTCTTGACAAACTAAATACTTAATTCAGTCAAAGAACAAATATTTCATTTTGAAGATGAGTGCAATTTTATAATTTTGAAATTAAATTGACTGACAACTAGAAAAAAAGACTTGCTTCAATCTGGAAAAATAACAGTAACTGATATTGTAAAGTGCTTATCTGAAAATAAAAGGCTATCTTCAGATTTCTTCCAGGTTCACCCCTTTCTGCTACAAAGAGCAACATGGTTAAACTAACATGCCTATGGAGACTTTTTTTTTCCTTCAAGTTCTGCATTTTAGAATCAACAAACTTGCAAAGAAATGTACCATTTAAAATAGCCTTGTCATACCAAATATCCCGTCTAAAGCAGAGATATATAAATCTTTCCCACCTTAGTTAACGGGATCAGTTCTGTGCTGTCTTATTTCACCTACCAGCATAGTTTTGATGCATGCGAAAAGACCCAAAACCTACAAGACCTTGTCATAAATATACGCCCTATTTGGAGACACAGAAACATTAAGGAAGCAGAGTATTATTACCATATTCAAATTGTCATAAAAGAAGAATCTACAGCCTTCCCATTGGGAAAGTGTCATGCACTCAGAGGGGACAAGTATCCTCTACTGAATTTCTTTGGCTGCCCCCCGACACCATCAGAAGTTCAGCCCTAAACCAAAGAAAGCCAAAGTTAGTTTTTAATTTCTGCCCAAAAGGCACCACAAGTTGCCTCTGTATTTCTACTTTGCATTTTTTTTTACTTTTAGAACATAGTTTGTTTTGAATATTTTGACGTAAATATTTTAAAGGCCACACAGTTATTAACTGAAATTATTATTCAGGTTCAAAGTAAATACAGGCTGCTTCCATTATATCCAGGCTAACAAAATTGTGGTATTTACAAGATTTTGCATATGTCCTGTTGATTGCAACATTCTGTAGACTCTAATGAATATGCTATTCTGGAACACTAGCAGCATGAAGAAGGTGAGGATGGCCCTGAGGGCAAAATCCAGAAGTCCCAGTCAGGAGGGGAGTGTGGGTCAGGCTCCACTTTCAGAGCAGACTGGGCTGGTCCAGAGCAGCCTCAGCACATGTTCCTGGAGGAGCATGAGCACTGGCCTTATATTGCTAAGTCACAATAAAAAGACCCTGCTCCCAGCAGATTTCCAGTCAGATTCTAAACACAGGAGATGAGCATCAACCCCACTTTACAGATAGCAAAACAGAAGCACAAAGGGATGGTTTGTCCAAAGCAGCAATAAACGGGAGGTTTCCTGCATGCTAGTCCAGGATGTAGATGCCCCTACCAGGCTGTACAAAAGGACTTAATATAACTGGAAAAGACACAATTAACAACTTGGTAGACAGAAACCACTATTTACAAGCATGTCAGAGGCCAATTATTATCCTGAGTTTTACATTAAATTGAGTGCATTTATTTGAGTAAAACAGTATTAATCCCACTGCTGAGGCAAATTAAGGATTTTAATAGAGGAATTTTAAGTGGGGGAAGTGAAGGTAAGTGGAAAAGGCTTGCCACTGTTAATAAAATAAACAGATGTCAGTGCAAATAGACATCACTTATTAGAAGCATCCTATCCATGCAGGAGAATGACAGCTTATAAAATCTCTTTCCAGTGCTTTAATATTTAGTGATGAATGCAACTGGAAAGGGGGGGGGGGAATGAAGAAAGAAACCCTTGTCAACATTTTCCAAACCATTCAAAACAAAATAATCTGCTTTAAAATTATATTTTGGAAAATTGATGCTAACTGCTGGTTATGCATTGTTCAGAATAAATAATTACCTCCTTTGGAAAGTCACGAAGCATTTTAATGGAAGTGTTTGTACACTGTAAATGGCTCTAAGACTTTTCTTAAACTCCCAAGACATTTAAAGCTGTGTGAACTGGAAATTAGTATGAAGATTACCTTACATAGTGTTGGGACATCTGCAACAATCTAAAATGTTGAAGTTCTCAAAATCTCTGAAATAGCTAAATATTAGTAAATGCTTCAGGTTTCTTCCACAGGAATGTCTGTACTCTACTCATGTTGAAAGAAGATAAATGCTGGTGGTGAGAGCTAAAATTAAGATCATTGTAAGTTTTTTAATCAATTTTATCAAGCAGAAGGTAAAAAACTGCAGGTAAAAGTTGGGGAATTTTAAACTTCAAAATCTACTTATTCCACCATAAAACCACTTCTACTTCTTTAGAAATCCAACTTTTTTGTGAGAGAAGAATCCATTTTTCTCCTCAGCTCTGCTCAGAGCTGGAGATTCTGGGAAGCTGACCTGCTACCACAGTGCAAAGAAAGGCACCCAATGGTTCAGGCTCACAGCTCCTGTCCAAGCACTGGAGACTGGGAAGCTTCTAAGCGGCAGAGCACTTGGTTTTGGGACTTGCAGCATGTCGTGGTTTAAGCCTCTGTAAACTCATGCAGTCGCTGCCTCACTCACTCCCCACTTTTTCTTCCCCCAGTCCCAGGGAATGGGGAGGAGAATCAAAAGAATGCAACTCCCACAGGTTGAGATAAGAACAGTTTAGTAAATAAGGTATAACACAAACCACTACTGCTACCCCAATAATAATAATGACAAGAGAAAATACAAGGGAAGAGAATACAACTGCTCCCCACCAGTCCCCAGCCCAACCAAACAGTGCACCCCACACCATGCACACCCACCTTTCCAGGTCTCTGCCCTCCATTTTTACATCCTGGATATGACGTGCTGTGGTATGGAATACCCTCTTTGGTTAGTCTGGGTCAGGTGTCCTGCCTCTCCTTCCTCCCGGCTTCCCCTCCTCCCTGCCAGAGCATGAGGCTCACAAAGTCCATGGTCAGACCAAAACATTACCAAGCAGTAACTGAAAACACTGGTGTTATCAGCGCTGTTTCCAGGTCCAAAATCAAAAACACAGCATTGCACCAGCTATCAAGAAGGAGAAAAATGACTGCTGCTGCTGAACCCAGGACACAGCACTACTGTGGGTCTCAGTTCTCCTTAGGCCTGCCGTGCAACTCAGGAACCAGAAGCAACCTCCTTCTAGAGCAGACACTATGACTAGAGTCATTAAGACTTCTAGAGCATACATCTAATGTAATCCTCTTAGGCTCCCTTCACTGCTAGTGGAGCCATCTATTTCAGGATGCCACAGATTATAGCCTAGAAATAAATATTTTTCATTAACTGCATGACAGCCAAAATATGAAACTCTAAGTTGCTCAAGCTTTAGCATCTACATAACAGGAATTTGCATTCAATCCAGTGAATCTCATCCCAAGAACCTAGAGAAGCTCCATGGCCACCAATTCATTGGTTTTGAATTTCAGTGGAATCAAAATATCCCAGGAAAATATTCTAATTCAATGGTAAATGACAACAAATAATCAGTGATGTAATAGGTGACTGCAATGAACCCCTTCTGAGAGATGTTGTGAGTCATCTGAATCCAGTCAATATCAAAACCCTTTGAAATGATGTCCTGAAGATAGAACATTTTCAAAGCTGGCGCTAGCAGAAAATATTTTCCTACTAGGGAGAACAGGAAAATTATCTCAGTAACTCAGTTTCTCTTCAAAGAACTGAAGATGACTACCTTGGAGTCAGAAGTCTAAGGAAACCCATGGTAACAGTTAAACCTTCCCTGAATGACACACCCAAAGTGAAACAGACCCTCTACTTCTGTGACAATCACCTGCAGCATTCCAGAAGAGAATTTACTTCCCTGTCCTATTTAATACGTCTTATGCAGTCCCTTGAAGAAACAGGTTCATGAGATCCCTCAACAGCAACAAGCAGATTGCATAAAGATCTAGTATCTGTACACTACCTATGAGAGACTACTGGTAACATCATTGTATAGGTGCCACAGATATTCAAGTAATCCAAGTGATGAACAAAATCAGGATACGGGTATTGAAAAATGCATAAAGTAAACTTCAAGGGAATGAAGTTTATGCCTTTGTCAGAAAATGTTCCTAAGACTCCAAAGTGATCCTTTTCTTTTGATTATCTGTCCAGCAAATATCCAGAAAAAGCTGTTGAAATACAGATTCACCTCTGCTCTGCAGTAACTTATTTTCAACTCATCAACCAAGAATCAGCTTCCAGCTCTGCAACTGTCCTACAACTACCATCACTCCACACAACCACACTCTGATAATGTCCTGTCACTGGTAACAAACATCAGCCATCACTTATCTGACCATGGCAATGTATTTTGAAAAAAGCTTCCCAGCTAGAATTAAGCAGAAATTAATGTTCCCATCATGAAATACTTTTTAGGATAAAGCCCAGAACAAAGCTTTCTTCAAGAAAAATTAAAAAGGAGGGGAAAAACAACACCCGATTTACCCAGGCAGGAATAACTAGCAGCTTGGCAGTCAATGGAGATTCAGGTTAAAGGTTTTTTTGTCTGGACCAAAGCAAGAAGTAACTCATACTTAAAATGTCTACATGGCAAGAAAGTGCTTGAGCTACAGAGCTGCTTGCTATACCCTGAGGTTCAACAAAATAACAACTCTCCAGCCTCAAGATACTTTTCCAACAGAAATTTTAACAAAACTATCCTGTTCTGATGGAAGCTTGGCATTTGGCCAAACCTGATAGGACAGTAAAACAGTTTCAGGCAAAATCGAAGTTATCAGTCCAACAACCTCTACCAGAAGGTCAGAACAAATGTAGCTCATCTGCCTAGGAAGAAGGGCTACTGCACACACGTGACAATTTCACTTCATTTGCTCACCCTAAAATACTTGGTGAATTTCTTTTCTCCCTCTCCTGATAGTAATACACAGTCATAAAGAACTACTTCACCTTTTTTTCTTTTTTCAATTATTTTCTTAGAAAAAGCAATTGTAGTTACCATCAAAAAGAACAAAGCAAAATGCAACTGAATCTAGCACAAGGTCACTTGAACAAGTCACAGAATAAAATTACCCAGCTCTTCTAACGAATCTTCTGCCACAGCAGCAACAGACAATCTCAAATTCAGCACACACACATGTGCACCATTCCACCCTCTCCAGCAGAGATGAAGCCTACTTACTGCCGTCATCACCTTTGTCATTATGTGAAAACACAAAGCGACACAAGCCTTTACGAAATTTATGTTTAGTAGAGCTGCTGAAAGGAAATCCTATTAATTTGTTAAAACATACTCTTCACTCATTTTGCTGTACCAAACTCATCTCTGCTTCCTTATGATGATAACTGAAACCTTCTAACCTACACAGCTCTTGATGTTAAACCTAGTATGTTGCTGTGTCTCCATACCTGATGCTTGGTGTATTCTCTAATATTTGATAGTGCAGCTCCTCTAAGAACATGAGCTAGAAGACCAATGCAATGTACAGAAATTTGCCTGGATGCCAAACATGACTCATTTTAGTACGCATCCAGTAAAAGTTCCACCAACAGTATGATTTTAGCTATATTTTAAATCAATTCTGATTCTTCATGAGGAAAATACTAGCTTGAGCACCATTGTAATTTTTAAGCTTCCATTCAAACGAAACCTTCCAGCATTTTTTCCTAATAGACCATTGCAGTTTAATGAGCCCATAGTTATCTTTCCTAATATTCAAAGTGAACATAAACATAAAGGCAGATGATTTTTGATTTGCAGAGATGGTTTTATCCTTCAGAAAAACAAAATTACCTCTATCGTTAATTGCAGCTGAAAATATTTCTGTTCTTGTTTCAAAACTGTGAACTATGCAACCTCATCCACAAGATTACTGACATTTGTTATAAACCTCTTTCCTGTGGCCAACCAACTGGCTGCGTTTTATTATCCCTTTAGAGAACTGAAACTAATTCCAACTATCTCTCTTTGTAGCAGAAACCTGTAAAAAACTAAAATCAGTGAAGTGCACTGGGGATACAGGGATAGACCTGAAGTTCAGAGCTGTTTTGCTGCATTTCTATATTGTTGATCTTTAAATATCTCTTCACCTATGGCAAAGCCTGACTTTGCCACCAGCTCCATTCCACTGACAGAAATTACATAATTGGTGTCAGGTAGCTGGTTGTCAAGCAAACTGTTATCCCCCTTGGTTGCGTTTTAATACATGAAACTGCAGAACCATGGCAGATATGAGGCATTCCAGAGCTAACAAAAAAGTTGAAGTCTGAATAATTCATGTTACACTACTTTGTATATCTACCTTAGTTTGTTGGGGTATTTTTGACAGAACAAAATACGTATAGCTTCCTTGTTCGTTGAGTTTTTTTTCCCCCCCTTGGGTAATCAGGTATCTTAGCAATATGGCTATACTGCCCAGTCAGGATGTGTCTCAAAACAGGATTTGACTGGAAATGCTGTTCTGACAAAAGAGAAAATACAGCACACTTTGCAGTGAAAAACTCCACAAACCTAAATGTCGGTTTGTTTTCCCAGATGACAGTACAGTCATTTTCTGAACAGCTTTGTTTAATAAGTTGCTGGTATTACTGCTATTGTGATTTCCAAGCTGAAGCTCTCAAGCAGCCAGAGCAGTTTCCAATGCACCACTATGTCTTTCTGTTAGAAGCTGCTTATGAAGCAGACCACAAACCACTTCTGCTCTATCTTGGTGGTTTGAGTGGTCTCCTGGTGTGGGCCTAAGACAACATGCCTGCCAGCCATCTAAGCTTTGTTACAGCACAGCCAAGGATAACTATGTCCTTGCTTACATCAGAGAGTCCTATCTTTATCTTCAGAAGTCCATGTGCTCATGGAAGCACCAGCACCACTGCACATACTTGCCACAGCAGTCACATAAATATCCAGAACAACCTTAATATCTAAAATTATAGCTGACCTACATGTGCTATATATCTAGCTGCATGTTGTTTCTAGGATAGTCAAAACAACTTCTTATTTCCCTTCTACTGGAGATTAACCGGGATTTTTTTTTCTCTAATTTAATTTGCTTGGGTAACACACAGTTACCCAAGTGGCATATAAAGCACTATGGTATCATCTGTTTCACTGCTTCCACTGGAGAAAGTGGTGAGATACTGTGCTAACTGATTTACTGCAATGACTGACTTCAGCCTTACATTCACAGTGCAGAAAGATGGCAGCATAAATCCCTGTGACTCTGAATAACAGGACTGAGGAACTGCATTTTGGGATGATTGGAAAACAATGCTGTTCCCTTTCAAAAGCATCTCTGCTGAGGTTTACAGGAAAGGGTGGTGGCATAGCACTTTCAGTGCTATAGAAATTCATATTTCTCTCTCCCCTGTGGGAATGCAAATAGGAAAATTTCTACCTTGCTCCAAATATAGAGTCTGAATGACCCCAACAAAGAATATCTATCCAGTCTTCTCATCTTCCCCTATAAATAGAAGCTTAGATACCAGTAGGTAAATAGACAAACAAACAATATTCAGAATTAGCTCACTGATTAACTGCCTCACAATCATTTAAAAAACACTGATCCAGTGTCTCCCTACAAAGAGAGAATAAATGTAACTAGCAGCAAACTCATAATGTGGAAAGTCTAATTGCATCCAGCATGCAGAAAGACCAAGTTCCAATTTATCATGAAAATGTTCTCTGAAAACAAGGCACACAAAACCAAAAACAACAAAAAATACTGGTATTTCAGTAGTTGTCCACTGTTTCCATGGCAGTAGACAGTAGAATCCAAAATTGTGTTATTTTCTTGTTACTTACTTTAAAAAAAAACAACAACCAAACAAAACCATCACAGGAATAAAAACAAAAATAACAACAATAATAATGGGATTTCAATAGTTGTCCACTAACGACACTTTTCTGTTTCCATGACAGTAGACAGTAGAATCCAAAATTGTGTCATTTTTTTGTTACTTACTTAAAAAAAAAAAAAAAAAAAAAAAAAAAAAAAAGCAACAACCAAACAAAACCTTCACAGGAATAAAAACTCAACCCAATAACCAAATGGAGACATTCAGGACTCACCGAGCTGCCAAAATAATAGAGCCACTGTGCAAGACATTGCCAATACTATGGTAGAAGTGAAGAAATATTTTTTTCACCTCCTACAGAGCTATGACATATCCCTAGAAAGAACTCGTTATGCCACAATCTATTGGACTCATGATAAGAGTTGTGCCATTAGTCCTCCAGTGTCACATTTGAACTGCTCTAGAAAATAAATGCATACATCCAAATTGTTCCTATGTAATAGCACACATCTATCTGGAAACCAAATGGAACTAACATTATTACACATATAAACTATTACACAATTAAAAACTAGCTGTATCTCTTATAAAGAGTAAACAGACTAAAAATAATTAGCTAACAGTTACAGACGGTTCCCAAGTCAGGTCTTGTCTGTAGTAATCTGTGTCATCCTTAATACGATTAGCAGCAACAAAAATACCTAAAAAGAAGGAAGACCTTTTTGCTGCTTCAGGCTCCAAATGTGGCTGGTTTCCCTACTGCAATTAGGAACTGAAGTTAACCACACCAGTTATATAAGAAGCCTAAATTCAAAGATAATGCTCCAAACAACCCCAACTATGTCCTAGATAGATACTAGCATCAGGACAGAAATAATTAAAAAAATTTGAAAGTACACTGTCTTTATAAATCCACTTAATCTAGAAGTACTTACGTTTCCAGTCAGATTGCTCAGGTGTATTCACCTTACGCTCTCCTCACCTTAACATGATTGAATTTGCTTAAAGTTTATCCAAAATTTGCAGTTAATGCTTTTGGAATAAAAACATCAGCAATTTTCCAGCAATGCATTCCCTGCTTAACTACTTATACTCCACCCTTATACTGCTTATACCTAAACACTTGGCAAAAAGTAGAAAACAGGCTTATCTTCCTTCCATCCCTCCCTATATTTAAAACAAATGCCAACTGTTAAAACCAAAATACCAATCCTGTGTGAAGTTGGTAACAAGCTGACAAAATTGCAGTGAAGGACCAATAAGCATAAGCATTTTTTAAGGTAAGATTCACTATGTTCCTCACATTTGTTCCACTTGGCTGCTTAAACCATGAGGTTTTTAGCTACTATTATTGGAGTGCTGCAAGTGGAGAGTTTCAATAATTCGGATCCTGAATTTTTGACTACTTATCCATAACAAACTTCAAATACGACCTGCCCACCGACATCCAATGACCTAGAAAGCTACCCCAGTAATTTAACAGAAATATTTGCTTATGCCACTTGTTTATTTCAACCATTACATTTGCAACATAAAACCCGCCCATTCACTTCAACCATTACATTTGCAACAAAAAAATCAAAGGTGAATGATTGATTGATTGATTAAATTGCACTGAGTACGATAAATGGCCCTGAGATGGCTATTGGCTTGATCTAGCCGCTTTGTCATCATAACAACAAGACACAAATATGTACTCATACCTTAGTTTAACTACAACCAGATTTTTCAGGTTTAGCCTACACTGATTTTAGCAGCTTTTAACTGTATGGAAAACCTGATGGGTCTTTCTTTCCCCCTTGTTAATGGAGACACAGTTTTGAGACAAAAAAGTGTCTGAGAGTGCTGATAATACCTATCTGTAAGTAGAGAAATAGAGAGCATGGCTAATGGGAATGACTTTGGTTTTCTTTCTTTCTGTGTCATTTGGAGTTAATTTGGAGTTAATTGTCTACAGTCATATCCACTGTTTCCCAAGAAAGATGGCTGCTTCCTAGTAATGTTCAGGGTTTTCTAAATGCCATAATTTATGTGAACACCAGCCACCTACTTGTTTTGATTTATTTACATGCATAACCCTTTTGCTCATTTTATATTGAACTTAAAACAGAATACTTTTTATATAGAGCATTAGATATAAATTTTACAAAGATTCCCACAATCATGTGCACTACACCAAGAGATGTGGTTATAGGGCAGTAACATCACAATCTCATGGCTGTTTAGCACATATAAGCTACTTACTTAGACAACAGAATTTAATGAATAGATTTACATCTACAAAATGCTAAATTTCTTAATTGTACACAAACTGCTTTACTGTCGGAATTCAAAATGTTTTATCTCTTTCTCCTTAGGTATTGCCACAAAAAATAAACAAACAAACAAAAAGAAGCACCCCAAAAAAAAAAGAAAAAACCTGGAGCAAGCTTCTTACTTGATTTAGCAAAAGTCTATGGTCACACTAGAATAACAATTATTTAAACTTTGCCAGAAGACAAAAATATGATGGGAAGCAATAATGAAATGGGATTTACAAATCTAATATCTGGAAGAGTTCAGCCATAAACTAATCTCTGCATAAAACCATCTTCAGAGGGAAAGAAAAAAAAAAAAAAAAGGTTAAAACAAAGGGTAAAAAAGGTTTGCAGAGTCTAGACCTTTATTTAAAGCAAGCCAAAACTATGCTAGCATGGAAGTTAAGACTATGGTCTTAATTTTTTAGTATTTATTGAAAAAGGTTTAAATAATCTGTGCACCAGACTGTTTGGAGTTTGCGCTAAGCACAAAACTTGAATACCAAGATAAAGCCTTTCAGATGACAAAATAGCTTGCTTTGTAGTGAGAACCGATGATGATGAGGTATATTGTTCACTATTAATAATTTTCTAATGAGTTCCTTAGGAGGAACATATATATTTTTAAGTCCTTAAAACATACACAAGGTAAGTTAAATAATATTTGCTAAAAACAACAAAGGTGTACATTTCATAGTTGACAGACTACCTGCATCAGCAGGGATCAATCTCTCAACTTTTTAACCACAGGAATAATCTTCTACTAAAAAAAATGTCTAAAGTATTTTGTGGTATTTTACAATTAGTCCTACTTCTTGGCACAGTCATGATCATAGAATCATAGAATAGTTAGGGTTGGAAAGGACCTCAAGATCATCGAGTTCCAACCCCCCTGCCATGGGCAGGGACACCTCACACTAAAACATGCCATCCAAGGCTATGTCCAACTCCACCTTGAACGCCGCCAGGGATGAAGCATTCACAACTTCCCTGGGCAACCCATTCCAGGGCCTCACCACCCTTACAGTAAAGAATTTCTTCCTCAGATCCAACCTAAACTTCCCCTGTTTAAGTTTAAACCCATTACCCCTTGTCCTCTCACCACAGTCCCTCATGAAGAGTCCCTCCCCAGCATCCCTATAGGCCCCCTTCAGGTATTGGAAGGCTGCTATGAGGTCTCCACGCAGCCTTCTCTTCTCCACGCTGAACAGCCCCAATTTTCTCAGCCTATCTTCATACGGGAGGTGCTCCAGTCCCCTGATCATTTTTGTGGCCCTCCTCTGCACTTGTTCTAACAGTTCCATGTCCTTTTTATGTTGAGCACACCAGAACTGCACACAATACTCCAAGTGAGGTCTCACGAGAGCAGAGTATGATCTAAGATGATTGACAAAATAATGAAAAGGAACTAATTCATTATTAATTTTTTGAGTGTTCCTACACAAGAAAAGGAATAGACAACCATACTTAGGTCTTCACCCTGTAACCATACCTCTGCTTATAAGGGCAAGATTGGACAATCTTCAGGAATGATGTCAAAGTATATGTCCAGGTACAAGCCTGGACGGGGACACAAGTGGAGCCTTGCTAAAATTCAAAAAGCTTTAGTAAAGCCATTCTTCCCATGCAAGCTTCTTTCCAGTGTCTTAGAAAGAGATTCCATAGCTGATGGAATCTTGGTTTTGTTGGCTTAAATAACACAGCTTAAAATGCTGTTTGGAACAAAATATTACATATTTCATATGTGTCTGTTCTGATTACAAAGAAGGAACTCTTTTGATTACACAGCAAGAAAAGTGAAGGAGGAAAATAGAGCAATGAAGTTTAAGAGTACATTTATTTCATAGTCACTGGTATACAGATTACGGTACCAAATTTTTCAACTCATCAGAATTTCATATGAAGAGATACAAACCACTAATTAAGGTAGAGGAATTCAAGTCTCAGTTATACATAAACACACAGATGAAAATGAGAGGAGCATCTGTTTAAACTGGAATATTCACAATGCATAAAGCAGCAAGTGTGTGAACAACTGAACGCTCAGTAAGTGTTGCAAGATTTTTGGATCAGTTAGGAACTACAGTCCAGGAACTAGAGAGTTTAGGTTACAAGGAAGTCTAGTTGGAGAAAAACATTACTTCATCACATTTATGAACACACCAATTTGCTATGAGACTTCTTAACAACAAAACGTAGAAGAAATAATCACAGATTAAACCCCAAATAAATAAAAAAATAAAATACTTATTTTATTTATACTCTAACAAACAGACTGTTCTTTCTGAATTTCCAATAAACTTCACACACCCTGTTCTACCCACAAAAATTAAGTCTGCTGTATGAAAAACTCTGTTACACATTTGGAAAGAAAATAGAAGTATCTACTGAAATAGACTTCTTGTTGATAAAGTACTCACTGTTTCATTATAGAATATACATTTTAATAGAAGACCACTAACATGATCTATATGTCACAGATATGCAATGTTTTCATACAGGTAGGTTTATGAAAACCATAAATTTAGTACTTAGAATCACAGAAGGCTTAAATACATAGCTGCCTTTCAAAGACAGCCTTCTTTCACACTACAAAATACTACAGTAAAAGCACAGTAATTTTAGCAAAAAAAACCTCCCATTGCTCTAGTTTGTAAGGAAAATAGTCTCTCTAAAACACTTAGGGAGTGCAAACTCTCATCAAAACCAAACCAGAAATATCTGCAATGTATTACTGCATTAGGGCAGACACTACTAGCAGCTCCCACCTCTAGGCTCACAGTTCCACAGGAATCTCCAAAAACAAACCTGCTGACCTTTTCATAAGCCTGACATATCTGTTGCTGCTGAGTGATATTGAAACTCAGTAACAAAAATGCCTTGAGGCTGGAAAATTGTCTTTTTATTAGGACATAAAATTCCACTCAAGTTTATCTGTACAGTGAACCATTAAAAAATGGAGACTAACGTAAAAAATTATTCCTTAATTACTTTCTTTTGACCTTTTTTTTTTCCCTTTAGAACAAAACCCAACCCAACACTGGAACTAGATGCTTTCTGAGGCCAGACGTCAGTGCAGGAGCAGCAGCACCTGCACTCAACATATGGGATACATCTTGGAATTTGCAAAATAAAGCAGAAAGCACAGACTTTGCAATTGAAATGATAGTTAATTAAGAAGGAATTCTTATTTTTGCCTTTAAAAATATTTCTACAGAGAGAAAAATACTGTGCTTGTGTTTCGTAATACTGAATTATTCTTACATGAAATAAAATGCTTGATTTCGTATTTTAAATAAATCCTGAGTTCCATCATCTATTTACACTGATTACTGTCAATCAGCAGTCCAATCTTGGTTCAATTTTCAGCAGTTTTTTGCACAGGAACTCCAGTGCCTTTCAAAGTTCTACACCTGGGCAAGGGATTTGAATCACGAGCACAGATTTAATTAAATTGTTTAATTTAGTTACATCCTAGAGATTATACTTTATATCCTAGAGAAAGGATATACGTCACATCCTATTTCTGTCAGCGTTCTCCAGCTTCACTTATGAAAATCTTACTGACCAGCCAATATCATGTTTATTAGCTTTTTCTCACCATTTTACAAACTTGCAACCTGGCATCCTGAAAACCATGAGGGAACAAGGTTCCTGTAATTTTTTTCAACATAGTTCATGTATTTAAATTTTATAGTAACCTTTCGCCATTTACTTCTTTCAATCTTATATTAGCTTTCCTTTGAAATACCCAAATTCTCCATCTTCTTCAGGAATATATTTATTTATTTACAGAAATGTAGATTTAAGTAATGTCACCTATTTCTGGAGATACTGAAATCATGCATAGTTTGTAACATAGAACCAGAACCTGAGAATCCTGGACTCGACTCCTGCCCGTCTCTAACTTGATTGAGTTATATCTTCCTACACCATGGCACCAAAAGCAGCAAGTTTCCTTCTTGGCATCAGGAAAGGGTATGTTCTCTCATTTTCAGTCCCATAGGAAAATATATTGGAAGATCTAAACTTAAGCTCATTAAGTTATCTGATTTATCTAACTGAAATTAAAAACTCAACCCCTGATGTACAGAAATGTTATAGTCTCCAACGCAATTAGAGAAGGTTGCTAACTTTAGATCATAATAAAGACATTCAGAGCTTTACTAATTTTCTCATCTTTTTCTACCATAGAATGTAGTATCATATATTCATCCTTTTTTCACACCATTCAGTGTATGGCAGAACATAGGATCTCAATTAGCATTAACTCTTGGGAACAAAAATGTACCAGTTTCAAAGGGTTTCAGAAAACGCTGACAGCACAGTAAGAGTACATGCCATTGGGGTATATCTTCCAGTCTATCACTAATATTTGCCTGAGGTAGAAAGGAGCTTACATATGACCAAGCAAGACAGGCCTCCATTTACTCTTTCTGAAAAATAGGCATCCACAGTTGTGTATCTTTAAATTTCTACATTATGCTTACATTCTAAATCAAAAGATTTTAACAGCAAAGTTTTCTGTAAGAACCTTTTTGAGTGTTAGCTCTGTATTAAAATTAATTGCTGCCCCTTATAAGCTACTGACTTCAAAATTCATTATTTTAAGCACTCATTTTAGTTTAATTAAAAGTAACAGACTGAAATACCATAAAAAAATTACATCCATTAAAAGATTATATATTATTAAAAGACAGAATTCTGTATTTAAATACAGCATAGAAACCTGACCTTGCCTATAACATTTCTATTGCTACATCACCATGAATCAGAAGCCACCTGTAATCTCCCTTAATATCTCTATTAAACAGATAATTTAGTTCTTCAATACGTTTAATAGATACAATACGTTTAATAGATAGAAGAACTGATACCCCTTACAAAAAATATCACTATATATGCACATAATCTGCCTGAACTTTGGGGATCCAGTAAGACCACTTAAGACTGAAGAGTTCATTTGTTAATGAAGAGTTAAATCACCAATTACCAAGTGAAGACAGTGTAAAGCAATGTTTGTATAGCCCAAATTGTTTTTTAATATCTTTACTGATGATCTGGACGAGGGCAGTGACTGCACCCTCAATGAATTTGCAGACAACACCAAGCTGGGTGGGTGTGTTGATCTGCTGAAGGATAGGAAAGCTCTGTAGAGGGATCTGGACAGGCTGGATTGATGCGCTGTGGCAAGTGGTACAAGATTCAAGAAGGCAAAGTGCTGGGTCCTGTATCTGAGCCACAACAACCCCATGCAACGATACAGGTTTGGGGAAGAGTGGCTGCAAAGCTGCTTGGCAGAAAAGGACCCTGGACCCAGACAGCCACTGAACAAGCAGCCAAGAAGGCCAACCGCATCGTGGCTTGTATCAGCAGTAGCATAGCCAGCAGGACTGTGGAAGTGATCATCCCCCTGTACTTGGCACTGGTGAGGCGGCACCTCAAACACTGTTTTCAGTTCTGGGCCCCTCACTACAGGAGAGATACTGAGGTGCTGGCATCATCCAGAGAGCTGGGAGTTGCTGAAGGGCCTGGAACACAAGTCTGATGAGGAATGGCTGAGGGAACCCAGGTTGTTTAGTCTGGAGAAGGCTCACGAGGGACCTTATCACTTTCTACAACTACCTGAAAGGAGGTTGGAGTGAGTTGGGTGTCAGTCTCTTCTCCCAATTAACAAGTGAGATAGGTCAGCAAGTAGCAGCCTCAAGCTGCATCAGAGGAGATTTAGATTGGATATTTGTGGAGAATAAGGCACAGACCCCGTTTCTGGTTAGGAAACGAAATCGTTTATTATCTGAAGGTCCAGGGTTGATATAGGCTATACGAGGTATCTGCGTGTATGAGCGGCTAATACAATTGGTTAGCTAACACCACCCATGTGGGTATCTTCGCTTCTTTATTGGTTGATATCTTGCTCACTGGTTGCCTTGATTGGCTGCTTGCTTCTCGCTTCTTTCTTCTTTCTTATCTTGCCTACCTTTCTCTGCAATACTCCAAAAACTTTCTCAGCAACATTCCTCTGCTATCTCAAAGCTTTCCCATCAGCTAGTCTAGCTCAGAAATCCATCACATCATGGTCCTTTACACCTACAGATATTAGGAAAAAATTATTTACAGAGAGGGTTGTCAGGCATTGGAACAGGCTGCCCAGGGCAGTGGTGGAATCACTGTCCCTAGAAGTGTTCAAAAACCAACTAGATGAGGCTCTCAGTGACATGGTTTAGTGCTGGACTTGGCAGTGCTGGGGTAATGGTTGGACTTGATGATCTTAAATGTCTTTTCCAATCTAGTTGATTCAATCATAGCAGCCTTCCAATATCTGAAGGGGGCCTATAGGGATGCTGGGGAGGGACTCTTCATTAGGGACTGTAGTGAGAGGACAAGGGGTAACGGGTTTAAACTTAAACAGGGGAAGTTTAGATTGGATCTGAGGAAGAAATTCTTTACTGTGAGGGTGGTGGGGCCCTGGAATGGGTTGCCCAGGGAGGTTGTGGATGCTTCATCCCTGGCGGCGTTCAAGGTGGGGTTGGACATAGCCTTGGATGGCATGGTTTAGTGGGAGGTGTCCCTGCCCATGGCAGGGGGGTTGGAACTCGATGATCTTGAGGTCCTTTCCAACCCTAACTATTCTATGATTCTACGATTCTCTATAGGAAAAATAAATTTGTGTTCCTTCAATTTCACATATCTTCCAGATATGCAAACTTCCTGAGGTAAATAAACGTAAACCATCGCTTACCAGAAGGAAAGACTTCACCAAAACCCCTGAACAACACACTACTCGACGGACAAAACAAGCAAGGAATTCCAGCCAAGGCAGCTGTTAAGCTTTGAGAAATTTCAAAGAAATTTTAACTTGCAATTAGTACCAAATATAGGATATTTAGAAAATACAAGTTAAAATACCTCCTGCTCTCTGAAGTTACCTGATCTCTGATTTCTACTTTTAGCACAATATTTTAAGGTATACAATGGCTGTAGTTAAGTTTTTCTGCTCACTTTATGTTAAAATAGAAGATATTCTGAAATAACATTGGTACAGCACTACATATACATTAAATGCCCACTATTCTATCACCCATGCTTGAGATATTTCTCAAAATCAATAGTCCCAAAATTATGTTACCATTTTAAAGTTATTTTTTCTCATTGCTCTCAAAACCACCTACCTCGTTACTTTTAGAGCCACTAAGACCAGTTCAGAGTAACATTTCATCCATTATTACATTTCTTTTTAAAGCTTCCCTTTAGCAAGCACAGGGTCTATATGAAATAGTGAATGCATGGGAAAGAAAACTTGACACTGAATCTAGAAAACCATATGTTCAAAAATAATTTTTCAATATGCTTAGAATGTTTTATATAAGATACAGCATATTTACACATTTTCTATTTGCGATGATCATGCAGTCCTTTCAACAAATTAGCAGCAATGAAGGGAAAATTTTGAAAGATTAAAATTTCTTGTATGTACTGTTAAGACTGGGTTTATTATTCCAAAAGAGCTGTGGGTTAAACAATTTTATTGGAAGAAAACTAATGGAGAATAAGCAACATCAGTTCAACACCCAGAAAAACAGAAGATGGCCTTGCATCTAGGCAATGCAAAAGCTGTGGGCTTTAGTGAGCTGTCAGAAGAATTAATTCTGAGGGCAGTCACAAAGGAAAAAAGCACAGCTACAGGTTTTATTCCACTGAAACTCTGAGCAAGCCAGATCATTCAAGACTGGAGCTAACTGGCTGGGATTCAATGCAGTTTCTTAGGCCTCAGGAAATGAGGCATATACACCTGCGTGCATAGGTCTCCATCTCAGCTCCACTTAGACCATTCCACAAGTAGGGGAACTAAAAACTACTTAAGGCACAGAATTATTTTACACCTGAGATTATGGGCCACTCCCATGTCTGCCACAAAACATTAGCTGATAAACTGAGGAATTTTCAGAAAATGCTTTCTTTGGAGAATTAAATTACCTTTGTAGATGTAAAAAAATCTAATCAGTGCATTTTCTAAACATGTTCCCTAGGTCTCTCTTTCTCATGAATATTAATGTACAAAATCAGAGGCCAAGTCATTCCTAAATTCATACACTCTATGTATAAATTTAGAAGCCTTAATGTGGTATTAGCACACAGAAATGGTAAACATCACACTTGGTTTTTAATACATTTAAATGTTGAGTATTTTCCAGTAGAACACTCCCAAGGGACCTAATTAACCAAATGATGATTTTTCAGATTAGCAAAGAAACTAGATATGTAGAGGAAAATACAGGCTAAGAAGTTTGAATTTGCACTAGTGACAAGCAATACGTTTTAATCTCTGCTCACTGTAGTTGCATGACAAGAAGAACTGACATTTATTTTCTTCTTTTTATGGGGTGGCCCCAGGTTATATAAGGTTATTTCACATGAAGACTCAAAATCTCATCTGTCAATTCTCCCATTTGTGATTATATTAACATAAATTAAACCATTATAACTGAACAACCTCTAAACCAGGAGAGAATGATTCATAATTAATTGATGTCTGGCATCAGGAAAGATCTTGGCTTTATGGCTAGCTGGAAATTAATGACAGTGATTTCTTTATCAGATGACAGGTAGAATAAAATAAAGATGAAAGAAATTTGAAATATCAAAATACTAAACAATACAAATCAAAGCTGCCCAGTAAATGAAAATGGTTTCATTCACTCAATCGCAAATCAGACAAGTCTCCCACAGAAATCACTCTGACAATTTAATTCGTTAATCAAAGTTTTAGAAAAACTGTTTAAAACTACCATTTTATCTACCATTAGAGCCAATACATAAGCAATTACAAATACTACCCTCTATCCTGAGTGAGCTCCTGGATGTATCTTTAATGCTACCCTTCCAAAACATTAAGTCTCCCAAAACACAGTCCTATTGATATTTTAGTATGCCCCTAATGGAAGGACATGAACAGAAAATTAGTCACAATGAGAGAAAGCTTTTATATTCAGTTAGGGATACATATGATTTTAGTACGTTATTCCTCATTTCATTTGCTCACAAATAAATCACACTGAATGTGAAAAGTACTAACAGGCATTTTTAAGAGTTTAAAAATGAAAAATATTTTCAGAAGTTTGCTAACATGTTGGTAACTGTGCATAGACTGTGTATATCTATCTCATTAACATACACATGTATGTGCAAAAGTAAATGTTTTTCATTTAAAAAGCAGCATCGCTAGTTTTTGCTGCTTCACTGTTTCAAAGATGGGAAGACACTTATTTTTTCCGATGTAAGAACAAAGCAAAACACTTTTTCATTCCATGAGAAATACAGTCTAGCTTTTACTGCTGTACCTAACAAATATTTTACATATACCTCTACTCTTCCATTGAATTATACAAGAATGCTACGGATGGTTTGTCACATCTCAATTAGCTCATTTTTCACAATGCTCTTATGACACTATATCATTTACACAAGGTTTATTTGTCAAAATCCCATAGCACATTTCTGACAACAGATGTTTTGAAATGCATCCTATTTTGCTTGGCAAAGGCTTATTTTAATGGGTTTGACAGTATGATTTCAGTGAAGAATTCAGTGGTCATTTAACTCAGCTTCAGAAAAATAAGAAGATTCATAACTGTTCATTCTGTAACTCATATAAAGTACTTTTAAGGCAACCAGCCTTTTAAAATGTGGGGGTTTTTTCCAAATAATCATTCACTCTAAATTATTCCACATAAGATCTTTAAGTAATGACTTCTGCTTGTTTCTTTGTTTTTCCCTCCTAAATAGCATGCAACTTTGAATCCACAGGTACTTCATGTACCACTTTACTCATCATGAACATATGCTGCAAAAGATACAATGGGATTTTTCTTTCAGCAGGAATTCTTATGGATGAGCATAATTCTGAGACCTTAATGTAAATTAATGGATAAATTATCACCACGTCTCCATTTGAAGGATTCTTCAAATAATAAACCTGGAGGTCTGGTGCTGCAGACTGTACAAGTAAATAGCCCTTTTCCTGATTATTCTAATTGAAATCACCTGTAGCAGTGGTATGGGTTAACAGCTGAGATATATTTTAATCTAGTTCTCTTATTCAAGAATGCCACAAAGTGCTTTACGAAAAATAAATGAATGAGGGAGGATGAGTTCATGAGTCTCTTTAAAGCCTCTTCCTACCCAAGAAAATGTTTGGCATCTTGGTCTTGTGAGACAGACATCTCCTCCTCAAACCATAATATAGTCAAATAGACTTTTTTCCCCAAATAAGGCTGCACAGGTGGTCGAGAACAATTGTTCAGTTAGCAAATCCCCCTCAACAGGTTTTCATGAACAGGTATCACATATATAAATCCACTGTCATAAACCAAGTACTCAATTATCCTTTTGAGCACACATGCAGACTACCTAAAAAGAAGCCCCCATAGGTTTTTGCGACTGACATTTTCTCACTCATCTTCACTATACCACTGTACTACCCAAGAATGGCAAGATTTGGCTTGCATTAGGAGTTACAAGAACAATCCTTACAGCAACAAAGCTATGTAAAGATAAAATTGCATCAAAGTTGTCATTTATGCCATTTCAAGTGTGAAGCATGGGAAAAAGCAGGATCAGTCGGGACAGATCACTGATTATGCTTCTTAACATTATCTTCCAACCCAACCTGGAGAGGAACTATAGTATACATACCAAACTACAACACATGGTGGCATTCTCTACTGTAACAGGGGGCTGCTCGTACTTCGCTGACTTGTAGGTACTAGCCAGGTTTTGAGTGATACTTAACAATTTCACTCTTCATCATACAATCCCTTTGTTCTAAAACTACTTGTTTCCTGAGGACGAGCACAAGATAAGTCATCACTATTTCTGAACGCTGTTAAATATCAAGTTGAATACCACAAAATTAAAAAAATAGAGAAGTCACTGCAATACCATTTAACTCCTTTTATTTCTAGAGTTCTAATACAAAGTGCTGGATAAAATGCATTCACCATGGTACTAGTTTTAGCCGTCTCCGATAACTTCCAGCCACCTACATCAAAGAAGAACTGCCTGCAAAACTTGTGGGTATGTATGAAGATGGCCATGACCTGGGCATTCACAGGGATGACAAGCAGCCCTCCTACTGTTGCCGGCTGTGCCGGAGACTGGGGAGTCATCGGGCACCGGGACCCTGCACTATGGCCAGGCTGCACCTGCCAGAGCCAAGAGGGCACGCGACAGTCCCCAGGCGCCGGGCACTTGAAAACCTTTCCACACTATGGGCTCTTTGTCCTTTAAACAGAAACACAGGCGAGACGGGGACACACGGGCAGGGCTCCCCCCGCGCCTGCTGCCTGCGCCGAGGGGCTCCTTGCCCCCTATCCTGCCCGCTGCGATCACCGCCGGAGCCCCGGGGCGGCAGCGCAGGCAGCAAGCAGGCGGGCGGTCCCGACCGAGGGCCGTGCCCCCAGAGCCTTTTGCCCGCTGGCAGGGACCGGCAGCCGCCCGCCGGCAGGAGCGGCGGTTGCCACCTCCTGCCGCGGCGGCGCCCGGCCCTGCCCGGCCCGGGAAGTTTCTCGCCACAGGTTGCCCTCTCCCGCCCGCCTCCCCCGGGACCCCGCGGGCGGGCCCGGCCACAAGGACGCACCTTGGCGCCGCAACCGCCGCTTCTTGAGCCCGAAGATGCGGACCTTGGAGAAAATGTCCACCAGGTTGCCATTGCAGAGCCCGCGGTTCTTGCTAGGGCTATTCCGCCTCCTGCTGGCCGAGGGCCGGTCCCAGTGCTGCTCCCTCGCCTGCCGCTTCTGCCGGATCAAGCCGCTGGCGATGGCCGCTGCCATGGCTGCTCGCCGGCTCGCCCACGGGCAGCACGGAGGGCGGCGGCGGGGCTCAGCCCCGGCGGGGACCCATGCCCGAGGGCGCGGGCGAGCGGGAGCCTCCTCCGGGCCGAGGCGCGGCTACAGCGGGGCACCCCCGCCCTGCGGCCCGCGGGAGCTGCCGCCGCCAACGAGGGTCACCGCATGGGTGCCCCGTTGCTCCTCCCGCCGTGTCCCGGCGCAGGGGCACCTGCTTGGGTGGCGGGTGTCCGCGGGCAGGCTGGCGGCGCCGAGCAAAGCGGAGCGAGCGGGACTCGAAGCAGAGCCGTGCCCGGTCAGGGCGGGTCAGGCCGGGTCGGGTCGAGCCCGACCGGCAGCGTCGCCTCCCGGGGCTGCCCCTCAGCCCCGCGCCGCCGCCTGCTCTCCCGGCGCTGCCATCGCCGCGGCCGGGGCGGCTACCGCCGCCTGTTCCAGGCTCCCGCCTGATGATTGCCAAGTGCTTCAGAAATCAGCATCTGGAGAGAGCAATCTTCTCCGGGGAGAGCTGTAATCACGGCTCTTCAGTCCCACCCCGCTCCAGCCTTCCCTACACACGCACGCACACACACACAGAGGCACGCACCGCTGGAGCTTATTTTGTCCTCCCCAAGGCGAGGGGCGGTGAGGGTGCCGGGGGTGGAGGAGGGACGGGGGACAGGCAGGAGAATAAAGCAAAGGGGGGCGAGGGGCGGAGGAAAGGGGTGCTGCTGAAGAGGTTCTCTGATGGGAAGCAGCGGGTTCCGGGCGGATCCGCCGCCGGCTGCTTCTGCTCCCTCTCAGCTTTCGGGGTTGATTTGTGCAGGGCTCCCTCCCCGCGGCCCGTGGCCCTCGCCGGCCATGCTTCTTCGCACCGGCTCCCAGCCGCCTTTCCCTCCGAGCCTGCGGTGATACCGGTACCTGTCCCCGCTCCCGGCCGGGGAAGCTGTGGGGCAGAGGAGGGAGGAAGATGGGGAACCCGCCCGTCTGCCCCTCCTCGCCCCACGCCTCGATACCGGTCGGGGCAGGAGGTGTAGTCCGGCGGGAGACGGGTTTCTGCTGCATGCGAAGGTGTTACGAGCCCTAAGGAAGACTCACACGTACGAGGCGGAGGGTACCTTCCGCTCAAACCAAGACGCTATGTTTGGGAAGAGAAGGTTATTGCACCGGCGCACTTTTACCTCGGAATGCTAACTGATTTCTGAGGTTTCAGAATTACCAAAAGAATTCTGTAGGGCACCCACAAACAGCCGCTGTAGGTAGATTTATCTGTCACCAACACTTTACTGTGAGGGTGGTGAGGCACTGGAACAGGTTACCCGGAGAATTTGGGAATGCTCCCCCCCGAAAGTGTTCAAGGCCAGGTTGGATGGGGCTTTGGAGCATTTGACCAAGCCCCAGCCAAGCTCGCTAAACACAGAATGCCTAAGGAGTCTGCCGCAAGAAGTCTCTGACCCCAAGGAGTCCACAATATGCCGCAGATAATAAATACCATATAAAATATGATATTCTATCTCTTTCCGTTCATCTTTTCTCTTGGGTCTTCTCCCTTTTCAAATAAGGGGTCAATGTTTTCTGGATTTACTTTCTGCCAGTCTAATGGTTAAGCTTCCTGAAGTTGTAATTAATCAGAGGAAAGTCGAAAAAGGAAGCCAGCAGCTGCACATAAAAAAAATGTAGGGTTATCCTATAAGGAAGGGCAGATGCTCACACAAGGAAATATCATGTAATAAATATCTAACTCTAATAATGTTTTAAGAATACTCTAATTTCTTATCAGATGGTTCTTTAAAGAAAACAGACTTTGAAGTGTAAATATGCATCCAGCATAATTCACTGCTTTGCAATGCAGAACCTCCTAGGAAAGAGTAAGTTCTTGTTTCAGCGGAGGCTTCAGCATCTCCAATACTGACCTTTATTTCCCTAAATCCTTTAAGCTATAAATGGCTATTTTTATAAAGAGAGCAAAAGTGTATGGTGGGAACTCCCTTATACAGGGATTTTGTATTAATGCTAGACCAACTAGGAGCAGAACACGCACAATCGGATCTGGATAATACATTTTAATTCTATTTAAGAGTGTCTCTAAAGAGATTCAGCTAAAACGCATTGGATTTTCTATCTGGTGATTTTCACAGAGCAGCAATTTCCTTACAACAGTAACAATTACCTTAACTAATGCAATTAGACAGTGAGGTAAGTTTTCTTATTTAGATTTCACTGTTACAGTTTTGCATACTGCTTCCTTTTTCCTTACTTCCCAACAGCAGACAAGACATGGTATTGCCTTCCTTAAGTGTCCTCAAGACAGAAGCACTCCTCCACATGCTGTTCCAGTGGGTCTCCCAACCCCATCCCTGGTCCCAGTCCCAGTCCTGGCTGCTCATGCCCCATGGACAGATGAGCAGAGGCTGGATATGTATGGCTCTGGGACATCCCCTGCCACCAGAGGAAGAGGTGACAGGACACAGCCCAATGGCTCCTACTCAACCTAGCTCCAAACAAAGGAATGAATGAGAGGGAGTAGAGTGAAATAAAGGCCAATCCTCCACTATCTTTAATTTTCACAGGAATTTAGGAGAGGACTACCTGCAGCCCTAACTTTTGCACAAGAAACTCTCCACAAAGATGTAGGATCCACATTTCCTTTCACTGGAAGGGCCTCTTTATATTATCCAATGAAGCTATGCACTATATACTATCTACTACTATTGTTCCCTTACCTTAGTTTCCTTCAAATACTGGGCCTTTGCCAAACTGCATTGACATTTTTCAATATTATGATTCTCAGGGTGATAGTAAAGAAAGGAAAGAATGGAGGTGAAAATGTGCAGGATGCCTATAGAGAAAAGAAAATGTGTTTCTTACTCCAGAGATCAAGACCAATAGCTTTCTCCTTGCATCTCAGAAATGCAGAGCAGCTGTTTACAGTTTGAGGTTTTGCAAAGAAAACTCAAGAGAGCCATCTGCTGTCTTAACCTGTGATAAAATGTGTGCAATTCCAGTCCAAGTGAAGGTTCTGCTAACAGATGGTTTGTACAAGTATGAACATATCGGCCACCTTAAAGACTAGCAACTACATGAGTTTATACATTGAGGACAAATGGAAATAGCTTTAACATTTGCAACATTATAATAGAATTTTATTTCTGATTAACAAAGCTCAGGATATGAAAACAAACGATTAAAAGCAAAAGAGGGGGAGAAGTGATCTTCAATACTTTCTGTTTTCCCATCTGTTCATTTCTAACTGCTAATTTATTATTATGCAGGACTCTTCTAAAACAAAAATGTTTCAGATATTTAAAATTACTTGCTTGAATGAATTTTAGAGGAAAACAACAGATATAAGGTGTGCATAAAATGATTTATCATATACTAGGGTATCAAACCTTATTATTATTATAGAATCATAGAATAGTTAGGGTTGGAAAGGACCTTAAGATCATCTCGTTCCAACCCCCCTGCCATGGGCAGGGATACCTCCCACTAAACCATGCCACCCAAGGCTCTGTCCAACCTGGCCAACCGAACCGCACAGCTTGGTGTCATTGGCAAACTTGCTGAGGGCACACTCAATCCCAGCAAATTCTATTAAGTATTTTTTTCTTAAATAAGTTATCAAAAAAATTTTTTTTTTCTTTCTGTATTACTGGGAACAAACCATATTCTGTTTCATGTAATTTAAAATGTAAATTACAATGTGGGATTTTCAAGCATCAAAGTTCAACATTAAAATATGCACTATTAATATTTGTGTATATACATGCAATAGCGTGATACATAAAATGCTTTTATAAGGGCTTCCATGATGAAAAATGAGTTTTTATACTTTGTATTCTAGCCTAACTTAGATCTATAGGCTGCAAAATTTGCAGAATCAGAAGTGTAATCCTTATGTTTTAAGGAGTTGTGTTTGTTGGTTTGTTTTGTTATGTTTGGGATTTTTTTAAGTTATTATTTGTGTACTTTGGTATTTTTTTTTTCTCCCACTTGTATGTTTTGCATTAGGTTGGAAAGAGTTACAAGCTACAGAGTCATTTTTGGTCAGCGCAGATACGAAAACCCTACAGACTTCTTTTCATAAACCATTTCAACATAAACAAAAGTGTCTTTCCACAGGTAAACACACACCACTCACATTTTCTCCTCCCAGATATCCTGAACCCATTCTTCATATTAAAACCAAGCCAAATCAAATCAAACCCTAAGACAAATATTCCAGGAAGATGTGTGCTACAGTTGCAAAGAAAGTTAATACCTTACTCCTTAAAACTCCATTCAAACTTCAAGGGCTGCTCTAGGAGTAAAAGTACCAATTTAGGCATAACAGTTGCAAGGTATACTTAAGAGTACATCTGGGCCACTGGGAACATTCAATGACATTCATAGAAGAGATGTCTCAGCAGTGGAAAAATACTTGTTTACAAATTCTGATGGATATATTTAATCAACATTCGGGTGCCTTTGATAAGACAGCAGACTGATTACCAAAAGGCTTTTATCAGCTGAGGTTGTGGTTCTGAACATTTGTTGGTACTGATCAAAAATTTATTGAAGATTGCTGGTAATTTGGAGGACCGTAATTGAAGTGTCTGAATTCAGTTTACACACTAAGACCCCTCCACTCCCACAAAATGGCCTCATAAGAAAATGTGATTCTGTTCTACAAATATAATTATTCATATAACTACAATCTGATACTTGTTCAAGGCACACAGTGTGTACAT
Source organism: Amazona ochrocephala (assembly GCA_039720435.1). Lineage (NCBI taxonomy): Eukaryota > Metazoa > Chordata > Aves > Psittaciformes > Psittacidae > Amazona > Amazona ochrocephala. The sequence continues at coordinate 58,379,528 of CM077877.1, forward strand.
ATGGCAGGGGGGAGGCTGTTGGTAAGCAATAGTAACTTGCAATTCTTGATTTAATTTTCTTGGGAGACAAAGAGCTATAACTTTACAACTTGAAAGAGATGGGAGAAATATGATCTATGGCTTACTCTACATGTTGGTAAGTGCTCAATGTTAAAAAAATTAATAAGCTAGAAAAACACGTCAGCATAAAAGGTCATATTTTTATACCAGTAAGAACATACAAAAACATGGGTAAGAAATCCTTTTTCATATAGTTTATGTGCATTCCATGCTTATAATAAGAGTAGTATGGTTTTGCAAGGAGCTTTAAACTTTTTAAGTTAGGTCAGTTTTACATGTTCTTGTATATTATTATGGATATAATTCTCCTTATAAGTTGTTAACTTGTCAGAAGACAATGCACTGTGAAGCACGGCAATTTAAAATCCTTAACACCCTGAACACATGATGCTGGTTAATTAAAGTTTGATGAGCATTAGTAACAAAGTTTATGAGACATACTAATACAGTTGACAGAATTTGGGTATTTATGCTTTCACACTTTCTCCGTCAAAAGCACTCAGCTTTCAGTCTCAACATTCACAATGCACTAGAGGCAAAGTTGTACCTATTGAAACTGTTGACTACTTAGGACCTTCTGTGCATTCAGTATATTTTAATAGGTATGACTTTGGCTCCTTGAGTGTATTGTGTTAAGGTGAATACTTTTAAATAAGATGTAAGTAAGCTTGCAGTATGTTGTTTGAAGAACTGCACGTATTTTAGCTTCACAGGTTTTGGTCCTGCTAAACTTCATGTATCTGAGTCATAGGAAGAACTATTAAAATATAAATAGAGTATATATAAGAATAAATTAATCCACCATGCAAGGAAGTCCTACATCAGATTACTAGTTATGCAGAGAACTATGAACGTCATCATCACTAGACACAGGATCTAAGGAACTATGAATGCTTGTGCCCACTCAGGGCCAATGTCTTAGTGGAGTATTTGTTCTGCATTGACTGATGACATCTTTTACACATTACCTGGGATATGTTAGCAACTGGAGGGACTGAGTACCTCTACACTAGTAAGGATTCAGCTTCATTCAGGGAACTGAATTAAATTGTCTTGTAGATGAACAATAGGAAGGAACCGAATAGATATTGTCTTATTTAAAAATTACATAGTTTTTAAATTGCTTGGATTTGCTTTTGCTTTTCTGGCTTTGCTTTTCTTCTTCCCTTCCAATGCTAAATTGCAGTGATTATAACGCTGTAACGAGTCTCATGAATAATTCTATATCAAGGAAAATCCCTGTTTTAATTAATTCAAGTTTAATTTTCAGTTCCGTTGGCTAACTCTTCGTTCTCCAACAGGGAAAAGGAGAGTGAATGGAGATTCTTATGCTATTTTTAACAATCAATATTTCAGAAACATAAGATGCATAATTACATCTCCTAACTTTTAACACCCCTCCTGTGACATCTTTCATGACTCTTCTTAGCTTTCATTCTATCTGTCCTCTGCTTCTGATACTCCTTTTGAGGCCCGCTGAACAAAAGGAATCAACTGGATTGACATAAGAATCTGAAGAGCACACAGGTCATATGAGGCTCTCCAGGACAGCTCACCCAACCCCAAAACTTAATTCCAAGTCTCTTTCAAACAGCAGTTAACAACACTGAAAAAACCCTAAAAAGTATCAAGACCGCTTTCAGGGACAAATCCATAAAAATAATTAAAAATTAAATACATTGTGGTTTTTGCAGAGACATATATGTTTTAAACTTTAAAAATCAAATAGTCACCTTGAAGAGAGATTCTTAATTACCAGCAACAGAAATACATAGCCATTTATTTTGTTCCCACTGAAGGTAATAGCAGATCTGCCATCAGAGAGCTTCAGACAAGGCTCTAGTGACACAAGCCAGAACCATGACTGTTATCAAAGAAAAACAATCCCCCCCCACCCCCAATCTCTAGTCCACACAGATGCACAGAGCAGTTTAAGATTTAGAGACCTAAAAACAGCAAGGAGAGGTTTTTCATTAATATGCACAGCTTAAAACAACATCTGTTGCAATTGCTTATCTAGCCGCAGCAGGTCTTTTCTGTTTTACTCGACTTTGGAAGCATGCAACAGACTTCCCTATTATCCTCCCAAGTAACTGAAAATCCCTGTAACGTGAGTCTGCTAAATTTTGTTCTACAGCAACAAAGGGAACGCCATTCCTGAAAAATTTGCTCTCTACAGTGACCTTCCTCTGGAGTCAGTACAGTTGGCAGAGCATGATAACATCGGCTGTTACACCTGCCTGGTATAGAAGTGAGGCTTCCTGCTCCCACAACAGAAAAATAGTTATGGAGATTGCAGTGAACTCACTTGCAGTCTCCTCCTTGGAATCATCACAAATATTATCCTAAACACAAATTGATTTTTGCTGCACAAGTTCCAGAATGAAACATGTCTTATAGAAAAGTAGCCATCAACATAAACATTTCTTAACTGTAAGGAGAAAAGCCCTCAGATCTGTAGACAACAGTGATTCAGGGAACGTTTACCAGCATACACATAGGGGATTGTTCCTTTCATAGACTTTGACATTATATCACAATATTTAATCTGTCTTACACACACACGAATAAAACTATATAGCCCAAGCTTATTGACTGTTTTTCTGAAGTCCCCTAAAATATTAATTTTAAATCTTTATATAAGGACCTCTTGCTTTCCTCAGAACAGATATGAAAGCATATGAAAATGTGAGAAAAAATGCGTTATGTTTCTGGACTTTAACAAGGGAGGTGTTGGATTTTGTCATCTCACATAAACCCTGTAGAAAAAGCACATTATATCCATTACAATAAAATGCTGAACAGAAAAGACAGGATGAGCAGAGGCATACGTAAATTACTAGCTTGAGAAGCAGGGGGATGATTCCCTTCAAAATACATTCTATAATCCCGTAAGTATAGAAAGTGATTTTCACCAGTGACAGGAAGGACTGGAACATGACTGGCTGCACGCTTGCATATACACACACAGGTGACCACAATACCATTTTGTGGTGGAAGAAAGTATAAAAGGCACTCCATAGCAAGTAATTTAGAAAAACGTAGTCTTCTGCTATCATCTAACCTAAAATTTGGCAGCATAATTAATTTGGCAAGCAAACTTCTCAATCATCATCTGTCTTTGTTTACAATTCTACTGTTTTCACATAACTTTTGGTTTGCAATCCATCTGATGTTATTTTGAAGACATTTGCAAGGAAAAAAAGAAAAAAGCCCTGAAACCTAAAATCCTGTTCTTTTCTTGCTCTGGGTACTGCTCACCAGGGAAAGGTAAATCTCTGAAGGGAGAAAAAGTAGATATAGAACAGTGCTGGCTAATGCCTCATTCATCCATAGGGTAAGCCTTCATCTCATCTGAGATCTTTACATACAGGAACGTATGTCCCTTCATTTTGGGTTCAGAAACAACTAATTAATGTTCTCTGAAAAAAGCCACGAGGTGTTTGCCTCTTTCCAGTCAAACAGAAAATCCAGTGGATTGTCTATACTTCTGTTGAATGGAGTAAATTAATGGCAGATATAAATGCCTGGGAAAAAAAAGTGTCCTTTAGCTTCTTTTTACTTAATCTAGATAATAAGATGTGATAATGCAGTTTGCATTAGGACAGGAAGTGTCTTTTCCTTTTTTTTCCTTTTCTTCTTAATCTTTCTTTCACTATTTTCTTTGACTGAGTTTCTTTGCAACAGATGCAAAAAAAAAAAAAAAAAACAAACCAAAACCAAAAAACAACCAAAATAAACCCCCCAAAAAAGACCACCAGAAAAATATTGATTAAAATAACTTTTTAGATGCCAGGGTTTTTTTCCTCTTCTCTTTTGATAATCAATCTACTTCAACTCTAGATTCATCATTATCAGTGGCAATCGCTACATCAAGCTGCATATTTCCATTTTATTTCCTCCCCAATAGAAACGTTAATTTATTCTATACTTCATTTATATGTTAAAAAAAATCTAGCAAAACAAGCAACGAATGCTTTGACCTAAAAAAAAAAAAAAAAGAATTTAAGAACTTCTGCTTGCTTGTCTTGTTACTTGCATAGATTAGAAAACCAAGACAAAGTTCATAGACTTTTTCTACTTTTTTCTTTATTTTGAAGATGTGACAGTTAGACTATAATGAATACTATAATTATTTTTGAGTCCTGAAAAAATATTGCAATACCTGCTCATATTACTGTTCTGATATTCCTGGCTATTAGTTGAAATACTAGCATTTATTATTAGCAGCAATAGCATAAATACTCCTGATGTAGTGACCTGATTTTGTAATACAGTCCTACAAGCTTAAATTATTAAATATCTCACAGTTAAAACTTAACTCATCCAAACCTTTCAACAGAGTATTGGTCTAATGTGCAGTGCAGTTATCTGATTTGCCAGCAGTGGACACTGTTACTCTAGTTATCCACAGATATATTGACTGGAGACTAACTTGCAACATATACTGGTAAATTTTTCTTTTATTACTTGCACTGCTGTGAGAACTTGGGGTTATTTGTATCAGACAAAGGCTGAGTAAAATTGAATGGTAGAAATATCTTTCAACATCTGTGTGATAACAGATAGACAGTCCCTTTCTTTAAAAATGCCCTGTTATTTTAAAATAGCTTTATGAAAAAATAAACACAGACTTATTCGCACAGGACTGCTTTTATATATATATATATATATATAATAATCACTTCAAGTCATAAAAGAGGTGTTCTGATGCAAAAAATGAAATATTTTTTGTTCCTCTTTTTCACAGATTGATGGCTATGGCAATAAACTGTACATCTTTTGCAGTGCTTCTACAAAAATTACAAATAATGAAATCAGCAAGGTAAAAAATTCTAAACAGGCTATTTACTTCAGTAGCCTGTACGCTTTGTTGAATAATATAACTGTTCATCATTTTCAAAGGACATGTTGTACTTACTAATACTTTTACAGGCACTTTGAAGTTAAGCTGAAGTGCAGATTTTTGCTTAGGAAGTAAAAATAGATAGCTATAAGACCAACACAGGGAGCTAAAAAAGGATTATCTAGGAAGAGAGTTTCCATTAATCTTAGAAACAGAAACAAAATATAAGCATTTAAGAAAAGCGATGTGCAGGTTTAATCACAGATAATAAATATTAACTTCTTAGACAAAGCTACAAGAGTTACAGCAGTCACCTTCTAATCTCATTAAGCTCCCCATTAAATTCCAATCAGTCTAATACTATCATATAAATGCAGTTTTCATGTAAGAATGCATAGTATCTTAATTGCATAATGCTCATTGTCCGGCTGACACAGCTTAAAACTTACAAATGGGACCTAATGTACTGTTGTCAGTACATGTACACAGGACACCCAAGAGGTCTATCAGAACTATGCTTTTTGTCATGTAAAAAGTCAGTTGCAGGCTATTTTTTTTTTATATATATATATATATTTTCTCTCTTTTTACTGCTCAAGTTAATTAGTAAATTGATACTAATGGTGCAGTCTGGCCATGCAGAGCTAGCAAAGTTGCAGGTGAAGCGAGGAGAGGATCATGCCTCCATCAGTGGTAGGACAGTCACAGATTAACCTAGGACTATTGTGAAATTGCTCCCCAAGAGGAAATTGAGAAAAGTTGGTAGGGGGTCTAGCTTCTAGCTGTCTGTATTTCAGCATTTGAAAGCCTTGAGCATCCACTAAGTCAATGACTCCTGTTCACAGCCTGTTATTATCTGGATAAAAGTGACTTAGAAGCCATCAGTGAGTGCATGAATCCAGTCAAAGCGGAACAGTTGGACTAGACTGGGAGACTGCTGAAACTACGCTCCAGTCACATCAGCTCTTAGACCTTCTCAGCCTTGAACACAGGTAGGCACAACACTGTCACTTCGCAAATATCATTTATACCAAGCCACCCACCTTGAAACTGAACTTGCTACTGGTGTGCAGCATTGATACTCAGATTAAATGCTTTGGGACTCATTAGTTACCAGAAGTTTCCAAGTATCCCTTGTATTGCCCTTCAGTGTTCAGCTAAGTCTCATGTCTAAAAGAAAACCCAAAACCCAACAAAAACCAAATACAAATTTTTCACCAAGTCTCAAAGATATTTGACTTATTTTCAGACTTCAGTGTAAGCACTACAGAGATTTGCTTTAGCTACAGATGTAGGGAGGAAGAGCTAAATTAATACCAGGAAACGGCTTGATGAGTGGAAGCTTTCTTTGATGCAATCCAAACTGTGCTCTGTAAATAATAAGTGAGCGGTTCTGGCTATGCTAGGCTGATAAGGAAGAACAGAAGTCATTAGAAATGGAACATACTGGCAGCCAAACTGCTGTGAACCATAGCTCTTTGGCTAATATTCTTTCTCTAGAGATGAAGCAATTCTTTCTGGGTGTTAAAGACACAAGTATAAACAACCTACACGTCATCATTTATTGGGGAAAAAAAATGTTCATCATTGCAGTTTTACTCATGAGGAATGAGGTACTATACCATGTTGTAGTATCACTCATAAGTTTCTAATGGTTTGTGGTTGTGTTGTGCAAAAATGTCTTGATACTACTCATGTTTTTAAATTGACTGTCACAACCTTGGATACAGGTAGGTCAACTTCCCCTAGAAATAAATTTTTATTATTTTAAATCTTGCAATTAAAAAACAAAAGAAAAAAAATCAAAACCCCAAACAATCCTGGTTTACAACAGGATCTTTTAGTTGAGAATGTGCAAAAGGATTAAACATATTTTATTTTATAAGCCCTCAGAGCATGATTTATTTCTGAAAATATTTATTACCAGAAAACAGCATATTTAAACTTGGTGCTGTTGTCAAATTAAACCTTGATTGTGTCTTACGTGCTTCACATGACATTTTCTGAAGCACATGACTTTCTGAAGCACAGACAACCTTATAACATTCTTCCAGTGCCTAAAGGGGCCTGCAAGGAGTCTGGAGAGGGACTTTTTACAAGGCAATGCAGTGATCAGAGAAGGGGGAATGGTTTTAAGCTGAGAGAGGGGAGATTTAGATTACACATCAGGAGGAAGTTCTTTACTGTGAGGGTAGTAAGACACTGGAACAGCTTGCTCAAAGAGATGGTAAATACTCCATCCCTGGCAATGTTCAAGGCCAGGCTGGATGGAGCCTTAGGCAACATGGTCTAGCGTGAGGTGCCCCTGCCCATGGCAGGGGAGTTGGAACTAGGTGGTCTTAAGGTCCCTTCCAACACAGACCATTCTGTGATCCCGTGATTGTAAGGTCCTTTCCAACCCAAGCCATTCTACGATTCTGTGATTCTATAATAGTATAATTTCTAAGGAAAGATACAGGGACTGTGCCTTTTTTTGGTCGGCTCCAAATAAAAACTCGGACCTTTTGTTCTCACACAGAACCTAGGGATGATCAATGGGTTCGACAGGCATATCCCATTCATGACAAAGTTGCCTTAACACAAATTGTCACAGTTTCAGCTAACAGGGACCTTCACAGTGTTATTCAAACCCCTGTATTTAGAGACATTTGTCCAACACGGATTGTGAGCGTGGCAGACCCCTCTTTTTTCTACTGGCTCTAAAGGCAGTTGCTAGGTTTAAATTCAAAAGCTTAATTCTGCCTGTCTGAAATGCACCTCTAACACTTAAAACAATCTAAAGTATCTAAGTTCCTATAGGGTTTTATACGAACAAAAAAAAGTTTAAGATAAGCTTTTTTAAAAATGAAAATTTCAAACGTATTTGAAAGTTATTAATTTTCAGTACTTAATAAATCATTGTTTGAACTAGGCTTTCCATATTGCAGTATCAGCTGAAATATCCTGGATTTTCTTTTTTTTCATGTTTATAATGCTCACTCTCATCAGAAATCTGTAGGCTATTTAAATTTTCTCAGAAGAGCTAACAAGAGTGCTAATTACAAGATTATGTGAAACAGTTCTAGTGTGAGGCATTGAAACATTCTAAATCATCAAGGATTACCAACTTTCACACATTCAGTTATAACTGCTGAAACAATGTTTGTACTTTACTATAGCTCTGATCATTTCTCTTGGTTATTCAGTGATGCCTGAACACATCCCAAGACAGAATTCCTTTCCTCACTATGCCTAATGAATATTCTGACATATCACCAAAACCTAGTCTGCATGTACCTTGTTACATACAGGTACTCCTATTGTGGCTTCATCACTGAAATGAAAAAATAAGAGCTTTATTATCTAGCTAACAGAAATTAATAGTCGTGTTGGCATCTCTTCTCACTATATTAATAGCTGGCTGTCTCTTCCACTATTCTCTGCAGAAAAGTGGTGAGATGGGGTGTTTGGGTGGGAGTGGGGAAGGGAAGTGAGCGTGTTACATGAAAATCTGTCGCAAAGCCTTCATTGCTTGCAAGACATTTTCTGAGATCAGCCTCTTTCATGCACTAAATCTAAAAGCATGTTTCCATTCTAAAACCTATTGTATTAAAATACTACGTAATTTGTTGGCCTTTACTATATGCTTAATGCTAATTTTGTTCACTGAACTAAGACTACGAAAAAACCTACTTGGTGTCATAAAAGCAAATATTATACCTATTTGTTGACACAACATACCTATTTGTTGAAACAAATACATTCCTTCTAACCCTCAGAATGTTTTGATACTCCCTTGGGAGAATGAATTTTAATTTCATTTTAATTTAAAGGCAAGCTAAAGCTACTGCCCTGTTCTGGGTAGCTCTGTTCCATATGAACACAAAAGTGTGAGCAAAAACTCCTCACTATTTTTCTACTTTTACAAGATCTCCTTGTGGATACTCAGCTTTTAAGTTGATATTAATGACAATAAACTGGCTTCTTAGCAATAGGAACTGAAAGCCAGGGAACCTCTCTTTCATAGGAAAATGTTTGTTACAAAGTTACTGACGTCCTACTCCACTCTCTCAGTATTTGCTGCCCAGGGCTGCAGCCTGAACAGGAAGAACAGCGTCCATTCTCGTTGCCCGGCCTGTAAAACAGAATTCCCAAACTCCTCCTGTCTGCAAAGGATGTGTAGCTAAGATCTCTCATTATATCTATGGTCCCAAGCAAGTCAGTGTATAACTGTGGAGTGAAAATTGAAAAGTGCGAATCATTTTGCACTGTGTCAGATGTGCATTGTGGCAGGAAAAGTTAACTAAGCTCTAAAGCAAAAAAGGGAATTCTGGGCCCAGCCTCAAGAGAGGGTTTTGGCTGTAAATACCAGGTGGACAAATACAAACAATCCCAGAGCAGTTTATAGCATAATTGCAGGAAAGAATTAGAAGTCCTTTTTGTTAGTAAGGGCAAGGAACTACAGATTAAACAATTTGTATTCACAAAATGGCTGCTTTTGCTTGACAAGAAAACTGCCTTTGCACCTCATGACAGTAAATTTTCACATTTAGAAGTCACATGTGAAAATGATATTCAAGGATCACCTGCTGCAAGCTCAGGAGCAGTGCATCCCAACTAGAAGGAAGTTCAGCAGGAGGGCCAGGAGACCTCCTTGGATGGATAAGGAGCTGCTGAGCAAAATTCGAAGGAAAAAAGAGGCTTATAAAAGGTGGAAGCAAGGTCAGGCGGCCTGGGGAGAATACAGGGATGTTGTCTGGGAAGCTAGGGACCAGGTTAGGAAAGCTAAGGCCCACTTAGAATTAAACTTGGCTAGGGATGTTAAGGATAACAGGAAGGGATTTTATAGGTACATTGCCAATAAGAGACAGGTTAGGGACACCGTGGGCCCTCTCCAGAAACTATCGGGAGAACTGGCTACCCTGGATTTGGAGAAGGCTGAGGTTCTTAATGACTTCTTTGCCTCAGTCTTTACGGGCAAATGCTCTGACCACACCACCCAAGTCTTGGAAGGCAGACGCGGGGACGGTGAGGGTGGGGACCCTGGGCCCACTGTGGGGGAGGATCTTGTTCGGGACCACCTTAGGAACGTGAATGTATACAAGTCCATGGGACCTGATGAAATCCATCCACGGGTCCTGAAGGAGCTGGCAAATGAAGTTGCTAAGCCACTGTCCATCATATTTGAAAAATCATGGCAGTCAGGTGAAGTTCCCGATGACTGGAAAAAAGGAAATATAACCCCCATTTTTAAGAAGGGAAAAATGGATGAGCCAGGGAATTACAGACCAGTCAGTCTCACCTCTGTGCCTGGCAAAATCTTGGAGCGGATTCTCCTGGAAGGCATGCTGAGGCACATGAAAACCAACAAGGTGCTTGGGGACAGCCAGCATGGCTTCACTAAGGGGAAATCCTGCCTAACCAATCTGGTGACCTTCTATGAAGGGGCTACGGAACTGATGGACAGGGGCAGAGCGGTTGATGTCATCTACCTGGACTTGTGTAAAGCCTTTGACACTGTCTCCCATGACATCCTTCTCTCTAAGTTGGAGAGACATCAATTTGATAGGTGGACCACTGGGTGGATAAAGAACTGGCTGGATGGCCGCATGCAAAGAGTAGTGCTCAGTGGCTCAGTGTCCAGCTGGAGACCGGTAACGAGTGGTGTCCCCCAGGGATCGGTGTTGGGACCGGTCTTGTTCAACATCTTTGTGGGTGACATGGACAGTGGGATTGAGTGCGCCCTCAGCAAGTTTGCTGATGACACCAAGCTGTGTGGTTCGGTTGATACATTGGAGGGAAGGAATGCCATCCAGAGGGACCTTGACACGCTTGTGAGGTGGGCTGATGCCAACCTAATGAAGTTCAACCATGCTAAATGCAAAGTCCTCCACCTGGGTCAGAGCAATGCCAGGCACAGCTACAGGTTGGGCGGGGAGGAGATTGAGAGCAGCCCTGCAGAGAAGGACTTGGGGGTGTGGGTTGATGAAAAAATGAACATGAGCCGGCAGTGTGCGCTTGCAGCCCAGAAGGCCAACCGTATTCTGGGCTGCATTAAAAGGAGTGTGACCAGCAGGTCAAGGGAGGTGCTCCTGCCCCTCTACTCTGCTCTCGTGAGACCTCACTTGGAGTATTGCGTGCAGTTCTGGTGTCCTCAACATAAAAAGGACATGGAAGTGTTAGAACAAGTCCAGAGGAGGGCCACGAAAATGATCAGGGGACTGGAGCACCTCTCGTATGAAGATAGGCTGAGAAAATTGGGGCTGTTCAGCCTGGAGAAGAGAAGGCTGCATGGAGACCTCATAGCAGCCTTCCAATACCTGAAGGGGGCCTGTAGGGATGCTGGGGAGGGACTCTTCATTAGGGACTGTGGTGAGAGGACAAGGGGTAATGGGTTTAAACTTAAACAGGGGAAGTTTAGATTGGATCTGAGGAAGAAATTCTTTACTGTGAGGGTGGTGGGGCCCTGGAATGGGTTGCCCACGGAAGTTGTGAATGCTTCATCCCTGGCGGCGTTCAAGGTGGGGTTGGACATAGCCTTGGATGGCATGGTTTAGTGTGAGGTGTCCCTGCCCATGGCGGGGGGGTTGGAACTCGATGATCTTGAGGTCCTTTCCAGCCCTTACTATTCTGTGATTCTGTGATTCTGTGATTTTCATTCTTGAGAACAAGCATTAAGAGAAAAAAATACTTTAAAAGAACTAATGCTCACAGGGGACAACATTGGAACACTTTAGAAGTGGAGTTGACACTGCTTTAGAATTCATTTTAAGGTATAAAAAAGTAAAGGCATCACATTTTACTGGTCATTTATGAAAAGCTCAACTCTCCATGCTGCCTATAAAAAGTTAGCAATACCAGGCACTGTTCTGGATATACTAAGATAACTATCAACAGAATTTTTGGCCAGAAAACAAACTGCCTTTCAGCATTATTCTCCTGTTGTTACTGAAAGATGCTGTTTCTTAGGTTCATATAGAATTTTATCTGAATGCTGAGTATAATATGTTGGCATGCAAAAGGCTGGTATCCTAGTTAACAGAAAACAGGCAAATCCTTTTTTCTGACATAGCCTTGAAATGAAAGGTGTGAATTCAAGTAATACTGTCAGCTTCGTGCGTTACAAGCCATTTTAATGAGGAAAGTTCACAGCAGGTTGCTTAGCCATTAACAAAAACAACAGCTACAAATTAAAAGGTTGACAGGCAATTTGGAAACATCTAGCCATTCCCCACTTCTTGCACATAATGGTGCAGTAGAAGCGAAATGAATTGCTATGTTGATGTCAGTATGATGCACAAAAGAAATGTAAATGATTAGTCAATGAATGCTCCCTCCAAGACATTCAATATGTGCAGACAGCTTCTCACATCTTGCGTACCTTTTCCTCAACTTTGGAAGTCCAGAAGGGGCAATAATTATGGCCCAGTAATGAATAGCCAGGAATAGGAATCCATCAACAGATGGAAGTCATTAGAGGCATAGCAACGTAATTTGCTAGTCACAGAAGACATCTCCACTCTCTGTGGAGACAAAAGGTCTTAGCCAAGAACACATATTTTGCACTTGCTCTGTGCCTATTTAGATAGATATTCAGGTCCTGACCAAGATGCAATTTCATCTTACGCTGATCTAACCACAAGTCTCCAGCTCCCTCAGTTGGCCATTGCTTCCCTTTTTCAATGATCAGCAATTTTATGGGGAGTCAGAGCAGCTCACTGATCCAACAAAAAAAATAGTGGCAGTTTTAACAGATTAATCTGCTGGATCATCTCGCTGATCCTGCTTGACATGTAGCCGCAGTGATGGAAGACTGAGAAGAGGAATGTGAGGTAACAAAGAGCACAAGACCTCCCAGATGAATGGCTTTATAAAAGCTTAATATATTTTATTAAAATATCTAGTTCTCTGTAAGAGATGGTCACCTTGAATACTTGAACTCTGAAGTCTGCATATTAGTCTGGGAACTGCTAGTATAGAAGGTGTTATCGGTACTGGGAGTCTATGACTGTAATATTCTATCACAAGGACTTGATGAACATTTTAAAGAATTAAGTTATATTTTTTATATCAATGGAAACCTACTTTTCCTAAAAAAAAAGGTTCCTAAGGCTCTTCATAAAGAGATAGTATCACATAGCACATAATGAGGCTATTTCAAAGGCAATGCCATGCACATAATTTAAAGACTTCTAAATTGAGAGAAAGAAGATGCTATGAACTCAATGCTTATTGTAATAGGTTCTATTGCTCAACATTGTGTGCATTTCTAGATCAGCTACTATGTTCCTTTCAGAAAGTAAAGCTGAAAAAGAAAAGTTAAAGCAAATTATATTTATTCACCTAGTATATGCTCTCACCTTTCTGAGAAGATATAGACGCATCTAACTCAAGTCTCAGTTCTGATTTCTGAAGTACAAGGCTTATAATGGCATGACCCATGCTCTGGAATTTATTGATACTTGGCACAAGAACTATCATCATTCCACAGGACAAGTCCTATGAAGATCTGTGGTACTGTGGTCCTATTTTTCCTCTCTTGCATAGCAAGTGACTGCTTTAGTAAGTTAGTAATGCATTTAGACCATTTATAGTTTCCTATTTATGCTTCTTTTCAGGTTATTTTGTGACTGCTAGCAGCAGGCACCTGTGAAGACCTATCCCAGTCCCAGAAAGGGGAAAAAACTATGAGCAGTGAATTAAAGACATGAAGAACTACAGGGGCTGGTGACCTATAGTTCTGATTAATATGTAGGTCCTTTCCTATCATCAAGTAATAGCAATATTTAGAAGAAGCTACAATGTACTCAAGACCTAATTAGCCATGGAAACAGAAGCAATAATCAGATCAAATTATCCTTTCACTCTTTCTTCAAAGAAGATGTTATTGGACAAGTAAATAAGAATGACAGATTCAGTGAGTCCATTTAAGCAACCTGTGGAAGAAAACCTTGGTTATAAACTGGAAAGAACGCTTACACATGAACATTGTTTTGAGTTACTCACGAACCTGTTTTCCTGGTTATTTCAACTATACAGATTCAGTTATCAGGTTGCATGAGACACATATAAACTGTATATTTATATTTATTATGATGTTGAAAACCTGTTTAGTGCCAGCCCACTTCATAGCAAGTACTTCTTTTTATTACAGCAATAGCACTGATGAAGTGACTTCTCATGGGAATCAATGGCAAAATGTCAATGATTTTGATAGATCAGACCCAAAATAGCTGCCAATTACAGTACTCCAAATATGTTTCGAATGCATTTAAAAATGTTTATCTCTGCTGAGACAGTGAGGGGAGAGAGCTGCTTGTTATTTCAGCTTGCAAATGTATTTGTGCAGCAAGAAATACAAGAAAAACATAATTAAATACTTTACTATTCATAGTTTCTGCTCTTATTTTGTAATGGGTCAGAGCACATTAAGTAGTAAGTTTAATGAAAACTTAGAAGTTTATGTCCAAAAATTATGAATGCTGGAATACCTGTCCTAGATAAGAAATGACTTCAATGATGAGAAGATTTATGGTACCTTTCTCCAAAAGGCAGTGTCTGTTGAAACCCTTAGGCCTACCTACATCCACCCCAGTCTGGTATGAAGTAATGATGCTGAATTTGTCCTAAGTACAATGGATAAAAGTAGGAAAAAAATGGAACATAGGGGGCAAAACCTGAGGAAGAAAGAAGAGATAAGTAATAGCTACTCAAAACCATGAAGTTTCCCAGTGATGGACAAAAAGTATACTGAATAATTCAGAAAGGAGATTTTCAAAGATAAGTTAATATAGGTGTTGTCCTCAAGAAGAAAGTTATTATCTTATTCTTTTCAATTAATGCTATAGTTTCTCATTTGCTATAGGTTTTATATATTATATATATTTATATATAAAGGAAACCTTTTCTTTTAAGATATTTGATAGTTTTTTAATATTTTGAGTCCAACTACTGGTTAAAGAATATCTACTCTGGCTGAAGCATAGTTGAAAGTGTTTGAACTTCCTAATGTCAGCTCAAATTTGATTTACACAAAATAAATAAGAGGAGGCAGGACATGTGGATTAAAAATAGTGTTAAAAAAGGCACTGCTTATGTCTAATTTTAACAGTCCGAGAACCAAACTAAAGTTCCATTTGAGGGATAGTTCGTAAAAATGTTTAAAAAGAAACTGAAAATAGCTATTAGAAGAACTGTCTCATTTCACTAGAGATTCAGAAAAAATCACTGCTGAGCTATGAACTCTGCTGAATTAAGATAATTTGCACTTAATTGGTGGCTTCACACACACTGGTCACTATGTGAGAATACCTTGCCTTTGAGCTCTCCCTCAATGTCTTATACTATGAGCACATATATACACACATAAGAGGTATGAACACATAACAGGTATACATACATAACAAGAATCTGCTGTTAAATGCTTATTGTGAATAACATGAAATAGAGCATACCAGGAAGGTTTTCTTTCAACTTGTATGCAGCGAACTTGAAAATGAATTATGGACTCAAATTCTCAGATGACAGTGAGGTTAACCATTAAGTGAGCATTTTTGTATTTCCACAACGAAGAAGAGAGAAATCAAGTTGCAGTTAAACATGTAGTAATTAAACTGGTGAGAAACACTTGTTGGGCTTCTGAACATTTGGTTCAAAAGTTTGGCATTAGCGAATAAGCAATTAACCAGTACTATTTCGTGTTTTACATGCTGGGGGCATTTTAATCATTGGAAATTTAATATGCAGACTTAAAATTTTGCAATGCATCTTTCAAGAATGTTTTTGAATATATGATAGGGTTATTTATTAATGGATGGTTCCTATTTAAATTGCTTATAAAATAACTGTGTTTATTGAAGTCAGTTATACTTATGGGACATGAAAGCATGCAACACTGAAATAAACATTAGAAGTTATAATGAGGAAAAAATATTTCCTTCTGTAAGGAATGATAGCTAAGAATGGTTATGGTAAGTTTAACATCAAAACAAACATAGTAAAACCACAATATTCTGCATTGCATAAGAAATTGCTCAAAGAACATTTTTACGGGACGAAGAAAGAATATGTTTTCGGAATGTCTACTTCACTTAATATCCTGCAAACTAGTATGTGGGAAAATTAAATTTTTCTGGAACTTAAAAGCAAATATAATTCAAGTCCTAAAAAGCAGGAGGAAAAACCCTGCATATTTTTGGCAAAAGTTTTTCTGCCAGTACATTCAGTCATCACATAGCACCACTTCATTATTTTGTGGAACCTTGCAATAGATAGTGTCATGCACAGCAATTGTACTTGCCCAGACTGCCCTTTCAAAGGCAAGCGAAGAGATCAGAAACAGAAGTAGATGAATTAAAATTAATTTGTTCAGGAAGGGAGGTAAAAGCCAGAATGTATAATTTCTTAAAGAATGTTATTAACTAGCACACTTTTTTGCTGAAATCCATTATTTTGGTGCACCAACAGCTATGAAAATAGTTATTATGTTTGATGTGTTTTTCATGTCAGAATCCTTTAGTAGAGCTTCTTTAAATGCATGAACTAATCTGCTTCAGCCATTAAACAATATTTTAGTTGAAGATTAGGTTAATGGAAACTCTGAAACTTAAAACCAAATTAATTTTGATTTATCAAAGCCAGAAATGTGTCCTTCTAAAAAAGAAGAAAGATTCAAATTTTCTATCATGTCTCCGGGATGAGACTTTGCACTTCTTTGGACACTCTTAAACTAAAGTCGTTCCAAAGGAAGTTACCATTAGGCTAACTGTAACAAAGTTCATTAACAGAAGCAGCAAAATGTTGCTGTGGCTCAAGTACCATCAGAACCAGCAACTCCAGTCTCTGATGTATTATAGAACCTGTAGCTACAACGGCAGACGCACACAAGCACACAAAACTCACTGTTATTTTACATTTAAGTCCAAAGGAATAGGATTTTTTTTCCCTGTTCAGTTGTATAAATGTCCTGTTTTTAAACTGGATGCTTGCAGATGATGGCTTCACTAAGGGAAATCCTGCCTGACCAATATGGTGGCCTTCTATGAAGGGGCTACAGAACTGAGTGACAGGGGTAGAGCAGTTGATGTCATCTACCTGGACTTGTGTAAAGCCTTTGACACAGCCTCACATGACATCCTTCTCTCTAAGTTGGAGAGACATCAAGTTGATAGGTGGACAACCCCATGAATAAAGAACTGGCTGGATGGCCGCACGCAAAGAGTTGAGCTCAATGGCTCAGTGTCCAGCTGGAGACCAGTAATGAGTGGTGTCCCCCAGGGATCGGTGTTGGGACCGGTCTTGTTCAACATCTTTGTTGGTGACATGGACAGTGGGATTGAGTGCGCTCTCAGCAAGTTTGCCAATGACACCAAGCTGTGTGGTTCGGTTGATATGTTGGAGGGAAGGAATGTTATCCAGAGGGACCTTGACATGCTTGTGAGGTGGGCTGATGCCAACCTGATGAAGTTTAACCATGCCAAGTGCAAGGTCCTACGCCTGGGTTGGAGCAATGCCAGGCACAGCTACAGGTTGGGCGGGGAAGAGATTGAGAGCAGCCCTGCGGGGAAGGACTTGGGGGTGTTGGTCGATGAGAAAATGAACATGAGCCGACAGTGTGCACTTGCAGCCCAGAAAGCCAACCGTATCCTGGGCTGCATCAAAAGGAGTGTGACCAGCAGGCTGAGGGAGGTGATCCTACCCCTCTACTCTGCTCTTATGAGACCTCACTTGGAGTATTGTGTGCAGTTCTGGTGTCCTCAACATAAAAAAGACATGGAACTGTTAGAATAAGTGCAGAGGAGGGCCACTAGGACGATCAGGCGACTGGAGCACCTCCTGTATTAAGATAGGCTGAGAAAGTTGGGGCTGTTCAGCCTGGAGAAGAGAAGGTTGCGTGGAGACCTCATAGCAGCCTTCCAGTATCTGAAAGGGGGCCTATAGGGATGCTGGGGAGGGACTCTTCATGAGGGACTGTAGTGAGAGGACAAGGGGTAAGGGGTTCAAACTTAAACGGGAAGTTTAGATTGGATATGAGGAAGAAATTCTTTACTGTAAAGGTGGTGAGGCCCTGGAATGGGTTGCCCACGGAAGTTGTGAATGCTTCATCCCTGGCGGCGTTCAAGGTGGGGTTGGACATAGCTTTGGATGGCATGGTTTAGTGGGAGGTGTCCCTGCCCATGGCAGGGGGGTTGGAACTCGATGATCTTGAGGTCCTTTCCAACCCTATTCTATGATTCTATGATTCTATGATTCCTTTGAAAAACAGACTGTTGGACAGAAATCACATGCAGCTTGCTCAGGTCCATAGTTTCTAAAGGAAATTTTCAAAGAAACCCTTCCGCTTCTCTATCACAACAAGAAAATTGTTTCAGTAGCAAATGCTCATGTACTTATCACCAAAACTTTCAACCTCTCAACCTAGGCCAAGCCTTTCAAAGGCAGGCTCTTAACTCAAGAGGTAATGCTTTTAGGATTACAACCTACCCACCTCAAACACTTGCAAAGGCTGATAATCTTAATTTTTGGAAGACCAAACCGAAATCCTTGCACAAGGTTATAAAGTCAGGCATGTTACAAGACAGCAAAAGACACTGAGTCCTTTTCCATTTGTTGTACCCAGACAAATTCCCAGTGCTTATTACAATAAAAAATACACATATTAACAGTCAACAGAATATACATAATTCCAAAAATTACCTTATGTTTTGAAAAGAAGAGAATAATAAAACAAACTTGTATATTGGAACAAGTTTTGAAGAATACACCCATAATACCTGATACTGAAAGGAACAGTTGCCAATGTAAATTGCCTCAAAAGCAAGATGTAAAGATACCCTTTCAAAAACCTAAGCTCAGTAAAAATGTTACAAGATATTTATTTAAACCAGATATCTTTAAATAAATATGTCCTCACTTTTCATTGTCCAGCTCCATAATGCTAATGCTTGAGAATAAGGAAGTGAATATAATTAAATATAGAAACCAACCAAAAACCAACCAAACAAAAAAGAACCCAAACAACAGATCTGGAAAAATTAATTTTTTTTTTTTTTTGTAACAGTGGAATACACATGGTGTGAACTATATTTAGATCGGCTGTGATCCCACACATCCCATTAATTTTGGCTTTCAAACACAGAAATGCTGATTGGAAAAATCTCAGCACAGTGGGGTCCTGGCCCAAGACACCAAGGTTTAGAGGAAAGAGTAACCATGCGTAAATATTCACACATATACATATAAAGCAGACAAGAAGCAATGAAATAATTCACAAAAAATTCTACAGATCCATTCTCCCCTGTTCCTCATTTGCCTCCCTGAAATGTATCTGCACTAAGATCACATACTTGTCCTTACACACGTGTGTCTAATGGGGCACAAACAAAACTTATACAATCCACTACAGGACAGACATTTGTAAGAGAAATACTAAGGTTAGTATGAATTAAATTAATGGAAGGGTGTATTTGCAGGGAAGGGGAGGAAGAAAACAATACACAGGTATGTGAGGAAGCAAGCTTTGATTTACAGGATATAGGATTAACCTTCGTAGAAAGATTTAGAGCATCCATAAATTACAGTCGGCTCCTGGCAGGAAAAAGTACCAAAGGACAGCTGTCTGAAAATTGTGCATAAATGTGAACTTTCTGAGTCTTAATGATTGGAGACCTCATTTGGAGTATTACATGCTGTTCTGGTGTCCTCAACATAAAAAGGACATGGAACTGTTGGAACAAGTCCAGAGGAGGGCCACAAGGATGATCAGGGGACTGGAGCACCTCCCGTATGAAGATAGGCTGAGAAAATTGGGGCTGTTGAGCCTGGAGAAGAGAAGGCTGCATGGAGACCTCATAGCAGCCTTCCAGTATCTGAAGGGGGAATATAGGGATGCTGGGAAAGGACACTTCATTAGGGACTGTAGTGATAGGACAATGGGTAAAGGGTTCAAACTTAAACAGGGGAAGTTCAGATTGGATAAGTAAAAGGTTCTTTACTGTAAGGGTGGTGAGGCGCTGCAACGGGTTTCCCAGGGAAGTTGTGAATGCTCCATCCCTGATGGTGTTCAAGCCCAGGTTGGACATAGCCTTGGGTGCTATGGTTTAATGTGAGGTGCCCTGCCCATGTCAGGGGGGTTGGAACTAGATGATCTTAAGATCCTTTCCAACCCTAACTATTCTATGATTCTATGATTCCATGATTGATCTGCGGGCTCTGTCCACATTACACCTCTTCCCACTTTGCACCATTTCTCACTGGACCAAAATCTTAAATTTTTATGTGATGAACTTTCCATGTAAAAAGAATAAAGCAAGTTTTTTCTGTTGTCATCTGACATTCCACAACTGTGTCCCCAGTTGCTTCTGTAGCCTGATTAGCACCATGGGCACTGAACATCCATAGCCTGGAAGACCACTGTAGAGAGAAAAGTTCTCAAAAAAAGGGAATCACAGAAACTCAGTACTGCAAGATTCTGACAGATTCAAATTCCACTGTCAAAGAGAAGTTATCACGCCCCATTCACCTGCTCTGGCATTAGAAAAGGATCTGTACTCTACTGGATGTCACTTTGTGTCTGTGTACTAAACTGGGAGTCACAGCGTAAATTTAAGTAGCCTACGCTATGTTTGTCTGTATACCAAATCAAGGTGACCTGAGAATGGGAAAACTGTGGCTATGAGACATCCTACAGACCTATCCACTTAGTTTGGTGTTTGTATATAAAAGATGACTAAAAAGTTGTTCTGAGTGATCTTAAAACCCAAAACAAACCAGAAACATCCAGACTAAATTGGTTATTATTCTCCTAAGATTTCCTGTTTGTTTCGGTAAAGTTTGCTAAATGAAGTATGTTACTGAAAGGTGTGCTTTTCATTCGTATGAACTTCAGAGGGAGTTTTTACCTGAGGAGATGACAGACGTGAGGAAAGAAGAAATAAGGAAACACCAAAAAAGCAGCTACACTGATTTTGTTTCTCTCACCCCAATTGTTTTCTGTTTTGATCTGTTGTGTCCTACAGCTTGATAAATGGTTAAACTAAGGACAGTACTTGAAATTCAAGTGTGAATGAATTGCTTCATTAGTGTTTGCAGGTTCCTTTATAGAGTAGAAGTACACAACTGAGATTTGACATAAAAGTAAACCGTGTTTAAGGTACACTGAAAAACATCAACATTTCAAGTGTAATCTTGCAAACTAATACAAGTCAGGTGAAACATGTTATCTGTTTCTGGCTGTCAAAACAAGGCACTTGGAGGAGTTGTGCTCTGGATTCAAGGAAAGTAATGCTACTTTTACGGCTGAAGTTCTGCAATTGGCCCTAAGTTACAGGTGAGGGCACTATAAGCAAAAATAAAACCTTAGGACAGGCTAAATGCAGAGACATTTGAAGTGAAATATATTTAAAAGGTACAACAAAAAAATGTGCCAAATGATGCTTCAAATCACAGAACAGTAACTCCCAAGCTAAAAAGCTTTTTATTTTTGGCATATAAGCACCATTATTTAGAGAATAATTGAAGTTTTACCCTAGAAAATGTATCTTACATACACATGCTTATAGACATTTGAAGAAAATTGTCTAAAAATAAAATTAATATAATCAAATAGGATTACATGCAAAAAGTTAAATCTGCTGCCTAGTGCACTTGAATCAGGGAACAGTCTGAGTTATAACTATATAGCAAGAGGAATGAAAATACTAGTTCAGAATTTTTCCTCTCTGATTATCAAACCCCACTTGATAATGTTACAGGAGACCTGATATACTAAGGTAGCTCCAATTTTTCTAAGTAAATGCAACTGTAGATCATTTCTGTACTTGTTTTCAAGTAGGTTTTTGACATAATAAAGTACATCATTCACTCAGAATTATTTGAAATTTAAATAGTAGTTATTTCTTTTCTAAATTGTTCAATATTACTTAAAAAATTAAAAATTAGTATGCCCTTTGTCTTAATTTTATTTGACTAGTTTGAAAAGTATTTTGAAAGACAACAACCTTGATTTTTCCATAAAATACATTATTTCAGCTCAAGATAACTGACTTGAGCAGGGAAAAAGGCCATGTATAGTCACTGGTGTAAATAAGATGATTTTAAAGCACATGCAGCACCAAACTGATTCTCTGACAGATGGTAAAATAATTTTTCTATTTAGTTGCCTCACCACATAATTAAAAATTCCAGCAAAAACTGGATAAGGTCTTTAATTAAAGATTTTGAACAGAGTTTGGGCCCCGACTTCATAATAATTTTTGCAGTCTAAGATATAGAATAACTGAAATCTAATTCATTTTTCTAGAATGAAAAATGTTAGGAAAAAAAAATGCAACTGCATTTTTTGAAAACTGGTATTAGACCACTGAGGATGCTGGCCTGGTGCGTGCAAAAGAGTGCAGTCTTATACTTGGATTCCTCTGACTAAACCTCTTAAAAAAACCAAAGGATCAACCCTTCCAAGAATATGAAGGAAGGAAAAAGAAAGGAAAAAAGGAAACAAACAAACAAAATAAAACACAACCACCAAACTATGGTCTCTGGGATTTTGAAACTCATAACAATTCCAACAGTTTTCAACCTTGATCTATTACTGCATCACACCAATCAACTACATTCATACAATCATAGAATCAATTAGGTTAGAAAAGGCTTTTAAGACCATCAAGTATAACCATTATCCCAGGACTGCCAAGACCATCACTAAACCATGTCATTAAGTGCCTCATCTACACAGTTTTGAACACTTCAAGGGATGGTGATTCCATCACTACCCTGGGCAGCCTGCTCCAATCAATGCTTGACTACCCTTTTTGATAAAGAAATTTTTCATAATATCCAGTCTAGCCTTCTCCTGCTACAGTTTGAGGCTGTTACTTCTTATCCTATCACTTGTTACTTGGGAGAAGAGACCAGACACTTTAATGAAACTATGTAAGTGGAAAATGCTGTACTGAATAACATGCAGAGAAGACAAATGAAAATATTTGACTCAGTTACCAGAAGTCTGTCATCCTTCATGAAGCACTAGACATTAGGTCCAAAACCTAAGCTATTAAAATTTTCAACTAATCCACTGTCTGCAGGCTTGTTGACACTGGGCTACAAAATGCCTAAATGTTTGGATCTTGTCTCGCGTGTAAACCCATAGAATGCAAATATAAACAAAATCAGCTTGGCAGATGGATCCATGGTGGGACTCACTTCTGAAACCTGAGACTATTAGGTTGATTTTTCCATGGATCTTTAAGTAGCCTAAACACAAACGTTAAAGTCAAAATCTAGTAGCTCAAGGTCATCTAGTAGTAGGACCAAAACAATACACTTGGTGAAAACTATTTTGCTCAATGTCTTCTTTATTCATAGCAGCACTAGAAGACCTGTCTAATGCCAGGACAGTTTCCAGGATCCTCAGACAGGGAGAAAGTTGCCTGTAAAGCACATGGTGAGAAACCAGGACCATGATGATGATGGAGTTGCTTACCCCCAGAACATTGCAAGAAAACTAATGTTTGCCAAAAATCTCCTCAAAGGTCAAAAACTGACTTCCTCTCACCTAAAAGCAGACAGACTGCACATCTTTGAGAAAGGTGAAGGTCCATTTTTAATTAACTCGTATTCACTATCAGAGGCAATTCACCTTTGAAGTCCCACAACCCTACTGCAAGTACAATGCCTCAGAATCATCCCCAGTGGATTTAGGCCTCAGGTCTGCACATGTGAACTTAAACTGTTTAAACTGCGGTTGGCAGAGTTCAGTCCAGCTCCTCTGAAGAGAAAACCTTAGGTGGATTTTGGGTCGCTGGAAGAAGTGGAGCTGGAAGAAGCTCTTCCAGCATGGGTCCTATACACTGAAGCTCTGGTGCAGGACATGCTGCCATCCCACCTGCCCCTAACCCTGAGCTTGCTACCAGGTTTCCTCAACCTCTTGACAAGAAAATGCTTCCTGATACACACTGAAACAAAATGTGAGCTATTTGGGGTAAGAAAAGTGCCCCTATAGAATTAAAGTCTCCTCAATGTTAGGTGAAAGATGAGAAGAGCTTCTTTGGACTACAAATTGGACCTGGCTTTCAAGGAAGTGTCATTCCTAATGACAGAGTTCTCTCTATGCATTGCTCCTCAGTGAACAATGTACTTTTTTTGACATTTTGAAAGCATAAGTACATATAATGAGCTTGATGACACAAGTATAAAACAATGTCACAGTGAGGCAAAAACAAGTTTTCTTTGAAATCAATGCAGCCAGGTAATTACCCCACATTTCATGTTTTGAGAGAAAATGAGCCCTAATTTCCTACACAAATATTTTAGGTTAAACCTCTAACACTTTTAGCAAGATTTTGATGATGCTAAGTTAAAAGTTTGAACTGCTACAATCACAGTGGGACTACAAAAAAATCCCTGAACAACAAAGCAATGCTTAATTCATTTTTTTTTTTAATAATAAAAAGCAGGGACTAAAAAAAACAGAAAACCACAAGCTGACACAGGAAGTTCAATATTTAACAAAAAAGTATATTTTCTTTCATACTTGTTTTGCAGTAGAAACATCTCAGTATGAATGTAGACATTCATCTGATCTATATTTCTTCCACAATTTTTTTTTTAATAAAATCAAGTAATTTTTACTGAATCTTC
Source organism: Amazona ochrocephala (assembly GCA_039720435.1). NCBI lineage: Eukaryota > Metazoa > Chordata > Aves > Psittaciformes > Psittacidae > Amazona > Amazona ochrocephala. The sequence goes on from CM077877.1 coordinate 58,404,048, forward strand.
CTTGCAAATGAAGATTAAACAGTGGCATTTATCAAACAAATGCTGGGAACAATGTCTGATAGAATACCGCCTAAATTAAAATATCTATAAAAATTATTTCAGTGGCACCTTTCGGTATTATTTAAGAGTCTAAGTTCCCAGGAAAAAAAGAAAAAAAAAGAAAAAAAATAGGATTACTATCCCACCTTCCCTCTCCCTCCACCTCTCTTGTTGCCACTAAAGGATCCAAGAACCCCAAAACTATTATTGATGCAAATATCCTGAGTATCAAACACTTTTCTAAGGCTGTCGTGGTTTAAGCTTCTATAAACCCATACAGGCGCTCTCTCACTCACTCCCCACTCTTTCTTCCCTCCGCTGCTGGAGGGATGGGAAGGAGAATCGAAAGAATGCAACTCCCACAGGTTGAGATAAGAACAGTTTAGTAACTAAGGTATAACACAAATCACTACTGCTACCACCAATAATAATAATGACAAGGCAGATGCAAGGAAAAGGAGAATACAATAGCTCACCATCAAATATCAAGCCCGACCACGCAGTACACCCCCACCAGTACCCCCCACCTTGCACCCTCACCACCCTTCCAGGTCTCTGCTCTCCGTCCCTACATCCTGGACATGACGTGCTGTGGTATGGAATAATCTCTTTGGTTAGTCTGGGTCAGGTGCCCTGTCTCTCCTTCCCCCCAGCTTCCCCTCCTCCCTAGCAGAGCATGAGGCTCACAAAGTCCTTGGCCAGCCTAAACATCACCAAGTAGTAACTGAAAACACTGGTGTTATCAGCGCTGTTCCCAGGCCCAAAATCAAAACCACAGCACTGCACCAGCTACCAAGGAGGAGAAAAAATGACTGCTACTGCTGAACCCAGGACAAAGGCCCTGAAATATATCCGCATATTCCAATCATTCATCTTCTAGCTTTATTTACTCCAAAGTATAAAAGTGTGGGTTTAAAGTAATAATTTTTAATAGCGCAATTCAACTGTGGCAATTTGTGGGGGATGAAACGTCATTTTAATTGCTATTTTAATCATGTGCACAGCACTAAAAAGAATGTAATTTAAATCATGCATACAACACCAAACAAAAAGTCAGTTTCCATCAGATCAGAACTAAAGAAACTCCTTCCAAGTAGATTCACAAATAAGAAGTCCCAGACATTTGATACCAAGCTCTGTGACAAGGCATTTATTTTATGAGGGACACAGAAACACCAACAGTGGGGAAGTAACATAAACACTTGGGGCTCTCCAGCAATGCTCTGCTGATGTCAACTGCAACAGGAGGAGAACCTCCAGGCAGAAAAATGACTCTGCCTCAGCCAAGACACCTTTTTGGAGGCTATGAGCACACAGAATGAAGTAATTCGCCTAACAGATGCCACTGATTATGACAGATGCTGAAATACTTCAGGTGAGACATCTTCTTTACTTCAAAGCTTCATGCAGGTTTGAATCAGCAGCAGTGTTTTCCTAATACTAGCACAGATTCACTACCATTGATCAAAAAGAAAAATACCATTGTCATGTTCTAGAACCCATTTTCAAATGTTTCCTTATATTTTGTTTGATTCAGCCAGATTTACTTTATTAAATTTGTTTGTGTTTGCAGGCCTGCATGAGAAATAAAGCAGAATTAATTTGTTGTGTCTGACAGTGAAGTAACCTGCACATGTAAGGAAAGAATAGCTCTTTTAATAACTAAAGCATTATATTGGCAAGCCTAAGTATGCATATCACAAACCAAGTACCTATGAAAATTAATATCTGGAAAAAAAGTTTGATTTTTGGGCTAAAACCAGTGTACGCTGACACATTTCTACATCATGTAAAGGCATTTAGTAAATGGTGAAAGTAACAATGCAGCTTATCTGTCATAATTTTTAAGCATCTAAAATAGTTTATTTTCCTTCGTTCCTCTGGATTTTGCTCTTGCCATAGCTGGAAAAGTAATTTATATCTTCATCTATTTATGGAACCACAGAAAATGAGGTAATTATTGTCATAATGAAGACAAATAAAAGAGTTAAGTAACAAAATAATTAAAAGCAAAATTTTTGAAGGCCACATCTCAAATAATGAGAAGTAAAAAAGCTAGAATAAGTTTGTTTAATATTATCACACATTTTAAAAGGTGTGCATGTGAGTGCACACTGCAGAGAGACCACGAATCTTTCCTTCAGGACAACTATGTGTTATGATTATTTATATGCTAACACAATTATAATAGTCAGATAGCACATTCTCTCAACATGTGATGCTGATATTCTACAGATGCAAAATGATTAGTAAATTTAATGCATACAATCCTATAAAGAAGGATAGAGGTTGTTTCTTAGACTACCTAATATAACAAATTAAATGAAACTGAATATTGACAGGCTCTAAATGGATTAAATTTCTTACACTGAAAGAAAAAGAATAAGACACATCCAAGAAGACACAAATTTTTGGGTACTGGGTGAAAAAGCTTCACTCCAATATTCTTTGGTGATTTTATACTGAAATTTACATTCCCACTTTAACATGATGCTGTTCTTAAGAAGCGATGTCAGTTTTAGAATATGCCTGAAGAACAGAATGAAGCATGGTGGTAAAACAATTTATGAAATGATGCATAAATAGCCTGAACAGTTTCCCTCTGGGACTTGAAACACATACTGGCTTCTATCCAGACACCAAAATGTAATTAAGTATGATTTCTTATGTATATTAATGGATCTGAGGAAGAAGTTCTATACTGTGAGGGTGGTGGGGCCCTGGAATGGGTTATTCACATCTGAATACTTTGCTTGCTTGAACTGCTTGGCCCCAATCTAGAAAATATTTTAAGTGAAAAATCAAATTAGAGTACCTTTTTCTGGAGGAAATCAGCTTCTGTCTCCTTTTCTACAGATCACAGAATCACAGAATCACAGAATAGTAAGGGCTGGAAAGGACCTCAAGATCATCGAGTTCCAACCCCCCCGCCATGGGCAGGGACACCTCCCACTAAACCATGCCATCCAAGGCTATGTCCAACCCCACCTTGAACGCCGCCAGGGATGAAGCATTCACAACTTCCCTGGGCAACCCATTCCAGAGCAATTAGTAGTTTAAGACATTGGATTAGTGTTAGACCATTAATCTAAATATTTAAAATAGTGGCAGATGGTGTCAATACAACGCACAGTGTGATCCTGCAGGAAGGAGAGCCCAGCTATGGGAGCAACACCGGTGTTCCATATGTTCAGGTTGGTGCTGAACACTTAGAAGAGAAAATTATTTGGTCCCAAGAGCAACAGAATTGCCACAACTCCTACATGAACCAGCAAGTTGTCAAACTAGTTCAAGAACCATCCAGTGCCAAACCTGTACATTTTGAGGCATTTTTCAGGACACTGTTTTCAAATATGCAGAAAAATGGCTCCACTGAGCCAAGAGAAGCTGCATTAGTCTCTCATTTGTAAAGGTGAGAAATCTCTCACCCTGAAGCTCCTGCCAGATTGCCCTTAACCTTTTCTGTGTTGATTTAGTAAGTCGAAATTCTTGGTTAAAGTAGTGGTATCTGATTATTACTTCTAGCAAAAGAAGAATAAGAGAAGCATTCTCCACCTTCGCCTCCTTTTCACTATTCTATGTAAATATGCTGGTTTGTAAATGTTCCGCAGATTTCAGTATGTGTCCTGGGTTAAGCAGCAGCAGTCATTTTTCTCCTTCTTGGTAGCTGGTGCAGCACTGCGCTTTTGATTTTGGGCCTGGGAACAGAGCTGATAACACCAGTGTTTTCAGTCACTGCTTGGTAATGTTCTGGTCTGACCAAGGACTTTCTGAGTTTCATGCTCTGACAGAGAGGAAGGGAAGCTGGGAGGAAGCAGAGAGAGGACACCTGACCCAAACTGAGCAAAGAGATTATTCCATACCACAGCACGTCATGTCCAGGATGTGAAAACGGAGGGCAGAGACCTGGAGTGGTTGGGGGGGCGCACTGCTTGGTCAGACAGGGGATTGGTGGTGAGCGATTGTATTCTTTCCTTGTATTTGCCTTGTCATTATTATTATTGGTGGTAGCAGTAGTGATTTGTGTTATACCTTAGTTACTAAACTGTTCTTATCTCAACTTGTGGGAGTTGCATTCTTTTGATTCTCCTCCCCATCCCCCTGGGACTGGGGGAAGAAAAAGGGGGAAGTGAGTGAAAGAGCGACTGCGTGAGTTATAGAGGCTTAAACCACGACAGTATGGGTCAAACAATTTTTACAAGACATAAAGTAAAATCACAACCTCCACAGCACAGCCCTCCAACAGCAAAAGTGTTATCTTTTGTCGCATGGCTAATAAACACATTCTTACTGCTTCTTTTATTAAAAAAAGCTACTTTCATTAAAATAGGTTTGCTTTAGCATTCCTATCTGCCACAAACTCTTCCCTCTTTTAAGGCTTCATTTGGCTCACTTTATCATAGAATCATATAATCATAAAATCTGCTAGTTTGGAAAAGACGTTTAAGATCATCAAGGCCAACCTTTACTCCAGGACTGCCAAATCCACCACTAAACCATGTCACTGGGGGCCTCATCTACATGTCTTTTTAAATACCTCCAGGGATGGTGATCCCACCACTTTCCTGGGAAGCCTGTTCCAATACCTTATTACCCTTTCAATTAAGCAATCTTTCTTATTATTCAATCTAAACCTCCCCTCACTCAGCCTGAGGCTGTCGCCTCTTGTCCTATTGCTTGTTACTTGGGAGAAGAGACTGACCCTCACCTCACTGCAATCTCCTTTCAGGTACTTGTAGGGAACAATAAGGCCCCCCCTGAGCCTTCTCTTCTCCAGACTGAACAACCCCAGTTCCCTCAGCCATTCCTCATCACACTTGTGCTCCAGACCCTTTACCAGCTCTGCTGCCCTTCTTTGGACCTGCTCCAGCACCTCGATATCACTCTTGTAATGAAGAGACCAGAACTGAACACACTACTCAAGATGCACACTTACAAATGTCAAGTACAGGCGGGTAATCACTTCCCCAGTCCTGGTGGCCACATTATTTCTGATACAAGCCAGGATGCTGTTGACCTTCTTGGCTGCCAGGGCACAAGCTGGCTCATGTTCAGCAGCCGTCAATCAGCACCCCCAGGTCCTTTTCCACTGAGCAGTTTTCTAGCCACCCTTCCACAAGCAGATGTATCCTCTATCATTGCCTGGGGCTGTTGTGACTCAAGTGCAGGACCTGTCTCTTTGTCTTGTTGAATCTTGTACCATTGGCCACAGCCCATCGATCCAGCCTGTCCAGATCCCTCTGCTGAGCCTTCTTATCTTTCAGCAGATCAACACACCCACCCAACATGTTGTTGTCAGCAGATTTACAGAGGGGGCATTCAATGGCCTCATCTGCATTACCAGTGAATATATTAAACAACACTGGCCTTAAGACTGAGCCCTGAGGGACACCATTAGTGACCGGTTGCCAACTAGATGTAGTGCCATTTACCACCATTCTTTGGGCTCGGCTATCCCGCCAGTTTCCAGCCCAGGGAAGAATCCACCTATCCAGGCCATGAGCAGTCAATTTATCCAGGAGAACCCTGTGGGAGACAGTGGCAAATGCTTTACATAAGTCCAAATAGACAACGTCCTTTCCCACATCAGCCAGGTGGGTCACCATATTGTAGGAGGCCAGGCTGGTCAAGCAGCACCTGCCTTTCATGAACCCATACTGACTGGGCCTGATTCCCTCTTTTTCCTGCACATGCTTTATGATCTTATTTAGGATCATCTGCCCCAGGACCTTCCCCAGCACTGAGATCAAGCCGACAGGCCTGTAGTTTCCAGGGTCTCCCTTCCTGCCCTTTTTGTTGACAAGTGTCATGTTGGCCAACCTCTGATCCCAGGGACTTGCCCACTAGACCAGGACTTCTGGTAGATGATGGAGAGTCGCTTAGCAAGCTCCTCTGCCAGCTGCTTCAGCACTTTTGGGTATGACCCATCCGGCCCCATAGACTGGTGTATGCCTAAGTGAAGCAGGACCATTTCTTCCTGAATGGCAGAAATGTTCTTCATTTATGTTGACTAAAACCAGATTGGAGACCTTTTAATTTCCGTGACGTTTCCATGATACTCCCTCTGTGTTTTAACTAACACAGTGGGAGGTCAGTCACTGGCTGAGGACATTCAGGAACAGTTTACACTGGCACCAATATTAATTTTGTCATTTGTCATATCCTGCTATAAATGCCTAAACGGTGCTTACAAATCCTCTGGACTGTTATGCTCTGTTCAGTTTTACAGATATGCTTGAAGAATGGAGAAAGGAAAGGGAATAAGTTCCAGGATTTGCTCAAGAATAAAAATAAATACAGCTGATAAGGGTATTAGGTAAAAAGAAATGCACCTAATTGTCAAGAAATGCTTGTAACAAAGTTTTAAGCAGAATATAGGAAAATCACATCCATTTCAAAAAAGAAAAATAATCCAAATTTTTGGGTTTTTTTTTGCCATTCAGATATCTAAACAACACAGTCTAATTTTATTTATTTACTTGTTTGAAAATGCTTAGCATCCTGCAACTATGGTAACAATTTGCCTTGCTGAGTGCATCTTTGCTAATATCCCCTTGCTGTAGTAATGCTTCCATCACCATCTGGCAGTGACAATTTTCTTGCTTGAGTGAAAAATCCTCCGAAGTATAAAAATCAGGCCATTTATTTTTAGAGTTCTGACTACACCAACTCCTATTGACTTGAAGAGTCCCAGCTAGAACCTCTGTAAATTCAGTGACATGATTTTGATATCTTAATGAAGGGGATAAGCAGAAGTATAAAAATTTGAGTTACAAAGTTAAACAATTGTTGCTTTTGATAGACTCACAGAATGGTTTGGGTTGGAAAAGACCTGAAAGATCATCTAGTTTCAACCACCCTGCCACAGGCAGGAAGACTTTTGCTCAAAGCTCCACCTAACCCAGCCTTGAACACTTCCAGGTCTGGGGTATCCACAGCTGCTCTGAGTAACCTGCTCTAATGTCTCACCACCCTTATAGTGAAGGCTTTTTCCTAATATCAAACCTAAATCATACCCTCTGCCACCTCTCCCACAGACAGCATGACACAGGGCAGTATGTGTGCGCCTTGCCAATGCTGGGCAGATCTATCATGACTGCTACCAGTCTTCAGAGGAAGAGGGTACTTATGAGGGGACTGAGAAAAAGAAATAACCCAGCACCCACAAGCCTGTGAAGCAGCTCCTTGAATGACCTCTCTGCTTGAAGGGTAAGTGTAGTCAGAGCTCCTATAAGGGTAGGACTGCTGGCACAAGAAATACTTGGCTATCCTAACATGACACCAGTGGTTTGACCACTGGCCACAGGAGCAGATTAATGACTTGCTACTGCATAATATCCCACTTCACCAACAATACCTGTATGAGCACTGTTGCATAGCAAATCGCCTACAGTTGCATTTGCAGGTTCTCACAACCTTGAAATACGTATTGTAGTCAAGCTTTTATACTGCAGAAAACTTGGAATGACACCTGCCATGGAAGTGCTTTAGTTGATACAGAAAGTTTGTTTTCCAAACTTTTTCAAGGAATGATGTTTTCAAAGCCACATACTCCTTTGCTTCACAGAAGATCAGTGGTATTAGCAGATGGCAAAACAAACTCTGTTATTAATAAGACAGGTTCCAAGAGTATTGCATGAAGACTGGGAAACCTTCAGTTTCCATGGTAAATCACTTGACTCTAATACACTTAATAAACACGTTTAACATTCCATACTCAGTGGGTCAAATAGAAATAATGTAATCATAGTTATTAGGTCAAACAAATAAGGTAAGAACACAGAAGAATAACAAAATACCAAGTATGTATTGAAAATTAGCCAGGTTGGATAGAAATAGAAACAAGAGTCCTTTCAATAATAGACTTCCATCCTGTCTATGTTTTGGCATTTCAGTAACTCTTCTAAATTCTGCTCTAAAGCGGAAAACAATATAATTGCATCACAGGTACAAAATAAGAATTATTTTTCAGTTAGAAATAATATAAGTGCTACTAAACATTAAACTCTTTTGGCCATGGTTCTATTTTGCATATCTGGTTATTACAAGTCAATTGATTCATAAGTTATTTATGTATAAGATTTTTTTTTTTTTCAAAATCACATAAAACCAGCCTAATAATCCCTCTGGTTTTAGGGCGAATACTGGTAACCACCAAATCGATGATAGAGTTAGGATAAATTTTATATGTATTTATTTATGTCTTTGGTGCACATGAAGAGTGTAGATCAGATATAAACGAGACCACTTGTTTTGCAGATCACTCATCCGAGCATGTGCCACTGCTGATTTTTCCCTTCCTAGATCCAGAGCATAAGACTAGAGATTGATGTTCTTCTTTGCGCAGCAAGCATGTAAGACTGGCTCTTTCATATCCAGAAATTTGCTTTCTATGTGTGTTCATATACAGACAAATATCTTCCTCAGAGTGATTTTCTTCTTTCCCCCAAAGTGGATATTTTCAACGAAGAAAAGGAATTGACAGGAGCAGCTTAGGCTGGCATTTGGAAACAGTGGAGAGAGCAACACGTAGCTTCACAAGAATGATATTGATGGAAGAAGTGTATTGGTGGTCACAATGCAAGAGCAGAAAAACTTCAATAACTTTCATTTCTAGGACAATCCTGTAGGGTTTGAATGTTTTGTAGAACAGATTTGTTTTAAACAGAGAATACTTAACATGAACACTTGAGAAAGAATATGAAAAACATAACCCAAATACTGAGTGCAGCATCAAATAAGACAAATTTCTCAGTGAGGACACACTGGCATGTTTGTTAACAGCGCTTCCTAGGAAGCTTTCTTAAAAAGGAAAAGCCATGGTGCCGGAGTCCTGAACCCCAGCATTATGGTTTGACAGAGTTTCGGGTTAGGGTTCAAAGAGCAACAAAGCCTACAGAACCAAAGACATTGCTGATGAAATATCCATACCAAGACTAATATGGCACTGAACAAAAGTGGTTCCTAGGAATCTTTCTAAAAAGGAACAACCATGATGCTGGAGTAGTGAGCCCCAGTATTATGGTTTGACAGAGTTTAGGGTTAGGGTTAGGGTTAGGGTTCAAAGAGCCAGAAAGCCTACAGGTGCAGACACATTGCAGCTGAAATAGCCAGACCAAGATGAGTTCGGCACTGTACAAACAGTGGTTCCTAGGAAACTTTTTGAAAATGAAAAGCCATGGTGCTGGAGTCATGAGCCTCAGTATTATGGTTTGACAGAGTTTAGGGTTAGGGTTAGGGTTCAAAGAGCAACAAAGCCTACAGGCCCAGAGACATTGCAGCTGAAATTTGGACACCAAGACGAGTACGGCACTGTACAAACAGTGGTAAATTTGAATCTTTCTAACAAGGAACAACCATGGTGCTGGAGTCGTGACCTTCAGTATTACGGTTTGACACAGTTTAGGGTTAGAGTTAGGGTTCAAAGAACCACAAAGCCTACAGGCACAGACACATTGCAGCTGAAATAGCCAGACCAAGACTAATACGGCACTGAACAAAAGTGGTTCCTAGGAATCTTTCTAAAAAGGAACAACTATGATGCTGGAGTCGTGAGCCCCAGTATTATGGTTTGACAGAGTTTAGGGTTAGGGTTCAAAGAGCAACAAAGCCTACAGATGAAAGACATTGCTGACGAAATATCCATACCAAGACTAATATGGCACTGAACAAAAGTGGTTCCTGGGAATCTTTCTAAAAAGGAACAACCATGATGCTGAAGTAGTGAGCCCCAGTATTATGGTTTGACAGAGTTTAGGGTTAGGGTTAGGGTTCAAAGAGCCACAAAGCCTACAGGCACAGACACATTGCAGCTGAAATATCTAGACCAAGAGGAGTTTGGCACTGTACAAATGGTGGCTCCTAGGAAACATTCTGAAAATAAAAAGCCATGGTGCCGGAGTCATGAGCATCGCCATTACGGTTTGACAGAGTTTAGGGTTAGGGTTAGGGCTCAAAGAGGCACAAAGCCTACAGGTGCAGACACATTGCTTACAAAATATCCATACCAAGACTAATATGGCACTGAACAAAAGTGGTTCCTAGGAATCTTTCTATAAAGGAACAACCATGATGCTGGAGTAGCGAGCCCCAGTATTATGGTTTGACAGAGTTTAGGGTTAGGGTTAGGGTTCAAAGAGCCACAACGCCTACAGGTGCAGACACATTGCAACTGAAATAGCCAGACCAAGACGAGTTTGGCACTGTACAAACAGTGGTTCCTAGGAAACTTTCTGAAAATGAAAAGCCATGGTGCTGGAGTCATGAGCCTCAGTATTATGGTATAATACTAAATATCTGGTTATCTTTGATGATTCAACATCTCTCAGACTTGGGTTACCCATATACCTCCCAAACAGCAATTTTGCAAAGTCTGTTTTTTTTTATTACTGCAAGCTTTCCTTCCTTCACAATGGACTATTTTCTGTTTCTTTTATACTTACTGAATAAATATGCTTCAAATTTATTAAATATGAATTGGGAATTTTTTTTTCATGAAAGGACTGAGGTGAACATTCTTTATTGAATGCCTAGTTTTATTTTGTTAAAGCATGTTAGCATTTGTAATAAAACTTTGGAAAGGTTAGATGGTCTCCAAGGAAGACCATTATCAATTTCCTGACCATAAAATACAATGAGAGTGTAGAGTTCCTTAGGCAAATGGCTAAAGCTCAATGTTTTCTTCTTTATAAGATAAAAAATATCTTACTTTTATTCAGATCATAATCCTGTCTTTGTGTTATAAACTATTATAAAGTGCATAGTTCTTTTTACTGGGTAAAAAGTGATCCATTAAAAAATAGAAACATTGCTTCTTCAAGCCTCCTTGATAGAGAAAGTTTAAGGCACATAGCTACAATGCAGAAGAAATTCTTAAAAAGTCACATGAACAAATCCAGAACTCTCAGAGCTACAGATTTCTTGACCTGAGATGTTAAAGTAAGAATATACCACTCCCCAGCCATGAGCATGGTGGTAAGACAGGTATCTAGCTCTACTCAGGTGGCTGGAAAGGATCAGATGGTTGGTGCCAGTCTCTCTACTGAGCCCAAGTAGATAGCCCATAGCCATTACTCATATGTTAGCAAGGCTATTGGAAGGTGGGCTGAATCTACACCTTGCTTGTTACTCATCTCTAGTGATACTGTAAAGATCAGATATAGATTTACAAAAGTCAGCAGTACTGTAACATGAAAGAAGCAATGGCATGAAGACATGGGTGTTTTGGGTTTTTTTTGAGTACCATTAGAGTGGAATTTATTTGGTAAATTGAAAGAATCATAGAATGATTGGAGTATCATTGCAAGGCACTACAGGTTTGCCTCACCTCAGCCTCAGGAAAGATACTATTTTGGTAATTTTCCTTACTAGATGCGTAAGAAAGCTGCTGCTTCTCTTTGGCTGATGTCTATTTTGTATGAACATCAAGCCCATGAATAACAATTTTCTCCAGTACCTCCAGAATCCCATCTCAGTGTTCAACAAGAGAAATCTGCTCTCCTACAGTTGCTAATGAGAATTATAAATAGCTCGGAACAGGTAGAAAAAACAATTGACAACTACATTTATAAACTTGCTGTAATAATCATAGGCTAAAAGACCAAAGCCACAGGACTCCAGAAATTATCTTGAAGGCAAGAATCTTTATATTCGTGGTAAAATAAGCACAACATATTTGGCATAAAACAAAAAAACTATAAGGTATGGGCAAAAAAAAAAAAAAAAAAAGCCAGACGAAGGTATACCTCAGCAACAAAATAAACAGGTATGAACATAGGACTATAATTAATCTGATTCATTATACCTGAATAGCAAATTTCAGCTACAGAAACAATTCAAGCCATGCCCTCTTTCTAATTTACATTGTAAAAATTCAGTATCAGTGAAGAACCAGAACATTATTTTTGAAAATAAATGAAACTTCGTGCTCTAAGGATCCATTCTCGAAATTTGCCCTTCAGTATTTTTAAGTAAGTGTTGTATTTCATTATTTATAACAAGGAATTTCAAAAATCTAGCAAATTGCAGAAATTACACCCACACACCTGCTACTTAAGTATCTACTTATGTCCATAGGAAAGCTTTGCTTAAAAAGGTTTGTTGTATTCTTAGCAAATTGCTGTATCTACTTCATCACATTAGGAGGGTTGTTGCAAATTTTGTTTGCAGGAAACACAGAAAATACAAGACTGACATGCTGCAACATATCTTTTACGTTTGCAATTTAGCCAAAACAGATACCTGGGTGTTTGTGCTAACCAGGATTTCTAGATAATGAGGATTTTCCATGAGACCCAAGGTGCCACTATTCCTCTCCACTCCAACTGGTAAAAGGGGTCACTAATCCACACCCATTCCCATTAAGATATCTTTCAACCACAGTACCAAGACAGAGATAGTATGTACCAGTATAGCCCACAGGTGGTGGCCACTCTACTATAGGCCAAGAATAAATCTTGAAATTGAAATGGACAACCTTCTAGGCTGCATAGGGAGAAGGCAGCCATCATATCCATAGGTTTTGTGATGGTTATGTAGGCAAATCACGAGCACATTGAGAGAAAAATGAAAGAACCCCCCAGCTCAAGCAAAATTTAATCCTTCTGAAACTTTTAAAGTGCCATTTTTCTTCACATCTTAGTAACCCATGCACATTTTGTCAGACATGTCTACACAATAAAATTATCATGAAAGTTAATAGCAATGTTATGAATCTCAGAATAAAAGCAATTAATTTTTTTTTTTTTTCCAAAATGCCAACAGCACAAAACTGCTACATCTTAATGAGTTCTCTATTATCATACTTCACATTTTCCCACAACATGCAGTCATTATTTAAAGAAAATGCACTTTGGGGACTCATTTTACAGTATGATGGAGTAGTTTTGCTCCATGTTGACAATGTGAATTTAGATTTTGCTCTAGTCTGGGAAGAATCTCTCCATTAAAAGGCTGAACTTCCTTTTAAATGGGCCAAGCACAAACAGATCATCCAAAACCCCTTTGTTTTTAGTTTCACAATAGAAAGAAAAGAATTATCCTGACCGTAGACATTGTGTCAGTCCCTAAAAAAAGATCATATTTTAATGAGAATCAAACAGATAATGTTTATTCTACCTTTTGCATTTACTTTCTTGACACATGATCTCTGCAGATCAGTTAATGTAAAGGATCTTATCCGTAATCCACTATTACCAAAATGAGTGCATATTAGGTATTCTGTTAAGGATTTAATGGGTTTTGTTCTTGTTTTCAACTGAAATGAAAAAGCTTTCCGATCATCATGGCAGATACAAATGTTTTATAGTTACCACAGCTACTCGGAACTTGAAAATATTACTTTTCTTATGCTGTAGATGTACTATGCTGATCTTAGGGGTGTCATAGAAACTAGGAATGATTCACTGGGCAGACATGTTCGCTCTCAGTCAATAGTGAAACAACAACCCAGAACAACACTAAGAAAATCTGGTCTCATGAAGATGGTATCATCTTCCTTGAAACAAGTTTTGGACACATCATTTGATTTTTTCTATTCCTCTTCCTAACTGAATTCAATACAGCATTTTATTCATGACCTTTGTGCTACAGCTATGATGCTTTATATATCTGCCTGATAAACACTGCCAAATTGTACCATTTTTAACAAGAATGATGAAGTGTGAGCCCTATGACAGAAAAAAAAAAAAAAAACAAACCCAAACCAAATGACATCTTTTGAATAACTTCTGTGCTTGTGAGTGAAATGTTCAAACACTACACAATACAGTACTTTTTAAAGTGCTGTCCTATCCTTAGAAATAATATAACTCCTCTGCCTAACAGCAATCTTCCCCTTCATTTTATGAGGAAAAATCCTTCTAACCTCCAGAAAATCTGTCTTGTGCACTGCTGAGTACTATCTCCCTGCGCCACTCAAGCTAATTAAGATTCTACAACTAGAATTTAAGTTTACAGTATTTTGATGAAACTTGACCCAGAAAATGAGGCAGCTAGCTATCAGCTCTATAGTATAAGCTTTTCAAAAAGATAGCGCACTCTATGCATGTAGTCCATTTTATTTTAAATAGGAAGATGATTACCCTTTCCTCATCACATCTGTTTCCTCCAAAATCCCACATACAATAGCCTGTTAAATATTTTAAAAGATAATGGATGACTAGAGGACTTCAAATGGCGCAATGGGATATAGAACCCTCTCAGTTTAAGTTCAGTCGCATTGTGACCAAGAGTGAGCACAATTTGACCCACTGCCTATGTGTCTCAGATGATATTTAATTCCTATTCTTTCTTCAAGTGGCTAAGGCAATTAACCCACAAAAATCTGGAAGATGTGATTTTATGAAAAGCAGGAAATAGTGCAAGGCATCATCCTATGACTGAGTACATTCTGTGTTAAGACTGGTAAGTAGGGAGAGACAAAGGAGAAAGGGAAAATTACATACCACTATTTGTGTTTGTTGTAGTCCTCCCTCTTCTTCCACCCTACAAAACAAGATCCCATACAGCAAGCGTTATCTACCTACTAGGAAGCAGGAGGTAAAAAGACTGTCAATCACAGGGGTATCACATACAGTAAACTTCCACCCTTTCTCCCCCTTGTAGTCATTTAAAAAAAAATAGGAAAAATTTTGTAGAATTAGGAAATATAATATAATGGAAAAAGTCAATATAATAAAAAAAAGAGAGGGAGGAAGATAGGATGGCAGAAAACAAGACTATGACAAATACAATTACTAATGTGTATATATATGTGATTTTACAGTTTTGTATGTCCTGTCTCCTCCCATCCCTAAAAAACAAGATTCCATACAACAAGCAGCAGTGGTAAGAAATGAAATTGGAAGATAGGCTCCTCTTAATTGCTTGCAATAAGAACTCTTCAATCAAAATCATCCAGATTAAGTAATAAGTCTTGTTGATAACGATAGTGGCAAGAATTGTATCAAGGATCAAAACTCAACTTTGTATGTATCAGATGTTGCAGTGTCAGTCCTTTGGCCAGAAGATTAAAATGATTCCAAAACACTAAACAAGGAGACATTTAAGGTTTTTCAGTACCCAGTGGAGTATCTTCACAGCATTAAGCAATGCCTATTTCAAGTATTACTAAATTCTTCCTTTCTCACAGGGTAAAACTGACCTCTTCACGTGAGTGTGGTCTCAGTCAGGGAAGATGCAAGTACCTCTGATGTTTCTTAAGAAAACTAAGATGTATAGCAATTCATACATATTGCTGAAAACTGAGGGAAAGAAACACAAACTACACAAAAAAACTTTATCTGAAAGCAATCGGTTCAGAGAAACTACTGACTCCAATGCGTGCTTGTGTAGAAGCAAATGAGAGGGCTCAAAGAGACTCACGCTGAATTTTTAATATCCAGGTTTTGAAACACAGACTACACTCTCTATTAGCTGGCATATGTGTCTTGAATACATCAGGTACAAAAACTTCTGGATCACTAAGAAATATTTTTGATGATCTTACTGGAAAGGGAAATCAGCACTCAATAACTTCAGAGATCACTTTGTAACAAAAGGATTCTAAAATAAGAGAACTCAACAGTGTAAAACTGCTTCAATGCTTAAAAATATAAAGAGAAACTGATGTAGTTATAAGACAAATGATGGAATTACTACTTAACAGTGAGGTAGATGGGTCAAAGCTGGACGTAGATACATTCAAGAAAAAGAATATCTGTTGAAATACATACCTTGTTGCAGCAAGTTATGTCACTGTTTCTACACTTGTTTTAATCTCTAAATAGGCAGCTAAGCCAAAAGGGGATGAGAGGGAGAGTTGGATACTCCTGCATCAACTGGTCAAATGTTACAAGAAGACAAGCTTTAAAAATACAGTTTCCTGACACCTTAAACATGCTTCTTGTAACTGCTAGTTCGGCATTATAAAAGACTATAAAAGAGCTGTTCTTGAGAAAAAGACAAATCACTTCTGTACATCAACTCACACAGGAACTGCAGTTCATTCACTAAACTATAGTAACTGGAATGTAATTAAGCTGTACAGTTTGAAGTAATTATTACAGTATTGAGAAGCTTGCAAATTCAAGAGTTATTTAAAAAAATTTACAAATAATTTATTTATGTCAATGCAAAGGTTTGGACATATGGCAACCAAAATCTTTCAACTCCTTTTGAACTCTCCTTTGGAACAATATAATTAAGTCACAGGGATTGGACAGAGCAAGAGCAAACGACAGTTTGATAGATAAACCAAAATCCAAGGCTGAAAATAAATATTCATGTTCTACAGGCCTTTTTTTTTTCCCAAATTGAAACCCACCAAAAGTAAAATTTGAAGAAAGGCTGAAGATCAAATAGCCCAAAATAAATTCAGAGTAAGAAAAACTGTGAGAAAATAGAAATGTTCTGCCAGTCCCAGGGAATAGAGTGATTAAAATACATTGAAAACAAAATAAATTAGCAGTTTGACTTGTTGTAGCTACAAAATACTTTATGACCTTCTATTTTCAGGTAGAAAAGAGAAGATATATGCTGATGACAGCCAAGAAAGCTGAAAAGCCACAGGACACAATGCAGCAGACTATCAGATGGCCCACTGGGTTAGTGAGTGCAAGGCAAACTGGATCCCATAGCTGCTGCACACAGGCAAGTGATACAGCTACTATGATACCCATGATACCCAGTAACTTCTGTCTTCCTAACTATGCCATTCATGGCTGGGTTATGTGAACCAGGGCTTTCAAACAGGCTTTAAGTCAACATCTTGCTACAGATCCAGAGGACATACCACCTCTGCTGTTGTACCTACAGAAATGTATTCCAGAGGAAAAAGGATCACAGGTAGAAATTTTGACAAGGAGTATAACCAGGATCTTCTGCACAGGGCCATGTTTCCAGCTTTTTGGATGTGGAGCTTGTTTTGACCCTACAGCCCCCTTGATCTCCAGTCAAGTCTTTCTCACTCACATCAGTCACTGAAGATAGAGAGCAGTGAAATCAGATTTCCCATACCAGTTCAAACTCCCCCCCTTCATCCACTTCTTATTCAGTGGGAATATCATAGTAGACCTAGCAGTCAGATTACATCATCGTTAACTGCAGCTTGCTGTCAGATACGTGGTGCCTGCCCAGATTAATTGGAGTAAATCCTGCACGGTGTTACATAGTACAGAATGCCAAAGGAGGCGAAAATCTCACTGCACTGTGCTGGTAACATGAACATAATGCTCTTAAGACCATATACTCTGCACTCAGACATCTTCATTCCCAATAATATATATGATTTTCTCACCAAAAACAGATTAATGGCTGTGAAACCCACAGAAAGCACAGTAAGAGATGACATTCACTCATGGTGCCTGGAAGATCCCTTAGAATATAAAGTTTGCCAAAAAATTATATTCATTCCTACAGTACAAAATTTATTCTTTGGCAAAAATCACCAAAGCACTGATTGCAGTTAAACATATTTTTACTGACATAAAATATTTTATCATTCTTCCTCCTACAGAAAAAATGTTTGATCCCAACAATCTCTACTGAAGTTACAGAAGCTTTATGGGTAGTGGTGATTTCCTGGCACAAAAGATATAACATGTTGGAAATACCTGTTGAAATGCTGTACTCAGTCAAAGTCTGAACTGGCTGATTTTTTTGGTGGTAAATGTCATATCATGAAGTTTTTTGCAAATTAATCTCAGAATCACTAGAAAGATTTTTATTTTCTTTTTTTCCTTCAGAAAAACAACTATCCCACTTGGGAGTTCTGCTGATCTGCAAAGCAACTGTTTTTTGGTAAAGTTTTGTATCCATATAAATGACATTAGTTTAACAACAGGTCCCAATGGCCTGAGTGGAAAACAGCCATAATGATGGATCAGAAGCAAGCAGTACAGGAACAAAAAGAAAATAAGCTATTTCTGCAAAAAGGACAGCCTATTCTAGCTTGGAAATGCTATGTTTAGCAAATGGTGAATGTACGCAGAATAAAGAGTGGATGACTATTAAAAAAGAGAATGACTAAATAGGAAGGACAGTTACAAAAGACCACCTATTGGGCAGTAGAGAGGAAGGACAGCTTTACCTGCTGTAAAGAACACATCTGCTGCTAGAATTCTTGGGGGGGAAATAAAAAGCAAAATATCCAATGAACATATAAGAGCTCAAAAAAAGGTTACTGAGGGATTGTTTAATGATTTAACAGGAAAAGAAAAAGCAGAAATTTCTTTTAAAATATTAAAAAGAAACTATACCCACCTATAGCTTCATCCTGCATTTTAGCATGAGTTCAGGCAGGAGACACACACCTGAAAATAACATTCAAATGATGGAACTCCTGGTTTCCTTGAAAGGAAGGGAAAAGATTAGGGAAAAGGAAAAAAAGAAAGAGAGGGAGAAAAGAAGGAGAAACAAACAAACAATAAACCCCGAGGCACTGAGAAGTAGACTGAGGTAATGAGCTACGACTAACAGACTCTGCTCCGCCAGGATGTCAGTGATATTGGATATTTCTGTGACAGCATCCACCCCTCAGAGATAGTACAATGTAATTTTCCCACTTCTCGAAGAGGCGGGCAACCTGTAACATGTGGGCCAAAACCAACAGAAGTTTGAATATGATCTTTTTCCCCCCTCATCTGTAAGGCATGTACAAAAAGATATAGCTCATGCCTGAGCACACTGTCATCCTTTGGAAGCACAAGGCTTAGGCTCAGAAGAAGTAAGAGAGCCAGTGAAGTAAGATAGCACGTGACTGGCTTGTGTATACCTTCTACTATTGCATTTTCTTTCTGTTTTCTTTTTAAGTTGATGGAGCTACATTGCTTGTTGTATGGAAAGCTATTTTGTGGGCTAAAGAAGAAAGGACATATGAGAATAAAATTAGTATTAAATCTGAAAAATAAGACAGAAAATTTCTTTGGGTAAGGTTCAGCTGTATGAAAGATGAGCATAGAGAGCAATACCGCAATCACACAACAGCAGCATCTTAGATGTTGGAGGTAAAAGAAAGGAAGGAAGGAAAAAGGAATAAACTACCTACTATATGAGAGTATGGAGTTTGGTTTTCAGGCTTTTTCCTCCCATGCAGATACTGCTCAAAAATTTAAAAAGTACAAATCTGAAGTAATGGTAACATTTATTGATTGAAGGAGACCATACATTTTTCATGCATGAGTATGCAAACAACCTTCATGAGACCAAACAATTGTTTCTCTATAGTCTTTTTATTTTAAACTGCTGTCCTCATAGTGAAAACAATGGTGAAAAGATTTTTTGACTGGGGATTTACTGTCTCGGTCAGTTAGGCTTTTGTACTAGATAGCTTACTATAAATGCATATATTGGAGCACACAGTGCACTGCAGATATATCATAATTGTCTAGAAAGGTAACTAACCTCCTCTGGCCCAAAAACCTTTGTAGCATCACCAAAGTAATTAAATATGCACCTAACAGCTCACAAATTACAATACAATTAATAATTATTCTCTAGTCACAACAGTTAGCCACTCACTGTACTGTAGACAGGCAATGTGTCAAGCAAATACCAGCTGTAAAAATGCAGCCATATAATTAAATGAGTTTATTTGTACCTCAGCACCTTTTGTTGTCCTAAGTTTGCTTTTTAAACAAATACAGTTTGACAATACCATGTTTATATTTTAAGCAAATTGCACGTGAAGACAATTCCACATGCTGTGGGGAAGGAAAGAAGAAGCATGAATTCCCTAGGATATAAACACTGTAGTTAAGTGGAGGTCTGATGGGATGTGATTATAGGGACTGCAAGGAACACCAGAAACTCAGGAGAAAAAAAATTACTATATTGCTCTAAAAGGCTTGTCCAAGAAATACTAGACTAACATCATATTTCAACTGACCTCTGTTATAACTCTTATAGCTGCTTCACATTTAAGAGAGGCTTCCTCAAAGAAGGGTGCCATTCCACAGTTGTATGAAAGCTAGAGCATGTGAATCAACTTTCCTCTGTTTTTACAGCACATGGTGGGTTTCTGGACTATAACTGGGCCTCTGTAGTACTACTGCAATATAAGTAACAGGTCTAACTACACAATCCTGGGCTGCCTCAAAAGAAGCACAGCCAGTAGGTCAAGGGAGGTGATTCTCTTCCTCTGCTTTTGTGACCTGCAGTACTGTGTTCCACTCTGGGTTCCCAATGCAAGAGGGACATGAACCTGTTGGAGCAAGTCCAAAGGAGTCTTGAATACATGAAAGAAACATGCACACAGTAAGTAGCATGCATGTAAATAAATGACTTTCTAGTATTTACGTAGGTCTCAACATCACACTATTCTGACTGCCTAAAATACTTTTTAGAACCTATCGAAATTACACAATCCATCTATATGTTTAGGCACAGCATTTAAATGCTTAATGTTGTAGAACTGCATTTGAATACCAAGGTCTTTTTGTATGCTGCTATAACGCACTCTAACATGGAACACCTATGTTGTTTTCAAAAATTTTACCCCTCCCCACCTGGCATTAGAATAGAAGCTAAGTTGACTAACATCGGTTGTAGACATGTTGATTATCCCCTCAGTGCACTGCTTACTTTTTCTTTAAAGAATATAATGTACTAAAGCAATGAGAACACATTACACTGGGCTGCAACAGCTTGAATCCAGGACTGGAATTCTGTATGGTTGGCATATTGGACAGCTGTTAAGTGGTACCTAACTTACATCAGCAATTATTATGGGCCCAGCACTTTGTACGGAATGAACAATGTCTTATTTCCTAATCTATTTATCTTTTTTTTTAAAGTCTTGATTTCTCTGCTGAAAAATCTCAAGAATGGGCTCCAAAGGAAAGAAAAATAACTACACACTCCATGGAAAATGAAGTACCTTACTGTCTCCTGTACCTTTTAAAGCCCCTTCTTTTTACAGTGAGTATGACTCACCCTTTGTAAGTTATTGTAACTTGCCACATAAGACTAATGTTTACAAGCTATATTTGCACACATTCACCTGGCTCTTCTGTAGCTCTCCAGTCAGTGAATAAATGAATACTGACCTCTCTCCGCTACATGCTATGCTCAGAAAGAGCCACTAAGAAATGTTTTATACATGTACATGCCCAGTTTCCACTCAGGTGACTAAAAAAGATTTTCCAAAATGCTTAGAAACTGACATATTTAGCATCTTCAAAAAAGCTGATATCTTATTTTGATAGCTAGATAAGATTCGAATATCTTGATGGTGTTTTAGAAAAAGGAAAATGTAGTTTAGAAAACCCTGTCTGCTTCCACTAACACCAAATGAAAAATACCTTAATGGTGGTGGAGATAATTTGGACTTTAAATACACATTCCAACATGATTTACAGTTCTGCTAACATGTTAAGTGGGAAAATATACAGCTTGCTACACACCCTCTTAAATTTTATGAAATAATAAGGAAGGACAGTTGTCCTGGGTTCAGCTGGGCTTAAACCATGACAACAGTATAAGACATAATCAAATTAAGGAACAAAGCAAGAACCTGCTCACTTAAATGTACTCAGAGTTACTGAGAAAGAAAGTATATTTAATGAGTGATTAAAACATGGTAGTTCCCAGCAAATACAACAAAAGACTCATCTGGGTTAAATACTTTATTACCTTAGACTGATTGAAGATTTTAATTTCCTAACCAGCTGTCCTTCAAAACAATATGACTTAATCTATCTGCACATCACACCATTAAATATTTCATAGAAAAAAATGGAATAGATTTCTACATCAAAGAGTCTCAAAATTTCTTGACAAGTAAGGCAGACACAACAAGATTTACTTTCATATCAGTCAACACAGTAATCATACATATGGTAAACTTGCTGCAGCAGAGCTGCCTGAAGGCAGGCTAGCCATATTCCCACCAATGGATCCCAAGATATACGGGATCCTCCCTGCCCTGTAAATGCTGCTCCTCCTAAACCTGCCCATCATTAGGCAATGGATGGCATCTGTAAACACCTGTCAGTGACAGAGTCCAGCATGCCCAAACATGTGTGCTGTGTACTTCCTGACTTCTCACGTATGAACACTGTTTATATACCAGGAAGCAGACTGCCAAATGTAGCAGTATAGGAAATGTGACCTGTCACTGCATATCATGAGTTTATGAAGGCAGCAGTGTCTCCTCCCAATCTCTTTGTGGAGTTTCCTCAGAGGAGAAGAGTACAGACAATTTTTATGGATGACAGTAATCTCCATTCCCGACCTCTCTCTAACAGCCAACAAACAGAGAAATCCCAAGCCACACAAAACACAGCCCCTTTCAAATTTCTGCAGGTAACTGGTACACAGTCAGACAGGGAAAAATCCACTACTCTGCTCAAATGTTCAGATTTCTGATGTTATCCCAAGAACATTTTGGAATATTCTGACTGTAGCAAGGACCCAAAAATGGATTTAATCCAGCATTATGCAATCACCAGTAAAGAAAATAAACCCCTGTACAAAGATACTGACGTGCAGTTCAAGGGATGCAGCACTGGGCACTGCCTGGAAGAGGATATGCGTTTCTCAGCTCAGGAGTCAGGTGTTGCAAACTGAAGAGCTCCCTGCAGCGTGAAGGACTCTTAGCACTTCTCAAGATAACATAAGTTCTTTGAGTTCAACTTAAAGAAACCTCTGAGAGTCTTAACTGGTTTAGAAAATAACACCACTTGTTCTGTTTTACCATTTGCATCTCAAAATATGTAAAGTAACCTGGAAAAAAAATTGTATCACCCAAAAAGGAAAATGCCTGATTTAATAACGTTGACATCTCAGTCACATAAGCTGGAACATTTTAGCTAAAAAATCAGAAGTCAAATGTCTTTTTTAATTTGAGTGATCTGATTGTAGTCAACCAATTTCATACACGCCCATAGGAACCAGGAACTTTTTTTTGTAACATGAAGACATACCACATCCAACACTTAAGCTTAGGAGAAGAGTAATATGATCAGTGAAGAACAGCTGAGAATTTTAGATAACATCTTACATGATAAATGTCACCACCACCCCTGCTGATTCAAAGGAACTTCTGTACTTAACACATATGCAAGGAGTTATGCTAGGATATAGGTTGCTGTAGGTTCACTTTAAAAATCATCACAAGGATGGATATTTAGTATGTATCATCAAGGTTAACAGATAATTATTATGAAAATCAAAAGGCAACAGACCACACAGTTATGAAAAATAATGTATCCTGATTTTAGGGATTTTATTATACTCAACTGCAAATTTAAGGCTATAAATGAACTAGGTCTTTTTGCAACCAGTATTTCAGCTTAATCAATAGCTTACACAACAGGTAACAGCTACAGCACATTCTCTTGATTTAAGCAATTTAATAATGTAGGGTAAAATACAGATAAATTATTCTGTTATAAACTACTATCTTTGGCTCTAGAAAACAGAAATCTTCCAAATTCCACCGAGTTAGTAATTTTTCACTGAGTTCTATATAAAATTAAGATTTCCAAATGTTATTGAAACTTAAACAGGGAAGTTTAGATTTGATATGAGGAAGAAATTCTTTACTGTGAGGGTGGTGAGGCCCTGGAATGGGTTGCCCAGGGAGGTTGTGGATGCTTCCTCCCTGGCGGCGTTCAAGGTGGGGTTGGACATAGCCTTGGATGGCATGGTTTAGTGGGAGGTGTCCCTGCCCATGGCAGGGGGGTTGGAACTCGATGATCTTGAGGTCCTTTCCAACCCTTACTATTCTATGATTCTATGATTCTATGATTCTCATGCTGCTAGTAAAATCGGTGATAGCTACTAAGGATAAAGGGGCTCACTTAAAAAAAAAAATAGAAGAAATCTTCCTCTTCACAGAGAAAATGTCCCTTTTATCTGGCAGCAGGAAGAGTGACAAATGAGCTGTTCCTGAATTGAAACAAGAGGAAATCAGCTGTTATTTACATAGAGGATTATACTGCCGCACTCGAAGGAGACTGTGTGTGCTAGATCACTAAGTCTTCTGGACACATTGTCCCCACATGGGAGTAACTCAGCCCACTGTGAAACTACTACATGTTAACTCGTTTGAAGCATACAACTTCTTCAGCCTTATTAAGCTTCCTATATGGGATTTCTGAAGCCAGTAGGACTTCAGCAGCTTAATACATAATAAATAATATAGTAAAAAATAAAAATGAAGTAAAAATTAAAAAGTGTTTGTTACCAACAATCAGCTGTACTTGCTGTATTTGAAGAATTTGACTATTGGCCATGTTTCTCGCTGTGCTGACCATGGTTTTCAGAGCAATGCCAAAAAGTATTCACAAAATATTTTCTTCTGTACATGCAGCTTCAGCTTTCATAATTGCTCTCTCCCTCACTTGCTGCGCTTTAATTCATCTCAGCAAGATATTCACTTCAAGAAAATCTAGCAAAATAAAAACTGGAAGAGGTATCTGCTTATACTTTCATTTAAAGCTCCTCTCAACACCCCTCCCCCCAAAGATTCCAATTAAACAAAATCTAAGAGAGTGTATTACTTTATTATCTGTAAAATTCTTCCTGTTGATTGAGTCTTAAAGAGTACTTCATGGTTTGTGAGTATAAAAAGCGGAAATAGAAGGTCTTTAATGAAGCTTCAAAAACATATTTTACTACAGAGTGAATCAACTTGCTATGGAGTGAAAATTACCCAAATGATAAAAATTTACCTTCATTAAAGAGAACACAAATGTTCAGTTATCGATCCCAGTCAGAACATATGATACAAACAAGGTGTCTACAATTACACAATCCCCACTCACACAAAAAATATCAGAAGAAAATAGAAGAAATTTATTTTTTTTTTCCTTATGAGAACATTGACATCACACACTATAAAGAAATCCTACTAGTCAAATTCCAAAATAGAGATCAAGTGTCCACCATCCAAAGTCATTTGAGGGAAAAAAAAACAGAAAAAAGGAGCTGGTTTCCTGTTACAAGGAGGCATGAGTTCAAGGGGTACAATAGGTCAGACACATTTCAGCTCAGCAGCCACCTAATCTGCCATTCTGAGCATCCTCCAGAGCACAAAACAATTAAACACTATCAATCACGGTGTATTTTACATCTCTGTAAAGTCCTTAACAGTCTTGCTTCCAAAACCTGGTATGAACCCACTTCTTTGCCTCTGAGAGTCCACAGTCTAGAACCACCCTTACAGCAAAAACCATGAGTGCTCCTTGTCCTTCAGAGATTCAGTGCTTCTTGGCCCACACTTCTCCTTCACTGTCCCTATAGACTTGCAGTTATCAGAGGGTTTAGCTCACCCTGCACTTTGCCTTGGTGCCACTTAACTGTAAAGCAACAAACCAGCAAGTGGCACTAGGATGCCAAAAGTCAGATACACCAGTGTCAGCCAAATCTGGGGGTCCTGGCCACAGCTGTCATACTCATCACTATCAGTCATACCCATCACTTCACAGTGATGAAGAGTTGCCAGAGATGCAGGAATAGTATCTTTGTTAACAACTATTTAATTGTTAACAGATGGTACAAGAAAAATGATATATTAAATTCCTGTATTCAGTTTTTGCTGGATTTTCTTATGATAAGGAGAGTGTAATTCTTTTTGGCTGTCTTATAGCCCCTTGCCTTTCATCCTTCCATCTTGTCACAGCTCTTTCATCTTCTTTTTCAAGCCCTACAACCAATTTCTTATTCCCCTTTCTCCCTTCCCACAGATGTGTTTTTTTCAGTCTCTAAATCTCTCCTAGAAACCAGAGCTGGCAAGGGAAATTTGAAGATGTGCCGCAATCTCAGTCAAAATAGCAGCACTAAATTGCCACCTTCACCCCACAAAAAGACTTTGCAGACTACATTCATGTTCAAGAAAAATATTTAAGAAAGATACTGTTGCAGAGACAGCACACAGGCTCTTTGTTTTAGGCTGCAACTGTGTGTTGCAGGAGGAATTTTACCCTGTGATGAATGGTGGGAAGCCTGAAGGCTTGTATTAAAAACGAAATAGAAAATAATTTCAGGTGTTTTTTTTTTTTTTTAATGAAAATAAACAAAGAATTTAGTTATTCTTCCAGAAAACAAGAATTTTATGTAGTGAAAAATCTGATATTTCAAAAGAATGTGATCGTTTTAACTTTCAGTATAAAATTAAACCAGAATCAGCTAAAGAAAAACTGAATGAAAATTATAGAGGAGAAAATGAATTGCGGAAGAAAAAACTGCCTTTCAAATGTCAGGCTACTGATATTGCAAAACATCTTACTCAGGAGAGTAGTGGTGGAGAAGAAGAAAAAAATATCAGTTTCTGACATGGAACCATTTGAAAAATGGATAACTCTGCTGCCTGTAATAATAAGAGGGTAAATCTCTACATAAGTAACTAACTCAGTCATTGTGTTCTCAAATTCCTGACAGCTATGTTCAAACAAAGTGACTCTACATGACTTTGGTAAAGTCAACATAAATTAAAATCTTGCAAATAATATAGGAAACATACAGAAGTGAAAGTCGTGATAATTTTTTTAAGATGAATGAGAGGGAAGAAAGTGCAGGAAGATAATTATAACAGAGCTATTTGTTCCAGTTAGTCGTAAGCAGTGGGAACATGAAAAGGCAGGAGGTTAATTATACTCTCTAAAGAATGTTTTCAAGTGAACAGCTTTGGTAAAGTGTAATAGGTTCTCTAGAATTACAACCATTAGTTATTACAACTACCTGTCCAGAAATACGTATTAGTTGCAATATCTATGGAGGAAGTGGTACACACCATATTTCAAACAGAAGTCTCAATTCCTAGATAATATCAACAATTCCCATGTGCAATTTTTTCTATATTTTTAAGTTTCTCCACCTTCAGTTTTGTTTCTTGGTGTTATTCTTCCTCTTATCATTCCACTCTGAAATATTTCAAATGCATTATAACATTTCAGAAAACCACCACAGCACCCAGCTACTTCCCACAATGAGTGAGAGCACCATCCTACACAGCAGTAAATCACTGTTTGTCTTCCACAGTAGCCATGTCATTTATATGCCATTTATGTGAGAGTTTGTAATAGCATTCAGAAGAGCATTATAAGCAATATTATAACTTTAGCACTGACAATGTGACACATTTTCATGTTAAGTGATGGTTTTGTTTTCGAGGACTGGAGATATGGTTACTGATATCAGATAAACTTGGAAACACCAAAATAAAAGTGCTGTTGATAACACAGTTTGGAATAAATTACTCCTATCTGGACAGGGAAGTGTCAATGATAAATTCAAGAGAACAGAAATGATGACAGGCTGCACAAGTGAGTGGTTGTTCTGTGTACTCTCCAGCCTCTTCTTTGTCTGCAGTTACCGAACTCCATACGCCCCCTCACCCGGTGTCTTTGCTCCGGAAGCCATGTCACAAGCCAAATTTATATGTGTAAAAATATATACTTTTTTATACAATAATCTATGGCATTTAGCACCTCAGGCTTTTGCCTTGCTCCATATACAGTACAAGATCACACAGAATAATTTCATCTACTTTAAAACTGGAATAAAAATTGAGAGATGATGCTTTATACATTTAAGAGGATTAATTTCAGTTAATAAAACTTTGGAACAACTTCAGAGTAAGTTATTAAATTGAAATTATTGAACATTTTTAGAAAAACTACAAAGAGCTTGTTAAAAATGCATGTGATCCACTTTTCTTTCATGTAATTGAAGTATTATAGAGTTAAACGGCTCATTTCAATGTATATAGTGCTGAATGGAGAGAACTTACAGTAATTCAAGCTAGTGGTTACTCTTCTATGTACAATAATATGTGAAATAAGCAGAAGAGAAAAATCAGAAAGGCCTATCTCCTGTAGGTCCTGCAAACATGCAGCTGCTATAAGAAGCCACAGAATGCACTTTTTCCATTAATATATGGAAAAAAACCAGACTTACTTTCATGGAAATGAAACACTGAATGTAAAAAAATCCTCTGAAGTTCTATCTGAAAGTAAAATCTTTTTAAGTATAATGAAAACAGAGAAAAGGAATTGATGAAATGGTAGAAAGAATGGTTATAAACATGGATAAGAGAAAAAATCCTAGAAAACACCTAATTAACAAAAGCCCATTTTTCTTTAGATTTCAATTTGAGGTATGTTTTTGTGGGTTTTGTTTGCTTAAGAAAATAAGGTTAAAATCTTGTTATTTGTATATATTCTCTAAGTATTTGTAAATATTTTTATATGTTCCATAAATATAAATATCCATAAATACCATCATGGGACCAGTCCTCCAAACCATCTTGTTCCTGGTTTTTGGAAGTTTCATTGGGTTTTGTCTCTTCAAACATAGCCTTACAGGTGATACTTAGAAATAAGAATTTTGCCATTTAAAAATGTATTTTACTAGTCTGGGTGTGCATTTAAGAGAAAGCACATTGACCTCTACCTACTTAAGGCATATAGAGTACAATGGCCTCTTCACTGCTGAAAACCTCATGCTATTGTGTAACCCCATGCCTTTGATAGTGTCCATGGCTACATGCATGCAAAATGCCTCTAAATCCAAGCTTCCATTTTTTTGTGCCCAACTGCTTTCTGGCAAACTGAGAGAAAAAAGCACAAGAAGTAAAAATTGGTTTTATCCATAATTTGTTTCATACCTCTAAAATCTTTTCACAACTTCAGCACACAATTGGCAGCCTTAACAAGAAAACTATAATTTTTTTTAATTAAAATACATGAACCCACAAGTTTTCACCAATACAAGAGTCAGATTTCTGGCAAAAAATTTGTTTTCATCCTCTGAGATGCAATAGATAAAACAAAGAACTCTATTGAAGACAAGTATTTTCTCAAAGAAACAAACCAACCAACTTTCAAGTGCGCTGTTAGAGCAAAAGCATAGCAGACTTGTAATCCTACACTATCTTTGCTTCACTTGTCAAATGGTATCTACATAATATAGAAGCATTCTGAAGTTAAACTGAACAAAAAAAAAATTCAACTGCTTTTTCGATGTACCTTTGGAAATTGCAAACTTTATTCTTTTGGCTCATAAGAACAATTATTTTGCAATATCAGATGGTTCAGCGGTTTTTCCCACAAAGAATTCCAGAAATAACATGAATGATAAAATTAAGATCATATTCCACTGAACGTGCTTACAGCTTTCTTCAAAGCATTTCCTCCACTGAAACACTATGATTCATGTGAGGTATGTTTTGGGGGAAGCCACCCAACAAAACAATGAAACTTCCACTGAACATGCTTACAGCTTTCTTCAAAGCATTTTCTCCACTGCAACACTATGATTCATGTGAGGTATGTTTTGGGGGAAGCCACCCAACAAAACAATGAAACAAAGCACCCACACTCTGCCTCCTCTATGTTGCTTCACCATCTTTTTGTTATTTTCCACACACTGTCCCACTCATCTGAATTTGCTCCCGCAGCGATACTTGGTTTTATCACTATAAACAAAACCTGAAATTCTTCTAGATAATGTTGAATAAAAAGCATAAATAAAATCACAGGAGTTGTTCAACCAGCTCTTCATGTGTTGGTTGCTTTTTTGTTTGTTTGTTTGTTTTTTAAATACACTTGTGGAATATCAAAACCCCAAAATACCCTAAGGCAGGGAATGGCTGCACCTTTAAAATTACATTTACAAAATGTTATAACACACAAGACAGCTCTGAGAAAGATTCAATAACCTGGAACACAACAAACATTACTGATATCGCTATAAAGCTGAAACAATCCTGATCAATACACATCAGGGCTGTTAAAAAAGAAATAAAACTCACGCACTTTCCTTTTTATTTACTTACAGTTGAAGAAATTTAATTTGGAGACAAAACCAAGGACCTGACCATATGCTCATAAAAATCAGTAAATTGTAAGATCAGCTATTTTCAGGTTATTAAGTAATACATGTTACTGTAGAATCATTTAGAAATAGCAAACAAAACTATTAGCTAGGTAGTCCACACAAAACAATGGCCTTTTAAAATGCATCAGAAAACAGGGAGATCTTGAGCATAAAAAGGAAAAATGGAGTTTTCTTCCAATAAACAGATTAGTTAATACAAGCTTTATTAATCTAGCTAACGCATCACTGGATTAACTTGGATGCAAGTAATTATATCTGCTTAAATTCAGAAGTTTTCAAGGTATATTTGGTGCATTACAGTTACATATTTCTATAGTGCTTCATTCTTTTAATTTTATTTACTTCTACTTCAGCTTCTGCTGAAACAAGTAATTAGAATATAATGCAAAATACTAATACAAGAAATCCAGTTGCTATTAGACCACTGTGACATACAATATCTGAAGACTTAATATGAAGCCTCAATAGTTATCACAAAAGTTTTTCCTCCTGCTAACAAGGGAAAAATATATCAGATACGGGACAGCTATCTATCTGAACAAGAGTAACTTGAAGAACAGTATGAAGGACACAAAACTGGAAGGTACAAGGCTCAGAGTGCGGCGTTCAAGGTGGGGTTGGACATAGCCTTGGATGGCATGGTTTAGTGGGAGGTGTCCCTGCCCATGGCAGGGGGGTTGGAACTCGATGATCTTGAGGTCCTTTCCAACCCTTACTATTCTATGATTCTATGATTTGCAATTCTCTATATATTTTTTGTATTTTTAGGACTCACAAAGGAAAGGCTTGGTAGGTTGGCAAGTATCAGGAAGCCTGCAGATTTATATAGACAACTCAGGTGAAGACAAGTATGTTCAGATCCCAAAGGCAGGTGGTAAATAATGGAGGCAGCATTTGTTTTTGTTGCTATTTCTTTGTTTCATCTGATTAAAAATTGGAACAGGACACTGAAGATAATATAAAGAGAGTAGAATGTAAAGAGAAAACAAAATTAAAACTAATATGATCTCTTCTTTTGTTTTTTCTGGTGATGAAGAACAGTTATAACCAAAAGTGAGGGGTAAGACTAAAACTAACATAGGTTAACATCTATCAAGACTTGGATTTCATTTATCATCTATATGCAAGTAAGTCACAGGCTTTCTGTAGTTCAGATGATGAATCACATTTAATACTGCCAGGGATTTGTTGTTTTATTCACGTGCATGTTTGTCTTTCATTACCCAAGCTTCTCTGACAAAAGTGTTAGGACAAGTTGAATTCCCTACTTGGATAATCACCAGTTAGTTGCTCACTGAATTTATTACGTCATACATAGATAAAAATTAATTAAGAGGCTAAAGTTAATATGAGGTTCTTGGAACAGCTTTTATCTTTTATTCCAATTACAAATTTCAAGGTTTTCAGGAGACAATCTTCATAAAGAAAAGTTATATACAGGAGAAGGAATAGGTGTGAAAATGGCTATTTCAGATTCTGGTTTGGTTTGTCCTTTTTATAAAACTTACATAAAACAGATTTGATGTTAAGATCATTAAAGGGAGTTGATGGAAAAAGAAAAAAATAATTGATGAAGCCTTAAATGTTTATTTGCCATGAACTGACTTGCAAAATACTGCTATGACAACTTTCCATTCTTCATCATTACTTTTATTTAAACTACTTTGGCTCTTGCTCTGAAATGTTAATTGAAAGTAGGTTTCTTCCACTTCCTATGTATTTCACTTCATGATCTAAAAACGAGACATCAGCAATTCTTCCGTGCAGTGCAGAATGATGGTTTTCTTAAAAAAAAAAAAAAAAAAAAAAAAAAGAAAAGAAAAAGAGAGAGAACAGATGTGGAAGATGCCAAAATAATAATTTGCCAAATGCAAACATTTGGCTGGAACACATTTGTCACTTTTCACAAGAATGGATGAGCTTTTGGTTTTTGAGCTGGGAAGAGGAAAGAAAAAAAGGAGGAAAAAGAAAGCCTGGAGAAGTAATATTTAAGTAATATCCACAGCAAGGGCAACACTTGGAACATGGTCTTGGAACATTTAAGATCCACTTGCTGCAAAAATTAACAGGAGGTAGTTTTATTCTTGTTGTCCATACCCCAGTGAATGTTGATTGTCATTCTCTTTTTGGTCCAATGACTAAATATAGTAAATTGGGAAAAAACAAAAAAAAAAACAAAAAAAAAAAAAAAAAAACAAAAAAAAAAAAAAACCAAACAAAAAACCCAACCAAACAAAAAAAAAACCCAAACAACCAGTTATGTCTCAGCTAACTGGATGATTAGCTATTCTGTGGTGCATGCATGTACCCTTCAGCTCATCTCCAAATATTTAGTCCTGCTGCAGAACAGAATGCACTCAGGCATGTCCTGTGGACAGGGAAACTACCCCTCTCAACTCTTTCACTTTTACTACAGAGAATTTTATAACAAAGATGACCAAAGGACTGGAAATATAAGGAAAGTCTGAGAGAACTGGGTTTGGTCAGCCTTGAGAAAAGAAGGCTCAAGGGAGACCTTGTCACCATGTTCCAGTATTTAAAGGGTGGCTACAATGAAGATGGAGATTCCCTCTTTACAAGGAGTCACATGGAAAAGACATGGGGTAATGGGTACAAGTTACAAGGGAGATTTGAACTAGACAGAAGAAGGAAATTCTTCAAATAAGAACAATCAGACATTGGAATAACCTCCCTAGGAAAGTGGTGGATTCCCCAGCACTGGACACTTGTAAGATTCGGCTGGACAAGGTGCTGGGGCACTAGGTCATGCTTTGCCTAGAAAGACAGGACCATATGATCCTTGATGTCCCTTCCAACCTGGTATTCTGTGCTTTTGTGATTCTATGATATCTTTTATTCTATAGAGTGGCATTAAAAATGCTGCACATCATACAATAAGCTACAAAAAAGCATCACCTTTTAAGTGTATTCATACTGCACTTAAGCATACATCCCACTTGTTAACATTTTAATCTGCAAGAAATATTTGTAATTAAAATTATTGTAAAATAAGCAGAATGACACTTTTCAACAAAAGTCAAAGCATGATTCACCACACAATACTGTTTTCCATAGCAACTGCTGAAAAAAATATTATTACACATGCACACTCATGCATACATGTACACTCATAAAAGGAAAGCTAATATGTTTCCGAATGATGCAGTCAAAAATCTAGGTCGCATGCAGAGAAAATGAAATTTAAGAAGATCTGCTCATACTGGATAGCTATTTTTCCTTTTGCATGTGTCGGGGGGGGAGTGTTTGTACTTTTTTCTTCTGAAGGAAATGAAGAAATGCATTATTCAGATCCACAAAATGGTTGATACAGGAAAGTAACAAAAAAATCCCCAAATGCAGACATTGGTTGCTTACATTCCCATAATTAATTTTTTTATTTTAGGCAAAAGTTCATATTAGAATCTGTTGAAGAATACTGGAAAATGCTGGGAAGTATTTCAGCATATTAATTAAGTTTTACTTTGAAGTGTTACATAAACGAGGATTCTTCAGCTTGACAACAATACTACTGTAGATGGGAAGCGTCAGTGTTTTCTATAAACTTAGAATTGCCATAAAGAAGGTAAAAAGAGAGCAAGCATACAACAAGGACACCAAATGAAGCTGGGGAGGGCAGATATGAAAGAATCAGAATTCAGGGGTCAAGCTCTTTGCAACTGGACACTGAAGATGAATCAAGGTGTAAAAAGGCTGCAAAACTGATTTGACCAGATCTCAGGCAAACATTCTGGGTCAAATTGAATCAAAATATACTGCCTCTGACTCCGGAAGCCCCTAAACTGCCTGTTACTGGAAAATGACTTTCTGGAAAAAGTATCCTTTTCTGCCCACTCTATTCTTATTGCTCCCCAAATACCTGTTATTGAAGGATGGCAAACAGAGCTAGGTGAACCTTTGGTTTGAACAAGTAGAGTGATTTTAACGCTGTTACATGTAACTGCCTGCATACTTTCCTTTAGATAGCCATAATCAGTCTCAAAGAAGGAAATGCCGAACACACACCACCTAGGAGAACAAGAACTGGACCAGGAAGCACTCAGAGCATGCATGAGGAGTGGTCGTGCTCCCACAGTGTGCCAGCAATGAATGTGCTTTGGTTGTCCATATTCCAATGTATTTTCAAGGTCTGTGGTGAACTTGTGTACAACAGCTATTTACTTTATAATAGCAAAAGTCAGCATTATTTTCGCAAAACCAACAAAGTCAGCTTGATAGAAATAATCAAATACAAATAAAGTTGTAACAAAGCATACAAGTAACACTACTAAACCATGAGCTGCATATCACTGTGTGTACATACTGTTGGCCAGCGCGTCGAACCAAGACCTGCTGCAAACCCTGAAAGGATCCAAACAGCCTGAAATGAGGTTTGGAGGAAGGTCTGCATACATAGAGCTTTGCAGTTCTCCACAGATGGTCAACTGAAGATGTTTCTCTTCTCTCAGAAAACAGAACAACAAACAAAAATACAAGAAAATCATACTAAGATGACAAGACTCGATCAAAGTGCTATACAGTGAGGTGCTTGAAATATGGTATTTTTAAATGAGCAGATTTGATTCCAGTTAGTATTCCTTTAAACCACTTTTTGCATGCTAATAGAAATTTAGATTATTTATATAGCTTAGTACTAATACTCAAAAGCACTAAATATGCTCTACGACAATTTGGTTTAAAGAGATGCACAGGTTCCAGAAGGTAAGGGTGCAAATTGTGGAACACATCCTAGAATAAAATAAACAGCAGAGGGAGGATGCAAATGCCTTCTAACAAAATCACCCTATTTTTAAACCAGCCCCATTTTTGAGTTTTTTACATACATATTAAATTTTCCTCATTTGGTAGAAAAAATACAACAGTCTCTTCTCAATCGTTCACATTTCTAGGCTCAATTTTCCTATGGCATACAGCTCATTATGAAATGTATTATTCACCTTTTTCTTCAAGTGTATCCTGTCCTTAAGTAGAGTTTTATTCCTGCCCTACAAATGCATACTGCTGTATCACCAGAAAACCTAGAATTTGAGGTGGGGGGAAGAATTAACCATAAAGGAATACTAATTCTCTTTTTTCAACAGTCAGTTGCTGACACTTAAATGTTTATCCTCATTGCTTTCAAATACGTGCTCTCAGCTTTTAAAATAAATGTCATGACTGTTCTATGTCACCACGATAGAATTGTTCATCAGGAGAAAATGAGGAATACAAGAAATTGGTAGTATTTAAAGCTGGCAATATTTTTTTATTCTCTTGAGAGTCTGACATCAAGACTATTTGAATTTAAATATTACAGCTGTTTCTGTAAAGTTGCTATGGGCTGCATACACGAGCTGATATATCACAGCAAGGTTTCATGAAAGAGCTCTGGTATTTGTACAATTCATTCTGTCAGGACACTAAAATACTTTGGGGTCCATTAGAGGAAGTTTCAGGTGGAGCCTTGCAGCCAGGATAACAGAGCACTTTGATATGTCCCTGGAGATATAGGGCCCTGGACACTACAGTGTGCAGATACTCATACAAATTTCTCACCAGTACACAGAAGTAATTTTTGCAATATGTCATTAGTATCTCTGTGGCTACTCCTCCTACTCTCAGACCTTCATCTAGAAGCTGTGAGCATGACCCAGTGCCTTGTAACCTTGCAGTAAAACCTGGGAGATAGCTCTCATGCTAAAGTGCCCCACATATCAAACGTGCTAGCTGGGTAGTCTGTCAGGATTT
Organism: Amazona ochrocephala; assembly: GCA_039720435.1. Lineage (NCBI taxonomy): Eukaryota > Metazoa > Chordata > Aves > Psittaciformes > Psittacidae > Amazona > Amazona ochrocephala. Next base: position 58,439,652 of record CM077877.1, read on the forward strand.
GGCGTTGGTGCTGCTTCTCTTTGGTTGGAGCGGTCACCAGTGGTGAATGCAATGATCCAAGACCGTTTTCTTAAAGCAGGGGTATCTAACTCCAGGAATCAATCATATCAATGACAAATACTAAAGCAGAAAGAGGTCTACACGGATGTCTCTTTACAGGGTGCAAGCAGTGCAGTGGGAGACCTGACTGTAATAGGCACAGATTTCTTCAGGCCAGTCCTGATCAGAGCCATCCTGTCAGCCACAGCAGTGATGTGGGAGAAATGGATTTAACTGCTGAGCATATTCTATCAATACCAGTTAAAAACAAGCAAGGAAAACAAAACAAAACAAAACCCACCAGAAACCCAAACCCCATGCCCTCTTGCTATCAGTGACCCAAAGGAGAAAACCACTGGAAAAAATACCAGTTTTTCCCTTACTGTATATAAACCATGACATTACCAGTATTATCAAACTATTTAATTCCCAATAGTGATCCAGGAATTTGAAATGAGAAAACAAGCAAATCTGAAGTGAGAAAACAAGCACAATCTATTTTTAACTTATTAACAAGGAAACAAACTCTTCCCTTGTTTTTCCTCTTAAAAAAAGAAGCTGTGATGTTTTGTTTCACTGCGCTTTGGCTTTAGAGTCAAAATAACCAATTGCCACAGGTATTGGAAAAATCAGTTAATTTATTGCTAGACATATGAAAACCAACACATAAATGGAGGTCAAATATTGTTAATTGTTCTCTGAAGCACTTTCCTATGGGCGGCAGGAGGGAAACAGAAATAGCCTACTAAGAACACATAAATATTCTACTAATGGACACAGGTAAGGAGAAGCATCTTTATTTTCTTTCACCTACCCTGTTTCCTTATCAAGATCACATTAATTGCATGGTAACCTCCAATAACTACACACAAGATTGTATTAAAATTAATAATTTTCAAACTTATTTACCACCAACATTTTTATTGTTCCCCCCCAAGATTTATACTCCCTGAAGCACAACATTTTACAGATTATTACAAGCTTTAAGTATTTCAGAATATTAAAACAACTCCCTACTCCCCTCACATCCTGATCAAAGTCTCTGTTTTGAGTAGAACAAAAGCATAATTTCCAACATGAACTTCACCATCTATTCAACTCCGATGCTAACAACAGCAGCGTGCTTTCAGATAGCTTGTCTGGAAAAACACACGTCAACTGCAGCATTTTGGCTTTTTATATGCAATACAACACAGTCTGGCAAGGCTGTGGAAGCAACAGAACCAGATTAGACTGTTCACTGTCTCCCAGTAAAATTTAAAGTTTTGAATGGAAACCAAAACTATCCTCAAAATAGAAACAGCATTACAGCTCTGGAGCCTGCCCTGCTGCTGACTCTTTGTCTCTGGGCCTTTGAGGCACCACACAGGAAACAACCTCCCATGGTTCGATCATAGCTTTATACAGTGCATGTCTGCAGTGAAGGACAACAGCACTGTCAGCAAGACAAAAATGGAAAGAGAATGGCAGAAATGCAGGAGCTGGAGCTCTTGGCCCCTCCTGTCAGGCAGGACCTTCCCCCTTTGGCTTGTGAAGAAGCTTGAGCAGAGTGAGAAGAGGCTTGCCCTGGTGAGGGCTGCTCTGTGCAGAGGTCTGTGTAGAGATTTAGTCCTGAACAGCCCAATCAGAGAAATTATCAAAAGCCTGCAGGGACCAGAGACATCTGTTCATCCCATGTCTTTTCACTGATCCCTCTAAGGTACTGCTGATGTATTTTCTTCTACTGCTCTCCATATTATGCACATAAAACACCTGTTTGCCATCTCCTCTCACCAGCAATTCATTACAGAGCTTTGCTGGCCTTCTCAGGCATAATTCCTCTGCCTTAAATAAAGAAACAGATCATCCTACACTATGCTATGTATTTTAAAAGTTGTTTGAGCCAGCAGGCAATGGTATTTTGCAGAGCATGAGTAACAGCAAAGCAGCTACGGCAGGGACACAGGAGATATCACAGATGATTCTCCCTTCATTGAACAATGTGTACTGCAGTGCCAGCCTTGCCAAATCACTGAGCTTGCGTCCTTATCCCCAGCAGATATCATCTTCTGGAAGTTTAGTGTCCATAATCCACACGTGCCGCAGCCCAGCATAACGTAGCTGAGGAATTTTGGGTAATTTACTGCTATAGGATTAGCTAAAGGTCCTTCCAGCTAAGAAAAAGACTGATTGGTAAGCAAGTTTGTCTTTCAGTTAAAAAAATTAAATAGGAATTTCAGAGGACAGATAGTAAGATCTTATTACTGAATAAGATGTCTGATCCTTGTTTCTAAGAAATATCTAGCAGGACTTTAAAAAATAGGCAATGACTGCAGAATAAAAAAGAAGTACTAATTTTTTTGTAAATCACCTCCATGTATCTGGTACAATTAACACACTATTAACTCTTGAATGGAGTAGAAAAAGGGGAAAAAAGATTAAAAGATACACTGAGAAATTTCCAGGAGAGAAACAAGAGAATGAAACAAAAGCATCCCGGTTCTAAATAGAAAACTTGAATTTAGTCAGTAATCATGCTGTGTCAATAAACACGATTTAAATGCTGCTTTGGTCCATTCCACCTACTTTACTTACAAAATGTGGGACAAGTACAGCACTGTGAAAGAAGGTGGGTTGGGGATGACATTGGAGACCACCATGCTCAAATTTGCACACATTTTTTATTATTTTTTTTTTATATAAACTATCATAGTGCATCTTTTCAGGTGAATTCGGAGGAGAGGACAACCAATTACTAGGGATGTTTAAATGATACAGAGATCATTCCAAGTTATAGTATGAACTCTTCACAGCAAAGAGAGAAAACAATAGTGGTACTGCTAGCACTGCTGGTAGGTTTGTTATCTAGAACTTGCATAATTGTGGTGAACTGTCATATTAGCCACATCCTCCTTCCCTTGGACAGGCAAGCGTGCGTCATTCCAAGTTCTTCGGGAGGCCACTGGTTGTCGTTTAGGGAATGTCCCCCGAAGTCTTTCTGAGCAGTGACCAAATTTAATGCTGGCATCTGTATTTAATTCCTTCATTGTTGTCACATCATTAACTTTCTGTATGTTTGTATAATTTCCTTAAGAACCATTCTTTGGTTACTTAAGAAGTGACTATGACTCTGACAATTATGCTGCTTTTATTTGTGTTATTCAGCTATTACGTAGTGAAAAGAAGTTAGTACCTGTAAGAAAGCCTTAGTTACCTGCATAATTATAATATTTATAATTCTTCTTCCTTTTTTTTTTTTTTTAACCAGTGTTTTAAGCTCTGTACAATTTTATTTCTGATTGTTAACATATTTGATTCTTGTTTCAAAGAGGTTATGCGTACAAAATTTTGTTTCTAGATTTTGGCATGAAGAAACTTAAAAATCTGATCATCCCATACAGGCAGGAGGGGGAAGTAGCAGGACTGTCTCTTCTTAATGCAACAAAAGCAGCCAGGGCAAGGAGCAGGACAAGACTGAGCCAGCCAGTAAGCCTTGGTATACTACATTTTTAGAATGGATGAATGTGAGCAAATATTTCTGAAAACTTAATCCCAATGAGAACCAGGCACTGAGGGGAAAAACAAAAGCATCTCATAAAGGTACTGGCAGCTTTATAAATGATGAGTAATCCTTCAAATGTTTTTGTGATGTGATTTAAGGAGTTCTTATTACTTTACAAGAAATCCGGGGAACAATGTTCCTGTCTCCACCAACATAATTATTAAATTGAGATATACCCAGTTTCAAAGGCATCGGTGAGCAGCCTCTTTCTGTCTCTCAAAAACACTGGTAAAAACCAAGAGGCCACAAGGTCTTCTAATCTACATGCTTTTGTAAAAGAGGGAAGAAGAGTGGAGCACCAGTGTGACAGTCAGTTCTGACGGTAAGCTTTCCATACAGTATTAATTGGGGTGATAGGGCAGAGTTTTGCAAAAGCATCTGAATTTAACTTCATTGAAATGAACAATCCCACTCAAATCCAAACTTTATGAGAAAGCCTCACATACCAGTACCTTCATACTTGGGGATTATTAGCAGGAGGTAAGGTATGGGAGAAAGGTGTTTAAAACATTTACATAAATAAAATTCAAAAATAGCAGCTCTGCTTCTAGCAGCGTTCATTACAGGCTGCTGAAAATGAGTCTGTTACCACAGTAACCAAGCTAATATTGGCTTTCCAGCTTGCAGGCATTAGATGCCTTAAATGCAGGTGTAAAGAATGAATTCACAGTTTTGTAGCAGGTGAATTTTCTCTGCCAGAAATGTCAGAAGAGGGAAAAAGAAGATGTTACAAATTTTCATGGCAAAGAGATAGTAAATCAAGTACCCAGGATTTCTTAGTGGAGAAGCTTGTGATAGTAACAAGAGTTGAACTGGGTGGAGCACAAGCTTTAATTACACGATCCCATTATTTTTACTCAGAAATAATGGACATTATTTTGAGAGTTGTTCTGGTGATGCTCAAGGTGAACTGGAATTCATTTCACTCTCTTTCAAGGGTCAGAATGACAGGCAAAATATAGATTATTTTTGGTCAAATGAGCAGGTGAGGTCCTGAATACAAATAAGCAGTAGACCTATTTAGATAGACCATCCTTCCCATGGTTGTTTTCCCAAGGGAAAAAGCCCTCAGGCTTATAAAAATCTATTAATATTCTGAGGGACCTGTACTGTGTTAGCCTTTCTTATCAAACAGGTGGTACAAATAGGTTATATTTAGATGCAGGGTGTAGACATCTAATTTTTCCTAACTTAATGATTAGTACTGAGTTCCTGGAGAACATTCACTGCTATCTCTTCCTAGAATTATTTTCAAGGCACTCATTTTAACAGGCGTTTTTTGTTTGTTTATTTGTTTTTTCAGTTATACGTATACTGTTCTTCTGTCTCGTGTGTTAATGGCAGCCTGAAAAGGAAATACTTACAAACTAGAAGTTTCACAAGTCATAGAAAGAATCTACCTATTCCAGAGAATTTCTTGATTTGAAGTTCAATATGCATGTTCATACAGCAACCAAGTCTACTAAGTTTACAGCTTCTAGCATCATCTCAGGAGAAACCTTTGCAAGTCATTTGGGGAACAGAAGCCAAAAGATACTTGTCTTCGCCTCAGGGGCTGTGGATGACACCAGAATGTCTTAACCTCTCAAAGGGGCTGTGTTTAAGATGAGGTTCATGAGTCACTTCTTTCTCTCACCCTCTGACTAATTCAAGGATTTAAAAAAAGCACAATAGAGGTAGGCAGCCAGCTGGGAAAAGCCACTCTCAGTGCAGCTGGGGCAGGCTGGGTAGGCTTAGAAGAGTTTCCTGCCTCTTTTAGTCCACAGACTCACTCAAGAAGCTCCAGGCTGTAAGGCCCACGTTTCTGGGTAGCCAAGATGACATTTCCCAACTTATCTGCAATTTTGTCAAAATTATTTCACCTAAGTTTGCAAAACATTAGAAATAATAATAAATGTATGAGGAGGTAAATAACTGTGTTTGCATTGCCAAGGGCACAGACATTTTACTTAGTGATTCACCTAAGTGATTTTAATAAAACTTTCCTCTCTGAAGTTTGACTGTCAGAGGTAACATTCCAGATTCAAGAAATCTCTGAAGCATGTTAGATTGGGCAGTTGATTTTTTTCTTTTCAAATGGGCAAAGGATAAACACAGCAGATTCTTTGTCAGTATCTTCCTAGTGCTCCTCTTCAGGACCATGATTTTTTAAGTATCTATGCTGGTCCGCAGGGAGTTTCTAAATTAAATATACGAACTTTTCATTATAAAAGTTATTTAGAAGACCAAAAATTTCAATGACAGACAGATTACTGAAGCATGACAGCATCCTGAAATCTATTTTTGCCTTTCTCATATGATAGTAACACCTTGAAGACTAAACAGCATGACAGAGTAAAGACACTGTCTTACCAATCAACACAGATCAGACAGACCTTTCTAAATACTGCCAGCTGGTGTACTATAAACAAGAATCTATATAAATGTTTTATTATGCAGTACCTAAGCATATATAGTATGGCTGCTTAATAAAAATACTCTTGAGATGCTTGATGCATGGGAAAAAGGAACGCAACATGTCAACATTCAGGAGGAAATGCTTATAAAATTTGTTTTTCTACAGTAATCTGTTTTACAGTTTTCAGAAAAATTCTCATAGCAGCATCCAACAAAATGAGTATGTCTCAACCTGCTTGTAAGTCATATAAACTATGTTTCCATTTTGTTACCTTGCTTTCAGTCTTACACCAGTAAACTTAAAAAGTTCCAGTGAATAATTTATCATCCTGGTACCTAAGCAGTGGTTCAGCGTGGGAGAGAACCCCAAGATTCAAACACTTGATGTCACTTTTTTGATTTTGCATTTGCTTCTAAATAATTGGAAGATCTCTGTATTACTTTTCCTCCATTCACAGACAAACCATTTGTGACAAACACCAAGTCTGTTAAGTGTCCCTTTGATAAAGCACATCTAAATGTGAATTCTTGCAGGCTGCAATGAAAGGTAAGTCAACTGAACAGGGATTTTGGCCCAAAGAAGAAAGTCTTGAATAAATCTTCACTTAAGATATCTGTTTTACTTCATATCTAATAGGAAATGATGACCAGAATACAAAGAATTTTAAACTGAAATGAAGAACTGATTTCCATAAAATTTCTAATAGCTAATATCAGTTAGATAATATCAATATTGTCTGACATAATATTGAATTACTATAACTTTTAAGGAAAAGCATTCACATTTTTCCCTTGAATTACAAATTGATATCAAATATAATCCACACCTTCCAGCTTTCAAACATGCTGATTAAATGAAGAAAGACTCAAAGTTTTTAAAACTTCAGTTTCTGTGCCCCAGGGACCTCAATATTAAACTCTGTTATTGAAGGAGAACTAGCTGAAGTTACAATAATGAGTTTGAGAAATGTTGAAAATACGCATAGTATTTTTAAGAATGCCTGCTAAATTATAAGTCTTCATAACAGCACCAAACCAATGAAGCATGGGATGTTTCAAAATCCAAACATAGGTGATGCTGAATCAAGTGCTTTACAAAAATTCGTAAATACAGTCACCAAGCAGAGCTGTCTTCTCTGCATGACACAATATCACTGATGTTTTTGTGACAGGTCCCATTCTTCACAAAATTATACTGACTGACTCAAGTAAACATTCATCCTCTGATGTCTTACTGACTGCATCTCCTGAGGTGTCTTCAACTCTAATGATGAGCTAACCCAGTTGCAGTTTTGTCTACCATTCTGCACTTACATTCAAAATAAATGGGAAATAATGACCCATTGCCCTCTCCAGCATTGTAAGTATCAGATTTGTTGAATTTTGTCACTGACTCAAAGATTTGTGGTCAATTCTTCCAAATATCTGTAGTATCATCTTTACTATAAGTTATCAAACCTGCAGACTGGCTAAAAGACAAGAGCATTTTTCTATGTTTAACTTCTCCTCTGACTTCTACTTAAACAGGTAAAGTGGCACTATTGTTCTGACAGCCTCACATCTTTCCTTAAATAATAACAGTTCATTATTTCTGTCTTTTCTCTATCATGCTTGATAACTTCATAATTCAAATTGATAAAAGTGCAGAAATTCTGATACATCAGAGCTGAGATGTTAACTGAACTACTTGCTATGCACATAATCTTTACTGGAGTGTCTAACAGTGTATAACTGCTTCAGTCACTCACTCTTTCCTTCTTAAAATTAATTTATACTCAAGATTTAACATCCTTAAGAGTTTAAGTCATGTCAGTCACCTCAACTATCACTTGTACATAGAATGTATTCCATTAAATTAATGGAATGTATGCTAAAAACACTGCATATAAATAAGCACTTTAAATTTCAGAACTTTGGCATTTTTCATCCACTTGTAAGCAAATAAAACAGCCTTTCAGCACTTCAGCAGAGTTATGCTTTTTAAAAATCTAAACCTTAAGTAATCTGAACATCTGACAGGTATATGTTGGTTTAGCACTTGTATGATAAATAAATAGTCTGAACCAGATATTAATTTCTGACTCTCTCAATTTTATCAGTTGAGAAACAGTCACATAGCGTATCAACATGGAATAAAGAACTCAATCTCGCAATTTTGCAAGCTGTCATGCAAGACAGGCAAGGGTTCCAACACTGCTTCAAGAAAAGGTGGTGTATTCTCGGTATGAAGAAATAATAAAATATTAACCTTTGAGTAAAACAACTGTTGTTTACCAACAGCCCCCAAACATAGGCTTAGTTTGTTTTCCTGTTTCCTTCATCCGCCTCCAAAAGCCCTGCCTGTTTTCAAGGTTTCCTACAACATTTCTCTGTGATTACTAGCTTTAGCTTCATCAGTCATATGGTATTATGACATATAATGGCATATAAGCTGCATCCATTACAAAAGCAACTGTGTTTTCTTTATCACCTTCACATTGGGTTTAATTTCTTGTAATATGCTAAGTCACAGATTTCTTTTCAATGTTACAGTGTGTTATGGTATTATGGAATTATTTCCTTATTCTACAGAAAGCCTGAAAATCATATTTGTTCTAAAGGAAAATCCATATAGAAAATTTGTAGCTAAAGTAGTTTTATCAGTTGGGCTCACAGGCAAGAATGCATCTATTTTTTCTGTCAAGAGATTAAATACATATATAGCATGAAAGGAAAACATTAAAATGTAAGAATAAAATAAATTAAAAAAATAAATAGAATTGAATATATTCTCAATTTTATAAAAGTAAGAAGCTTCCTTCCCTCAAGGGGCTGCCAATGAACTAAGCTAAAAACAGACATGAAGGTAGGAGCACACAGCCCGCACACTCTACATCCTCCAAAGCTTGTGCCATATTTACCTAACCTCCTCCCTCCCATTGAAAAATGTGTGCTAGTCATCATTCATGCATATTCAGACCCAGCTGAAGTTAACAGTTCCCTGATCTCAAGAAGTGAGGTAAAAAAAAGTGAGAAAACCCACAGACTGCTGCTCTGGGTAGCGATAATCTTTAAGTGGCTTAAGAAAAGCTGCAGCCCAGAGGGGAAAGAAGCTGCATAAAGAGGCTAGTTGGGCAGGCAAAACCTTTCTCTGTAAGCCATCAAAACACAGTTTGTTTTTTTACCTCCACATCTATTAATTCAGTTTATCGACCTTTAAAAGAAGAGTAATAGTGGTTAACTTTCAAAAGATTGCTTTATTAGGTATCTAAACACTTTTGGCATAAGCTGAGCAGAAGCGTATGCCTTTTTTTTCTTTTACCGGAAGATAACTGTAGTCAGCACTTTAAGTTTTTAAAGTAACTGCCATATTCTACTACTTCAACATAATGTTCAAACTGCAGCACTTCATAGACATTGGCATTTTAACGCATGGAGAATTTCCTTCCATAAAAAAAAAAAAAAAAAAAAAAAGAAAAAACAACTAATAGAAACTTCAACAAACTGATTTTGGTCTCCGCAGTAAAACACAATGAATATTTAAATCCAGTACCTCAGTAAGACCCCAGAAATAATCTCATCAGAGACAAATACTGCAGCAAAATTCTGCTGTCATTTGAAATAGCACACGATTCAACAGAATCCTTTCCGCTTCAATATGTAGCTTTGGGTGAAGGTGGTTTTGAGTGGTTTCATTATCCCATCCTACTAGACAAATCTTTAATTTCCACACATTCTCAATGAAAATATTCTTCAGATAGATAAGAACTAAGTAGTTGGGATTTTTAATTCTTCAAGAAAATAAAAAACCCTCAAAACTAAAGAGGTAGTTTTCTCCCTGCTAAATAGCATTAATAAATAAGGGAGATACCCTAGAGGTGTTCTGCTCCTTTCAAGTCAAGGAGGGGTTTGGTTTTGGCCATAATGAGCAAAGAAAAAACAACACTCCCGCAGAAAGCTTTGCCCATGTCATACCAACTCCCTTTTTGCTGTAGACTTCTGAGTGGGGTGCTCAGTATGTGTGCATGTTCTTGGCACCCCTGAAACCCTTTTGTGGGCATTGTAAAGCATCCTCTGACAACATGTGTAACCGAAACAAGTATTTTCTTTGAAAGATGCCAATTGCCAAAGACCGAGGTGGATTTTTTATATGCAACAAAAGCACAATTAACACTGGCATTTTTGTAGTAAACTCAATAACACTATATGCACTGTACTGAAAAGCATCCATGGCAGAGATAAAGGCGTTCCAAAACTGTGGTGTGGTAAAATTTTAGCTGTGCTTTGATCTGTTCTCTAAAATACTTCTTTTTCCCCTGCTGAGACCCCATCAGTGAAAGAAACATTGGGGAAAAAAAGTAGCAATGCTTCACTGAAAACAGTATTTGCTGATTTAGCTCTAGCACCAGAGCACAGGGAAGTGGGTTTTTAATTTAGACTTTTGCAGTTCTGCTAAACTTAGTAAAACTGATGTCACTGAGCCCAGAAACATCTCTAGAAATACTGACACCACTTCTTTTCAGAGAATGAAATCATCTGAAGGACACAAGCAAAGCCGGATGGAGAAAAAAGATCACAAAAAAAAACCCATGTTTTGGAAGTTGTTTTCTTTCTTCAACTTTTATAAAGCAGTTTGACTTTTCACCAAAGAAGAGCAACAATCACCGCTACACCAAATGGACATGAGCCAGAAAGGTGCTACACCAGTGTGGACCCAGCATAGACACATGGACCTAGGCGTCTCACATTTCAAACACCTAAACTCTGAGATATTCCAAGACAGAACTGCCTCCTTTAAAAATAGGAACTTACTCCTAGATATCCACGTCAAACCAACATTTGGAGACATGGTTGATTTGGATAAAATTGGAGGGGTTTTGCCAGAGGCAAGTGAAATATCGAAGAGCAAGAGCTAATTAAAAATCACTCCTATCATGAATACTTGATCTGAATACAAGCACTAGGACAAATTTCTGGGTTTTAAACAGTAAGAATGTAGCAAAATATGGCTGCTTGTGAATAAAACTGTAATCGCACAACAACCTGTGCTTGAGCAAACTGGCTTCTTTAGGTGACTGAGCAGGATAGCTGTGAATCCATGTAAATTTTATTGAGGAAAAAAAAAAGATAAAAAAAGAGGCCCAGAAGGTGTTGGTGTCTACCCTCTGGTTTTTGTAGCAGTATTTCTTGGGATTATAACTCACCTCCCACTGAAGGCTCCCAATGTTAACATCAACCAGTAAGCCTGTCTGAAGTAGCGCTGACATATTAAATTATTTAAACGAGAATATCTTCAAAAAAGGTGCCTTCAAAAGAAGAAGGGAACTATTTTGCTTCAGCTCTGTTGCATGTCTAAGAAGTCAGAACATACAAGCATTCTACAAACGTGATGTAGGTGATATCAGCACAGGGAGACGTCAGTAGGAGGTGAGCAACAAAATCCTACCCTCAGAAAATGCTTTCACACTCTTTTAAAGAAAGAATAGAGAGGGGGAGTGGAGGATCATTTCTCTTTTGCACTTGCTGAGTCTGGAGTTTACTGTTGTCAACAAGTTTCAGCTCACTGACTAATCCTTGAAGTCTTCTGTCACCACCCCACAAAATTAGAAATGTAAAGGTAAGGAAGCACAAGGTATGGCCTAGTGATGCAGCACCTACTACTGCTGGGAAATGTGGTGCCTAATGAATATGAAAGTAAACATGATGAGGAATGGCTGAGGGACCTGGTGGGGTTTAATCTGGAGAAGAGAAGGCTCAGGGGGACCTTATTGCTCTCTACAGCTGCCTGACAGGAGGATGGAGCCAGGAGCGGGCTGGTCTCTACTCCCAAGGAATAAGGGACAAGACAAGAGGAGATGGACTCAAGATGCACAAGGGGAGGTTTAGATGGAGATGAGGAACAATTCCTTCCCCAAAGGGTGCTCAGGCGTTGGAAAAGGCTGCCCAGGGCAGTGGTGGAGTCACCATCCCTGAAGTGTTCACACACCATGTAGATGAGGCCCTCAGTGACATGGGTTAGTGACGGCCTTGGTAGTGCTGGGGAATGGTTGGACTTGATGATCTTCAAGCTCTTTTCCAATCTGGTTGATTCTATGATTCTATGCCAAATACAGAACAGTATCAATGCCACCAACCCTATTTCCCCTGTCAAATCTCCTCTCTGGTGTCCTCCTCCTTGCTTCACCTCTGAAGCACAGTTGATTAAACAGTTCTTGGCTTGGTGGCTGATGCACAGGGTAGTAGCAGCAACCAAACTGGAACCTTCACTACCGGGACAGTGGCAGCCAGTGCCAGCTGATCTGGGGCTTAATGTGGGAAGCATAATGAAGAAGCCTTTATGCACTGTTAAGCCACCTTTTAATGCATGCAGTCAAGCAAGAGACTTTATCAGCCACTCACTTCCTGGGATGCAGTATTGTTTTCAGCGTGATATCTTTTCCATGTTTAGCAGTGCTTTTTTTCACTGAGAGCAATAGCTCACCTTCGTAGTGGGATGCACAGTTCTGCATCCTTCCATAAGAGGGGCGGTGCAGAAGCACTGCAATTCACAATATCACGTGAGAACAAAATCTGGGTCTGAACCTCATATTCAGCATCTCCTTGTGCAACTTGGCATCTGCCATCAATACAATATTTTTCTTTCCAGCTCAGAACATATGCCTCTTCATGCATGTGACAAGATTGGACAATGAATGACATCATCTATATCTTTGTTAACCCATTTTTAGGAAACTGGAGTCCCTTGATAGTTTTTCCATGTGCTAAACCAAGAAAATGTCCCGTGCTTAGTTTCTTCTGGCATCTTGTTTAACACTTATGCAAGTAATACAATTTATTTGAGCCATTTGCAACATTAAGCTAGAATTCAGCAGACAATATGCACAACCAAATTGCGTGACCATATGAGAATGAGGTGGTTTCCAAAGATAGTTGCATTAAGCTTACATTTGCAGAATAAATAATTCAGTCCTCATGTTCCACATTTAAATATTTATACAAATACACTCCTTGTCACAATTAGTTTGATTAAACTGTTAAGAAAAAGGAACTGTGCAAGAAATGAGACTTCATCCAGGAGGAGAAGCTATTTATGTTGAAGTTAATTATGTGAAATTACAGAAGCAGCAGCAGGTCAAGAAGCAGTCATCGAAATCTGTACAAAGACCTGACCCCCAGCTCATTTAGGGAAGGTGTTCTACCCAAATCTGATGCATTTAGCTAACAAGACCCTAAGCTTATTTTCCTTTTTGTCTCATGAAGACATGAGACAAGTTTCTTCCTTTCTCCCATGAAAAGTCTTATTTATAGACAGAAAATACTGTAGTTTACAGACTACTTTCTGCATAATTTTCTTTCACAACATGTTCAAGACAAATTATTTGCTTTCACAGCACACTCACCTGAGGCAGGAAGAGAAACACTAATGGAAAAACATTTTCCCTTTACTCTCAGGGGCATTTTTTCAGGAATTTCAATAATTCTATATAGCCTCCTAGAAAAGTCTGGATTTGTGATCCTGTTTATAGATCACAATAGGGATTATTTCTGATCTACTTGAGGTCTGGTGCTACAAAGTTTAGAGGAACAGAACGACACTCCTCTTCTAGGAGGAAAAAATCAGCTTACCACATCTCCCCAGCATTAATTTTGATATGACTAAGGCATCTCAGAGCTCCACACATGACATTTCATAGTACTACTAGGAATTCAAACTCTGACTGTATGTGCAATATTGAAGTGGTGCTGCAAAAAGACTTAAGAATATGCAAGTTGGTCACCTTAATCTGAGAAAGTTTACTCTGAGTTTTTCAGTAATTAAAGGAAAAATAGGATGACAGGGGCCTACTCCGTCACTAACAAATTCAAGCTGAACAGCATTGTGTAAGAGTGTTTGCAGCGCAAAACAACCAGGCAGTGGGAGGGATTCTGCAGGACAAGCCAGACTGCCAAACCAACCTACCATTCAAGCTCATGATGGATTTGCTCTTGCATCAAAAGGCACCACAGAGAGACTTTGCCCAAAGGACAAATAAAGAATTCCTCTTGGTTTCAGTTACATTAATACCGTATCTGTAATAAGCCTTTGAGAGACAGATTAGGAACACTGCAAAAATTCACAAACGCCTGTTGTACCTTTCAATGGTGGTTGGTGGTGCAAAAGCACAAGGAGTGGGAAGGAAAGAGTGGGATACTGCCTTCAAGTGTCATGGACCTGCCAAAAACCTGTCAAAGAAGTTTTGTTTATTGTATGACTCAATGAGACCAAAGAATTTTGTGGTTACATCTATGAGGCAAGTTAGATTGCTGAACATAGCTGAAATTTTGCTTCTTAATTATATATTTGATTTTTTTTTTTTTTATATTCCAATTTCTTTTACCTTCCTATCACAAACAAGAAGTTTACCTTTTTCCCTATGTCGTGGTTTCCAAGCATGGATACATAATTATATGCAAATGAAAGTGAGACCAAGGATACATTCAAAGTGGTAGTGTTTTAGCTTCCCAGTAGCAAAAAAGAGCACAGGAAGCTTTGGGAAAGCTTTTCATTACTTCTAGTGAGCCTGAACATGGTTCTTTTTATTTCTGGCAGTTGGGAGAAGGTTAAACATAGTTACATACCTACAAATGAATCCATAATCAAGGACAGAGCTAGCACACTGGTTAAAAAAAATAATATTGGCTGTTTCTCCAAATTTTGTCAAACAAGAAGAAAAAAAGGTGGACAGTTATTGAAAACCCCTGCTTCACTCCTATGCAGGCCAATGCTGCAGAACCCAGGAAATAAAAATGGATAGTAAGGTAAATTCACACGGAATTGATGTAAATTTTATACTACCAGTAAAAACTGCCACTACATCAAAGACCTGTTCTTCTTCAATAAAGGCACCAAAAAAAGAAGAAAGAGGCATCATAGGCTTTACTCTTGTGGATAAATATGAGGGGAAAGTGAGTATGAATTTTATGGGTATTTATCAGCTTAACCTTTTCAGGAAAGGTATTACTAGGACCCTTCACTTTCTCCCCTTTAATTTCTCTGTCACCAAAATAGAGCAAAGAGCAACATTTCTGCATCATAGAGGACAACGATCAGGAGCTTTATTATATCCATTACTACTTAGAAAATCTTCCTGCCCGACAGTCTTCAGTACTAGCAACCTGCTGAGAGAAGGAAAAGTACAGTGCATGTATTATATTCCCTGAATATTACATGTATTTGCAATGTCTTGTAAGATTTCAAGTTCCAAAAACTTATAGGTTAGCAGGGGATTATATTTGAAGTATTAACACTTAAAAATTATTCTTCAAAGAACCAGGCAGTACTGGAATCTGGGAGACAGTCCTTCCTTTACCTTTACACTGCCCCTAGTTTTTACTTTTATTATGGTGCTTGGCCATAATCATGCCATTTCCCAACAGTCATGCAATCAAAGCATAATTTGTTCCATCAGTAAAGCAAGAAATCATTTAGAAAAACATTATTCACTGTCAGCTGAGTCTGACTCAGGGAAAAAAACGTCCAAAGGTTGCAGAAGAGACTGAACTTTTAACCACAGTAATAATTTCTCTGATTTCATAATGTGTTACTCTCGTCATCCTTGAATATAAGGTTTCAGAAAAAAGTCAAAAGCAAATCTGTTATTAAACAGGAGAGAATGATACTGCTTACCAATATTCCCTTTGCAGCAAAGAAGGAAAAGTAGTTGCAGTGGCAGAACATTTTTAGTTTTTGTTCTCAGAGTGACAGTAAATCTACCATATAAATAACTAGATGATACAATCGGTATTTTACTACATACACCAACATCACATGCATACATGTGCTATGTATACAAAGTATTTGCTTGCGTATAGATAGTCTACATTGATTAAAATTCTTGTATCAACACGAGTGAAAGCAAAGTCAGGGCCTGTTCTCCTTTGGAATTGGAAAAGGTAGAATAGAAAATTGACAGGGTATTTTTTTTAAAAAAAAAAAAAAGGTTTTTATTATGTGTGTCAGGAAACAGTTCCTGTTAGGGATAGGTTTATTTACCTTTCCATGTCATTAGTCATGTAAACAACCAAAGTTCATGGAAATAACCTGATATATCCTGGAGTAATACAAAAACTTCATTGGATCATTTACCCCGATTCGTTAAAGCAATCCCTCCATGTAAGTCACAGGTTATTTTGCATGTCTTGTAGAAAGTCAGAAAAAACAACCTTGGCCAGAATAGTGTATTGCCAGAGAGATCTTATGGAACATCAAGAAACTGACAGAAAACCATAAAACTTCAGAGTACAAGGGACAACAATAGCAAGCCATGGCTCTCACTGCTCTTCCTGCTGTAGTGGGTTTGAAATTGCTCTCAAATGATGACTAGGATATTAGTTTCAGTAACAATTTAGGATACTACAAACATGCTTTCCATAACTGGTTAAATATTATGTGCATAATCATAACATGCCAATACAGAAACCATCTTTTAGACGGAAAAAGGATCAGGTCAAGGCCCATTATTCTGCAAAACATACATAATTACTTTACCTCAAGGTGAGAAGACAGGGTGTTCTCATCAGAGGTTGCTCAGCAGTAGGCATTCTTAGTGAAATCCACATGGTTTTTCAAACCTGGAGAAAGCAGTAACACGCAAGCAGACTCCAGATAACAGTCCTTCCACAGCTGTATACCATGGGATCTATCAGTAGCTGCCTGTTTCGTTCTTTGAAAGCAAGACCTTATGACTCTATGCTGATAGCCTCAAACACAGGATGTGTTCTTCAATCTTCAGAAACTCACGCTTCTAATATTAGAATTATTTATGCTGTAGACCTATTCTGGACAAAGAAAGACCTATTTTATGAAAGTTTTGAATAGGCACGTTTTTTTTTGACATTCTTAGAAAGATTGTATGTTATCAGAAAAACATCTCATCTTCACACCTCAGAGGGAACAGTTTCAGTACCCAGGTAGTTAAGATGTCTGGCTTCCTGCATTTGGACAGCAAAACTTTTTGGTTTGCATCCTGAATAAAGTTTATCTCCAATCCTTCTAACACTGCAGGGAAGGAACTTAATTGTTTTGTGATATAGTGAAATATGCTAATTATTCATTGAGACCTTTTCCCTAGATCATTCAATTGACCTTAGAAGCCCTTTGTTGGATTCAATTCCATCTTCTAAGCAGAAAACTGTAATCCATTTAACATACATGCTTCTCAATATATTAAAGATATCTCCTGTCTGAGAGAGGGAAGGTCTGAAGGAACAAGCCTATTGATTAGAAAATTCCCTTAGCTGCTGCAGAAATGGGTTATTTACCAACTTTAAAGTGTTAGCCTCAAAGACGCATTTGTGATAGGACACTTCTTAATATTCACAGAAATATGAGGTAACTCTTGGGTCAAACCATTAGCATAAATTACACATATAATTGTGCTGTTTTATTTAACCTTCTTAGAAAGCTCAGGCATAACTATGCATATAAATTAGACCACACTTTAATTTTGGCTTCTGTTTCAACATTAACACTAAATATTATGCACTTTGCATATGACATAAGGCACAGTTCTGAAATTAAGAAAAATTAAGCTATGTTAATTCTGTAAGTTGTTCAGACAGGCAGTTGTTCAACTGAGATACCCCTGATAGGCCTGGCAGACACCTGAACATTCAGCCAATTAAGCTTTAGTTTTTCCTTTTTTCTTTCTCCTTTTCTGTTGCATAATATTCCCACTGTACTTTCCAGAATCACTGTGCTCTGTGGTTAATCTTTTGTAAAGAAGAATGCACTTAAAACACTCAGTAAGCCATAAGAGCACATTGTAGCTTCCAGAAGGATGCTTCAGCAAATAGGCCATACAGATAATTTTCTTGCATGGTGCAGAAACTGTCATACTGGGATTGAATTTTGTGTTTCAATGTGTTTTACTTTTTGTTGCATAATAATAGCAAAATTAAGTAAACTACATGTTTTACTAATTAGAAGAAAAATGAGAAACAAAATATCCAGTTGTAACCTCACAAAATGCTGAAAGCAACATGTCTGGTGTAAGGTAGGAAAAGCTCAATTTTACATCACCAGCTCATGATACGAATAATAGCCAAGAAGAGCAAATAAAGGAAGACACACTCAAACACAATGTGGGAAAGTTGCATGCTGTGTTTCTTTAAGAACTCGAGGAAAAGTTTTGTAGGTGCATGAAGAAGGCATAAACAAGCTCAAATCAAGGCCATGTAGACTTCTAAATCACTGACAGCAGTTTTAAAAATCTCCACTGTTACCTATATTTGTAAATAAAGATATATCCATTGCGCCTGTTTGGGAAATAATGTCAGGCATTTTACAAAATAAGATTAAAGAAAAGATAAATTAAGTCCTAGCAGAAAACAATGGTTATTTGAGGATGTGTTTATCTTTCTGAGAGCAAAGTCCAGCTATGTGAATTCTGCAGTATGGTTCCTTTTGTATTTCCTTTTTTGTTTGCACTCTGAACTATACAAAAAATACTACAGATTATTTCTGTACCTGAGATTTATCTCCAGCTTTGGCTGATGTCTAAAATTTCAGACATGTACAGCATGTATGCTGGACACTTGACCAAGTAATTGCTGTTTCCCAGTTGCTGTGGTTCATTAAGGACAAGCTTAGCCATGAATTTTTCAGCATGACACTGTTTCTAAGTAGACTTTCTGCTGAAGGTATCATGAAGAAGTACAGGAAAATCCCATTTTCTAGAACTAACCTTTTTTTTATGGCAGTTGAAATTTTTACAGCATAAACCATGATTAGATGTAGAGGAGGATGTAAAGGTCCTGGTGGACACCAAGATGCCCGTGAGCCAGCAATGGGTCCTCATGGCAAAAAAGGCCAATAGCAACCTGGTCTGCACAAAGCAGAGTGATACAAGCAGGCCTAGGGAAGTGACCCTTCCCCTCTTGTCAGTACTGGTAAGACTCACCTGGGGAGCTGGGTCCAGGTCTGTGCTCCCCAGTACAAGAGAAACATGGAACTAGAACATCTGTCAAATGAGGAGAACCTACGAGAGATGGGACTGTTCAGCATGGAGAAGAGCAAGCTCAGGGGGATCTCATCAGTGTGTATAAATACTTGATGGGGAAGCAAAGAAGACTCTTCTCAGTGGTGTCCAGTGACAGGACAAGAGACAATGAGCACAAATTCAAATGTCTGTTTAACCCTAGGAGATTCTTTTCTTACAAACACCGGAACAGGTAGCCAAGGCAAGTTGTGGAGATATTCAAAACCTGATCAGTCACAGTACTGGACAACCTGATGTAGGTGACCCTGCTTCAGGTCACCTAGGTATTTAGCTCTCCTGAGGTCTTGCCCAACCTTATCCATTCTGTGAGTTTATGATCTTTTCAGCCTACACTACTTTGCCATGACATGTACTCATTCCTAGTTTTACTTCAAGACATTTTTCTTGTATTAGAGATTTTGGATCTCTAGAAAAGTAAGTGTTATGAAATCCACTTTCACATGTTTTTTCCAGTAATAACTGTTAGGATTTCACGAAGGTCAGCATATTATATGCCTCCTTAAATTGATGTATTTTGCGCACTGCAACAAGTTAAAGATCTGTTTCCTGATAAGAATCTTCATAATATTCCCTGTTCTTTGCATCTCTCAAATCCAATTAGCTAGTAAAGAGGCCTCTAGTCTATAAGAGTTGCACTAAGTGTACATGGCTAAATTGATGCATTTTGCGTTCTTATTTAGCTAGAAATAAGTGGCCACTTTTCAAGAGCTGCCATAAAAAGAAATAATGTCTGTAAGTTCAAAATTATTTAGGATCTGTCTGTAATGACTTAATAGTTCCTCCTTCCAAAACAAGGCAGTATATTACAACAGCCAACTCGGCAAAGAGCTGAATTAGTCAGGAAAGTCTACCAGATGCCACTGGTCACAAATTATACTCAAATGACAAAACGCCAAGAATATGTGGAAAAATAATGCCACAAAAGCAAAGGCAGTTCAAAATAATAACTCATCTGAAGTTTAGAAAATCTTAGTTAAGTGAGGCTAAAACATTATTTTAACTACTTATTCAGGTGTTATTCTATTTTCTTTCAGTAGTCTAACCTTACAAAATGGCTCATGCAGTTATCAATAGTGAATGAAAGACTACTGATGAATATTCCTGCTCATTTCCTCCTAAACTTCTTTAGCATGCATTATAACCTATGCTTAAGGACCGTAACACTTCTCTGATGCATGGATCATCCTTTTCTCATGTGTACTATGCTTATCCTGGTGGGGTACTAGCTTATGAGTTGAATCTCAAAATGCTAGCCTAACTGTATGTTACACCTACCCAAGTCTAATCACATGTCTCTGCCAAAAGCATAGCTCCATTCTGCCTCCCACCAGATCTCATGAGTATGTGGATTCAGGGCAAAAGGTCTAAGTTTGATGACCCAATGAAACTTAATCCCATGGTTTGTTAGTTAATTCTCCACAAGAGAAATCAATGTGACTGTTCTGTTGTCGTGGTTTAAGTCTCTATAAACTCACACAGTCGCTCTCTCACTCACTCCCCACTCTTTCTTTCCCCAGTCCCGGGGGGATGAGGAGGAGAATCAAAAGAATGCAACTCCCACAGGTTGAGATAAGAACAGTTTAGCAACTAAGGTATAACACAAACCACTACTGCTACCACCAATAATAATAATGACAAAGCAAATGCAAGGAAAGAATACAATAGCTCACCATCAATCGCAAACAAACAGTGCACCCCCCCACAGTGCACCCCCACCACCCTTCCGGGTCTCTGCTCTCCATTTTTACATCCTGGACATGACGTGCTGTGGTATGGAATAATCTCTTTGGTTAGTCTGGGTCAAGTGCGCTGTTGCTCCTTCCTCCCGGCTTCCCCTCCTCCCTGGCAGAGCATGAGACTCACAAAGTCCTTGGCCAGCCTAAACGTCACCAAGCAGTAACTGAAAACACTGGTGTTATCAGCACTGTTCCCAGGCCCAAAAATCAAAAACACAGCGCTGCACCAGCTACCAAGAAGGAGAAAAAATGACTGCCACTGCTGAACCCAGGACATCTATATGCTGCACAATTCCAAAGCAGGCTGAAGCTGCAAGTGCCTGTGTGATGGGGTGGAGATCAGGCCCTCGATTGGTTTTGATCAGCTGTAATAAGAAACCACGCCCCAACAGAGCTGAAAACAACTTGGGCAGGGTAACAGCTGATCATTCAAAGCATGAATATAAACTGGATGATCTTGTACATAGATACTGTCATGTAACTATTGATTTTAATTTATCCTAATAGATTACTAGTGGAACCAACCTGGCTGTATAGATACCTAATCCTAGGTTCAGAAACAGCACAGTAAGAATCGCACTTAATTGCAAAGCAGTACACTGAAACCCATCAGTCAAATAAGCAGAACAACTTTGAAAAACATGCCACAGGAAGGAGTCCTTGATTAAAGTCCTAGCCTTGGATGCGGACTCAATTTCTTGCTCTCCCATAAACCTCTCAAGGTAATTTACTGCTAATAAATATATAGAGTGACTAAGGGTATTCTAACACCAAACAGCTGAAGTCCAAATCTTAAAATGTCTGGGCCTGAATCCATAGAAAAGCTTAAAAAATAATCTAGAGAAGAAATTAGCTTTCTTAAATTTGGCATGTAGAAATGGCAGTGTCTAAATAATGTCTAATTTTTTTCATCTTGGTCTAAGAACAGAACAGAAAACTGGGAGCTAGACACAAAGCAAGCATACAATGCACAAGGAGAATTAGAGATAAGGTCAGAGATTCATGCTCCAAGTGGTAAGTCATCAAAAGCCAGTAGGAAATATCATCAACAAGAGATATGAGCTCATCTTCTTTGGAGCTTCAATTCCTGACCTGTTTGGAATCTGCAGCCCTGATTTTGGTGCGCCAAGCAGTCCCTACAACTCTTCTTTCCAAGAAACAAACTAGATGCAGGGAAGGCTCTTCTACAAAAGGTGGCAGTAACCGACCCTAGGTGAACTCCAGAATTCATACACTTTTCCTGGAAGGTTGATGCTGGCCTCAGTGCATTCCACAGACCTGTGACCAAAGTCACATGCTGGGACTGAGTTGCATCATGCAACCTGTCTCTCCTTAAACCCAGCTGTTGTGCCAGCAGCACCTCAGGCAACACTGCCAAAGCAAAACCCTGATGCAGCTGCTTAGAAGCTGGTCATACCCCAAAGCTGGGTCCTGTTGCCTAACACTATCACTATATTTTACAAGAAATAGTCATAACAAAGTGAGCAATTTTTATCTTTTATGGGTACTGGCAATAGAGCTATGGTACAAAAAGAACAAGTGCAGTTGCAAGAAAAATAATTATGAAAATGAAAAATCAAAACTTAAAGAGTGGGGTTTTTTTACATTATTGAGCTCAACCCATGAAACAGCCCAGGCCATGAAACAAAGGTAAAACTTTGCCACCTTTCTAGTCCCTTTCCAAAGTGCCTTACAACCAGCACTAGTTGGGGGTTAAAACATTCAAGCAGAGGCACATAGTCATAAACTGTGAGAGGTCTCTCTAACAATAGTTTTAGCAGTTTCAACAGCTAAAGAATTTCTTCTTTTACCCCCATTCTCAGTCTTGACTATTTCATGCATCTGGCAGAGGTTTTACCACATATGCTCAGCAGGTTGTATTTTCCTCTCCTTTTGTAAGGGAAAATAAATGAAACAGAAAAAATGAACATCTGAAGGGCTCAGGAGAATATCCCCTGTCCATTTCTATATAAGGAAAAAAAGTGCTTAAGAAAGCTATGATGTTTTCCTATGCATCTCACTAGCGAAACACTGGCTTGAATTTAGACTGACTACATTGAGAAGGAACTTTTGAAAGATTTCAGGAAGCCTAAAATAATGAACAATAAAAAAGGAAATATTTATTTTTAAAAAATACACCAAAACCCCACCCCACTTTAAGGAAGGGCATAATTTTTATTGCAGTACACATAATTAAAACTACAATAATAAAGGCAATGTGGGAATTTGTACCATAAACTCAGTTTACACTGAATGCTGGACCTCCAAGGAACACAGCTGGGAAAAGCACTTGCTCCTGCATAGCTCACTTGCTGGAGCACATCCAGTGGTGAGATTCCTGCACAACCCCTGGACAGCACAGGGGGATTTCACTGCCACACCTCTTCCCATTAGATAGATATCTCAGCAGGGAATGCCATGAGCCTCCCCACTGTCTTACATTGTTTATGCTAAGATTTGAATAGAAAAGATGAAAAAATGGCCACAGGATGAAGCAGGAAACAAAGATGTATTGCTCAGCAATTAACTCTCCCACTTCTGTATGTTGGCTCTTGCAAGTTTGGATTTATCTACCAAAAGGTGCAAAGGTGTTTGGGTTGCTTGTTTGTTTGTTTGTTTAATCTTGGAGTTATTTCAGTCAAAATGTATATTGTCCTCAAAAAAATATCCAGTTATCACAAGAAGCTGTGTTTTCTCATTAGCTTATTATTCAGTGACCACTAATGAGACGGTTTTTTCTCACAAAAATTCTGGAAAATGCAACCTGTCACATTTTTTCTTTCTTTCTCATTTCTGTATTACAAAAGTGTTTGATACTAGGGACTCTGTTCCTCAAGTTCTCAGACAGATGTTTTTAAATGCACATACAAATCCCATGTAATGAAGAAGTTCAAGCAGTTCAAGCTGGTTTTGAGTTTCAGTATGAATTCAATGACCAGTAAAATAAACAAAACCATTTTCTAGCATTAGTTGCTCCTTATATCTTCTCAGTTCAGTTCTCTCTTTAGAGCAGATTCTTCCTGTAAAACTATGCAGTGCTATTGCTTTCCTTAGTATACACTTACTTAGAAAAATAGCATAGATTGCTAAACACAGCATTGCTTGTGAAGCAGCTAGGTCAGGACACTGAGCTTAGTGCAGTAAACAACTGAGGAGGAGTTCTGGCTATAAAAGCTATTCAAGATGAAATTCTAATGACAAATGTCCTGACACTGTTTGAAGATATGTTGCACAAATAGCCAAAATGCAGGGTAATCTAAAGCTTTTCACAAACTTTGCACCAACCATCTTTGCTACAAGAGTGATCTTGGAAATAAAAGTACTTGAATGTCCTCTGCCTCAGTAATTAATGCCAACACATAAATTTCGTACTACAATCATCATTATATTATTGCCTCAAAGATTTAAAAATTCCAGAACTCTCAATTCAGACTAAAGCTAATTTTCACTTATATTTCCCAAAACAAGAATGCTCACATTTGTAGAGTGACTGGAACCTCTGTTTAAAGCAAGGTGACAGACTTGGAGAGACCTTATGCCCTTGGGTTACTGTAACTGTCTGCATTGAACAGTCACTTACAGAACAAGAGTGATAAAGGGCACAAGCCATATGCTGTTTGTATTGCAACAGCCTTCTGAAAGAAACCTCTGTCTATAGCCTTGCATGTGTGAAGTAGTTACTCATTTACAACTCAAATACTGTTTTGTAGTGGAGAAAATATTTCCTTCAGCACTCACTTGGGCATCATCTCTAGTTTAAATAAGGGTCTTAACTAATATTGCTGAAGATCCTCCATGCTAATTGCAAATATGCATCTACATTTGCAAGGACTCTGCTGTAGGATCCTATGGCCCTGAACATGGGACTCAGGAGAATTTCTGTTTTCTGGCAGGAGAATTAGGAAATAAGCCCACACTTTGGTCTTGTTACTGTGTTTGTCTGAGCACAAGTGATGTAAACTGATTATTTCTTCTCTCCTACATTACAAAAGCAGGTCTTTAACAATAGATCCCAAGAAAACACCTTCAAAGCATTATATTTTTCATTGCATTTTTTGATACTCTGATATGATTTTTGTTTTTAATTCCTCACAGACCTTCCTCAATTTTCCTTAAACGAGCCGAGTTCTAAATGGTGGATTTGTTTCAGACGGTTTGCTTTGCTTGCTTTTCACTCTACTCAGGAGCTAACTAGCTTGTTTCACTTCTGGGTCCAGCCCAACAGCAGAACAAGTAAAAGGGGAATGCCTTCTCCAGTCTTAGAGTAGGCTCTCATCGCCTTTTAAATCCATTTTCAAGAGACACAGAGTTAGGTGTTCAAAGCATTAACAGCATCCCTCTGAAACACAAACCTCTTTTTTTTGGGAGAGACACTATCCCCTGGCAATGACAAAGCTTTATGCCTAAATATTCTCTCTAGAGAAAGGAACGTTTCAGGCACAATGACAGTGAGATCTTAGTAGGAAGAAGATTACACTACATTGGGTATTGTAAGTATAAGGCTTTGCTGTGTCTGAAGATTACACAATTTACCAATTCTTCTAAGTCACCTTCAAACATGTTCATTATTTACTACCAGAGCAGTAAATTCAGTCATGCGAATAATATTAATTCTTAGAATTCAGCTTTTTGAATATACTCCTTTAAGGCATGTTCACGGTAGGCACAGTTCTCACAGGGTGAAATATTAGCTCATTAAAAATAGGTAAATTCAAGCAGTATTATACTTTGCAATAATTAATTTTCTTAGAGTATTTTCAACAGCATTATGGAAGGCAGCAGGCTAAAGAATTCACATTATATGGATGTGGAAAGTAGCAATATCAATTTCACCTAGGTCTTCACCTGAAAGAGTTCCACTTTATATATTTAACTTTTTTCTCAGCCAGAATTCTTGCCAACTTTACTATTAACATACACAGAAATATCAGCTTGAATTAACTGCCTTGTTTACAGGATCTGCAGTCTTTATATGTACTCAGCTGGATGACAAGAACCAAGAGGCTGCGAGGCAGAGACCGAAACTTACCCACTGGAAAAGAGAGCAGGAAGACCCAACTGACTCTGCATATATAGACACACAGCAAAGCCCAGTGCCCTACTTTGCTCCAACTGCAAGATTTAGCTGATTACATGGATAGATTTACAGCACAGATTTTTCTTCTCACACAGAGATTTATTGAACTGTGACAAATTACAAGAGTCTCTCGAAACAGGTTGCTGGCGCTAGTCCTGTGAGATTGCTGAACTCCACTGACAGGCTGCCTTAGACAAGGGCAGTGCCTCTGGTCTGAATTTTTACACTAGCTGCCAGCAGACACACTGCAGATTTAACGTGTCATGTTACTTGAAACTAAGTACACATACACAAAAATAACCCCCAAACCTTGAAAAGTGCAATTCTGGTATAAACTGTACATGTCAGCAAATAACAGTTTCAACCCCAAACTCTCACCCCCCTGCCAATTCTGCAAAAGTGCTAGATCATTTTGATAACAAGTTATCTGTGGCAATAATACAAATATGCTCTTTTCTCACCAAGAAAGAAATGGTTCAATAAGTCTAGTAAAACAAACAAACACACAGACAAGAGTACAGACATGAAATGAAAACAGAGATCTAAACCAATTCTACATCAGCTGCTTTCAGACTTTGTGAAGGAGATATGACCATTTAACAGATTTGCTGGTAAAACACTGAGACGACTGAAAACCCCATAAACCTCTGTTTCCAGGACCAGCTAGTTTTCATTTCAAATAAAACATTGTTCTTCTAAAAATTCTTTTCAAAACCTGAATGTCAGCCAAATCAAATCAATATAAGGAGTCTAGAATCACCACACACTGCATAACGACTGAATTAGCAGCAACAAGCCCCATCAGAAAACCAATTCAAATCAGATGCTGCTTTTCTTCTCTATCCCAACAATCTCACAGAACAAAGTCAACAAAATGGTAGCAGGGAAAAAAGTTGAGTACCAAGCCTAGTGAAATTTTTGACAAGAAAAGGAATTATCAAAATTCTGCAGTTTCATTTACATTACTTAATATTAACATATCCTCCCTTACTTTTTATATTGTCTCATTAGTGTAATGGTCAAACAATACCCATTGTTAGTCTATAAAGACATGTTTTTATATATATATATTTCTAAAGATTTTTTTTTTCTTTTAGAATTACTTTTAGAATTTGTTTGTCAAAACTGGAAGAAGAATTTAAAAAAGCCCACAGTTTGCTGCACACCTTTTGGTGATGACACTTATTAGGTTCGATGTGAGTACAGTGGTGCTCTCACATGCACTTTGTTTCCACTAACAAATCTTTGGGGCAAAATATTCCTGTAGCCAAATACTCCTTCAGCAGCAGCAGTTTTCCAGAATCTTACCAATAACCTTAGATTTAGGACAGATCGTTAAAAGACCTGAAACTGCAATCCTCAGATACCATACCACCATGCAGTCAACAGAATGTGGGAACAGGTGGTGTAATTTGCCTTATCATGAGTTAGACCTCCAGCTCTTTCATGAATGATGCTGGGTTTAGAAAAGTGTTTGAATAGAGAGAATTTTAATGAGTGTTTTGTTGAGAAATGATCAGTATGCACAGGGAGAAGGAACAAGCATTTTTATCCCTCAGATTTGGCTGAACAATGGAATGAACTATCCTGCAGGATGCCAGAGAAGGGGGAATTATCTGTGCTTAATGCTGCAGCATCCTCTTTTCATGAAGAAGTTTCGTATAATTCACCATAGCCGAGGGGGGAAGGAATTAACCTCAAAATCTATGAAAGAGTATCAAAAAAAGTATCATATCTTTCTAAAAGTTGTTTGTATATTTCATTTCCATGAAATGAAAAGCACTGAAAACATTACATGCAGGAAAAAAAAAAAAAAAAGAAAATTAAAAAAAAAAAAAAACACAAAAAAAAACAGGAAGAGGAGAAAATTACCCTTAAAATTACAGGTAGTGGTAAACCAAATGGCTTATGGTAGCTATATTTCACCAGCATAGCTAACATACTTGCTACAGCAAAGATACAATTGGTCAAAATCATCTTTTCTTAATTTAATATATATTGAATAATATAAGAGGCAGGTAGACTTGATTCTATCTAAAGCTACCCAGCTTCATTTCCAAGTAAGTCACTGCTACAACAAAACTGTATGATCGTACCACTCACTTCATTTGGTGTGTTTTGAGAAATTACTGAAGAACTCCAATTCTCCAGTACTCCATCTATTCAAGAATATTTATAGGCTCCCCCAACATGCTCATCCCCTCCTTTTCCCTAAAAAAGACATGTCTCCAAAGATGACTAACTGGAAAGGGGAACACGGGCATCCTTATTGGTAATTACAGCTTCAGTAGACTGCCAGCCCCAGCCTCATCGGCTTGCATCTTCCTCCAGGGCTCCAGGTGTCACAAAAGAGATACTGAAATTGAACAAAACTATTGAGCGACAATTACCATTTCACTTCAAGTTCCAACGTATTATCCAAGGCATTGATGACACATGTTATTGAAAAAGTAAAAGCTGAAATGGGATGCTGAAAGGTTGAACGGGAGGCAGTTAGACCTGGGTGTTGGACCACCGCATTAAGGCCCGAGGGAAGACTCCTTGTACTGAGTAAAAGGCCACCTAATGAGTTTTAAAATGCTCAGGATGAAAAAACAGTTACAACTTCTTAGCACATGCTGCTTCCACAGGGAAAATAAATTGTTCTCTTGTTTATCTAAGGCAACAACTTGTTGACCAATGACAGACTTTCTAAATTAACACCAAAGATAAATCATGTCTCTAAGTATGCTACCATAAATGCAGTCTTTGGCCCAGAGTTACCTTTGTGTGCAAAAACAGACAGATGACCCTTCATGATACGAGACACTTGATTATGCTTCTCTACAACATGAAGTATACACCTCCTGTTAAACATTATGTTTCAGCAAAGCACTGCACTAGGGCTACAAATAAAAACCCCAACATTTTAGTGGTTGTTTGGCTTCATATTTCTCAGCTGATTTCTGCTGACAAGAATTCCCAAGTAAAAAGTCTTCAACAGTAAAGATTCAACAACCACCCACATTTTTTTTTATTTTTTTGTTGGTGGTGGTGGTAGTAACAATTCAAAGGAAGAATCTGGTCTCTGTGAGTGTTCCACCTATGAAGAGCCTGGAATTTTTCTCCAAACCAGACCAAGAAAATAAAAGCCTATTGTAAACCAAGTGGAATGAGAAAAAAAAATAACAGAAAGACAAAAATTACTCTAGCAAACTGACGGTATAAAAACATTGTATGCTTAAACATATTGTGAAAACAGAAGGCATGCTGCTTGCTTAAAGGTAACACAGAAGTATGATAAATGTCTGCACCAACACCTGATGCAAAAACCAGCCAGTAGTTATCTCTGTGTTAACACCCCTGGATAGGTATGCCAGGTAGTAAAGCTTTTCCAGAGAGTTTTCTTTTCTCCATTGCATTACCTGTGCCTATCAACTCTCTGCCTGGGAAGAGATGTTGACAGACATTCAGAGACAAAGCATTTCAAAGTCACAGAGGATGTCTTTCTTGATTGTTACCTGTCCATTAATGTTTTCAGGGGAGCTGAAATTCTTAAAAGCCCCAAAGTGTTAAGCTAGAGAAAGATGAATTAAAATACTTGTATACAGACTGAAGAAAAACTCCAAAGGTAGTATACCCTGTGAAAAAAATAAGCCTTTCAGTTTGTATTACAGCATGTTTCAGAAGTGAAACTCTGGGACACAGCAAGCACTTCAAGTACTGCACGTG
The DNA here is from genome assembly GCA_039720435.1 of Amazona ochrocephala. Classification (NCBI taxonomy): domain Eukaryota; kingdom Metazoa; phylum Chordata; class Aves; order Psittaciformes; family Psittacidae; genus Amazona; species Amazona ochrocephala. The sequence continues at coordinate 58,469,172 of CM077877.1, forward strand.
GCTGGGCATTTTAAGAGCTTTTACAAGTAATGCTTTTGACACCCAGTAGAGCTAGCACTCCTTTATGAGTGTAAAAGGAAAAAAAAATACAAGAAATTCCCAGCAAACTTTTCAATTATAAATTCAACCTGACAGCAATCTTGTTAAAAAGGTTGATGATCTCAGAGCTTCCTTCCAAGACCCAAACAGAAATAAAACCGAATCAGGAATAGAAACAGTGATGCACGGGTAAGCGAGGAGATATCTCAAGCTTTTTAAGAAATAATTTTGCGCGCATGAAAATGCATTTCATCTGTGTGATAACTTGAGCAAAGCAACTCAATGCATACTAAATTACTACTTTTTTAAAAGCAGCACTGTTCATTCACCTTCATTTCTTAAAGTCTGAATTACTGTCAAAGGAATTTCCTAAAAGGAAGTCTAACAAAATTCCAAATTATTTCCATTAGTCAAATGAAAGAATATGATGGTTCATTAATACAAACAAATTAAATTCCTTACTGTAAGAGCATCGATACATCAGACAGATCTTACAAATTTAACATGCTAAGTTCTGTCTACGTTTGATCCACTATAAGCATTTAGTTATTTTTTTCTTGCAATAGCCTTATTTTGCAAAGATTCATAGGTCTTTAATTTTTATGCTGTAATACACTTCCAAATCCCAGTGGAGCTATTCATATCATCAAATTTAGAGGGTACACATACATCTTTTGCAGTAGTAAGGCCCATTTTTCAGACCAAGCTCGAAATTCAGGTAATAAGTCAATATTTAAGTAAAGTAGAAAAGACTGCTTATTGCTAATGTCATTCATTCAGTTTTCAGAGTGGATGCTCAGGAGGAAAGAGCTAAAAAACCCTCCCCTTCAGCAGAGTACCTAGGCAAACCATTCAAGGCAGGATGTATTCTGGGTAGAGATTGACAGGTTGCAAGTCTGTGGAAAAATTATAAATGAATATGTAAAAGAATGTCTGACTATTTTAAGGTAATTCATGTTTTCACCTCGGCATCTGAAAATACAGACCTTGTTCTGTTACTATTTCTTCTTTTTGTGGTTACAGGCACATTTTTAATTGAATGGAAGTGCAGAGAAATGTCAAACATGAACGTTATAGTGAAAGCAGAGAAATTAGGGGACCTAAATCTTTGACTAACAAAATCCTGAGCTAAGATTAAAGAGAAAGACAGGCTTGCCAAGTCAGCTTTTTTTTTTGATGTCTGAGTTTATACCTGAATCACATCCCCCATCAATGTCAGTACTTCAAGCTTGTATTTGAAACTTACAAGGAAAGTTCATCCTTCCCAAAGTAGCTATGGGGTGAATCTGATGAACTGCCTTCCAGGGGTGCCTGCCCTATTTCCAGTACCACAAGACAAGGTTCAGTAACTGACTTTTGAGCAGATGTACTAAGGAGACTCATCACGCTTTAGAAATCTACAGTGCTATCATTTAAACTTCAGACCAGTGGAATAATCCCACTACTGGGACAATATGGAATGGATGGTTCTCAGTAGGAGTTTGCTCTTTTGAGGTGTTGTTTCACTTAAACTGGAATTCAGTCAGGTGCACTGCAGCCTGACTGAATGGCTGGATCAGCAGAGGACATGCAAGCTTGGCTCATGTTGGTGTCCATCTGGAGCCCATTTGTTCTTAGGGAAACCCAGGGCTTTTCGCCACACCCCATCTCTGAACATGAAGGTTTAGTAACTTTACTGTAAAAAGAATGAGCTTCCTTTCCATTTTCTGGAACTTTTATTGCACTCCCACACTATGTTACTATTCCACCCTGCTACTGCTTCACCACTGCAAAACAAAGCTCATTACTGTTTACTGCATTTCAATTTTGCACATGCTTCTTCCTCTCAGTTTCACTGTACCCCTGGGTTCCTCATTCTATTCTGGGCCTATGACTAACCTCCGTTCCAACAAATCTAGTTGCCCACCAGTCCTCCTTCTTTTATGGGCTTTGATAATAGCCAGTAAGTTACTTTTCTTCCCAATGATTACAGCTGCCCTAGGTTTTTTCTTTTCCCTACCTTCCTAGATGTACTGTCCATACAATCTCAGTCCCTGTGTGGCCATTTTTCCACCTTCTGTAAAATCCTCTCCCCCCTGCCCTGCCGTTTCAGTGATTCTACAGTTTTACAGGTATGAGTTGATTTGGGGCTTTTTTATGCCTCAAATCCCACAGCAGTGCTTCACATTACACACTTCGAAACTAGGACTGAATATTGGCTGTAACCTCCAAGCCTGAAACTAATATACTCTGAGGATCAAATGTCTTAAGAGCAGAAATAAAAAACTGAAGGAAGCCAACATTCAGGACAGGTTTTGCTACTTCACATGGAGGCATGCTGAAGATAGAAGGGAATGGTCTGTTTTCTCTGTCTACAAGTAACTTTGTCATCAAATGCATTAACTCAAAATGGCAGATTAGGGCCCATTAGATATAGAGCCCTTCCATACATGTACAACATAAATGTCCACTTGGAGGTGCTAAGGCACTGAACAATGCATATTTCATAGAATCATAGAATAGTTAGGGTTGGAAAGGACCTTAAGATCATCTAGTTCCAACCCCCCTGCCATGGCCAGGGACACCTCACACTAAACCATGCCATCCAAGGCTCTGTCCAACCTGTCTTTGAACACCATCAGGGATGGAGCACTCAAAACTACCCTGGGAAACCCATTCCAGGGCCTCACCACCCTCACAGTAAGAATTTCTTCCTCAGATCCAATCTAAACTTCCCCTGCTTAAGTTTGAACCCATTACCCCTTGTCCTATCACTACAGTCCCTCATGAAGAGTCCCTCCCCAGCATCCCTATAGGTCCCCTTCAGATACTGGAAGGCTGCTATGAGGTCTCCATGCAGCCTTCTCTTCTCCAGGCTCAACAGCCCCAACTTCCTCATCGTATCTTCATACGGGAGGTGCTCCAGTCCCCTGATCATCCTCGTGGTCCTCCTCTGGACTTGTTCCAACAGTTCCATGTCCTTCTTAAGTTGAGGACACCAGAACTGCACACAATACTCCAAGTGAGGTCTCACGAGACCAGAGCAGAGCAGAGGGGCAGGATCACCTCCCTCGACCTGCTGGCCATGCTCCTTTTGATGCAGCCCAGGATACAGTTGGTTTTCTGGTCTGCAAGCGCACACTGCCGGCTCATGTTCATTTTCTCATTGACTAGCACCCCCAAGTCCTTCTGTGCAGGGCTGCTCTGAATCTCTTCTCTGCCCAACCTGTGGCTGTGCCTGGGATTGCTCCGACCCAGGTGGAGGACTTTGCACTTAGCATGGTTAAACTTCATCAGGTTGGCATCAGCCCACCTCACAAGCGTGTCAAGGTTCCTCTGGATGGCATTCCTTCCCTCCAATGTATCAACCGAACCACACAGCTTGGTGTCATCGGCAAACTTGCTGAGGGCACACTCAATCCCACTGTCCATGTCACCAACAAAGATATTGAACAAGACTGGTCCCAACACCGATCCCTGAGGGACACCACTCATTACTGGTCTCCAGCTGAATATGGAGCCATCAAGCACAACTTTTTTGAGTGTGGCCATCCAGCCAGTTCTTTATTCATGGGGTTGTCCACCTATCAAATTGATGTCTCTCCAATTTAGAGAGAAGGATGTCATGTGGGACAGTGTCAAAGGCTTTGCACAAGTCCAGGTAGATGACATCAACTGCTCTACCCCTTTCCATCAGTTCAATAGCCCCTTGATAGAAGGCCAGCAGATTGGTCAGGCAGGATTTCCCCTTAGTGAAGCCATGCTGGCTGTCACCAAGCACCTTGTTGGTTTTCATGTGCCTTAGCATGCCTTCCAGGAGAATCTGCTCCAAGATTTTGCCAGGCACAGAGGTGAGACTGACTGGTCTGTAATTCCCTGGGTCATCCATTTTCCCCTTCTTGAAAATGGGGGTTATATTTCCCTTTTTCCAGTCATCGGGAACTTCACCTGACTGCCATGATTTTTCAAATATGATGGACAGTGGCTTAGCAGCTTCATTTGCCAGCTCCTTCAGGACCCGCAGATGGATTTCATCAGGTCCCATGGACTTGTGTACGTTCAGATTCTTAAGATGGTCTTGAACCAGACCCGCTCCTACAGTGGGCCCAAGGCCTTCGCTCTCACTGTCCCTGTGTCTGCCTTCCAAGACTTGGGTGGTGTGGTCAGAGCATTTGCCAGTGAAGAGCGAGGCAAAGAAGTTAAGAACCTCAGCCTTCTCCAAATCCAGGGTAGCCAGTTCTCCTGATAGCTTCCGGAGAGGGCTCATGTTGTCCCTAGTCTGTCTATTATTTGCAATGTACCTATAGAATCCCTTCCTGAATCCATCCCTAGCCAAGTTTAGTTCTAAGTGGGCCTTAGCTTTCCTAACCTGGTCCCTAGCTTCCCAGAAAACATCTCTGTATTCTTCCCAGGATGCCTGTCCTTGCTTCCACCTTTTATAAGCCTCTTTTTTCCTTCGAATTTTGCTCAGCAGCTCCTTATCCATCCAAGAAGGTGTCCTGGCCCTCCTGCAGCACTTTCATCTGGTTGGGATGCAACACTCCTGAGCTTGTAGTAGGTGAGCCTTGAATACCAACTAACTGTCTTGGGCCCCCCTGCCCTCTAGGGCTATATCCCATTGAACTTTACTAAGCAGGTTCCTGAAGAGGCCAGTACTTGACAGATCAGGAAATCTAGGTCTTATCCAGCATGACCCAACCAGCCTAAGCACACCACTTTTCAAATGTCACGTCACTCTCTCAGCACGTGCGTTCTATTTTTATCCCCTGGCCTCTTTCCTGGACCTGATGTTTCTCTCAATGGCAAGGATGAGGTCAGCCTCTGAGGCAGGTACAGGCAGCCTGTTGGTGACCGCACAAAAGTGCTTTTGCAGATTCACATTTGTTTGTATTAACCTACTGCCACTTCAAAAGAGAGAAGTGAAGGAACACAAGCACAGAAGCAAATTCTTAGCAACTTAAGGAAAGCTGACAATGCTGTAGGTATTTTAGTAGTTGATTAAAGACCGTATGCAATATACTGTCACCCAAGCTAAAGAACTTGTCAAGAACTTGACCAAAAGCCTAAAATTAAAGCTCTTAATCTTAAAGAGTCCTGTAGCACTGCTACAGCACCACTGGGGGAGAGACTGATGGACCTGGGCTGGACCATGGGTAGGATAGGTGAAGACCCAAGGGAAGACTGGGCAAGAATAGGAGGCCCTTTTCATTCCCTGACAGTGGGTTTTCATGGAATGACAAAGTCCTGTTTCCAATTACTGATATCTGAGCAGACTGCAGTTCCAGAAGACACCGTTGCACTGTGAATCAAGTTGTGCTGAAAATCACATCTCCTCATATATTGTCATCTCCTCATCTATGCTTGAAAAGAGAGACTTCATAATCAACTATATATGAAAAAAGGGCACACATCATGAAACTAAGCAGGTGTGGGCAGACCCTGCAGCTAAGCCAGCTTATACTTTTATGGCATGACATTTCAATTATGGCTAGCTCTTTCAAAAGAAAAACAGTTCAAAGCAAGCAGTGTCTGAAGACCTTCTGCAGCCACCAGTTCCAGAGATTTATTTCAACAGCCTGAAACTTTTCACTGGTGAAGCTATGAAACTGTGGTGTGATACTGTAAGGGAGAGTGAAAAAAAAGGAAATGTTTTTGATGTTCCAAAGCTAAAAAGTTTTAAAGTCTTTTAAAGCCTTCACAATTTATTCCCATGCACCAATGAATAAACTATCAGTTCTATAAATGATCAGGCAGTGAAGTAGATAACTTGAAATATATTTGGTAAAGATGAAGTTACATCTATTGTGTACATAATTTCTGAAGTTTAAGTTAGAGGGAAAGTCCTGGCTCTGCTGAACTCATACAAATTTTATAACCGATCCCTGTAGTGCAAGATTTCACCAGCTATTCTGTTTGTTCATACAGGCATTGAATTTCTGACTTTGAATTTATGTTTCTCTGCACTGGCTCAAGCGTGTTTCAAATGCAGTTTGAAATCTCACATACAGCAAGAATTTCTTTAAAGAAAAAGGACCATCTGATATCGTAGATTTATGCACAGGCAACTTGTGGTGGCTTAATAGTTCAAGTACATATAACATCAAGAAAAGTTGCATATAAATGTAGAAATTTCGTTGAATGTCCCAAGAATAATTTTAATAAAACTTACACTAACTGTAATAAAAATCATCTTTGTAACTTTTACCTGATAAGTTAGTGCTGCTTAGTTGGCAGGCAGTAATTTGTTAATCTGAAGTGATCAAACTATTGTGATTTTTGTGACTGCACTCTTTTCACATAACTGCTGTTAAATACCAATTACTTCATACATGATACTTAACTTTAGACCTTGGAGAATCTGCCTTTCAATTACGGCTCAAAATACTTGGATCACTTCATTATTTTTCTGATCCCCCATTTCTTAATTGGGGGCAATCACCACTTTATCCAATTTTGGTTAAGTAGTGATTGTAAATGGAAGGTGCTTTGAATCTGACAATACTAAGTGCTATTAACATGCTGAAATTACAGGGAATACAAAGATCTTTCATAAATCTTCATAAATCCACTCCTCCTTATCTCAGTTTAGATAAAAGTGGCAAATACTTAGGTGCACCAAAGATTCTATCTATGGTTACTATATAAAAATTTAAAAAAAAAAAATACAAGAAGACATTTTTTGGATGTTTTTTACTACATCCTTGAAAAATCACTGTCAATGCAATAAGTTTAGCTGCTCTACATGGATGAAGACTGCTGCTTGTAAAAAATTTTAAGGATTTGGAATAGTAAAAGCAGAGCTGGATTCAGGACCTAAGCCTTATGTAACTTAAAAGAGTGTTTTGAGGGACTGATTATATCAATATCCAAAATATATAATTTGGGCTACAAATAGTCCTATTTAATAATGAAATATTTCTTCTCTGTACATTTGCAGCAAAGCAGCAGCTCTGACTTTCTAGCCCTTGTTGCCAGCACTGGAAGCCACGCAAACTCCAGGTGGCAAAAGCCAGTTCCTACTAGTTATACCTGATCTGCAGTGGCAGTTCAGGGAGCACCCAGTGCTCCCCACACTCCCAATTCCCCTTGTCCAAATACCCAGCCTGCTTCCCAGTGGGAGAAAGAGAGTATTGGCAGGAGAAGACAATGGGAAAGAACAGGGTAGGTGTCCTCCATGCACCCCAGGGTGCTGTTGGGATGCAGCTAGGAAGCATGCTTGAGCGCTTGGACCTCCCGCAACTCCAATGTACACCACAGTTCGAACATCAGATGCCCCATGATTCCTGATAAATGCATCAATTTAAACACGTGGTGTCTGTAAAGCTCCACATACTGGTGAGGGCCTAGGTTTGGATGTGACAAGATTACAGAATTGAGCCCTACGGGCAACTCTGTGCTATTCTCATTATCGCTATCTGAATTGCAGCAATGATATTGACAGCAATCAGATAAGATCCCTTGCACTGCACTGCATGCAGATACACAAGGTGGCAGTTTTCCACCCAGGAAGGTTTTGTGTTCTAAATTTAAACAAGATCCCATTTATAAATAGCAAAAGAACAATGTGGTTAAACAGTACCCTTTGCCAGCGTCATAATGATTCCAGATTGCATCAATGGAAGCAGAGAAAATTAACAGCTTTGCCTTAATCCTTTGTATGTTATGTTGGGGAACTTGTCAATATGACTCCATTCCCAGCTCTTATATTCCTGTAACATGACTGTGAAAAAAAATCCCTAAAGACAAATTACCTAAACCAGAAAGGGGGTGAGGATTAAGGCAAAAAGTCTGAAATTGAAGATACTGCTCACAGCAACTGCTGCAATTGACCGTGTTATATAAAAGAAAAAAAATAAAAGAAAGAATAGTACAAAGCCACAGTAAAAATTAACTTATCTATTTTTTAGTGGAATTCCCTTACAGGTTGATATCAATTCCTTTTCTGTAACAGTTGGATACAGCATGCTATACAACTTAGTTTCACTGTTTTGCTCAGTAGGTAGTGTTGGTCTCCATTGTATTACTGAAGCTTAGGGAGGCATAGTTAAATGCCATGTAAATAACAAGCCACAGCACAATTTACCAGATGGCTCTTCAAAGGCTTGTGTAGGCATTCAGAAAACCTACAAAGATAGCATTCATAATGAGAGTAGTTACTAAGTGCTCCTCTAGAAACAGTGCAAGTATGAACAGCAACTCAGTAAAAAAGGGAATAGGTCTGATGTATCACTGCACTACCCTAGTTTCACATGACTCTAATTCCAGCAATTTTGTCAGGAAACTGTCCAATGCAGTTTTGGTGGACGGAGTTAAGAGTGGCTTTAGGCAGAGTAACACAGCAATGCATCAGATTTTCTACTAAATCTCATTGTAGATTTCTCTCTGTCTAAAACCAGGAGAAAACACGAGATATCTTTGAAAATAACTGAAAATGAAATCTTCATAATGATCACCAGGAATTAAGAAAAAGGAATAAAAATATTTCCCAAGACCAAAAGACAGTGGAAAAAGTTACTTTCATTACCAAAGTTGGGACACGCAGTAGAAATTTAGGGAGATGAAACATTGCTTTGCAAAGCAACTATACGCTTATTTTGCAAGAGCCTGACCGCTCAGATGCAGAGGTGGACACAATTGCAGCCCCCCTGGGGGAGAGCTGTATTATATTAAAAGAAACAAAATACCCAACCCAATCCAATCTGCCATGCAGGTTTGCTGTAAGCTGCTACAGGCTCAGGCTTGCCGCGAAAGCTAAAGCAGAGAGGCCAGCTCAGTTCCCTGTCTAGCCAGGAGGTTGTTGATCTCATTGCCAACAGCAACTCAGAAAGCATCGTAAAGACTAAGATTTTGTCTTCTTATTTCCATATGCTTTTCTTTCTTTTTCTTTTTTTTATAAACCTGAATTTACTAGAATAAGTAAATGTCTAGATACAACTGAAGAACAAATTTTAGTTTATTTCACTACAGTACAAGTAAAAATTCTCATTTCTTAAGCATACTGATGAAAAAAGTTTTAACTGGAATGTAGTAAAGGCAAATATCGGAGTTTAAACAAAGAAAATATCATACATTGTGGAGAGCTATTTGACTGTGAAGGGGCATGTGAGCAATCCAGACAACTGCTTGACAATTGTAAGGTAGTGACCCGCAGGCATTGTGGCCTCTCCTGAGGGTTACTAAAGTTCGTGTACGTGCAGAAGCCTTGGGAAAAGTTAGCACGGAAAACTACTGAGAGAGATACGCAGAGGAGGAATGTTAACTGTAACCTTGAAGCATATGCTGTCATAGTTAACCAATCATTAAGCTGTTACTGAGTGAATCCTATTCTGTATTTAGCCGTGTGAACAATACATATATCCAATTAGACTTGTGTGTGTTAATGATAGACAAGTAGAGTGCCTATATATACTGAGCTATCTGCGCAATAAACTTTGGCACAAGCCTGATCATATTGGTCTGTGTGCTGTGTCCGGGACTTCTGCGTCAACAATACATTATTATTTTTAGGGGAAATTCGACTTGAAATCAAAGTCAAAGGAAAAATTATGTTAAAAGATGCAGAGCTGTGATGACCTCACATTGAAAGAGAGGGCACTTCTGTTCTGACCATGGGGAACAGGAATGGTATTCTAAAAAGAGGGGTTTAATACCACCAATACAGCTAAGTTTATTAAGGTTATAAAACAGTAAAAGCATGACTATGAAACAGGAGACCTTAAAATGCAGAAGGAATATGGGAGGAGTCAGGTAAATTAAATAAATTACAAAATCTCTTTTATTCTAACTTTTTTGGTTTTGTTTTTTTTTTTTTAAACTTTGTAGCTGGTGAAGGTGATTGAGTCATCAGACTTGTACCAACTTCCCTATTCTTTTGGAAATCCTAAATCATTTGGGGTTAACTGGCAGACTTTGGCCACCATAAATCAGAAGGTTCTGGTAAGCTGAGACACGTATTACAGTTTCTTCCACAAATGCCGGTAAGACTCCTACAAGCCAAAGCTGTAAGGAATAATATCTGATGAGCTATAACCAGTATTTCAGCTGCAGGCGGGACGAAGACACAGAATAGCCTAAGACTTGCAGAATTGCACATTTGTCAATACCAGTGTAGCTGACCAAAGCATGTGTCAAGTACAAAAGAAATGCAGCAAATCCAGCATGTATTTCTTGAAAAACTGGGAGTTCTGACAAAAGAACAGGAAACCCTGCTGTAATAATTTTAGATCTATTAGGAACATTCAAAAACCAGCACACTGCAAAGAATATTTGCTAAGAGTAAGCCAAAGCAACTTGTGATGGCACATAATAAAAACTGACACTGCTTCCATGCATGGAAAATTATGCACAATTCACTAATTCCACAGGTTTGCTCAATCTTGATATAACTGAATGGGAAACTGAACACAGACAAGATAAAGAAAACACAGTGTAATTTAATTTTGTGTGACCAGCACTCACAACCAAGCCTGCTGTGGAGCTGGTTGTAAGACTAATGTAGGACTAATAATCAATAGACAACCTCCCTCCACATTCACTAGATAAAAACTCACTGCAAAACTCAATGTAAACCAAATTTTTTTCTTCTTACTTTGGAGACTTTTCCCCTGTTGTAGTTTCCATCTCAAGCTTTTCCCTGCCAAAGAAGGAATTGGTGTAACTCCCTGATAACTTCAGTGACTTAACAGAGTTGTTCGTCCCCGAAAGCTCTACATAAGGACTGCAATTGTAATTCTCAGGATACAGAGTCCACAAACTGCTTCAGTTCCATATCATTTTTTGCTACAATTGGACAATATCTAGCACAGAAAATCCTGGTCATTCCTGCTGACCTTGATTATTTCTACTGCAGAATGTAGCTGCTGTGGACTTTCAGGATCACAGCTGATTAGTGGAACTAAGTGCTTTGCAATATGAGTAGGTTGCAAAGCTGCTGCAAAACTAAGGCCACCTCACCAAACATTTCGCTGATACATAATGTAGTTGTGTACACGTGACTATCTGCAAAGTGAACTGTGCAAAAACCCAAATGCGTTCAGGCTATACAGAGAGTGTTTTCCCGTGAAACCGCACTATATAAAGAACAACATGAGGTCAAATGGTACATGGGCACCACAATGAGCACTAGAAATAAAAGTCCACCTACCATGTGAGAATCCAGTGGAGGACTGACTATCACTTAATCTTCTCCTCCTTGAGACTTTTTGCATATTGAAACACATGTAACTGAACCAAAGAAAAGCCTAGCACAACAGAAATGCTAGTAATTATCTGGTAAGGAAGTAAAAAATCAGCCCCATTCTCTTTCATCCGCTCTGCACCAGGTGGGTCCTGCAAGCAGCAAACCCCAACATTTTTCCTGTGACAGGGTGGTGGAGAGTTCAGGGAACTCAACAACCAAGGCTATAGGAGCAAGAATGTGAGAGCATGAGAGAAGCAGAAATAGAAATTGTATCATTGTCACATACAGCAAACAAGAACACTTGAATATCAAGTTGGTAAAAAGGTCATAACCCGTGTATGCCAAAGCAGGGTGGTGAAAAAGTTTTCAATTCCACCAGTGAATATGGTCATAGTTTTTGAAGGAGAGAAACTACTATGGCTTCTGAGGTAGAAGAATGGGCAGGACAATGGGATCCTGACCCCTCACCATCTGAGGCTTTTAAAGTTCTTTTAAGTAAAGTTGTATGAGTTTTTGAGGGTCTTAGGAAGAGTGGGTTGTTTACGGGAAAGGAGGAGTTAACAGGACAAAGGCCTGGGCGGGAGGAATGTTGGGCAGCTCATGAGAGCATGTGAAGATAAGAAGAGGGCATTAGGGGAGGAAAACAAATCCTGTGGGGATCACAAAGGGGAGTACAAGGCCACGGAATGTACCTTTGCTGCAGAAGGGCTGAAAATAGCTGCTGCTAGGAGAGGATGGTGAGGGTGGGAAGAAGTTTCAAATATAAAGCAACGGGAAGGGAAAACAAGAAAACTATGAGTTGGCTCAGGCCAAGGCAGCTGTTACAATGGCATTGGAGAAAACACAGGAAAGGAGACAGGAAGGTGAGGAGCACGACTCTTACAGGAAGATAACTGAGAAACTTAAATAGAAATGAGTAGGTGAAATGGGTAGAGCAGCTTCCATACAAACCAGGGGACAGCTAACGAAGTGGGCCTCTGAGGCACACATGCACAGAGACATTTGGGATGATCCCAATCCACATGAGACTACTCCCTGTGAAACCAAATCATCCTCAGCTGACCAATGCTGATCAAAATCACCTGGATTTACCAGCCTGTGTAGCCACCAAATAGGCCATGTACAACCCACAGAAAAACCATTGTTGGTAACTAACAATGGTTACAGCCGGTGCTGAGATGTGTTAAAGAAGCTGGAATTGGTGTCTGTAAAGCTTCATTTGGAAGAACAAACTCAAAATGGGTCCAGAGTCCAATACTGTTAAAGCTACCCCTGGAGGGAGGTGGAGCCTAGCTATAGTGAGTTAATAATCAAAACTGTAGTGCTGGAGGAGTCACTCTTCCACTGCACATGATTATGGGTCCTCTGACACCTGCTAATGTTATCAGCTGGATTTGGAAGGGCAAGCTGGCAGGGCTGGGAAGGCTATCCAGGAAGGAGGAGGGCCTAAGGAATCTAATAAAAAAGAAGGCAAATAAATAATAATACAATGGTAAAAGAAATACAAGCTGCTATAGTGCCTGCTAGTACAGGACTTGAAGGCAAACAAGCCAGACCTCTGGAATGTAAGGACAAGATGGACCCTTATGATTCTGGGTATGGGTCTTGCCTGTAGGATGGCACAGATGGGTATTTTATTTTATTTCATTTCATTTTATTTTCCCAGGAATGCCAACTGAGTCATGAAGATGGCCTCTGAAATAGAACAATAAAGCTTGGAAAAAGTGGAGAGAAGATACAGCTAAATGAAATAAGAAACTGCTTACCACCTTCATGCTTCGGTTGACAGAACTGTATGTTAGAAATGAAAGACAAGATACCAAGAGTCAGGTGTTGAAACCAGTACAGGTGATCCCTAGCTATATGAAAGAAACACTTTCAGTTCCAGTAGCTGAGGAGCAGTCAGACTTTAATATTGGGCAGGTCCATTTACTCAACCCTTTGAGACATGGTAGATTAAAGTATGTTTAGCCAGGGGAGACCTATAGTACCAGTCCTACCAGGGTAGCTGTAGATGTAATGAGTGGCCTTAGCTTGGTAATAAAGTTTGATGCTGCTACTGATGTCTTGAAAAACACTGGGTGCTTGAGGGACACAGCATACCAGCAAGTCTGCAGGGAGGGGTGGTGGTATTGTATTCAGCAAGACAGGAGGAAAAATGGCATTTTATTCAATGGTCTCTGATTAGGAAACGGTCTCATTCTGGATCTAGCTAACAATTGTTTGTGTGAGGGTAATACAGAAACAGAAACCTCCATAGTTATCTTGTTTACCACAGTGATGCCCCAGAAATACTTGAAACACTGTAGGGGTGAGTGGCAAGAGAAGCTTGTGCATGTTTGCCTAAGATAAATTAGAGTGTGGAAGGATTAATATATTAATAAAGATCCAAAGCCGCAGAACCATATGAATGTCCAAGTGATATTCCTGAGGAATGATTGTGACCAGTATTATTAGCCCAGTGGATTATGGAGTAATGACCTGGTCTACATAATTTACCAGTGTATCAAAGAGTGATGGAAGGATGGGCAGACTCGATTTCACGGCAGTAAATATTGTCACTCCACAAACAGCAACCTGCCAAACCACATGACCACTGAAGTTCAAAGACCAAAGCAGTTTTCAGTCACGGACCAAGAAATACTTGTTTCTTCTTTTTATTGTCTTGGTTTGTTGATAGGTCTGGGTTTTTATCTTTCCCCTAGAAAGGAGTGGTGACACAAGTTTGTTTCTGTATTTCAAGAGATACGATTTTACTTCACATGAATTCCTGGAGAATTTCACAGTGGTTCTTCAGTCTGCTAGCATGCATCACCTGAATATGTGACAAGTTAATCCATGAATGAATTAAAAATAAAATACCATAGATGCTGCAGTAAATTTCTGTTGGCTTTGTTCAAAAACTTAGCATTTTGATAACTAAGAAAGTTCATGCACACAAAATTATGTGTTAGGCTAGTAACGAACAAGAGCTAGGGCATTCAGCACTGTCCATAACTTGTGTGACTGCTAAAGTAGTCTATGATTTAAATGAGGAATAAAAACCTTAACAACATCTGAAATCTACTGATAGCTGAAATATTCGAAATTACGCTTCTGTGTTATAGAGCAGGAACAGACTAAGCTTTTATATAGTGAATTGTTTAAAACTTCCTTTTCCAAAGTACATATAAAGTAAATCCATTTTGTGGATTTAATTCAGTGTAACAGAGAACAGCCTTAGATCACTTTTCATCACTAGATGTTACCAGCAGACACATTGTACAGCCTTCAGTTATTGAAAATAACAGTTCGGGTTTTTTTTAAAGCAATTGGCACTGCAGTTACCTGAACTTGCTTGATAGCTTGCAGGAACTGCTTGCAGACTACCCTGGTTTCTGCTTCCCTAGAACCAATTCCTGTGGAGTTACAGCCTAAACTTCATCTCAGTGGTAAAAACAGGCGAGAATATTTTAGGTATTGTAATATCAGTATAACTGTGCAGCTTAAGAATCAGTAATAGTACATGTATTTTAGCATTTGACATTACTAAGCTTTTTAAAAATAGCACAGGACAAAAGCCTGATTAAACAAAACATGCTAGTAGTAATATTAGAGTGAAGGCTGAGCTTAAATTGCTGGTTTACTTCTGTATTTTTTGTTAAAGTTTACAACTTTTCTCAAGGGCTCTGTGAATTACTGGATCACAGAGGGGCACTGAAAAGAAAAATAGCTGAGCCTGCCTATGTAAACATGATTCTGCATTGAACAAACTGTTCAATGCTGATCCCGACCCACTGAAACAGGAGGCTGACAAACAGCCAGCTAAGAAGTTGCTACTTCACTTATTTGAAAACCCACATAAATATTTAGGTTAAGCTTTAATGATAAATGTTTCCCTTTCTGCTGTTTTTTTTTTCCTCTGCCAAGTTGAAGGACAAGGGATTCTTTGCTAGGAAGTAAATGAAGCTGGGCATAGCTGGGGGAGAGGGACGCCACGCTTGGCACTTCCCAACATCAGCAAGTAAGAGGACTTTCATATGTCAGTATTCTCATTCATAATGACAGCCTTTCTGAAAGGCTCAAAAAGCCTCAGCAGCAGCTTACAGTCATAAATTGAAACAGTAGCTCAAACTAAATGTAAGGGTCTTTCCTATTCATCCAACACCTTACAGTGCCACAATTTGTGAAAGCTAAGAATGATGTTCAGTAACTAAATAACCTTTACTTCTGTAGTTTTCCATAACAGAGACAAAAGAAAAATTAATAAGCTGCACCCATTTTTCTCCACATTATACAAAATGAAAAATCTTGCAATGCAAAGACCGCTGTCGATTTCAACAGCTGATGGAAGATCAGGTACAGAATGTTTGGTCTGTGTTTTTTCACCACTTTTGAGTGGAAGTCCCGATGTAATTTTAATAGCAGTGGCATAACCACTACAGTTTAATGTTGTCTTCATAATGAATGAAAAGAGATGCCAGCACAATTTCAGGGACTTCTTCAGTGGTTTTAAGACTCAAACTTGCATTAAGTTTATTTTAATCTGTAAGGCAACACTTCTGAGACCAGAGTTTGTAACAGAAAAGGAAGTAGGATCTTTTTTTCCCAAAGACATTAAACTCAAATTAATCTGGAATATTATGTAAAATATCACTTTAACATGCTGGAGAAGAAAGAACGGTTTAAGTGTAGTGAATGTCTACTAAGATTTACATTACAAGCATATTGATTAAAATCTTAACTATTTAAAATATTTGATTTTCATTAATTTTCTCTGTTAATTATAATGAATTTTAGTTCACAATTATGTTTTATTTCCTTCTTTAGTGTTTTGTATATGATCCATTTAATTTGTACAGTTTTTCTTGTGGTTGTCATAAGCTTAAGTGGGCTCGGGCTCCACAGCAGGACAAATACCTTACTTGATTTCAGCTCCAGTATTGCTCAACAGACACCATTTTAACTCTTGTGGATGCTCTTCTCACATGCACTGCAAGCTAGCAGTGTAATGGCATCTTGGCTCCAAATATTTTCATTCACAAAGCAGAAAGTGTTTGATGAACGCAAGATTCTGCAATCTTGAGCCTTCACATGTGTGTACACAGAACAGGCTTTTGTACCAGACAATGAATATTTTCAACAGGCTCCTGTTTTAAAAGAGCTTTGAGTCCTACATCAACAGTAGAAGTAGAAAGTCCAGTGTGACGTTATGGCAAAATCCATTGTTTAATCTTAGGATTGCACTGCTTGAGCTTTACCATTGCAGTCTATAAGGTAATAATAGTCATTTCAGTGAAATTGCAGTCTTGCAAAGCTCTGCTACACACACATCCCTTTTTACTGTAATACAAGATTTACAAGGCAATATGTAGGAATTGGAACATTTTAAAACCTGATGTGGATATTAGAAGTAATAAAAACACTTTAGAATAGTTAGAGGTAGCAGGTGGATGACAAAAATAAGTCACAAAAATACTATTTTTCTGCAGAGGTGTGAAGAAAACAGCTGTTAAGTCTCTTTTTTCTTGATGCTCAAACAGTTGTTTTTTTCCCCAGTATCTTCTTTAGCCTAACTTAGATCTTATTCCATTATAAATTCCCTTTGCTCCTGCTGCTTTCTGCACAGGAGGGCATACACTACTCCTTTACTCCCAGCCTGCTTACCACTAAGCAGGTTGGGTTTCTCATGGGCTTGCAGCTTCCCACATGCACAAAGGCTGCCTAGAACAGGAGCAGCAGCCCATAACGGTGGCCTAAACCATGTGGCACACTTGTGTGTCCTTTCCTGTTCTAGCAGCCTGTATATTTGATAGGGAAAGTTCTAGCAACCTGTATATTTAATAGGGGAAAGAAAAGCACAACCCTTGTCTGCCCAGAAGAGGCCCAACTGCCTAGTAGTGTCACAAGCTGACTCATCCTTACCTTCTTTTGCAGATGCTTTATCCGATCAAAGAAGATCTGCTTTCCTTATTTTGTAATATACTCTACATGTTAATACCCAAGAGCCACATTTAGATCAGCAATAAAAGAAAACAGTTTAAGAATTAAGAAATGCTTGACCCAATTTGTCACACTTTCATTGAGGACCATGGGTTTTTTTGTTCCCTTAAAGATCATTGTTTTGCCCTGGGAAACAAAGCCCCTGAAATCTGTATTTTGTATTCCTAATGTCTGATGTGAAGTAACAGTAACTTGATATGAATGACATCTTGAAATATTCTGCCTTTGCGAATATGAATGTAGGAATCTGCAGAAACTGTGAATGAACATTTACAACAAACTGTAAGCCTCCTACTGATGCACTCAAATACAAAACAGGAGGCAAGAGAGAGAAGGAAAAGAGATGAATTTGTTTTCCTAGCAAACAGCTGTCTTCTTTAACAGAAGAAACTAAAAAGAAAACAGTGTGCAAAGAGGCCAAAAGCTGCATTAATTACAGTATTTTTAGATGCTACAAGCACAATTTTGATAAACACTCTAAACTGTGAAAAAATGGTACTGTCAATGCAATTAAGTCTTTTTTTCTTGGTGCAGCATCATCAATGCATGTGCCTGCTGAGAACAAATTGTGGGCTGTGCAGTGCAGTTACCCTTTGATTAATGATTCAAGGCAATCAGTAGGGACCACACAAACTCCCGAGGGATGCCACAGCAGCCAGCACAATGTCATCATTTAATTTCTTCTCTTGACCTAGATTACAAAGAGTGATGACACAGTCACTATGACGGGCAAATTCCAGCCGTGGCTATAGAAAAGAAACTCCCACAGAGTTAAAAATATTAGGTACACAGCTTAGGAGCAAAATTTGGCATGGAGATATTACTCTTTTGATATATGGAGAGATTATATTTATTGATTTATTTATTTGAATGAACTGGAGGATGGTGTCAGACTAATTCTTATGTTAGTTTTAATGTCTGAGACGCTGTGAGATTCCAAAAAAAAAAAAAAAGGAAAAAAAACCCCTCCTTTAGCTGGAAAAAGCCAGATCTCGTTTCTTAGCTGCTCAGTACTTCTATTTAGCCTGAGCATGGCATTAGAGCTAGTATTTTACCAGAACAGACCTAAAAATCAGCCTGAAATAATCTTTTTGCTAGAGGCATTCACAACTAGTGATGTCAGTCTGTCAGCTGGATTGCTTTACTACCCTGATATGAAGTCCTACATTTCATGCCAATGGGCAGTAATCATATTATCTCATGAAGTATTCAGAGCTGAGAAAGGTAACACAGCATAACTTTCAAACATTGTCTGCTGTTTGGGTAGCAAATCTGTCCTCTGCTTTCTAAACAGTCTCTCTGTACAGTATTTATTCTTGCCCAGGATCCCAGTTATTATCTTCAAGTATGTCATTGTTTCAAGCAAGGTTAACCGAAAGGCCAACATTAGCAATGTCACTAACAGCACTGTTTCTCTGACATGCTGAAATTTTCTATAGTGAGGGCGAAGCTCATCTGCACTAGAGACATCATTTTGTCAGGGCTAAATGTTTGGAATGTGTTTCCTGAATAACCAAAGGGCATCTACGTGAAAAAGTTGTTTTAAGCTTTGATGTAATTTATAAACTCAAAGTGTTTCCACTATTCTCATTTTTCCCATAGGGAATAGATACAAGTATAGATATGATGTGTGCTAGTTACATTTCTTTCTCCACTTCAGAAAGCTGCTCAGACACTACAGTACGAAGATCTACATGATATTGTAATAAATGTAACTATCAATTTGCTGATAAAGATGATGATTGTCTGTGCTTACTGATTGAATAACGCTGAAACGCAAGGCTTGAACAATCCTAAAACAAGTGATAGTTTGCAAATGTCAGACCACATAAATGCTTGGTCAATCCTAAAACAAGGAGTAGTTTGTAATGTCAGATCACAATATCCTACACATTGTCTAAGAGAATAACGAACATCCGGGAGGATTGTATTAACCTGTCTAAAAAGATGAAAGACGGGAAGAAATGGACTGCGCATGCACCAAGTCAGCGAGGTGGAAAGTACATAGTCAGAAGTCTGTACGAAGGTGACCGAAGAAGACGACTTGCTTCATCAGGAGACCCCTGCCCGAGACCACCCGGAGGCAGTGCGCATGTGGGACAATATTGTGAAACTAATTAACGTGAGAGACGGGAGACAATTTACATATTGTGAAACCACAATGAATATGTATATCTTGATTGTTTAAAAGAACTATTAGTATGTGCCTGAGGTGTGCGTGTTGGTGGAGCGGAGACTCCCCGCGCACCCAGCGCTGCTTTGCTTACTACCTCTCATTAATTAGGCAATAAATTATTCTTGCTACTATAATTTGACTTTGGTCGTTTATAACAATATGAAATGGATCAGATGAACATAAATGCTTAAATATAAGAGACTGCAGACAAGGAATAATTCTGGCTGTTGTGGGAGTTGTCAGTTTAAGCAGTTTCACTGGGTTGCTAAACAGGAACACACATATCAGTGGAAGGTTGATATTTTGCTAAGTAAAAGTACTATAGAAGTTTCTACTATATAAGGTAATCATCAAAATCCCTATAATGTTATTTATGAAATGTAGTCCACAGAGTCATACACACTGAAAACTGACTTCAAATCTGCAAATTGCCACCTCTTAAATATTTTCTCTGAGTATGGTCATAAAAAGATCCAGAACAGAACAGCACAATTCATGCTTAGGAAGCCTACAAGGAGCTGCTTCTAGCCTAGAATAAAAGAATTCAGGGAGTAATACTGCAACTCCTTCAAATGTCTACTAAAGTTGAAATTTACCAAAAATTTTAAAGACACTAATTATTTGAGGCATTCACCAAGATTTTGTACTTTTATCTTTCAGTGCCTAAGAAAGTTAAGTTTGGTAAATCATAATAGCTGCTGAAACCATATTCTATATACTTATAGGCAGTTCACCAGTTGTCATGGGCTGCCATAGCTTTCCTCACCTTCGAACCAAACTTTATTTAGTGTCTATACCTTTAAAAATGGAACAGCACATAAAGCTTGCTGTCTCATAGAAATAGTCTCAGATTAATAACTCTAATAATTAAACTTTATATTTTAAGCAAAATCAGTTATTTCTATTGCTGAATCAATATAACTGGTTCGAACCTCTTAAATGAATAACGTATCTCTTCTGAGCTACTTAAGGAGGATTAGGCTCTTCATATGTATCAGGCATAAAAATACAGCTCTCATCCTTCCCCCCCCCCCCATTCTTGTGTATCCATCATTCCTTATAAAGAAGTGATACATTCTTCCTGGAAAGGGTAAAAATTTTAACACTCAAAATCTGGACTTCAAAATCCTTCAGTCACCTGGAACTGTGCTTCCATTCTTAAACAGAATTGGTCCAAGACTGAGAGAATTGAGGAGTAAAGTTACTCTATTGGCAGCCAGCCTCTATTCCAAGAATTTAACTTACCCATTGACAGTTTAATATAAAAATAGGTCCTTGGACCAAGCATAAAAACTGATGTATCCTATTTCTGCTGCCCTCCCCTCGTGAGCCCTAAAAGCTAAGGAGCTCTGACCTCAACATTTAAAAGATTTAATTGGACTGATTTCAGCAGAAGGAAGGAAGATAAATCAATCAGTGTGTATCACAGGCTTATATTTATCTGAAGACACACTTCAGGCACTTAAATCTTTCATCAGTAAGACCTCAAATGTCTGTTTGGTAATCAGAAAAATAAAAGCAGCCGATCTAAGTTTAAGAAACGTTAGTCTTATTCCAAAGAAGGTAGAATTAATTCTTCTTTAGAAGAGCCACTCCTTGCTCCTCTGACCATGGAGAAAATCTCTGTGAACCCCTGGAACAAGAACCCCTTTCCCTGAACTCTTCTGCTGCTACTTTCCTACCTCGTGTTGTATCTACACTCATCCTCACAACAGTCAATGGACCAAAGAAGCCCGATTTGATCAAAGAATCAAAGCTAAGAAACTACCTACCTGATCAAGTGCCTCAATGTCCTTAGGAACCAAAATTCAAGGACTTAATAAGAAGAACATAAGACATTACTGACCACCCAAATAGGATGGCAGCATTGCCATGAGAGATTAGGGTCAAAAAAGTCAGGAAACATGAGAGTAGTAGGAGCCTTCAATTATCCTCATGAAGACTCTCGCTGCTACGTGAAACAGAGATCACATTTTTACGAGGCCAATGATAAATACATCTTAAAGCAGCTGTGAAGGTAGTCCACAAAGTGAGACACCTCCGTCAACTTTGTCCCAGCTATCACACATGGCTTGGTTCAAAACTGCACATGAGAATCTAGAAAAACTCCGTATCCCTACAGGAGCATCAAAAATATGCACTGCAATTTTGGTCCATTTTAAGAGGTAGAGTCATACAAAGGTGAAGAAACTTGTTTAAAATGAGAACTAAGGGAATTAAAACCTTGCAGACAGTGTGGAGATTATTGAAAGAGCAGCATTGATGAATGCATGCCACAGATTTTTTTAAAAGTATTTTTGGAAAGGGTGGAAAAGTCATGAGGACTGAACAGCAGGTAAGGGAGGTTATTAGAAACAAGAAGGTAGCCTGCAGAAGGCTGAAGCTGTGTTAAACCTAAGGAAAAAGAAAGTATCAAGAACTCTGGCAGATTAAATGTAAAAACCTAAACAAGAGGGTCCAAAAGAGTGTTTGAAGAGGAACTGGCAAAAGGAATTAAAACTAAATACAAAATCTTTCTTCAAACGTAAAAATAGCGTGAAGCTTGGCAAAGTCTGTAAGGCCAACTGCTGATCAAAGTGCACAAGAGAAACCTGAGAGAGGACAAGATTGCAAAGAATAAAAAAAAATTCTTTGTGTTACTGCTCACCATAAAAAAAACCTGGGCAGATTCCCATGCAGAAATCCTTATTCTTGGAGGACTCAGTAAAGGAGATCTCTGACTTCTTTATTGTATTTTATAGTTACTTGAAAGTGACTGGTAATAAACTGAAAGAGCCCTCTGGCATTCAGTAAGCAGTTCTAAGAGAAATCAAGGATGAAATTAGTAGCTACCAGAAGTGGTGAGTAACCTCTCCCTACAAGCTGTCAAAATAGTTTAAAATGGTAAATTTAAGTTGAATTTTCCAAAATTGGTTAGATGATGAGTAGATTTGCATGTCCAAATGAGAGCAATGAAGCTGGTGAAGGGCGTGGAAAACAAGTCCAATGAGCAGCAGCTGAGGGAACTGGGGTTGTTTAGTCTGGAGACAAGGAGACTTAGGGAAGATGTCCACTCTCTACAACTACCTGAAAGGAAATTGTAGTAAGGTGGGTGTCGATCTCTTTTCCCAGGTTACAAGAGACAGGATGAAACGAAATGTCCTCAAATTGTGCCAAGGGAGGTTTAGATTGGATGTGAGGAAAAATTTCTTCACTGAAATGGTCATCAAGCATTGGAACAGGCTGTCCAGAGAAGTGATTGAGTCACTACCCCTTGAGGTATTTAAAAGATTTGGTGCCTGGAGACATAGTTTGGTGGTGGACTTGGCAGTGATAGGTTTATTGTTGGACTCAATGATCTTAAGGGTCTTTTCCAACCTAAATGATTCTATGATTGTAGATAAGGAAAAATAAGAGTTTGATGCAAGTACCCTTAAATTTTCAGTACTGTTTTATCTTCATTAGTAAGAAGATGACTAATTTGTCAAAACTTGGAATAATAGACTGTGGTACAGGAATTGTCCTCCATTTCCCTCACAGCACATTCCTTTTGACACTAATTTCAGATTATTAATTAAATAGGAGATTGAATATAACAGGTTAAAATATATATATACATATATATATTATTTCAGTGAAGACCTTTTTTTTATTTGGATGAACTATTTTGCCAAGCCAAAATATGTTATCACTCAAAAATACAAAACAAAAATACTGTGATAAGCCAAAAAATACCTGCTTGAAAACAGGTTACTCACAGTCTTTTAGGCAATTTTGATGTCTTTCCTTTCACGTATTGAAGCATCTGCTTCTGAACTGCTTGCTCTTTTCATTGGTACATATTTACCTATATCTGCACCTGATCTTTGAAGAAAATTTACAAGAAATAACCTAGGAAAGAGATAATTTTATTTTGTGTGGTACTTTGTTCTTGTTCTCAATATGTTGAAAGATACTTTTTCTCAATGTTTAAGTCTTTTCAGAGCAGTGTTTTCAAAGTAATTATGTTGCTCGTCATTTGTACCCAGATGTCTGCTAGTATGGACAAAGATGATGTCAGAACTGATGCATTTTGCCAAGGGAACATTTTTCTTCTTTCTTCCCCCTGAAATAAGCACATTGGATTTTTTCACACCTCTCAAATCTTAGCGAGCTCCATCTTGTCTAATTCTTGCTATCTGTAATTACATTCTTGTATTTCCGTATTCCTGGCTAATTTGAAGAGTTCGTATGATCTAGTACTCTGTTTCTGTCAATGGCTACAGCCATCTGCTTGAGGAGACTAAAACCAGGGACAACCATACAGAATCACAGAATCGCAGAATCATAAAACTCATAGGATGGTTTGGTTTGGAAGGGACCTTCAAAGATCATCTAGTTCCAACCCCTCTGCAGTGAGCAGGGACACCTACTAGATCAGTTTGCTCAAAACTCCATCCACAACCTTACCCTGAACACTTACAATACTTCCTCTGAGATTTTTCCTAACTTTTAGTTGTTTTCCATTCAGTTGATTTCCAGAGCCTGATGTGGTTTCTGTGTTCGCTAATCTCCAACAGATACTTCTTCCAAGAAATTATCTATTCTTTCCTTGATACCGTATAAATTTCTATTATTCACAGCACTACCTGTTCGCAAGCTCCTTGGTTCTGATTCTTATTGCATGAAGAACTGTCTCTTTTGTTTTGTAATGGGCTTCTCATAGATTAATTTGATACCCTTAGTTCTTGTATTGGAAGAGAGCAAATACTATCTCCTTTTGCCATGACATTTATCATTTTCAAGTTAATATATCCCTGACTCCTCTATGCGCCCCATCGTCATGTCCTCTGTTTTGCATGGTGTAGTGTGCTGACCTTGGCTGGACACCAGGTGCCCACCAAGCTGCTCTATCATTGCCCTTTTGTTAACAGGACAGGAGAAGAAAACAAAAAAAAAAAAAAAAAAAAACAAAACCGAAAGCTTATGAGTCAAGATAATGACATGGACATCACTCACGACTCAGCATCTTGGGCAAAACAGACTAAAATTGGGGAAATTTAATTTATTGCCAATTAAACACAACAAGAAAATGAGAAATAAGAACAAATCTAAAAATGCTTTTTCCCCACCTTTCCATTCTTCCCAGGCTCAACTTCACTACAGACTTCCCTACCTCTTTCTCCCTGAGCAGCACAGGAAGATGGGGAACTGGGGAACCGGACTTGCAGTCAAATGCATTGTCTCTGCTGCTCCTTCCTCCTCACACTCTTTTCCTACTCCAGCATGGGGTCCCTTCCACGGGGTGCAGCCCTTCAAGAACAGACTGCTTCAGTATGGTCCCCTATGAGGTCACAAGTCCTGCAGCAAACCTGCTCCAGTGTGGGCTCCTCTCTCCATGGGCCACAGGAGCCAGGAGCCTGCTCCAGTGTGGGCTTCCCACATGGTCACAGCCTTCTTCAGGCATCCCATTGCTCTACTGCGGGGTCCTTCCCAGCCTGCAGGTGAATATCTTTTCCACCATGGACCGCCATGGACTGCAGAGGCACAGCCCGCCTCACCATGGACTGCACCATGAGCTGCAGGGGTGCTGCTCTTGGACCTGCAGCACACCCTACCCTTCTTCTGCACTGACCTTGATCTCTGCAAAGCTGTTCCTGTCACATTTTCTCACTCATCTTTACCAGCTGCAATTGTACAATAGTTTTTACACTTTCTTAAATACATTATCCCAGAGTGGTGGCATAATACATTATACCACGATCCTTGATTGGCTCAGCTTTGGCCAGAGATGGGTCTGTCTTGGAGCCAGGTGGAATTGGCTCTGTTTGATGTGGGGCATGTTCTCACAGATGCTGCCCAGCCTGCTACCAAAACTTTGCCATGTAAACCCAATACACATGGCCAGCCCACCAAGTCATGGCCTGTATGGAAGCTGTTCCTTGCCTTTGGCTGCATTCATGGCTGTTTCTTGAATCTTTTCAATTTCTGTCATATGAGGGGATAAGAGCAGCATGGTGTTCAAAATACAGGTGAACCACAGACTTACAAACACTGAGTTTGGTCTCAGTTTTATTTTCTGTTCCTTTCCTGTAAATTCCTAATACTTGACATTTTCTGATTCTTACTGAGATGGTAGTTCCACGAAAATAATCAATAATATCTCTCTCAAATTATTGGTTCTTCAAAAAAAGATAGTTTTTTTTCCCCAGGATCCTTTGCTAAAAATCTCACATATTCTAACTTACTGTGTCTCTGGGTTTGTTTGTTTGTTTTAATACATTTCCTGAATGTGTGGGATGAAAATTAGTAGTAGCAGAAAATTGAAAAGAACAAGAAAGTCAAAGTAATTTGCATGGTTCTTGCTCGTGTCAACAACCCTTACAAGTCTTACACAGTAAAAGAGGGCAAAGGGAAAAATTCTCATAAAGAATGAAAAAACACTGATTTGCCCTTGACCAAGCAGAATACTTGCCTAACACACTAATTAGGATGCATTTAGTGCTGCCCTGAACCTAGAAGAAGCTCCCAGTAAGCCAGGTGAAGCTTGGTATGCCAACCAACTGGGCCTAGGTTTGCTGTAATAAGTCCAAAGTTTTACTTTTCCCTAGGGAAATAAAAATCCTGCATGCATTCAACTGTTGTATTTCTGATACACGTGTTTGCAAAGAGAAGATAATGAGATATTTATAAGTGGCATGATACATTACCCTATAAAATTGATGATCAATCCATACATCACGCTCTAAGAGAATCAAGAAATTAATCAGTCACAAAGTATCCTTTCTTGCTTCTGAATTTTAATTTTTAGAGTATCTCTGAAAAAATGTAAACTATTAAGAAGTCAAAAGTTAACATTCTTCCATAACACATGACTTCTGCATCTGATTTGAAAACTACCTAATAGAAAGATTGAAATGTTCGTTTCTTTCATTAAATAGTGCAGGTGAATAACGCAGTTAGTGGTGCTGTTGATCTACCAGAAAACAGGCAACGAACAGAAAAACATCCACAAAAAGGGCATATTCAGCAAGTTTTGTCAGGGAGAGGAGCTATCCAAAACCAAGATATACAGCTTAAGGAACGAAGTCTTTCATTGTGAATTATACAGGCCACAGGACTATCTTTCAGAAGTAGCTTTCAATAGTTTATGAAGAAGTGTTCAAGACCTGGAATAGATGGATGACTGAACAGAGCATACCTCCACTACTACAATACAATAGCTGGAAACTTGGCACAAGTCTTTGGACCTGGGAGTTAATTTCACTTTTGGGCTGCTCCAGATACCATTCAAGTATTATTACCTGTTCCTTGCCTGGAGCTGACTACAATTTCGTCTTAGACAAGGTGTACTAGAAGTATTTTCAGAATCCTGCAGAATTCAGAAATACATCAGACAGCTACTCCATACTGATGCAATGCCTGTTTAAGCAAACCTACAGTTTATCACCTAAAAATACCTTTGGATATTTTCAGCAAAGAAATGATATTGAAAAGATTTTTTTCAATTCATTTATTCTGCTAGATATTGGGTTAGTATGTAAACCTTAAACACTAAGAGTAATATTGTAGATGGAAGAAAGAATTCTATCAGGTAAGACTGTGAGTCACTTTCTTGAGAAGGAAAAGGGAAAAACTAAAATCAAACAAATATTCTTAATATATCTTATTCCATGTTCAGAGAGAGAATTGCTAATCCATTTCATTCCTTATTTCTGATTTTGTATTAGAAAGGGACAAATTACACTAACAGTGTTAAATTCGAAGCAATTCTCAATCACAAATCAAGTGATCAGAAAGCAAATATTAATTTGTGGTGGAAAGAAGAGAAAGAAAAAGCCTGTGCATATGAACTATAAAATAGAAAAAACTAAAACAAACCAGCTGGGTAACAAGAAGAGGTAATGCTGTTCATAGAAGCAAACCAAGCATCAGACTTTTCTGACTTTCTAGACACTGTTTGGGGTTTGTTTTTTTTTTTTGTTTGTTTGTTTTTTTTCCTTAAAAGTAAATTACAAAAATACTTAATTTGGTAAAGAACAAGACTCTTCTAAGAATTACAAAGATTTCTCCAGTGAGCATTATTGATACATTTAAATATAGGTGCTTGCAGTACTCTTCCGGAGAGGCAAAGACTGCCTATGAAATTTGAATGATGTCATAGAATCATAGAATGGTTTGGGTTGGAAAGGACCTTAAGATCATCTAGTTCCAACCCCCCTGACATGGGCAGGGACACCTCACACTAAACCATGTCACCCAAGGCTCTGTCCAACCTGTCTTTGAACACCATCAGGGATGGAACACTCACAACTTCCCTGGGAAACCCATTCCAGGGCCTCACCACCCTCACAGTAAAGATTTTCTTCCTCATATCCAATCTAAACTTCTCCTGTTTAAGTTTGAACCCATTACCCCTTGTCCTATCACTACAGTCCCTAATGAAGAGTCCCTCCCCAACATCCCTATAGGTCCCCTTCAAATACTGGAAGGCTGCTATGAGGTCTCCATGCAGCCTTCTCTTCTCCACGCTCAACAGCCCCAACTTTCTCATCATATCTTCATACGGGAGGTGCTCCAGTCCCCTGGTCATCCTCGTGGTCCTCCTCTGGACTTCTTCCAACAGTTCCATGGCCTTTTTATGTTGAGGACACCAGAACTGCACACAATACTCCAAGTAAGATCTCACGAGAGCAGAGTAGAAGGGCAGGATCACCTCCCTCGACCTGCTGGTCACACTTCTTTTGATCCAGCCCAGGATACAGTTGGTTTTCTGAGCTGCAGGTGCACACTGCCAGCTCATGTTCTTTTTTTCATCGAGCAACACCCCAAGTCCTTCTGTGCAGGGCTGCTCTGAATCTCTTCTCTGCCCAACCTGTAGCTGTGCCTGGGATTGCTCCGACCCAGCTGTAGGACCTCATACTTGGCATGGTTAAACTTCATCAGGTTGGCATCAGCCCACCTCACAAGCATGTCAAGGTCCCTCTGCATGGCATTCCTTCCCTCCAACGCATCAATCAAACCACACAGCTTGGCATCATCAGCAAACTTGCCGAGGGTGCACTCAATCCCACTTTCCATGTCACCAACCAAGATGTTGAACAACACCAGTCCCAACACTGATCCCTGAGGGATCACTGCGAGCAATGCAAAAGAGACAAACAAAACTGTCCTTTCAATCAGCATAATTCTCTCCTCTTCTCCATAACCTTTTCGAAATCAAGATAAAGATTACTTTAAATGAGGTGCACAAAATTACAAACACCAGTTAGTTGTCCTAGTAATTTTCTTTTGGGAAAGCCTCTGTTTGAAAGAAGTGACTCATTAGTTTCTGTGCTTTCCAAATGACAAAATGACTTCACTGACTTCCCTCAAGCACTGTACTCGCCTTTTTCTGATTGAAGAGATGTTGGCAACAGTAGCTGGTTTTTGCTTCAGGATTGGATTGCCCTGTGAGACCCCTGCTCTGTCTGAAAGCAAGCATCATATTCCATGGAGAAAATACAAAAGCATAAGTAGACTTATTTCTATAAACTACAGCAGAGTTGCCTATTTCTGGGAAGCTGTAAAATAAGCTAACAAAGCTAAGAATTTAAAAGCAGAACCAGTTTTGCTCTTTGTGAAACATTGAGGACAGCTACACCCATTCCTGAAGCTGGAGATCTGCCCAAGCCATGATATTTTCACCTGTGTACACTGTCAGATACTGGGTTCCCTAAGACAACCAGTCCATGGTGAGCAAGCAACTGACACATTTAACCTCTCACTGTCAGAGGTAACACAGTGGAACCCAAAAGGGACTGCAGGGACCAGGAAGGCTGAGTTTGGATTCTGACTTTGCAAATGGTACCAGTCATCCATGAAGCCAATGAAACAGAGCCCAGGTTTAGGAGACCTGTGTGAGAGTCAATAAAATTAATATAAAGAAGAGCAACAGGTCGTATGGGAACAAGATGTGTCTCTTAGAAATGTAAAAAGTTATCTGAAATTTTAAGAAAAAGAAAAGACGCAAAGTCCTTGTCTCCCCTCTTATACACACACTTTTAAAGTGTCCCACTCCTTAAGAATTTTTTTGAGTCTACAGCAAAAAATTATTATAGCCATGCAATGCTCAGATACGATGTCTCAACATCTGTAGCTCTGTGGGTGTATTTAGAATAGCATTCAAAGACTGCAATGCAGCTGTCAAAGGAGAAGCAAGTGGAAATGTAGATATTTAACCCTTCAGCTTTCCTTCAAACACCGCTCGTTTCAGCCAAGAAGCATGTTGCCCTCCACAGTTTGTACGTGGATTGTCAGAAACATGCACCGTTGAACATTGCCATGTGATTACTGTATCTGCACAGATGGTTGCCTATGCTGATGTTCTACCCAACCTACACCTACTGACTCCAGTGTGAAGACAATGTATTAGGCCTGACTGAGATGGATATAATTTTCCCCATAGCAGTCCTCAGTGTTGTGCTTTGCATTAGTAGCTAGAAAGGTGTTGGTAACACACCAGTGGTTTGGTTATTGCTGAGCAGTGCTTGCCCAGCATCAAAGCTGTCTCTTCAGTATCCCCCCCTCACCGGTCAGCTGGGGGTGAGCAAGATCTTGGGAGGGGACACAGCCAGAACAGCTGATCCCAACTGTGCAAAGGGATATTCTATACCATATGTCATCTGCTCAGCAATAAAAGATAAGGGAAAAGGAGGCCTTCATTATTTATGTCTGTCTTCTGGAGTAATTACCACTTACTGAAGCCCTGCTTCCTGGTAAGTGGCTGGACATGGCTTGCTGATGGGAACTAGAAAATAAAAACTTTTGTTTTCCTTTGCTTCTGTGGGTGGCCTTTGCTTTTGCTTTCTTAAACTGCCTTTATCTTGACACAAAAAGCTTCTTCCATCTTCTTTTCTCCCCTCTGTCCTGCTGAGGAGGGGAGTGACAGAAGAGCTTGGTGGGCACCTGACATCCAGCCAAGGTCTACCCACTACAGAACCCCAAGACCTTATTGGCACAGCAGATTGGGAGCTTCCTGTGCAGCAGAAATGATGACTCCCCACAGCTAGACTACTTGTCTAATCAGAGATTTTGACAGACTTTCATTGAGTTCTTCTCATGAATTACTGTGCCACCCCAGGAATAGCCCAGGAATGGCACTCCCAGCACATTTCGTAGGCTCTTCCTGGGGTAGGACAGGAGCTCACTGCATCTTTGCCACGGCACTCAGGACTTTGTCTTGAAAACAAGAACCAAGCAGCATTCACACCAGGCTGCTGCTAACTTTTTTCCCCTTTGAACCTTTGTCAAGGACTTTGTTTCTCTTTGCTGCGAAGAAACTTCTTTCCAACGCTTTCATGCCCTGCATAGAGAACGCACAAATCTGCTTCCTTTTAGCAGTGCTTGCACTGAGGCTCTGCACTGAATGTGAGAACAGGATGTCTTGACAAAACAGCTCCACATCCCAAGCCCATGTGTGGTCTGCCACCATAACTGTTCTGATTAAAATAGAAAGCATTACTGAACACAGGCAAAAAAGGTCTCATAAGGATTCTGAAAATAGGTCACCAAGGTTTATGTTCGCAGTACAGATGCTGAAATCAATGCTCTAACTGCAATATCAGTATATTTCATCGAATCATAGAATAGTTAGGGTTGGAAAGGACCTTAAGATCACCTTGTTCCAACCCCCCTGCCATGAGCAGGGACACCTCCCACTAAACAATGCCATTTTTTAAAAAAATAAAGGTTTCTTCTAAAATGGTCACAAGAAGGTGAATTCTCAGCATGGAGTAACACTTTCAGAAGCCTCATTGAAAGGCTTCTAAACACGCAAAGTAATACTCAGCAGCGCATACCTAGTGGAACTTAATATTGTCCTTATAATTACAGCTTGAATTTATTTTCAAATAAAAGTGAATTATTTTCATAGGAACTGTTTCATGGATACAAACCTTCATTTTATGAACACAAACCTTGGACTCCTAAGTCAGGATTTTCTTACTCTACTTAGAACACCTATAAACTTTCACCCCAGTCCACTATGTAAATTGCAGGCCTACCTGAGACTTCCATAGTGCTTTAAATGAATTCTCCAAACACTTTTCAGTCAAGATGTAGTGTATTATACCAGTTATATACGTATTTTAAAAGCAGCAGCCTATAAAAATGGAAGAAACTTTTAGAGCATGAAAACAGCAGCTTCACTGATGATTTGTGCTAGCTGGGAGTAACATGTTGTCATAAATATGAGAAAGCAAATGAAGTTTCCCAAGTTCCCAACATATTTGCACATCATATAACTTGACATAAGAAAATATACCACCTGCTTCATTTGCTTGCCTTTTATTAATGGGGCAATCTATTTACAGGTTGAAGTATATGCGAGAATTTTCTTCTTTAACATCTATACCAGCAAATAGCAGCATACTGCCTGCAAGTTAATATAATCAATGTTTCATCTGACTTTCAGCTTTCTTCCATGATGTGTATTTTCTCTCATGATTGCCTTCAGAGAACTTGAAAGAAAGGACAGGGCACTTTTGCCTAGTATTGAGCAAATTAATAATTTATATACAGTTCTTTAAGAAATGCTTACTAAATTTGGGCAAACATGAAGCAATATTATGCATGGACATGTTAATATTAATCTTAATTGCCACATAAGAGTTCCATGCAACTACCTTCTAAATTACTTTCCTAAAATGTATTTGCCATCTTGAAATGAAAACCTGGTTAGCAACAAACGAATTCACGTTACTGAAGGAGAATACACACAGTGTTGTTAGGTGAGGGCTGAAAACATGGCCAGTGAATATGCCATACAAATCTCTTTTGACCCACGTCATACTCCTGAGCCCAGGAAATGAAGTCCAGGCTCAACTCTTATCAGCACTCGTTGGACTCTGTCAGCACCGTGAGGGCAATCATGGAGTGGTGCTGCAGTGTCAGCACGCTGTCAGCTGGGGTCTTGCCCCTGCAGAATGGAGCCCTTCTCTGCCCATGGATAATAGCTAGGGCAGGCTCAGCAAAGCACAAATGAAAGGCTAATAATCTCTGCCCTAGAAAGCCCGCCCTCTGACAGCTTGATGCTGCACTGAAATTCATAAGCATGACTCTTCAGTCCATGCCGAATCATAGAATCAACTAGGTTGGAAAAGACCTTTAAGATCATCAAACTCTGAAATAGCTATAAAACTCTGCTTAGCATGTTGTCTCTGCTCATGAAATAGAAGAAGACTCGGTGCTTTAAAACAAAGGCCACAGACAAAAGGTAGCAGGCAGGAGGGATGTGAATAAACAAGTACAAGTGTATAAACTTTTATTACTATTATTATTGGAAAATTTCCCATTTCTTCTTTTTCTTCCCAATCAAATTTTTGGTTTTGGTTTTTTGTTTGCTTCTTTTAAGGAGCTGAAAACATCTTCAGCTCTGGGTTTTTGTTTCTCCACCTAATTTATCCTACCCAGGATCTATGAAGCTGGCAGCACACTATATAATTCTTCCTCTAGACCGGCAGGCTTCCAAATGGTGAATCGACTGCACTAGAGAAAATTTCAGATCATATTTTGAAACATGAATCAATATACTTTCTAATATGGTGATTTTTTTAATTTGTGGGGTTTTTTATGACGTTTGAATCAATCCATATCTTGCAAATAAAGGAAATCACAGAACACAATGTCTTAATGCACTAAGGAACATAATTTTATTACAACATTTGGATATTTTGCTGTAAAGAACTGTGATTGCCTCCAAAAAAGTTATTTGAAGTGGAGACGTTGGTACAGGTTTTTAAATGGTACACACTAATTCAGGCTCCAAAAACCCTTGCTGGTTGCTCTCTTCCTGCGCTCTCTTTGTTCATGAGGTTCATTGAATCACAGCTTTTTTGTCTGCCTGAGTTTCTCCCACTCGTCATCAGGAATGAGTCACATCTCCGTAGCACCTCTTCTCCTCCCAGCCAGTCTCCAAACCAAAGCAGCAACCCACAGATCAGGTCCTGATTTCTGTCACACAAACAATTCTCCCAGCCCAGTAGATGTGGGTGACCACCAGTGGCATTTGTACAGATCAGGCACTGGCTGGATACCGCTGGGCAGCGGGGCTGTGCTGCATCAGGGATGCCAGGGAGCCCAACCCCTGGCAGTGGGAAGTCACAAGCTGACAAGAGCTACCACAGTACCTGCTGCCAAGTCTCTTCCCCTTCCACACTGTCTTTCCTTACCTGGGAAATGCCCCCACTACTCTCCTTTCTTCCAGGAACATGGCACTAAGTCAAAGTTTCTAACCCACACTGTATTGGCATCACTCAGAAGCAGCTGCAGTACTCACCCATGCTTGGCTATACTTTAATCCTGCTCCTGCAAGTGACTTGGATTATTGACTGTTAAATGGTTTAGAAGGTAGATGGGGCTTTTTCCCTAGAAACTCTTGTGAAAGCAGCTGACAACCAAGGATTCAGGTTTTCCACTCATCTAGAAACTACTATTGTAGTCCTGAAGTCCTGGAGCTGATTCAAGCTTTTTCACTGCTGATAGAATAAATACATTCACACTATCAGCTTCTTTTGACAGGTTTTTTTTTTTTTTTTTTACTTTATGTGCATTTTTTTTTTAAAAAAGAGGCTTTAATGAACTTCCTTTCCACATCCCATTCTTTTTTATGTCATGTCAAATAAAGGAACAGGAAGAACACCGTGGGACAGGGGAGAAAAAAAGGTAGGGAGGGAAGAAGGAGTGGAAAAAAAAGTTGGGGCTCATGAACACATTAAAGGCTTCATGTTCAAATGGCAATACTGATGGGTGAACTTATCCCAGGGAGAGAGGCAGACAGAAGAGCTATTCACAGACCAAAGCTTAGAAAGAGGTGTTTGTACCAACTAGCTTTAGGGGTTAAATGCCTCCTTATATTTTGTTAGGCTTTTTATGGAATCAAAGATAATGCAGAAAACCTCCAGATTCAGGGTACATCTTTCTGGACCAGAAGGCTAACCTGGTTTCCTATGTTACATGTATCTAACTAGGTGGTATGGCTATCCCAGTTGGGATATTCACATTCTTGAAGTTAAAAACACAATTTCAGAGGGCTAGAGGACTAGAACTTTATGATACGCCTAGACAGTATAAACAGCACCACACTTTTATTAGCACGTATTGTTCAGATCGCACTCTGGCATCCATTCATAATGCATCCCAACATGTTAATATTACTGAATTAAGGCACTAAAGAGAAGCAGGATGGCAGATGTAATCCGAAAATAAGATTTAATACCTCTGACAAAGGGAATAAAAATTGTGACAGGTGAACAAAGGAAGAACAATAAAGGATCGTAAAGAATGAGAAATAAATTGTACCTCATTATTCCTTAGAGTCACAGACCCATTAGGAGAGTGAGGAAACTCCTGCTTTTTGAATGTTGTCCCAACATCACCAGGCAGAGAAGAGGATGCAGAATTTACTACTATGCCCATCGCCTCTGGCTAAATCTTGAGTAAGTCCTGGGAGATGTCTGTTTTCTAATGCTCCCTACTTCTCTCCTCTTTAAGAGCCTGGCTTTGACATGCAAGACCACCTTTTTCACAAGGCAACATTTCTGTGAATTTGTGACAAATGAGGTAACGCAATAATACTCCAAACAGCCCAATCCTGTTACAGGTTTACCACATCGCAGAGCAGCTGATGAGACCATGTGTTCTGCCTACGTCTTTCCAGCACCTGAGACAAGAATGGCTTTTTCTATTTTTGATACTTTTTTCTGGTACATTTTGTCTGTTTAGAAAAAAAAACCTTTAAAGCAGCAGTCCATCTCAACTAACTTTTTCTCTTCCATCCCTTCCCTAAGAGACCTAAGAGAATAGTCATTAGTTCCAAATGTAGTAAGAGGCAGTCAAGCAGGACATTTCCTCATTAAAATAAGCAAACAAAAAAACCAAAACCACTGAGCAGGACAAAATAAATCTGCACATTATCTATAAAAAAGGAAGTTTAAAAGGCAAAATAAAAATTAAAATATACTGCAAAAAAAGTGGAAGCGCTCTCACTGTTTAACGTTCCCATTGCTTGTCTTTACCTGTTCTACTCTCTCTCATCCATCTTGCTCAGAGAAAGATTTGCTAACATAAACAAAGCAGCCCAAACTATCCATTGGTGTCCACATTAGCATGCGGCCTACTGCAATAAGAACACATCTGTAGAGAAAAGTAGCTAGTGCTAGGGATCTGGCATCCACTAAAATGCTGATAGAGATGCACTCCCTTTTATTCAAGACTGCAAATGATCTCAGAATTCATCACCCACAGTGCAAGAGACACATTAAGCACCTTTAATTTCCTGGATTTATAGAAACACAATGTAACCCTGCTATCTCCACTATGTACAAAAGTGTTACACTAATATTAGTAACACAAAACAAACATTATGTAAATTTCAGAATTACCAGATCTACCAGGTGGAAGTACCAGGGTAGTGAAGTAACTTTTTTGACACTACATAAACCTTCCCATCATTACAGTAAATTCAGAGAAGACAGCTTTCTACTATGCCTCTGCCAGAAAGGTTCTTCATCTTAACAAAAGCTCATAGGTCCACTACTTTGTTGCTGTAGCGTTTCGAATCTCACTGCAGCTTCTTTGAGATGTCTTTGACTGTCACTTATTCCTGGATCTATATTTCACTTTTAAGTTGGCTGGATAAATACCTTTTTTTCAGTTCTCCTTATGTGCATTGCACAATATTCACATATTTCAAAATAATAATATCCTTTAATATCTATAGCAAACAATTGAAGAGGAATTCTAATTAAAGCGCCTGTGTTGATGAGCACTTTGTAACAAGCAAAGCCAGTGACTGTAATCAGCATGCCTTTCCAAATGTGCCATACCCCACCTATTTTGAGGCTCCATATTTCAAGCAGCATTGATGATTTAGGCTTCTAAATCGACTTCACCATTCATTTGTAGTGATAGGACAAGGGGTAAGGGGTTCAAGCTTAAACAGGGGAAGTTCACGTTAGATGTAAGAAGTTCTTTATTGTGAGGGTGGTGAGGCACTGGAACAGGCTGCCCAAAGAAGTAGTAAATATTCCATCCCTGGCAGTGTTCAAGGCCAGCTTAGACAGAGCCTTGGGTGACATGGTCTAGTGAGATGCCCCTGCCCATGGCAGGGGGAGTGGAAATACATGATATTAAGGTTCTTTCCAACCCTAACTATTCTATGATTCTATGATGCAGCAGAAAAGCACGAAAGTTAAAACAAATTTTCCTTCCTTTCCAAAAGGCATAGAGGAGAAGAAAAAAAAAGCAGCAGCCAGGTTAAACAAAGTGTTTGTGACCATCAACAACTCTTACATGGATGTTGTTTGTGGAAATCTGTCTCCAGGCTTGACAGCATGGGTGCGAAATTGTTCTTACAGAGGTCAGGTTTTCTCCAAGTTTTCATATAATTTTGCTAAAAGTTCAAGAAGGAAACAAAACAAAGCTGTCTCTAGAGGGAGATCTGGTTTTATGTGCCTTCAATATACACTATACATTTGTGACCAACCGACAGGAATAAACAAATGATCAGCTCAAACTGCTTTCATAAAATTAACACTGCAAATCATTATATCAAAATGTGCTAAAATTGCAAATAACAAGTGTTTGAAAGTCAGAGTATTCGAAAAGGAAACTTATCTATAAAATCTTAATTCAGTCTTTTCATTACAGGCAAAATGTATCAGTCATTAATTGTACTTTCATTCCACACATAACAGTGGTTGCTTAATATTAGCAAAATTATGGGGAGCAGGAGCGGAAATGAAGAAAAAGGAAAAGCTGTGCTACTGCAAAGTAGGGCCATGATGGGAACACGTATTCCCATCCTATCACGATGGGAATGCCATGAGAGGTGTTCCCATGATGGGAGCACCTATCTTTCTCCTCTTCCATGAGGAGGAAGATAGATGCCCGCTGTCTGGGGAGAAAGCAGAAGTCATAAATGAGGCGGTAGCCATCCTTGATCCCTACCCTTGAGTGGGTTGTGACATATGCAAAAAGATTTCAGACATCTTCCAGGGGAGCACATTGTCACATGGCTGCTTTGATGTTGGGATAATGGGGCCAGTAGCCTGGGTTTAGAGGGTAAAGAAGCCAAAACCTGGTATCCCTTTCTAATGAAGGGGGCATTGTCAAAGTGACTGGAAAAGGGGCACAAGTTCTTAGCCTGTGGAAGCAACTTCCATCAGTCCTGTAGGAAAGGTATCCCTTTAAGGAAAATGTATCTCACCCAGGCAAGTGGACCACCATGGAGAAAGGCATTCAGTACCTGAGAGAATTAGGTGTGATGGAGGTGATTTATGATGACCTGAACAACAAGCAGGTACCCAAAAATCCAGATGAAGTCAGGTGCATGCAATCCCTGTGGCTGAAGTTTACATAAAGTGCACCATCTTTGTATGCCAACTCATTGGCAGTAATGAGATGGAAGAATGGAGAGGGACAAATGGCGGAGGAATTGGATGGGCAACTCCACCAATACTAAGAGCATCTCTCTTTCTCCCTCATCTTGGCTGTGGATAAACTGGTCCAGCAGCTCACAGAGGATAAATCCTACTTCCCACCTGTATGAAGTAGTATCTCAGCTATTCAGAGGAGAAAGCGTTCCTCTGCCCAAAAGAGAGGATAGAGTGGATGCATACCATGTGCCACCGTGTGGTTTTACCTGCATGACTACAGAGAGGACATGAGGAAGTGGGATGGAAAAATCTACATCAATCCTAGAGGCACAGGTACATGAGGTGCAAGGAAAAAGAATCACAAAAGGAGGTGTTTCCAGGAAATTGCTGCTCCAGCCTCCAGTTGGAAGTTCCCCAGATGGAGTAGAAGGACTGATCTTACTCCTCATCTTGATGAAGGGACTTCTGATTCCTACTACAAGAATTGAGTAGCGAATACTATGACCAGGACTAGAAGGGCTTTTCCTCTGGCCAGGTGGATGACACGGAAAACCTGAAGGTCAAGAAACAGCATGTGCAGATTCCTACCACAATAGTGCACGGCCAGAAATACCACATCAACCAAGACTCCCTGATTTCCATCCCTAAACTGATCCATCTACTGGAGATCCAAGGAGGGAGTGATCAGCAGGACTTGCTTACCCTTCAACAGTCCCATACAGCCAGTGTGAAACTGTAATGGACAGTGGAGACTAACAGTAAACTACTGTGGCCTGAAGGAAGTCACACCACCATTGAGTGCAGCTGTACTGTACATGATAGAACTTCAGTATGAACTGGAGTCAAAGGCAGCCAAGTGGTATGCCATGACTGATATTGCCAATGCATTTTTCTCAATTCCTTTGGCAGCAGAATGCAGACCACAGTTCGCTTTTAGTTGGAGGGGTGTCCAGTACACTCGGAACCAACTGCCCCAGGGGTGGAAGCACAGCCCTACCACCTGTCATGGACTGATCCAGACTACACTGGAACAGGGGCAAGCTCCAAAACACCTGCACTACATTGATGACATTATTGTGTGGGGAGATACAGCGGAAGAAGTCTTTGAGAACGTAAAAAAAATAATCCAAATCCTGCTAAAACCTGGTTTTGCCATAAAACAGAGCAAGGACAAGGGATCCACACAGGAGATTCAATTTTTAGGAATAGAATGGAAAGATGGGTGTCATCAGATTGCAACAGATGTGGTCAACAAAATAACAACGTCTTCATAAACTAGCAAGAAAGAAACACAAGTTTTCTTAGGTGTTGGGGGTTTTTGGAGAACGTACATCCCAAATTACAGTCCGATTGTAAGCCCTCTCTATCACGTGACCCAGAAGAAGAATGATTTTAAATGGGGCCCTGAGCAACAATGAGCCTTTCAACAAATTAAATGAGAGATAGTTCATGCAGTAGCCCTTGGACCACTGTGGACCAGGCCAGATGTGAAAAATATGCTGTACACCACAGCCAGGGAGAATGGTCCTACCTGGAGCCTTGGCAGAAAGCACCAAGGGAGTTCTGGAGGTTACCCAGTACCCTCTAGGGGTTTGAATCTGGGGATACAGAGGATCTGAGGCCCACTATACTCCAACCGGAAAAGAGATATTGGCAGCATATGAAGGTATTTTTGCTGCTTCAGAAATGATTGGCACTGAAGCACAGCTCCTCCTGGCATCCTGGTTGCCTGTGCTGGGCTGGATGTTCAAAGGGAGTGTCCTGTCTACACATCATGCAACTGATGCTACATGGAGTAAGTGGTTCACACTGATCCTCAAATGGGAAATTCCAGTCACCCAGGAATTTTGGAAGTAATCACAGACTGGCCAGAAGGCAAACATTTTGGAATATCAGCAGAAGAGGAGGCTATGTGTGTTGAAAAGGCTCCACTGTATAATGAACTATCAGAAAATGAAAAGCAATATACCCTATTCATTGATGGGTCCTGTCATATTGTATGAAAACATCAAAGGTGGAAAGCTGCTGTGTGGAGTCCCATACAATAAGTTGCAGAAACTGATGAAGATTGAGTCAGTTTGCAGAAGTGAAAGCCATCCAGCTGGCCTTAGACATTGCTGAATGAGAAAAATGGCCTTTATACTGACTCATGGATGGTGGCAAATGTCCTGTGGGGGTGGTTGCAGCAGTGAATGTGGAGTAACTGGCAGTAATGAGCACAGAGGGAAACCCATATGGGCTGCTGCGTTGTGGCAAGATATTGCTGGTCAGGTAAAGAACCTGATTATAAAAGTATGTGACACAGAAATGCATGTACCAGTCAGTCCACTGGAGAACAACAAAATAACCAGCAGGGGGATCACGCTGCTCAGATTGAAGTGGCTCAGATGGATTTACATTAGCAACATAAGGGTGATTTATTTACAGCCTGCTGGGCCCATGAAACCTCAGGCCATGAAAGCAGAGACGCAACATATTGATTGAGGGGTGGATTTAACAAGGGACACTACTGCCCAAGTTATTCATGACTGTGAAACATGAGCTGCAATTAAGCAAGCTAAACGGCTAAAGCCTCTTTGGTACAGAGGATGATGGTTGAAGTACAAATATGGGGAGGCCTGGCAGATTGATTATATCACACTCCCACCAACCCACCAAGGCAAGCGCCATGTGCTTACCACGGCGGAAGCAACCACCGGATGGCTGGAAACGTACGCTGTGCCCCACGCCACTGCCCGGAACATGATCCTGGGCCTTGAGAAACAGATTTTGTGGCGACACAACACCCCAGAGAGAATTGGGTCAGACAATGGGACTCATTTCCAGAACAACCTTATAGACACTTGGGCCAAAGAGCATGGCATTGAGTGGGTATATCACATCCCCTACCATGCACCAGCCTCTGGGAAAATCGAACAGTACAATGGGCTGTTAAAACTACACTGAGAGCAATGGGTGGTGGGACTTTCAAACACTGGGACACACACTTACCAAAAGCCACCTGGTTGGTCAACACCAGAGGATCTGCCAACAGGCCAGTCCCAGCCCAGTCAGAACTTTTACATACTTTAGAGGAAGATAAAGTTCCTGTGGTGCACATAAAAAAATATAATGGAGAAGACAGTCCGAGCAAAGGCAAAGCCATCTGTGGGACTACTTTTGCTCAAGGACCTGGATGCATCTGGGGGGTAATGTGGAAGAATGGGAAAGTCTGATGTGTACCTCAAGGGGATTTGGCTGTGGGAGAATAACCAATTATTTGAACGGTATTATGTTAATTGCTATACTATACTGTATGTCAACACCACTATGGTTGCTATATGCCATATCAACAGTATTACAGTAAAAACCGGCCAGACAATGAAGAATGAATTTTGATGAAAGTGGGCAAAGTGAAGCGATGACAGAATTGGGCAAAGCACAGCAGTGATATTACCAGAACTGGCCTCAGCATACAAAAATCCAGCAACCACATATCATCTCTCTTGCCCTGAAGGACTACTATTACACATGAAGCCCAAAGTCATGGACTAAGTGAACTCAACTGACATTATATACAGATGACCCACAAACTAAGGGAATACTACTACGTGGCTATAACAAAACAGGAAAGGATGTGTGGGAAAGTGTGGCACCTGGATATGATGCAAATAGTATAGAATAAGGGGTGGATATTTTCCTGGTTTCAGCTGAGGTAGTGTTAATTTTCATCCTAGTCGCAGGCACAGTGATGTGTTTCAGCTTTAGTCTAAGAATAACGTTGATAACACAATGCTGTTTCAGTTGTTGCTGAACAGCGTTTACACTATGTCAAAGACTTTTCAGCTTCTCACACCACCCCACCAGTGAGGGAGGGTAGGGTGGGACTGGGGTAGGACATGACACCAGAAGCTGGGTGGAGGCACAGCTGACCAAAACTGGCCAAAGGGATATTCTAGACACGCAACAGCATGGTCAGTATATGAAGTAGGATGCAAACTGTCTGGGGGCTGCTGCTCAGGAACTGGCTGGGCATTGTTTGGCAGGAGGTGAGCATTTGCACTGCGCAGCACTTGTTTTGTATATTCTAATTATCATTGCTATCATTATTATTATTTTCTGTTTACCTCAGATCTCAGCCTACAAATGATCTTTTTTTTTTAGTTCAGTTCTCTCCCCCGTCCCACTGCAAGGGCAGAGGGGACTGAGCAAGTGACTGTGTGGTGTTTCACTACCTACTGGGTTAAACCACACCACCATTGGAGATCAAAGATGAGTCATGTTCAGCCGTGGACCATCAGAGACCTGCCTGAGTGCTGAAAGTCCTCAGAATTGCATGACTTCTGTTTCTCTTCAACATACTTCCTTTGAGGTTTAAAACAAAAAGACAAAAACCACTAAACAAACTGAAGACATTGAGGCAATCACTGAGTACCAATAGTTTCATTTCTATGTTTTAATTTGACAAAGTTGTAAGCCACTCAAAAATGATCTTCCAGCACAAAACCAAAGCCAAACAAAACAAACAAAAAAATACCCTTACTTGGTTTCCTAACAGCAGCAACAACAAAAGAGTAGAAATATTCCACCTGAAACACTTGTGACACCAGTATTTTTCAAGACCTTAGAGGGTGGTTTTGGAGACCTGGGTGCCTCCCTGCGGCCTCAGCTGAGGCACCCTTTGAAATACAAAAGCACCCTGTATACAGAGGTATAGAAATCTCACTGGTTCAGTCTGATTCCAGAACAGATGTACATATCTGTTTAAGCTGGTGCAGTTTAAACAGATTTTTCACCCTCTGAAGGAAGAGTGATTGGCAGGCACTGCTAGCTTTCCATTTCTTCTTTTCTAGAGGTGAGGTGTGCTACATGATCAATCATAACAAATGCAGGGAAGAAAATAATGAAATACACTTTACCGTGTATAATGAGTGGTTTATTCATACAGTTATGGAAAACATTGTGAA
Source organism: Amazona ochrocephala (assembly GCA_039720435.1). Classification (NCBI taxonomy): domain Eukaryota; kingdom Metazoa; phylum Chordata; class Aves; order Psittaciformes; family Psittacidae; genus Amazona; species Amazona ochrocephala. The sequence continues at coordinate 58,511,847 of CM077877.1, forward strand.
AGAGTTAAGATTAACACCACAGGAAGCGGCTGAGGTACGGTATTTATCAATACAATCTGTACAAGTATATGGCCCCCTCATCCTGCAAATAATTTCACCTGTGCAGTGCTTTACCAGCCACTAATTGGTAGCGCTGTAGGTAATCTCACAGTATATTTCCCCTTGCCTTTGAAAGTCAAAGCGGGAAGAATAATGTTCTTAGGTTGATATTTTTATCCATTTTTATTCCTTTAGGAAAGACTACAGGAATAACAGCTAAAATTTGAAACATTACGCATGTGGTTCTCACTGACTACTAATTTTGGATTTCACTTAATATTTAAAAAAAAAGAAAAGGGGGTTTCACCTTAACAAAGACATTCACAGCTTTTGCAGGTATAGCAGAAAATTTGTTTTAGCAATTGAGTAAATACATTTTGAATTTGAATTTACAAACACAGTAACATTTCAGTAACTTTAGGCACATTATTCTATAACTTAGTGGTGCTTGCCTGTCAAATTAGCAATAAATACTCATATATTTCAAGTGTGATTCAGAAGCAAGGGGTAAAACTCCTTTGCAACACAACATCCATTTACAGATCCAAATGTGCTGCTGTCCAAAGGCGATGGACAACACTCGTATCATCTAAATGGCTAAACTAATCATTTTCACAGCGTGAAGAAAGCAAATTTTAGACTTCTCAAGCAGCCTATCCTGATGAAATCTAAGGGAAGAGATCTTCCACAGGGCTCCTGCCCTTCCTCTCAGTGCCAACTCAACACCAACAGCTTTGCCAAATTTGTCTTTCTTTTTTATTCCTTCTTCCTCCCTGTCCAAAGCTTCATATATATCTATGATATGGTGAGGAACCTGCAGAGTGGAGGTATCTTAATTTCCTACACTGTGCACCTACATAATTTTTGTTCACTTTTTTATTCAGTCAACACCAAAAATGTCCTAATGCCAGCCATGACGAGGCTATTTGAAAAACCGAACCAGCCCCCTGCCCCTACTCCAGAAGATGCAATACATGAGCATGTACTTCAGAGTACGATGCAGTCCTATGCATGTAGAATGCTGCTATGCTTTATCATTTCTGTACTTTGCAGTGTCTGTAGCAAAACATTCCCTCCAAGCATTAGCCATCTGGCAAGATTTGCTTATCAAATCTTTCTGCATGCCTCAAGAGAGAGCTGTGGGCAGATCTAAGGCAGTAATAAATACACCAGATTAGGCCCTTAGTCTTTTTTAATTTTTTTTTATTTAATGGGGAGTAGGAAGAAGCAGAATATTTAACACGATACCTTCTATTCTCCATAAAATTTCCCTGTATTTTATTAGCATGCACTTTTCCTACACAAAGAACAGTCTGTGCTTTTAAAGCACTTAAATAGATGTAGATTGGAAACATTAACCAAAAAGGAACCAAACAGCCAGGCTAGGTATAATTATGACTCTAATATTCACATCAACTCAAAATACCTTCAATTGTTCATCACATCATAACCAGTTATAAAAAACTGGGACCTGAGAATAGGATGCTGGCGTACTTGAGGAACATTTGTATGACTAACTGATTACGTGCTTGAATTCAAGTTTCAGAATCAAGCCAATAGTTGATAATTTATTCTATTTCACAGATCTCGTATTTGCAAAACACAGTTGCAATTTTTTCTTCTTCACTCTTCAGATGATATAAATTCTATCAGAAGAAAATAACGTCAGGCTTAAGGGAAGAAAAAGCAACCCAGTTGTGGATTTATGATTTTGTTGTTTGGAAGGCTGCTAATTCAAGCTCCCTCCCTCCCTTTTTATTTTTGTATATGACTACATAAGAATTTTCTGTCAGATCAGTCAAAGAAACATTAAACACTATACTGGATGGAATACATCCAGTAAATAAGCACACTGGAATCAGTTTATCTCCAAGAAATTGAAGGGTATGGGCTCCAGCTCTCATATAAAATACTTTCTTTTCACTGAAACCAAATGAAGACAGCACCAGTTCAGAAAATAAATGTCCCTCTCTTCATCTATTCTTCCCCTGCATGAGGCAGAATACTGATGTTCAAATTCGGGAAAGAACACACATTACAGGTTAAGATACCTCAAGCCCTCATTTCCCAATTTAAAAATATCATCTGAACACACAAAAATAAATGTTACCTCACATTCTGTGAAAACTAGATACAGTTTTATTTCTATTTAATCACAGAATCACTCAGGTTGGAAGGGACCTCAGAAGGTATAGAGTCTGACTTGCTCGCAGGAGGGTCAACTTTGACATAAGAACAAGTGGCTTAAGACTTTACCTTGTTTCATCTTTAAACCCTCCAAGGATGAAGCCTACACAACCTCCATGGACAATCTGTCCCACTGCCCAAATGCCCTCCTGAGGCAAGAAAGTTCCGTTTTATAAAAGGTTGTAACCTTAAATTTTCAGTGCGTGGCCACTGCCTCTTGTTCACTTGTACATCTCAGAGACTGGCTCAGACATTTCAGTCCCCCTACCCATGGTAAGCACCATGGGCCTGCTGTACGTCCTCCAAAAAACACCTCTGTCTCAGCCTGCCCCAGCTCTGACCAATTTGGTGGCCCCCTGCTGAACTTGAATTTGCCAACATCTTTCTTACACTGGAGCGGCTAAGAGCCATAGACAGGACTCCAGGTGCTTTGTGGAACAGAGGGAGACAACTACCTTCCCAATTTCCTGTCTGTGCTCCCACTGATGCAGCTGTGGCCACTGCTAGCCACCTCTGCTGCCACATCTCACTGCTAGCTCTGTCCAGCTCTCTGTCTGCCAGGACATCTAGTGCCTCTCTGCAGCTGCTCCCCAGCCTGTGTTGTTGCAAAGGGATGGTCCATCCTTTTGCCTTTGCTGGATTTCATTATTCCCCTTGATAGCCTAGGGCTCTCTGAATGGCAGCCCTATCCTCATATTGAGAGCTTCAGTTTGTTGGTGGTGTCTTCTATATCCTCCTCCAAGTCACTGATCAAGATATTAAACAGGATAGGACCCAGGACAGACCCTTGCAGTACTGCGCTTGTTACTGACCTCCAGGCAGCGTGCAATCACTGAACTTTAGCCTGACTTTCCAACTGTTTTTTTCACCTATCTGGTAGTCCATTGAATGCCCTAACTTGGACAGAAGGATACTGTGCAGATGGTGTTGAAGGCTTTGCTAAAGTCATGGTAAATGACAGTCACTGCTCTCCTCTTGTCTACCAACCCAGTGATTTTATCAAAAAAAGCAGTCAGGCTTGTCAGACATGATTTGGCCTTGGTAAGTTAGTGTTGGCTGCCCCTAATCACCTTATCTATGTGCCCAGAAATATGCTCCAGGAGGAGCTCTTTTAAAACAATCTCAGGGGTCACAGTGAAGCTGTAGTTCTCCAGATTGTCCTTTTTGCCTTTTATAAAGATAGGTGCAACATTTGCCTTTCTCCACTCATTGGAGACCCTGATCTCACTGACTTTCAAAGATGATAGAGAGTGGATAGCCTTGCAAGGATATCAGTCAGCTCTCAAGACAGCCTTGAATGCATCCAGTCTGATTCCATGGACTTGTATGGGTTGTGTTCTCAAAGTTAACCCCTGACTAAGTCCTCATCCATTGCTGGTCATTGTTCCCCTCTCCAAGCCTTTCACTAAGCACAGAGGATAGGAGACCTTTCTGGTGAAGACTGAGGCAAATCAATAGGAGCATTGTTATTTCCTCAAAGTGAGCTCTCCTTCACTCCTTATAGAAATCATAGAATCATAGAATAGCTAGGGTTGGAAAGGACCTTAAGATGATCTCTTTCCAAATGGTCCATATGAATATTTTTGCTTCAGCATATACATTACTGAAGTTAAACTTATGTGCTTTGTTGCTTGCCCCAGAATGAAATAGCTCAACCTAGCTGCTAGATCCTCTCCTTAAGTCCATAAGAGCATGGAAGAGAAGGATTATGTAGCTCTTTCAAGCCAAAATTGTTTCACAAAAAGAAGAAATAGTGGGTTTAGCTTCCACGAGATCAACTTGGTAACTACGGTCCAAATGCCCTAAATAATGAGTCTTTTTCCTATTTGCAAATGACAATACAATTCTTCACATACAAGGCTCAGTTTAGAAAAGTATTGACAGCTGTGGAGGCTTGTTCAAAGCGTAAGGGCTTTGAGGTTTTATTTTAGGATTCCTGGTGGCTTGTGAGGCTCAGTGCGTCAGCTTATCTATTAAATCTTCAATATATTTTTTGTCTATATGTAGCCCTAAACAATAAGCAAACGACTGGGGAACTGTGTAACTCAAGCAATTATTGTTCAAGTTAACCTTTTTTTTTCCTCATATGCCTGTAGAGTCTCTGAAAGCAAAGATCATTTTAACTTACATAAACTGGATCTGACTGCTTTGTTAGAACAAATGTTGCTTGTTATTTTGCATAGGCCAATCTTCATTACAACCAATAAGCAACTCTACGGCGAAAGAGGAGTACGGGGCAATTTGATTCTCAGTTGTCGCTCAGGCAAAGGGAGCTCATGCAAAGGAACAGTGCAGGCAACTTCGCCAAAGGCTGGGCAAGGGACTGGATGCAGTCAACAGACTAATCCTTTACATACATGCTTAAAACTTCCAGTAAACAACAGTACACAAACTGAAAATAACACTGTTAAGAAATGAGATATTTCTCAAGCATATAGATTCAGATGAAGAATGAAAGAAGACAGTAAAAGTGCAATCGGAGTTCAGTGCTGCAAAATAGTATTATGAGCATATATGAATGTCAGAAGAACTTTCAAGATCTGAGGATGTCACAGGATCACTCAAAACCTTGGAGAATAAACTTGGCAAATAATGATTTCAGCAAAATGGTTTGCTGAAGAGTGTGACTGGAGAAAAAGAGTAATTCCAAACAAAGAAGACATGGCACACATCAAAAATAAACCAACTTCTGCCTGAAAACATACAAAGAAATGGGGCAAGTATAGAATGTATTTTTTTCCACAGGTGAGTAATACTCTGATCAACCATGTGCTTTGTAAACACCTGCCTGAATGTCAGATTAGATGAATCAGTCACATCTGAGTTTCTTCTTCCTCAAATACAATTAGTTTTTTCTTCTAGACAATGAGAAACCTTAGAGATGACTCATGTATGTGTCTGTATGATGTGAACCTTACTCATTCTAGGACAACTTGTAGCTTGGTGAGAAACAGCCACAGCTCCTTACCTTGCACACAATATCTATCCAGTCCATTAGAGTACAGTAGTGACACAGCAGTCAGTATAAACTCACCCAGACAGTGTACAGGCACATTAATGTAAGGACAAGTCTTGAGTCAGCCTTGCTGAGGCATACAGACTTTTGGAGAACAGTTAGTGAAGTGCTTGGAGAGAGCTCTTTGAGCAGAGTCGTCCTGATCCAGGCCCTAATACCAGGAAATGCCCAGAAGAACTGCCTGCTTCTCTTATTTAAATGGGTAAGAAAAGAAATTCAAGGAGTGAGCACACGCATACGTACATAATACCAGTGTAACTGCATTTCCTGGGTCCCACTACATTAAGCAATTCTTGGCTGTTAGGCTTTTATTATTATAACTGCTTTGTGCTGCGAATTCAACCCATATATAAAGTGTTCTGAGAATAATTGTAGGTTTAGATTGGTTGAAATCTTGAGCTAATTAATGCTTTATTGACTAACAGCAAGAATGAAGCACCTACGCCAAAACATAGTCAAAACAAGTCAAAAGCCCTTAGTAACCTATGGGAAGACATATGAAGCACAATTTTAAACATCATTCAGACTGAATTTTCAACAACCTCTTTCTCAGTTTGCACTTGGTACTCATAGAAGGGTCACAGAGCAGGTCTGACCCTTGCTCCTGCTCCCCAAGGATAGTGATACCCATATCATTGGTTTGGGTACTGCTGTTTCACACAGACCAGATGTTCCAGCACAGACTGCAACCACTATAGCACTTTTGCCTGGAGCAGGTGGGGCTGTGTTGGTGGAAAAATATGAGGTCCTGCCTCTCAGCTGTTCCTCATCCTTGAGCACTGAGGCAGGGATTCAGTACAGGTATGAGAAATGCCAGCACCCAAAGTAGCCTGCTTCATTGTCTGTCACAGAAGTTGACTGTATCCCTGTGGTTTGGTTGCTCAGGGAATGTGGCAGAATAATAAGGAAAAAAAGCCCTTTCTGAGTATAAAAGTCCATATCGACACAGAATGCTAAAAAGTTCTTTACCTTCCTCTTTCTTGGGCACAGCTTTTCACAATGCTGCAAACCTGAGAGTCTTCTCTCATTACAGAAATAATTAAACTAACACACACCTAACAAATCCATTTCTAGCAAAAATAAGGGTGAATGTTTTTACAAGGCTGTGACTTCTGTGATATTTGGGGCAGATTTGGTAAGTTTAGCATCATCTTAAAGCTCCATTCACTAAAACATTATTATCTCCACAATCTGTCAAAAAAGTTGATATCAGGCTATAAATTCTGTCATTTTTTCCCCTAGAAGATGTCTGTTATAACAATCTTATTTTTCAGTGAAATGTGAAATAAAATTTTAATCGTAAAAAGAAATTTTATGATTATTCAATAAATCTATACAAAAAATTTCATCAGCTTGGTGTAATATAAAAATATTACTTGTCAACCAAAATTCACTCCTTTCTTTGTGCAGTCATTTCCCTACTAAATAAACCGGGAGGTGATATTGCATACCTTCAAGGCTTCTTCACAGCTGGACCTTCCTTTGGAGATGCAATATCTGCACTATGCAAACCTTCATTAATTACAGCTCAGAGATCCTCTGGAGGTGCATTGCTCATGCTTTCCAAACTCACCAAATCTCATTCAGTCTTTTTAGGGGAAAAGTGCCACCAGGCACAGCCCAGCAACTAGACAAACATGATAAAAACACATTTCTCCTGGCCTTGTCACTGTTACATGGACAGTCCCTTCTCAGTCCTCTAGACCTGCATCCAAAGTCTTTAAACCTCTAAGACTGATCCATGTCACCCCTTCCTGATCACAGCAGCAATCCTTTGATCATTGCTTCTCCTAGATGTAGGTGCTGTTTGACTCTTCACACTGAAGGAGAACTGAGGATGAAAGCCTACCTACCAACTTACCGCCAGCTAGCAAGGATGTAGTATTTCGGGTCTAGCTTGATGTCTGTGTTTCACCATTGTGCTTACCCCACCTGCCACGCAGTCATACTAGAGCTCAGCCCCAGCCATACAGATGACACACCTTTCCAACAGGAGCCTTCTCCTTTGGTGTTAAATATCCAGCTGGGAGTCATATAATCACAGAATCACACAGAATCACAGAATAGTAAGGGCTGGAAAGGACCTCAAGATCATCGAGTTCCAAACCCCCTGCCATGGGCAGAGACACCTCCCACTAAACCATGCCATCCAAGGCTATGTCCAACCCCACCTTGAACGCCGCCAGGGATGAAGCATTCACAACTTCCCTGGGCAACCCATTCCAGGGTCCCACCACCCTCACAGTAAAGAATTTCTTCCTCAGATCCAATCTAAACCTCCCCTCTTTAAGTTTAAACCCATTACCCCTTGTCCTCTCACCACAGTCCCTCATGAAGAGTCCCTCCCCAGCATCCCTATAGGCCCCCTTCAGGTATTGGAAGGCTGCTATGAGGTCTCCACGCAGCCTTCTCTTCTCCAGGCTGAACAGCCCCAATTTTCTCAGCCTATCTTCATACGAGAGGTGCTCCAGTCCCCTGATCATCCTCGTGGCCCTCCTCTGGACTTGTTCTAACACTTCCATGTCCTTTTTATGTTGAGGACACCAGAACTGCACGCAATACTCCAAGTGAGGTCTCACGAGAGCAGAGTAGAGGGGCAGGATCACCTCCCTCGACCTGCTGGTCACACTCCTTTTGATGCAGCCCAGAATACGGTTGGCCTTCTGGGATGCAAGCGCACATGCCATAATACCAAGAATTTATCTTCTGGTTTTACATTTGAAAATCTTTTGTGAAAGCATCATGCAACACCATGTTGAAAGCAATCAACCCTCCTTCTCAACTTCACCTGTCCTGCCAAAACCAAAACGAAACAAAAAAAAAAACACCCCAACAAACAGGCTTTGATTTCCTTTCTTGAAATTCCTATCTAAACAGGAAATAGAATTAAAAACAAGTGGGTTTCTCTTTTTTAAGCATTTTTTCTTCTCTGCCAAATAAAGTTTATTCAACAGTTTACATTAATTTCTTATTTTGACAACCCAACAGAAAACCAAATCAAGAAGTTTACCCACTGAAAGGGGAGAAATCCCTTTAGCAAATTTTTTTTTTCCATGAAGGGTTTACACTTTTTTTCATCTATTTCTTTTTTTCAAATTAATTTTGGTTTTATTTGGGTTCATCAGCACTCACTGAACTCATGAATCACAGAAGGTTACCCGTTTAGATTTTCATTCTGCAAAAAAACAGATTGAGTATACTCAAAAGGTCACAAAGCTGCCATCCTACCCATGTGAACAAAACTTAAGTATGTCAAATATGTCAGGTGAAATTAATCAGGAAAAATCGATATGTATTGTGTTCATCTATGAGCAAACAACTGGGACTTGTGATGCAAATGTCAGACTAGCCGGAAAAGCATTAAAAATGCAAGCTTGTGAAAGCAGAAAACAGCAGTTAAAGGGGCAAAGAAGGAATAAAACTGTGTTTAATGCAATTATGAGGTGCACAGTAGGTTAAAACGTCAGCTTGCAGCAATCCTAAAGAAAGGAGATGCTCCCAGGTGGTATTATTCTATACAGCTTTATGCCTCATCTTAACAAAGAGGCTTGAATTGTGCTTCTCCACATCCAGAAAACACCCATGGGCTCACAAGAAGAAAAGGACAGCATTTGCAGATTATTATTGTCAGCCCCCCTCACATACTGTTACAACTGCCACTTTTTAAAATATTAAACACCCTGGAAGAAACATTGACAAAGCCTGAGATTTGAAAGAAAGAACAATGAGGTGAGCCCACCAAGCAAGCAATTTATCACTACAGCTTGCATTCACCTCACCTGCTTGGCAATTTAAAGATCATGTACACTTAATGAAGTCAGCTCCGCAGGGGAATTATGGTATTACCCTCTACAAATTACATAAATATTAACAAGGATTTTACTTCCTACCCATTAAAAAGCTATAGGTTGTAATAACTCCATTTAGAATAATAGTCAATTCTCACATTAATTCTCACCTTCCTCCAAATCCTCAGGTTTATAATAAATAACACTTTTGTGGATTTAAAGTTTACTTTTCAACCAAACATCTTTTCAGATGTAAACTTGCAACACACTACTGAAGCACACAATGTTCTTCCCACTCTCAGAAAACATGCTGTAATTAGCCTGAAGGCTTGCCTACAAAAGGGAGCCAAAGAGACTGATGTGAATTTATAGCTTCCTGGGTACTTCAAGGCAACTCATATGCTCACATCACATGGTGAAGACAGTAAGCACAGCCACCTTGTAGAACATCTAACCAGGATGGGCTGCCAAGAGCTTCCATTGCAGATGTATCCACAAGGCAAAACACATCCACCAGTAACCAATGTCCATCCCCATTCTGCTCAGCATTTTCAGCTGGGTCTGTGAGATGGCCTCACAGGGCCATAGTGTTTTTTGTTTAAGCAGGCATAGTTTGTACGCCCAGGTCAGGGGATGTCCACAGGCTGGGAAGCCATGTCTACACTCCTCTAGGAGCAGTGTCATCTTAGATCCATTTGAGCTACCTGTAAAATTATACTTTACCCCATTTTAATACACTTCATAGTAATGTCTCCATGTTACAGGCTCAGCGCAACTTGCCTAAACCCAATAAGTATACCTATACAGGTACTTTGGTAAGAGAAGGAAAAGGTAGCATAGTCAAGTCCAGACAGAAATGGAAAAACTTCCCTGTAAGGATAAATAAATTAACTCACCGTATGATTTGAAGACAGTTCAAAGTATTCTGTGTTGGAGCTGCCACTGCCTGCCTTCAGCCTGAAACCTAATCTGACATGCTCATGGAAAAGCAGGATCCTCTACAATTCCAGCTAACACTACTTTATCCCAACAATAATATTGCAGTTGCAGGTTGTTTGCAATAAGCAGCCAAATGACAGACCTCCCCGTACTTCATTTCAGCACAAACACAGACCACCTGTTTCTCCCCCATGCCAATTTATAACTCAGCTAATCCTAGCATAACATGTGGCCAGTACAAGACATATTGCCTGCACTGGCCTCTAGAGTTCTGGGCATACAAATGTGAACTAAGACCCAAAAAGCTTTCCAAGGAGTATGAAGAAACCAAACTGTATACATGAGTGCTGCTCTATCGCTTACTGCTTTGAAGGGTATGCTCAGCGGGAAAGGAGCTTTATTAACATGGCAAGGATCTGCACTTAGTCCTAGTGCTTCTCTAGAGACTCAATAGTCCCTGCTTGCATATAATCAGCATTGTAATCCTGTCTCTCATCTACCAAAATGCCCTACAGAAGTACAATTTAAGGCATAATTCTGTCCAGAAAAGAGAAGTTTCATTATGATCAAATTTGAAAATTAACCATTACCCAGAAATTAATATCTCTGTACTTTTCGAAGCTCTTACACTCAGGTTTGAAATTAAACTCATTTATTGCATTTTTTTTGAGCACAATTGTAGGTATCTGAGTTCATCTCTGTTCACATTAATTGGTGAAATACAAGCTGATCCTGTCATTTCCCCAGCAAACTTTCCCTGCAGCTGCAAAAATGCATGTCTTACAGCCACCCTTTAAATTGTCTCCTAGTAAGGTCCACTCAATTTAAAATTAACTCCAGCATTCTCATTACCCTCCTTTCTACTTCAACACATTAAAAATTATTTACTTGATAATTAAGTTATAAAAGTGGCATCTAATAAGTAAAATATGTTCTTTTTCTTGTACTTACTTCAGCTGTAACTTCAGTGGCATAGCAGAAGTATAATCTTATGCTATACTGCTTTTAGCATTGAAATAAGTTAAAATATATTGCAAGAGTCAGCTTATATTTGTATGAAAAATATATACCAGCTTTCATGCCAATTTTTCTCTAAGTATTTCCAAAAGAAGATTCAGGTATGCATGCCATTTGAAAAGGACAAGCTGCCAAATAGCTCACAGAAATCCTTTTCTTCTAATTTTGTATATGGTAACTCCATGTTTTCCATCTTATATTATGCAAATTTACATCTCACCCTCCACACAATGCTATGTACTACACTTCTGTCTTAAACTTTCTACAGTGACTATGATTAGGTCTGACATTCGGAAGCGGCATTTTTAAATCATACCCTTTCTAAATGCAATCAATGTTAATCAATTAGGATCTATGTCTTTACTTGTCATACATAAATTTTGAAATTACTCATATACAAGTCATATGTATATGTACTGAAAAACATAAACTAGATTAGATTCTCACAATTCTCTGCACAGTAATTTGAAGAAGAAAGATGATCTTCAAGTAAAGGCTATGAGATAGCATTTTAAACACTTTGTCAGGATGAAAACACCTTTATGATTTTCCTCCATCTTTTAACCCCATTAGCAAAATACAGATATGAATATATGGTCAGTGTTGCATAATAAAAATATAAATAAAGACAATATAGAATCACAGAATCATCTAGGTTGGAAGATACCTTTAAGATAATCACATCCAACTGTTAACCCAGCACTGCAAGCTAAACCATGCCCTTAAGTGCCACATCTACATGTCTTTTTAACACCTCCAGGGATGGTGGCTCTACCACTTCCCTGGGCAGCCTGTTCCAATGCTAGACAACCCTTTCAGGGAAGAAGTTTTACCTCATATCCAATCTAAACCTTCCCTGATGCAACTTGAGACCATTTCCCCTTGTCCTATTACTTGTTACTTGGGAGAGGAGACCAACACACACCTCACTACAACCTCCTGTCAGGTAGTTGTAGAGTGTGATAAGGTCTCCCCTGAGCCTCATTTTCGCCAGATTAAACAGCCTCAGTTCCCTCCGCCACGCCTCATAAGTCTTGTGCTCCAGGTCCTTCACTAGCTTCATTTCTCTCCTTTGGACATGTTTTAACACTTCAGTGTCTTTCCTGTAGTGAAGGCCCCAAAATCGGAACAGAGGATTTGGCACACGGGCTTGCTCACCAATGTTGAGTACAGAGGGGCAATCACCTCCCTGGTCCTGCTTGCCACACTGTTTCTGAGACAAGAACAAGCTGTTGCAGATACCTGCAGGAATAGGCAAAAATTGTTTTCAAAAATAACCACCAAGGTGGTCTCTCTAGCATGGGAAGAGTAGCGGGATAATCTAATCCCTTCTGGGAATAAGCCCTACCTTTACTGGTCTTGTACCTGAATGCGACCCAAAAATAAACTGGGAATAAGAAAAGTACAACAGCTGCTTCAAGTAACAGGGAAGATAAATTCAGACAGCTCTCCCTCCCAAGCACCCAGGGGCCAGGGTATGCACAGGGCAAGGAGAAGAGAATAGCCACTTAGCCTTCCTTTCAAATCCTCCCAAAACATCTATCCCCTTCTTACATTCGCGATGGCACTGTTGAAGAAAAGTGAAACAGTTCTGTTAAATGTAGCTTTTTCAAGAGTACTTATGTGCTATCTAGTAGGAACTTGCTCTGAGAGCACGCTGCAGGCCCTCTTGATGCATTTATATAAAAACACTCCCTTTCAGAAAAGTTTAACTTTACATATCACTAATAATTACTGTTGACATCAGTAGCTGTTTTCATCTCCCATGGGCTTTATAGGCCACATACAGCACTAGCTGTGAATTAAAGAAAGAAAGGGTCTACTGCTGTTGTGCATTAATTTCCTAGTTAATGCATATTGTCTTTGCCTGATTTTGGAAAATACCTTAAAACTTAACATTTTGCATGGAAGGAATTAATTACATATAAGGGAAAAAAAGTTGCCACATCTCACATGAAGAGCTTTATGCAACAAGGCAGGAAAAATAATTTATCAAATTAAAATTACTTATGCAGACGAACTTATAGCCCTGAGAATGCAGCAGTGAAAGTGAAAATAATATCTCACCTTAATTTTTCTCCAACATAAGAAAAACTGTCAATCTATCATCATCTATTTTCTACTAAGAATTAGAGAAACAATAAACTATTTTTTGAGGGCGTTAATACCTTTATAACACAATGAGGTTAGTATAATACTAGCCTCCAGGACTGTTTTACTCCTAGGTGTTGAAAAGTTAGAAATGTTAAGAAACTGCTGATATTGTCTAAGAGAAAATCTATTTCATTTCACATTTTCAGGATGTATTACCTCCTGGTCATTAGCAAGTGTTTTGTCAGCTTGGAAGCATGAAAGGAAAGCCTCCAAAATTTTGCCGACTAAAATTTGTGATAATTGATGAAAAGAAGGTTCATGGTATGCTTACCCTGTCACTAGCAACTGCTAGGGCTGATTATCAGAGATATGATCCTGTGCTAGACGCACTGTATGGATTTCTCATGTTACCAACTGTATCTTCTTCCAAGAATGCTGTTCTCTCCTAAAAATATGAAAATCTGGATCTGAACTTCACTCACAATAAATATGGCAAGCCACAGTTACAAAACATGAAAGACAAGAAATCACTTTTGTTAAAATAGAAGTATTCTAAAGTGTAAATAAAAAAATAAAGTAAACTAGTAAATATTCAAAACAGCTGAAATTAAAAAATATAAACACGAAAACATGACCACCAAGTTTAAAAATAATGTTGTGGGACCAGCTCTTGAATTTGACCTGTATACACAAAAATTAAATTCCTGTTGGCTAGTAACTAAGCTTCCTCCACAATTTATGGCTCAGTCTCATTCTCACAGCAGTGAAGGCTCACAAATCTTTTATTGAAATGAATGCTTTTTAGTCTTTTCACATTATTGGAAGACATGGATCTTCCACTCAAAGTTATTGCTGAATCTTAATGATTTCTTTTTTCCAGCAGTACAATATTATTACTTTCTAAGTATTCTAGATTCCTCATTTTGGCACTGATTTCCAGTACCTGTTAATAACAGTACTGCTTCTATTTCCTGGAACTGGTATAGTTATTCAGGGGCTACCCGCACTGCCTAAGGTACTTCAGCAACAATGCTGCAAATGCATATTTGAATTACACATCTCCCGCAGTTAATCTCTCCTATAGCTTGCCTTTTTTGTACCAGTGTAAAGACTAGTCTGACCCAAATGGGAGGATTTTTAGGTTTTCTTCAGGTAGGCGGTATCTGTTTCCTTTTACTGTTAATTTGTAGATGGTTGCAGTTTGCTGAGTGTTGAAAGCTATGCAAATGCTGTCCTAGAGGTACAGGCTAGAGACATAATTATGCACACAGTGTTTTTTTAACGACAAACAAATCAAGTCAAGTTTGACCACTTTTAAAATATATGAATTAGCTTCCCTATGCGGGATTCGTCTCTGCAGATTTTAGCAAGGTAAGGTTTAGGCCCCCAGTTATTAAAGACAGCAACATAACTTCTATTTTGCTCTGCTCCTAAATAAAAGCAAGACTCTTTTCTGATTTTATTAATTAAAATTTCTGGCATCTTTAAGAAGTACTATCCCTGCAGTAGCATATTTAAATATGCATATTTGAAAGGCAGAAACTATAAAAATGAGACATATTTTGTAGAAGTAAGTATGAACTGGAGAAATCTCTCCATTAAAGAAGAATGCTTTGACAATGAGTGGAAAAGCAATACCTATTTTTCACAATACTATTTTTGGACAAGTTTGTGGTCCAACATGCAGAACTACAATCTGCCTTTTTACCTGTTGATCTCTGAAAGTTCAGAGTGGGGGTTTTAATTAGAATTTAGGCTATTTGTATTCTTGTTATGTGCCTCTGTGTTGCTTCCATTGATTAACCTAAAATGACACTTTCAGAAAGTGCTACTTAGTTTCATGTGGAAGATTAAAAGGGAAATCTCAAATCTTTCTCTTTGAAAGACACAAAACCTAAACCCCAGCTATAGCTGCCAGTTCCCTGTACTCCATAGCTCCGCACATTGTTTCTATGCAATGCAGATAACATGAGATGTAATCTAGAAAGTGATTTAGTGGCCCATCCAGAACAACACAACTAGAACAAACAGAAGATAATGAATCTGGTTGCTGCATGTATGAAACAAGGAATGAATGGGTAGTTAGGCAAAGGCTAGCACAGTGATTGAAAGAAAAAACAGCCAAAAATCAGCCAGATGTTCAGCAGAAAAACTTGCAGGGGACGAACACTGGGACGGTCTTGTGGGTAGGGTGGCAATTCAAACTTCTCCTTTTGTGTCTTCTCTCTTCTGGCACAGTGTACCAGAAGCAACAATAAGAGAATCATAAAATCTTAGAATCAACTAGGTTGGAAAAGAACTTTTAGATCATACAGTCCAAATGTTATGAAACTCAATTTTGGATGTGACTAAAGAGTAAGAAAAATAAGCTATGACTTAGGGTCAATCAAAAAGTAGTTTATTTTGATATTTTTTGTTCAAGCCCAGTTCAGTGTGTTGTATTGATTTCAGTAGCTCTGCCATGCTACTGCAGCAAGACCTGAATACCAACATGGAGAATCCCATGAGAGGTATGGCATATGCTTTGAGGAATAAATTGTGTCAGAGTTGTCGTTCCACAACCACTATCACAGTATAAAACACCTCTTACAGTAACATCTAAAGACATTTTATAAATGCTGATGAAGTCTCCCGAGACCCAGTCAATTTTTGGAAATAATATGCTTATATTGTGGAAAGTTACTCTGCTGTCTGAAGGAATTACCAAATTGCACAAGACCATAAGCGCGTAACAAACCTCTCAGTAAATGTAGGTTATTGCGGAAGAACTGTAAGAAAATACTGTGGCATGAAGATGGGGTAGAAGGGGGGAAGCTGATTTCCCCTGAGAATGATGCTCCACATTTCCACCTCCAGATGTTTACAGCTACTACCTGTCACCAACCTACTACCAAGGACATGCAGACCATCCTACATGGCAGCGCTGGTCAGCAGGGCTCAGACCTCCCTTCCTGTTATTTGAACTTTTTCTTTCAGAACACCTGTGGCAAGCACCCATTTTACTCCCCCACATCCAGACTGTAGAAGAGATGCTTACCCAGATTACCATTCTGTGTGATGAATTCATGGCTGAAAAAACACGCAGCTGAAAGTGGCTTTATTTTTTAAGCACAATTTCCCCCCACAAATACAGTCATTTTCATATGCCTCTAATCTTGTTAGTAGGCAAGTACTTTGAAGCAAACTGGAAAAAAGTCTATTAAGTGTCAGCCTAGGTGTAATTTTAATTTCACTAATGTTTTTTAATGACATGGCACCTGACAGGCAAAACTATATCCATTCAAAAAAGAAAATGCATGGAAAATTTCAATGACTGTCAATTTTGTGAGTATGCAACACTAAGAAAATTATATTATTAAAAATTAGGTTATTACACACAAGACCCAGTTGCCAAAATATTTCTCAGCACTAATAGCATTTTGACATTTATATCTATAAAGCTATTATTATGCACCTATTTCAATACAGTGATCAGAGCAATTGCTCTCATAACCAAACAGGGAAACACTTCCAACCAACTGGATAAAAAGGACAGAGCTGTCCCCAAGCACCACAATATGGTAATCAAAACTTATGCTTCTTTTTTTCTTGAAGATATTGTTGGTTTTTTTTTAAATGAGCTCTCAGTTTGGCCAGTTACATCAAAATGGAAAAAGAGGACTGGCCACCTAGCAGAGCCAAGTCAGAGCAGTGACTGAAGTTGGCATAATCACTAGTACTTATTTTTACACATTTTCCTCCCGTGCTCCCAGATAACAAGGACTAGTGACTAACATAAACCTCTAGCTTCCAGAGAGACTTAAGCTCTTAACTGCCTTCCTACTCACTAAACTCACCACAATGACTTTGAAACCAGTGGTTGCTCTTGAGCACCTCAAAGTACCTCTTAAGTAGCAAAAAGTACACGTTTCTGTCTAGAATGTGTGTGGGTTTTTTTACTGTATAGAGATACGAAAATGCCCTCATATTGTGTATTTAATTGACAATTAAACCACTCAAAAATCAATTGTGATTGGACTCGCTCAGGTGGGCACCCAAGCGGGCAGCTACTTATTTAACCTGTTTTATTCGCCCTTAGCGATAACAACTGCCACTCTAAAAAGGGGCCACAAGAGAGTTCATACAGGTTTTGCAGACAGGCCATGTGCTTCCCAGAATACAAATTATTAGGACTTATCTCCAGATCTTCAGAAGTTTCAGGTATTACATTTTTCTTTCCTTGAAGTTTTTCTACTCCCTCAGCTTAGAGAACCTTATCCTTCTTCTGCTGTTATTGGAAAATGCTCAGAATATACTTCTTGAACAAGTTCTTCGAGTGTATGTCAGAACTATTTATCAAACACAGGGCAGACATTCTGTTGCTTCATTCTGGAAAAAAGTTAATCAGTAATTGCAAAATATCAATCTGTGTGGACTAATCCCTCTAGATAGCAAAGACAAACACCCTTTTCAGATACAGCATTGAAAAATCCCAGCAAAGGGAAATATAAATTTGATGTTGAAAATGAAAGAAGTCATAATAGTGACCAAGAGTTCCATGTGAAAAAATATATGTATGTATGTATGTAAGTAAGTATGAACAAGGAATAGTTCTCAAAAATCAGGATGATACTGAAATACAACTATTTGTTCAAACAAAGGCATGGGTAGTAGTAATTTTCCGTATTTATTTCACATTCTCCCATCACAACCTAATGTGATGAAAGTAATAAACTGTTCTGCCTCAGAAATTTCTTCAATTTAGTCATAGTTCAGAAACAGTATTCTGTGTCTTCTTGATGAGTTGTATTCGATAATAGTAAAAATGCATGAATACAAAATGCACAGCTACACTGAGCCAGAAACATCTATCAGCAAAGAATAAGTTGTTAATCTTTACTTCATAGGAGCTCATCCCGCATATCTTTGATATTCTTCTTTTAAACCTCTGCCTCAAATAATAGATTTTCAACCAAAGTATCAAATGTAATTAACAGCTCAGAGCAGATAAAAACAGTAACCTTAAAAGGGTACTGTTAGCTTTATTAGCAGCACTCCTTGCTTTTCCTTTTATTCATACAAAAGGAAAATAAATTAGGCTAATCTAACGCAGTTTTAACTAGAGCTCTAGGCAGCCTTTTTAAACTGGTCAGTTTTGGCTAGATGGAAGAGTCTTCCTTTTCATTAATCTTTTCATTATATAATCTCATCTGTTTTACCTGACTTTTACAGTGAAGCATGACTTGCAATTTGGAGGGTTTCAAATTGTATTTCCAATAATTAGATAATATGAGCTAAACATTGCTTATATTTTAAATCCAAGCCTTAGGTCTTTTCATTGAACTTTGGAATCTGAAGAGATGTTGGCATATGTGGTAAGACACTATAAGTAATGAATACAGTTTTGGATCATCCTGAAATTTTCTCTTAATCAGGCTTTCTCCTAATCCTGTTGCTGGAATAGGAAATTCAAGCGCTCACAGAGGGCTTCAGCACTCATATGAGCGTAGCAAGAGAGTAGACCTCATTTGTGCCACTTCAGCGCTCTCCTCCCCTTATGTAGGAGTATCATGAAAACATAGGACTGAAGGGATCATTAAAGATCATTTAATTTAACTTCCAGCACCTAGACAGAATAAAATATACACAAATACATGTAGGTAAGATAATAATTTAAACATGCCATTAAGGCCAATTTTCTTTTAAATTCCAGGTGAATGTATACTTAGTTGACAGAAATAGTTCTTGTTTTGAATTCACTTCTTAGAGCAAATTCTGCAAACATGCCTAATGTACCAGTCATTAAACAAAACTTAGCTCCCCTTGAGTCATTTGAATTGTTTGTGAAGGAAAAGCACAATATCTGAATAGAGCTGTAGTATACTTTAGTAGCATAATGTCTCTATACGTATGCAGCCTTCATACTAAAAATTATGCAGGACCTATTAAAAGTGAGAGAGCTGATAGAATGCCCAGCGGAAATCCATCTAGAATTTCCGGCAGTGAAGAAACAATCATCTGGAAATTGCTTGATCTAAGGGAGATTAAAGAAAAATGTTTTCCCAAAGGAATCAGGATTTGTTTTTCTCTCCACATAGGCCCATTATGCACAAAAAGAGGTGAACCTTAGTTCCAATAAAGAGTCATAGTCAAGAAAGCTCACAACGGGCTCTTTCTCCTCATCCATTTGTCAGCTGGCTGTAACCAACTGAGCAATGAGCACACAACCAACACAAAATGTTATCAGCCCAGGACTGTGAGTGTTCAGAAAGACTGGCACATTTATTTAAAAATGGAGAAAAGCACTGTCCTAGCAAGCATGCCAGGCACTTCTGGCTTTTAGAGTTTAAAAGGATGAAACTTTGATAGTTGCCTCACATGGTACTGAAGAAGGAATATGTACGAACAGCAGATTTCTATTCAGCAAATCTCCCCTCCTATAGATGTATTTTTCACTCCTCTGCTTTGGTGGGGTAGGCAGAGAGAGACTGCTATGTATAGCTGTTACTATGACAGGTGATTCTGGGCATGTAAAATAGACTAATAGCTTCTGTGTCCCTGAGAATAGTTGGTAGCTGCTTCGCCTTTCCAGGCTCACCCATAAAGCCCTTTCTTAGTTCGTGCCTTTTGTGACATTGGAGATAGTGGGATTTTAATTGTGTTATTTGGGGATGTGGCAGCAGCTCAGAGTAACTGAGGGTCTGAAAGATCTGATGTTGGTGAGATTTGAAGAAACCAAATTATCTTCCCTGGTTTAGTTTAATTTTAAGACCTACTAATTAGCGGATGGGGAAAGAAAGTTGGGGAGCAATGCAGGGACAAGCAGAAATCACCTCCTTAGCTGGTTACATCTGAACATTTTTGAGGGACAGCAGGCATGGAACCATATGTGGCTGTTCTTAAACAAGTATTTTTCTGCATGGGACAGTACTTCAGGGGTATTCAGCATTGAAATGTGGAGAGCTATTTGACTGTGAATGGGCATGTGAGCAATCCAGACAATTGCTTGACAATTGTAAGGTAGTGACCCGCAGGCATTGAGGCCTCGCCTGAGGGTTACTAAAGTTCGTGTACGTGCAGAAGCCTTGGGAAAAGTTAGCACGGAAAACTACTGAGAGAGATACACAGAGAAGGAATGTTAACTGTAACCTTGAAACGTATGCTGTAATAGTTAACCAATCATTAAGATGTTACTGAGTGAATCCTATTTGGTATTTAGCCGTGTGAACAATACATGTATCCAATTAGACTTGTGTGTGTTAATGATAGACAAGTAGAGTGCCTATATATACTGAGCTATCTGCGCAATAAACTTTGGCACAAGCCTGATCATATTGGTCTGTGTGCTGTGTCCGGGACTTCTGCGTCAACAAGTGGCGCCCGAACAGGGACCCTCAGATCGGCGTTGGATAAAACCGACGAGACCGACAAGAAGGAGGGGGCAGAAGCCGGTCGATATCGGGTGCTGCCCCGGCACTCGGAAGTCGCTAGCGCAAAAAGTTTGGGAATCTCGCCCTGATCAGGTGAGCGGCCGGGGAGGAGATGGGGTCCACACTGTCCAGGGAAGAGTCAGCAGTGGTGAAACTCCTCCAACACATCCTTTCTGTGAGAGGAGCGAATTATAACGAGCCTGCCTTGAGAGCTTTGCTACACTGGGCAAAGGGAAAAGAGTTGATCCCCTCAGCGGATGCTGCCTTTCAAATCGCAATTTGGGAGAAAATTGGGGCAGTGCTGTGGGAAGAGATAAGTAATGGGTCCAAGGAGGCAAGCAAATACCCCACTGTGTGGAGATCGGTTGTTGACTCTCTGAAAGACATGCAAGCAGAGCGAAAAGCTGCGGCGTCTGCGTTTGCAGCGCTGACTCCGACGGGGGAGTCGGGATCGGCTACTAGCATGCTTTTTACGGGGCCTCTCATACCCGCTGTAACGCCAAGACGTACAGCTGCGGGGGACCGGGGAATATCGGGTCACTCGGCTCCGACTCAAACCAGCGCAGAGACATCTACACAAGTAGCTGATTCGTTGCCGCCGCCACCTTCATCTACCAGCAAAGACTTGCAGTCTTCTCAGCAGAGATCCACGGCCTCTGTGGCCGCTTCACGGGATCCGTCACCGGTGAGACCATCGCAACTTTTTCCACCTTTACCACCATCAGAGCCGCCATCTCGTTGCGAGCGGATCGACGACCACGACAACGGACTTAAAGAAGTCCAGCTACACCAGTTGTTGGAAAAATTGGAGGCCTTAGAAGTGCGGCTGGACAAAGTGCAGGAAAAGTCGACGCCTTCTCCGCCTGACGGCCCGCCTAACTTTCCCGGTTTTAACCCCCCCCCTCCCCTTGCGCCGCCAGTGCCTTCGGCAGGGATCGGGGTTGGGGCGGGGGGCAGTCTGGGGGGCCTTGGGAATCCATCCGCGAGGTGGAGAGGGGTAATTCGTGATGCATTGGTTGAGGGGCAATTATTGCCTATGGCTTTTCCGGTTGTAGCTGATAATGGGGGATACGCGTGGGAAGCGTTAGATTGGAAAATTTTAAAAGAAGTTAAAAGTGCCATTTCACAGTATGGCTTGAAGTCACCGTACTCGCAATCGCTGTTACAGCATAATTTTTCTTCTCATTTGTTCACTCCGTATGATTCTCGAATGGTTGCACAAATGTTACTTTCTCCGTCACAACAGTTGCACTTTTATCAAAACTGGCAAACTGCTTGTGATAGAGCTGCCGCAATACCGCGACAACAGGGGGATCCATTATGCGGGGTGCAAGCGCAAATGTTAATGGGAGTGGGACCATTTGTGACGCTTGATTTGCAAGTGCGATTTGCCCATGAAGTCTTGCAATTGAGTCAAGATTTAGCCTTTAAAGCCATCCTTAGCATACCTGATGATAAGGTTCGGCCTGCATTTACATCTGTGCAGCAGGGACCTACAGAGCCGTACAGCAAATTTATTGATCGCTTGCACATCGCTATAATGGCGCATCCTGATTTAGATGAAATCATGAAAACTAAGTTTTTGGATATGCTTGCATTTGATAATGCTAATGAGAAAACGAAAAGGGCACTCAGTCATTTGCCAAGAGGGTCAAATGCAGCACATCTGTTGGAGGCAGCTGAACGTATGCTCGAACAAGAAAAAGCTACTGTAATGGCTGCAGCTGTGGGAGCTGCTGTAAAACCAAGGGTAGGAAAATGCTTTAATTGCGGGAAACAAGGTCATCTTAGAAGGAATTGTAAGAGTCCACCTAATCCAAATCTGATCGGACAAACTACTGCACGGGCACGGAAATGGTGCATACATTGTAAGAGAAGTTATTTCAATACCCATGAGTGCAAAAACTCGGGAAACAAGTTGTCGAGCGCGATTCACCCGCGCGCGACGACACAAATGCAGGGTGCTTGGACCGCTGCGCAGCCGCCACAGTCGGCAGCGCAGGAGTGGACCTGGCAACAGCAGTAGACATTACTCTGACTTCCACGGAAGTCGTAGTAATTGATTCTGACCAGAAAGGACCGTTAGGGCATGGATTAAGTGCATTGCTTATTGGTCGGTCATCTGTTTCTAGAAAAGGTATATTTGTGGTGCCAGGACTTATTGATTCGGACTATCACGGCGTCATAAAAATCATGTTATATACCTTGACCCCGCCTCTTACCATACCGGCAAAGTCAAAAATTGCTCAATTAATACCATTTCAAGCCTGTGTGCCAAAAGCCCAGACTCATGAAAGGGGACAAGGAGGATTTGGATCAACAGGTACCCCGGAGATTATGTTGGCAATCGACATAGCAAAGGGGAAACCTGAGGAAAAGATAATTATCACCCATCAAACCGGACAATCAATAACCCTTTCTATGTTAATTGATACAGGGGCGGATGTTACTATCATCCCGGCTGTCAGATGGCCAGCAAATTGGCCACTATTACCGGCACACACTAGCGTGATCGGGGTGGGGGGAACTCAGCAAACCATGATCAGTAAAACTCCAGTTTCTTTTGCTTTTACTGATGGCACCGTGGTGACAACTCGCCCATATGTAATGCACTTACCAGTAGCACTAATCGGTCGAGATGTCCTGTCACAAATGGGAGCACGTCTCATAACTAAAAATTTTTAGCAGCGGCCATGGTAGAGCAGCCTATTTTAAAACTCACATGGACCACCACCACTCCTGTGTGGGTGGACCAATGGCCGCTAAAGCAGGAACGGCTGCAAATCATACAGAATTTAGTACAAGAGCAATTGGATGCAGGACATATAACACCATCTACGAGCCCATGGAATACTCCTATTTTTACAGTTCCCAAAAAATCAGGAAAATGGCGTTTGCTCCATGATTTGCGAGCTGTAAACGCCGTAATGCAAGACATGGGAGCCTTACAGCCAGGATTACCCTCTCCTGTAATGCTTCCTGAACATTGGGATTTATTAATTATTGACTTGAAAGACTGTTTTTTTACAATACCATTACACCCTGACGACGCAGAAAAATTCGCTTTTACTGTGCCAGCCATAAACAAGCAGGAACCTGCAAAACGGTACCAATGGGTAGTTTTGCCTCAGGGTATGAAAAATTCACCAACTCTGTGTCAAACTTTTGTTGCCTGGGCTTTGCAACCCTTTAGACAGACTCATCAATCCCTTTTAGTGTACCATTATATGGATGACATTCTCATAGCAGGAGAAAAACTTGATGTCACTGAAACTTTGCAGGAACTGCAACACACTCTGAGATCAAAAAATTTACACATAGCCCCAGAAAAAGTACAGCGGCAATGCCCTTGGCAATATTTAGGTTGGACAATTACGGGTAGTACCGTACGTCCCCAAAAAATCAAACTGCACACTGAAATTAACACTCTTACTGATGCACAAAAACTCATGGGAAACATACAATGGGTGAGATCAATTGCAGGAATCACAAATGATGATTTAGCTCCTTTAATGTCTTTGTTAGGCACCTCTGTTAATGCTAATAGCCGCAGACAGTTAACACCTGAACAAAAATTAGCATTAGAAAAGGTAACAGACAAAATTTTAACAGCTACAGTGCAAAGACAAATAACAGGATTACCTTTGCGCCTGTTAATTGTCAATTCCTCAGCTCAAAGAAAACATTTACTTGGTCTCATTATACAGCAAAATGATAACGACCTTAAAATACTGGAGTGGATCTTTTTATCCTTCCAGCCGAAAAACACCATCTGCACCCGCATTGAACTCTTTGCCAACATGATAATAAAAGGCAGAAAAAGAATCATAGATATGGCGGGTCGGGAACCAGATGTTATTTACATTCCAATTGTACAGGATTATCTTAACTGGTTGCTGACTACTTCAGAGACATTCCAAATTGCACTTGCTGATTATCCAGGCACACTTAGTAACGCTTATCCTCCAACAAAATTTTTACCTATCTTACAGGACCAGACTTTTGAAGAAATTCCAGTCAGGTCTGAAACCCCAGTAGAAGGGCTTACAGTTTTTACTGATGCTGGGCGAAAATCTAAACGAGCTGCTGCCACTTGGTACACAGACAGCCAGTGGAAACATCATATTTTGCAAGGTCATCTTGGTGATTCTCTACAAACACTGGAGTTAAGAGCAGTATTATGGGTTTTCCAGCAATGGCCAGAAACACCGTTAAACATTGTGTCAGATTCTCTCTATGTTGTTGGGACAGTGCAACGCCTTGAGCGAGCCATGGTTAAAACTGTGAAAAACGCTACCTTGTATATGCTTTTAATGCAGTTGCTACATTTGTTAAACCAGCGGCTAACACCATATTTTATCACACACATTCGTAGCCATCAGTTCCAATATGGTCTGTCTATCGGTAACAACAATGCAGACCAACTTGTTGCTGCAACATGGACAAATCATACAATTAATTTGTTTGAACAGGCACGTCTCTCACATGATTTTTTTCCATCAATCAGCGAGGGTGTTAGCTCGGCAATTTAACTTGCCTATTACTGACGCTCGAGGCATTGTACAGTCTTGTGCTTCCTGCCAAAAAATTGGTTTTGGTCTAGGCTTAGGGGTCAATCCTAGAGGATTGGCTGCCTTACAACTATGGCAAATGGATGTCACACACATTGCTGAGTTTGGCCGTTTAAAATATGTGCATGTCAGCATTGACACCTTTTCTCATGCTATGTGGGCCACAGCTCAAACTGGTGAGTCTGCTAAACATGTTATTAAACACATGCATGCTGCTATTGCTGCATTAGGCATTCCTTTAGAAATCAAAACAGACAATGCACCGGCATATGTGTCACATTCATTTGCACATTTTTGTAATCTGTGGGGAATCCGTAGAGTCACTGGTATTCCACACTCTCCCACAGGTCAAGCCATTGTTGAGCGAGCTCATGCTACCCTGAAATCGCTTTTGCAAAAACAAAAAGAGGGAGAACAGATGCCATTTGAACGTCTTGCAAAAGCTCTGTATGTATTAAATTATCTGCGTTTAACAGGGAACCGAGAATCTCCACCAATTGTAATCCATCATACATCATTACAATCAAAGGTGCAAAAGGTTGAGGCAGCAAAAGTTCAGTTTAAAGATTTGCGAACAGCAGAATGGAAAGGCCCAGTAGAGGTAAAAATGACTGGCAGAGGATATGTTTGTGTTTCGACAGGTGAAGGACCACGATGGGTCCCGAGTCGGTGGGTGAGGCCATGGAAAGAACATATGGACCAGTCAGATCAGCCACTTTGATAATCATCATGTGGATTTTAACTGTACCCCAGAGAATCCATTCACCACTTGTTTGGTGGCTGTGCCCATAGATAATTGGCCTGTTCCAACGGCTCAGCAGGCTGTTGCACAAGGCACGGGAAAGGTAGATGCCTGGGATGGCTGGATACCTTACCTGCCAAAGAGTTCGTTGGAACCAGAAGAATTGGAATTATTAGGGTCTGTAAAAATGGACTATTGTCTATATTTCAATTATGTTGGGAGGAATCAGTCACGAGCTTGGTGGGTTAATGCCACCTTGCCGGTGTATGCTAACCATAGCTCTTGGTGTGATTATACCTCCAGCAACATATCTAAAGCTACTAACCATCCTATTAGCTTGCCTAGTGGTCACTTTTTGGTTTGTGGGGATCGTGTCTGGCCAGGGATCCCTTCTCACATAAAAGGAGGACCATGTAGTTTAGCACGACTGACCCTATTAATGCCAAATCAATCACAAATTTTGCAAATCAGACGTAAAAGCAATTATCGTGTAAAAAGAAGTTCACATGCTTTTAGTAGTTTTCGTAATGATCACATAGAATTTTGGAATAGACCGCTCAGTCGGGATTGCTCACACACTAACTACTTTAAATAGACTAGGTTGTTGGCTTGCAAAACAAACTAATGCTACTTCTGAAGCTTTAAGTAATCTTTTATTAGATGTAGATAGTATAAGGCATGCTACTCTGCAAAATAGAGCAGCAATTGATTTTTTACTACTAGCCCAAGGTCACGGATGTGAAGATTTTGAAGGAATGTGTTGTATGAATCTTTCTGATCATTCTGAATCTATACATAGAAAGTTACAAGTGCTCTCGGATTGGGATTGGTTTCAAAGATTATTACAGGGTTTGGGGTATTGGTGGTTGGCTAGGAGTACTAATCAAACAAGGTTTAACAGTTTTAATGGTATTGATCATTATTGTTTAGATCTTTTGTTGTTTATGGAAGTGTATTGTCAGTATGCTATCTCGTGCTGTGAATCGGGTCTGGATTGCTCAAAAACAAAAAGAGGGATTTGTGGAGAGCTATTTGACTGTGAATGGGCATGTGAGCAATCCAGACAATTGCTTGACAATTGTAAGGTAGTGACCCGCAGGCATTGAGGCCTCGCCTGAGGGTTACTAAAGTTCGTGTACGTGCAGAAGCCTTGGGAAAAGTTAGCACGGAAAACTACTGAGAGAGATACACAGAGAAGGAATGTTAACTGTAACCTTGAAACGTATGCTGTAATAGTTAACCAATCATTAAGATGTTACTGAGTGAATCCTATTTGGTATTTAGCCGTGTGAACAATACATGTATCCAATTAGACTTGTGTGTGTTAATGATAGACAAGTAGAGTGCCTATATATACTGAGCTATCTGCGCAATAAACTTTGGCACAAGCCTGATCATATTGGTCTGTGTGCTGTGTCCGGGACTTCTGCGTCAACATTGAAATTACCATCTGGATGTGTAAGCCTGGATTTCTAGAGAGGTTCTGCTCTATTTTGCACCGCATTTAGAATTTGTTATATTTTTATTATATAAATGATAATAAACTAAACTAGAAGTAATGGCAAAAATGAATGGTAGGCAGTATAATACTGTAGAAGTAGGGAAAGGTAACATTACTTGTGGTGTTTACCCTACTGTCATGGTTTTTAAGGGGAGGGGGAGGGAGCTAATGTGTGGCTGATTTACGGCTGGGCTTTAACCATGACACCTCCTAAGGTTTTGATGCTTTAAATGTGCAGCTTTATCATTGCATTAACATAGTTCTCTTACTTAACTCTAAAAAGAGTAGGGGAAAGTTGCCTGTGCATATAAATGCAAATTGGTTTAAATATTTAATGTTCCCTATTGGATATAGCATGCTCTACTGAATTCCAGCCATTCTTTTCCATGGAAACTATCAGTTTAAACTGGGGGACAAGAGTGGTGGTAGTATCTGTTTAAGAAACAGTATTTTTTTTTATTTCACACAATTGATGTAGGTAACTGAAATATGATGAACTTGAATAACATGTATGTAAACACATCAGTGTTTTACTCCTTTCCCCTCACAAGATTGTGTATGCCAAACTCGCGTCAGTGTATTTTGGATGCTTAAAGCATATAGGGTTAAATCCCCTTTTCAGAGTACAGCTAAATATGAAAGTATCAGTTATAATATACATAGAAAGTTGGGGCTGTTCAGCCTGGAGAAGAGAAGCTACTTGGAGACGTCATAGCAGCCTTCCAGTGCCTGAAGGGGGCCTATAAGAATGCTTCAGAGGGACTCTTCATCAGGGACTGTAGTGATAGGACAAGGGGTGATGCATTCAGAATTAAACAGAGTAAGTTTAGATTAGATGTAAGGAAGAAGTTCTTTACTGTGAGGGTGGTGAGGCACTTGAATGGGTTGCCCAGGGAAGTTGTGAATGCTCCATCCCTGGTGGTGCTCAAGGCCAGGTTGCATGGAGTCTTGGGTGGCATGGTTTAGTGTGAGGTGTCCCTGGCCATGGCAGGGGGGTTGGAACTAGATGATCTTAAGGTCCTTTCCAACCCTAACTATTCTATGATTCTATGATTCTATATGCAAAATACAGACTGAAAGCCAAAAAAATATCCTAGTGGTGAAAGCAATTTTTGCATCGTTAAAGGGGGGGTTTAATGGAAAATAGTGATATTGAAAAATTATCTTTTCTATGTTTTGATTATGAAATAATTGAAAAATATGAAAAGTATGCAGAAATAAAACAATATAATTCCACTAATTTTTAAATTCAAATATTGCCACCTTTAAGAAGTCACTGATGATATCTGCTTACTGTAAATGTAAAGAATAATTATAGAATATAGTTCTGTATTCTGACCGAAAGTTGCTCACTCCCTCTATCCAACTCTTTTGTGTTGACACATATCCAAGCTCCTACTGTAGAAAAAGATATGCCCAACTTGGCCTGTGCTGAGCTTACAGAGAAATTACAGTGATTTTAAGCCTGTACTCCAGAATCAGAAAAAAGATTTCATTTCTTAGCACAAATATAACCAGAGTAACGGACTCAAACTTGTATTTCTAAAGATACTGCCTACAAGTTATACTTACAGTGAGCCTTAAAAAGCCTATTTTAAAAATATTGTTGGAGGCTTAGCCCAATGTTTATTTACTCCAAATGATTCAAATCCTAGTCTAAAAGGACAATCATTAATTTCTTCGTCGGCTTTTTGAAGGCTGCTGTCATTTATGCTAGATAAAGGTCTCGGGAAAATGCATCTCCTTTGCATGTAAGGGCCATAACAGCAGTCCTGATTTTATCAGTGGGAAATTATGACACAGTGACATTGTGTGAGATATCCACAAATACTGAGTGAAATGCAGGCTCCCGCCAAGCTTATGTGAACTAAGGTACATGGAAGCTTACCACTCAGGCAGAA
The DNA here is from genome assembly GCA_039720435.1 of Amazona ochrocephala. Classification (NCBI taxonomy): domain Eukaryota; kingdom Metazoa; phylum Chordata; class Aves; order Psittaciformes; family Psittacidae; genus Amazona; species Amazona ochrocephala. Next base: position 58,541,051 of record CM077877.1, read on the forward strand.
CTGAGCATATTTCCCCAGGACAAACAAATAACTGATGTGAAGATAGATAACTTTATCCTTCACACTGAAAAATGTCATGTGAAGATAATCTTATCTTTCCCACAGCAAAACTTCACAATCGTCCTCCTAATCACTGAAGTGCTACAGTCTCACCCCCTTTACAAACAGGGTGTGAGGTAATTTAGCACACACAGAAACTTGGTAGGTTTGCCAAATGTCATTCTTTGGAAGGATCTGTGGTGGGTTTTTCCCCTTCTTTCTGTGAAATTTTCCCTGAAGCTCAGAAGGAAGCAACTCCTGAACACCAGCATGACTACAGGATGGTTTAGAGAGCCGTAGGCTTCTGCAGCAGCAGCCACACCTCAGCACACATCCTAAGCACGTGTCTATGCTTATGCCACCACCTCCCATTGACTGTATCCTATTTAGAAACCAAACAGTGGAGTAAAAGGTGAATACAGAGAAACTGCTATACTGCTCATGCCCTAGGGCTGTCACCATGCTGACATTCAGACATTAACTTCAGCAGTTACATGGTATTCTTTGGGACTATTTATGCCTGGCCAAGCCAACATATCTGTCATACAGGTATTTAAATCTTAGCTAGTTGTCCTGTAGTCAACTGAGAGAAAGCAGTAGCTCTGGGGCATGATTCATCTCCTCCTAGGGCAGGTGTCCAAAATAGGTCAGATGAATCACACCCTAAAAGCATCTGTTTCTTTCCACTGACAGCAAAAGGGCCAACACCAAGCTCAAATACAAATTGTCATCACATAGAAGACTTCTGAAGTTCAGAGAGCTGAGCTCCACCCATGCCCTACAAACTGGTTGAGGTTCCAGGTCTCGACCATGCCAGGAGTAGCCCTGATAGGAAAAAAAAGTCTCTTTTTTTCCACTCACTCTCAAACCCGTTTCCAAAAGCACATCTCCATCTTTTTCACATAGGATCTGTTTTCCTATTTCCTTCATTCAGAGGCTCATGTCACCTTGAAATTCACAGCATGCCCTCCTGGCAACACTCCTCTAAGTGCTCTCCCCACTTCCTTAGACACTTCCCCTCCTCTGCAGCCTTCTCCTGAGTGCATTTATCCCTTGCAGCTGCATTTCATCATCCCATCTGCTGTCTTGCCAGTGACAGCATTAACCATTCCTCTGCTTGAAACAGCTTGTAAATTCTAACCCACACCACAAGTTCAGACACTTTTATTAATATTTATCCATACTGTGCAGGCTGAAGAGCCCATAAGCATGTTAGCTTATTGCCTTTGAATGAAACAATTTGGAGAAGCAATGAAATAACGTAAAAATTGAAGTCTTCTAGCCCTTTTGAAATAAGATCGAAATTGTTTTTCCCCTCAGAAAGTATTGTATAGTATTCCAGCACCCTGGATTGTAGTAATGAAAATAATGCAGCAGCAGACTAATGGTGATACTATCATCCAACCACAATAAAAAAGCATGCAAGTATACAGAAGCAAGCTGCATGAATGAAGAAACAGCACATTTTTTTTTCCTTCCACGTGGAGCTACAGTCTATACATTTCAGGAAAAAGAAAATTAACTGTGTTTCACACAAGTTAGAGGTTACATTACCATGCACTAACACAAAATAGCAGCAGCAGCACAGACAACTCCACAAAAAGAGAGACGAAGAGAGTGTCTCATGAATTCTTAATTCATTAAGGACTGAATGCACTCCTACAATTTGTAAAGGAATAAATCTGTTCTGAAGAACAAGGCAATTTTGGGAAAGGAGGAGTATCTAATCATTTTCCTTTTGAACTGAAAATACACCTGTTAGGCATCACTATGTGTCGTTGAAAGAACAAGAAATAAAAGTAAAAATGAAACTATAAACATAAAAGGTCTGTAAAAAATTAATCTTTGTGATGTTTCACAGTTTCTAAATGATAGCTGTCATGTGAAAAAGTGAAAAGCAGATAATAAATAGAATAATTGTTGTATCTATAATATATTATTTTTTCTGTGCTTCTAAGACTTATTTTTCTAGTCCCAAAGCTATCAAATCACCCAGCTGTGAGGAAAACAAACACATTGTGTAGTGTTAGGTTTAAACAGCACAAAATAAATATGTAATTTCAATTTTACATATATGAAAAGCATTACTGAATGAAATGGAACTATTCATTTGCGTTCAGCTAGATGTATGCTTGTATGATTACTACCTATTTCATGACTATAGGATATTTCAAAACCTGACAATCCTATGAATTTTTCATATCTAACATTTTCTCTTCTTTATGTGGTTCAAAGATGATATGCAAGGATGAGTATTAGATAGCAAAAATGATCATCACTTGGATTCAACATTCTTTTTTCCTCTTTAAGAGAGGAAGAAAGTGTCAGATATAGAAATGAAAGGATAATTTCAATAGAGTAAGAATGCTTGAGGGTGTCTCCATGGAGAAAATACGTTTTTAAATTAAATGTCTCTACATAGCTTTAGCGCTCATCACCAAGGAGCATGAATGCTACCACTCATATGCATGATTAATAAAAAGAATCATTCCCAAACCAAACATATGACTTCGTAAAAAACCTGTAGTTGGCACACTGAAGCTGTGACCTGGCAAACTGTGCTCTGCTGGGCATGGGGAATTGGCATGTCCACCTCGAGATCCACTATGGGAAACAGTAGTGACACTAGAAACACCAGTCTGTCCCTGCAACCCAGCTGCAGGAATTGAAACTCTGTAGTCTTGTCCCGTCTTTACCACGGTGCATTTACTCTTTGGCCTTAAGAGAAAGGAATACGGACATCTTCGTTCTAGGTAGCTAAGAGAACTTCATTCTAGCGTAGCTACAGCTTGGAAGATACTAAGCTAATTGCTTGATAGGACAGGTGGGGAATGCTTATCAGATGCACTTATTGTCTCTGACTTTTAAAATAAATTTCTTGAAATTTTTAAATTTTAATGGCTCACTTTTCTTGAACAAGGGTACATATTGTCTCAATAGATCACATCTATATTAATCTCACTGATGACACCGCTGGTATCTTATGAATTCGTCAAAGATTTAAACTTCC